>OW284510.1:28843866-30215533 GCA_935413205.1 Polydrusus cervinus | reverse complement strand
GGATGAATTACGTCATAGGATAAATCAAGCTTGGGATGAAATAACTGTCGAATTATGTAGAAACTTAGTTTTAAGTATGCCACAAAGGCTCCAAAAAGTAATAAACAGAAATGGTTCTATAACCAAATATTAATTTTGTGTTGTTTTGACAAACTTTGTGTTCGCAATTTTTTTCTTTTTATTAAATGTATTTTATTACCTGTATTAGCTTTATTTATTATTTTGTGGTAATGGTAAATATAATAATTTATAAAATATTTGACTTTAAAAAAATCTAATAAATTTACTTTATCCATATTATATGATGTCTCTCAAATTTAACCACCCCGTATCGAAAAATACAAAACATTCCATTATGTAACCTAGGTTACTTTTTAAATTTTGAATGTTTTTCCTTTTTAGCTCTAGACACCTTTTATAGTCTAGGGGATATGTATTTCTTACATTGTTTTTGTAAATCTCTTGTCCCAGTTTTTTATCGGCACAATAGTACCATTAATTTTTTTAGATCACTAATAACCTGCTCAAAATCAAAAAATCTCCAAACAAGCATGATGATAATGTAGTTTTGATAAAAATTTGCTATTAAGCACTAAGCATACTCTTCCTTCGATTTCAATCAAGAATCTGTAGTTTGTCGTTTTTGTTTGTTATGGAATTTTTATTAATTTTCGGTTAAAATAACTCTTTGTGTAGAATATTTGTAGAAATTGAATAGAACTTTCTGAGTGTTGATGTTAACGATGTCCATAGCCGAGCTTATTAAAAAAAAATCATTGTACATGAACTAGTTTTTCGTTTTTTAGAGTGTAAGTCCAGGATATGTTAAAACTGAGTTCATAACAGCAGCAGGTATTGCAGATGGTGCCATAACAACTCCTGGTTTATATGGACCTGATGTAGCTGAAGCCGTAATTTATGCTTTATCTACTCCTCCACATGTTAATGTAAGTATCTAATACATAAAAATGTAAGTTTTAAGCCGTTTACACTCTTAATTTTGACACTACCAAACATACGGAGTTGCAAAAAACACAACGTACAAAGAACAAGAAAAGATTACAAAGTACACACCACCAACTACTGAAATGAAAAGATCTAGAAACAAGAAAATGTATCAATCGTACCAACCGTCATCTGAATCATAGGCATAACATAAACATTTAATATAAACACTCGACCTCCAACCCATTTATCCACACCAACACTCATAAAGCAGTCTTCCTCAAAACAGCACCAATCGTTTGAAAATGTCTGCAACAACAATAACTAACATGGAACTTGGTTACGATCCATCACATTTTTTAGCTTTAAAACTGCTAATCTTAAAACTTAGTTTTTGGTTTTGCTTAGAGCAGTGAAAACTACGTCCGGTGTCGTGTTCTGAATTTTTTTAGTAGTAGTAGGCTATTTCTGAAGGCATTTTTTCAAATGAATTTATTCCAACATATTGGGCACTACATACTTCTTGTCTATACTAGACAAAAAACGACCTGCGCTAAGTGCATGGTTTTCGCAAATTTGCACATTCTCGCTACAGTTGTAGATAATAATCCTTATTTACTTTACTTCATCAGATACTGCATAAATTCTTGAACTGTTATTTTTTCTGTCAGGAAGTTTGACGACTATTATTACCTTTGAAAGCTTTTCTCGCCACGGGCCAACCCAAAAATAGTGGAAACTTTATCATAAGAGGTAAATTTGATCAGGTGTCAGATGCTTATTTTATGAATCATGAAACTTCATCTTTATTAAAAATGTTGGACTTTTTGCTTGGTATCCCACATTTTGCTTATAATAAATTAATAATATTACCTTGAAATATAGACTTAAATTTTAGTGTTTCTTTACGTTAAGGACAGTGTCTCCACCCTTACTTCACAAAGTGTTCGGCTACAATATTTTTACATATCTGCAAAATGGATCACGTCCCTTTATTTTTTGTGGTACAAGTTTTAAAAATATTTTATATTGTTTCTTATATTTTTAACGAGACTTCGCTGGCAACAAAATCAAATTTACAGTATTTGCTAGCTCAAGATAACTCTTCATCAGAGTTGCTTATTTTAAAAGAATTTTAAAACTTTTTACAATTTGTGAAAAATACGATAGGACGCTTTTCTCCACAGGGTTTCTAGTTATGTTTTAAATACAACAAGTGTGTGGTCTGCTTGAAGGTTGGAAGCAATGATATTTCTTGGCAAAAGAGTTTTTGATTTGCATTGTCTTTATTTGTTTTGAATCACAACGTTTTACCTGGTAAGTATCTCCAGTCGTCTTCAGATGAGTATTCACAGATACTTACCAGTTAAAACGTTATGATTTAAAACAAATAAAGACAATGCAAGTCCAAAACTGTTCTGCCGTTCAACAAGTGTGTTGTTGCTTGACACGTCGTTCAGTGGTGGCGCCCGGTCTTAAAAATGGTGAAGAGCTAGGTATAGTGCGGATACTTAAACAAACATTGCCTAATAACCCGTGTAACAAAACGTCTCTCTTATCCTCATCTGTCCAGCGACTGAATGGAGTTTCCAACAAATTCCAAACTATGTCATTAATTAGGTTCATTTTTAAAACACACAACTAACTAGGTACGTACACTACTAAATTAACTGAAAAATAAAAACAAAACCTTTTAATCGCACAGTAAATCACGTATTACGTAAAAACGATATCTATAACCGTAAGTTTCGCGAAGCCTCAAAATAAATACCTTTAGGTTAGGCGAACCAATGCTAAAACAATGGTGCATACGACTGATCTATTTTCAAATTGTCCTTCATCATAATGCAAATTGTTACATGCTGTTTGCGTGTCTGACGTCACGTAACCATAGCCAACGGTGAATATCAAAGCCATGTTTTTGCGTGGGTATTCACTTGCTTTGAGCTAACGGAAACGGCCGGCTGGGGCGCGCCAAAATGCACGAGTGTTTATCTTTATTGTCCATCGGAGTTAACCCTGGCCCTATTATGCATAGCTACATTCGGATTAAATTAATATTATTGATTTGAACATAATTATTTTATAAGGGCTAAAATGGTAGCTGTATGGGTATATTAATATTTAATATTGTCGAAAAACTTTCCTCCTTTTTTTTGGTAAACCTACTTCACCTGGCTAGTCGCCACTGAATTCATTATTTGTTAATTATAGCATCACGCATGATTCCTAAAAAAAAAAAAATTGTTTTTTTTTATGCTGAAATATCGGGAATTACGAACAAATATAGCTAAACTAACCCTTGCACTTGATCAGGTGATTCTTCTACAAATCCTGAAATTTTATATTTGTCGAAAATTTTGACAAATGCATGTGTAAAGTTTAACTTTGTTCACGTTTGTAAATAAAAATAACGATATATTGACTTTTTGCCCACACCTATTATTTGTTGTAACTAAATAAAAATGATAGCTTTTCCTTAGTTTTTTAAGAGATTGTTACTTTGTAATTTAAATAACACATTTTTTTTTATTTTGTAGATCAACGAAATCTCCCTTCAAGCTGTTGGAAGTGGACAATTCTAATTTTCGAATTCAAATAAGCACATTTTTTAAGTTAAACAAATAAGTATTAGGATTTATGGCAGGTATTCCCTTAAACAACAAAAAAAAATTTAATTTAACCTTAAGAAACATTTGAAATTAAATCAATTACTTGGGGTTAGATGACAACATTATTATTTTAAGACTTAGATGCAGGCCTGGTTGTCTCGTTCCACTATTGGGACATTAGATATAATTAACCATATAATCGATTCGATCGAATAGAATAAAGTTTATAAGTAGATTTTTGAGCCTATAATAGTATATTGTTGACCAAGGTTTAGACAGATACTATTATTGACCGAGCGTCGATTTTAAATTCCGAGGGGCGCACCGACGAGGGATTCAGGACGTGAGGGCAATAATAGTTGTCTAAACCGTGGTAAATATATTATTTTCTCCACTACTAACACATTTACAACATTAAATTATTAATTAAAGTTAACATGCCTTCTTAGGGTTGCTTCTGTTTTTTTCAGTCAATTACCTTTGCTTTGAAATTTGCAGCATTTTTTTTTATCTTATCAGATGGCATTCTTAGTTGTCAGTATTTGTCGATTCATAAAAAAATTGAGGTCTTTTTGATAAAATGAGCGAAGAAACTATTACTGATACGTGCACTCCTCCAGAAATGAGGGTGAAAGCACAATAAATTAATGAAGAGTTGCTACCCCAAAAATCGAAGGTTTTGTATTTAAAAACCTTCTCAGTATTTAAGGACTGGTGCCAAACAAAGAAAGCTGGAATACCTGGTTGTCTAAACATGACGTTTTCATATATTTTTAAAATAAAAAAGGTCAAGTTGCCTGTTTTATATCGTTTTTGCCAGAAGCCTCTATTATTGACCGTTGTCAATAACGACGGTAAATAATAGAGGCTTCTGGCAAGGGGTAAAGAAAAACTATTTCAAGTTAATAATCGGTCAATAATGAGTGATTATAAATTTAGTAGTGGAAACAAAAAATTAAGAAAACATGGGGACGCTGCCAAATTTAGAAGTTTTTAGGAAGCCAAAATAAGGTTATAAAATCGATATACCTACAATAATTCGTTTTATTTAATAAAAATTAATTAATATAATTATTAATAAATAAAAGTTCCATTAATAAAAGTAAGACGTTACGATGCTCAGCGTGAATTAGGCCCTTGCAGTAATTACTTTCTTCAATTGGCAATTTAAATCATTAGGTTTAAAAAATAATGATACTATTAGTAAGAAATCCAATTTTTAAGACTTTTTGGAACATCTTGGCAGCGTTGCAGACTGTTATTAAGTTTTTGATTATTACTTACACATCCATTAATTTAAATTACCTTGCCAACTTCAAGACCATAATAGACAGAGATGTAAACAATTATAGTTCAATTATTACAAGTTGTTAATACGTTTGTTATTCTTTCAATTAAATATTTATTGTAAAATGTACTGAATATCTTTATAAGACAGTATTTTTTTATTATTCGGTGCTCTATTGCGAAAATATGAACCTACTGCTATAAATTTTAAACTTATTTAAATAAGTTAAGTAATTTTATAAAGTTGTTATAAGGTTTTTATAATTTGTCTATAATTTTGATTAAAACATTAATTTTATTCATAATGACTTTTATTTATTCCTTAAATCTGCATTCACTAAAGAATTCTAAATTATACAGGGTGATTCCTAAGTTGATATTTTTTTTTAGCTGCGTATAGAAGGCATTAAAATAAACAACTTTTTCAAATACTACTAAGTGCGGGCCTGGTCATAAAAACATAGACCGCTATAGGGTCTGTTGTTTTTCTTATCTCTTACTAGTATTAGTCATACGGGTAGTCTTGAGCAATACGCTGTGTGTGTGATAAGTGAAAATGGTAAAATTTAAAAACAATAAAGTAATAAATATGGTGTTAATTTACTGTGAGTGTCGTAAAAGTGCCGATGTTCCTTCGAGAGAAAAGCAAAATACGAAAATTTGTAAAATTTGTCCATTTTTCTTTTTCTGCTTTTATCGCTTTATAAATCAAACTTAATTAGCTTTAAATTGTAGGTAATTATGCTTCAAATGTCAGTATTTGGCCGATTTTTGGATAAAAGGAAAAAGTAATGAACAAAAATTGATTGATCAAAAAACGAAATGGCGAATGCGTCACTAGACCTCACTCTTAATATAGTAAATTCTTATTTAATACCCGATACTTCAACGTTTCGTTATCAATAACATACCTGGATTAGTCTATAATGACTTTGTAATTTTTTTTCTATTAATATATTTGTCATCTCACGATAAGGTCGTACAACCAGACTAATATTATTTTGTCATAACTTTAAAGAAGGTCGTTAAATGGTGATTTCTATGGATAGATTTGTTGGCAAAGTTGCGGTAGTTACTGGAGCTTCTGCAGGTATTGGAGCTGCCATTGTACAGGAGTTAGTGAAAAATGGGGTTATTGTAAGTATGCGTATATTTAGACAGGGCGACACTTTGGGTGTAATCTTAGAAATGTGAACCTATAGAACTAGCATAATATAGAGTTTACACGTTTTTCTATATCTATCGGTGTTTTGCAGTATTATAACATAATATTTTTGTTGTTCAGAAAATAAAAATAAACTTTGCGACGTTACCTAGTTTATTATTTATTATTGCTAGAATAAATTAGGTTTTAAAAACACTCGAAATAGTATCTATATTATTAACCTAGGTTTAGACAGCTACAATTATTACCCGAGCGTCGAGTTTAAATTACGAGAAGCGTAGCGACGATTTTCCTACGACCATAAATATAAGAACAAAAGCACGGTTAATTTGGCTAGAAAGCGCCGTATATCACACGCGTGTTAAAAAAAATATTTCAACACTAGTCTTGAAATATCAAGGCACACTAATTAATTTAAACATATATGGTGCTAATTTAACAGACCACCCCTATTTATTAAAAAGAACACATTTTAGAAAGCAGTAATTGTAAAGTGTTTAACTTATTTATCAAGTATTTGTGGAGTGATTCAGAATTAGAGTGTGAAAATACACCATATAAAATTATTAAAAATGTTAATAATATGAAATCTTCCTTGTTGGGAGGATTTTTAAATTTATGTTTAAGGCATCTTTCCTTGATTAAATTTAAAAGTTTTCATTCTGGTTAATCTAGAAGTCAATCCAGGATCAGTTCTTCCTATGAGATATAAAATATTAAAAAATGAAAAGGTTAAACTACAAATAAAACCAGATATTAAGTGGAACATAATCCTAAGTATGGTAATTTCAACACTAATGTTGATATTTTTTTTCAACACTACTGTTAAAATATTTTTTTCACAAATCAAAGGCTGTTCTAATAATTCTTTGTGGTCGTAGGAAAAATAGTGTACATTAGGTAGGTACTCGTGTAAAAGTGATTATTCTAAAACCCGGAGAATTTCTGCACTCGGCTATCGCCTCGTGCTAAATATCTCCTCGTTTGGAAAGTATTACTTTCATCACTTGTTATGTAATAAACTATTTTCAGTATTAATAATTTTATTATAAAAATTTATACGATTGAAATTATTTTAAATTAATATTTCCGTAGATGAATGCCTCCTTACGTTTTAATTAAATCAAGTAAGAAAATATTTCACAATTATTCAGGTATTTTTTTTTTGATAATTTTCTTGACGTAAAATTATAACGAAATTTTAATATATTGCTATTTCTTGGACCCTTCAAAACAGAAAAAGATATCCCAATCAGTCTTGGGCCTAGGTTTCTACATTAACTTGATTCTATTACTAATTCAGAAATATCTTTAATAATATGATTCTTCGAAGGTTGCTGGTTTGGCCAGAAGAGTTGAACGCGTGGAAGAACTAGCCAAACAACTTAGTGGAGAAAAGGGAAAACTTCATGCCTTTAAATGTGATATTACAAAAGAAGAAGACATTATTGATACATTTAAACATGTTATTAGTAAACTGGGAAATATTTCCATTTTGGTAAATAATGCTGGAATAATTAAAATTACTGATTTAATTAACGGAGAAACAACAAAATGGAAAGCTGTTCTAGGTAAGACGCAAAACGTAAAAGTTCTGTTAAAAATACTGGGAATTGAGTCAGAGTGGCGTAATGCCAAATGTCCATTCCCTCCCCGCAAGATGTAGTTTGGGGCCCTTTGTTTACTCATAACAAAATAATCCATGCGCCGGATGTACTTAGGTCAGGTTTGGCACATTTTGCTCATCTTGTTTGGTTGTTACACCCACTCCATAAACCCAGTTACTTGCACTAATTTGTGTGGGTCAACTGGGGAGGGGGTAAGAATGTCCTCTGGTTCCATTTTTGGTTGCCCAAGTACTTGTTGCCTCTTCCAAACTAGTGACTCAATGACAAACTATGTGCTGGACAGTTTCATTCTGTGCACATGGTTCTTGACCGCCATGTTTTCTATCAGAATTCCAATAATGGTTCTCAGCTGGTTCCTGTTTATTTGGAGCAACTGTTTCGTAAGTCTTGGGTCTGGATCCCCAATAAAGCTTTTGCTATGGGCTAATCCCTGTCTGTTACTCCAGTGGATTTTGTGTTCACTCCTGCTCCATCGCCTTATGGCATCTCGTACTGTACACCTTGGTACTCCGAGTGTCGGTTCTATACTAATGAATGTATTTTCTGAGCCTTCCCTTGCAAGTTTATCGGCTTTTTCATTTCCTGTAATACCTTCGTGTCCTGGTACCCACTGCAGTAGTGCAGTATTACTTTGTTTACTTGTGCCAGGTCCTCCAGCTCCTCTTGACATTGTGGCGTACTGTATTTTCTGCTATAAAATTAAATTTCCACTTTTTCAGCCAAACTTAAATTCACAATATCTACTATATTATATACAGCACAAATTGGAAGAATTAAACTTTAACATAAACTTTACATTTTCTCGTTGACGTGTAAATAATGTTACATATACCGGGTGACAACGAATGTTGTTACCCCCCCCCCACCCTATTTTTTTCGTAGTTTTATTAATACATTTTTTAAAGTTTCAGGAGATTCTAAGTGTATATTTTGTTAGTTTTCAGTAAAGTCATACTTTTAAAATCACTTCCGGTTTGACCGGAAGTGGTATCAACTCTTTTATTTTAAATAGAAACCTATTATTTTTATTCGATATTTGAATTCTGCGGCAAATTTCCTTAAAAATGACATATCACACATTATCATTTGTTTTTAAAATGGTTTCCAGGAAAACTTTTCAAGAAAATCCTTAGATGGCCATGGACTCGCTAATATAACATGACTTTTTGAGAGTGGGCCATGAAAGTTTTAAAGTGGTATATTTTCACCTGTTTTATGTTTAACAAGTACCTAGGCTATGAAATGTTCTGTAAAATGACAAATCTAGAAATAAACGAATACAACTTTAAAGTACTCCATTTTTTTTTTAATATGTCTCGATTTTTTTTCAATTTTAGCCGCTCCTATAAGTATAATACCATACTTATGAAACATTTTTAAAAATATAATTTAATAAGCTATTTTTAGGCCCTAAACGAATGGCTTGTTGCCATTTAAAAATATTGAGTAATTCTTTCTCATTGTTTAAAAAAATATAACATATTTAAATTTGACAGAAGCATCTTTCGCAAAGAATGTTATTATTAATTTAACATACAACGGGTTAAAATACATCACTTTAAAATTTCATGGCCCACTCTCAAAAAGTCATCTTATATTAGCGAGTTCATGGCCATCTAAGGATTTTCTTGAAAAGTTTTCCTGGAAGCCATTTTAAAAACAAATGATAATGTGTGATATGTCATTTTAAAGGAAATTTGCCGTAGAATTTAAATATCGAATAAAAATATTAGGTTTCTATTTAAAATAAAAGAGTTCACTGAGAAAAGCTTCAGCAAGAAATTCTTTGCTAAGATTATTTTGGCTGTAATATTAAATTTTTAACCTACGATAGCAAAATGAGTTTCTTATTGCAAAAGAAACAATTTACCTGAAAACTCTTTATACCCGTTACAAAAATCTTTGCTATTATAGAAAACTTACATTATAATAACAGCTAAGTAAGTCTTTATAAAAAATTATTTTCTAGGACTACTATTTGCTTTGCTGAGGAAGTAATGTAGTTTGCTGCTTTTGAAAAAAATCTTTATAAAGAAATCTTTTCTAGCGCTCTAAAGTGTTTTTAAAGGGGTAGCAAAATTTTTTGTTGGAATTGGGAAAATCGTAACTGTTCGGTTCGAATCGGATTATTTCGTGGTGACGAATTCAGTCTGATTGGGCAAATTTTTATATTGCGCACCAGTCGTCTCGTTCCTGTCTCCAGGTCTTCATGTCTTTAGGTCTTCATTTTATTTCAGATATTTAGATGCTCGTTCCTTCATAAAGTAAAATCGCTGCATCGGTGGCTGTTGTTGGTGATCATTACGACTCGACATTTCTCCAATTTTTTTCAAAAAAATTGTCTTGGTTCAAAAATGTTTCCAATGTACAGTGCTTTATTGGATTGTGACATCAATGACAGTGTAGATTTTTAATATTAGTGTTAAAAGACCAAAGTTATTTTAGTTTTATGTTAATTTTTTTATGTTGTTATGTGTTTGTTTATTTAATAATAATTTTTGTGTGAGTCAAGTTTTAGAGAAAAGAAAATTAGTAATTTTTTAGCAAATGTTATTCATACTAAAAGTCCTTAAACTAAAAGACAACTTACCAAAGTTTTAAACACGGTATGATTTTTAAAAGAAGATTTTAAGAAATATCGCAAAAGTAAAATACTTTCTTTTTCTAAATAAAATTATTAATTATTATTTACCCTAATATTCAGGCTAGATGCAGAAACATGTTTTTTCGGCATTCCCTTTTGGATATTTGTTTAAATTTAAAGTGAACAGATATTTTTTAATAAGATATGTTTTAACCACTCAAAGAAAAAAGTAGTAAAATATTGTTTTTTTTTAAGCAGCTAAAACTGAAACTATTTTTAGGTTATGAAGTGTTGTTTTCTGTTGTATTAAATAATAAAGAGAAAAATATTTTTTTTTTAGTTTCAAATCCTTGATAACCTATTCAGACGTGGGGAGTTGCATGATGTAAAATATGATGGAGTTACCTGAAAAATAAGCTTTATACTATGTTAAATTTTTGATATAGAATGGAAAATGTTATTTTTAATAACACAATTTTAAATGAATCAAAATTTTTTGAAACTTACGTACCCAAAGTGAAAAAAACTTGGTTTATATAAATGTGTTATTAAGCATAATATGTTCTCTAGAGTATATTAAAAAATCAACAAAATATATGGCTTTTTTTTGGGCCACCCTATATATTATAGCAAATAAGTGGTGCTGTCATAATGAACCACTTTACTATTATAGTAATGATTAGTTGCTACTTTAGCTAAAAAAGAGTTCCTGAAGTAAGAAGGTACATTCTGACCCAGCAAAGTAACTTTCTTGAAATAAATAAAAAAATCTTTCCAATATAGCAAAATGTTATATTGATATTGAAAAAAAAATTCTTGTTTCGAGAACAATGCGGATGGTGTAGAAAAGTATCTTTACTATTCTAGCAAAGTCTCTTTATAGCCGATGGTCAGTTACATTGCTAATACAACATTTTTGTTTACTTGAGCTAAGTGATCATTCTTTATAAAGTGACTTTATTACTACAGCAAAGAAATTACAGCCAAATGGATTTTACTGTCTCAGGTAGTTTTTCTTTTGTCCCCTATGTTAGCATTTTTCTTTATAAGCGGTATAAAGATTTTTATAAGGACAGCAAGAATCTTCTCTCAGTGTTGATACCACTTCCGGTCAAACCGGAAGTGATTTCAAAAATATGACTTTACTAAAAACTAATAAAATGTACACTTAGAATCTTCGGAAATTCGTTGTCACCCGGTATGTATTCAGTAAATTTATATAATTAATATATATTTTAAATTGGTTCATAATATATTCTACCTTTGATAATAGAATAGATCTTCCCATCCTACAAAAATAAAACTAATCCTTTAAAACGTAAAATTTTCCAGTAAGAATTTAAAGAATACTTCTTTTTCTGTAAATAATAAAAGTCAATGTAGACTACAAGAAAGCCCTATCTTATTTATTCCAATAAATATTTTATTGACCTTCAATGTCAGTTTTTGCAAAACTCGACCAATCAACAGTATTTCTAATCGCTTTGCGCTGCTCTTATCTATAGCAGATCCTACATGAACAGACAGACTCACAGTCCTGAATGATGTCAATCCTTCGTCATTCTCGCCTCAGTCTTTTTTCTAATGAGAATTTACCGACCATCCATAAAATTTGCTCTTACACGAACATTGTTACTGTCATTCTAATATCAAAACTGTCAGTCTGCATGATAGTGGAAGGATTATTGGATCCCTTTTTATCTTGATATATACGCTTCTTGTTCACATAGAGGGGTCAACGGGTCATATTTACTGGCATTTTTATACAGAAAAAATAAAGTCAACAACATAGAAACAAGCTTAGCGTCAAGCGGACAAAGTAGTACAGCTATATTTTGCATTAAAGTACACAGGGACTCCAAAGGTAATGGAATTCCTGGGGCAAACCCATTACCTTTGTCTACTATTTTACGTAAACAACAATGTTATATTTGTGGCACTTACTGTACACAGATGGTTGCAATCAGAGCATAATCAAAGAGTTTCTTGACCAGGGCCGTCGCTAGCAGGTTCGCCGCCCCGGGCAAAGAGTAATATGCCGCCCATTTATAATAAAAATTAAGAGATAACCTTCCCACACTTACTAGTAAAATAAGACGGGAGCAAAAAAAATGCTATCAATAATGTACTAATTTATTAATTTACCATGTTTTTGGCACAACTAAAATTAGAGTTGTTCGGTTTTTTTTTTTTTTTTTTTTTTTTTTTTTTATGATACAACACCTGCACTGTAGGAAAAATCCTTTAAGGCGCTCTGGGAGCGGTGCGAGTGCGAAGAAAGCGATTAACGTTGGTCTTGAAACGTTGAAGATTGTATTCATTGGGAAACACGACCTCAGGAAGTTCATTCCACAATGATGACGTTCTCCAGATGAAAGAGTTCTTGAACAATGAAGTTCGAGGAGTGCTAAGCTGAACAACATATGGATGAGCGGCAGCGGTTCGCCGTGTATTTCTGTTTTGCATTGCTCTAGGTGGAATCAAGTCGGCAATGTCAGTCGAACACCTGCCATGGAAATATCTGTAAAAGAGAGCCAAATCACCAACCTGTCTTCGATGTTCCAGGCTATCGAGGGTCTTGGTCAGCTCGGGGTCGCCGATCAGACGAACGGCTCTCCTTTGAATGGAATCTAGTAGCCGAAGGGTGTGCTTGGGTGCAGAGCTCCAGACATGAGAGCAATATTCTAATGATGGTCGAATCTGGGCTTTGTAGAGTGTCAAAAGTTGATGAGGTGTGTACAACCTTTTGGTGCGGAAAAGTACACCAAGTTTCTGTGCAGCTGCCCTGGCAATTGCGGCAACGTGATCATGCCAAGACATATTACCTCCCAGATTGACCCCCAGCAAATTAATAGACGGTGCCAGGGGAATTGCGTGTCCTGCCATGACTATATCCGGTTCTGCAATGTTAACCTTTTTGGAGAAGACTGCTGCCTGTGTTTTCTTAGCATTAAATTCGACTTGGTTACTGTCACCCCAAGCCAAAATTTCTTCCAGGTCATTGTTGAGGCGCAATACTTCACAGAACACAAAGAAAACAAAGAAAAAAGTAATTTTTAGTGTATAATTATTATAAAATAAGTACAGATATTTTAAAAATACTAAAACAAATTCTAGAATAACTAAATATTAATTGCTTTACTTAATTACATATTAATAATACATTTAAACTGAGAGTTAAATTTAAAAGTGTTTTTTTTTTCTCACTTTTAATTCTGAAAATTTTTTTATAATTTCTTTATCATTAATTTTTTCAGCCAGTTCATGTTCAATGGCTATTATTGTCAAGCCGTTTAGCCGATCCTCGGTAGTTGTGGAGCGTAAAATTTTTTTAATTAATTTTAATTTGGAGTAACTCCTTTCTCCACTTACCACACTTACTGGGGGAGTAAGCAATATCCTTAAAACTATACCGAAATTTGGAGCAAAATCCAGGTTCGATATGAATTTTAAAATCTCTATTGGACTTTCTTTTTTATTTAGCAAAGCCAGAACCGATACTATCTAGTCTGCCAAGTCCAGCGCGTTTATATCTGATGAATTCCCATTAGTTAACACTATTTCTAGATCTTTACAATACTTTAGTACGTCGGCGTCGTTTTGAGGATTATCTTTTAAATCACAAATATTGTATAAATACTGGAAATAGTTGCTGTGGTTACTCATTAAATCAAACCTGGATTCATTGATAGCTTTATCTAATGTCAAAAAATAAAATCTGCCTTATATTTCAAAGTAGGATCTTCTATCGGATCATTTCGTGCCTCATAGTCGAAATTAACATTTCTTCTTCGATCTCTATGACGTGACTGGGTCAGCTCAAAATTAGCTGGTATGTCAATTTCGTCGGCGAGTTCTCGAGCATCGTAATGCATTTCATTAAAGGCTATGCCCGATCTAGGATCCTGCCGCCCCCTAAGGTTTCCGCCCCGGGCAGGGGCCCGGTTTGCCCGGCCGTAGCGCCGGCCCTGTCTTGACATGGCTCTGATAGGACTCTGAGCTAAAATAAAGAAATGGAATATGCAAATAATTTTTAGATACGAACGTGTTGGGTCTTTGCATTGCCTCAAGAGAAGCACTCCAAAACATGAAGGTTAATGGTACCCAGGGTCACATTATTCACATAAATAGTGTAGATGGTCATTCAGTTGCAGATTTTCCTAGAATGAATGTCTATGGGGCAAGCAAATATGCAGTCACCAATTTAACTGAAACACTAAGATTGGATTTAAATAGAGAAAAGCTGCGAATAAAAGTAACTGTAAGTACACACAAAAAAAGGAATACTCTATTTAAGTATATATGTTTTCTCACACTTTTGAACTCAATTTGAAGATACAGATACTCTCTCGAAGAAATGATACTTCGCTTAATTATCGACGTTTATTTAAAATTAGTATTTGAAATACTTGGTTACTTTTCTTGATTTGAGTAGATATTTTTAAGTTAAATACCATATAAACTTGGTCAAAGTTAAAATTAATGCTAATTTCAAGTCAAAGTATGCATTCAATAAAGAAAACTTTAGGCTCTAAATTAGAATTGACAGTTTAAAACAAGAAAAATTATTAGTCAGTTTACGACTTATACTTACTTCATTTAAATATTATTTAACTACATTTAAGATGATGTTATTCTTAATTTGAATAAACATAAGGTTTAAAATTTGACGTTGAGTATATATTTGAATTTATTGAAGCAACTATGTTTCTCTTTTTAAAAAAGTCCACTATTTCAAATTAAAACAAAAAAAAAAGAATATTTACTAATATTGAAAATCGCTGCGATCAATTTTGCCTAAATGAAGAATTCGCAAGTATCACTTCACCCCTTTCCACTTCCACGCAAGACATTTGCCAATCGGCGGCAGTCTTGCATCGAACATCGGAACGCGCCACTCGCCAATCCAAGTTACAAGTCAAAAAACAAGTGTTATTTTTGTTAGAACTTGTTTGAACCTTCTGAATCGTACCTTATTAAGTAAATAGTTAAACGGCTGTTACTATACAAATTTTAGTGGATGCAAAGTGACTATTGTGTATTGTGGCATGGATATAGAAGATATTCTAAATTTTTGGAGCTTAACCCAAGAAATGGAATGGTAATGAAAACTGTTGATTACAACGCACACTACCATGCATTTAAAATAGAAAAAACGGACATATTTAAGTTTTGTAATACAAATAAGTTTATATCTGATATTTAAACAATTTGTCATAAAATAGAAGTCGAACTTTTTGTGACTAAGATTTAAGGAACTGTAAGGAATGTATTTTGTTTTTTTATTTAGACGTTTTTTATTTCGATATATTTTATGTTTCTGATCTAACTGATCTAGTCTTAGTAGACAGATAGATCATTAGTTTTGTTCGTATTTAAAATGATTTTTAAATAAAAAAAAATAAAATATTTCTTTTTTTACTTACCCACCTATGGATTAATTTGTGTGTCAGAGGTCTTCAGGCGTAAGGGATTACGGAAAACAAGGTAATATGCCATAATTTATTCGTTTAAGAAGAAATACCTATACCTACTTACAAAATTTCGCCTGTGACATACATGTTTTTATTTGAAACAAAATTTGTTCAACCTATGAAAAGTAACATGTGAATAAATACTTTATTGGCATTTTTGTAAAAATTATAGAAAGCTGTTGGGATACCTTATAGTAGCTTAATTATTATAGATATATTTTACGAAGTAATTCATTAATTTCCATATCTACTCGAATAGATCATAATGTTCTCTATTCAAGTATTCCATATTATACTCGAATGGATAAAAATATTCTCTATTCGAGTATATGGAAATTCTTGAATTAATTCATAAAATATACAACATTCTCTCTTCGAGAATTCCACATACTCGAATAGAGAGTGTGCATCTTTATTACTTAATGCAGCATTTCTCATTCTAAATAAATTTCAATACTTAAGTCAAAAATATGTCCATTTGGTATTTTTGCAACAAGAACCAATAATACTTATTTTAATTATCAACAAGCTTTAAGTAAGAAAGCGGAGCGTCAATTTAAAAATTTGTTTTCTTAAAAAAAGTCACTTATTTTTGTTCCTAGAAATATATTTACTTGCTTAACTACTTTAAAATTTTTAAAATGAACAAATTTTTAGCTCAATTTCTAAGACCATAAAATACTTAACTTGATAATACAAATTCTCATTTGGAAAAATTAATGTATTACTACGAGATTACTTGTGTATCCAATTAAGTATTGGAAATACTTATTTGAAAAATATATTTCTTTGCGTATATACAAAGCTAAGATTTATTCTAATTAAGTATTTTATTTTTCAAATAAGTATTTCTTTTTTTGTGTGTACAGGGTGTCCATTTTTGGGAACTTTTGTAGCGCCATGGCGTACTGTTAAATAATGTATTAATTTATTGAAAAGTGTAGTTTATTCAGCTATTTTTCAAAATAAATATACACCATGATATGTTTTTGAAAAGCCCAGAAAATGTTTAATTTAATTAGTTAAAAATATATAGGGTGTCCCCTTTAAAAATATGGATAATTGCTCCATAACTAAAAAAGGGATGACGTAAGAAAAAACTAACTACGCCATTGGATTCTACAAAAAAAGTTTTGTAAGAATACCTGAATGAACTGAGATACGGTACGTGTCCCAAAAGTGATAATTTTTATTTTCATCCTTTATCTCAAAAACCAAGACGGCTTTGAAAATTTTGTTTATGGCATGTTTAGTTTCACAAAAAAGTAGTACAGTGCTGCGAGAACCGCAACCCTCTATCTTTAAATATAAGAGAGATGCCCTACAAAAGTGCCCAAAAATGGACACCCTGTACTGTATAAATCAAAGAAAAACATTCATTTCATGTACTGATTGCATAATTAAATTTAATAATATAACTATATTTTCCATTTTCAGAACTTATTTGATAACCGCGGTAGTGGCTCAGAGGTAAGGATTCGACAGTGGCGGCCCGGGTTCAATCCCCAGAGTGGGCATACGCATAATAAAAAAAGTATGTCCGAATTTTAGTTGGTTTTAGAATGCAGGGAAAAGTGTGAAATGTATTATCTGCCAACGCATCCCATTCACGCCGGTAACCAGGTCAGATAAGATCGGACATCTAGTGGGGTGCGGAAGAAGGTACACACTCCCCAATCGGTACGTCATGCAATGGCAAGAAACCAAGGTTTGATAGCCCTTGGGGTGTGTCTCATGACTAAGGATCGTGATTCGGAACCCACGTTAAGTTGTAGATCCCCTCGGAAATGGCCCTGGCAGCGAACGGAAAGTTAAAAAGGAATACTGATATAACTAACACGAAATCAGCGTTTGCAAACCATCTGTTAGAATCAAATTCTCGGCACCTGAAAATGTAAACATACTTCACGAATGTCAGAAGAGCAAAAAGTTGGATTTACTTGAAAAATTAGAGATAACCAAAGCTATGAAGAGTCCAGTCCTTACCTGTGTTAATGAAGTTTTTAATTTTGAGCCCTATTTTATTTTCAATAACATAAACAAATGGTTCGCTTTTATATCCATAACCTTTTGTTCTACCGCCTTTTCCGGTGACATTTGACATTTCTCTCTTTAGTTTTATTTTTCTTGGCACTAACAGACAAAGTTGGGCATTTACTTCGTGGGCTACTTTTGACCAATCTATGGAAGGTTGTTTCTCCCCACTCAGTATAATTTATTTATGTTTTATTTACAGTTGGGTGAGGTGTTTATATATTTTTAAATGTTTCTTTGTTTGTGTAATTAGGTAAGATACTTTCATGTTTTTTTATATGCACATTTTGCAAACATAATAACGTTTGTAGGTCTGATGATGCTCATTTGTGAGCGAAACATGTAACCGTTATATAAAAGAATTTTTGAGACCGGGACTTTGTGGGATTTATTATTTATACTTAAAAAGCCTAGTTCGAAAGAAGGAAAAGAAATGACAACTTACTTGATAGCTATCAAATTTTAATTATCAAGAAAAAAAAGAATTTTTTATCATTTTCCTTTCTCACATTCAAAAATATTTACGTTCAAATCAATTAAATAATATACGCTCTTTAATAAATTCACACGAAAACTCATACCCATGATAGAGGCCTGCATGGACCGGGTTTTCATCTCGGGCCTTGACGCAGCCCGGCCTGACTCTGGGGCCTTAACAATTTCATGCATGAAGGAATCATCTTCGTCTCGGCTGACAAATAATAATAAGCTCTTTATCACTAAATTCTGATTTTAGTTGAGTGTATAGTGGCACAAAAAATAAAAATGTTTGTATGTGTACTTTTGGATATTTTTAAGCCATCATTGAGAAAATAAATAAATACAAAAACTATTGGAACAAAACACGGACTTCATCGAATATACGTCATGAAAACGGCCGCTTGACAATTTTTCCAATGTTCTTTAAAAATTTTATATCATAATACAATGACAAAGTCTGAAAGGTAATCCAATAGAAATAATTGTCCAACAGGGACTTATGTGGAAAAATAAAAGAATCATCATATTATTTTCAAAATGTTGTCTATATTTCTTTTTAAAATAAGTAAATAAAGTTCTAGGAACAAAATATATTATTTAATTAGCACAAAAGGTTTCACATGTAGCTACACCGACAGAAGACAATTCAAATGAAAGACCGATAAAAAAGTCTAACCAAAGTTATTTGTCGATCTTTCTGCTCTATAAGCAAATAAATAAAAAAGAACAATTATGTAAATAAAAATACATCAAAATTCCACAATAATTCGGATGTAGGTAAGTGGGATGTAAACAAGAACACCGACATGACAAGTGAAAGATCGGTAACAATGCTCACTGTAAATTTTTATCCAATCGACGTCATCAAGTAATCGCGCCAGTCTTGCCTTTTTAAAATTTGTTCAAAATTGTGAATGTTTTTAATGAGCTGCGAAAAATGTATGGTATGACTTAGGAATAGTTTTATTGATGATAAACTCCTATTATAGCACCGACTAAACAATTTAAAAGCCACAATCTCAAATATGAAAATAATGAAAGAGCCCATTGTGTTAAATAAGATGATGTATGCTCGAGAAACACTTTAAGAAGCCACCTAACGAAGACGAAACCAGTAAGCCAGAAAGACAAGAAAATTTGTGTCTACCAGATCCCCTGCGAATGCGGCCAATCTTACATTGGTGAGACACTAAGACCACTAGAAGTAAGGATTAAAGAATATAGGAATAACACCCAAAAAGGAGAAACCGAAAAATCAGGTGCCGCTGACCACGCCTGGACGCACGGCCATCATATCATGTGGACAAAAGCGGAAATCCTGCAAAAAGAACCGCACTGGAGAAAGAGGAAGTTTAAGGAAGCTGCGACCATACACCTAAATCCAGGGTGCTTTAGTAAGCCTTCATTAGATATGAGAAACGTCTGGAAACCCTTGTTAAGTAAATGTAATCTTAGAATAAGACCACCCAAGAGTTAAACGCATGATTCATCGAACATGACGTCATCGAGCATGACTCATCCAGTTATGCGTCATCACCTAGCAACACGCATAACTCCGCCCACTAGTCATGCGTCACCTCACCTGCCTAGTATAAATAGAGCTGAAGTTACCGTATTTATTTAGTATTCGCCTGAAGACGACTGGAGATGCTTACCAGTTGAAACGCAGTGATTCTAAACAAATAAAGACAATACAAGTCCAAAACTCTACTGCCGTTCAAGATTATGTATGTTTGCTTGTATTCAAATTGTCTTCCTTCGCGATGTCTATTTAATTGTGTCTTAAAAAGCTTGGTCACATTCGAAGAATATTTTTATTATTGAAATACAATAAGATTAACGTAGCATAGATGGTGAATAAATTAATTTAATATTTTTAGAGTGTAAGTCCAGGATATGTTACAACTGAAATCGAATCAGCGGCTGGATTTACAGGAGAAATTCTAATTCCACATATGTATTCAATAGATGTAGCCGAAGCCGTCATTTATGCGTTGTCTACTCCCACACATGTGAACGTTAGTATAAAATTTATATTAGGGTAGCTTAAAATATTAGAATTAACTCCTAATCGCCTCTATGACGTTGCAAGGAACGGATATATAGTTTGATTTTATCACAACAATTACGTACAGTACATCGCGATAATATGAATATGCACTCTTATGAACGACTCAGTAATATAAACATAATATCTTTTACATTGACCACTCTGTAGTATGAATAACAATGTTTATACTATTGAGTGGTCAATGTAAAAGGAAAATCAAAATGCCATTCTTCAGTTTGCTCAATTAAGGGAAAAAGCAGAAAAATCTTGCTATAAAAGATTAGTTAAGTATCTTAGGTTAGGTTATTGTATCAATACATACTATGTAGTATGCTAGGTACAATAATAGCTGTTAGACATGTATTAATATGTATTTTTTGTAAACTTCGCGAATATAAATGTTCCGTTAATATGAACTCCTTAGAATTTTTTGTGTTCACATTACCGAGATTGTACTGTATTATGAAATAAAATGCCAGGCTTAAAAAAATTAAAGGTGACCATCAGAGGAATAATATATCTATACGTTTTCTAAAATAACAGCATGTCGGCCATATGTTGAGTAAATATCTTGAGAAATACAAATCAAAACATTTTATTCAATTACAATAATTTAGTTAGTTTTTAATGTTTTGCGCCTTTACTTTTGACTTGAGAAAAAAACCAAAACACTTTTTATAGCCGTTTTTTATGTTAAGACGTACCTAAATTGACGTGACAAAATTGTTATTTTCGTGGCTGTTACTTTGCCTAAAGTCTTCAGTTAAAAAAATTGGTTTTATAAAGTAATAGAGGCAGAAATAAAATATTGGTATATTAAAGAAACTTCTTCTCTCCTTTTAAAGTCAAATCTGTAGGTACCTACTTGCTACTCAATATGTTGCTGTTTTTAAGATGAAATTAATAAGACGCAAAACATTTTTCTTAAATGCGAACGCGTCACTTAATTTTAATAGATTTTTCTCATTTACAGATTAACGAAATTACCCTACAAGCAGTTGGCAGTTAAATAGTTAAAAAACACTGAGGATCTTAACTAGAAGTCAAAGTGATTTTGATTGAAAAATATTACTTTTGAAATATTTCAATTTGTAACTCATGAAATTTTTTTAAATTACACACATAGGCCATATTTTATTGTATTATTAAAAAAAATATGTTTACAATGTGACGAGCTCATTTATTGAATACGCCATTTGATTAGATACGATTAAAAAAAAGCTATTTTTTTTTTGAAAGGGTGATGAAACATACGATTTCTAGTGCCTGTTTAAAGCAACAATAAAAATTATTATCCTTCAAAAAATGCAAATATTCCAAAGTTTGTGATGCGAAAACTTAGTAATACAGATCGAAGCGATCCGCTTGGCCATATTTTAGCTTGGCTCGTGGTTGACATTATGATTTTATGGTAAATTAGAAGATTACATAAATGAATTGGAAACTAAGAACGAAACAGACATACACGCTCTCGGAAGTTAACGTTCAACAGGCATTTATGGAAACATAGCCGAACAGCTCCGTGAATCATGCATGCTATTACAATCAAAACTTTGCGTTAGATAATGAAAAACTTATTACAAAATATGCGGATTGTATTTGCAATATTTTCATAAACCTTTTGTTCCATTAGGAACGCCGAATCGCTCGTAGTAAGCCCTTAACCCTTATTTAGTTTATTTATGTGTGTCTTTGACGTGTACTTATGTGTGTTGTGACTTGTAATAAAGAACAATGACTTTAACAGTTCAAGAAATATTACACCTTGAAAAAAGCAGTGCGTTAAAATGTGAAAAACCTTTTATTAGAAGTATTTATAATTTTAATGCCCTAGTGATAAAATATGTTTCCAAACAAAAGGATAGAAGGATCGATTTGATATACAAATACACAACTACATAATGGTAAGATAATTATATAAAAAAACAACCTGGGTCCTGATGTATGGTGGCAAGTTCCTTAAACTTCCTCCAATTTGGTTCTTATGTTTTTCTACTCCTATATTCGTAAATATTATATTACGTAGAGTTCATTCTATAAGTAAATCCATTCTTACGCACAACTGCGCGTTATGATGCAACAAAATACACAACTGTATGATGCATAGTATCATAATCAAGTTAGCCTTTAACTACTCAAATCTTGACATTTATATAATATCTTGCGTTTTGAATTAGGGAATCCAAACCACGTGATTTAATATGGCGGTCGGATGGTAAAAAGCATTGAGTCACCCGTAAAATGCCACCAGCAACATTATTTTTATGGTCACGTGGACCAATTACAAAGCAGGATTTGCCATCCAGCCGCCATTTGGACACATCGTTGGATTGCCTAATATGTGATAGCGACATTGTCATTATTTGACATTTAAAGTTAAAATCGATACTTTATAAATTATAAACCGATCTTTAATTCATTAGTAAGAGTCGTAGGAAATAGTTATTTACGTTATAAGTGTTGTAAATTCATATTACAACACGAGATGTTAAAGATGTCAAACGAGGCGTCAGCCAAGTTTAATAAAACATCGAGTGTATAATATGAATTTACAACAAGAATATTGTACAAAATTTTATCTACTTTCATCTATGAATAAAAATATTTGGCAAAAGGCATTTTCAAAAATAAAAACGCACCTGTAAAAATGCACCTGCTATTAAGTTTACTAATCAAGTTTTTTATGTTACCTTTCGCATGGTTACTGTCGAAACTTTGTCAAACAAATTAAAAAATATAAAAAGCGTTTTTCCAAATGAGCGATTCTGATGAAAGTTTACCCTTTGATATAGAAACAGCGGCAAAGAAGAGATCTCAAGTTTAGTTCCGACAAAATCTAAGGAGTGGTATGAGTTGGAGTATCAGAAGTTTGAAGATTGGTGCAAAGCTAACGAAATAAAGGAGGTGTCTGAGAAAATCCTTTTGGGTTATTTTTCCGTAAAGCAACGCTCCCAAAAACCATCTACACTATGGACTCACTACTCAATGTTGAGAACTATGATTTCAGTCAAGAAAAATCAAGATATAAGCAGATTTTCGCAACTAATCGCATTTTTGAAAAGAAGTTCAGAGGGTTACAAGGCCAAAAAGTCCAAAGTTTTCACAAAGGAAGACGTATGTAAGTTTCTTAGTACTGCAAATGATGAAACATATTTACGTATATTTAAGGTTGTTATGATAATCGGCATTTTTGGGGCTTGTCGGCGCGAAGAACTAGCTAAGTTAATGTTGGATCATATTGAACACAATGATTTGTATATAAAAATTGTGATTCCATTCTCGAAAACCAAAATTATGCGAGAATTTGTTATAACAGAAGGAAATGTGACAGGTGTCAACTGTTTAAGTATGTTCCGAAAGTATGCTTAACTTCGTCCTCTTAATGCAAATCACAGGCAATTTTTTGTATTCTATGGAAAAGGAAAATGCACCTCCCAGCCTGTCGGAATTAATAGTTTTGGAAGTATACCAAAAAAGATTGCAACAAAACTTGGATTGAATAATCCCGAAGGATACAGTGGACATTGTTTTAGGAGGTCCTCAGCCACCATTCTAGTTGATAGTGGTGCAGATATGCAGATGTTAAAGCGTCATGGTGGCTGGAAATCCTCTTCTACGGCAGAAGGCTACGTTGAGAATTCTTTTGAAAATAAGAAACAAATAGCAAAGAAGATAATGGGGTCAGACATGGAGTTATTGATTGGAAATTCGGACGTAAAGGGCTTCATCACATCCACTTCTGGTATACAAATTTCTAACTGTAAAAAGTGTATTATTAATGTGTAATTATAATTGTTAATAATAAATCATTCTTCTACAAAGTGTGGTTTTATTTAACAGCAAAATTTTAATAAAACTGTTTTTTTTATTACAGCACTAGTGCTGTAAAGGCATCTATTAAAGCACTAGTGCTGTAATAGATGCCCTTACAAAACGATTTACAGAACTGTAAAATTCATATTACTAAATGAAAGTAGATAAAGCAATTACGCACTCATGTACTTACCGCATCCGCCGCTACGCGGCTCGTTCGCAATTTTTCCATTTATGAGTAAATATGCTTTGTATCACACTTAATACGTATTATACTATTATGTCGTTATATACCTATGTTTAATTTTTCATTTAACGAGTGGTTTATGTCTACTCTATAAAAAACTTTTTTTAAATAACCAAGGATTTGAGGCTATATTGTCCGGCTAAGACTAGTTGTCTTATTTGCAAAATTGCACCTTTTAAGATATTAATACTATTTTATGAGTCATCCATTCGGTCCTCTATGAAACTCAAATAGTTCTATTTAACCTTTTACTAACTAAGATGGTCCTATCTTGGCAAATAGTTAGTATGTTTTCCCTAATAATAAGAACAGTTGAGCAGATTGTCCTATGTTTAAAAGAGAACAAGCATTATATTTGCTTTTGATTTGACAATACTCGGTTTTTCACTAAACCGTTAAAACTAACCTTGAAAGTTAATTTACTTTGAAACGTACCTAATATGCATTACACTATGTGTTAATTAAATTATTATATTTGTATTTACTTTTGATATTTTAGCTTAATAATACATTATTTTTAACTACATAGCTCATACTGTCATAATTAAAAATATAGTATGTATTATAATAACAAAAAGTACAATTTTGCGTCACTCGAGAGATTGGAGTAGCGTGGCGACTAGCATGCCGAGTCGGGAATTTTCGGGTTGTCGGGGCTCCCAGTCGCCGCAACTTAGGTAGCGCCATGTGAGTAGCGCCTTTTAACTCTACATCCTGGGTGACCTACACTGAGAGAAGATTCTTGCTGTCCTTATAAAAATCTTTATACCGCTTATAAAGAAAAATGCTAACATAGGGGACAAAAGAAAAACTACCTGAGACAGTAAAATCCATTTGGCTGTAATTTCTTTGCTGTCGTAATAAAGTCACTTTATAAAGAATGATCACTTAGCTCAAGTAAACAAAAATGTTGTATTAGCAAAGTAACTGACCATCGGCTATAAAGAGACTTTGCTAGAACAGTAAATATACTTTTCTACGCCATCCGCATTGTTCTCGAAACAAGAATTTTTTTTTCAATATCAGCATAGCATTTTGCTATAATGGAAAGATTTTTTTATTTATTTCAAGAAAGTTACTTTGCTGGGTCAGAATGTACCTACTTACTTCAGATACTCTTTTTAGCTAAGGTAGCAACTTTGCATTGCTATAATAGTAAAGTGGTTTATTATGACAGCACCACTTATTTGCTATAATATGTGGGGTGGCCCAAAAAATAAGCCGTATATTTTGTTGAATTTTTAATATACTCTAGAAAACTTATTATGCCTAATAACACATTTATATAAACCAAGTTTTTTCACTTTGGGTACGGAAGTTTCAAAAAATTTTGATTCATTTAAAATTGTGTTATTAAAAATAATATGTTCCATGCTATATCAAAAATTTAACATAGTATAAAGCTTATTTTTCAGGTAACTCCATCATATTTTACTTTATGTAACTCCCCACGTCTGAATAGGTTATCAACGATTTGAAACTAAAAAAAAATTATTTTTCTCTTTATTATTTAATACAACAGAAAACAACACTTTATAACCTAAAAATAGTTTCAGTTTTAGCTGCTTAAAAAAACAATAATATTTTACTGTTTTCTTCTTTGAGTGGTTAAAACATATCTTATTAAAAATATCTGTTCACTTTAAATTTAAACAAATATCCAAAAGGGAATACATGTTTCTGCATCTAGCCTGAATATTAGGTAAAATAATAATTACATTGTATTTTATTTAGAAAAAGAAAGTATTTTACTTTTGCGATATTTCTAAAAATCTTCTTTTAAAAAACATACAGTGTTTAAAATTTTGGTAAGTTGTCTTTTAGTTTGAGGACTAGAGTATGAATGGCATTTGCTAAAGAATTACTATTTTTCTTTTCTCTAAAACTTGACTCACACAAAAATTATTATTAAATAAACAAACACATAACATAAAAAAATTAACATAAAACTAAAATAACTTTGGTCTTTTAACACTGATATTAAAAATCTACACTGTCTGATGTCACAATCCAATAAAGCACTGCACACTGGAAACATTTTTGAGCCAAGACAAGTTTTATTGGAAAAAATGAGACAAATGTCGAGTCGTAATGATCACCAACAACAGCCACCGATGCGACCATTTTACTTTATGAAGGAACGAGCATCTAAATATCTTAAATAAAATGAAGACCTAAAGACATGAAGACCTGGAGACAGGAACGGGACGACTGGTGCGTAATATAAAATTGACCCAATCAGACTGAATTCGTCACCACGAAATAATCCGATTTGAACCGAACAGTTACGAATTTCCCAATTCCAACAAAAAATTTTGCTACCCCTTTAAAAACTCTTTAGAGCGCTAGAAAAGATTTCTTTATAAAGATTTTTTTCAAAAGCAGCAAACTGCATTACTTCCCCAGCCAAGCAAATTGTAGTCCTAGAAAATAATTTTTTAGAAAGACTTACTTAGCTGTTATCATAATGTAAGTTTTCTATAATAGCAAAGATGTTTGTAACGGGTATAAAGAGTTTTCAGGTAAATTGTTTCTTTTGCAATAAGAAATTCATTTTGCTATCGTAGGTTAAAAATTTAATATTACAGCCAAAATAATCTTAGCAAAGAATTTCTTGCTTAAGCTTTTCTCAGTGTAGTTGCCCAGTCTCCTAGGATTCAAGCTACTACAGTTTCTTTTAAGTTTCGCCATGTAAGGACTGCCTAAGCAGTTAGGACAACTTAGTCTTAGCAAGGCAGTATCAACTTTTTTGTTTACATTTCCGTCTTTCGTAAAAAGGTTAAGCGACAATACCACCTGTTGATATTACAAATATAAAAAATATATAATATATAAAATAAAAATAAATAATGTACAGGGTAATTCCTAAGTTGATACTTCCTATTTAGCTGTGTATAGAAGGCATTAAAATAAACAACATTTTTAAATACCTTTTTCCAAAAAATTTCAAAATAGGCGTGATACAGAAGTAAAAAATCTAAGTGCGAGTCTGGTCATTAAAACATAGCCTGCTATACTTTATGTTGTTTGTCTTATTTCTTTTTAGTCATGCAAATTACGGGCCGGTGAAGAGTTGTTTGGCAATACGCTGCCGTCTGTTTTTCTGAAGCAAGTTCATTTTAAATTGCTGACACGCAAAAATGGTAAAATTTGAAAACAATGAACTAGTTGATATGGTGCTAGTGTATGGTAAGTGTCGTAAAAGTGCGGCTGTTGCTTCGAGATTATACGCAGAACGCTGTCCCTTGCGGGCTCATCCCACACCCAGAAGTTTTCTTAATGTTATTCAACGGGCAAGTTAGGCAGAACCGTATTTGATCCATAGTGTAATAAATGAATGTAAGTACGTACCTTATTTTTGAGTTTTTTGAAAAAAGGTATTTGAAAATGTTGTTTATTTTAATGCCTTCTATATACAGCTAAATTGAAGTATTAGCTTAGGAATCACCCTGTATATATTTTAAATGGGTTCATACCTTTTATAATTAACTGCTGAACAATGGCTTTCGAGCAAGAACAATTTCGCCTAAATTTAACAGTTAATATTTTCCGAACCAGATATGATATCGACCTACGGTATTGAATAGTTGATAGACTCATCTATTGGAAAACAATTGTTAATGTTGGATTTTCTTTAACTGTCAAAAAATTTTATATACAGGGTGTTAAAGAAGACGATGATTTTTGCTCCAATTTTAATGGCGTGTAACTTTCACAATAATATTTTTAAATTGTATCACTCTACGTTAATTGAATCACTGGTTCATAGCAAAAAAAGTAATTTGTCAAATTTTTGATATCTGCTATATTTTAGGAAATACCGATTTTTTTGGAAAACCTTGCTTTATTTCAGCAGCTTACACAAAAAAGTATGTCCGAAGTTTAGTAGGTTTAAGAATGCAGGAAAGAGTGTAAAATTTATCATCTCCCAATCCACCTTATTCACGCAGGAAATAAGGCTAGATGAGATCAGATATCTCGTGGGGTGCGGAAAAAGGTACACACCCCCAATCGGTAGGTCATGCAATGGCGCAAGAAACCGAGGGCTACCCCTTGGGGGAAGTGTTGCATGACTGAGGATCATGGTTCGGAACCAACGTTAAGCTGTAGGTCCCCTTGGGAATGGCGAACGAAAGCCTAATTCGAAAGCAAAGTCCGTTTACCGCGTCTCATTGGCTTAATCAGTTAAAAAATGTAAAACTCAACCAATCAACAGTTTGCTTTTTGCTTTGCTCTGGTCTCATCTATAGCAGACCCTAGACCTAGACGATCAGAAGGACGGACAGTCCTGAATGATGTCACTCTTTCTTCATTCTTACATCAGTCTTTTTTCTAATGAAAATGTACATGGGTCCAAACAACGACCCTTGAAGTTTGCCCTTACACTATTATTATTACCGTTATTCCCTTATCAAAACTGTTCAATTAAAAAGATAAACCTTAAGATTTTGTTCATAAATTATTAAATCAATTAAACCTACGGTATTAAGAATAACCGAGAATGATAGTATCATGGATGATAATTCATTTTGTTGACCTTGAAGTAACATTAACTAATTTAGGAAGGCCGGCTTTCATACAAGGTACAAGCAATAGGTACGTTTACAAATACATAAGCAACATAATTATACATTTTTCGTTTTAATAAATATTTTAGGTATTAAATATAAAAAAAAAGTGCACAAATATGTTATTTAGATATCATTAGGTTTGGCTAAATTGGTTTAAACAGCTATATTTAGATCAGTCAGCTAAGCAGCACGCTATAAATTCATTTTTCAACCAAGAAAACGGGCATAAATCTAGTCTCGATCAGGTAAAGTCTAATCTGCTTAAAGGTACCCTAAACTTCACTATAATATCCACATTCAAGTGGAGCAAACCAACAGATCAATTTAAAGAATTAAATATTGTTATAGAAATTGTAAAATTGGAATAAACAAAGAAAGTATTCATGTCATTCAACAAATAATAGTAGTTTGTACAACAAGAATGGATATAATGTCTATATCTCATAAAAAAGTTAACTGAGCACGACGCCATAGGCGGAGTGCTCAAACTTTCGAGCTGAACAGTATATTTTTTCACGACCAAACTTATGAACCTTATAAAAAAAAATTTTTTAATTGCAGGCTGCCGGGCTCAAATCTCGATCATTGGATCCAAAGTTCGACACTTTACTGTCTTGGCCACTGGATCATATTAGAAATTATTGTAGAACCAACTCAATAATAATACTACCTACATAAAAGTAATTTTCTGTGTACATTCAGCAGGTTGCATTATGGATAAAACTATTATAGACGCGTATATATTTTGTTATATTGAACAAATTAATAACACATTGTACCATGTACATATAAATTTTATAAGCGACCCCCAGTACAGCAAGGCTGTTCTTTCAAGGCGATTTTAAGAAATAAAAACGCGATGAAAACCCAGTAACGTCATCATAAGGAATCAACTCAATGCAAAAGATATAGCCATCTAGAAACGTAGAAATATAAATAAATCTAAATAAATCAAGCACGGAACAGCCACTTCACCAGTATAGGAAACATTTTTCGCTTCTCCATACATCTCCAAGCTTTGTGGATTCAGATCTAGATCGCGCTGCAGTCACCCACTGGTTTTGCAGCACTATTCCGTATTTATTAAAAATAAGGTTTATTTTTTATTAAAAACCAAAAAATATATTAACCATAATCGATAATTATTAGAAGCCATAGTCATGTAAAGATTATGCATGCAAACACCAATAAAACTTTTTAAATTAACAAATAAAATCCGAAGAGGGTGTCGCGCACCGCGGGTGTATTTAAAGGGTTTAAGATTTGCGTATATGCAAACATTTTGTATATTTAAGTTGATGTGTTATTCCATTTGGTGCGTTATTGATAGGGTTGCCGTAATTTCGTTTCCCAAATATATTTTAAACTTCTGTTTGTTTGGGGCCCAGACCCCTGCCCCCCCCCCCCCTGGCTACGCCACTGAAAGGTGATAACCAAAAACTTGCTACATGTGAAACAGGATAATTTTTTCCACCCAAGTAAATCTTAAATATGATAAGCAGCTAACAAAGCATATAAAATTAGATTACATTTTTTGCAGGACAAATACCTAATTTCGAATGTTTAGTCTTAATTTCTTCGTTTCTTTCAATTTATAAAAGTCTATTTGAATCACTTGCTTCTAGAGTATATTTATTTTTAACTAGCAGCGAAAGTAAACAAAAACCTTACCACGAAATGCTCGATTCGAGCGACTCGCAATGGCAAACTATGTGCTGTACAGTTTCTCTGTTTTGTCCGCATAATTTGCAGTCAAGGTCTCCATTGTACAGTTGCATTCTGTGCAGATGGTTCTTGACACCAATGTGTCCTGTCAGAATTCCTGTAATGGTTCTCAGCTGGTTCCTGTTCATTTGAAGCAGCTGTTTCGTAAGTCTTGGTTCTGGATCCTCAATGAAGTTTTGCTGTGGTTTAATCCCTGTCTGTTATTCCAGTAAATTTTGTGTTCATTCCTGATCCATCGCTTTATATCATCTCGTGCTGTGCACCTTGGTATTACGAGTGCCGGTTATGGACCAATGAATGTATTTTCGGAGCCTTTCCTTGCAAGTTTATCGGCGTTTTCATTTCCTGTAATACCTTCGTGGCCTGGTACCTCCTGCAGTATTACTTTGTTTACTTTTGCCAGGACCTCTAATTCTTCTTGACATTTCCATATCAGTAAGATGTGGCACGGAGCGCCATCTGTGTCGTTGTTAGACACTCTTGAGCATACCAGCACCTCTAACAAACTTATAGAAATAAGTAAATGTTAAGAGGAAATCGCCTGTAAAGACATTCGTCACAATTACAGGAGTCCCGCTAGGCAGCGCTAACTCAAATCGGTTTATTAACCGAAAACAATGAGTAAAGACAAAGATTTTCCTTTTCATTTCGCCAGATCCATCTCTAGACGCGTTTCGTCATATCATGACTCATGCTAGTATGCTCAAGAGTGTCTAACAACGACACAGATGGCGCTCCGTGCCACATCTTACTGGTGTGTCCCACCAAGTGCTGCCTTAAGTAGCTTCGAGATCCCTTTTCTTTTCGTCGGATCCTAGCTCTACTGATGAGTCATGATATGACGAAACGCGTCTAGAGATGGATCTGGCGAAATGAAAAGGAAAATCTTTGTCTTTACTCATTGTTTTCGGTTAATAAACCGATTTGAGTTAGCGCTGCCTAGCGGGACTCCTGTAATTGTGACGAATGTCTTTACAGGCGATTTCCTCTTAACATTTACTTATTTCTATAAGTTTGTTAGAGGTGCTGGTATGCTCAAGAGTGTCTAACAACGACACAGATGGCGCTCCGTGCCACATCTTACTGGTGTGTCCCACCAAGTGCTGCCTTAAGTAGCTTCGAGATCCCTTTTCTTTTCGTCGGATCCTAGCTCTACTGATGAGTCATGATATGACGAAACGCGTCTAGAGATGGATCTGGCGAAATGAAAAGGAAAATCTTTGTCTTAACTCATTGTTTTCGGTTAATAAACCGATTTGAGTTAGCGCTGCCTAGCGGGACTCCTGTAATTGTGACGAATGTCTTTACAGGCGATTTCCTCTTAACATTTACTTATTTCTATAAGTTTGTTAGAGGTGCTGGTATGCTCAAGAGTGTCTAACAACGACACAGATGGCGCTCCGTGCCACATCTTACTGGTGTGTCCCACCAAGTGCTGCCTTAAGTAGCTTCGAGATCCCTTTTCTTTTCGTCGGATCCTAGCTCTACTGATGAGTCATGATATGACGAAACGCGTCTAGAGATGGATCTGGCGAAATGAAAAGGAAAATCTTTGTCTTTACTCATTGTTTTCGGTTAATAAACCGATTTGAGTTAGCGCTGCCTAGCGGGACTCCTGTAATTGTGACGAATGTCTTTACAGGCGATTTCCTCTTAACATTTACTTATTTCTATAAGTTTGTTAGAGGTGCTGGTATGCTCAAGAGTGTCTAACAACGACACAGATGGCGCTCCGTGCCATATCTTACTGGTGTGTCCCACCAAGTGCTGCCTTAAGTAGCTTCGAGATCCCTTTTCTTTTCGTCGGATCCTAGCTCTACTGATGAGTCATGATATGACGAAACGCGTCTAGAGATGGATCTGGCGAAATGAAAAGGAAAATCTTTGTCTTCATTTCCATATCAGTCTTGAGGTTACCTTGTTGCTTAGTAGCGATTTAAGGGCTGCTTGACTGTCAGAATATATGTGGATTCGCTTATTGAGATAAGCCTTCCTATTGTTTTCGTACGAACATTGCAATATGGCGTAAATTTCTGCTTGGAACACTGTGGGAAACTTTTCTAGAGAAAAACAGACTAAAGATTTATAGATAAGAAATCTATTATGTGAACCTTATACAATCAGTATTACACAGTGTCTAATCCAGAGGGGGGGGGAGGGCTAAGAGACTGATACAGCGGCGCCTCCACTAGAATAAGCACCTCATGTATGAATGTATAATAGACAGCAGATCTGTCATCGCGAAAAAATGCGAATTTAGTATCAATTTTTAAATTGGAATAAACCCGTTGTTTACGGTGCCAATATACTGTGTGTTGTTAAGAAAAGGCATTTTGTCGACGCTCTATCTACTGTGAAAAATCACTGATTTAAAATTGGTTTAATCCCTCCTTATTAGTGGACCACAGGTATAATTTACCCCTTTATTTGTCACGGATACTTTGCTAGACACCAGTTAAGCACTATGTTTTTTTGATGCATACATTTCACTTATAGTAGTGGTGTGTGACTACCAATCAGCTGTTCATCCAGTTAACAGCTAATTGGCTTATTCGTTTTTTAATTATAAATATAGTCATTTTCTACTGACGTAGAATCTAAATTGTTCCATGTGTCTGAACTCATTTTAGTTGTAAAAAACATTGGTCATGTTCGGTAATGTACTAAATTTCCTCTCAGGTACTAGGTACAAACGGGATTTATTCAGATCACATTATTAGATACCCTGTGACAGATTAGAGTTTGCGAACCTACGTTGAGTCAATGCAACAGATCCAGGCTATCTTGTAATTATCGGATGAATCGCGTGTAGCTAGTCTCCTGAATTATCTTGTGTGGTAAATCTAAATTTAAGTAACTATTTTATTGATTAACATTTATGTCAAACACCTGTGTTGTGTCAATATCTGTACCTGTTAAGTATTAATTAAGTAAAATCAATCCATTTTTTGTAGTTACTCAAACTTGCGTATTTTTTATTAACCCCATGAACCATCACCTAGGGAAACACAGTAACGTAACTTTTGCTAGCCTTCGATAAAACACGAAGGCTACCCTATAGATGTGTATCATGGACTAAATAGTCTCTGAACATATAATAATGGATTAAGAGGACAACTTCGTTGATTTCAGTTGAAATTGGCGATGTCAGGACGATATAATTTTTGTATGACTTTAGTCTCGCACCTAGACCAAAATCCTGGATTTGCTACTGAAATAGCATCAGCATTAACAAAATTGCGACATGAAATGGATGGAATCATTTTGGAATATTAACAGTCATTGGGTTCTTAAATAGGAAAAGTTGGTTTTTTAACAGTCATGCTGAGTTTTTTTTTTAGATTCGTTTAAACCTGTCCTCGTATTTTCTAGCAAACAGATTAATCATCAGCATGGAACGAATATGTATAAATATTGTTATTTGGATAGATTTTTTAGTAGTTGCAGAACTTACGTGAGAATACACTTGTAATTACGATATTTTAAAAATTTGTTTCGTTATTTTATTAAGATGGTGTTTTCCCTTGATAGATTTGTCGGAAAAGTTGCTATTGTAACAGGTGCTTCTGCCGGTATTGGTGAAGCAATTGCCGAGGATTTAGTCAAAAATGGAGTTATTGTAAGTATATCATATCACATTGAGTTATTTCTATAACGAGGTACATAATGAAAGTTGTGGGCATGACAATAAAAGTTTTCAGGTGCTTCTGCCGGTACTGCCATTATTATTGCTACCGTGATGAGATCATTCATCATGTAGTCGTTATTATTATATATAACAAAGTGAATAATATTTATTTCAAAATTTTAACAAGTTGATTCTGATAACTTATGTCCTTTTAATAATTTTCGATTTACGGAAAAATAGTATGTATACCTCGTAGAAAAAGCCACATTCCCGGACTCCGTATTGTCAGTCTCGGCTTGCGTCTCGACATGCGGTCTTTATGGTGGTCCTGGAATATTCAACTTTTCCTATTAGATATACAGGGTGGCCCATTTGTCTGACAAAGTAATATACCGTCTCTACTATTAAAGATATCAAAAAAAAGTTTTTATAAAAGTTGTGAGGTATAAAAAAATTGATGTTTTAAAATTAATTTTAAACATACAGGATGGTCCAAAAAGGTAGGACAATAAAAAGATACATTTTTTTAAATGCAACACCCTATATATTTTAGCATTTTTTGTTTCCTTACAAAATTGTCCATATGACGCCATATTTAATTTTTTAATTTTATGCAACGTTGCCAAACAAAATGCAAAATTCTTAAAATTTTGGAAAAAACATGATATAAAAAATTACCTGTATTTCTCAATAAGAGTATCGAAAATCGAGAATTTCTTGTAAGCTCTTAAGTTTAGGGATAGATAAACTGTCCTAAATCTTTAAGTATCTAAAATTTTGTACAGGGTGTTTTCTGTTGACATCCAAATATACAAAATTTTTAAATAAAATAACTCTGTTTTTTCAAATAAAACACCCTATATTTAATAGGCTAATCTGATAGATATTGCAAGTATCTTTTATTATTGTTAAGTCATACCTATACCTAAATTTACTAGTTTTGGCAATATTTCGATTTTTATTTAAATTTTGGTGAAAAAAACTATAGTTTTTATTTTTCTAGTAAGCCATGACTAGCAAAGTCAAAACAAATGTAATTGAATATAATGTCATATTTATAATTATTATATTTATATTTATAATGTTTGTAAACTTATTTTCAATATCCAGTTGCGTAATAAAAACAAAATTTTATTAAATTAAATAAATACGTAACTTACTATGGTTATTAATTTATTTTAATATGGGATAATATTTAATTACATTTGTTTTTAGTTTGCTGGTCATGGCTTACTAGAAAAATAAAAATTATAGTTTTTTTTACCAAAATTTAAATAAATATTGAAATATTGCCAAAACTAGTAAATTTAGATATAGGTATAACTTAACAATAATAAAAGATACTTACAATATCTATCAGATTAGCCTAATAAATATAGGGTGTTTCATTTGAAAAAACAGAGTTATTGTATTTTAAAATTTTGTATATTTGGATGTCAATAGAAAACACCCTGTACAAAATTTTAGATACTTAAAGATTTAAGACAGTTTATCTATCCCTAAACTTATGAGCTTACAAGAAATTTTCGATACTCTTATTGAGAAATACAGGTAATTTTTTACTATCATGTTTTTTACAAAATTTTAAGCATTTTGCATTTTGTTTGGCAACGTTGCAAAAAATTAAAAAACTAAATATGGCGTCATATGGACAATTTTGCAAGGAAACAAAAAATGCTAAAATATATAGGGTGTTCCGTTTAAAAAAATGTATCTTTTTATTGTCCTAGTCTTTTGGACCATCCCGTATGTTTAAAAATAATTTTAGAACATATATTTTTTTATACCTCAAAACTTTTATAAAAACTTTTTTTTGATATCTTTAATAGTAGAGACGGTATATTACTTTGTCAGACAAATGGACCACCCTGTAGGTACAATATACTATTGTGCATCTAGGAATAAAATCAATACATTTCCGAACGACGGACATCAATATTGTTATGAACTAAAAAAGTTGTATTAAGTAATTATTATACTTAGATAATATTAATAAGTGTGAGAAGGTGATTTAGTATGTATATTTTATTACTTGTACTTAAATTAGGTCCCTTAGAGAAAATCATAGACATTTAACAAAAAGTAGATAGCTGACGTTCCATACGGCTTGTAGACTTAAAATTGGCTCCACCCTGGAGCGAATTCGATTTAGTGCTATTATGAAGAAATAGTTGGTATAGTTGACAGTGTTGTAAATCACTAAACCATACCTACTTAAGAAGAATACTCTCATTGTATAAAAATATTATTACAGGTTCGAAAATATATTATAAGTATTACACACATTAGTTTACCATCGGTAATAATAAATTAGGTAAACGATAGTGGTTTTGAGCTGTCGCTGCCAAAGCTTTTTTTTATTTAGAAGCGTGATTATTTGTTTGTGCTCGACTTCTCGAGTTAAAATGGCGCACCGCGACGAAGCTGTGTGCAAGTTTTTTGGCGGACTGCTGACCTAATTGTACCGATATGACTATACCTTTGCAAGTAACCCAACGAATTTTCAAAACTTAAAAAAAAATAATTTAAATCGAAGGTTACCTCTATATAATAAAAACAATTTTCTTGATGGCAATTGCTTACATAAATCTTCAATATCATTAATTATTGTAATTACATATAGTGACACAACTTACATGTTAACCTTAATGTAACCTAGTTTAATTTTTTTTATAAATAAAAGTTTAGCATTCTGCAATTTACTATTTTCTGCCTGAGGGCATTCTATTACCTACATACTTTCCAGGGCATACAATTTTTGGCCCTATTTCTGTTTTATAGCCTTAAAGATAAGAAATACTCTTTTTTTTTTTTAATCCAAAAAACGTATGAGTAATTGAAACGGTTTAAAAATTGCAATAATTTTTCGGGAAGATTTTGGAAAGGAGTTTTTCTTATTTCTAAAGATGGATATTTAAACGTCTCCACATAGATTGATGGTATCCACATTTTAATCTGTTATTTCATAACAAAAATTATATTGTCTGTTTAAAGGTTGGAGACAATGACGTTTCTTGAACGGCAGTAGAGTTTTGGACTTGCATTGTCTTTATTTGTTTAGAATCACTACGTTTCAACTGGTAAGCATCTCCAGTCGTCTTCAGGTGAATACTGTATTTACCTAAAGACGACTGGAGATGCTTACCGGTTGAAACGAAGTGATTCTAAACAAATAAAGACAATGCAAGTCCAAAACTCTATTGCCGTTCAAAAAATTATATTGCCAAATATGGGTTTACATATCCTGAGAACATTTTAGTTATTTTTATGCTCATAATGGATATATACTTAAGTTATCCAAGGTGTGAATCTACAATTGATATGGTTATGGCTTATATTTAAATCAATCTAAACGTAACAATTTTTTATTGTCACTGTTTTCGTCTTTGTAAACTTATAGCGTGTAAAGTTCATTATGAAAACGACTTGTTCTTAAATGTAAGTTCCTTGGTAAATAAAATTTTAAAAATTGTTTAAAAAAATAGATAAATAATTTCAATCTGATAAATAGGAAATAGGAACACATTTCTATAACATTGAAAAGTATATTATCTTCCTTCTGGTCTTTACCACATTACCATAAGATATAAATGAGTAAGCATATTTATTTTATTTTAAATAGGTAACGTTATGATTTTTAACATAATTCCCGCAAAACTTTGAAAAATTTCAGTTCCGATGAATCCGAATTTCAACGAGGATTTTAGTGGGTGAAGTAAGCTATAGTAAAGAAGGGTTGTCAACCAAAAGTCAATAAAAATACAATATACAAAAAAAATACCCTAAACCGTATTCGCTCCATGATGGTATCATTTTTCTGAACTTGTCAGCTATCTACCTGTTGTTTTATACCTATGGAGAAAATGGACAGTTTTTTTGTATTATTAACAATCATGTCTTTTGATATTTAAACACTTTAAGGTATTAAGCGAACTAACTATGAATCTGAGTATAGATTAGAATATCGGCACAAAAAAGTTACTTTTCCGATCTAAGACCAATAGCGGCCCGTAAAGCGGTGGCCCCATGAGAACTTTTTTTTAGAACTAATTTCGGTAAATAAATACCTATTGTACGCTAATCACGCCAAAATTGATGATTTTGTTAAGATTAATAAAATTTGGGCGTAGAATATAAATCCGAACACTATTGTCGGCGAAAATGCTTAGTTTGTGAGATATCCCTTGTAAAGTCTCTGTGCATAGAAGTTATGTTTCTGATGCGAAATCGCTTTTATATGAATTTTTGATATATGGATAAAAAGAAAATGACTAAATAAGGTCATGTTTCACGTCGTTTGGTACTTTTTCCTTATTTTTGTTGCTTTGGGGCCCATTTTAATGAAAATATAATGGTAATTTCCTCTAACATATTTGAATTTCAGGTAAATATATAAAAAAAACACGGGAAAACTAAATTTTCGGTTCTGTGTGTATTTTCAGTAGCCGGAATTTTTTCAATTTCTCGCCGGTGGTAAAACATAGATTTTCAGAAATGGTCGTTTGATAATGTGGGATTGACAGCAAAATTCTATTTAAGAATGATCAACATAACTTATGTTATGGTATCTATTAAATTATGGAATAGTTTATACTTAGAAAAATAAATTAATCGAATGGCATTATGCAATATTACAGAATATGTTACAACATAAAACACTTTACAGGTTGCTGGTTTGGCTAGAAGAGCTGAGCGAGTTGAGGAATTGGCCAAAAAACTGAAGGGGGAAAAAGGAAAGCTGTATGCTTTTAAATGTGACATGACAAAAGAACAAGACATCGTTTCTACATTCAAACAAATTGTTAGCAAACTGGGAAACATTTCTATTTTGGTAAACAATGCTGGCATGATGAAAATAACTGATTTGATTAATGGAGCAACAGATCAGTGGAAGGCTGCACTTGGTAAGTTATAGACCAAGCGGCGACAGTCAAAAAACTAGTCTCAATTATCTTACACAGTTCTAGAGCTACAACACCTGAGGAGGCAGGGGAATGTATAATACCTATAAACGTAGTTTCATTAATGTTTTAATTAAAGTGCAATTTTTATATTGGCCCACTCATATTCTTTTGATTTTAGATACGAACATTTTGGGTCTTTGCATCGCTACAAGAGAAGCAGTCCAAAATATGAAGGCCAATGGTACACAGGGTCATATTATCCACATAAACAGTGTCCTCGGGCATAAAGTAATGGATTTTCCAGGAATAAACGTATATGGAGCAACAAAATATGCTGTAACTAATTTAGCTGAAACTTTAAGATTGGATATCAATAGAGAAAAGTTGCAAATAAAAGTGTCTGTAAGTATGCTTAACGAAAATTGTACGGTATCAATAAAAGATAATATTTTTGATAGGATGTTTCTTTACCTTTGTATTAATTTTTATCTGATAATTCTTAGGTATATTACGTTACTTAGTAAACAACTCATTATGTTACAAAGTTTCGTACGTCTGTATCGTACTTTTTTAAAGGTTTTATTAAAACATCTTGGAGTTGATGTTTTATAGTGAACTGATGGAGTTATTCCATCAGTTCACAACTCCAAGATGTTTTAAGAAAAACTTGAAAAAGTATAAAACGTTGTAACATAACAATGAGTTGTTTATTAAGTAACCTAATATACCCAAGAATCACTAGATAAAAAAAATATAATATTGAGACCATAAAATGTATTAGAATCTCAATCATATACAGGTCTGGAAACCTATTCTTTGGGTTCCATCCTTGAGCCACCTTTATTTGTTGTGTATTATTAATGATTTGATGTGCAAACAGTGGACAAACAATTTTTTTTAGCTTAATCTCGATAAAACACAGCAAATTATTTAACCAAGTGAACTGCTAAAAGTGGTAAATCGGTGAATAAAACCCATTGAGGAAGATAATCATGCCTTTAGGCCCAATTTTATAAAGTCCTCTTAAACCTAAGTTTAAACTTAGCTTTAAACCAAAGAATAATTCTAAAAACGTAGAAATGTCAGAAATGGTCGATTTATAATGTGGTTGTGACAACAAAGTTCAGTTTAAGAGTAATCAACCCGGTCATAACGTGTTATATTATGTTACATTATATTAAGTTATGACCAGGTAAATTACTTTCAACTAGAACTTTGCTATCGATCCCACATAATAAAATGATGATTTTTGACATTTCTTTGATTTAAACTGGACCTTCATTTTGATTATTGTTTATATTTTATTTTTCATTAAAATTACAAACGATGCCCCAATATTATCTTTAATATGTTATTGCCATCGTCAATGCTACCTGGTAAAAGTAACGATCATGTTTTTCCACCTTTGTTGGCTTCTAGACAAGAAAATGTCCAACCTAACAGTCTATTATATATTTATTATAATTTTTTTTTTGTTTTCAGAGTATCAGTCCAGGATACGTAAAAACTGAGTTTCAAGCCGCTGCAGGTTTTCCTGATGGTGGCTTACCCATTCCACCTTTATTCGCACCAGATGTTTCTGGCGCTGTTATATATGCTCTTTCTACTCCTCCACATGTGAATGTAAGTATATAAACACATTTTTAGATCAAAACCCCGAACTTTATATCGTGGTTTTTATTAGCTCTATCAACAGTTCTAAGTAAATAATCAATAATATAAGAAAATAAATAACAGAGTCTGGCAAACTTTTATAATCATATATCATTTTGAAGGCAATCGAAAGAAAAATTATGTAAATATTTTATTCAACGGCTGTAAGAAAAAATTTGATCGGTAAAGTAAGTAAGAAGAATTTGACTACAAGATAGCCTTACCTAATTTACTTTAATGAACTTTCTATTGACCATCCTCATTGACTTAATCAGTAAGAAATTAATACAAAACTCGACAAATCAATAGTATGGGTGATCGCTCGATATGCCTTATTTTTTGTTTTTATCCATCGCGTTAACAAAGGATACTACAAAATCATACTCGGGGTCTGGCAACCAGCCACACGTTACTACTGCAGGTAAAATTGTAACAAAAAGTATTTAGTCAAAAATTCATATAGCCTAAAGTAGATCCTACATGAGCAAATCAGACTCACACTCTTGATAAGAGAATAATAGTGATACTGATCGTGTAAGGACAAATTTGCAGGATTGATGCGGGACTGATGAAAATTTTCATTAGAAAAAATTACTGATCCGAGATTCACGAAGGATTGATGTCATTGTGGACTGCCACTTCTATTGACCGTATATGGTCTGCTATTACAAGGAGGCGGCATTTTTTGTTGAGTTTTTATACAGTAGGCAATAATGTAAACAATACTGTTATATTTGTGGTGCTTACTTTATCTTAATATTGTATGATGCTACTATTTATTTATTTATTTATTTATTGACGGGCAAACCCAATTACAGTTTTTACATAGCAAACTAACTTTAGTTTTTTTACTTAATAATGTAACAGATTGAAACTAACTCTATCTATATTAAATTATAAACAATAATTACAGCAAAAGTCGAGAAACATTTCGCTTAAAAGAGGCGAGGGAAGTATTAAAAAAATCATAGCCAATTCTATTACCGTTGTTAACAATTCTCGATATAGGAGAAGATTTACCATAGTTGCATCTGTGATGGTCAAGAGCAAAAAGAAAATGATTTCTGGTGTCCCTAGGTGGAACTCGAAAATTAATCCGATATAAAAGGTCAGGGCATTCGATTATTCCATTGACTAATTTAAATAAAAAATATATATCACACTTAATCCGACGATCAGAAAGTGAGTCCAAGCTCAGTCTTCGCTTTAGACCATCACAGGAGTCAACAGGTAATTTAAATTTATATGAAATGTATCTAAGAAATTTGTTTTGAACTTTTTCAATGTTTTGGATATGTATTAAATAGGATGGTGACCACACACAAGAAAGATATTCCAAACATGACCTGACCAGAGCCTTGTAAACCGTATTCAAACTAATAATATTCTGGAAATCTCTAGTATTTCTACACATAAAACCTAATAACTTTAAAGATTTATTGGCAATGTATTCATAGTGAATATGAAAATCCAGTTTAACATCTAGGTGAATACCTAAGTCACACACAGTGGTAACTCTTTCCAGAATACAATCATTTATTTTATAGTCATAGTTAAGTGGATGCACCGTGCGATGAAAAGTCATTATTTTACATTTTTTAATGTTTAAGTCCATTTTATTTCTAACACACCAGTCATACACTCTGTTTAGGTCATCTTGGATTCTTAAAGCATCATACACTGACTTAACTATGGCAAACAATTTTAGATCATCAGCAAAAAACAGAGACTGTGAAAACAATATTTTCAACCTCAAGTCATTAATAAAGATTATAAATAAGTAGGGACCCAAATGGCTGCCCTGCGGCACACCAGATGTAATTGATATTTCCCCTGAAACAAAACCCTTAACCTTAACAAACTGTTTTCTATTACTTATATAAGATATTAGCCAATTAAGTAAGGATCCGGAAAAGCCAAAGCACTTCAGTTTCTGTGCCAGAATACGATGATTCACGGTGTCAAATGCATTGCTAAAATCAGTGTATACGGTGTCAACTTGACATCCACTTTCCAAGGGTTTTGATGTGTAATACCAACTTATAATTCGAAAGTTTTTAACATTAATTTATCTTTTTAGATCAACGAAGTCATCCTTCAAGCAGTTGGAAGCAGTTAGGAGCTATGGAAGTCATTATTATGTTTAGGTTTTGTTAGAATTTTAAATATACGGTTGATAGCCTATCATTGTTGTGTTTTATTTGTATTGGATGGTGCAATAAATAACTTTTAACGACAGTGCCATTATGACGTATTTAGCATTATTATTTGTAAATCATTATGACCTTCATAATAGCACTCAGTGCCATTATGAATTCATAATAACATCCAAATATTTAAGTCCCACAATCAATGCAACTTTCTTCATAAAATAAGTTCTATCATCAGCTTCTACTTTTGTTAAAATCTTAGATTTTCCTATTCGAAATCCTTCTGATTTTCGTTTAAGAAACGCAATTAAATGAACGCACTTACTGATATCCGTATTTTTCTTCACTGACATAACTGAACGTAGCATAGAATAATAGACCCAAAGCGACGAAGCCTTGCTATGTTTTGCAAGATGGTTAAAATATGCAAGGAGCACCTTCTCGATGCTGATGTTTTTGATTCCTTTTCCATTGCACCAATCTTCATATTTTGCGTAGGTCTGTTCGTACACCTGCCTTGACTTCTCGGGAAGTAGGGAATCTATTATGCTTTGCGCGATATCTTTGACATCCGAAGGGAAACTTTCGGATTCGGAATCTCCCATATTTAAATTATTTTTGGCCAACACTTTGCATACAATAGAAAATTAGACGGCAAAATCGAAATTGAAACAATCAAAAATGCGGTTACCGTGATATCAAGTAATATGGACACCTGAAAATTTTAAAAATTACGAAAACGTTATCTGATATCAATGAAATTTAGACGAATAAAATCTATTTGCACTATCGTAGATTTAATTTTAAATGATACACGTTCGACATGAACTTTGTTAATGAAACTTGTGCAATTACGTTGCACACATTTCATTATAGTGTTCATATCGCACCAGTATCATTAATAACTATATTACATAGATACAAATTTTTTAAAAAAATGCCTTACCCATTTTCTTCAAAAAATATTAACCAATGAAACATTCTGAACCAATAAAATATAAATTACGGTGATTATGTAACTTCTGTTTTCCCTCATACGTTATAACTAGAATAGAAATTTTACTTGATTTTTTTTAGAAAATTTCACACCTACTACTTGTAGCCAATTAAATAGTGTTATTCTTGGACCACGACAACGAAGAAACGCTCGAAAATTTTTCTCTTGGTCGGTAGGTACCCTGAGTAAAATTAAATTGGAAATCATTTGACATTTAAAAAAAGACACCATTTTATATTGATTATGATTGTTGTTATTTAAAATCGGGTATTTTATATATTTTTAATTATTATCTCACACAGCTCTTCTTATGTAAAATAAATTACCACTGCACCGTACGAGATGCCATTAAGCGATGGACCAGGAGGAAACACAAAATTAACTGAAGAAATAAGCAATTATTTTACCACAGTAAATATTTTTTCTACTGCCACATGGAAGTTTGCTATTTCCTTTACACTTAAGTGATGAGAAAAGTAGGGTATTCCAGTTAACTGTACGGCCAAATTTCATATTCTTGCTGTCAGAGCTACACAGTGTTGCAACCTTTATAAATAAAATGTTTCATTTTTAAACGAAAATTCCACGAATGCACACAATACAGAATAGTAGTTTGTACAACAAGGGTGGATATGATGTCCATATCACACGAGGAAGTAAATTGAGCACGACGCCGTGGGCAGAGTGCTAAAACTTCCGAGTGCGATATGGACAATCCACTCGAGTTGTACAGTATATTTTTTCTACGACTTAACTTCCGAACTTCATGCTAAGAATTTTAAAAAATTATTATTATTATATAAATTAGGCATCATAACTTGTCTTTTAAGTTGGCCATGAACTTGTGAGAACGGTAATAAAAAACAATTAAACAAAAATTAATTTTGATGGCAAACCCATGGACCAAATTACACTGTAACATATTTATTGATTTGGGTAAGTTCTTATATTTAAACAAACTCATTTTTGAATTTATATATTTTTCTTACATTCGGCTTTTTGCTGAATAACAGACAAAAAGCGATATATGTATTAATAAAAACGAACAATTATTTTCTCAACCAGGTATTTTGATTAATAATTGTTTTACTGAAATGCACAGAAGTACAACAAAATAGCTGTAGAATTCGTTTTAAACAGTTAGAAACCGATTTTTATGGTCAAATTTTTCAAAATAATTGCCCATTTACAAACTAGCAATACTGTTAACGTGGAAAGAGGTGGCAATACTATAACATAACCTTAAAAATTTTAGTATAAAATGACTTTTTTTCTAGAAATCTTATAATTTCGTCTGTTTGATCGGGTTATCTTTATTTCCACCATTTAAGAAAGAATTACCAGTTAATTTTCTATGTTTGTTGCGTATAATAAAAGTTTTAAGATCAATTGGAGTTGGATCCCCGTTCAAAATATATTGAAAAATATTCCCGTGCACCACCAAGCATATTGTTACCCTAACTTCTCTCAACTGTCAGAAAACGAATTTACAACATGTAAATTTGGCTTCTCTGTAATTGACTACGGTGATTGGCCAGTTTCATAACCTAACTAGGATGGATATAAAATTTTGCCGCACAGTTAACTGAAATATCCTACTTTACCCGCCACTTAAGTGTAAAGGAAATAGCAAATTTCCATGTGGGAGTAGAAAAAAAGTATTTTTTAGCAGATCACAACCACAAGAATATCCTACGAATATAACACTTGCGTAAAAATTTCTCTTTTCTCATAGGAGACAGCGTCGACCTGTCATTCTTCTCTGCTTTATCTCACGAATCCAGAATCTTCCCATTAGTTGACAACATTGTTATAATAAATGTATTTCTCTCTGGCGTTCATATAAAGTACTGACCAATCACAGTTTATTGTATTTACTGAGGCTCCGCCACTAAATTATACAATTTATTATATAATATGTATATGGTACAATATGTTATTAATTTGTTCAATATAACAAAATTAATACGCATCTATAATAGTTTTATTAATAAATAATATAACCTTCTAAAAGTGCTTAGAAAATTATTTCATGTAACATTATTATTGAGTTGGTTTTACCATAATATCTAATAATGATCGCGTGGCCAAGACGGTAAAGCGTCGAACTTTCGATCTAATGATCGTAAGTGCAAGCCCGGCAGCCTGCACAGTGCACACTTTTTTAAAAATATTTTATTTAAAATATAAGGTTCGTAAGTTTGGTCGTAGAAAAATATACTGTTCAATTCGAGTGGATTGTCCATATCGCACTCGGAAGATATAGATCATATCCACTCTTGTTGAACAAACTTACATTATTAGGGACTGAGGTCTGAGAGTAACAAGGCAGCTGCTCCGATGAGCAAGAATCAGGTGTTATATCTACCAACCTTATTTCGTTTTCTTAAAAATATTAGAAATTAACTTAAGTTGATTATTATTAGAGGAAACCAGTTAATGGCTCACGTTTTGTCTATATTGCTTTTGGTTTCCTTACTTTCTCTTATTTTTGGCTTCGAATATTAAATAAGCTTAGAATCTTCTTATTAATTCAAAGACACATTTTTCCTTAATAGCGTATCTCCAAAACTTTATCTTAATGACTTTTTGTTCTAACGCATGTACGTTTCTTGTCATGTACTAATGGCCGATTGTCACGTTCATACGCTTATATAAAACTGTTTGATCCGATGCAAAGATATACATTATTTTGACTACTTTCGTGAAGTTCACTATCATTAACTCTTCAGTACTTTAAAACTACTTGAAATTTTAAATGTAACAATCTTTAATAAATATAAGTGCGACTTGTGTGTGTTATTTGCAAGAACCGACTAGGATCCCAACATAAATTGGCGCAGTTCGTTGTAGGATTTGCAGAAAATTGGCACCTTGTGACGGGAAGATTTTCAATCGACAACCAATCAAGACCGAAAATTCTGCTATAAGTCACGGTTTGTGTCGGGAAGAGGCATCGAAAACCAAACAAATCGGCGAGTTTCAACTCCTTGGACTTTGGGACCAATTGCAAGAAAACCACAAGAGTAAGTCGTACTTTTCCTTTCTAATCCCAAACCTATTAATTCCGTTATTTAAATTGATAAAGTTCTTTTAAAAATTTTACTTATTTTATTCCTACTCTCATATATTATTTTATCAATCTTATTACAAACAATTCTTCTATTAAAATTGTATTTGATAATAATAAACAATTGTAATGGCACCTCCAGAAGCAAATTCATCTACTAGTGAAAATGCCACCAATACAAACAACACCCCAGCTGAAGTTATTTATAAATTGTCATTTTTGTGCTCTCTCATTGCTAAACCATTTGACGGTAATCGCGGCGATTTATATGAATTTATTTCAAATTGTACCAATGCCTTTCGTTTTGCAACACCTGACCAAACGAATGCATTAATAGCATATGTCATTTCAAAAATTACGGGTAGTGCTAAAGCCCAACTCAGAGATAAAGTAATAAATAATTGGGAACAATTAAAAAGTTTACTCCTACGTTTATATTCCGATAGAAAACATTATACCCAATTAATGGAAGAACTGAACACAATTAAACAACATCATAACGAACCAGTTCAATCATTTTACAATCGTGTTGACAAACTTTGTACTAGAATTTTAAATTCATTGTCTTGCCAAGACGACAGGGAACGCCTTGGTAGAGTAGAAACAATTAAAGAACTTTCATTACAAAGATTTATTTTGCACAGTTTACCCGATATATCTAGATTCCTAAGGGGCAAGGAACCAAAAACATTATCAGACGCTTTTAATGCAGCTATAGAAGAGGAACGTGCTCTTCAAATATCAAAATCTAATTTTTCTCATAATACCAAATATTGCTCTAATTGCAAAACGAAAACGCATAATACAAAAGACTGTTTTAAGAGACAACGCCCGAGAGAAGTATCTGTTAATATAAACGCACCTCAAAATAATCCACGACCAAATAATCAAAATTCAAACAAAACTTGTAATTATTGTAAAAAATCGGGACATCTTATTGTAGACTGTTTTAAAAGAAAAAGAAACAACGAAAAGTATAATAACTCTAATCAGCAAAATACTAATCAAAATAACAGTGTCCATTTAAACGCGACGACTTCCGGGAATCACGTCGTTTCCACGGAATGGGCTTAAGAAAAAACGGCGAACAAAATTTCAAAACAAATAATTATCCTATTTTCAATGATAACATAAATAAAAATGTTACTCCCAATTATCCTAGCTTCTCTAATAAAAATCAAAAAAATAATTTCGGGTCTGATGGTTGTTATCCGGTTTCTAATATGGGTCATAGTAACTCTTGCCGTAGACCACAAACCCTATCAAACGAATCAACAATTAGTTTTGATGGTTGCAATCCGGTTCTTGATAATCTCGTGGGTCATAGTAACTCTTGCCGTAGACCACAAAACCTATTTAATGATTCTCAAAATCTTTTAAAATATTATAAAATATTTTTGAATAATATGGACAAAAGTCCTTATATTGAATGCACGTGTCAAAATCAAACGTTTAAATTTCTAATAGACACCGGTGCATCAGTTTCCTTATTAAAATATCAAGAAAAGTTAAATATTCACGATATAAATATAAATGTTCAAGAAAAAATTACTTTAACGGGTCTTAGTGCAAACTCCCCAGTGGAAACCACAGGTAGTTGCATATTAAACCTTATTATGAATTCATATCATATACCCGTAAAATTTCATTTAGTTAAAGATAATCATAATTTACCCCATGACGGTATTTTAGGCTACGATTTTCTTTCTTTTTACGGAGCCGTAATAAATTTAGACAACTCCGAACTATCTCTTAAATCTTTTGAAAGTCCCATTAAAATCGTATGCCAACCAAATGACCAAAATCAAAGTTTCTTTATAGAACCCAGATCAGAAACGGTAATTCAAATAGATGTTTTAAATAAAGGTCTTCTTGAAGGTATCTGTCCTGAGATAAAAATCGCTGAAGACGTATATCTTGCGAAATCAATTGTAAAAGTGAATGACGGAAAAGCTCTTACCACCATTTTAAACACTGCGAATAAAAGGTTAAAAATTAATAAAATTCAATTGTATTTAGAACCATTTGAACCAAATACTTCTGAAATATTTTATGCAAATGAGAATAAAGATTCCCCGATTAATATTCAAAACAGGTTAAAACTTCTACATGATACTTTACGTTTAAGTCATCTGAACGCCGAAGAAAAACGGTCAATTCTGAATATTTGCGATAAATATAATGATATATTTTTTTTGCCAAATGATAAATTAACATGTACAGAAGTCCTTAAACATGAAATTAAAGTAACTGATAATAAACCAATTTCTTCTAAAATATACCGCTTTCCAGAAGTTCATAAAAAGGAGTTAGATAAACAAATTGATAAAATGTTAAAACAAGGTATTATTAGAAATTCGGTTTCACCATATAACAGTCCTCTCTGGATTGTACCGAAGAAACGGGACGCTTCCGGAGAACAAAAATGGCGTGTTGTAGTAGATTTTCGCAAACTAAATGACGTCACTGTTGGAGATTCATTTCCCCTTCCAAATATCGAAGACATTCTTGACCAGTTAGGTCATTCTAAATATTTCACTACGTTGGATCTTGCCTCGGGATTTCATCAAATTCAAATGAAGGAGGAAGATATATGTAAAACTGCTTTTTCAACTCCTTCAGGTCATTATGAATTTTTAAGGCTCCCGTTCGGAGTAAAAAATGGCGTTAGTTCCTTCCAGAGAATGATGTCCATTGCTCTATCAGGTCTCCAAGGTCTTCAATGTTTTACATATCTTGACGACATTGTTATTTTTGCAAGTTCAGTTCAAGAACATTCTGACAAACTGAGTAACGTTTTTGACCGTCTTAAAACCAATAACCTTCTCTTGCAACCTGATAAGTGTGAATTTATGCATAAAGAAGTAGCATACTTGGGTCATGTCATAAGTGACAAAGGCATTTCGCCTAATCCAGACAAAATAAAAGCCATAAAAAATTACCCGATTCCACAAAGCTCAAAACAAATTAAACAATTTCTTGGTCTCATTGGCTACTATCGCCGTTTCATTAAAGATTTTTCCAAATTCGCAAAGCCACTCACTTCTTTGTTAAGAAAAGATACCCCTTATATCTGGGCCAACGAAAAAACTACTTCTTTCGAGTATTTTAAAGATATACTCACTAAAGAACCAATCCTTCAATATCCTGACTTTTCCAAAGATTTTCTGCTGACGACCGACGCATCCAATTATGCGATTGGCGCAATTCTTTCACAAGGAGATATTGGCAAAGATCTTCCTATTTCATACGCATCGCGGACTTTAAATAAAGCCGAATGCAATTATTCCACCATAGAAAGAGAACTACTAGCTATCGTTTGGGCAGTTCAACATTTCCGCCCATATCTTTATGGAAGGAAATTTATTATTCTGACAGATCATCGACCTCTAACCTGGCTTTTCAATTGCAAAGACCCTAGCAGTCGTTTAATGCGTTGGAGATTAAAACTCGAAGAATTTTCGTACGAGATTCGATACAAACCGGGCAGAGTTAATTCAAATGTCGATGCTCTCTCCAGAAACCCAGTACAGTTAAATTATTTAATAAAAAATCAGAGTAAAACAGAACCTTATAGCGAATTTATTAAATATCATTACGAAAACCAAAACATCCCTGATATAAACATTATAAAAGATAATTTATTTTCGAAATTCCCAAATGCTTTAATTTATTCAAAAGATTTTGACGGTAATAACACATATTCTGAAAATCTAACAATAACATACGACTTCTCGAAAATACAAGACAGAGAGGTAGAACAATACGATTCTCTTATACTAAATTCTGATGATAAAACTACTTTTCTTTTAATCGCGAAATTAAACCATTTTGACAAACTGACATACAATGACTTATTTTATTCTTTGCAAAATTTAAGAAACTCTCTAAACAAAAATAAAATAACCGATATATATATAAAAAACCCCATAGAAGAGAATTCACATCTAAAACAAGATATGTTTAATGAAATGTTAGAATTTTTATTTTCAAAATCAAACATTAAAATCACATTAGTAAACAGACCACGTTTTACACCCAAAACTCGAGACGAAATAAAACAAATATTTAAAGAAAATCACGAATCATCACTAGCCGGACATGCAGGATTTTTACGGACTTATAAACGCATTAAAGAAAATTATAAGTGGCCTAACATGAAAGGTGATATAAGAAATTTCTTAAAATTATGTAAATCTTGTCAAACAAATAAGCATGAAAATAAAACTGCGCGAGCTCCTATGGAAATTACCACTACAAGTGATCGCCCTTTCCAAAGGTTAGCAATAGACGTAGTAGGTCCTTTAGACTTGACAGAAAATGGTAATAAATTCATAATTACTATGCAGGATGACCTGACGAAATATTCTTATGCAGTCCCTGTTCCTAACCACGAAGCGAAAACTATTGCAAACGAATTATTAAAATTCATTACAATCTTCGGAATCCCCGAATGCATTTTATCTGATCAAGGTACTGATTTTACTTCTAATACAATAAGAGAACTTAATAAACTTTTTAAAATTAAACACATTCTTTCGAGTCCTTACCACCCCCAAACAAACGGATCTTTAGAAAGATCTCACCTTACCTTAAAAGAATATTTAAAACACTACATAAATGAAAAACATACTGATTGGGATGAATATGTTCCATTAGCCATGTTTACTTATAACACACATTTTCACAAATCCACAAACTTTACACCTTATGAATTATTATTTGGACATAAAACCGTTATACCTAATACATTAAATGCTAAACCAGAATTTAAATACACTTATGATGATTACTATTCGAATTTAAAATTAAAATTACAAAGATCATTTGAAATCGCGAGAGATAACATTCTAAAATCCAAAGAAAATTCAAAAGCAAATTATGACAAACGTACAAATATTTACAAATATAAAATAGGAGATAAAGTCCTAATCCAAAATAAAAATTTTAAACCAGGAATAAGTAAAAAATTACAACCTAATTATAAAGGTCCATTTAAAATAATTAAAGTATTTCCAAATCAAACTATAAAGGTTCAAATAAAAAAGAATAAAACGGCTGTTTACCACCATAATTTATTGAAGCCATTCTTTTCAGATGACGACGAAGATTAGATCTCAAAGAATACCCCCTGTGACGCTACTTAGTGTCCTTTTTTATTCTGTCTCCGTAATATCCACTGACCCACCTTATCACATTGAAAAGATTGACACCCAAGCAGGTATTTTCTTTCATCATATAGGGCAGGCTAAAATTTCTCACGATTACTTTACACTTTTATCGTACACTAATATAAGCATTTTTGAACTAAAATTGAAACTTATTCATAACACTTACCGACAGTCTGAACCGTTATGTCAAACGCGAAACACACCAAACCACCTTAATTTAACAACTTTTCACGAAGAGTTCCTTTGCAAAGAACGTATAGAACTATTGCAAAATCGAATCAAAATCATAAATGAAAAATTTGATTCACTATCTCATCTTACAAGTCACGAAATAATTGACCTAACGCTTAAACGTTTTAAAAGAGGTTTATTTGATGGTGTATCATACGCTTTTAAATGGCTTTTTGGCACACCTGATGCCGAAGATGCAAAATATTATACAGAAGCTATTCAGTCGATCGCACAACAAAATCATGATATGCAAAGTCTTATGAAACAACAAATTCATATAATGTCTGACGCTATTTCCGACTATAATAAAACAGCTCAAGCTCTTTATTTAAACGAAGAAAAATTAAATTATAATATTTTAAAATTTAATAAATTTTCAGAAGGCACAGTAAAAAGAATAAATTCTCTTACTTATTTCCAAACAATATCTAATCATTTAAATTTACTATCCCAACTAGTAGTTGAACTAAACGAAGACTTGGATGTCACAATTTCCTCAATTTTATTTTCAAAACAAAATGTTCTTCACCCATCAGTAATTACGCCAAGACGACTTTATAATGAACTATTAATAGTAAAAACTAATACTAATTTTGAATTTCCTATCAATAATGATAACATTGACAACGTACATAAATATTTTCAAATTTGCCAACTTTCAGTAATTTATTCTAATAAAAATTTAATTTACGCTATAAAAATTCCATTAGTTACTAAGGAACTTTATCAATTATATAACCTTGTTCCTTTACCTACAAAATCCTTAAATTCTACGTCCATCTATTCATTCATAAACCCATCTTTTCCTTACCTATTACTAAGTACGACACGTACCTTTTATGGAGAATTAAAAGACCTATCAACATGTAAATGGTCACCGCCCTCAGATTACATCTGTTCACGTACCGCTATTCATTTGGTTAAAGAGAGGCCCACCTGTGAGACGGATTTGAAGGTTCGACAGCCGAAAACAATTCCTAAAAGCTGCGTAACCAGAACAATAAAATCAGAAATCGAAGTATGGCATCCTCTGTCTCCGAATCAATGGTTATACATCCTGACACAACCCACAGTAGGAACAATCAGTTGCGAAAACGAAAACTCACCCGTCGATTTTTCACTTCAAGGCACTGGTATTTTCACACTAAAACCGAAATGCAAGTGCTATACGTTGACTACATTATTGGTTGCCACAGCCAACATGTCTGCAAATTACAGTAATTATATTCCATCAGTCGACATCATAAATGATAACTGCTGTCAGCGTGAACAAGAATTTTTGCAAACGGAAGAAATGGACACGATCAAGTTGAATAATTTGAACCTCAACGACCTTCGCCATGTCCAACATAAACTACAACAATTCGACGACGAATTACAACAAAATCTAAACCAACCCTTTATTGTGCAACATTCTAAATGGTATAATGTCCTACTCGGAGTCATTGCCACATCAATAATGGTCATCGCAATATGCTGCGGATGCTGTAGGTGTTGCCGTTGGAGACCACTTTCTTGGTTAAGAAGATTTTTCGACCCCGATAATTGCAAATATTTGGTTTGCATCAACAGTCACAACACTGTTAGCCACAGTGACCTTAGTCAATGGGAAACCCGCAGAAGTCTACGAAGCTTAACCTCAGATGAACTAGCCCTGGAAGAAAGACCCCTACGTGACGTAAATGAACCACTCTACACCGAAGTAATCAAACCCATGGAAAAACGAAAAGAAAAGAGACTTTTTAAAATTTAAATATGTATAATCCTTACTTGCTTTGTTACTAGAAACACGTTTTACGATTTTATTCATATAACATTCTAATTCTAAATTTTAATATTATTAAAAGTATCATTATGTTTTAATATGTATATTATTCCATATTAAGGAATACTTTTTTTATATTATATTATAACTTTTTGAAAGTAATTAATATCATTATATATAATTTTCTTTTATAAATATTATAAAATTGCAATTTAAACTAATACTATACTTATATTTCTATATTACAATAGGATAGTTTGCTATATATATATATTTATATTATTATATTTAATTATATTTAATTCTAAACTAGTATTGTGAATATTTAAAATGATGACTTAATTTTCTTTTTGCAAGGATAAACAGTATTTATGTTTTGATAATGTCATAAGAAGACCTTTATCAAAACACTTAACGAGGGAGGATTGTTATATCTACCAACCTTATTTCGTTTTCTTAAAAATATTAGAAATTAACTTAAGTTGATTATTATTAGAGGAAACCAGTTAATGGCTCACGTTTTGTTTATATTGCTTTTGGTTTCCTTACTTTCTCTTATTTTTGGCTTCGAATATTAAATAAGCTTAGAATCTTCTTATTAATTCAAAGACACATTTTTCCTTAATAGCGTATCTCCAAAACTTTATCTTAATGACTTTTTGTTCTAACGCATGTACGTTTCTTGTCATGTACTAATGGCCGATTGTCACGTTCATACGCTTATATAAAACTGTTTGATCCGATGCAAAGATATACATTATTTTGACTACTTTCGTGAAGTTCACTATCATTAACTCTTCAGTACTTTAAAACTACTTGAAATTTTAAATGTAACAATCTTTAATAAATATAAGTGCGACTTGTGTGTGTTATTTGCAAGAACCGACTAGGATCCCAACACAGGTGAGAATCACCACAGGTATTTTGAAAGAATATATGACTGTTAAGAAGCACCTATACGACGGACACCTAAGTTACTGACTATGCGAACAAGACGGGAAGAAGATTGAATTGAGATATTTTTAAATTATAAATGTTATTTATTTATCAAACCTGCACTAAATATGATTTCTTAATGATAGATACATAACTATATTTTATGTTTATTTTAAACGCACCTAGATTTATTATTCGAACCTTAAGATAAGATTGCTTTAATAATTTAATATTTATTTTTAGAATTATAGTAATATTATGTGATTACCAGTAATTATAGTCCTCGCCAACAATAAATTTATTTAGATATCAAAACTAAATTTTTTTTGGATTTGCCATCGATGTTACAGTAATTTAGTCGTTTTCTGGATCATTAATTAAATAAATAATAAAGAAATTTGTTATTTATGAAATATTATTGTGTAAATTTATTACAAGCAGTTAATTTAAATTAGCGTTTACCTTTTCTCGAATCTTTTTAAATTAAAAGGGCAACAAGAATACAATAGTCTAGAACAATCATACTCAACATGGGGCCCGCGGGCCGCATGAGGCCCGCCAAGCTTTTGTGAGTGGCCCACCAATTTTCCGACTATGATAAAGGCTTCCAAGGAAAACTGTTCGACAATTTTAACTTATATAACTGCACTGTCAGACGAATTTCAAAAAAGGTTCCAAGATTTAAGGAAAATAGAAAAATGTATATTGCTTGTAGAAAACTTATGGCATCTGGAAACGACGACCATATCACATCTAGCTTCAGTTTTAAACGGTAATTGTGCAGAGTTGTTCGATGAGTTCATCGATTTCAAAAACTAAACCAACCTAGAAGTTCTGTTTAAAGAAAAAAGGGAAACACGTGGAATTTTGGAGCATGGTCTCGCAAAAATATAAAACTGTTTAAAAAAGTGCCCAAATTCTATTAACACTTTTTGGATCTACCGGGTGTCCCACTAAGAATGGCTCTCGGCCGTATCTCGGAAAGTACTGGGCATACAAACTCAGGAAAAAAAAATTAAATCTAAAGTGGTCATGAGAAAATACTGGAATTAATTTTTAGGTTCCGCATTTTGCCGCAAGAGGGCGTAATTGAAAAGTAAATTTTAAAAGTTTACATATCTGCGAAAATTCCACATTAAGGTATATCTTTGATAACACCATTAAAAAGCTTGGACAAATATGCATCATTTTGGTCTTATGCTCATTGGCGTACCGATTTTAATAAAAGGGGGGGAAGCGATTGAATGTGTAATCAGTTAAATCGCTGTAATTTATAAACGCCTTTACCGATTTTAGCAAACTAAAGACTGTTTGGAAGAGAAATGTATGCACTTTCACCAATCGTATTTAGTTGTCCATAATAGTTCTCAAAAAAAATGTTAGAGGGCGCAATTTCTAATAATAACACATTTTTTGATTTTACTCCGAAAAAATAAATCATACGGTATAATTATGATACCATAATCGAAAAGTAGATTAAATTTGCTAGAACAAATATTAAAACCGCAGCTCGATATCTATGTTCGTTTCAGCGTTATCGCCAATAGAATAATTCTTAAAAGTAAGCGATTATATATTTTTTAGAAAAAAAGTGGGACGCCACTGATATTTTTTCATGTGGATATTATTTCTGATTAGCCTTGTCAATTCTGCGTAAAAATGGTCCCTTGCGTTTTTCTCCTCAGGCACACCGTTCTTCGAGATCTTGAAAAAGTGTCCACAATTTTAGAAATCTCATTAAAACCAAAATTTGGGATTAGGAAAGCTCATTCCAAATTTTGTCAATCTTATATTATAAGACTTATAAGATCATCTTTATTTATAAATAAATTTAAATTACGTTTTTTATTAACACCTAAATAAATTTCTGTTTTGTGGCCCTCGGCACCTTTACTTAAACTTCTAGGTGGCCCCTATAAAAGAAATGTTGAGTATAGCTGGTCTAGAACGTATAATTAATTTAATATATGTGCCCGGACTAAAATTCTTCTCTCGGCTGGCGATTTTTTGTTGAGGTATGGCTAGTGCCTATAGATTTTTATAGGCATTGATGATTTGTTTTAGTAATTTATACGGGGCGGGGACTTTATCTGGATTTTACCAAATTAAAAAAAAACTTACCCCTAGTATAAGACGAAACATAACCCACTTTAATTTTTTTAAGGGGACGATACCACTTATTATACCTTTTTGGAAGGCTCTTTTAAAGATGAAATTAAATATCCTGTTATTAGTTTATTATCATTTCACTTATATAGAAATATAATATGTACAGGACGTTGAATAATTTATAGGAGGAATAAATAAATACTAATATTAAAAAGATATGAAAATCCAAAAAAAAAAATTTATTAATTTTTTGAATTTTGTAAACAAACGGATATATTTTGTTCATATTTTAATATCTTGGAGCACCAAGCTGTGGATGAAAAAAAATAAAAAATATGAATTATGGAAAAAAAAACATTTTTTAATTTTCCTATATTTAAAGGTGTTGACTTGTGTAAATCATTGTAACTGGTTCACCCTGTATATCTACGATAAAAATGTAAATTAAAAATTATTTAAAAAAAAAATTGTTACAGATTGGCATAATAATTAAATGAATCAATTAAAAGTCATTTATTACGTTTTCAGGTGAATTTTCAATTCTTTTTTTTTTTTAAACATAAAATACCCGGCAATATTCTACTTTAACCTATATCAATTTTTTTTCATCCATAGCTTGGTGTTACAAGATATTAAAATATAAACAAAATCTAGCTGTTTGGTTTCAAAATTCAAAAAAAAAGGAATTTTTTTTTTTGGATTTTCATAATTTCCTAACATTAGTATTTAATTAATCCGCCTATAAATTATTTAACGTCCTGTACATATTGTATTTCTATATAAGTGAAAGAAATCTTAAGGCCTACTTTTCCATCAATTAATAAAAATTTAAAAGTTGATAGTTTTTAAGAAACAAGTGAAAACTCCAGACAATGAAGAAAATCTCAAAGTAAGAAGTTGTAAACTTTAAAAGGCCATAACTCAAAAACTAGTAATAGGATTGAGTATGGCCATGGACACTTTTAATTAGGATGTTAAAATCTAGAAAATATTAACATTGCTGAAAAAACATGAAGTAGGTACCTAGATAATGAATAAAATACCAGTAAACAAGGAGCTCAATAAGCAGATTACGGGGAAGTATAAGAAATATTGCCAACAATGAGAATTACTAAACTGACATTTAAATGTCCTGCTTTTTGGCTTAAGGCCCGAAAGGAAAATTCATTTTAATTGATAAAGCCGCATAACCAGCTTCCTTAAGAACCGTTCTCTGCAAGTGGCGATTGACGGGTTTCTCTCAGACACCTTCACCATCAATGCCGGTGTTCCTTCACCATCAATGCCGGTGTTCCTCAAGGGTCCATATTGTCGCCTACCCTCTTTTTACTGTATATTAACGACCTTCTAGTGAAAACCCAAAATCCAATTTATAGCTTTGCTGATGACAGCACACTTGTCTCATCTTTTACCTTGACTCCCCAAACATCCGCTGCCGACGCACATCTTCGCAGGCAGCATGAAGTATTGCGCCTCAACAAGGACCTGGAAGAAATTTTGGCTTGGGGTGATAGTAACCAAGTAGAATTTAATGCTAAGAAAACCCAGGCAGCAGTCTTCTCCAAAAAGGTTAACATTGCAGAACCGGATATAGTCATGGCAGGACACGCAATTCCCCTGGCACCGTCTATTAATTTGCTGGGGGTCAATCTGGGAGGTAATATGTCTTGGCATGATCACGTTGCCGCAATTGCCAAGACAGCTGCACAGAAACTTGGTGTACTTTTCCGCACCAAAAGGTTGTACACACCTCATCAACTTTTGACACTCTACAAAGCCCAGATTCGACCATCATTAGAATATTGCTCTCATGTCTGGAGCTCTGCACCCAAGCACACCCTTCGGCTACTGGATTCCATTCAAAGGAGAGCCGTTCGTCTGATCGGCGACCCCGAGCTGACCAAGACCCTCGATAGCCTGGAGCATCGAAGACAGGTTGGTGATTTGGCTCTCTTTTACAGATATTTCCATGGCAGGTGTTCGACTGACATTGCCCACTTGATTCCACCTAGAGCAATGCAAAACAGAAATACACGGCGAACCGCTGTCGCTCATCCATATGTTGTTCAGCTTAGTACTCCTCGAACTTCATTGTTCAAGAATTCTTTCATCTGGAGAACGTCATCTTTATGGAATGATCTTCCTGAGGTCGTGTTTCCCAATGAATACGATCTTCAACGTTTCAAGACCAACGTTAATCGCTTTTTTCGCACTCGCACCGCTCCCAGAGCGCCTTAAAGGATTTTTCCTACAGTGCAGGTGTTTTATCATAAAAAAAAAAAAAAAAAAAAGTAAAAATATTTTCGTCGAAATATCTACACCCACATCATCATTTGTGAGTCATATAAGGAGCGAGTTCATCAACAAAAAAATATTAAATATATGGGTAATTCTCTGGATAGAGAAATGTTTACACAAGCGCCGAAGAAATATATTTTAACGTTTTTTATGGCTTTTCGATCAGTAAAACAGAATTTCTTTTCGAATAACCCATTTTTGGGTAACCTTTATAAATGAATTTTCGATTGTCTCTTCTATACTAACATGACTGCATTTAGCTTGCCTTGAAAGTTGTGGCTATAAAATTCGGTCAATTCGGTGGATAAATAAGTAGGTATTATAAAAATGTTCTACAATAATTAACTACCCAGCAACTTTGACTGTGTTAATCATATTGGCAGGCATTATTTTCTCAAAATCAAAATCTGAGCCTCAAGAATTAAGCTAACCGGGGCCATTGTGCTTGTAAGAGAACTATTTCTGCCAATGTCATTTATGCCATAGTCAAAGTTGAACCCTAAAAAAAACTGGTTAGAAAATAAGAGCCCCCCCCCCCCCCCCATCCGAACATATATTCTGGCTACGCCACTGAAATAAATATTCTGTAATTGATCTAAACGACATAGGTGGCCATGAATTTCGAAACTGTCAATGTCAGCAGACAAATTTTAGTGCAAGTCAAAATATGAGTAAAAAATCGGATTAATCAGATATGGAACTGGATAATACTCCACCTGAAATTACAAATATTGCGAATAGTATTTTTGGTCCTGGAGAAAATATAGTCTGCTACTCGGTTAGAATGAAAATTCGGTACAAGCTACGCTCGCGTTCGGATGATTAATCCAATTTTTCACTCATATTTTGACTTGCACTAAAATTTGTCTGCTGACATTGACAGTTTCGAAATTCATGGAAACCTATGTCGTTTAGATCAATTACAGAATATTCATTCCGTATCTTGTTATGGAATAAAAATACACACAAAACGCATAAGAAACAAGTGTTTTAGAATAAATATTCCAACTCTAGAGCGAGAATTTTTACATTCTATTATCAAAAATGATTTTGGAATTATTGCATTCAGTAATGGTGGTGGAGAAAGACTATTTATATTCTTCCAGGTCGGCTCCTTAAAAATATAGAAGTGATACAGCTCTCAGTGCATAGTAAAACGCTAATAACAAAAAAAGGTGAACATTTTTTTAATAATAAAGTAGCAAATAATATTATTGTGCTTAAATGTAAAACATACATAAATATGTTTGAATATTGAAAACAATGTTTCTTGAATAATAGGAAAGTTTTTGGGCTTGCATTATCTTTATTTTCATTAAATAATAAGAATAATATTAATAATAATAATAATAATAATAATAATAATAATAATAATAATAATAATAATAATAATAATAATAATACACACAGACCCGAACAGACCCGAGCCAGTCCTTGAATCCCCTGAATATCTCTTATACTGGGACAGGCCAATAATAACGGATAGAACAGTAGACCACAACCGTCCGGATATTCTTCTTATCGAAAAAACCACCAAGAAAGCTTTCATAATCGATATAGGTTGCCCACTAACACACCTCTAAAACCGAATCGGAGAAGAAGACCAAGTACTCGAATTTGGCTATAGAGATAAAAAATATATGGAAGCTAGATAAAATCGACATAATTCCGATTATAATATCGGTGGAGGGAGCTATGACGAAAAATTTCAAGCCCAACTTGGAAAAACTGGGCCTTTCAGGCTATTTATACCAACTTATTCAGAAAAGCGTCATCCTCCAAACTTGCCATATAGTACGGAAGTTTCTAAACAGTACAGGTTAAGATAAATTTCCTCTCTGTACTGTAAATAACACCAGCCTTACCAACAAAAAGCTGAGAAAGAGAACACTGAAAACATAATAATAATAATCCTTAAGTATTCAGACACGGATTTGCACGAACTAGATAGGCTTACGCGCAGGCTGCTAACAAAATTCAGATTCCACCACCCACGCTCTGCACTTGAAAGAATCTACCTAACACGAAAGGAGGGAGGAAGGGGTCTCATTAATATATATAATTTGTGCAAGTCGCAAGAGACCTCTATGAGAAAATACTTCCAAGAATCGAATGGGGAAATTCTTAAAAAAGTGGTAGCAGCAGACACTGGATATACAGCCCTTAACTTAAAGCAAAACGGATTACCTAACATCATCCGCGCGCCGCCAAGTCAACAGCTTGTAAGTTGGCAAGAGAAAGCTCTACACGGCAAATACCCTACTGCACTCCAAAATCCACTCATAGATAGAGAAATGTCACTGAATTGGTTATAGAGAAAAGGCAGCTTCTCGCTGAAACAGAAGGTTTTATAATCTCTATCCAAGACCGTGTCATTCGAACTCGAAACTATGAAAAAGTCATCTTGAAAAGAAATGTGTAAGATGTGTGCAGAAAATGCAATTGCCCCGGAGAAACGATAGAACATATCACGGCGGGATGTGGTGCTATGGCCCCCAACGCTTACCTGGGGAGACATAATCAGGTGGCAAAGATCATCCACAAGGAACTGGCCCATAAACTAGGGCTAAGGGAAAACCTCCCACCATACTACCAATACTCACCTGAGCCAGTCCTTGAATCCCCTGAATATCTCTTATACTGGGACAGGCCAATAATAACGGATAGAACAGTGGACCACAACCGTCCGGATATTCTTCTCATCGAAAAAACCACCAAGAAAGCTTTCATAATCGATATAGGTTGCCCAGTAACACACAACCTCTCTAAAACCGAATCGGAGAAGAAGACCAAGTACTCGAATTTGGCTATAGAGATAAAAAAATATATGGAAGCTAGATAAAATCGACATAATTCCGATCATATTATCGGTGGAGGGAGCTATGACGAAAAATTTCAAGCCCAACTTGGAAAAACTGGGCCTTTCAGGTTATTTATACCAACTTATTCAGAAAAGCGTCATCCTCCAAACTTGCCATATAGTACGGAAGTTTCTAAACAGTACAGGTTAAGATGAATTTCTTCTCTGTACTGTAAATAACACCAGCCTTACCAACAAAAAGCTGAGAAACAGAACACTGAAAACATAATAATAATAATCCTTAAGTATTCAGACACGGATTTGCACGAACTAGATAGGCTTACGCGCAGGCTGCTAACAAAATTCAGATTCCACCACCCACGCTCTGCACTTGAAAGAATCTACCTAACACGAAAGGAGGGAGGAAGGGGTCTCATTAATATATATAATTTGTGCAAGTCGCAAGAGACCTCTATGAGAAAATACTTCCAAGAATCGAATAATAATAATAATAATAATAATAATAATAATAATAATAATAATAATAATAATAATAATAATAATAATAATAATAATAATAATAATAATAATAATAAATTCCTTTACTTATTTAAAACTAAAAAAAAAGTATTACTATCAATATTTAAGGGGTAGCGGTATCTAACTACTGCTGCTCATACAACCACCCTAATGAAATCACAACGTTTCAACTGGTAAGTATCTTCAGTCGTCTTCACTGAAGAGACGACTTACTATAAACAAAAGCAAATAAACACAATACAAGTCAACAACTTTTCTATAATTCAAGATACATACATATTTTAACCAAAATAAATATACTGTGGACGGAACATAGAGTATAGACGTGCGTAGATACTTACCAAACTTATAAAATATTTAGTTATCCATTATTATAGTTATAAAAAGGGTATATTTCACAGTGCCTACCCAAAATATCAACCGCATATTGTGTTATCTAACTTCAAATGATATTTAAAAAAAAATGTTTTCAAATAAAAACATTATGTCATTGTTATGATGATGAGTGTCCTATGATTGTTCAAATTTTTTTGACAATTGGATCGCCTAATCTGTAAGTACATAAAACATAAATAAATTATTGAATAATATATAAATATGAAGTATCTTGCTTTGACTATATTTCGGTAGACGGGCAAAATATCAATTAAACCATTAAAATAAATCAGATAATGCAATCCACTCCACAGAGAGATTTTGAAACCCTAACCTATTTGAATTAAATTATTAAGTTTTAAAATTTTACAATTTGACTGCAATGATTTTTTTTTAAATGTATAAAAACAACAATCATTTTCCTTATGTATATGAAATTAGAAAATTCAAACATGCATAACTTGTTGACGTATTACGCAAATTAAAAATAACCAAACAGAAAAATATAGGTCATTTCATTTCTCGACTCTTTCGAATTAGGCTTTTTATCTCTTCGTTCGCTGCTAGGGCCATTCCCGAGGGGACCTACAGCTTAACGTGGGTTCCGAACTACGGTCCTCAGTCATGCGACCCCCCCCCCTCCCCCAAGGACTAACCCTTGGTCTCTTGCCATTGCATGACCTACCAATTGGGGAGTGTGTATCTTCTTCGGCACCCCACGAGATATCCGATCTCATCCGGCCTGGTTACCGGCGGCGTGAATGTGGTTAGGAGATGATACCTTTTACACTCTTCCCTGCATTCTTAAATCCACTAAATTTCGGACATACTTTTTTTATTGTACGTATGGAATCGAAGCCAAGGTTTTCAAAATATAGGTATTAGAATATCTTTGCAACGAAGTGTCACTCGACTCCTCCCCACAACCGTTCTTTTTTAAAAGGCTTGGTTCAGAAGAGAAAACAGACCTAATTTATAATATTACTTATAAAAATTTCACCCATCTCACCACTATTTTCGACGTACAATATCACCTACTTTCTATCAAAAGACCGTAGACTTTTAAATAAGGCGGGTGACAATTTTGAAATGGAACCCGGTATGTGCTATGTGTGACGCATTATCTTGCTGAAAGATGGTATCACGATTGAATTTATAACATATCAAATATAGCGCAACTGTAACCCTTCCTTAAGCTGTCGGTTAACTCATTGATTCATTGAATTTATCCAACCCCACTCAATGGAAGAACGTCCTTTCTCTGGTTATCATACATTGTATACAGGGTGCTACAAATTTGTTTGCGTACAAGGGTATCTCGAAAACGGTCACAGATACGAAGATAGTTAAATTATGGGAAAAGTTACACATTTTGGGTATTAATAATTTGATGTTGGAAATATTTCGAGTACTTTCGGATAAAAACTAAAATTTTTAATTTAGGTTTTTAATTTTTGGCTTCTTAATTTTTGACTTGGGAAAAAACAAAGTACACTTTTCTTATAGCCGTTTTTTTTTGTTTTACAAGATGGCGTTATTAGTTCTTAAGTTCGACGTTTCGTTCTTTAGATACCAATTTCAAGTCAATTTTTTTAAATACGGACCTGAAATTTTAAAATTAATAAGGTTTTGAAATGTTAAAGTTTCGTCATCTAAGAGCAAAGTTTTTCAAATTAGTGACATTTTGCCAACCAACAAAATCCCGCTAATCGATTTTTCAGGCACTAAGATCTTGACAGTGGTTGATGCCTGAAACAGGATTATTATGCATGCCACTGAATATGAAACAGGTTTTTACAAAATTGTAATCACTTTTAAAATATCGTTTAGCGGCAAAATGTCGTCATTGTCTTTTTATATCATTACGGCCCTGAACTTTTAGAGCCAAACTAAAGCAAAAAAGATTTGTGGGTTGAAGAATTAATCCATTTTTACTCAAAGAAACCTGAAAATAGATTCAAAGCCTTAGTCTCCAAATATTTTTCTGCATGCTTATTTTTGTTACCTGTTTCGCATCATCAAACCTTATAAACCGTAAAAACATTTAAAATTCTCTTTGAAACAAACATAAGCGCATCACAGTAACATAACTAGACCAACACCCCACTTACCTTTTTTTTTACTTGGAAGCAATATTTTCTTACTGTTTTATAGTATTTCCATCTGGGTCTAAGGCAGAAATCATACGAGATATAATAATATGTCTTATATTAATAAAATAAATGCTTTAAAAACTTATTTACTTTCTAGAGTATTGTTAAAGTAAATCTTATTGAAATAATAAACGGCCTAAAAAAACTAACTTCCTGTAGGTAATGTAAATTTAATATTTAAGTAATCCTAAGAATAATTGCCAGGGCCGTAATAGTAAAAAGAGGATAATTTGAAATACTAATGATGTGTTATTTGATGACAGAACATTAAAATTTTAAAAACCCTTAAATTGTCTTAAGTTTCTAAAACTTAGAACTCTCAAAATATCAATCGACGTGTTTTTTCATTTTTCAAAAATATTTTTTTCCAAAACTTCTGGAAAATTTGTTCCATCGTGTAGATAGAATGTATGAAATAATAATGTATTCCTAGTTTCCTTTACATATTGTACTTACTCTTGCTTTGTCGAGAGGCATCGTTATGCTTCAATATTTCGAATTTTGACTCGGTGGCCACCTCCCAACTGCTAATGTCAAAAATTAAAAAGAAAACTGACAACTTGAAAGGTTACTCTAATAGTGTTTTACGTTAGTCTGGTAGATGACTTATTAGAACATCGTAGTGAATTGTTTACCACAAACAATGGGCTCTTCCACTATTTTCATATTTGATAGTTTTTGGTATTTAAATTGCTAGGTGGGTGCTAGAATAGGAATTTATCTTCAATAAAACTATAGCTGGATCATACCATGATTTTTTTGCAGCTCATTGAAAATATGCACAATTTCCACAAACTTTAAAAAGGCAAAACTGACGCGATTAGTCGATGACGTCGAGTCGATAAAAATTTACAGTGAGCATCGTTACCGATCTTTCACTTGTCATGTCGGTGTTTTTATTTAAATCCCACTTACATCTTACATTGTGGATTTTTGATGTATTTTTTTTTTTAATAACTGTTCTTTTTATTTATTTACTTATAGAGCAGAAAAACCGACAAATAATTTTAGACTTTTTCAACTGTCATTTCATTAGCTTAGTCTTCTGTCAATAATTTTGGTATTGTCACATGTAAAACCTTTTATGATAGTTAAATAATATATTTTGTTTCTTGAACTTTAATAACTTATTTTAAGACAAAATATACATTGGTAACAGTTTGGAAATAATATGATGATTTTTTTGATTTTTCCGTATTAGTCCGTTTTAGACAATTATTTCTATTGGACTACTTTTCAGCCTTTGTCATTGTATTATAATATAAAAAATTTTGAGAAAATTGGCAACAATGTCAAGCTGCTATTTTCATGACGTATATTGGATTAAGTCCGTGTTTTTGTTTTATAGTCAGATCTGGTCTTAACGTGCGGGTCTAAAGGTCACTGATCATATGCGTCAAATCAGACAACACAGAGGCTATCAAAATGTTGTGAGATTATTTACAAATATACCGAAGGAAGGAAAAATAGTTTCATTATTTTAGCTATCGCGAAGATAGCCACATTATACCTAATATTATTAGTTTTGTAAAAATTATGTACAGGGGAGTTGAAAAAGTTACAAAAAAATTATATAATCGTTAATTATATACCTACTGTACCCTTTAATTAAAAACGACAATAATAAACAGTGCAATTTATTTTAACAATTTTACTACTAAAACCTAAAAATACAATGGCATTTAGTCTGATAAACTATTTCGATAATGAAAGAAAAAGTGGAAATTCGCAAACCAATATGCAGGAAACCGTAATGAAAACACTGGGAATTAGTTTAAGGACTATGCAGAATAATGTGCATGAAAAACAAGCATTATATAATACCCAAGAATACTAAAAAATGTAAACGAAAAACACCGTTTATAATTATAGCCTAAAAACTCTCATCGTCACTTATAAAATCTAAAAAGTCCTCGTCGTCTGAGTCGTCTTTCTCGATCCCACCAATCTCTTATTAATATTTCTGTATGTTCCACCGATTTCTTCCAGTACTCTTGTGTAATATGATCTAACGAATCTTGCCAAACTATTTGTACTTGGTCGGATTTAAGACCATCACCTACATGTTTTTCATAATAAGACTTTGCACCAGCCCATATTAATTATATTGCGTTAAACTGGCAATGATATGGTGGCAGTCGTAGAACCTCATGACCATATTCACGCAGTACCTATTTCATCTACCGCGTATATTTTGGGTTTTTAAGAGAATTTGCTATTAATAGGAGTTCCGATTTAAGCATATTTACAGTTACAGTTTTTTTTATAGCGAAAACCTAAATTTTTTAATAATTTTGATAACGCTTCAAGTCCAATTTCCAAAACACCCCGACTTTTTAATGTTTTTTGTAAAACTGGAAGAGTTACATTGGTTTTTGATTTGTATAAATCGTAAATCACATTTCAAACTCCAATTTTAATATTTTCGCTTACATCCTCAGTCTTTGGCTTTCTTCGTTTACACTTTTTAGTATTCTTGGGTATTATGTTATGTTTTGTTTCATGCACAATATTCTGCACAGTCCTTAAACTAATTCCCAGTGTTTTGGCTACTGTTTCCTGAACATTGGTTGGCGAATTTCCACTTTTTCTTTCATTTTCGAAATAGTTTATCAGATTAAGTACCATTTTTTTTGATTGGGGATGCAAAAACCCAGAAAATTGTTTCATTTTGTCACAAACTGTCAAAGTCACAAAACTGGCATATTTAAAATAAAACGTAACTGGTGCTATTATAAGCTCTTTTAGAATCGCTGGAAAGTAAATACATATACATATATCCTTTTTTTTTTTGGTCAAAATGGAATAAGTCTGTCTCATTTATCTTACGTATTTTATTTAGAGGATAAAATTAAACGCAAGTAAAGAAAACAAAAACTGAGAGTATGTCTTCCTTGAATCGTATGACCCGCACGATAAGACCAGATCCGACTATAACAGTTTTTTTATTTATTTATTTTCTCAGTGATGGCTCAAGAATATCAAAAATAAAACACAGAAAATTTTATTTTTTAGTGAAAGAGCCTATTAAAACAAATAAAATTAAAAAAATTATATGCATTGCGAATTATAACGATGAGCGACTTTTTAAAAATTCTCCAATAACTTCCTATTTCTTATTTTCGAGCCTCTTATTTTTAAAATTGTCAAACACATTTTTGCAATTAATTCCGATAAGATATGTAATTACTTACTATAATTTGCAGCATCAGCATATATTTTTATTTTTAACATGAATTTTTTTTTGTTCTAGATAAAAAAATATTTATTTACTAAATTACAAAAATCATTATTTTTTTCGTGGTATATTAATTATTTTAGTATCGCATGCGATTAAGTAAATAGATAATTAGATAGATGAGACCATGTTAAATGATACACAATTTCTTTTATCCTTGACAACGCAGGTGTAAAAACACATTTTTTTTAATACGTGGTTAAAGCAATAAGTATACTTTATATGAGACCCACATTATAATAAACTTATTACGTAGAATAAATAAATAACTAGTGATATAATAAACTCAGCTCATTACATCTTGTGTGGTGGAAAACCAAAAGTCTGGGTCTTACCTTACATCGTCTTAGATAAAATGTTTTATCTACAACCATTTAATAATAGGTGCATAATACTTTTGATAATAAGAGCATTATGCTATCCATAATACATTAAGTGTAATTATCATAAAACAACAAGTGTAATTATGATGCCACAATAGTAAATTTTAAAAACCAAAATCGTCATAGCGTGTTGTGGTTTATATAATACATACGAAGACGTATCAGACATCAGCCGTATTCCAACTCACCGCTAGTGTTTCGGCTTCATTATAACATAAAATTAATCTCATTATAGCTAAAAATCAGTACGGCGAAATTTCTGATTAAAATCTCTCGAAGACCCCCGTGCTATAATTTCACTTGTCGGAGTAGGCGTCGGACGCGACGGAGACGCATCGCATTGCTCTTCCGTCCCGTTACTATGACAACCAGAAATGACAATATAAGTATGTGTGGACGTAAATGTTAAAGATTCGCTTGTATTTTGTGCGTGTTTTAACATTGTATTATAAAAACTCTTTGTTCAGTAGATAGCATTTCTACTTAAATAGTAACTTCATTAAATAAAGACATTGACAATGAGTACCTATCACCTAAAGTTATTATTTTAGGTTCACCGGTCAGAGGTGTGCCAGCGAATATTTTTTGGGAAATAATTTTTACATAGCTTTTACATACCTTTAATGAATTGTTCTACTTCGGTTTGTTGTGTAGAAAACACATTCATTAAGAGTGACTTTTATTCGTATCTTTCAAAATAAAGTATGTTTACTCTTAAGCAAAATAACATATTTGCAGTTTTTACCCACCCTGTATAAAAAAATTGAAGTTTTTTAGGATGAATCGTATTTTCTACACAATCAAAAACGTTTATTAAGAGTGACTTTTTTCGTATCTTTCAAAATAAAGTATGTTTACTCTTAAGCAAAATAACATATTTGCAGTTTTTACCCACCCTGTATAAAAAATTGAAGCTTTTTATGATGAATCGTATTTTCTAGATAAGCAAAAAGGTTTGTTAAGAGTGACTTTTTTTCGTATCCTTCAATTTTTAGTCCATTTGTCCTTTTGTAAACCCCATCCGTGGACATACTGTATAATAAAAGTATTAAGGTCGATTAGGATTGAATCCCCCCCCCCCCCCTGAAATCCATTTAAACTTTTAAATACACCCGCAGCGCGACACCCTCTTTGGATTTTATTTATTAATTTAAAAAGTTTTATTGATGTTTGCATGCATAATCTTTACGTAAATATGGCTTTTAATAATAATTACCGATTATAGTCAATATATATTTTTGTGATTTTCAATAAATTTAAAATAAACCTTATTTTTAATATTTTCTTCTCGGTTAAGCTTTTTTCATAAAGTTTTTTTATAAGTTTTGAATTATTTATATTAGTGTATTAGTATAGCTCCCTACAAGTTTCTATAAAGATATTACATATTTTTTCTAATTTGAAATTTTTTTACGGATTACTCGGTTTCAGAACCTTTAAGGCTCCCCCAAAGTAAATTTCTGGCTACGCCACTGGTTTAACATGTCAAACCAAAAGTTAGCTTCTTTGGATAGAGCCTTAGACAGAAAAGTGTAAACAGTTTTCTCTGCCGTTTCATTGCTACAACCTGTCGAAGTCTAAAAATGCCATCATGTAATTATAACTTTTTTTTTCCACCACGGCTGTGGCTCAGAGGTAGAGCTACTGGCATTCGACTGCGGCGACGCGGGTTCGATTCCCGGAGTGGGCATACGTATAATAAAAAAAATATGTCCGAAATTTAGTTGATTTAAAAATGCAGGGAAGAGTGTAAAAGGTATCATCTCCCAACCCACCCCATTCACGCCGGTAACCAGACCGGATAAGATCGGACATCTCGTGGGGTGCGGAAGAAGGTACGCACTCCCCAATCGGTAGGTCATGCAATGGCAATAAACCAAGGGTTGATAGCCCTTGGGGGGTATCGCATGACTGAGGATCGTGGTTCGGAACCCACGTACTGTAGGTCCCCTCGGGAATGGCCCTGACAGCGAACAAAGAGGAAAAACGCCTAATTCGAAAGAAGGGCAGAACGTCAACTTTCTTTTCACATGAACCTTTTTATTTTAGTAATCCTTATTTATTCAAAACAAAGTTATAACATTCTCCAGAAGGGACTAAATTATTTATTTTTTAAGTAACCCTATTCACTGATTTAAAAATATTTGGTTAGCTGGGGAAAAGGCAATGCGAACAAATGCCCCCTCGAGCCTTTTTTTCTAGATGAGATAGATTTCTAGAGATAGATTTTTGGCTTTGAGAAGGTGGAGAGCGTTTCAATTTCTAGAAGTTACTTCTGACAAGAGAAGTTTTTGTAGTAATATTTGAAATTTTTGTAATATTATTTTGGACACCCTGTATATGATCAAGTATTCTAAGTAAGTAAGAGAGTAAGAAAATGAGAAAGGAAGTAAATAAGTAAAGAATGTTATATTTATTTAGTTATCCTCGTATTTTTAAAAGATACGACACAACAATTAATCATCTCTATCAGATTGGAATAACTATAAATACTTTTTTAATAAATAATTTTTTTATACCTGCTTAAACAGTTGCGGAAGACGGAACGAAATATTAATAAAATAAACAACATTTTAGGGTCATTTTTATTTTATAATTTATGCCTTTGTGTAGTAAAAAAGTGAAAAATTTGAAAATGGAGAGATTTGTTGGAAAAGTTGCTGTAGTTACGGGTGCTTCTGCCGGTATTGGAGTTGCTATTGTGGAGGCCTTAGTCAAAAATGGAGTTATTGTAAGTATATTATCATTAATGTTATATTTCTCATCGATTTATTGAAATGTATCTTATTAAAAATAAAAGGCTTTATTTAGGGGAAGGGGAAGATAAGATTAACATTGCTACCTGTATTGGACTTTTTTTTATATTTTCTGAACCTGCTCCACAAGTTCATTCAGTTTAGATTTTATGCTATTCCGTCCATGCTTGAAAGACAAAAGCCTTCCCACCAGACATGTTATATTACAACAACATTCGTTGAAATTAATTAAAAGTAACTTTTGTTACATTTTTAAAAGTATATAACTGTTATATGCTCAAGAGTGTCTAATAACGATACAGATGGCGCTCCGTGCAACATCTTACTGGTGTGTCCCACCACTGTGCTGCCATAAGCAGCTTTGAGTTCTCTTTGTTTCGTCGGATCCTAGCTCTACTGATGAGTCATGATATGACGAAACGCGTCTAGGGATGGATCTGACGAAATAAAGAGAAATTCTTCTTCTGTGTTATATATTTGATATTATAAATGATAATTTACGCCTTTGATATTTTATAATTAGTATTGTTGTTATTATTAAATCTTATAGTCTCACTGAAGAGCTATCATATGGATAAAGATAAAGCATCTGATTCTGGGGATCCAATAAAGACAATACTTTTATATTAGTTAAATTAGTATTACAAAAAAACACTTTGCTACAATATTGCGTGACATTAAATATTGTTTTGTTATATTAAAACCTAAGACACACATACATATTACAATGCCATCACTATCATATACCTCCGAATGTCACATTATTACAACATTACATGAGTTGCGGTAACAAACCTTTTTTTGGAGGGTCCATCATCAGCCAAGGGCGCACAGAGGGGGTGAGGGCGCACACTTTTTCCACGTTAACAGTGTTGTTAGTTTGTAAATTGGCGATTATTTTAAAAAACTTTACCATAGCGAACATTAAAAGTTCATATTTATGCACAAAAGCCGTTTTTAACTGTTTAAAACCAATTCTACAACAATTTTGTCGTACTTTCTGAATTATAAATCTTACACAAGCAGAAAAAAAAACCCGAACAAACCCTTTATCTTCTGCGCATGTCAGCAGAACAATTTATTGAAACTAGCATGGTTGAGAAAAATAAATTGTTAACTTTTATTAATAAATATGTCGCTTTTTGTCTGCTATTCTACAAAATGTCGAATGTGAGAAAGATAGATACATTTACAGTAATTTTGTGTAAATATGATGACCAAAATTCATAAATATGTTACAGTGTAATTTGGTCCTTGAATGTGCCAACGAAATGAGTTTTTCATCAATTGATTTTTATAATCTTTCCCACAAGTTCACGGCCAACTAAAAAAACAAATTATGATGCATAATTTAAATATTTTTTAAAGTTAAAGTTTCAAGTTCGGAAGTTTTATCGTAGAAAAAATATACTGTACATACAACTTTTATTTTGACCAAGTATTTTTATTTATTGTGGTCCTATACAAGGGTGTGTCCCTTGAAAATTAAAACGTATCCAAGCATATTTTGAGTTAATAATAATCATTAATAAGAAAATAAGCCTGTGTGGAAATGTTTCGGTTGGCTGCCTCTAAATATTTGGTAAAATATACATATATTGCCTTGGTAAAATTAAGTAGTGATATAATATGACTGGGAGTTGGGAGTCCTAATATTTATGTCAGATTATTACGTAAAATAAAAAAAAGTAGGTAATCATGTAAATAAACAAACAGTCATGTTTGAAGATGATATTCATTTTTTTTTAACCTTGAGATCAGTTTATTCTACAAGGCTGTGGTTTTTACTATACGAGGTAATAACAATAAGTACAACATTCTGAAAATTGTGGTCTCGCATAGTCAAAGAAGACATGTCGATATTTCTCCTAAGTTTTACGACAAAAGGTTGTATTAAATAAAGAATTTGGTAAACATTTCACTGGTAGTCATAGTGGTAGTTCAAACATATAGAGAAACGAATCCAAAAGAAATTATGCAATGTTAAAATCTTATCGCCTATAATTTTGGACATGCAAATCTGCAAAGGGTTACGCCAAACGTTGCCATACACATTTATGGAACTCGAATATCCGTCTAAAGTCATTTCGCTTCTCGGCATATACGTCGCGGCCTTGGACATCGCTTATGTCACAATAGAATAAGTGCTTTGTTGTTTACCAATTTTTATATTAATAGTCTTCTACTACTAGTTGCCCTGAGCCTCGCTGTAGCCCTTTTTGTAGTTTATAGTTCAAAATTTGGTTGTACAGACGACTGCACTACTATTTCTTTATTTTAACGTTATGAAGTTTATTAGAACTTTAAGTATAATTTAATTTTTAAAATTTTAATTTTTCATAAAACAAGTTTCCAAGGATTTTTTTTCATTGCTAATTTTTCAGGTGTCGTTTGCCTCTCATAATAATCTCAAGAAAGTAAAATAAAATATGTTAAATTGTTCTCGTTATTTCTAGAATTTTATATTTTATGCAGCAAACAGAGATAATACAGGTTGATTCCTAAGTTAATACTTCTTTTTTAGTTGTGTATATATAAATTAAAAATTAAAATACCTATTTTCAAAAAAACTAAAAAATAAGGTAGGTACTTATATTCATTTGTTACACTATGGATCAAATACGGTCCTGCCTAACTTAAACATCTCGAAGCAGCAACCGTACTTTGACGACACTCACTGTAAATTAGCACCATATCTACTAGTTCATTGTTTTTAAATTTTACCATTTTCACGTGTCACCAATTTAAAATTAACTTGCTTCAGAAATAAATAACTGACCAATGACCCGTAAATTGCATGACTAATAAGACAAACAAAATGAAGTATAGCAGGCTACGTTTTAGTGACCAGGCCCGCACTTAGATTTTTACTTCTGTATATCGCCTATTTTAAAGTTTTTTGAAAAAAGGTATTTAAAAATGTTGTTTATTTTAAAGCCTTCTATACACAGCTAAAAAAGAAGTATCAACTTAGGAATCACCCTGTATACCAATTGGTATATTAGGGTTGACTTTATCTCAGTGGCAGCGCTAGAAAAATTGTATTGGGTTAGCACAAGAGGGTCCGATGTTTTTAGGATTAGCACTTTTATTTAAAAAAAACGTCGCTGTCGAAAATTCTGGTCGGGTCTTTTAGCAGACTCACGTCGGCATTTCTGTATTATAACTTTTTTGTATCTTTATAACTATAATCGATTTATTGCAATTCATCCTACTATATCGCAATACACAAAATAAATTTATAATTATTTAGCTGCCCCCGTATCAGTATACATAATTTTTTAATTGGCCATGATTCGGCAACTAAATTTGTTTATAAACAGATTCATTATATTGTTTATGTTTCTTTTGCCGAAATAGTCGGTTGAAGTGAGAGTTTTAGTTAAACTGTAGGCACGAAACTAAGATAAAATAAAATGGTTGGGTCTCTAGATAGATTTGTCGGAAAAGTTGCTGTAGTAACGGGTGCTTCTGCCGGTATAGGAGTTGCAATTGTCGAGGATTTAGTCAAAAATGGAGTTATTGTAAGTACATCGATGGGATACTAACCTTAGTGGCGTATTTACGTTGGGAGAGGGGACCAGGGGGCCCTTCCGCCCTACCCTAAGAATTATTTATATATCCAATAGGCACATTTTGCATTTACCTGTCAAAAAATCAAACTTTAGATTAATAAAATAAAATTATGACACAAAAAAATGTTGACATTTTTGCACTACGCGTGCGAATATTCCAAAATCGATTCAATAGTTACCGCGAACAGAGTTAAAAAAATAACAGTGAACACACTGTGGGGGATAAAAACATCTTAAATAACCTAAAAGAATAAAAAACAGATTGTTATTGTAAAAAAAAGCTACCCCGAGAAAATCCTGGAAATAATTTTAAGTTCCGCATTTTGTCGCAAGAGGGCAAATTGAAAATTAAATTTCTTCGATAATGTCCACGTTAATCTTTGGTAAAAGTATTAAAAAGCTAAGACAATTCAGCCACACTTTGGTTTAATCCTCATTGGCGTACGGACCTTGATAAGACGGGGTGAAAATGTAATAATTTATATATCTGTAACTTCTAAACGCCGTATCCGATTTTAGTAAACTTAATCTTGTTTAGAAAAGAAAGGAAACTATTTTTAATTGTCGTATCCATTAGAACACTATAATTCGTAATAAAATTACTAAATTTTCGCTATTTATAAAAGTACGATTTTTTTAAAAATTTTATCCCGAAAACTCAAATCATATGGTATAACTATGATATTATAATAGGACAGTAGATTAAATTAGCAAGAAAAAAAAACTTAAAAACCGCAATTTGATATCTTCGCTCGCTTCAGAGTTATGACCAAAAGGATAATTTTTAAACCTTAAACCTATTATTTATTTTTGGCAGGTAGCTGGTTTGGCAAGAAGAGTGGATCGAGTGGAGGAATTAGCCAAAAAACTGAAAGGAGAAAAAGGCAAACTTCATGCTTTTAAATGTGACATCACAAAGGAGGAAGATATTGTTTCGGCATTCAAGCAAGTTGTCAGCAAGCTAGGAAACATTTCTATTTTGATAAATAATGCTGGCATGATGAAGTTGACTGATTTAATAAATGGAGATACAGAACAGTGGAAGGTTACAATTGGTAAATATGATTATTTTATAAAGAACTGTCAGACTACAGAAGGCCAGAACGTCAACTTGTAGATTCAAAAATATTAGCCTATTAATTGTCCTAGTAATTTAAAAATAAAAGAATAGGCAACATCTAAACAACTTGCAGCTGCAAGATAGTTTAAAAATGTATTAAAGGTATTATCAAAAAGATCTTATTATACCATTAATATATTTAATATATTTACGAAAAAAGTTACTCTTCTGCTTCCTGAGAAAGTACAAGTTGAGGTGGTATGTATATACAGGGTGTCAACGACAGAGTTAATTTTCTCCTTTATCTTAAGAATTACATAAAAAAATTTAATGCAAAAGTTGTATAGATCATTGAGGTGCACATTTTAAAATTGTATTAAAGTACACGGGGTGGCCCAAAAAAACGTGGCGAATGTAATGTAGGTTTTTTTGTAATAATAAACCCAATATATTGTATTATTTTCTAATTTCCCATTAAATGTTACGATTATTTTGTATAAAATGTTATGTGTATAAATTTAATAGTTTCTGAGATATTGACGTTTAAAATGTGGCATTTTCAGACTTTGACAGGCTGTAACATTGGAACGGTTCATCTTAGAGAAAAATGGTTTTTACCTCCCTATCTTATTTTTTTATTCTCTATCTTCCGGTTTAACATGTTACGTAAACCGTTAGAACCGGTTTTTTGGTTTAACATGGTAAATCGGAAATTGCTCTTTTTGGATAGAGCATAAAAAACTAAGATAGGGAGGTGAAAACCATTTTTCTCTAAGATATACCGTTCCAATGTTACAGCAGGTCAAAATCTGAAAATGCCATATTTTAAACGTCAATATCTCAAAAACCATTGAATTTAGACATATGTTATTTACAAAATAAGCGTAGATTTTTGTGGGAATTGAGAAAATAATACCATATATATGTTCCATTAAAAAAACTCAAGTTATATTCGCAACGTTTTTTTGGGCCACCCCGTATACTCCAGCAAAATTTTAAAATGTGCACCTCAATTGTCTCTACAACATTTGTATTTCTAATCTTTATCTAATTCATAAGATAAAGGCGATAATGAACTTTACTCCATTGTTGGTTCACCCTGTACAGAGTGGTCAGAAAATAAAATAAAAATGAATCTAAGAAAAAAAGTACTACAACGAAACGATGTACCAAAATTCTGAGAACATAGTAGTATCAAGTTAAGAAACTTGCTTTCACAATGTTGTATTTGTTTTTCTGTAGCGGTTAAAATAAGTCAGATAAATTAAAAAACAAAAATTTAAAATTTTAGTTTTTTTCAAATATTTTACAAAGTAAAAAAGAAAGCCTAATTTTTTTTTGCGATCATCTGACTTTGCTGTATCTCTTATAGTTTTCGAGACACTGAGATACCAGGGGCGGACTGGAATCATTTGGTGCCAACCCTCATTATTTTTCCTATTATTGCCATTTCATCAGCTAGCGGATTTTAAAGCAAATAAATATTAACGTGTACAGAAATAATTTTAAAGCTTATTTGAAATCTAGGTAGCATAGACAAAGTTCAAAATAAGTTAATATAATAAACAGGTAGTAATAGAGTATCTACGGTAAAGGGCAGTAATGAACAACATGGAAGAATATGTATGCATTTGGCCCCCAAAGGTCTTCTGGCCCCGGTGGCGATGGCCACCCGGCCACCCGCTCCAGTCCGCCACTGCGAGATACCCATGATGAGCATCGAATTTGGATCACCCTGTACATGCCACCTCAAGTTTTAATAGTTTAGTATCATTTTTTTAGGAAGCGGAACTCTTTAAAGAGAATAACTTTATTAGTAAAGTCAAATATAAAAATGTTAAGTTGGATTCTGTAGATAAAAAATGTAAATATTTTTGTTTCTATCCTAATATAAAATTATTGTGTTACCATAGATACCAACATTTTGGGTCTTTGTATTGCTACCAGAGAAGCCATCCAGAATATGAAGGCCAAGGGTACACAAGGTCACATTGTTCACCTTAATAGTTTAGCTGGTCATAAAATAGCTGATTTTCCTGGAATTAACGTATATGGAGCCACAAAATATGCTGTCACTAATCTTGCTGAAACCTTAAGATTAGATGTTAACAGAGAAAAGTTACAAATAAAAGTAACAGTAAGTATTCAAAGAATCGGTCATTGTCTTTCCGTTAATATGATTGAAGTGTGAAAATATCAATCAGTGAAAAAGCCTCATCTATGTAATAATATGATCTATTGTCAGTAACTAAAAACTTTTCTTTCAGAGTGTAAGTCCCGGATACGTCAAAACTGAGTTTCAAGCAGCGGCAGGTTTTCCAGGAGGTGATTTACCAATGCCACCATTATTTGCACCAGATGTAGCTGACGCTGTGGTTTATGCACTCTCTACTCCACCACATGTAAATGTACGTATAATAGTAATAGTGACCAAGCTAAAAAAAATTATGACCGGAATTTTTTAGTTCATTTATACCTTAAGACACCTAAATTTTTTTTACGGGTTATTTATCGTTTTAGAAATAAAAATATTATTCTGAATGTGCTTTTGGTTTGTCGATTACGGTTTTTCGTTCTTTTTTTTTAAATTCAATTTCTGAGCCAAATTATAATCAATCTCATTAATGCTCTCTCTTTCTAACATCAGTGAAGAACCCTACTCTCGGAGACCCAACGCGCATAGGCTTTTGCGGTAAGGTAAAAGATGACTGTCAAATAAAGTTGTCATTTTGAAATGTGTGCTTTATTGTTATAATAACTCGTACATCGAAAATATTAAAGGTGTATTTATGAGTACAAATTAATCTGAATAAAACTAAAATAAAGTATCCAATTACAAAGTTAATTATGAGATTTTACTAGTTTCAATATTTTACTAATTAATAGGTAGGTACTATTAAATTGTTAGAACTTTAGGATTTAGGAAGATGTTCAAATATGCCTCCATTGACTGCTAGACAATAACCGAGGCGATCATAAAATTCTCTTCTTACATTCGCTAGTTGGTAAACTGAAATTCTATTGCATTCGGCAGAAATAGCATTTTTTAACTCGTCTAGATTTGGGTATTTTTTATCTTTGTATATCCTGTTTTTTAAATGGCTCCAGAGAAAGAAATCATTTGGCGATAAATCAGGAGACCTGGCTGGCCAATTTACTGTATGATTTAATCCAATAACATTTCCATTAAAAGCACGGTTTAAATATTCCCGGACAGCCAGGGTACTATGTACCGGGCAGCCATCCATTTGGTACCAAACTTTCTGATTTTCCCTGGCGGCATCATGTAAAGTAGGTAAAATATGATCTTCAAGTAGTTTCAAAAAATATTCTGCATTTAAATTTCGTGTAAGAAATAATGGCCCGATAATATTTTCTCCGAAAATCCCAGCCCAATCATTAACTTTTTGTGGATATTGCGTCCTTGTTTCGTCAAACCTGTGTTGGTTTTCTTTGCTCCAATATCGATAATTTTGAACATTGGGTTCATTGTTTAAGGTAAATGTGCATTCGTCAGTGAAACAAATGTTTTTTAAAAATTCCCTATCCATGTTTGCTCTTTCAATCATACCAAAACAAAACTTCTGTCGTCGTATTTCGTCCCTATCTCTTAGCTCTTGGTGCTTTTCATATTTGTATGAATAATATTTATGTCGTTTTAAAGCTCGTAACGCTGTGGTGTGATCTAATCCTATGTCATCCTCAAGTTTCCTTGTGCATGATCATTTTCTTCCACGCACAATAAAACTTGCAAGTCCCTATCATTTCTTGCATCTCTTCTTTGTTCCTGCCTTTGCAAGTCCCTATCATTTCTTGCATATCTTCTTTGTTCCTGCCTTTCTTCACATCTGCAGTTATTTATTACAGTGCCTTTTGTCTCAAATTTCTTGATAGTCCTTTCGACTGTAGATTTTGCAGGAATCGGTCTATTCGGATACAGAGCAGCAAACATGTCTGACACATTTTGATAACTATTTCCTTGATAATACCATTTAATCATCAATATGTTTTCTTCAGAAGTGTAATTCATGGCTAATATTTTCGATGTACGAGTTTTTATAACAATAAAGCACACATTTCAAAATGACAACTTTATTTGACAGTCATCTTTTACCTTGACTGGTGCCCGCAAATACGGGGCCATAAAAAGGAGAAATAGTTAAAAAGAAATCGGCGATAACCCGTAAACGGGCTCATCAAAAATATCTAAAGTTATTCTTTTGAATGTGGGTTTTAGTGCTCTTTAATAAACCTAAATAGAATTTTTCTCTAAAATAATTAGGGAAGCCAATAATTGACCCCATTTAAAATTACATGGGATTTCCTATGTCCCGCTCGACGATGCAACACCCGGCATAGGTGACCGTAATAGTATCTTTAAATGTCAAGAATATAATACGATTTTATTTTTAACCATATTTTTTCCAAGGGCCCGTCCATATGCCGGATGCACTTAGTCCTGGTTTGGCCCATTGTGCTCCCTTGATTTTTACACTCATTCAGTGATCCCAGTTCCTTGCACTAGTTTATGTAGGTCAACTGGGGAGACGGGTCACTATCCTCTGGTTCCAATGTTAGTTGCCCGAGTATTTGTTGCCCCTTCCAATCTAGCGACTCGCAATGGCAAACTATTTCCTATACAGTTTCCCTGACTTGTGCTCATAATCTGCAGTCAAAGTATCCATTATACAGTTGCATTCTGTGCAGATGATTCTTGACAACCATGTGTCCTGTCAGAATTCCTGTAACAGTTTTCAGCTGATTCCTATTTATTTGAGCAGCTGTTTGGTTAGTTTCGGGTCTGGATTCCCAATGAAGCGTTTGCTGTGGTGTAATCTCCGTGTTAGTTGTTCCAGTAAATTTTGTACTATGCACCTCGGAACTCCGAGTGCTGGTTCTGGACCTATGAATGTATTTTCAGAGCCTTTCCTTGCAAATGCATCGGCATTTTCATTCCCTGCAACACCTTCATGTCCTGGTACCCACTAAAGTGTTACTTTGTTTATATTTGCCATTATTTATATGTCACATTTAAATAGAGAATTGTTAAACCAATAATTAATTAATTAAAAATTCGTTATTCGTAATATAAGGCATAGAAATACCTATAATTTCATTGCCTATTTTTAAATTTCATATCTGATACTGATGTAATATAATGTAGGTAGAGTAGAATATCGATAAGATATGAGTTATCTTACCAAAACATGATTAGTTTAAATAATAAAATATCCTCTTAGCAACCAACACTTTTTTTTATATGTTAGATGTGTAGGTATATACAGAGTGATTCACATTGAGTGGCCTATTAGAAGATCTCGGAAATGTGTAAACTTATCTTTCTAAAAATTTGATAGCAGGCATAACTGGCTTTGAGCTTTTAAAACATTATATTTTGACGTTTTTATTACATCCGGTTAAACCGGAAGTTAATACCAACTTTGCTATTTCAAATGGAACACCCTGTATATTTTAGAATTTTTGAATACCTTATTAAAATCTAAATAACTTTTGTTAATAATAATCTATTCCTATCTCTAAGCGTTTTTGAGATATGAATTATAAAAGGATTTTTTTGTGTAAAGACGCTCCGAGAAGAAAGTTTAGTTATACATATATATTTAGTTTATATTACTTAGGTTTTACGTTTTTTATACAGGGAGTTCTTAAAATCGTGCCTATGTTTACATTTAAATAAATGTGCATAATATATTATTGAAACAATTAAAGCTTATATTAATAAAATTTATTAAGAGACATTTTTTTATTTTGCAGATAAATGAAATCATCCTTCAAGCAGTTGGCAGTTAAGGTTACACCGCTATCAGCACCGACATCAATGACAATAAAAATGTAAACTGTTACCTATTCATATTATTATCAATATTTCAATAAATTTTTTAGAAAATACTAGAACTTTATGTTAAAAATTTAATTCATCGTATTAACACACCTCCGAGAATGAACAAATATGGGCGACCATAAAAAAGGGCACAAAGTAAATAAAAATAATTACAAGTAGTAAGTACATAATACAGGGTGTCTTTCCTGTGTCTAGTCCAAAAGTGGATGATTTCGAAGATACAGAGTGTCAAAAGTTCAATTTGGTTTTCATTTTTTATAAATAATTTTTTTAATAATTGGTGTATTGTCACAATATTCGGCGGGGGGGGGGGGGGGGGAAGGGGGGGGGGATGAGAAATTAGAATCTGCTCTCATTTTTATTGTAAAGTTCAGAGGGCGCCACCTACGGTACCTTGCACACATTCAAAACGAAATAACTTTTTTGAGCCACCTTATATTTAACTTTTAAATAAAAATTCGGATTTGGACAATACACCAATTATTAAAAATATTATTTATAAAAAATTAAAACCAAATTGAACTTTTGACATTCTGTAACTCCGAACTCATCCACTTTTGGACTAAGGTAAGTTGGGTTAGATCGTCATATTTACGCCTCAGGAACTTGTGGTAGCTTTTTAATTTTTTTTTAATACGTCATTCTATAGGAAACTTAATATCCTGTCTTTTCTATGAAGCAATGCCTATACCTATCTCTGCTCAAAAAAAAGTTATTTGCGTAACAGTAAAAAAAATATTTAATTTTTTGCATTTTTTTGTTAAACTATTTTTAATATAATTTGAACTGAATAGACTTGTAAATTTTTTAATTACGCCATTTCGATAGAAAGTCTAATTCTCTACAAAATTTTTCCTATAAAATATCCACAAATTTTGCTTCTTTTTCGAGATATACTCAAAAAACCGTAAGGGTTGCATTTTCCTCCCTATCTCCTGTTTCCCCCTGTAATTTAATAGCACTCCGCGGTTTTTTTTATTCTGAATAACCAATTGAACGATTTATGCAATAAACACCTACACACTCTGTAGTTCCTTATGATATGACATAATCAATGGCCTATAACTAGAATTTTAATTGTTAAAATATCTGTTATGTTGTTGTGGCCTTAAATTTTAAGTGAAATAAATATCAGACAATATAAACTTGTTTTATAAGGAGATATACATTTTATTAAGAAATGCTTTGACCACTGGCTACGACCATTTAAAGGTTAAATTGATAATACTTAAACAATTGATAATTATTGCGGCCCCGAAAATTTTTCGCCTGCGGCACTTTTTCGCTTTCTTCACTAGATACAATATCATGAAATACATATAGTCCCGACTGTCCCTTTCTCCATAAAAAATGTGCTACTTACGCCTACTTATCCCCCCTCCCCCCCGAGCATATTTTCTGGCTACGCCACTGGGCACAGCCAAATGCGATGATAAACATTATGGGATAATACGGCATTTCTGACATACTCAATTAGTTTTTCTCATAAGCGGTTCAGAAATAGCATCTGAAGGCAATAATTACATAAAACAATAAAAAATCGGTCAAGTCAGTTTATTGGCATAACGTGGTTCTTGTGTTAAATGTTTTAATAAAATAAGATCTTTATTTCTTATATTTTTATTAAACTAAATTATCCGATAAACATGAGCATTTTATCATTATGTGCAAGTAACTGGGTAAATAAATAATGAGAATATCTTAGTCATGTTTGATGATACTGAATTTTTATAACCTTGATAAGTTTATTGTGTCTGTGTTTTTGTAATACGAGGTAAGAGCAATACGTTTTCAAACGAATATATCGGCGAGTAACGTTATTTTCTACTAAATAAAAATATTGGACCGAATCGGGTATTTTCAAGAATACTGGTATGAATTAATTACTCAGGAGTACCGCATAAGGTTTAGTCCAGGAGGCAGTGAATTTTTTTATTACTTATTTTTCCAGTCGGTGAATATCTAATAGTCTGCTCGGATGGTGACACAAAACGACAATTTGTGAGTCTGGCTAAAATTTTCGGATGGGTTTACGAGAGTCCACTTATTTTCCCAGTCATAAATATTTGACATTAATTAAAGTGAGCAATTTTATTAATGGAAATAACAGTCTGGCACATCCCAAGTGGAAGAAAGTCTGTCTGGCTGAAAATTTACGGATGCCAAAATTTGACCGATTTTCGGAATTCGTAACCCTTATTTTCCCATGCTTGAAATTTATCGTATCATTTGGTACGATCATCAACTATAATCAAAAGTAAGTCTGGCTGATTTACGAAATTGGCAAATGAGTCTGGCGGCATCTTGAAAATCGTGAAAATTACAAAATTTTTGCTCTTATTTTCCCAGATTTGAAAATTTGTCACATGATAAATAATACTATAATTTCATAGAAAATACACGTCTGGCTGTCATTTACAATCACTAAGGCCCCGCCAGACTCACAAGTCGGATAGTTAAATGAGGAGAGGAAGCGGCAGGTGCGTATTTAGGTAACGACGCTGAAATGCGAGTGACCTGATAGCAGCTGCCTAGCCCCTAGTCCCTTATATCCCTATCTCTGTCAGTTACTCGCATTTAGATTTATAAATATTCTGTACTTATAAACCCACTACAGTGAATTTGCTTATCTTGATTTTTTAAACAGCCAAAAGTGATATTTCTTGTGTTTTAGCGAAATGACTACCCGCTCGTTCATCCGTCATTAATAGACCCGAACATGCCGAATTTAGCGCACCTGTCGAGCGTTGGATGAGTCTAGCAAGGCTGTCGGGGTGTTCCACATTGGCCAGACTATATTTTCAGCTGTTATTATAATATAAACTATCATTAGACAAATTTTTAGGACTGCGAAAAAAATGTTTTCCAATTTTCTACCTGCCAGACATATTACCCATCCTCACAGATTAGCCAGACTATTTTTTTTCTTAAATTCACTGTATCTCTCACTAATTGAACCATTTTTATCACTGGAAAAAAAGGTGCAGTATTTGTACTTTCTTACGTATTTTTCGCCTCAACCCATCGGAAACCACCTCCCCCCCCCCCCCCCCTACATATATTTGAATTTTGCTTAGAATAACAACACCAAAAATTTTATCCATGTTTGCTGACTGGTAAAATTCACTTCCGAAAATCGTCACTGCCTCCTGGACTAGTTGGGAATAACGAATCTAACATTTTTTATAAGCAAGTTATTTCTAAAAAAGTCACCATTTTAGTAAATTTGTGAGTACTTTTAGGAATTCTTGAGTACACTCATTAGAGGCCTGAACGGGCCAGGTTTTCATGCGGCCTGGCCCGACTCTTGCGCTCGGGTCGGGCCGGGCCACTTAATCAATAAAGGTACGAGCCCTAATAATTTTTCCGGGCCTGTCGAGCTTGCCTGGCTTGTCAGGTTTGACGGGCCGATCGGGCTCGTAGGACTTATTGGGCCTGACAGGCCTGCCGAACTTCTGGGGCCCAGCCGGTTTTTCGGGTCAGCGTATTTTAAAAGAAATATTAAAAAAAATAATTTAATTTTTAAGCCCTTATACTTTTTTTCGGGCATTCCGGACATGACCCTCCTTCCAGCAGTGGCAGCTACTCCTTGAGGCCACGTAGTCGTCTCCAAATGGGGTTCAAAACATATTTTCGAGCTATAACTCATAAACAAACAATATAATAGCAAACCTTTTTTTACAAATGTTGTAGGGCATTACCGTTCGCATAATAAAGGTTATTATTAAAGCTGAAACAGTTCTGTTATATTCGAACCATATGCGTATCCATCATTAAATAATCCTTAGAGACAGATATATGTAGGAGATGCCACCAATTTAAAGAGACCATCATGCCATTTTCAGTGTTTGTAAATGAATACCAATAGGCAAAACCCATAAATTGACCCAAACCCGGGCGGCACTTGATGAAAAGATAGAGTTTTGCAATGAAATTAATGCCAAATTATGAAAGTGGCTTAAATATTTGTTGGGTCACTATGTAGTCCCTTTGCGTACCTAATGAGCTCTTACAACTCTACACCTTTCTGAAATAGACTATAGTTTTAAATCTGCTAAAAGCAAGAAATCAAGAAACAATAATAATAAAAATTACTAGTGTACTACGAGTGCCCGCCTTTCTCCGTAGCAATAAATGCTAAAAACTATTTTTATAGAACTTCCCTGGTAATATTTTAAATTACATAACCCAGCATGGGTATATAAAAATAGATTAATTATTATGTTTTGAATATTTTTAAAACCGGTTAGGTTCGACGAACAGTGAGTGCGAATTTTAGTTCAATTTCAGATACGAAATTAAGAAGGTCAAAATGATGGGTTCTCTGGATAGATTTGTTGGAAAAGTAGCTGTAGTGACGGGTGCGTCTGCCGGTATTGGTGAATCCATTGCAGAAGACTTAGTCAAAAATGGAGTTATTGTAAGTATTTATTTCTATTTATATTTTTTTATTATTAATGTAATAATTGTAATTTTACAAACTAATGATTTGACAATTTTTTATAAACAATGACTTGTAGTAGTAGGTACTTACGGTAAAATATGTTCCGGTTAGTTTTAATTCATATACAGGGTGATTCCTAAGTTGATACTTTTTTTTGGTAATTATTTGAATACCGGTTTTCTGCCATTTTTGCGAATTTTAACATTCTGTCTTTACTAACTTGTTACAATGGTTGTAATTAACACAAAGTTAGTTTCGGAAGCCAGAAATAATGCTTCTGTAATTAATTATCAGTTAACAAAATTTTGAAACAAATATAAAAAGTTATTACTATTAAATATATAAACAATTTAAAGCCTATCCTCACCTGAATTCTCCTTTCCAACCACCGAAAGAACAAATTTACGCAAAAAGTTTTTTAAAATTCGCAAAATGGCAGAAAAGAAAACCGGTATTCAAATAATTAACTTTTTTTTTAGCTGTGTATAGAAGACATTAAAATAAACAACATTTTCAAATACCTTTTTCCAAAAAACTTAAAAATAGACGAGATACAAAAGTAAAAAATCTAAGTGCGGGCCTGGTCATCAAAACGTAGCCTGCTATACTTTATGTTGTTTGTCTTATCTCTTATTAGTCATGCAATTTACGGGTCGGTGGTGAGTTATTTGGTAATACGCTGCGGTGTGTTTTTCTGAAGCTAGTTAATTTTAAATTGGTAACACGTAAAAATGGTAAAATTTGAAAACAATGAACTAGTTGATATGGTGCTAATTTACGGTGAGTGTCGTCAAAGTGCGGCTGCTGCTTTGAGATTATACGCAGAACGCTTTCCCTTGCGGGCTCATCATACACCCAGAAGTTTTCTTAATGTTATTCAACGCGAGCAAGTTAGGCAGAACCGTATTTGATCCACAGTGTAATAAATGAATGTAAGCACCTTATTTTTGAGTTTTTTGAAAAAAGGTAAATTTGAAAATGTTGTTTATTTGAATGCCTTTTATACACAGTTAAATCAGAATTATCAACTTAGGAATAACCCTGTATAGTGTAAAGTCATAATAGGAGGTTTTTTTGACTACACCACGCCAAAATTGATGATATTTTTAGAAAGATGTATTACCGACAGTGGCGTAAAAATCCTACTACTAGACTTTCAGGGAAAACCACCACCCAACATTCCCTCAGTTCAATCGCAAATGTCTGAAATCGTGTTCCGTCAGCGTCTTGTTAAACGGATTCTTAAAGGACTCGACGTCAATAAAGCTTCTGGTCCAGACGAAATTCCTATCATTGTTCTCAAGACATGTGCCGATGAACTTACACCAGTATTTTGTAGACTTTTCAACTTATCCTACAAAAAAGGAATATTTCCATCCTGCTGGAAGTCGGCGCGTGTCCAGCCCATTCCAAAGAAAGGTAAAAAGACCCTGCCAAGCAACTACCGACTCGTCGCATTGCTTTCAGTAATTTCAAAAGTAATGGAGAAAGCTGTTAACCAACAACTCCTAAAGTATCTGGAAGGGCTTAACATTATCAGCGACCATCAATACGGTTTTCGTAAGTCCAGATCAACAGGTGACCTTCTGGCATATGTCACTCATCTTTGGAGCAACACCATCGAACATCATGGAGAATCCCGGGCTGTTGCACTGGACATCTCTAGGGCTTTTGATCGTATTTGGCACGATGGGCTTTTAACTAAATTGAGATCCTACGGTATGCCTAATGGATTTTGTTTGTGGTTAACCAGCTTCCTTAAGAACCGTTCTCTGCAAGTGGCTATTGACGGGTTTCTCTCAGACACCTTCACCATCAATGCCGGTGTTCCTTAAGGGTCCATATTGTCGCCTACCCTCTTTTTACTGTATATTAACGACCTTCTAGTGAAAACCCAAAATCCAATTTATAGCTTTGCTGATGACAGCACATTTGTCTCATATTTTACCTTGACTCCCCAAACATCCGCTACCGACGCACATCTTCACAGGCAGCAAAAAGTATTGCGCCTCAACAATGACCTGGAAGAAATTTTGGCTTGGGGTGACAGTAACCAAGTCGAATTTAATGCTAAGAAAACCCAGGCAGCAGTCTTCTCCGAAAAGGTTAACATTGCAGAACCGGATATAGTCATGGCAGGACACGCAATTCCCCTGGCACCGTCTATTAATTTGCTGGGGGTTAATCTGGGAGGTAATATGTATTGGCATGATAACGTTGCCGCAATTGCCAAGGCAGCTGCACAGAAACTTGGTGTACTTTTCCGCACCAAAAGGTTGTACACACCTCATCAACTTTTGACACTCTACAAAGCCCAGATTCGACCATCATTAGAATATTGCTCTCATGTCTGGAGCTCTGCACCCAAGCACACCCTTCGGCTACTGGACTCCATTCAAAGGAGAGCCGTTCATCTGATCGGCGACCCCGAGCTGACCAAGACCCTCGATAGCCTGGAGCATCGAAGACAGATTGGTGATTTGGCTCTCTTTTACAGATATTTCCATGGCAGGTGTTCGACTGACATTGCCCACTTTATTCCACCTAGGGCAACGCAAAACAGAAATACACGGCCAACCACTGCCGCTCATCCATATGTTGTTTAGCTTAGTACTCCTCAAACTTCATTGTTCAAGAATTCTTTCATCTGAAGAACGTCATCTTTGTGGAATGATCTTCCTGAGGTCGTGTTTTCCAATGAATACAATCTTCAACGTTTCAAGACCAACGTTAATCGCTTTTTTCGCACTCGCACCGCTCCCAGAGCGCCTTAAAGGATTTTTTCTACTGACGTTTTATAATAACCTCTTTTTGATTGTCATTATGGTTTTTTAATAACCTCCTTTTAGGCGCAGCGTGCTTAAAAAACTTTTAAGCGCGTTACCAGGAGCAACGTGCTTAAAAGTAATGCAGGTAATTATTTACAATTAAAACGTAACCACAGACTAGTTATAATTTAATTTTTTTTGTGATGAAACATAGGTAATAAAATGTTAGTAAAATAAATTAAGTTTTTTATTATAAAACCTCAGTAGAAAAAATATTGTATACAACTCGTTACGAAACAATGTCTTTTAGTCACTTTGACGTGTTGTCCAACTCGGCTTCGCCTCGTAGGACAATTCACGTCGCGTGCCTAAAACACACTTATTTCGTTACTTGTTGTATAAATAGCTATTTCCTACAGTGCAGGTGTTTTATCATAAAAAAAAAGTCTAACGTACAGTAACTTAACCAGGGCGAGAAGGCAAGGAAATACAAAAAAGTAGATATAAAATTTAAATTCCAAGCGGGCCCAATTTATTTTTGCCCATACCTGGTGACACAAGAAGCAATTTTTTCGTAATTTTAGCAGTAAAGATTTAAAACTGTACGACATTAATAAGTGTGTAAATTGCCATTTTTCGAACAATTCAAACCTTTAAACCCACTTCCGGTTTAACCGGAAGTGAAGTCAACTTTTAAATTTTAAATGAAAACACCTTATTTTTATTTGACGTTTTCCTGTTTTATTTTGCATAAAAATAACTTTCTCAGACTTACATAGATACCACCTTTTTATTGGTAAAAACAGAAATTCAATATCCTGCTTAATATTTTTATAATTCAGGACAAGAAAATCTGCTATTTTGCATGGCAAATTTTAATGCGGTCGGATCTACTTGGCACGTCTCCCACTTTACTTTGCCGTTTGCCGCGATATCTTTACGGATAAACTAACGAGATTTCAGATCGTTTTCAAATACACAACGGGTGAGGTTTGAGGTAGAGGTCTGCACGGGCCGGGTTTTTATCTTGGGCCTTAACTTAATAAATAAAGGTTCGAGTTTTCGAGCCTTAACAATTTTTTCCGGGCCTGTCGGGCTTGCCGGGCCTGCCGGACTTTAATGGCCAGCCGGTCTTTCGGGCCATCCTTGGTTTGCTTATGTGCTTTTTTTAAACAAATATTTGTTAAACAATCTTCAAGCCCTAATAATTTTTTTGGGCTTGTCGGGCTGTTCGGCCGGACTGGCCCGCGTCGTAAAGTTTTGGCTCGTGCCGTGAAATTACGGCCCGTCCAGGGCTCTAGTTCGAGGTACCTAATTTTACGCGTTCGTCAGAAAGTAGCTGCCGCAGAAAACTCGGTAGGTACCGAGAAACAGAACCAAGCGCATTATAAGGGGGCGCGTGGGCCAGTAGGTAACGAAGGTGGTAAGAGAGTTGCAGGCAGTGTTGCCAATCCTCCTGAATTATCGGTGCATTTACCAAATTTATTTATTGTTTTTCGAATAATTAAATAACAATAAACATGATGAAATAAAATTATAGTATCCTTGACAGGCGACAGGGGACGCGCTGCTTCTAGGAGGAGCTGAGTAATACAATAGGAAATTTTACAGATTCCAGTACTAATTCTAAACCTTACTAGTCTCTTAACACGTTCGCTGCCACCATAAATTCGGTATTCACATCGGTGAAGCCAAATTATATTTTTGTTTTATTTATAAATAAGTCAATCAAACAGAAGGTTTATATAGCTAAAAATATATGTCTACTGATATTTTCTTAAATATAGGTAAAAAAAAATTCGACGCCACCCCTGCGTCGCCGGCACACCAAATGAATATTTCATATGCTATGCCAACAACGCAGGTCTGGCGTACTCCCATATTTTGAATGTGTTTCTGTAGAAAACAGTACAATAACCTCACATATTTATTAAACATAAAAATATCCTTATTACAACAAAAAGAAAAAATGTTTTAGGTACAAAAAATATAGAGAACAATTCTTATTGTAAGATAAATCATAGCAGCTATGCCAAATAAAAACATTTATAAATGAAATTTACGAAAACATGGTTCTAGACAAAGACCAGGTGATCCTGGACAGTCATCGCAAATATATTGAGTGTCCTTTCTAATTTTTTTTGTCGCCCAACAATGTTTACATCTACGTCTAAGGGTTCTTCCTTTTTCTTTTTTCGGACATTTTTTTGGCAAATGTGACATTGGGGTGGCACTTTTCTGCAAATTTTCTTCATCTTCAAAAGGAGGCAAAAGATCTTCAACAACTGCTAATTTGAAATCGTACAAGGACTTTTTTTTAGCAGCATATCTGTTATATAAAAGATACGAGTCAAATAACATCATATTTATAATATGGATACCCAATTTCTTGTACCACCTTAATGTTTTTCTGTGTCCGGAATAATAGGATAACATTTGGTCTTGAAAATCAACCCCTGACATATGCGCGTTATATTCAGCTATAGGTTTTGGTTTTTGTTTTTCCTGGCCCCTTCTGTTGGTAGTAGTTACCATCTCATTTTTATGTTCCGTCGAAATATAGAGAACGTCCCTTTTGTCACGCCATTTACCTATCATTACACCATCTGCATATCTGGAAATGGTTTGTCCACGTTGTAATTTCATTTCTTCAACTTCTTTTGGATTATTCTTTCTTTTTGAGCGAATAGTACCTGTACAATATGTTCTGGCGTCCAACAACTTTTTTGCGAGATCATAACTGTTGTAGAAATTGTCCATGTACAGGGAATGTCCCAAATTTAATTTACCTTTCGTAAGATGCAGCACAACGTTTGCCGCATGTCCAACTCCGCCCAAATCATCTGTAACCCCTGTATAAACTGCAAAATTTAATATGAATCCTTTTGACTCCGTAAGCATGTATAATTTGATGCCGTACTTATGTTTTTTGTTCTTAATATACTGCCTAAATGACAGTCTTCCTCGGAATAACATCATTGACTCGTCCAATGACAACTCTTTCTGTGCAGTAAAAATAGCATTAATTTTTTCATTACAGTAAGTAATGACGGGTCTAATTTTGTATAGTCGATCTTCAGGCTTCGGATCGTTTTGTGCTGGGTTGCGAGAAAAATGTAAACATCTTAGTATAAGCAGGAAACGATTGCGGCTCATATAATTCCTAAAACATGGAATATTGAACAACCTATGAGTTTTCCAGTAATCCTGCAATCTCGCGCATTGTATAGTACCCATATGAAATAGCAAACCAAGGAACACATATAATTCCTCCTTAGTTACAGGTCTCCAATCTAAAATTCTACCTTTTCCTTTCCCTCTTGGTAAATCTTCGGCGTATAAATTTGTTTCATTGCAAATCATTTCAAAAAATGAATCCCCTAGAAGCATAAAAAAAAAGTCAATTGGTCTTCCATCTACAGGCGGTTCAAATTTGAGACCAGGATTTTGCTCAAATTTCAAATCCATAAACTTGTCACAATCAGGGCTCCATTTTATAACTCCTTGGACAGGCACAGTTTTAGTTTTTGCAGCTTTTACAGGTTTGGCCGTACGAACACTCTCGTCTTCTATATAAATATTCTCATCCTCCTGATCACTGTCTTCCTCCCAACCATCGGAATCACTATCTAACAACTCACTTTCACTGTCTGAATCAAGCAATAACTGTTCCAATTGTTCGTTTGAAAGTTTTTTGGTCCTGTGACCACGCAACAAGTGAATACCGGAAGGACCGGGCTGTACGTTATCCGCCATATTGAATTAAAAACCAAACACCTTATGATATGCGTTAATACGCAAACAACATGCCTCCTTCGAATCATGAACTCAACTGACACCCCGACGATAATACAAGTGTATTAAACTGCGTGGAAGGGGAACGCATCAGAGGCGTTCACGGCACACACGATGATGATGCGATCAACGCCACCTATGCGTTGCTGGCAGCGAACGTGTTAAGCTAAGCTTTGGGTGTTTTAGTGAAAAGCACATTATGTGGGCAACAGATAATTATTCTTATGCAGATTACTATGATATCTTGCTTTGCTGGCACCTACTATTCTCTTTGAATAAAAAATCGGTAATTCTTGTGGCGGGTACCAGTATTTCAGAGTAATCGCTCTTTTAGTTCCCGAAATCTTCTAATGACTACGCACCGTGAGCGATCCTTTATTTACTCCAATATATTGTAAGTCTCATTATTATTTATTTTTGACAGGTCGCCGGATTGGCAAGAAGAGTTGAGCGAGTGGAGGAATTAGCCAAAAAACTGAGTGGCGAAAAAGGAAAACTTCATGCCTTTAAATGTGACATGACTAGAGAGGAAGATATTGTGTCTTCATTTAAGCAAATTGTTAGCACACTGGGAAACATTTCTATTTTGGTAAATAATGCTGGCCTAATGAGAATAACCGATTTAATAAATGGAGACACATCCTTATGGAAGCAAACGCTTGGTAATAAATAATTTGCTACTGTATAAACTCTTTTTTAATGTGTATTTAATGGTTGGAGATAATGATGTGGCTTGAAAGAGTTCTGGATTGCATTGTATTTATTTCACAACGTTTTAACTGGCAAATATTTCCACTCGTCTTCAGGTGAACATTAAACAAGTACAGTAAATACACTTCTTTTTATACTAACAAGATACCGTGGCAGTGACTCAAGTATGAGTTACTGACATGCGACCGTGGCGACCCGGGTTCGATTCCCGGAGTTGACATACGTATAATAAAAAAAGTATGTCCGAAATTCAGTGGATTTAAGAATGCAGTATGCTACTAGTGATTTCTAATATCGGAACCGAGAAGGGTTGTGGACTTCTGGGGGGGAGGGGACAGTTAAAAAAGTTGTGATTAAAAATAAATAAAGACAATGCAAGTCCAAAACTCTGCTATAATTTAAGACCTACATTAAATCTAGATATCTTCTAATGTATTTAAACTTTGTAAGATTGCTTTGAAATATTATGGAATTACTTACACAAAATGTTTTTCTTTGATTTTATATATTTTGTCTAGAATTCCTTGACTTCTGTTAGGTCTTTTGCTTCATTTGGATCATGATTCATGTAGTATAAACCTTCTCTTCTGATTTCAGATACGAATGTATTGGGTCTTTGCATTGCTACAAGAGAAGCAGCCCAAAACATGAAGGCCAATGGTACAGAGGGTCACATTATTCACATTAATAGTCTGGCTGGTCATAAAATATTCGATTTTCCCGGATTTAATGTTTATGGAGCAACAAAATATGCCGTCACTAATTTAGCTGAAACGCTACGATTGGATATTAATAGAGAAAAGCTGCCAATAAAAGTAACAGTAAGTACTATCATAGAGAACCTAACAAAGAGGAACGGTCCAATGTAAAAATGTTACCGCATCTAAATTGTAGACGACGTCCAAAACGGTTACGGGTTACGCCACACGTTGTCTGTAATAAACATTTAGCGAGTGCGAATATCCGTCTAAAGTCACTTCTGCTCGGCATTGACAACGAAGCTTTAAGTCACGCTTTAGCCCATTTACCTGTGTCTAAGTTTACTTAGTTTATGGTACTAATAACAAAAAAGTTCAAAATGTTTGTCAGGGACTCATCGCTTTTAGATAGAGAGCAGCAAGTTATTCAACGTCAGGGAAAATCCTAATGTTGCTAAGTGTTAAAAGTGTGATTGTACTTTATAAGAAGGGAAATAGCACATTTAATACCAACATCATACAATATTTTATCTACAAATACTTTTTGCAAGTGCAAGTATAAGTAAACAGTCGTTTTAAATGGGCAACTTGTATAGGCTGATTAAAATATCATCATAGCTCATGCTTTCAATCAATTTTCGTTGAAGTAGCACCTAATGAAAAAAGGCCTTAAAACCAGACACTAAAATTAATAAAACAATTAATACAATATTTACAGTGAATTATTGAACAAACCCGTACGTCATAACTTATGTCATTAAAATCGTACGAATCAAATCGAAGAAACATGGTCAATACTAATATACAAAAATATCTTTTTTTTGTACTCACAAATAAAATACTTACATTCATTTAAACTATGGATCAAATACGGTCCTGCCTAACTTGTCCGTTAAATAACATTAAGAAAACTTCTGGGTGTAGGATGAGCCTGCACAGGAAAGCGTTCTGCGGATAATCTCGAAGCAGCAGCCGCACTTTGACGACACTCACTGTAAATTAGTACCATATCTACTAGTTCATTCTTTCAAATTTTACCATTTGCACGTGTCACCAATTTAAAATTAACTTGCTTCAGAAAAACACACTCCAGCAGATTGCCAAATAAATAAAACTGACCACCGACCCGTAAATCGCATGACTAATAAGACAAAAACAACATAAAGTATAGCATGCTACGTTTTGATGACCAGACCCGCACTTAGATTTTTTACTTCTGTATCTCGCCTATTTTAAAGTTTTTTGAAAAAAAGGTGTTTGAAAATGTTGTTTATTTTAATTCCTTCAATACACAGCTAAAAAGAAGTATCAACTAAGGAGTATATTATAAAAAATGCCGATTGAGATGTTTTGTGGACTTCATATTCATAACAAAAATTTGTTTTATCAACCCTCTTCAAGGCGTGAAACATAACCCAACTTAATTTTTTTACAATAAAAAATAAAATTAAATTAATATCAAAAACAATAGGATATTCAATTTTCTCTTTAAAAGAGCTTCCCAAAAAGGTGTCATAAGTGGTATCTTCCTAATTAAAAAAATTAAATTGGGTTATGTTTCACCTTATACAGGGGGTAAACATTTTTTTAACTCATACAAAATCTTAATCTACGCGTTTTTCCATTATTCAAAACTATTTTTTCCTAAACTTCTCTTACTTATCCGTTCCAAAAATCATAGAAGAAGTGCAGCGGAATTGATATTTTAAATGTATTCTAAACTATTGTTTGATGCTTCCAGTAAATTATACCCAATGCGAAAATAATAACTTTTATTGTGCCACTTAATCATTACTGATTTCGATATTGGATATTTAAAGGTAAAATAAATAAAAGGAAGAACATATCTATATTATACCTACTTATAGTTTTTCTGAGTTCACTTTTCAATTTAATTTGCCTTTTGGATTAGATCAGATTCTAGATGGCGCTACCACATATTTATTTACCAATGAGTAAACCATTTCGCAATCTGTAAACTTGCTTTAGCTTATAAGACTTTTCAATGACGATGATCTCTAATATCGGTTAAATAATTTTGTCATATTACCTGCCCTTATTTGACGCCCATGCCAGTGGCGGCTCGCGGTCTTAAAAAATGGCGATGAACTAGGTATAATGCGAGTACTTAAACAAACATTGACTAAAAACCTGTGTAACAAAGCGTCTCTCTTATCCTTATCTGTCCAACGACTGAATGGAGTTTCCAACAAATTACAGACAGTCATTAATTGGGTTCATTTTTAAAACACACAACTAAGTAGGTACGTACACTACTGAATAAACTGAAAAATAAAAACAAAACTTTTTAATCACACAGTAAATCACGTAAAAACGATATCTATAACCGTAAGTTTCGCGAAGCCTCAAAATAAATACCTTAAGGTTAGGCGAACCAATGATAAAACATCGAAACATCTATTTTTAAATTACCCTTCATCATAATGCAAATTGTTTCATGCTGTTTGCATGACTGACGTTACGTAACCATAGCGACGGTGAATATCAAAGCCATGTTGGACGTTGGGTCTTCATTTGCTTTAAGCTAACGGACACGGTCGGCTGGGGTGCGCCAAAATGCACAAGTGTTCATAATTATTGTTCATCGGAGTTAACCGTGGCCCTATTATGCATACTTAGCTACATTTAAATTAAATTAATATTATTAATTCGAACATTACTGTTTTTTAAGGGCACATCAATATTTAATATTGTCGAAAAACTTTCCTCCTGTTTTTTTTTTTGGTGAAGACCCCCTTCACCTACTTCACCTGACGAGCCGCCACTGGCCCATGATTTAATTTGTATTTTTTTAATTTATTGTTAAATAAATAAATAAATATATGAATAAATACCTAAATACAAGAGGCAGTACACACCTACCTGTTCTTCTTGTACAAATTAATAACCCAGAAATTATATACATGTAAAAATGCTTCTACTTTTAGAGTGTGAGTCCAGGATATGTCAAAACCGAGTTCCAAGCAGCGGCAGGCATACCAGATGATCTAATAACAATGCCACCTTTATACGGCCAAGATGTATCTGATGCCGTTATTTTTGCTCTGTCTACTCCGCCACATGTGAATGTACGTATAAAAGTTAAACGTTTTAGTAGCAACCTTTGATTATTAGTAATATTATCCTATCGAGGTACATTGGGAAGGACGTAACCCCTTTCTATCTTACATTTATCAAATTGATCAGTATATAGCGCAAGAAAACTGTTTTGATCATACTGTTTTTTAACCAATTGTTTTTATTTTTTAGATTAACGAAGTGACTCTTCAAGCAGTTGGAAGCTAAGTTCGAAAAACTTTCGAATGCCTTTATCACATCATATTTTCCTAGTACATTCTGTTGTACATTTAAATTTTTTTATATACTACAATTCAAAAAACCAAGTCTGATTCTAATATCTCAGCCAATTTGACTGTAGTGTAAATAAACACACCACATAAATGATATTTTAAATCACATGTTGTTTTTATATTTGATAAATATTTAACAAATTTTTGTGGAAAAGTTCCTTTTTCTGTCTTGCCCTTTTTGAATTAGTTTTCTCTTCTTCATTCGCTACTATAGGATTATTCCTGAGGGGATATAGCTTAACGTGGATTCTGAAACATGATCCATAAGTACTCTTGTGCCTCCAAGGGCTATCAAACCTTGGTTTCTGGCGTCATTGTATGACCCACCGAGGTAGGTGTGGTTTTCCGCACCTCACGATGCATGTATATGATCTTGGAATAACAAAATAGTAGGTAGGTATTACGAATTTCCTCAAGTTTTAAAAAACACTTGATTAAGCAACAAATTATTACAATTTAAACTTTTGTTTCTCTGATAGTTTCTAAGACCCCAATAATCCCCCTTAAATCCAGGACACCCTGTACTCTGTAAAGCGCGGATCCAGGGGGGTCATAACCCCCCCCCCTCCCTCCCCCCAAATAGACAAACACAAAAACAAATTTATTGTTTTGACTAACTCTGAAGCTTACAAAGTTCATCGTAACATTACCAATAAATAAGTCATATTTTTTCTATTCATTGAATTTAAAAATAAATAAATAAGCATAAAAAAATTTTTTTCGGAAATAACTGCTTTATTGAATTATTTTAATAACACTCAGTCGCCACCGCGCCAGCCCCGCCGATAAGGAGATGAAAAGTCAAACCGACTTTGTACAGATGTGTTGAATTTATTTAAGTTAAATACTTTCTTTCCAAAAAAATTTTATATGGAAGCAGACATACTGGCTGTAAAAGAAACTGTTAAAACTTATAACCAACTTTTAAATTATCCACCGGTTCCCACAGTAGTGGCAAAATAATAAAAAATCATAAAATTTCTATTTGTGTTAATGCGACATTATTTTTGAAAAGAAGGCTTCGGCTGGGACTTTCGTTTGGCTTTGAATAAGAAATAGCTAAGCAACGAACATAAGCAGTTAATAACAAATAGTAACAAAGCTCAAAGTCAAATGAAAATCCCAGTCGAAGCCATCTTCTCAAAAATAATGTTGCATTAACACAAAAAGAAATTTTAAGATTTTTTATTTAAATTGCTCATAATTCCAAAACGACTAAAAATGTGGATTGTAACATATTAGACATTTAGATAGGAAATTTAATTCTCACGTTAGTATAAGCTAAAAATTAGGGTGTTCCATTTGCAAAAATTGACTTATGCACATTTATTTAAATGGAAACATTGGTATAATTTTAAGAACTCCCTGTATAAAAAACGTGAAACCCGAGGTGAAACCTAAGTAACTTAAACTAAAGATCTATGTATTACTTGTAAGCTTAGAGAATTTTAAATGTTTACCTTTATTAGTTTCAGAGTTACTAAACTTTCTTCTCGGAGCGTTTTTACACAAAAAAATTCTTTAATAATTCATATCTCAAAAACGGTTAGAGATAGAAATAGATTATTATTAACAAAAGTTATTTAGATTTTAATAAGGTAATTAAAAATGCTAAAATATACAGGGTGTTCCATTTGAAATAGCAAAGTTGGCATTAACTTCCGGTATAACCGGTAAACGTCAAAATATAATATTTTAAAAGCTTAAAACCAATTATGCTGCTATCAAATTTTTAGAAAGATAGGGTTACTCGTTTCCGAGATCTTCTAATAGGCCACTCAAAGTGAATTACCCTGTATATTAAGAAAAATATTAATGTCGATAACGAACCTGGCAATTTTTCTTATTAAATAATTTTTTACATGTGGCGCTTCTTCTGCCGAACATTGGGCGTGACCCAAAAAAAAAATTGTCACTGCATTTACAGGATTTGACCCCCCCCCCCCCCCCAACAAAGTTCTGGATCCGCGCCGGTACTCTGTACAAGTATTATGAGACTTTAGCTATCTATGTTTCGTTAAATACTTATCTATGAGAAAAGCTATTTAACTTAGTTTCTTCACAAAAATAAACGTGTTTTTTTATTGTGTGCTAAAGTGAATTTAACTTTATTTGTTTTCTAGCAGTTAATTTTATTGGTGCCATAAAATCAAAATATCTTATAAACTTTTTTAATACCCCGTCTGAAGTTTCTGCTGTAAAAAGCTAATGACTAAAATTAAGATTGTAAAGTTAGCAGATCCCCAATTCAAGTTCCGTTACCCTAATTTCGGATAAATTACTTTGATATCCGTTAGATTTATCGGAAAGAAATCAAACTCCACTAAGTTTTTCAAGCGTAACGGTCTGTTTGCAGAGGGATAAAATTTTTAAGAAAAAGTAATTAAGAATTTGATTACGCATTTAAAAAATGGGTCGTTTTTATCTCAATTTCCTGCTTTAGTATCTGCACAAAAGCACTGACGTTGACGTAGTAGGACGGTAATGGAAGTGACGCAATGATTTTTTTAAGAGCACTGGCTACGTATGTATATTTACCTAACTGACAAAAAAGGAAATTGTTTTTTTGTGATCCAGGGGCCAGAACATGTCAAAGAACTTTACACGATTACACAACTTTCCTTTTTGTGAGTAAAGTAAAATATAAAAGAGGTATACACTGAAAATAATACATTGTATACCTAGTAGGAAAAGCTGAACATTCCCGGACGACTGTAAAGATTGTATGTCGAGGCGCAAGCCGACTGACAATACGAAGTCCGGGAATGTGGCTTCTTCTACGAGGTATACATACTATTTTTTGGTAAATCAAAAATTATTAAAAGGACATAACTTATTACAATCAACTTTGAAACAACTATTATTAATTTTGTTTACAAATAACGGATGCCATTAAATACTTGTGTTGTAACTATGGAAACACAGTAATATTGAATTGTCAAGCTTAATACATTTTAGTTTACAAGTAGCCTTACAGAATAGTAGTTTGTACAACAAGAGTGGATATGATGTCCATATCGCACGAGGAAGTAAACTTCCGAGGGCAATATGGATAATCCATTCGAGTTTACCAGTATATTTTTTCTACGACCAAACTTACAAACCTTATGCTAAAAAATGTAAAAAAAAGTTTTCAGGTTGCCGGGCTCGAACTCACGACCATTGGATCCATAGTAAAATGCTCTACTTCTCGACTATCGAAACGTTAAACTAATTATGGGAAAACCAACTGAAAAATGATGCTTCATAAAATTAATTTTCTATGCACATTCAGCAGGTTGCATTATACAGTAAAAATAATATACTGTGATTGGTCAGTACTTTTAAGAACAACAATGGCTTAATAATAATAATAATAATAATAATAATAATAATAATAATAATAATAATAATAATAATAATAATAATAATAATAAAAGACTTTATTGTAAAAAAAAGGAGAATTTTCACAAAAGGCGAAGTTGAGGCTGGGCCTCCTAGCTTAACCTAAATATAACCACTATTAATTAATATTACTGTAGGTATCATACTCCTAACAGCCTGCTGTATTCAAAATATGAAGAAATAAATAAAAATAATACAAAACACAGCAAGCACTCAAAGTATGCAGAGAAAACCTGACATGCAATTTGGTATATACAAGAAAAAAAAAACGCGATATTACACTGAAAAAAAATAGTTAAAAAATACAATAGATATTTACATATAATTATTACAGATATGCACCTAAGAGAGAACTGGATGAGGATCAAAATTTACAGTAGACTTTATTATTACATATAGCTATCTATTGAAGCTTTTATTAATCGCTTAAACTTATAACCTGTAAACAGTTTTAATTCTGGTTTAACCTTATTATACAATTTTGCTATATTAAACGAAAAAGATCTTTGAAAATAATTTGTTCAATAAATTGGGGGGGGGGGGGGGGGGGGTAATGAGCTTATGACGTAAATCAAGTTTATGTGAATCACTTCGAAACTTAATTTTCTGATAAAGATAATCTGGACACTTTTTACATATAATTTTATTATATAAAGTAAGAGCATGCAGCACCCGTCTTTCGTCCATTTTTAACCATTTAAGTTCCCGTATTTTGACAGAAACACCACGATCATATTTTCGAATGCCACCTATTAGTCTTACACAACAATTTTGTATCAGCTGAATACGACGAACATCCTCGTCCAATAGGCGAGGACCATACACTACATCCGCATAATTAAAATGTGACAAGACTAGGGATTCACATAACATTGTCCTAAGTGATGCATTCAGTTGATTTTTCTGACCATAAATTAGTTTCAAATTGCCAAACGCTTTTTTAACACAACTGCTAATGTGAGCAAAAAATCTGAGATCTGTATCCATAACTAAACCCAAGTTCTTGGCAACCCCAGAGAGTTCCAGCTGAACATCATTAACACACACCTTAACACGGTCTACATATGTATCTCTACAATGACTTTTGCCAAATAATAAGACTTGAGACTTGCCGGGATTCAGACTTAAACAATGAGAAAGGGAAACATTCAAGAGGGCTCTTAAATCGGCATTTATTTTCATGTTGGCTTCTTCAATGCTATTAGGTGTATATGATATATAGATCTATGTGTCATCCGCATAGAAGTGAACTGAACAATATCTTAGATGTGTATAAAACTGAGATGTATAAAGAGAAAACAACAAAGGACCCAATATCGAGCCCTGTGGTACTCCACACAAGAGATTTCTTGGCTCAGAAATTTTTCCATTAGAATTAACTATTTGCGTTCTATTCGTCAAGTAGCTTTTAACTAAGTTACAAGCATCGTCCTGAAACCCCAGGTACCGCAGAATTGCAACCATTAGAGAATGATCCAGTTTGTCGAAGGCTTTGGTATAATCCAAGAGGACTAGAGTGGTCAGTTTTCCCTGGTCTGAAGCCGTAAAAATATCATCAGTCACCTTAAGTAACGCCGTCGAATAGCTGTAGTCAGCACGAAAACGAGACTGTACGCCCGGCAAGATCCCACACTGCGCTACATGAGCCTTAATTTGGTCACATAAAACCCTCTCAATGATCTTGGACAACGTAGGTAAGATACTTATTGGACGCAGATCTTTTAATTCGATAGGTGAACTAACTTTGGGTAGGGGAATTACATGAGATAACTTCCACACATCCGGAATTGTAGATGTCTCAATGCACGAGTTTACTACAACAGTGTACAACAACGAAGTAACATGTCTATGCCGATCCGATCAGTGCCTACAGCCTTTGATTTTACAGAGTAAAGTGCCAACCTAACTTCATCCAAAGTTGCCATTCTAAAACTAAAATCCGAAACATTCTCCCTTCTGTTATTCAAATAAAAATTTAAAGTTTCAGGGTTTGGATCAGTTTTGTCAATATTTACAAAATAATCATTAATTTTATTTACGTCACCAAGATGTTCCGGAATTAAATGAGATTTTTTGCCATACATATTGAGATTTTTTAATAATCTCCAGTTATTTACAGCTTCTCTGTAATTGACTACTGTGATTGGTCAGTTTCATTACCTATCTAGGATTGTTATGAATTTTGTCGCACAGTTAACTTTAATAGCCTACTTTACTCGCTACTTAAGTGTAAAGGAAACAGCACATTTCCATGTGGGAATAGAAAAAAGTATGTATCCCTTTGGTCTCCCGTAACCCCACCCTTGTAATAAATTCAAAGTTTTAATAATATTCCTAATCAATTAGTAAACCCGTAAGGACTTCTCTTAAATGTATTTCAAAATTTCTCTATTTCCTATGCCCATTTTAAATTCGAGTTCAATTAAAACCCAAACATAAAAATTTGCAAATAAAAAAAAATTAAATTGCACCCAGTGAGATAAAAAGAAATATTGTTAAATGCCTGTCAAAAATGATTAATTCATTTACAAACTTGATGGGGATATTGGGCTGTAAGTTCGAAAATAAAAATACTATTAATCATGAAAAAATAACACCTATGGAATTTATAAAAATTCGCTAGTGAATAATAATTGAGGGTCCATTAAGCTCGGTTCTTTCGTGGAGAAGGAAAAACAACTTAAAAGAAAAATGGTAAATTGTTTTTCATCTCTATAAGTAGGTCAAGGTTAGGATTGTGGAAACATCATTCTGTATGTATTTCTTTTATTAAAAGCATCGGCATCGGTTCAAATTTTATATGTTGCAGATTTATCCAGTTGTGTTGGTGTTATGGATGTCATTAATAACTGACTGTAGAATAATTTTATTATTCGCACAGAGAATGTTTCCCGCGAAAATATAGATTATTCGAAAAATTTGATGAAAAATAATAATAAAATGTAGTTACATATTTTAAGTTTCAGAACAAAAAATACTTAAGACCTTATTCAGGGTAATACCTAAGTTGATACTTCTTTTTTAGCTGTGTATAGAATGCATTAAAATAAACAAAATTTTCTAATACCTTTTTTAAAAAACCTAAAAATAGGCGAGATATAGAAGTAAAAATTCTAAGTGCGGGCCTGGTCATCAAAACGTAGCCTGCTATACTTTATGTTGTTTCTCTTATCTCTTATTAATCATACAATTTACGTGGTCGGAGTTATTTGGTATTACGCTGCGGTGTGTTTTTCTGAAGCAAGTTAATTTTAAATTGGTCACACGTGAAAATGGTAAAATTTTAAAACAATGAACTAGTAGATATGGTGCTAATTTACGGTAAGTGCGGCTGCTGCTTTGAGATTATACACAGAACGCTTTTCTTTGCGGGCTCATCCTACACCCAGAAGTTTTCTTGTTATTCAAAGGGCAAGTAGGCAGAACCATATTTGATCCACAATGTAATAATTGAATGTAAGTACCTTATTTTTGAGTTTTGAGAGGAAAAAGGTATTTGAAAATGTTGTTTATTTTAATGCCTTCTATACACAGTTAAAAAAGAAGTATCAACTTAGGAATCACCCTGTTATGAGAATAGAGGTTTGCTCGGCATCATAAGGTATTTTCGTATATAATCTTAAGAGAGAAAATTTTGCTGGTAAAATTTTCGACTGGTATGAAAGTTTGTTGCTTGGCCATTGAATGAAATGAAATGAAATTTCATGAGCAAAATTACCAAAAAGCAACAAAATTGAACAAAACCAAGAGAAAATTTTACCGATAAAAAATTTTCTGTCGAAGACTATTTCGCGAGAAAACAATAAAAACACACTATTTATTTAGCAAACTAGAATTTTTATTTATCTATTACTAATATTAAACGTATGTACAGTTGTTATAAGTAATAGTTTGTCCATTCTTGTCTATGATTGACTTGCATTGAAATGTCGAAGGTCCAGAACATGCTTCATTTGTTGTTCTGAGAATTTTGGATGAGCTTAAGATGATGACTAGGATCTAGCTGCAGATATGGTTTCAGGGAGTTTGCGTTTGAGTGGCCTGCTAACTTAATTAACTCTTGGTCCCCAATATCTTGTTTAAATAGGGCAGACACAGCGGAAGATTAATGAGAATGATTTGTTATTTTATGCTTCTTCGTATCAACTCCAATTCTTTCCGCTGAAGTTTTGGTCCACTTAGATACTACTATTCCTAGTAGAGTAGAGAGAAGACCAACATCCTTTCTGCCAGTTTGGATGAACGGAGAGAAATAAGTCTTTGTTTGATGAATTTCTTACCAATCATTTGCTGTTAGCGCATCGTTTTGACCCACCTTAAGCTGTCTTGAAAAATATGCTGTTATATTTAATTCATCTGCTAAATTCTCCCATGGTCTCAAACTCCTTTTGAAAATATTGAAGTTTGCAATTTACGGCCTCATTGCCTTTCCAAGCTAGTTGAAATGAGCAGAGATGGAAATTTTTTTTTATGCTTCATCGGGGTTTTCTTCATTGTAGCTTTTCATTATTGTTAGTAAATCTTTTGTAAATAATTCTTTTGAAGTTACTTTCCGCTTTTCATGACAACTTCGGAGCTGCTTTCTTTTTGTGTCTCTTGCCATTCGCACATGTTTAAAAGATATATTCGTAAAAGGGTCAATCTTTGTTTCGTATTCTGTAAAATACATTTCTTAAATCATTTTTGTTGTAGTATTCCATATATCCTTTACAGTCATCGCCATTACCCTTCCTCATATTAAAGGCGTAAACTTCGAGGATTTTCGCCAGTTCCGTCATAGCAGTACATTTTTCCAGTTTGTAATTTCTTATCATTAGAAACTCTAAGAACTGTGCCCAAATTGAGTTCTTGAACTTCCGTGTGTTAAGTGGAATATTTTCGGCTATCGATTTTTTAATTTCTTGGGTATATTGGCACTCAAACCTTGCATTTTCGTTTAAATTGCTCGTTTTGTCTTTTTCAAACCAGGATGATATTTGTCAGACTAACAATAGTTATTGCCTGACATCTATCAACATTTTGCCACATCTTGTTGATTGTGTCCAGGTAGATGTAATTAAGAGTTTTTCCACTACAAAACCTTTACTATGATATTTTGCCAGTATAAAACATTCTAGTGAAATAGTCACAAGGATTTTGGGCAATATTACACATATACATACCAATCAGTAAAAACTTTTTGTTTTGCATTTTTAATTTAGATGTGTAAAAACTGGTACGCCTACGGTTCAAATACAAATGTTCCAGCTTTAGTTATAATCATCCTTGCACGAGAGAATAAAATCAAGGTTTAAAAACTAAAATTTATTTTATAGTTTTCTCCTAAAAAGTTTTATCGTATTACGAAACTCCTTAGGTAATTCTCCAAATGTTTGAGAGAAAAACTATAAAGGCAAATTCAATTTTCTTCTCCTTACTTTATGTCCTTTTTATGTTGATATGTCGATTGTTTCTCGAATTGTTGAAAAGAACCTAGCGAGAAATACGCTTCATATACAGGTATACGTGAGTCATTCCCAGGAGGCCTTTTTAATGCAACAGCGTGAATAGTTTATTAATAGTTTTATGTTTATTTCTTGTTTTTTATCATTTCGTATAACGGATGTATGTTCACTTTTCGTTCAATGTAGTGGGTACTTCGGTATAATCTATTTCTAAATCTACGAATCAGTGTTTCACTCTCGGCTTGCGAGACCGAGACTTTTAAGGGTTAAGAGTACAAGCATAATGAAGCGGCTATGCGCCAAGCCAAGTAGCTCGTCAAGTAGCCCGACGCTGCTCTACTATGTTTGTAGCTGTGGTATCGGTCTTGAAAGCCGATAGTGAAACACTACTGCGAATTGCAGAGAGTTGTAGCGAATTGCAAAGGGTTCTTCCCTATACTATGTCTTGGTCGTTTTTTAGTTCTATAATTTCATGTCCGGTGACTTTGTCTTGCGCATTGGAGTTGTTTCCTACAGATGGAGATACTGTGTTCTCACCACTTATTTATTTCTTAAGTAAGTCTTAAGAAGTCATTTTGGGAGTTGCTTACGGGTTTTGGGATTATTTATATTTCCTTATCTCGCGGTGGTTAGAGCCCCTGGTTGATCCGAGGTACTTCTCTAGCTAAGCCACAGTCATTTTACCTTCGATAATGGACTAATCCCGCTGAAAATATAGGGGTGCCTTGGCAATCTGCAGCAATGTTGGTCTAAAAATGGCTGAGGTTGGTTGAAAAAATCACAGGGTCTCCGTAGCGCGATTGATAGAGCGTTCGACGTGTAATCGAGAGGTTTTTGGTTTCATTTCCAGCGGAGGCATAAAATATTTTAAAGACTTGTTCCGGGGGTTAGTTGCATCCCGATTTAATAAAATCAATCCAACCGCATGTGCAAAACTTAAACGACGATACAACGTCTATTGCTAAAAATCCATTGTAGTTTTGAAAAAGTTTTTGTAATCTGCTGTTGTCACAGGTGCTTCCCTAAAGTAAATTTTAATCGTTGTTTAAGTACTTGAAGAGAGTTCAGATCGATTTATTTTCCACCTAATATATTCACCATGCACTGAACTGTACGAAATTCGGAAGTGTTATTTGATAATATAAAAAGAAACTTAGCGGCAAGCGGACACAGTAGTGCGTCTATCTTTTGCATTAAAGTACACAGAGACGCCAAAGGTAATGTGTTTCCTGGGCCACAGGTAGACAATGACAGGCTGTTTCGTCCTTATTAAGACCAATCAGAAAGCCTTAACCTGTAAGCAATTCCCATTATAGCAAAAATATGTTTTTAAGATATTATTACGAATAAAAATATGATAAAAACTTAGTATCGCCATCTGTTGGAATCAACTCAATGCAAAAGATAGACATCTAACGTGAAAATGTTTTCACGTTAGATGATGACGTTTTAATCAGCTGATGCAAGATTTTCCATTTAAAACTTTTTTCCATTGCAAACCTCGTTAAAGCGAATGCTTTCAGGCAATTTTTCTTGAAATTACACCTAATGTAAAAAGGCCTTAAGATACGTTGCAGACCTTCTGTAATCTTACCTCAAGTAGGTCGTTTAGTTTGCCCTAATAGTTACACGCAGCGGTCTTTTATAAATCTTCATAGATATTTTTCTTTAGATAAAATAGTGAAATTTTATATTAATCAATATTTTTGCATAAGAGGATTTAAATTCAGTTGTCAATTATTGTTCTTTGTTAGGCACCATCATATTTTACTCAATTTCAAAAAAGTTACTGCCAAAAACTAAACAAAATTAGTAAAAAGGTAAATATGAACCCGGTAGGAAGGTAGAGGGCAAATGGGCTGTAATATATTTGAAAAGGCACAAAAATATTTACTTTGTGATGTAAACAGAGGAATTTTATATTACTTAAAGGGGGATCTTTACAAATATGTATTTTGCTTTTGAAGTATAAAATGAAAAGGTATTTGCTTTTTAATTTTTAGATAAATATTTTAGGTAGTCAAGTACGGTCAAAAAGATCCCTTTTGTGGTAAAGTTAAATGAAATGTTCCTATGAAATTTACTGTCAAATTATTAATTTCATAATCAAAGTTAGGATAAAATTATAGATCATTGGTGCCCATAGGGGAAGGTAAGGTCAGTAGATCTACTTTATATTATAACATAGAGAAACTTTTTTAAACTGCGTGGTGCACAGTAAGTGGAGTTCAGAACCCAGAAACTTGACTTCAATTAAGTGGGTCGGTATATAATACCGGGTAGGGACTTTGCTAAAAGTTCAGGAAAAAATATTTTTAAAATAATTTTGTATGAGCTACATTTTGGCACCATAGAATGTTTTTCCTCCCTGTACAAGGTTTCGTGTTCAAATGACATGGTCTTAGATATCAGTGAATTCGTTATATGGCTGACAAATATTCAAGAAGCAGATACAGTCGTCATATAACCAACGTTTACACATAATTTATTGTATCTAGTCCACAAATTTCTTGGTTAATAAGTTGGGTTCCTCACCATCAACAAAAACTTAGAGATTATAAAACCTTCTATTGCAGCGTGAAGCTGCCTCTTTTTACCCCATTTCAGTGACATTTCTCTATCTATGAGTGGATTTTGAAGTGCAAGAGGGTACGTGCCCTGTAGAGCTTTCTTTTGTCAAGTTACAAGCTGTTGACTTGGCGGTGCGCGGATGATGTTAGGTAATCCGTTTTGCTGTAAGTTAAGGGCTGTATATTCTGCGCCTGCTGCTACCACTTTTTGTAGAATTTCCCCTTTTGTCTAGGTCATATATATTAATGTGACCTCTTCCCCCTCCTTTCGTTTTAGGTAGATTCTTTCAAGTGCAGAGCTTGGGTGGTGAAATCTGAATTTTGTCAGCAGCCGCGCGTAAATCTATCTAGTTCGTGAAAATCCGTGTCTGAGTACTTAAGAATTCCGACTGAGTAGGTAAGTATTGGCATTGCCCAGGTGTTGATGGCAGTAGTAAGGTTACCAGCATTCAGGTAAGTATTAAAAAGCTTTGTAAGTCTGCTGTTATATTTGTTTTTAAACTCATTTTTTAGGCTAGTGGGGTTTATTTGTTGGTTTTGGGAGATGCCTAAGTATTTATATGTTTTGTCCTCATCTAGTATATCTATGCCTTCAAGCAGTCCATGATTTTGTTTAGTCTTTCTGCGTATGACATTCAAGATTGCGCACTTGTCTAATCCAAACGACATTTTGATGTCATCGCTAAATGTCTTAGTTATTTGAATTAGGGACTGTAAATGAGTTTTGCTTTCGGCGTATAGTTTAATGTCGTCTATAAATAGAAGGTGATTTATTCTATAATTTTCAGTAGTAGTGAGGACAGTGGGTTCATGGCCAAAATGAGCCAGAGGGGGCTTAAAGAGTCGCCTTGAAATATACCTTTTGATATATTAATATTGCCAAGCTTCTCTTGTCCAATATGGAGATTGGTATTATATTGCTCCATTAGGGTGCCTAACATGTTGCGTATTAGGGGGTGTACTTTGTATATTTGCAATATCTTCTTTAGCCAGTCGTGAGGAACAGAATCGAATGCTTTACTATAATCTATGTAGCACATATTTAGATTTCGCCTTTTAATTTCTGCCTGTTTTATAATAACGGCATCGATTGTAAGCTGTTCCTTGCAACCCAAAGCTTTCCTAATACAGCCCTTTTGCTCATCAGCTACCAGGTTGTTGTTTATGCAGTGTGTGTATATTTTTGAATACATGACTGATGTTAAAAGTTTATACACCACTGACAGACAGGTGATCGGTCTGTAATTTTTTGGGTCGTTTACCTGCCCTTTTTTAAATAAAAGGGAGGTATTGCCACTGGCAAGATGAGCTGGGAAGTGCTCGGGGTTTAGGAGAGCCTTGCTAAAGCAGTTTGCGATAACAGGGTGTAGGGTGGTGAAAGTTTTGAGCCAGAAATTATGAATTTGGTCAGGTCCCGGTGATTTCCAGTTAGCCAAGTTCTTAGTGGCATCCCTTATATCACTGGATGTTACTTGCGGCTCAGGCATTTATTATTATTATTAATATTATTATTATTATTAATATTATTATTATTATTATTATTATTATTATTATTAATACTATTAAAAATTTCTTTATTGAGAAAAATATTCTAAAAAAATTAACCAAAAAAAAACACAATAATAATTTGTCTTTCAAAATTTCAACTTTGTCATCCTATTTTTGTTACATTAAAATTTTAAAGAAGATAATTAAAAAAGTAAACTTGTTAAGAAAACATTACCTTTAAACTTCATCCGAAAAACATGCCATTAAAATTTTACGGCTCTTTTTTATAATTCATTAGAAGAAAGCTTTTTTCGGAAAAAGTTTATAGCCTTAGCCGTCTGTAATACATATTTTATATTAAAATAAGACGGATTACATTAATTTTCATGAAAAAATAAAAAAATAATAAAATTGTTTCTAATTTTATAATATACTTACCAGCTAAATGGAGTTTTTTTACCTTGCCCAGTAATGTAGGTTGGATTAAACATACCTGAAAAAATAAAAAATAAAAATTAAAACAAATTAGTTAATTAATTAATTATTTAATTAAAAAAATTAGTAAAATGTAAGTGGGCTACTCTCCTGTGTATTATAGAAGATTTTTTGACTAGGTACTCCCGCAATTTGGAGTCCATGACAAGTAAATTCTAGTACGTTTATTTTCCATAACAGAATTTGCAAAGTAACGTGTGGCCTAATTACGGCTTACTATATCTCACATTTTATTTTAATACCTATTCGTAATACTTTTAGTTAAATCACAATCACATAATATTAACTGAGGTGCATTTAAGTGAATACAAACAATATTTCTAAATTCTTCTTCAAAGGACCTCGCACAAAGCTTATGTGAAATGGCTTTCGGCTAATTTTTTTGAATTTTTAGTATTTCCCAAATCTTGACGACCTAATTAAAAGTGTCCATGGCCGTAATCCAATCATCCTATGACTAGTTTTTGAGTTATGGCCTTTTAAAGTTGGCAACTTCTTACTTTGAGATTTTATGCATTGTTTTTTTTTTTTTATGATAAAACACCTGCACTGTAGGAAAAATCCTTTAAGGCGCTCTGGGAGCGGTGCGTGTGCGAAGAAAGCGATTAACGTTGGTCTTGAAACGTTGAAGATTGTATTCATTGGGAAACACGACCTCAGGAAGATCATTCCACAAAGATAACGTTCTCCAGATGAAGGAATTCTTGAACAATGAAGTTCGAGGAGTACTAAGCTGAACAACATATGGATGAGCGGCAGTGGTTCGCCGTGTATTTCTGTTTTGCATTGCTCTAGGTGGAATCAAGTGGGCAATGTCAGTCGAACACCTGCCATGGAAATATCTGTAAAAGAGAGCCAAATCACCAACCTGTCTTCGATGCTCCAGGCTATCGAGGGTCTTGGTCAGCTCGGGGTCGCCGATCAGACGAACGGCTCTCCTTTGAATGGAATCCAGTAGCCGAAGGGTGTGCTTGGGTGCAGAGCTCCAGACATGAGAGCAATATTCTAATGATGGTCGAATCTGGGCTTTGTAGAGTGTCAAAAGTTGATGAGGTGTGTACAACCTTTTGGTGCGGAAAAGTACACAAAGTTTCTGTGCAGCTGCCTTGGCAATTGCGGCAACGTGATTATGCCAAGACATATTATTATTACCTCCCAGATTGACCCCCAGCAAATTAATAGAATGCATTGTCTGAAGTTTTCACTTGTTTCTTAAAAACTAGAAACTTTTTTATTTTTTTTATAGGTGGAAAGGTAGGCCTTAAGTTTTCTTTCACTTATTTAGGAATAATACGGTGTGTCCGCGGATGGGGTTCCCAAGGGGGAAAAAATCTTTATTATTAATTTTACGACCAAAAGTCATTCTTTATAAAAAGTTCTGCTTGTTGAGAAAATGAATTCACAATAAAAAAATGTCAGATCAGATGTACAGGGTGGTAATAAATTAGGAAAATATGAAAATGCATCAAGAGAGAAGTACCATTATTTATTATTTTTTACAAAAATTTTATAAAACAAAGTTGTTTATAAACTAACGTAAAGTCTAAATACAAATTTTAAAATAAAATTTTTTAAAATAAAATATTAATAATTATTGTTTTCATTTAATTAGTTGCATTTTACAAAAAAAATCAATATTTTGTATACGTTCATGTTTATATCAGAATTTATTTACATCTGTCAGTATTCTATTTCCGTAAAGGCATTTTCGAAAATGTTAACCAAAGAAGAGCGTATTTATTTAATACAATGTTACTGTATCGGAAATGTGTCTTAACAATTATTACGCTATAGATGTTAATATTAATATTTAGTTTTAAAAATTCGAATTTTCATTTTAAAATTTGTATTTAGACTTTACGTTAGTTTATAAACAACTTTGTTTTATAAAATTTTTGTAAAAAATAATAAATAATGATACTTCTCTCTTGAAGCATTTACATATTTTCCTAATTTATTAACACCCTGTACATCTGATCTGACATTTTTTTTATCGGGAATTCATTTTCTCAACACGCAGAATTTTTTTAAAGAATGACTTTCGGTCGTAAAATGAATAATGAGATTTTTCCCCCTTGGGGACCCCATCCGCGGACACACTGTATATAATCATTTATCGGCGAATTAAATAATATTATAGGTTGACGTAGAATATATTCTCGGGTATTTTATTAAAAAAAAAATGAAAATTTACCTGAAAACGTAATAAACGACTTTTAGTTGATTCTTTTTATTGTTAATGTTTTCCTTAATAAAACATTTTATTTTCATATAGGTGAAGCTAGTTTTCTGAAATATTTTAAAATAAAAAAAATTGCCATTGAAAATCTTCACGCTATGTCTATATTATTTTATTATGCTCATTTTGTCGTTTTTGTCCGTTCGTAAAATCTTTCACACATTTAAAAAGCTTTTAGAAAAAGAGTAAATGTGAACCTTACTTACAGTAAATATATATTCATAAAATTAAAACAAAAATAAAAACACTGATAATATTTAACATTAGAACAATACATAAATTATAAAAAAAAACATTTTGTTGACTGTAGGATAATCTAAACGTATCATGCACGAGAGCCAAGGTTTTCTACGGAAAAAATATTTTATAATTTGACAATATTTATTTGTCATTTGATTAAAAATACATTTTTTAATTTTCCTATTTTTCGAAGTTTTCACTTGTGTAAATCATTGTAACTGGTTCACCCTTTATATCTAATATAAGAATGTGTTAAAAAATAATTATTGTAAAAGAAAATTGTTACAAATTGGCATAATAATTAAATAAATCAATTAAAAGTCGTTTATTACGTTTTCAGGTATTCAATTATTTTTTGAAAAATAAAATACCCGACAATATATTCTACGTCAACCTATACCCATCCACAGCTTGGTACTACAAGATATTAAATATAAACAAAATCAAGCCGTTTGTTTTCAAAATTTAAAAAATGATTAAAATTTTTTTTAGCATTTTAATAATTTTTTAATATTATTAATTATTTAATCCGCCTATTAATTATTTAACATCCTGTTCATATTTCATTTCTATATAAGTGAAATAAAACTTAAGGCCCACTTTTCCACTAATAAAAAAAATAAAAAAGTTGATAGTTTTTAAGAAATAAGTGAAAACTCCAGACAATGCATAAAATCTTATAGTAAGAAGTTTCCAAATTTAAAAACCATAACTCAAAAACTAGTTATAGGATTGGATTATGGCCATGGACACTTTTATTCTGGAGATCTAGAAAATACTGAAAATTCAGAAAAATCAGCCGAAAGACATTTTCAATAAACTTTGTGCGGGGTCCTTTACCAACTCCATGCGAAATTATATCTATACCGGGTGACAACGAAATTACTACCCAGCTAATGTCACGTTCTTAAAATATAATATATTATTATGAAATTTTGGTAGTTTATATGGTTGCATTGTGCGCACGTTTTCAGTATTCAAACGTCTAACTATTAATCCGGGTGAACCGAAAGTGCACACAACATTGTTATTTTAAATTGAACACCCTGTATATTTTTATAGATGTGCATTCTACGAAGTATTCTAAGCATAACACATGTATCATATCCTATACCTAGCACAGTTTTGAGAAAATGGTGTTGGAAATTGTCAAATTAGCCACTAATTTTATTGTTTTTATAAAAAAACAAATTAACGTGTCAAAAACGTATTATTATTTTTTTACTTTTTGTTGGGTATTCCATATGAGTGAGTCACATCTATAGTCTATTTCAGAAAGGTTTAGAGTAATAAAAGCTTCATAGGTATGCAAAGTGACTACAGAGCGACCCAACGAATATTTAAGCCACTTTCATAATTTGGCATTGATTTCATTGCAAATCTTTATTTTTATTAGGTGCAGGTAGTACCACCCGGGTTTGGATCAACTTGTGGGTTTTGCCTATTGTTATCCATTTACAAACACTAAAAATGGTGTGACAAAGGCGTGCATTATGTACATAATACTATAGGTACAGCTCCTGCAATATAGCTTGAGCTCTGACTTTTGGGTGCGCAGTAAACAGGTGGGAGGAGCTATCCGAGAGCTCATTAATCTGATGATCTTTGAAACGCACACTTCTGTACAGTCTGTCAGAAAAGTAGGACGTTCATTGGAAAAAAAGTTATCACTGTAATAATGCCTTTTAAAAGTAAAGTCTTAAACCGAGTATTGAGCGGTCAAAGCCGTGAAATAGTTTATAATTTAATACAATTTATGCAACAAGAGGCAGATACAGGAAGACCACCAATTGACTTCAGAAAGATTCACGAACGTGTTTCAGCCGCTACAAAGGTTAGTCTAAGCGCAATTAAACGAATTAAGCAGGAAGCCAAAAATATGGAATCCGGAGCAGTTAAATCTTTTTCCACGCCAAACAAAAAGGGTGAAAACAGAAAAAGCAAAATAGCCTTGGACATTGCTTTTCAAGGTGTTTTACGCAGAACAATACACAATTTCCATATAACAGAAAAGCAAGTGCCAACTCTAGCGAAAATTCATAAAAAATTTCAAAATGATACGAATTACCAGGGATGACTGAACAGTTTAAAAAAAAAATAAGAAAACTTGGATTTCGTTGGTGTCACTAAAGCTTTATCAATCAAATCCCACTTTTACTTTCTACGCGGACTATACTTTACTAAAATTCGGTATTAGGTATCTCTGTCGTACACCGACTCTCCTTTTCTATCATCTGCGCATCTCAGGGCTCAAGCTACATTGCATGACCTGTACACTTATTCTTTATTAAACATTATTAAAAAAATACAAAATACAAAAAGTAAATTATAAAAAATCATAATATTCTTCATCACTCAGGAACTGTCATCTCCTCTTTACGTTATATTTAACGGGTCGACGGTGCCATCGATTAGGTGGTCAAGAACCCAAATTTTCTACTCTTCTTTAATGACATGATGGACTGCTTTTCGCGAGTTCTCTGGTGTCACTTCCTTAATTGCTTGATCACACAGTAGCTTACCGTATTTCATTTTGAATGTCGTTTTGTATCTTGCTACAAATCCTTTCACTTGCGCCCATATATATTCTATAGAATTTTTTTTTTACAAAGAAGCGCATCAACCACCTAGGGTGATTAGCGCATGAGGTACTTAATTATGAATTTTACTGTCTCTAGGTTATATTTGGTCAAGTAGGCCGCAGTCTTTAAGAAAGTTTAATGTCTTTTGTAAGTCTTTATTAAGAACGTGTTGTAAACTGCCTTTCATGTCGTATTGGTGCCTAATCGCGTCAAATTTGGGGCACTCGATTAAAATGTGTTTTATCGACAGAGGCACTTGGCACTGGTCACAAGACGGTTGGTTTCTTTTGATAGAATATAGCCACGCGTGAGCTTTGTGTGTCCTATTAGGAGGCGATTTATTGTCACTTATATATTATATAGGATTTATTTCGCAACGATATGGCGGTGTGCGCAGCACAGTTACACTATGTTTTTCACCTATATCTTTCACGGCATGTTTAATAAAACGATGTTTGTGTAAATTTGCTATAGCTAATAGTTCCTTCTTTATCAAATTATCTTCTAGCAGAACTGGACGGAATTTCCCATTTTATTACTCTACAACCAATCTAAATAGACATGATTCATTTCAGGTCTAACCGGAATTGCTGCAAAATTTAACATTCAAGCACAAATTTCTCCAATAATTTTAATTTAATTTTCAAAATTATTTTACTTTTCTAAATATTTTTTATTTATGCTTCGCAATGTCTAAACTTATCAGCATTTAAGAGATAAGCAATTAGAAATTTAGTTACTATATCCAACAAGCAACAATGTCAATGTATTCATAGGTTGATCTAAGATAGCTATGGATCCCCGCAGATTTGTTTACTAATTTCAACTGTTTTACGACGTTGTTATTATAGCTATCATAACTATCATTGAAAAGAGAACTTTTCATAGAATTTAAGCATCGAATGAAAATTGGGTGTTTCCATTTAAAGATTGACCTCACTTTCAGTTAAACCGGAAGTGGTTTTAAAGGTTTGAATTGGCCGCAAAATGGTAATTTTCACACTTATTAATAACTCAAATTTTTTATCGTTACTTTTAAAATCACGGAAGAAATTGCACTTTCTTGTATCACCCGGTATATAAAATACATTAAGAGAAGTAGGATAACTTAGAATCAGCTTACTCTGCTTATTAAATCTATACTTATAGCTATTAATATAACGAGATTATTATGCGATTTATAATAGTCGAGGACATTACTAGGTGACGAGGCAACAGCCGAGTCACCCGCAATGTCCGAAACGGTGTTAAATCGCTAATAATCGAGTTGTATTCAAAGCTTTATCGTATCATTGACAACGGCGATGCGAAAATAAAAACAAGGTTTTATGTCATTTCATTTTGGCATTTCAAAAAGTCATCATTAAAATCATGCAAGATTTTGATATTCCTGATGTTATATTAGCTGCAGCCAACATTATAAGGTTGAACTTGCTTCCGTCAAATCTAAAATCCATTATGAAAAAGAATATCGGCAGTTTTGTGAGTGGCGAAACAAAGTACATGTTCAAGGTGCAGAAGAAACGGTATTGCTGGCGTATTTCGCAAAACTCTCTGAGGAATACTCTGCTTCATCCTTATGGCCGAAATATTCCATGTTACGAGCGACTTTAGAACTGAAGGAAAGAGTGGAAATCGACAAATACGGCGCCTTAATACGTTTCATCAAGAAGAAAAATGTTGGATATAGAGCAAAAAAATCAAAAGTATTTACAAGCGAACAAGTCAACGAATTTGTGTGTTCTGCCTCCGACGAGAAGTTTTTAATGATGAAAGTGGCTTTTTTAATTGAAATTGGAGGAGCCTGTCGAACTAATGAATTAGCGAAGATGACCACGGAAGATGTTGACGTTGTAGAGGACAAGCTGATTGTTACTATTACCGACTCAAAAACCCACAAGAAACGTATTTTCGCTGTGATATTTGACGGCGAAGTCAATCCTGTGCTTTTATTTAAAGGTGTATCCATCAAATTTGAAAACTGTCAAAATATTGTTTTACATGTTCATGAAAAATAGTTCTAGTATTATTTGGTATCTAACGTATTATGCTTTCGTAACTAACGTATTAAATTATGGTAACTAATGTATTATGAGTAACTAAGGTGTTAAGTAGGTTTTAGTACGTTTATGATGTTAATAATTATTAATAAAGATATCATATAAAAATGACTTAATCTTCAATGATAGGATAAAATAAATAAGTATATACATAAATTATATAATTTATGTAAAATCAGAAGCAGCGTTTACACAGAGGACCTATAAACATCTTTCCAGCACTACGAATTAAAAAAATCAAACAAACAAAAATGTTTCTATACGAAGAAAGGTTACAAAAGCGAGACTCCATGAAATAATTTCATTAAAAAAGCTTTTAAAGTAATTAGCCGAGCTTTTTACGGAAAAAGTTTTTAATTTTCATACTTTTTTAGCGACAAAACTACTTGAGTTAAAATATTTTTCCGATTTATATCCCAATGTTAGTTATACCGCTTTGATTTTTGAAAAATATTGCCAGGCAATACGCCATATTTTATTATCTAGTTTTTACCTTTTTGTTCGTTGGCATGTCATTTCCGATGTGACCTACACTAGAGGGAATAAAAAATAATAATAAAAGCATTATAATATGAAGAAGTAGTCCATACTTGAAGTGAAGTGGCAAGTTAAATAGGGAGGGAGAAATAATACTCCTCAAGTCAACCTTCCCTAAGATATATTTGATAAGAAACCTTTACTTTATTGTACTCTACATGTTTTGAACGTATAAACGTTCATCTTAAGGAGAGTAGTCTAATAAATCAGTTGTCAACAAAAAAAGTGACAAATATTACACATAAAAGCTATATGATCCATTGAGACGCATATTTTAAAAATATTTTTAGATATACAGGGTGTCCCAAAAAAGCAGAGGGGCAAAAAGGTAAGTTTTTTTAAACGGCTACCCCAATTTTTTTTTAAGGAATTGAATTCCGCATGAAATTCAGCATATACTAGAATATTTTAATTTGGTGTTCGTTGCGGCGTTGCCACGCTATTTATAATTTACTAAAAAATCCAAGAAAAACCACCCATCTAAAACTCCTTAAAAAAAATTGCTGATTTAGATTTTCTTTTTGTTCCCTCTATATTTGCAATTATAACTCATGTCCCAAAATCTACCGTTTTGTCACAATTTTGGATTTTATTTGAAAATGCAAAAAAAACATTATTTTTTTTTGGTAGGCCGTGACTCAAACAAAAGCGGATATTATCACATGTCGGAATAATGTTTCAATTACTTTTTGACACAAATTTTAATATGTTTTCAGTTTCAAAAGTAGGAAATGACAATATACCTACCATTTTGTATAATTTATAAATATTATGACAACATAACAAAAGACAAATTAAAAAAAAAAAACAAAAAATTGTTAGAAACACAAAAAAAAATAGGCACACACGTGGATATTTAAAATAAAAACTATGATAAATGTTCGAAATATCCACCAATGTTATTTAAACATGCTTGTGCTTGTATACGTTCTTCAAGATATCGACTGACTTCTTATAGTATATTGTTATCAATGTTGATAAAAACTTCCGTTATACGTTGTTTTCATATCTTCCTTAGTTGTCAGAGAGATTCTATGCATTTGTTCTTTAACATAACCCCATAAGAAGAAGTCCAAGGACTCATAATAAGGCCTAGTGGCTAATAAACTATTCTTGTCATTGGCGTCTAGTATAAAAACCATATCAACAAGTTCTTCGATTAAAAAATGCATTGTAAGTTCTTAATCCTAAAATCGTCAATATTACATATTCAAAATTAAATATTAATCATGTTATTTTTGAAACATTATTTTGACATGTGATAATATCCGCTTTTTGTTTGAGTCACGGCCTATCAAAATAAAAATAATGCTTTTTTTGCATTTTCAAATAAAATCCAAAATTGTGACAAAACGGTAGATTTTGGGGCATGAGTTATAATTGCAAATATAGAGAGAATAAAATACTTAATAACATGACACATTAATATACAGAGTGTCCCATTTAAGAAAAATGAAGATTTGATACTTTAAATATAGCAATATTGGCACCTCCGTAAAAATTACCTTGTATAAATTAAGGTCAGATTTCGTTAATAAGATCATTCTACCTTCCCTCGGGTATTCAAAACCGTAACCATATTTTAGAAAATTTAAATCAGCAATTCCCCTGGCACCGTCTATTAATTTGCTAGGGGTCAATCTGGGAGGTAATATGTCTTGGCATGATCACGTTGCCGCAATTGCCAAGGCAGCTGCACAGAAACTTGGTGTACTTTTCCGCACCAAAAGGTTGTACACACCTCATCAACTTTTGACACTCTACAAAGCCCAGATTCGACCATCATTAGAATATTGCTCTCATGTCTGGGGCTCTGCACCCAAGCACACCCTTCGGCTACTGGATTCCATTCAAAGGAGAGCCGTTCGTCTGATCGGCGACCCCGAGCTGACCAAGACCCTCGATAGCCTGGAGCATCGAAGACAGGTTGGTGATTTAGCTCTCTTTTACAGATATTTCCATGGCAGGTGTTCGACTGACATTGCCCACTTGATTCCACCTAGAGCAATGCAAAACAGAAATACACGGCGAACCACTGCCGCTCATCCATATGTTGTTCAGCTTAGTACTCCTCGAACTTCATTGTTCAAGAATTCTTTCATCTGGAGAACGTCATCTTTGTGGAATGATCTTCCTGAGGTCGTGTTTCCCAATGAATACAATCTTCAACGTTTCAAGACCAACGTAAATCGCTTTTTTCGCACTCGCACCGCTCCCAGAGCGCCTTAAAGGATTTTTCCTACAGTGCATGTGTTTTATCATAAAAAAAAAGATGGTTTAGCCATTTAAAAAACTTACCTTTTTGCCCCTCTGCTTTTTTGGGTCACCCTGTATATCTGAAAATATTTTGAAAATATGCGTCTCAACGGATTATATAACTTTCATGTGTAATATTCGTCACTATTTCTGTTGACAACTAATATATTGGACTTCCTCGCACTAATGGGCCACCCTGTATATGAGGAAATTGTGAGTGACACACCCATAGAGCTGTTGAAGAAGTTAATTTATTAAAGAAAAGTGATGAAGAATTTCCATACAAGTAGGGGATATAAGATCTGAGAAGAAATATCTGGAAACCTTTGTTAAGTAGATGCAAACTTAAAATACCGCAGACGAACTAAATGCGGGACTGCACCCATCTCGTTTATGCTCCAGTGCATCTAGCTAGTATAAATAGAGCTGTAGTTACTTATTTAGTATTCATCTGAAGACGACTAGAGATACTTACCAGTTGAAACGTTGTGATGTAAAACAAATAAAGACAATGCAAGTTCAAAACTCTTCTATCACCCTGTATATTGTTATATGTTTGTGTATTTTGAGTGTAGAAAACAACCTTTGCTTTAGTTTCGATAGACACTATTACAATAAAGCTAAAAATTATATTAATATCGGTTTTTAATTAAGGTTTGATAAAAAGTTAATTTCCGACAAACATTTTTACCCTTACAAATATCTTTTTTCTTTATAAAAATTTTAATTAAATTTTTATTTGGTTTTACTTTTAATTTAACATCGCCTGTAGAATAATATATTTTCACATAAAAACTACTAAGTGAACATTTACATGTTTATGACTAAAATAAAAATGGTTACGTACTTTTAACGATACGACAAAAACAATCTGAATATTTATTAAAAATAAAATAACATTTTAAAAACTTTGGTCGATTTATGTTCGTATTTTGTATTAAATTTTTTATAAATGTAGCCCAACACAAGTACAAAAATCTAAGGGATTACCAAAAAACTTACTACGCTTGGCACTATTAACGTTAGCTATAGTGACTTTTGAAAAATAGATATCAATAATTTAGGTTTGTTACAAAATAAAATATTTTTGTTAAATAAAATAGCAGACGCAACACGTCCATAAAGTCATTTGGCAATGACCCATTCATAAATTTGACCCATCTAATTTTTTTAAATACATAAAAATTATTATCATTCATAAAATTCGAATATTGTCGTGAAAACTCCCCAATACAGGTCGAACTGATCGAAACACTTCGCACGACCTTTCCCTCAGCACTATTTTATTTTAGCTCATGGTTGACCTCATGGGTTTATATTAAATAATTAAATTGGGAACTAAAAGAGAAACACACATACGCATTCTCGGAAGTTAAAAGGAGACGGGAAAGGGAGAAATACGGACGTCAACTTCGCCCCACTTCGCGTTCAGTCATTCGATCACGTTCAATAGGCATTTATGGCAACAGAATCGAAGATTTTCCTGAATTAAAACTTTGCATAAAGATATTTTAAAATCCGTTAAAAATAATTATGACAGGATAAACGTTTCCAAGCTTAAATCATAATTGGAAGTTTTATTTGTCGTGAATATTTCTATAATAGTACCGGTGCTAAGGTCATTTTATAGCCATTATTAGAAATGAACCTCATTAAAAGGTTTTCAGAAAGTAGAATTATTAGAAAATGTATGTGCTATTTTAATTTCGACACTAAAACGAATTAAGGCTTTTTAAAAAACTTAGTGGGGAAGCCAAATTCTTTAAGCATAAACCTTTTATTAGAAATATTTATAATTTTAATGACCTAGTGATAAAACATTTTTCCAAACAAAAGGATAGCAGGATCGAGTCACACAACTACATGAATATTTCAACTAAAAAAAAGTCTAAGAGAACTTTTGAATTTAAAATAAAAAAACAATGAATTTTATTACATATGTATGAGGTAATTTACAAGATTCACACTGAGAAAAATGAATTATAACCATTATAAGAATTCTTATGGCCATTATAAGAATATTTAATACTATTTGGGACAGCAATACGAGCTAATACCAGTTATATACCAGGTATTGCTAGGACCAGTGCATAGGGATAACTAAATTATGTTATAATGTTTATATGACATGGATGGTAACCATGAAGGTTTGTTCCATAGCGACTATAAAATGCTTTATAACCAGTAAACACACAGTTGGAAAAGAGTATAATCCAGTTTTATAACCGGTATAAAATTTTTTAGCTGCCAATATGAAACGTTTTTATACTGTTTGCCGATTCAAATATTGCGCTTGCATTCCCAACTTATCTCTTCACTCAAACTCCAAGCAACAAGCGAAATTTTTAATGATTGTATGTTTTAAGACCAAAAAATAATAAAGGTAAAGAAATGATATTTTACAATATTTATATTGGTATTGACAAATTTCATTTTTTGATTTTACCATGTATCTACTGCTATTTTTCGCTTTAAAATATGTGCAATCGTATATCCAGAATTTTAAATAAACAGATAAATGGCCGATAAAACTACCAAAAACTAATACAACAAAAGCTCAAATACCAAATATATGTGATATTTGAAAGAATTACAAGAAAAAATAGGTTAACATTTTAAAGGTATTTATTTAACTAAAAAAAACAAGGACTCAACACTTTCTAATCAAGAAACAACGAAAATTCTAAGATCATAAAAACAGCTCTTTGTGATAATTTTACACCACCACAAATAAAGCTTAATAATAACCTCACAACACTGTTCACAAAAAACAACAAACATTTGAAACAACCCGCATAGCCGAACAAATGCAAATTACATCGTAAAACACGTCTAGATACGTCGAAGTCTCCCCCACTCTTGCAAATTAAAAGTATGTTGCATAGGGGTAAATAAATGTTTAATATCAAATAATAATTTAATTAATACCCCCAAAAAAAGCGTTTTATCGTTGGTATAATCTTTATGTTGTATAAAACCATTTTTATTTCCAAAAAGAATGTTTTATTAAAATACATTCTGACAATTCTGGGCTTCTATTCATAATTATTTCGTTTTATTGCCCGTATAGATAAAGAGGTAGCAATTCTGTATGCTGTTCGCTAGTTAACTTTTTTGCTATAGTAATAGATTGTTTAATAGTGATTATTAAAAATGTTGCTACTGGTATAAAACTATTCTTAACAATTCTGTTTAATTAGTCGATTTTGCTCTGTGCATTTCATACTCTCTCAACTTATTTAAAGAGAAACGGTTGATTGAAACAAATGTTGGTATTAAATTCATACTACAAAATGTTACAAAATTTTATAATTTAATAAGAAATAACAAAGAATAAATTCATTTTATTTTACGTAATTAAAATGTTGGTAATGATCTGTTATAGCTACACCAAGCTAAAATTGAACGGTTTATTTTAGGGCGCAGATAACGAATCTAAGTACCATTTTTATCGGAAACGCTTAGTTTTTACTTCGGATATAGTTTTTTGAGATTCAATTTTAAAGGAAAAACGAGTTAAGGGGGCAATATTTTATATTCCCCTAATTTTAAGCTATTTTAAATCAAAAATATAACCAAATGCATAGCCGAATAAAATAAAATACTTTAACATGTGACAGTCCAAAAACAAGTGACAACCAACCTAGCTAGAACAGATAATTACCAAATATTTTTATCATTAAGAAACATATTTAGATTTACAAGTAAGGTTCCTCCATAGACTAAGCATTAACCATAATATTTCCATTCAATTAATTTACTTGCAGTTTTTCTAACAGAAATCTTAGAGTTCTTCAATTTTTCTTAAATGAAATTTCCAATAATACGATATTTCTACATTCACTTATTCCACCAGTACATGTTTCCTTCAATTTTGCACCACTTTCGCTAACATTTGGCGATTTACTTCCTCATTTTATTATAATTGTACGCGAAGGATGTCCTGTTCTCTTACGCACAGAAAAACCGGGAGTGAGTATCCCGCCAAGGAGCCAAATGCCCCCACCTACTTAATAAGCGCAGGTTGAGTGAAACGTAATATCTAGGACGCTAGCTGGACCCTTGCAAAGAATAAAACAACTACCTGCTCTGTGTAAAATAATATCTAATAAAAAGATGAAGAAATATATATATATATACAAAAAATACTACTTAAAGTCAAAAGACAAAAATATAGACAAAATAAAATAAATGTAAATTTCACTTCTCTCATTCGGTTCTAAACTAAAGATAAAATGCAAATATAAAGGAATCAAATTAATTAAAAGTTCATGATACAAAAGTAACTGTCAAAAATATAAATTCGTGATCAGCAGATGAATCGTCTGTTATGGTTTATGACCCTTAGTCAGGTGTCATCTTCCCCATTTATTTGAATTAAAGAAATGTTTATAACTTGTGTTGTAAAAAGTACAATCATAGAGTTTTTATTATTATGAGCCCTATCGAAGCCAACCACTCGTTCAATATAGGTTTAAATGATGCCTGTGTCCAAAACAGGCTGGCTGGAATACCTTTGCTCAACAGGTGAGCGGAATTTGGTACCTTACTGTAGCTGCGTGTACCTTCGTAGCACAAGAAAAGCTACGCGAACTTGCATAGAAAACTTTCCTTGGCACAGGAACAAGTGATAGTGCCGTGGCACACTGCATTGTTAAGCCGTTGTATTGTTTATATGTAACTTAAATTGAGTGCCCAGTGTGGGTTATTTTAACCCAACACTGCCTTGGTCCCGTTCAACTCCTTGGTTGACAGTTCGTAAGGCACTGACTCTTCTCACATGTTGAACCGTAACCGTATATTTTTTGGGACTAAATTTCCCAAATAACCCCTGCTGGGTAGAAAGTCAAAAGTACGTAAAAATGGTACTGGTCAACATGTGGCACTTAGAATTTTGGGAATAACTTTTACTCCATGCCTGATTATAAGTATTTTACTATACAGGTCGATTTAAAATTATTAAGCTATTTAAAAAATATATATTCAATTAAAAATAAGAAAAATTGCGTTGTCCGCAACAATAATCTTATTTGACATGATATCAATTAATATTAATCGCTTAAAGAATATTATTCGTTTAAAAATAAACTTTTTACATTAAAAATGTAAGTTCAATCCTGGTATTTACGTCAAATAATACCAACATAAAACACTAAAATTAACCAGCGTGTCATTTATCTCACGTGATTGGGCCACGATCTCGCGAGATCTATCAAAATTATTACTATACAAGTGACAGTCAAAGTTTAGTTTATGCAGTAATGTTACTGCAGCAGTTTAACTGTTATTTGTAGTTTAAGCGGAACTTATACCAGTGACCCTTATACCCCAGTAAACTTGGCAACTTACAATAGGGTGAGGTTGAACAAATTAGAGACAAGCTAGTTTTGGCTGTTATCGGTACATAGTGACTTGTACTATAACATACCAAAAGTCCCATTTGGTAAAAGTATGACAAGTAAGAAAAAAATGGCGGCCATCTTGATTTTTTTCATTTTTTTTTAATATCTCAGTAAATTGACTCTTATAAAAAAACATGAAGAGTACTTTTTTGTTTAGAAATAAAAATATGTACTAGAGCATTTAAAGTTTTTTTTATATATAAACCACGAAATTATTTTTTTTATTTTAATAGTTAATAAATTTTAAAAAAATACGAGTGAAGAGGTATTAATCAACGAATTAAACACATGTATTTAGGGGCATAACAATTTATTTAAAACGTTATCTATTCTAGTTGATATTTGTTAATTTATTAAAAATACCAAATATAACCGAATTGTTTGTTCTAACAAGTCTCCTGAAGAACTTAAAGAGTGCTTCACGTTTGAACTGGCTCCCTACCCTCTATCAATTTTTAAAGATGGTCAATTACGAAGTGGTACAAAATCACAACTATTAAAAGAATTTGATTCTACCTCTCCACCAGAACAGCACGCGCCTAAGAACACCGTGTATGTTTTAGATGGTGGTCTACTTTTACATAAAGTAGTCTGGCAAAAGCCGGCTACCTATAGGGATATATGTAAACAATACGTAAATTATGCAATTCATTGTTATGGCACAAACTGCTTTATCGTTTTTGATGGATACGATGAAACACATATTTCGACTAAAGGTCAACTGCAAAAATTACGTTCAAAGCAAAGCCGTGTCATTGATCTTATCAATCTAGATACTGCAAATCCTTGCACATAGGAAGAATATTTAAGAAACAGTGAAAATAAAAAAAAAATTATTGTCATGCTCAAGAACTTTTTTCATGAAAAAGGGGTAACTGTTTATCAGGCTGAAAGGGATGCAGATGTCTTAGTTTGCTTGACAGCTGTAGAGCTATGCTCTAAACATGAGTTTGTGACCCTAGTTTCAGAAGATACTGATGTAATGGTTTTGGTACTACACCATTACAACCAAGACAACTTGTATTTGCTTCGTCCTGGCAAAGCTGGAACATACGATTAACAAATATATCGAAACTACAAAATTGCCTTGGTCCAGTTAAAGACAAAATTTTGTTTTTGCATGCAGTTTCGGGATGTGACACAACTTCGTTTCTGTTTGGCAAAAGCAAGATATCCCAATGCCAATGCTGTGGAATTACTTGTACTAATGCTATTTTTGAAGTAGACGATGAAGAAATAACAGACGTTTTGTAAAAAGTAAATTAAATTTGTTTATAAAAGAAAAATATATTATTTAAGTAAGTTTTAATTCGAACTTTTAATTTATTTTTAACGTACGATTATTTAAAAGAGCTGTAACTTTCTTACCTTTTGAGCTACAAGTATTTATTTTTACCCAAAGATGCGTCTTTTTAAGCTCTAAAAATTAGGTATTTACATAATTTTTGGTAAGTACATAAATAGAAAGTTATTCCTTAAAAATAAAAAATAAACAAGATGGCGGACATTTTTTTTATATTTGTCATAGTGGGATCGAATGGGACTTTTATTATGTTAATCTGGAGGCTCTTTCCTACACATTAAAAAAAACAATAGCTTGTCTCTAATTTGTTCTATCCCAACATCCATATTTTCTGGCCTATTAGTCGCTTAGGTTTAACCTTGCCATATTTTTAGAGTTGTTCCCGGTTTCAATATACATATATTGCATCTAGCTAAAACCTGCCTATTAAAATGTACCAACTACGCCACTGCTTGTAAGATTCGCCTTCCAATTTATTTAGACTTTAACTCGTTAGTTAAGTTGGGGCGAGAAACTTTTGCTAATGTTTACTTATTTCAAAGGGGCGCCGTAGGCCAACACAACTCATAATACCTTTAACATATCTTAGGTATTTGTTATAGATAAAGATAAGCTTAAGGCCATGTCAGCATGCCAGCAAATCATTTCGTTTAAATACCAATTGAAGGAGTAAAATGTTTCAAGTAAAATAATATAAATTATAGTTTATTTAAAAATAAATAATGTATAATATTGAAAAATTAGTAAATAGTTATAAAATGTAAGTGAAATTCATATGAATATTGCTATTTCATTTTTTATTATCTCCACGGACAAAGTATTTCATGTTATATGTACAGTTTCGATTCAAAAATGATAAGTCTCCCATCCTTAATAAAATAAAGACAGAATATACAAATAGCTCCCTTTAAATAATGCACGCTTAAAACATTCTACACGTCTAACAGCTGTTCGTTACAAATTGATTAAGTGCAGATTGCCAACATAGTGGCACGATCACAACCATTTTATTACTACAGTACGTAAATTTTTATTCTGTGAACATCGGAACATTGGTCTAAGATTATTACAAACAATTAAGCTCAATAATTATATCATTATTTTGATGAATAATCCTTAGACATTTTAACATAATCTCTATAAAAAAAATAGTATCACAAATTAAAAACTACACGGATGGAATGTTATAATACAACGGATAAGAAATATAATAATATTTATTGTAATTTCTAGTTAGACCTAGACCATTATCCAGGATAATGCCGTTTACAATAAAATTATTATATTTCATTTAATGACAAGTATTATTTTTGGTAATATAAATTGTTATGAAAGTTTGTAATCATCTTAATAGTTATTATTAAAATTTATGAAAATTTTTATTTAATATTATGATATTTTTTAATAAGAAATATTATGTTTTTATTTGCTTTTACTATATTTTATTGTAAGATTTGCTAGATTTTATTGTAAGATCTACTAGATTTTATTGTAAGATTTACTATAGTTTATTGTAAGATTTACTAGATTTTATTGTAAGATTAATTTACTAGATTTTATTGTTAGATTTACTAGATTTTATTGTAAGATTTACTATTGTTTATTGTAAGATTTACTAGATTGTATTGTAAGATTTACTAGATTTTATTGTAGGATTTACTAGATTTTATTTTACGATTTACCGCCATCGCAGCGCTACCACTTTAGTTTGCACCTTGCTTTATAAAAAAGAAAGAATTGTTAGCGGCAAGCGGTGCATCAGTACTCAGTGACGCCAAAACAATGAGTTCTCTGGGGCATGGGTAAACAATGAAGACCTTTTAGTTCTTATTAAGTCTCAACGGAAAGCCAATACCCGTAAACGACTACAGAAACAGCGAAATCGCCTTTTTAAGAATTCTTTGGGAATGAATAAGTAAAAACGTAGCAGCGCCATCACTAACAGGAACTCCAATACAGACTGCAAACATACCGGTTAAAGAAAATATATCTTATATTTTACAATAAAATTAATTAAATTGTGCTGCTTATTGTAACTTTTAATATAAAAATTATAAGAATATTTTATAATTCTTACAATAAAATATAGTAAGTAAAAGCAAATTAAAATAAAGGATATTTCTCATTAGAAAATATCCGAATTTAATAATATAAGAAATTATTGTACCGGGCGGCCAAATAAGAAAGGAAGCCGGCCATATCTCAGGAACCACTTTTGAAAGAAAACAATTCCTTACAAAATCGACCCAAAAAATTAGCTGGAAATTGTTTTAAAGTTACTCAGTTTGCCGCTAGAGGACGTTAAACATGTGACTAAAAAGATTATAAGAGAATCTTTGTCTGTGTAAACTTGTTCTATGAGCTAAGCGCATATTGACCACATAGCTAAGGTAAAGCATTTGGGCAGTCCGGTTTCCATTTAGAACAAACCCGTAACCGTACAATCTTACTCATAAAATTTTCATTAATTGCTTTGGAATTCTGGTGAAGCAGCAAAGCCGCAACTCAGTTGCAAGCTCGTATATTGTTAAATTAATGATTCGAATAGGCTTAATAGTTAGCTAAACAGGAGCTGCACATAATGTGTTTAAAGCACAATTGCTTTATCTGTAACAACGGTTAGCTATATGTACTAGATATGTTGATTTTAGGGATTTATTGTTTGGAAAAAAATAAGGTTACGAAAACTGGTAATACAATTTTAAAATTACGAAATATATTTTTTTTATTGCTAGTTAGTTAAAAGACAGTATGAAAAAAAATTAGCAAATACAAAGGCACTTTCCTTCAGTGGCGGTACGTGAAATCCAGGCGCCCCGCACCATCATGTATTGCGTTCGGTTCTGGCGCGGTACCAAATTCTCTTCGGCATCGACTTTCATACGAACACTCGCGAGAAAGGGCGCAGGCATGCCAGCTCATCTAGCAGAAAATACGGTGAACAAACCACTGATATTAGTCAGAGAGGAGATTGATTACACGGCCAAGCAGCTTGCACAGAACAGATGGACAGAGTTGACAACCTGTAGTACATCCAGGCAACTGTGGCCCACATTCGATAAAAGGAGAACGTGAGAAATATTACTGCGGTCGTTACCGGACATTGCCTCTTCGGTAGACATGCCGAACGTATGCAAATACCCAATAACGACTTCTGCAGAAGTTGCAGAGACGAGGAAGAGGAAGAAAGTATTCAACATTTTCTGTGTGAATGCCCTGGCCTCGCAAGAAGAAGGTTTACTGCTCTAGGTGAACCATTTTTCGATAGCCTGGAGGAACTAAGCAACTTACAACTTGGACGACTGAGCAGGTTTCTGAATAGTAGTAGCTGGTTTGAATAAGTTGTTAAAATCCTTCTGCGGTATACGCCGCACTAAGCATCAGAGATCTGATGAAGGTGAGTTCTACGGTGGTATTACAACGGACCCACGGACTACGTGAGACTGTTTGGTAAGAACCAAAGGTCTGCCACTCTTACCTAACCTTCATACGAACACGTAAAATCAGCGACTTCCGGACGACCGTATTCCACCTGCTGTGTAACTGAAAATAGGCTAAAATACTTTTAAATTTTCCGCGAAAGCTTCGCAACTACTAACCACTAACTAACGTAAAGTGGGAGGCGCAGCGAGTGGATCCGATTATACCGTGTGTTTAAAATAAAGTCGGCACTATTGGTAACTTTCTTATTATAAGAGAGTTTAAATTAGTAAAAGTTGCAGTTTCATGGGGTGATCATCATGGTAATGTTAAGGAATAATTGAACATCAGAATCAAGTGATATTAACAACAAGTAGAGGGAGAAGAGGGGTTCTGCGCTAATTGCTGCGGTCCCTTCTGCGCATGCCCCGGCAGTGCGCAGGCGCGTGGAGGTTTTTAGCTGTTTTTAGTGGTTTTTTAGCTGTTGTAAGCGGTTTCAGCTATTTTTTAAAAACCGTTAAAAACAGCTAAAAAACCGCTAAAGACAGCTAGCGGTTTTTTAAAAATAGCTAAAAACGGCTAGAAAACCGCTAGCGGTTTAAAAAAAAACAACTAAAAACCGACACGCGCCTGCGCACTGTCGGGGCAATTGGCACAGAATCCCTCTTCTCCCTCTACTACAACAAATTATCCATTTTTATTGGAAATGCATTTAATGTCAATATCTGATCAAATCAATTTTGCCATGTAAAATAGCGGATTTTTTACCCAAATTACAAAAACCAAGCACGATCTTGAATTTCTGTTTTTATCAATATAAAGGCATTTATGTGGATGTGATAAAATTATTGTTATGCAGGAAAAAATCTTCATTTTCAAATCTCATTGTATTGTTTAAATTATTTAAAATTATTTTTTTTTATGAAATTTTAAAACCTTTTAAAAATTCATTAATAAACATTAGCCAGGCTTCGCATCAAGAAAACCCAATGTTTTTAATATATATATACATATATATCTAGAATAAGTTCTTAAAATTATTATCTGGCATAAATAACAAAATGTCAATACTTATAGACTATTTCAGAAAGGTGTAGAGTAATAAAATGGGATATTCCGTCCACTTCGGCTCAATTTAGGTGTCGGCCATAGGCGCACATGAAAGCGAAGAGAGATTTTTACAAGAAGATTTGCTAACCTTTTAGTCGTTCAATACGGGAAATTACCAGAAAGACATAAATTCGAAGGTTTTTGACGACTATTTTGGTAAAATGATAAAATACCTTCCACCTGATTCAATAGTAGTTATGGGCAACGCAAGCTATCAATCACGACGCTCAGAGGAAACTCCAACTTCATCTTAAAGAAAACAAGAAAATATCGACTAATTAACCACCAACAGTTTTGAATTTGAAGATAATTTTATAAAGAAGGAACTATTAGCTATAGCAAATTTACACAAACATCGTTTTATGAAATATACCGTGGAAGATATTGCTGAAAACATAGTGGAACTGTGCTGCTCACACCGCCAATCTATTACGAACTAAATCCTATATAACTTATATGGGCGCAAGTGAAAGGATTAGTAGCAAGACCCAACACGACATTCAAAGTGAAAGACATTAAGCTACTGTTTGATGAAGCCATTAAGGAAGTGACACCAGTGAACTGGCAAAAAGCAGTCCATCATGTAATTAAAGAAGAGAAGAAAATGTACGATCTTGACCACCTGATCGATCGGATCGTTGACCCCTTAATTATAACGTCAAGAGGAGATGACAGTTCCTCAGATGACGAAGAATATTATGATTTTTTTATAATTTATTTTCTGTATAATGTATTTTGGATGTTTTTTTATAATGTTAATTAAAAATAAGTGCACCTAATACTATGTACATAATGCACCATTTTTAGTATTTTTGGATGGATAACAATAGGCAAAACGCATAAATTGACCCAAACCCAGATAGTACTACCTGCACTTGATGAAAGTAAAGAATTTTGCAATGAAATCAATGCCAAATTATGAAAGGGGCCTAAATATTCATTGGGTCACTCTGTAGTCCCTTTACATACCTAATGAGCACCTTTCTGAAATAGACTATATATTGCGTAAGGTAAGTATTTTACGCACAATTGTAGAAAAAACATATATTTTATAAGAATATGATTTATTATCTTTGACCCGGACTATATCTAAGTAATTTTAAACTTTTTAGTGGCAATAAAAGTAGGTGACTGCTACAATATTCGAACCTCGAATATAGAAATAAATTATTTACTCCGAAATAGTAAAAGTTCGCAAAGCCAGCATTTTTCTATAAGAAAATCCGATTAAAAATTTAAGCATACTTACTTCATCGAGCAGATTGTCAATAGATTTTTCGAAGAGTTCGCCTTACTGGCGATACGAGCTTACAAGTAATGAAACACGTTCTTTAATATAAAAGTTTAAAAAGCCCTCGAATGTACTGACAGATTGCTAGAAAATGGAATTTCTAGGTAGTTACACGTGTAACGACACGAAGTAAATTTAGCTATAAAATTATATAGTGTAATGGGGGGCTCGAGGTAAATTATCCCAGGAGGTTAAATCAAAATTAGGGTAAGAAGATAAATTAGGCGCGCTTTATGAGCATCGGCTAGATTTGTACAAAAATATTATGGCCAGTGGCCAGGGGGGGAAGGGTGTACCGGGCTGCAGCCCCCCCCCCCCTCCATCCTAGGAGCTCGGGTCTAAAAGTCTAATTGCAACCTAATTTTTCTTCTCACGCTTGGACTCTTACTTTAAATTTTTAAATAATGCATTCTTGGCTTAGGTTACAAAGGTCTTGTAGGAAACGTTTAGTTTTTAAACTTTTCCTTCTAAAAGTCTGTTTTATATAGAGATTAAGGTTTCGGACGTATGTCGTTTTAGTTATTGTTTTATGATGCAATTTTATAGAAAAAAACAGTAAAACGAATAATATTTTAAAGTATTTTTCTATTATATACTTGTCTGTTCCGTTTTCCCTTTTTTAAGGCTATTTTAAATCAACGAAAATATAAGCCAATAATATTATGGCCAGTGGCCAGGGGGGGTACCAGGCTGCAGCCCCCCCCCCCCCCATCCTAGGAGCTTGGGTCTAAAAGTCTAATTGCAACCTAATTTTTCATCTCACGCTTGGGATATAAATCTTTAAATAATGTATTCTTGGCTTAGATTACAAAGGTCTTGTAAGAATCGTTTTGTTTTTAAACTTTTTCTTCTAGAAGTCTGTTTTATATAGAGATTAAGGTTTCGGACGCATGTCGTTTTAGAAAACGAGTAAAACGAATAATATTTTATAGTATTTTTCTATTATATACTTGTCTGTTCCGTATTCCCTTTTTTGGGGCTATTTTAAATCAACGAAAATATAAGCCAATACAATAAAATATTTTTACAACAAAAACTTATATTTTTTATAGATGAAATGTGATAATTTATAATTTAAAAAAATAGTGCGGGAAGAAAAGAAAATGTTTTATTATGAATACACAAAACGGCACTTAAGAAGGAGTATTTCAAAACCTAAACATTTGTACCAAAGACTGCTATTAGATCTATGCTCTAAATACATGATTTCTGAAAAAATCATTGACAGGCTGTAGCATTGGAACAGCGCGTCTTAGAGAAAAGTAGTTTTCACCTCCCTATCATAGTTTTTTATTATCTATCTAAAAATTACAATTGCCGGTTTAACATGTTAAACCGGAAGTTGAAATTCTTGAATAGAGAATAAGAAACTACGATGGGGAGATGAAAACAAATTTTCTCTTCGATGCCCCGTCCCAATGCTACATACAGTGTGTCAAAATCTGAAAATGGCATATTTTTAACGTCAATATCTCAATAACAATTAAACTTAGACATATGTCATTTTAAACAATATAAACGTGAAATTATATAGGGAATTAGAAGATAATATAATATATAGGGTGTTCTATTTAAAATAACGATATCGTCACCTGTTTCGTGCGAACGATGCCACGCCACATTGCTAAAAATATTATAAAACGATAGACCAGGGTTGTTTGTGTTTATTATTTAAGATTTGAATTTCAAATCGATATTTTATAAATTATAAACCAATCTTTAATTTATTAGTGAGATTTGTAGAAAAAGTATAGTACGTATTGCGCGTTGTAAAGCAATTAGGCACTCATTCAGCTCTAGTTACTTTACTTATTTAGTATTCACCTGAAGACGACTGGAGATACTTACCAGTTGAAACGTTGTGATGTAAAACAAATTAAAGACAATGCAAGTCCAAAACTATTCTATCATTCAAGAAACATCATTGTTTCCAACCTTCAAACAGATACTATTTTCTACTCCCACATGATAATTTGCTGTTTCCTTTACACTTAAGTGGCGAGAAAAGTAGGCTATTCCGGTTAACTGTGCGGGAATATTTCATGTCCATCCTAGATAGGTAATGAAACTGACCACAGTGGTCAATTACAAGAAAACCAAATTTACATGTTTTATTAGCAGATTACAACCACAAGTGATCCTAAAGAATATTCTACAAATATAACACTGTGCGTAAAAATTTCCCTTTTCCCTTTGGAGACAGCGCCGACCCATCATTCCTCTGTGCTTTGTTCTCACGAACCCGGAAATTTTCCATTAGTTGACAACACTGTTATGAAAATTACATTTCTTTATTGTGGTGTATTTAAAAGCACTGACCAATTACAGTATATTATATTTACTGAAACTCCGCCTTCTTTTTCAAGACACTAAATTGTTTAATTTAAATGCATATAGTACAATTTGTTATTAATTTGTTCAATATAATAAAATCTAGACGCATTTATAATAGATTTATTAATAATGCAACCGGCTGCATGAGCATAAAAAATTAATTTCATGTAGCATCATTTATCAGTTGGCTTTCCCACAATTAGCTTAAGGTCTCGATAGTCGAGAGAGTTAGGGCGTTGTACTATTGATCCAATGGTCGTGAGTCTCGTGAGTTCGAGCCCGGCAACCGGAAAACTTTTTTTTATATTTTTTAGCATAAGGTTTGTAAGTTTGGTCGTAGAAAAAATATACTGTTCAACTCGAGTGGATTGTCCATATTGCCCTCGAAAGTTTGAGAACTCCGCCTACGCCGTCGTGCTCAATTTACTTCCCCGTGCCATATGGACATAATATCCACTCTTGTTGTACAAACTACTATTACACAAAATATTAGCCCCTATCTATTCAACCAGTTTACAAAGTATACACTTCTCTTCTTTCACAAAAGGCTTGATCGAATTATTTCCGAACACCGATTTCGTAATGACAATATCAAAGGACAAGGCCACTAGTTGTATAAAACCTTTATTTAACCTACGACATTGTCTATACCAGTAAACTGTTTACGATCTAATTATTCTGTTCTACGATGCTGTAATTAAATATTGTTCAGGTGTTGACACAAGTAACCAGCTTTTAAGCAGAAAAGCCATTGGTGTGCGCAGACTTCCTAAATAGGGTGGGGCAAGCGTCAAAGTGTTAATAAAACAAGATAACGTAAATATTATAAAATCTTTATGTCATAAAACAAAAAAAAATAAAGAAAAGGACATTAAATTTTGTAATTTTTGTTTTATTGGTTTTATCTTTATGATATGGGATTAGAAGAGTCCATGGTCCCCCATGCCCATGACTATGAGGAAATCCTTATTCTGTGATAATGGATTAAAATATACTTTTTTCTACTCCTATCTGGAAATTTTTCTATTTCCTTTACACTTAAGTGATTGGATAACAGGGATATACCGGTAAACTGGTTTCATATCCATCCTGGTTAAGAAATGACCAATCACAGTGATTAACTATACCACACATACACAATACCACCTGAAGACGACTGGAGATACTTCCAGTTGAAACGTTGTTATTTAAAACAAATAAAGACAATGCAAGTCCAAAACTCCACTGCGGTTCAAGAAACGTCATTGGTGACATTTTGCAAGCCAACAAAATCCCCACAAAATTGATTTTTCAGGCCGTAAAGTCTTCTCACTGGCTGATACCTAAAACCAGATTCTCAATTCGCTGGAAATAATTTTAATTTCCGCAGAGTATGAAACAGGTTTTTACAAAATTGTTTGTGTGGATTCCGAGAAAATCACGTTTGAAATAGCGTTTAGAGGGATTTTGTTAGTTTGCAAAATGGTGACATTTGCTTTTAATAGTATATTATGTAATAAAAAGCATATTACGCACTAATGGAAAAATTGCAAACAATCCGCGTAGCGGCGAGTGCGGTAATTACATGAGTGCACAATTGCTTTACAACACGCAATTCGTATATACTCTTTTACATCAAATAAATTAAAGATCGGTTTATAATTTATAAAATGTCGATTTGAACTTCAAATCTCAACTGACTATGCCACTGTCAAATATACAAAACGCAAGATAAATAAATGTCACGATATAAATGGTTTAATTTTTAAGGTTAATATTCGGTCGATAATTAGGCAATCCAACTGTCCTACTGTAGGGAATCCAAACCACGTGATTCAATATGGCGGTTGGTTGGCAAAAATCATTGAGTTATCCGTTAAATGTCATCAGCAACATTAGATATTTTTATGGTCACGTGTACCAATAACAAGACAGTATTTGCCATCCAGCCGCCATTTTAACACATCGTTGGATTATAACCGAATTTATAGGTTAGTAGTGGAAAAAAATTCGTATTATAATAAAAAAAATTGTTTTTACAAGGCTTAGTTGGAAAAATGGCCGACCAAATCTTATGCCTGGCTTCATCTCAGATAAGTTTTCATTATCTTCATAAATAATTAAACGAAGAAAATTTAATTTACGAGAAAATTAGATTTCCAAGTGCAAGTCTTTTCTCTAAACCTTAAAAACAAATAATGAACATTTTGCTAACACGGAAAATAATGGCCATTAAAAAGAAGATTACCTTAATTGGAAAAACGAGCAAAGCTCTATTTTAACTTGTTTGAAATTCTATTTAAGATTTTAAGCTTAAGTTTCTCTGTTTAGCCTTCATCTATTTTCTCCTTGAGTCGCTGTTTTGTCTGTTCTAGGGACTATTTCAATATTCCGGAATTAGTAGGATTTGTTATTTTAAATTAATTAATAAAAATATTTTGTACTGATTGGTATCGTGAACATTTTTCAGTATTTTCAGGATCGGAGCTAGCTTTTAGCGCCGTAGTTTTCTGACTGCAATCTACACTCAATAGTAGGGGTGATATACATTAATATACAACCAGTGGCCATCGGTGCGGGAGGGCTCGAGGTGCCGCCCGCATATTTGTATACAACACCCAGGATCGCTAGTCGGCTTTCGCCCGAACATCTCTGGTAAATAGCAGACGATATGGCAAATCGCTTGGGTAACTAGCACCCATGATCACAAAAATGTTCGTTAAAAATCAGTCTGAAAAAAAGCTCCAAAAGCAGTTAAGATTGAGGTTAGTAAAACGTAAACCAAACGATTAGTATTGATTCAGTACGGAGGTTTATGTTTTTATATTTGATTTTGTGATTAAATAAAATATGAATTTGCCACCAAATTATGAATACAACATAGTTGATGACCACACAGTTAGGACAACCTTATCTAATAAGGACGAAATAGAAGTAAGTACCTTTTATAATTCTTGATTGAATTAAAGCTGGTAAAAATGAGGTTATGTCCGGGCTAGGAATTTTATCATAAATGTGTACCTACAATGTAATTGCGTTGAGCGTTATACAGGGTCTGCTCAAATTTGGTTACGAAATGGAAAATTTTTTATTTTTGATTTATCAACAAAAAGTTATTCTTGATAAATTTGATGCTTGGAAAAATAAAGCCTTTGACGATCTTGAACCTGACGTTCAGTCTACAGGGTGCTTTTCAAATACAAAAAGTAGTTTTTGAGATATTTAAGATCAAAAATAGCAATTTTTTTAATTTAGCTCCCTGTAGCTCGAAATCTATGTCAGTACCTACCCATGGTCCAACTAACTGGTTAAAACATTTGATAGGTATTGAAAAGTTAAGATATCAGGGAGAAAACCGAAAAATGGAACTCAGAAACAGAGGTTAGAACCCCATGATTTACAAGAATGCGTTAAAGACAATAAGAAGAAAAATTGCCAAATAATATTTTTTATTCAAAGTACATACATACTTCTATATTATACTATACTACCTATTACCTAGAATACATATTTTGTTAATTAAATTTGCAATAAAAGTGCCAAAATCTATTGAAGTTGTTTTATTCATTAACACATCACGCATACTTACTATAGCACTTTCAGAATTTGCAATCACGGATGCTATTTACTAGACTGATAATGCGATATCGTCTGCCGTTTACAAAAGGGGTTAGAGCAGTTGAAATTTGCAATCACGGATGCTATTTAGTAAATAGGATTTGCGATATTGTATGCTGTTTACGGAAGAGGTTACGGCAGCGTTCGGGCTACAACCGAATCGCAATCATGGACGTCGTTTACAAATATGCGTGCCGCCCTCCCTGTAATAGTATATTACGTAATAAGTGTTGTAAAAAGCAATTTACGCACAAATAGAAAAGTTACGCACGACGCCGCGTAGCGGCGAGTGCGTAATTCTATGAGTGCGTAATTGCATTACAACACGTATTACGTACCATACTTTACCTACGACCTACTTATTCACACAACATCATTTAGTTTTAGTTTTTCATCTTAACTGGTAACAATATTATTAATTTAAGAACGTGATAACATCAACGAGAAGGTATATATTGTAATAATTCTACAGTATGATTATTTAAATTTACAAATGTTATTTTTTATAATATTATTTATTCTCATTACAATAATTATTTATAGTTACAGAACAATTATTGAAGACAAAAGGTATATCGTTTCTTTTGCTTGTTGAAGCATAAGTAAGATTTACATTATTAGTTGCCTCAATGAAATTTTCATTAATACTATTAGTACTACTACTAGTACTTGCTATTGCAGATGATATTTTAGACGAATTGTTAGTTTGATTATTTAGGGAATTATCCACATACCCTTCAGCTACGGCTGAGGACTGCCATCCGCCGTGTCTTTTTAAATCTAATAAGTCACCACCCGCGTCAACAAGAATAGTCGCGGACGAGCGTCGAAAACAGTGTCCTGTATAATTCGCTGCTTCTGGTAGTCCCAGATATTTGGCTATTTCTTTTGGAACCTTTCCTAACTTGTTAATACCAACAGACTGTTTGGTACATTTTCCGTTTATATAGTTTAGAAAAAAAGGTAAATTTGGAGCTGTACTTACTGTAGAGCGAATGTTTATATATTTTTTAACCTTTGGGTAAAAATATTCTGACACCACAAAAGAACGTTGCCGTTTAGTTTTTGAATCGGGAATATTAATAATTAGATTCTTCCCTGTGTCTTGGATATCTGACGGTTTCATATTACGCAACTCTTGTTTCCTGCATGCACCGCTTATACCAATTATAAGAGCAACCTAAAAGACGATTTGAAATAAATTTACACATTTAACATTATATTGAGCTCAATATATTACCTTCATAAACAAATGTTTATCATCTGGTGCGTTTTCTAGAAAATCGTTTATATTCTTGCTTGTCAAAATCTTGGATTTTTTGGATTTAAAGCCGTCCGATTTTCTCTTCAGAAGAGCTTGTAATTTGGAGTAGTTTGCAATATCGACATTGTGATTTATATTAATTGTGGCCTTTAACATTGAGTAAAATGACCAAAGTGAGGAAGGCTTCATCGTTTTTGATAGTTCTTGGAAATATGCCATCATTACATTCTCGGAAAATGATTTAACGTCGTTTTTTAATCTCCATTCCATAAATCTTTGGTAAGTAAATTTGTATCGATATTCAGATTTCGCCGGTAACAAGTTGTTTTTAGCAGCTTCTGCAATTTCGCTAATATTGGGTGGAGTTAAATTTTCTATTTCACTGTCACTCGACATTTTTTATGTACCCAATCAAACTAATTTCACTTTATAATATTACTGACATACAAATTTGATCTACGATTATGTCAGTTTTTGAATAAGTTTGTTTGTATTGACCGTTGCTAAGCGGTTGCTAGGAAAACTGTGCGATTTTTTTACCAAGCTGTGCGATTTTTTTACCGTGCGTAATGGGAATCTTACATTGATCGGAAACGGTGTGTTTTTAAGTATTTACAGTAGTGGTCGTAGGTAAAATAAAAAAAAAAACATAAATAACAAATCTCTTATTAACCTAGCTTTAACAAATATATATTTTTAAATAATAAATTACAAACTAATATACTCCTCACTTGAGGTCAATCTAATTTAACTTTAAAAGTGCATGTAAAATAAACTATAATTTTTTAATTTTTTGTTTGAAAGCGCTAAAATAAAGAGAATAAACTTTGAAGTACCTAAATTAAACCAATATTTTTGTTACTTATCATAAAATTATATAAAAGCTTGTCGCGAGAATAAGTCTTAACTCAGGTTATTTTAAATTTAATTAATAAGAAATACATAGATTTAGAGATAAAGACTAGATCTATGTAATTCTTTTAAATTAAAAAGTGACCGCTATCAAGATTTATCGCCGCAACAAGGTTATATCATAAAATTTCATAATGTAAAAAAAAGACGGTTTTGTTGTATATTTTCTTCTTTTTAGCGCATTAAAAAAAAGGTTTTTTTTTAATATCGTTTTTTTTTTTAGTTTCTTTTTGGATATATTTCTTAGTATATTATAGTATAGTATATAGGAAGCGGTTATATATTTTTTAGAAAAAAAGTGGGACGCCACTGATATTTTTCCATGTGGATATTATTTCGGATTAGACTGGTCAATTCTGCATAAAAATGGTCTCTTGCGTTTTTCTCCTCAGTGTGACGGGATTGATCTAGATTATGGCACTGTCTAGTATTATTAAGTTACGAATCTAACTGGTAGCGTTCAAGACTCAATGGTAGCGTGTCCCTAGCCGAACCTCTAGATCCTTCCCTTCACAGTGAGTTTAAAATCTATCCCGGAAATAACTAGCTAATTACACCTGCATAGCAAGAGCACTCCAGTCGTGACGTTTCTCCTTGAATGTTAATTAAGGTGTTAATTGATATTAGAACAACTTACCAATCGGGCCTTTACCAGATATTTCAGCTCTGCCTCGATAGTCCGCGGAAACAGCGCGGTCTACGCGCGAACGCGAATCGTCCACTCTTGTTAGCGTGAATCCCCTATCCCCTTGATTATAGTGAGCAATAAAACACTAGATTTTCAAAACACTTAAATCTATTAACAACAAGAGATAAAGAAAAAGAAACTTTACAATATTAAACTTAAGATATTTACAAGATAAGTGTAAGAGAATAAAGAGAGGTGTTTTACTGAAATGATACCCAATATGCAATTAAAACCCAGACATGCGTTTACTGTGAAAGAGAACAAACTCGAGAATAAACCCTTGATATGAGAAAACCACCCAATCTGATTCAGTTAAAATAAAGAAAACTCTGAAGTTAATCCTAAGATTGAAGAGTACGAAACGACGATCGTAAACCCTGATATTTAAACCCATCTTTGCACTTTGAATTACGATTCACTTTCACAAGAAAAACAAGCGCGAAAACGGAACTATTGATTTTTAGGAGACTTTTTCGTAAGACGTAAAAATCGGAACTGTCGCGTAAGAATAACCTTTCGTAACTTTCCCGTACAAACTATCCCTTCGAAACCTTTCATTACGAAAACTAACTTGGAACTTTCCCGTACCAATAACCCCGAGGAACTCCTTTTTCAGATTTTCCAATATCCGTTCTGACCTCTTGACCATCTAACTACCCCCATTAATTATGTCTTTTACCCAATAGGGTGACTTTACCCTTCTCGGACCAATCCGGGTCCTCGTTACTCGTTGGCCATTTGCCTTAGGTACTGAGAGATTTAACCGATAGATAATAGATGGCCCCAGTCTTACGATTTGAGAATAAAATACTAACCTTCTCTCTAACTTACTTATTCACTAATTTATACAAAGGTACTAGAGATAGTATACCTAATTAACCTAAAGTACTAAGTCAAATGTGTTTAAAAAACCCATTTAAACGTTATGGGAAAAAGCAACACAATTGCACTTAGCCTTTTCCATTCTTAATCGGATCGGCCAAGATACAGATCCAACAACCAACTTCCTCATATATTTTCCATTTTTTAGTTTTTCCAACATATGATTCATGTAGTATAATATACGCGAAACAGTCATAAAAGAGCCCTCCGGCGAAGGGTTCGTTGAACACATGCTGACCATCTCTCGGATCAACAGGCAGTTAGAAGTATACTTTAAAGAGAAAGTACCGTATAACTTTCTACGAATTGCTTCGATACCAATAAGGATTTCGAAAGTATTTTATTGCTTTATTTACCGAAAGCATCCTTTTAGTTTCCCCGTTGGGATAATGTGAAACATATGTATTCTGTAAAACGTTATTTTTTACGAAAAAATCGAAATAAGAACAAAGCTAGAAATCCCGTTCTATTACATTGCCCCCCACTTAGACTGAATCATATGTTGCATAAACAAAAAAAAAAGGAAGACAATACGTACGCCACTGGTTTGCATCTTGCTCGTTCGTAAACAAACTACCAATTACTCAATCTATAAACCTAAAGTTACAAATTACAGATCACCATTCCACTAACCATTCTGCTAAATGCAGTCTTTGACGTTCGAATTTCAACACTCACGAATTTACACGCACTTTTGTTCTACCACTGTCCCGCGAATCACTGTTCCTGAGAAGGTCCAATTCGTTACACTAATGTCTTTGAAACAGCAATTGGCCTCCTCATTTACTGCTCCCTGGTCCGGACTGGCTGAGTAAATACATTTGAGAGCGGTCGGCTCCATCTTGGTTTCGCTGAAATCCATATCCTCATCCGTTGGGGTTACTCCCCCTCGAACTGGTAGTTGGGACTTAACATGGTAGGCATGGGCTAAGTTCTTCGGTAAACTGGCTGGTAGGTACTGCCACCCTTTGGAATGATTATTGGTTAGCTTCTTCAAAGTGAGGTAATTAGCTCCACTCCATAGCTAACTGGCTAAAATTCCATGCCTCCTCCGCTGTAGGGTATGCGTTCTTTGTAAGTTCGTATTGGGAGAACGGATCTGGCATATGAACGGTTGGTATTGTCAGTGCCCTCTATTCTCCTGGTATCCTGGTTAGACCCTGCCTTTCCTGGTGTAGGGGTATAACGGTGTCTGCTAGCATTTTCCCATATCTTTCTGTGTATATAAACCATTGGAGCTCATCGGGGAAATGAAAAAACCTCGCATTGACATTTCCATCTTCTTTCTAACTGGCCTCCAACTCAACCGCTGCAGTGGCCCATTTGAGTTCAGGAGCGACCTTCATCCAGTTGTTTTCTGATTTGGGAGTTGACTGAGAGTGGTGGTTGGCATTCCATTAACGTTTCGTGTTTAACTAACAACCATGCGGAACTGGAATCCGCTTTCATACAAAACTGGTTGCGCTGGTAACGTTCAGAAGTCCTCCCCTGGTCTACTCCAAACAGTCGGTCCTTAGCACTCACGTAACCTGACGTTTACTCCATGACATTTCCTGCACCATCTGACATGGCTTCCCGGATAGAAGGGATAACTCTGTAAACTCTATAGCTGTCTCCACTCACTCATATCCCCTTATTTCCACATTCCTGCATAGGGTAAACATTAACGCGTTTCATCTCATCACGGCTCCTTTTCTACTAAAACATTAAGACATTACTTATGCTCACGACAGGTGATATACACAAAAAAACTTTTGGTTAAAAAAAACATCTTTATTAAAATAAATCCTTTTTACAACGATAAAACTTAGGTATAAACCACTTAAATATTACACAATTATCTAATCTAGCTTTTCCCAGTGATCTCGATAGTCTATCACACAATGGTCTCGGTCTCTTGCTTTTTCTTCCTATACCTTCCCTAGTTTTTGCTTTCTTCTACTTTCTTCTAAACCGTACATCTTCAGCCTTACTCTTGGGAAATTACCTGTCCATGGCTCTAGATTAGCGATTTCTGTTTCTTCCATTCATTTCATTCATTCCATCTACTTGTCTCGTCGCTTCTTTCATTTCATTTCGTCTAGTACTAAAACTAAAATCCCTCTTGTGTATTTATTTAACAAAAAAAACAGAAATGATTTGTGTCTATACTTACTTCTTCGGAGAATCTAAGGAATTTTGATAACATGTTTTTGTTATCGGTGCGTTATTACTCGTTTTTACCTTGTTTACTTCTAAATTTTCCGCTTTGAAAATCGTCTTTCCTCCTGTATAAAACGTCGCTGTAACTTCCCAAAATTTCACCATTTTCTTCTTTTTTCTTGTACAAAAGTATCGCTATACTTTCCTATCAATTTCTCATTCATCGGAAACTTGCACATGGCTTAACACTTACTATGTTCACCACATAGTCTCATAACACAACATTTTCATTTCACTTCATTTTCCTAACTACAGAATTATCGAGAGATCTGTACCTATATCTAAACTGTCTACATTCACCAAATGTAACAAAAAGGGGGGGGGGGTGTATTTTTATGGTCTGAGGTAGGGGAGTAGTATTTAGAAATGGGACAACAATACTTCTATTTTTGCCTTCTTGTGGGGCTTCGATGGTAAATATGGCGGTCGCCGCCATACAAATACCGACATCAGTCATGATTGAGTGGCTCGCAAATCGTAGTACCTGCACGTCTACAGGAACCACGAGATCACAGCCGTGAAACAGAATTTCCAAGTCTTCACGCAGTCTGACAAGATTTGGTTGTTTTAAACTATCACCAAACTTGTTACTAGGGGACCAGCCCTTAGCGGTCGGCTGCTGAAGTTAAGAGTACTATTGTTAACCAGGTTGTTGTCCTTTTCTTCCGGGCTATTGTACAACTGGGAAATTTTCTCTGTATCCTCGGGATTTCAGATACCCTCAAGATTTCCAGAAAAATTTCTAACTGTTGGTGAATCAACGGAACTAGACAAGCATGCCTCATTTTCAAAGGTTGGTACCATTTCCTCAGCACAAGTTGAGTAACGCATCTCTCTTACTATAACTCTATGCTCAACTCCATTTGAGTTACGTATCCTTACCACTATAACTCCCGGCTTGACACCCTTTGAGTTATGTATCTCTCTTACTATAACTCCAGGCTCAACACCACTAGAGTTACGTAGCCCTGCTACTATACCTCCACCATTTAAGGTACGTAGCTCTACTATAACTCCCGGCTCATCGCCCTTTGAGTTACGTAGATTTCCTCCTATTACTCCAGGGTCAACACTCTGAGTTACGTAACTCTCCTACTATAACTCGGTGCTCCCTGGCCTTTACGCCAATAAAATCCATATTATTCTCATTATTCTCGCTAGCTTGTCCTTTGAAAATGCCTACAGACTCACTCGTCTGCAGAGGTATGCCGTAAACGCTCTTATCTGTGTGTTACGCTAGTTCCGTCGCATCGTCGCTGTGCTTCTCAACGAGGTAGAGTCATTTAGATAACCAATATGCAAGGTCAAGTTATATCCACACAGAACTAACGTTGTATGAATCTCCTCCAGATATAACTTCTTCTAACCGGTAATCCTTTAATCTATTATCAAATAAGTTGGCTCGCCCATATGGTAATAACGCCCTTTAACAACATTGAACTCACTTCTTAAATAAAATAAAACCACTTCACAAATCACCGTACTTCACAAAATTTAAAAAAACTACCTGTACCTGAAATTCCTTAAAATGTTACTAATCTTCTCCGCAAACCCTTTTTTTTTCAAAAAAAAACAAACACTAAAAATACCAAAACTAAAAAAAAAAGATCACAAAAAGTTTAGCCTTTACCTCGAGATTCTAATCGATACTACTAATGTCCTTTTTCCAATGAAAAATAAAAATAACCCTCCGGTTAAATCACCTAATCCAGATGTTAATTGGCTATCGCTTTTTATTATCTTTTCCTTCTGTTTCGCTTTTTACCCAAAAAAAAAAATTCAAAAATCTTTCCAACCGGCAATGTCTAAAAACCCGTAAAGGAAATGGCATTCTACCGAATAGGTGTTCTTCCGCATCCAAACAATAAAACTCCGTTATATCTTAAACACCTTTCGAATACCCTTCCATTGTAAAAATATTATGCAAATGCAGCACCAGGCCCCAGACAATCAAACTCTATATCGGTCCTTTTAAACGTTATCCCTGACTATTCCGTCATTAACTGGTAATTTCTTTATTACCTTATAATCTGTATACTATAGTAAAACCCAAACTTAACCCAAATAATATGGGTAGGTACCTATCCTGAAATCATAGGCGTCCTACTGGGCTGGAACTACATTTGTACAATAACCCTTAACTTGTGCAATCGATAATTTATTTAAATGAGAGTACAGATGACCTACTATAACAATTCTACCTGTTATACAACTACAGTGTAATAAATGTAAATCTCATGCATCTTACCTTCATACCACGAAGTTATTAAACCTCAAAATCAAATCAATAAACAAAGTTTGAGATTAAAACAAATGCAAACCAATAACAACAAGCCTATGAACCAAAACCCAAATATCCCGTCGAGAACATAATACCTGTAAAAAAGAGTTACCTAAAAAAAAATTCTAACTAATAATATACATTGCTTCCAATATTCAAAACTCGCTGCTATCCGCCTGGCTCCGATCACAATCAATCCTGTAACGAAAATTATTAGCAAAAATCGGACTTTAATCGCTATCCATCCAAATCGTATTAGTGCTATCCAACACGCTAAAATCAAACAATATATTCAAAACACTTGGTAGGAATCTAAAGCTGTACCCTCCTAAAGTCACTCCTCTGGTTCATTGACACGGCACTGGGGTTCTTTGTATGTAGATTTATGACATCGGTAATTAAACAATAAAATAATATTATGCTGGAAGAAAATTGATTAGTTTATTAAGAAATTAATTTCAGGAAAAACCGACAATTTTACTATTTAAAATAATTTGTTCACTTTTCGAAAAAAATTATATTGCTAGAAATATCGCAAAAATTATACTTTTAATTACCATACATAATGAAAAGAAATAAAACGCAGCTGATTTGAATAAAATAACCCTATTTAAAAATCACAGACATATTTTTATACTTTGCAAAACGAGAAATAGTTTAATTTGACCAAAATAAACAATACAACAAATTCTGCATCTCATTTAAATAACAATACGATGACATATACTGGCACGATATATGTCAAAGGAGTTCCACAGTTTTATTAGTATTTATCTACTCAACGAACAGTCAATATATTGTTGTGTTTTTCTTTACTACAATCTTTCAAACCAAAACTTTATCTTTCACTTTTATGACATAATCTATACACGAAACTTTTAACCACATAACCATGGTTCTACAGTCGATATCGAAAGCTACTATTTTCACACAACATACACTGACCTATTTTAGTATACACATGCAATAATCTTCCTGGAATCTTGAATTTCTGTGCTCTTGCTTAGTATTACCTGAAAACCCTATCTATCTCTACCCTTAAACAACTCTAACAGCAAAAATTAAGAAAATGATCTTTTTAATTCGTAGAAAAATACTTGTTTGGTTTTCATTCAGGCAGAAAATTTTGATTCCTTCGTTCCTTCCGCGTATGTTTAATGATACTTAGTTTTTTTTTCAATTTTACCTCAATTATCGTGATTTTAATAGAACAATACCAAAGAAAAGCAATTTACTATCCAACAAACATATTTTATTCTAGGGAATAAAATAACATAAGACTTAACTTTTCATATAATGCCATCAAGTGGTATGATGAATATAAATTAGAACATTTCGAGCAAAAGATACGCTAAAAAAAACGGTTTTAGCACTTTTCATGATACAGCATTGAATGTCTGAGCAATTATACATAATTGTTTTTAGAAACAGAGCAGATGTTAATTAACATACTAAATAATAAATAAATTTATTTCAAAATTCATCCATAGTTCAATATGTTATCCCGAAAAGAAGATTACATGTTCTAATTACAAATTCATCCTTCTGCAATCAAATTACTATTATTTTAACTCAAAGTAATTACTTTTCTAGGTAGAAATATATTTTATCCGACCGTAATAGATAGTACAACGGAAACAATAAGGAGAAAAAATGTTTTTACAGAAAAAATAGTACCTATATACGTTTTTCCCTAAAAAGCCTAAAAAACACGGCGTAAGGTTCTCTTTCCTGTTGCCTTAGTTACACAAATAACTGACAACAATATCAAATTTATGCTAACCACATCGAAACCTGCAACTAAGCAAAAAGAAAGATCAACGACGCTGCCACCAATTTTTATGTGACGGGATTGATCTAGATTATGGCACTGTCTAGTATTATTAAGTTACGAATCTAACTGGTAGCGTTCAAGACTCAATGGTAGCGTGTCCCTAGCCGAACCTCTAGATCCTTCCCTTCACAGTGAGTTTAAAATCTATCCCGGAAATAACTAGCTAATTACACCTGCATAGCAAGAGCACTCCAGTCGTGACGTTTCTCCTTGAATGTTAATTAAGGTGTTAATTGATATTAGAACAACTTACCAATCGGGCCTTTACCAGATATTTCAGCTCTGCCTCGATAGTCCGCGGAAACAGCGCGGTCTACGCGCGAACGCGAATCGTCCACTCTTGTTAGCGTGAATCCCCTATCCCCTTGATTATAGTGAGCAATAAAACACTAGATTTTCAAAACACTTAAATCTATTAACAACAAGAGATAAAGAAAAAGAAACTTTACAATATTAAACTTAAGATATTTACAAGATAAGTGTAAGAGAATAAAGAGAGGTGTTTTACTGAAATGATACCCAATATGCAATTAAAACCCAGACATGCGTTTACTGTGAAAGAGAACAAACTCGAGAATAAACCCTTGATATGAGAAAACCACCCAATCTGATTCAGTTAAAATAAAGAAAACTCTGAAGTTAATCCTAAGATTGAAGAGTACGAAACGACGATCGTAAACCCTGATATTTAAACCCATCTTTGCACTTTGAATTACGATTCACTTTCACAAGAAAAACAAGCGCGAAAACGGAACTATTGATTTTTAGGAGACTTTTTCGTAAGACGTAAAAATCGGAACTGTCGCGTAAGAATAACCTTTCGTAACTTTCCCGTACAAACTATCCCTTCGAAACCTTTCATTACGAAAACTAACTTGGAACTTTCCCGTACCAATAACCCCGAGGAACTCCTTTTTCAGATTTTCCAATATCCGTTCTGACCTCTTGACCATCTAACTACCCCCATTAATTATGTCTTTTACCCAATAGGGTGACTTTACCCTTCTCGGACCAATCCGGGTCCTCGTTACTCGTTGGCCATTTGCCTTAGGTACTGAGAGATTTAACCGATAGATAATAGATGGCCCCAGTCTTACGATTTGAGAATAAAATACTAACCTTCTCTCTAACTTACTTATTCACTAATTTATACAAAGGTACTAGAGATAGTATACCTAATTAACCTAAAGTACTAAGTCAAATGTGTTTAAAAAACCCATTTAAACGTTATGGGAAAAAGCAACACAATTGCACTTAGCCTTTTCCATTCTTAATCGGATCGGCCAAGATACAGATCCAACAACCAACTTCCTCATATATTTTCCATTTTTTAGTTTTTCCAACATATGATTCATGTAGTATAATATACGCGAAACAGTCATAAAAGAGCCCTCCGGCGAAGGGTTCGTTGAACACATGCTGACCATCTCTCGGATCAACAGGCAGTTAGAAGTATACTTTAAAGAGAAAGTACCGTATAACTTTCTACGAATTGCTTCGATACCAATAAGGATTTCGAAAGTATTTTATTGCTTTATTTACCGAAAGCATCCTTTTAGTTTCCCCGTTGGGATAATGTGAAACATATGTATTCTGTAAAACGTTATTTTTTACGAAAAAATCGAAATAAGAACAAAGCTAGAAATCCCGTTCTATTACATCAGGCACACCGTTCTTAATTAAAATTATTAAATTAAATTAGCTCTACTATTTATTATTATTATTATTATTATTATTATTATTATTATTATTATTATTATTATTATTATTATTATTATTATTATTATTATTATTATTATTATTATTATTATTATTATTATTAACATTAATAATGAAAAATTAAGTTTTATAAAATTTTTTGGAAATGACACGTTCCGCCCGTCTAATTTAATTTAATTATTTTAATTAACAAATTGCTCCCTCTAGCATTTTTTTTTAACTATTATAGACAACTAAATACGATTGGTGAAAGTGCATACATTTCTCTTCCAAACAGTCTTTAGTTTGCTAAAATCGGATAAGTGGTTTATAAGTTACAGCGATTTAAATGATTACACATTCAACAGCTTCCCCCCCTCTTATTAAAGTCGGTACAGCAATGAGCATAAGACCAAAATGATGGATAATTGTCCAAGCTTTTTAATGGTGGTACCAAGGATATACCTTAATGTGGGATTTTCGAAAATATGTAAAATTTTAAAATTTACTTTTCAATTACGCCCTCTTGCGGCAAAATGCGGAACTTAAAAAATATTTCCAGAATTTTCTCATGGCCATTTTAGTTATCATTTTTTTTTCTCGAGTTTCTATGCCCAGTTGTTTCCGAGATACGACCGGTGGCCATTCATAATGGTCTGTACGCCGGCAAAAACATTTTTCTATTTAAAAATTATTTACAGACGCTAACATAACTACTTTAAAGTATTTACGGCTAGATGTCACTGTTCAGAGATTTCTTTCTGATTCCGGCTAATAACGCTATATGTCGTCGATGTACGGATAAAAGAAAAATAGATCTTAATGTTCAGTGGTAGTGAGTGAGTTCTCTTTCCCCTTATAACACCCTCCCCGGTCTGTGAATCACAGGAGATTTCAGACTATTACTACTAACATAAAATTAAATAAGTTATATGACCAAAGTTGGTGAGAGAATTTCATGTCCCCCGTAGCGCAATTGGCAGCGCGCTTGACATGTAATCGAGAGGTTCTGGGTTCGATTCCCAGCGGAGGCATAAAACTTTTTCAATTTAAATCGAGTCTGTACGCCGGCAAAAGCTTTTTTTAAATGTTACTTTAATTTATAAACATAAAAATTTCAAAATTTAAGCGATTATCTTTACAATCATCAAAACAAACAACGAAACCCATTTAAGTTGTGATAATAATTTATTTTAAACAAACCGCTGTATTACAAACGTCAAACAACAAAGCCCGAGGGACTTGTAATCAATCTTGTACTTTAAGACAGAACAGAACAACAATTTTACAGCATTATAAGCGCAAGGCAATGTATATTTTACTTCTGTTGCCTTGTTGCGTCCGTGTTTAATTCCCCGCCGAGCCATTTAGCTAATTTGTCTAATGTTTCAGATCAGAACGCCAATAAGTCTCGGGTGTGCTAACGAAGATAAACTTTCCTTAGAAGTAAATCACTGCTAGTCTTCGTTTTGCTTCGTATCGAGATTTACAGCTTTCCGAACGGGGTATATAGAGCGGAACACGGTCGAAGTCGCAAAGAAGTAGGTTTGTTAGCTTTTGATTTAATTTCCGATAACTTAAGGATACAAATTATAACAACGAGTTCGGTACAGGATATTATTTGTTATACCGTAGTTCCGTCTTACTTTGCCCACCGCAGGGTAACTTTGCCCAGCGACATGTCATAAGTAATTATTTGTTGAGGTAAAACTGGCAACAGTGGAAAGTGTGGCAACATTCAAAACTGACGGTTAACATTAGTCGGCCATCGTTTATTCTTGTTTGCAAGCTCTAACCGGCATGAAAAGTGTTTTATGAAGGTAAGTACTTTTGTGCATTTTTGATCGGTTTTTTTACCTTTTAGAGTAAGGTCTGTCCACATGTTGTTACTAAAGGATATATTTTGGAAAATTATTTGTGTATACTTTGGAATCTTGGGAAAATACTGATATTATTGGTTAAGTAAAATTCTACACCTCAGTATTTTTTAAAAGAGGCACAATAAGTGGGCAATGTTACCTTCTAAAATTTTATCAAATTATTTTTTAAGTTTTGGTAAAGAAAACATTTATTGATTGTTTTTAATCTGTTGTAGGTTAAGTAATGGTTAAGTACAAAAGAAAGTTGGGTGCTAGGCACTATAAAAACTATACAGAGGAAACGTTAAATCAAGCGGTTGCTGCCATGAAAAAGGGGCTTAGTAGTAGAAAGGCAGAAAAACAATTTAAGATCCCTAGAAAAACTTTGTTGTGTAAGATTAATAAAAAACACACAAACCCAGTAGGACATCCAACTGCCCTTAGCGAAGTAGAGGAACGACATGTAATCTCCAAACTTTGCTTTTAAAGGTCTTTTTCAGGCGTGGGCAATGTTACCAAAAATTCAGGGTAACTTTGCCCACCAACTTTTTTATTTTTTTTTTAATGAAGTTCTGATCTCATTGCCTTACCCTTAAAAGACATGAATTGAAAAGGTATTATGTTCAGTTGCTATTTTTTGTCTGTTAAAGAACATCCAGGTAAAAAGATATTTTTAAAAAACCTAAAAAAAATGGGCAAAGTAAGACGGAACTACGGTACTTAGGTGTATACCGGGTGATTCTCGAAGAGCTTGCATTAGAACTTTTGAGGAGACTACTGAAAATATTTTTTTGAAAATCTGTAGGTTTTAGTTTATTGATATGCTCGCTTTAACTAAAATATTAACAGGTTTCTGTCACTTCCGGTTATACCGGAAGTAGCTTCAACTTTTATTTTTTAAATACAATATAGCATTTTTATTATATTTTTGGTTTTTGCATTAAATCCTAATTACATTTTATAGAACATGTTTTTTAACTAAGTCAACTAATTTCTGAGATATTTGCATGTTTTGTAATTTTTTCGTAAATGCATATAGCGATGAAATTATCCGTATATATTTTTTACCTTAGCTCCTGAACTAATTTTTTTTTGTTATTGTATAGTTGAAGAATCAACAAATCTTTAAATACAATGAAACTTGGTATAAAATATACAGGGAGGTCACAATTAAAGGCTCATTGTAAAAAACTTTAAACATTAAAAACTTTCTTATTTTAAGTAGAACATTCTGTATATTTTTATTTTATATTGTCACGTAGCTTTTGTTTAAGGGGGTCAGATGGGAATAAATAAATAACGGTAGACAGGTTTTCAATAAAAAATACTATAACTATATTATCCTACAAGAAACAAATTATAAAAGGACCTCGGTGTAATCTTACATCATATTATTGCGACGTCGAGGGCTGCTTTCAAGGGCGACGGTTTCGCGGGTGATGACCCAGGTTCTCAAATTATGCGTACCGGATTGGTACCTCTACCCCCCTGTCCACTGTCTGTTCTAGCGCTGGCTCCACTATTTATATTACTTTAATGAGGTTGACCTATTGATTGTAATATAAACAGTGCAAGCTTGGCATTTTTCTAGGACAGCATATTTTGCATGTTGAGAAACTGGGTCTTATAATAATAAAACTAAAAATTCTTATTTTTTACGGAAAGTTATACTTTTTCGTGACAATATGATGGTAAGTTAACTGCTTCTTAAAATTGCTATAACCTTTTCTATACCTATATCAATCCGTTTTCTTAGAATATCAGGTTATTTTTTAAATACGATTTTTTCAAGCTTGCCATGAAAACAAATGTTCATGGATACTCCATAGTGATATTTATAAGGGATATATTTAAAAAAATTATTATTTAGTCTTCTAACAATATCAGGTGAAATAGTTGGTTGATTCGGATATTTATCGTGATATATTCGACATGCTCTGAACTTTATTTTGCCACATTCATTTTTCACACTCTAATTCGAAATCAATCGCAAATACATGATAAATAAGTTAGACAATAAACTGCTTTCTAAAATTTATTATTTTTAATAAATAGGTGTGGTCTGTCAAATTGGCACCATATGTTTAAATTAAATAGTGTGCCTTATATTTCCACTCTAGAGTTGAAATATTTTCTTTCAACACGCGTGTGATATTCGGCGCTTTCGAGCCAAGTTAACCGTGCTTTTTTCTTATTTTCATAGGTGGTCGTAGGAAAAATTATTTACATTTACAAAAAGAATTAAGTGTTGGGAGACAAAGTAATAATTATTATGAGTGGGAAATAAAAAGCTTAGTGTACAGATCGGTAGACCCATGGCACTGTGGGCCTACTGTAACCATACACTAACATTTGGGAGGCTTAAGCCTTGGGTAGAAATACTACATAATCCTTCTATACTTCCTGAAAAAAAAAGGTCGACTGCGTAAAAATCCACCAATACTAAAATATTTCTTAAAAAGCTTTCGTCCATTTCGCAACGATATTAAGAGCTAATGAAAAATTTAAAATCACCAATTGGTCTAAGAGGGGGGGGGGGGGGAGAGTATTGTAAATCAGAACTAAGTCCCCGTAGATGCGCGTATGAGTTCTATGAAACCATGCTAAAAGGTATCGTTAATTTTTTTAGGGGAAAATATTGTTACTGTTAAAAATAAAAGGTAATTTGATAGCCTTGTTTACGGTGGAAGACCGGAGAGTAGACATGACTACGTGAGTTGAATTTAAGCCCAGATGGAATATAATAACCTGAAGTAAATAGACAAAGATCGTATATTTCTTTAAATGGAAACAGTGTATGTAGGTCGAGAGGTAACATATATATTTGAAATATTAAGCTCTCACAACGATATATTGAACACGGTCTTACTGAGAGCCATTTATCTACAATTTAATATTGGATATTTTGTTAGTATAAAGTCAGTGTTTAGTTTCAAGCGAAATTAGATAAGTTTTGTCTCCAAAAAGTAAGAAAATACAAGAAATATGCATTTACATTGTTGAAATACAAAGCTTAGTGATGCATGGTAAAGAACTAGGATAATAGTCCGTACAAAATGTGCTTTTTAAAAAGGCTTCCTTACAGTAGCGTATTTAGGAGGGGGCTGCCGGGCTACAGCCCCCCGAGCCTAGGAGCTCGGGTTTAAAGTTTAATTGCAACCCAAATTTTTCGTGTCACGGTTGGACTTAAAATTTTAAATAATGTATTCTTGGCTTAGATTAGAAAGGTCTTGTAGGAAACGTTTAGTTTTTAAACTTTTTCTTCTAATAGTTCTGTTTTATATAGAGATGAAGGTTTCGGACGCATATCGTTTTAGTTATTAATTTATGATGCAGTTTTATAGAAAAACGAGTAAAAAGAATAATATTTTATAGTATTTTTCTATTATATACTTGTCTGTTCCGTTTTCCCTTTTTTAGAGCTACTTTAAATCAACAAAAATATAACCCAATGCAACAAAATATTTTTGCAACAAAATTTGAAAAAAAAACAGTTAGGTATTTATTTTTAAAGAGAAAAATTAAAGTAAAAATTTGAATTGAAACATTTTTTATGGAAGAAGTGTGATAATTTATAAAAAAAAAATAGTGCGGCGAGAAACGAGAATGCTTTATTATGAATATATAAAACGCCACTTAAGAAGGAGTATTTCAAAACCTAAGCATTTGCACCAATAAACTGTTCTTAGATCTGCGCTCCTAAAATAAATGATTTCGGATAAAATCATCAATTTTGGCGTGGTGAGCAATATTTACTTTATTTTTAATCATGAAAAAACCTAGCCCGAAAAATGCTGGTTAGAGTCATACATACATCTTATGTTAAAATTAAAAAATGTTTTTTTTAATATCATACAATATCAATATCAAAAGTAAAAAAAAACATTTACAAAAATAAATTTAATCCAACCATGGATAAGTAATAATTTAATTTTCGAAATTTGATAGTACAGACCCGAAAATTTTTTGCCTGCGGCGCCTTTCCATCTTCTTGACTTGGTACAATATCATGAAATACATGTGGTCCCGACTGTCCCTTTCTCCACAAAAAAAATGTCCTACCTACGCCCACTAACCCCCCCCCCCCCCCCCCACCAGAGCATATTTTATGGGTGCGGCAATGTTTTTGATGAATGCATGAACAGAGTGTATTACCTTAGTTTGATGCTTCTTTTTCTGTCTAGTTAAATTATAAGTATAAGATGACCTTATGTTACTTTACAAGATTTTTTTTAAATTACACTATTCTAAAGGCGATCCTTAAAAATATTCAGTCAATTAGGAATGCTTAAAATATTGTAAAACCTTTATCCTGAATTTAATACCAAAATCATTTGTTTTGTAATAAAAGATTTATTCATGTATTATCTGATGTTAAGATTAATGATCTGTTTTGTTCAGACAGATTAAAGAAAACAACAAAACATGGAAACAAAGAAGTTTCGTGAATGTTTAAATGATGCACTGTGCAGCTAGTAAATGAGAAAAAGGACAAGAATAAAAGCGCCGAGTTAAATAAAGAATCATATAACAAGTAAACAGTGGCGCGACCAGAAAATATATTGGGGGGTAGTTCACGTAACTAGGACATTCAGGACTACATATATTTCATGATTTTGTATTTAGTTAGGAATGCGGAAAAGCGCTATAGGCAAAAAATCTTCGGAGCCACGATCAAAGTTCGTTAAAAATTCACCCAATGCTGTCAAAATTCGATTTGGATTAAATTTGGTGTAGTAAATGTTTTTTTTTTTTTTTTTCTTGATATTTTTAGTTCTTTCCTTTGTTCTTCTTTTCTTTAATTTAAAAAAAAATTCAATTTTGAAAAATATGAATGCTGTGTTAAATTTTGAAATATCTTTCTTAAAGTGCCATAAAATATATAAAGGTTAGGTTTTAGATTCATAATAAAGCATTCTCGTTTCTTCCGCACCATTTTTATTGTAAATTATCACATTTATTTTCTTCAATAAAACAGTAGAATGTAATTTTCACTCGTATAATGTCAACATGACTTTGTTAAATTTATTTAATGCATAATCAGTTTAGTATCCACCTACCTGTCCTTTGTAAAGTAATACCTTAATAATTTTATAACCTGGTTTTACCAACTTCTGTATAGCTATTGTCAATTAAGACGTCTATAATATATTTTATGTTTTACCTATCTATTATTGATCTATAATACCTTAGAAACGGAATATGTTATGATAGCAATAATACCTGCTATCACACCTAGGGCATTATAAGCGGGCATTATGATAATGCCCGCTTATATTACCCTAATGCGCTAATATGGAAATTTTATTGCTTATCCAATTTTATTTCTCTCACAATAAAGATCAAGTTTATACAAAAAATAATTTTTTCTTTAAACAATACTAAAAATTAAACTTTATTTCCAAAATAAAAATTACAATTTTGAAATGTCCCGGAAAATGTAGCTGATCCCACTATAGAATGGTCGGTGTTTTTTGTGATGGTAGCAGCGGTGGTAGCACTAACGCTATTTTGTATAGAAGAACAGTCTATTAAAGAATTTTCAATAGTCGCTACGGAATTAACCTCGGAATTAACTGAATTGGCAATCATTTTGGCTATTTTGTTTTTGGATGAAATACTTTCTTCTATATATCCTTCAGCTACTGAAGAGCTTTTCCATTTCCCATGTTGTTTTAGCGTTTCAAACGAAGCACCTGCCTCAACAAGTAAAGTTGACGATGTGCGACGCAAACAGTGGCCGGTGTAAGCTTCTGCATTATCCAGTTTTAAAAATTTTGCGATCAATGTTGGGACGCTTCCTATGGTATTTTTTCCAATGGGTTGTACTGTACATCGACCCTTTCTATAGGTAATAAAGAATCTTCGCTCCTTTATTCCAGCTGGTCTTAATGTTGTATACTTTTTTATTAAATTTAAAGCGCCTAAATCTTCTTCGATGATAGTAAAACTTTTTGAAGTTGAAGTTTTAGTTTCTGGTACCTTTATAACCAAGACTGTTCCTCTATCTTCAATGTCATCAATGGTCATTTTGACCAACTCATCTCGTCTTAAACCTCCAAAAACACCCATTACCAATATGACTTTGTGTACCAAGTAGATATCATCAGGAGCCTTCTTAATAAATTTTAATATTTGTTCTCCTTCCAAAACTTTAGACTTCTTCGGGACGTATCCTTTCGACTTAACTTTTAAAAAAGATATGAGACGATGGTATTGCGAAATGTCTATATTTTCATAGACCATCAACGTAGACCTTAGGGTAGAATACTTGGTCCAGAGAGAGTTCGGACTGTATTTTTCCGACTAAAAATAATAAAGTTTGTTAAACATATGTATTAAAATAAAATCAATAACTTACCAGTTCCTGGAAATATGCCATTAAAACATTTTCGGTTATTTGAAGAATTGTGTTCGTATCTTTCCAAATACCAAATATGCCATACTCCCGATCATACTGTTGCCTTGATTTAACTGGCAAAAGATTTTCGGTCGCTTTTATGACCTTTTCTCTTATATTTTGTGGAATTTCTTCCATTTTGAGCAAATCGTTAAATAAAAAATGCCAACTGACTAACTGACAGAAACATCAAAGTCAAACTTAACACCAGTCATTATCTACTTACGTATACAGGTACAGGTGCAACTTATTTTTTATATTGCGAATAAATAATGTAATTAGTCATTGAAAAACTCTTTTTTAGGTAAAACATAAAGCATTGTATGCACCACGGGCTTTACTGGACTATAATGCCCATCAGGCAGAAACCTATCCCTCGGGCCAGAGGCCCTCGGGCTATTTCTACCTTCAGGGCATTATAGTCCCCGTAACGCCCTTGATACATAAATAGCTAATAAGGAAATTTTGTTTTTAATATCACATCTGACGAAGCTGCTGTGACAGCGAAATACGTATCATGTTGACATTATACGAGTGAAAATTACAAACCACGAGTGTTTTATTTCATTTTTTTTATGATAAAACACCTGCACTGTAGGAAAAATCCTTTAAGGCGCTCTGGGAGCGGTGCGAGTGCGAAAAAAGCGATTAACGTTGGTCTTGAAACGTTAAAGATTGTATTCATTGGAAAACACGATCTCAGGAAGATCATTCCACAAAGATGACGTTCTCCAGATGAAAGAATTCTTAAACAATGAAGTTCGAGGAGTACTAAGCTGAACAACATATGGATGAGCGGCAGTGGTTCGCCGTGTATTTCTGTTTTGCATTGCTCTAGGTGGAATCAAGTGGGCAATGTCAGTCGAACACCTGCCATGGAAATATCTGTAAAAGAGAGCCAAATCACCAACCTTTCTTCGATGCTCCAGGCTATCGAGGGTCTTGGTCAGCTCGGGGTCGCCGATCAGACGAACGGCTCTCCTTTGAATGGAATCCAGTAGCCGAAGGGTGTGCTTGGGTGCAGAGCAATATTCTAATGATGGTCGAATCTGGGCTTTGTAGAGTGTCAAAAGTTGATGAGGTGTGTACAACCTTTTGGTGCGGAAAAGTACATCAAGTTTCTGTGCAGCTACCTTGGCAATTGCGGCAACGTGATCATGCCAAGACAGATTACCTCCCAGATTGACCCCCAGCAAATTAATAGACGGTGTCAGGGGAATTGCGTGTCCTGCCATGACTATATCCGGTTATGCAATGTTAACCTTTTTGGAGAAGACTGCTGCCTGGGTTTTCTTAGCATTAAATTCGACTTGGTTACTGTCACCCCAAGCCAAAATTTCTTCCAGGTCATTGTTGAGGCGCAATACTTCATGCTGCCTGCGAAGATGTGCGTCGGCAGCGGATGTTTGGGGGGTCAAGGTAAAAGATGAGACAAGTGTGCTGTCATCAGCAAAGCTATAAATTGGATTTTGGGTTTTTACTAGAAGGTCGTTAATATACAGTAAAAAGAGGATAGGCGACAATATGGACCCTTGAGGAACACCGGCATTGATGGTGAAGGTGTCTGAGACAAACCCGTCAATCGCCACTTGCAGAGAACGGTTCTTAAGGAAGCTGGTTAACCATAAACAAAATCCATTAGGCATACCGTAGGATCGCAATTTACTTAGAAGCCCATCGTGCCAAACACGATCATAATATTATTATGGATTTTTATCAAGTAAAGGCTGAAACAATTCGAACTTTAATTTTTGTCTTTAAAAATAAAATACGGAGATTGATGGTTGTCATTTGATTTTATGGTAAATAGTACATTACTCAATTAAGCATAATAATGATGGCTGTTATTTACGCGGATGTTTATAACACGAGCGGTAGGCGAGTCTCACAAATCATCCAAGCGAATAACTGCCATTATATGCAAATAGAATACTATATTTTGTCCTGGACTAACAAATAATTTTAGTTACAATTAAGTACTACATAAGAGTCATGGCGTTGCCATAGTAACAAGCGCTGCGACTTGTTCATGGCATGCTCAGTTTTTTATTTTACTTACAAAATCGTAATGAAATCATATGAATTTATTATTCAGTAGTGAATAATGGATATTTTACACTAGTGTATGATGAATATTATTATTAAGAAAACACATGTATAATCTTATACAAGTCTTGGACAAAATATTTTATTGCATTTGGTTATATTTTTGTTGAATTAAAAAGGGTAAACGGGAAAGTTTGTTGGCTAAACGCGTCTAGGGATGGATCTGACGAAATGAAAGAATATCTTTATTTGTTTTGTATTAGTTTCCGGAACTTTAAACCGATACCTATAGGTCAGCGCTGCCTAGCGGGACTCCTGTTATTGTAACTAATAATAATAGTAAGTAATAAGTAGTAATTGTAATTTGCAGGTGATTTCCTCTTAACATCTTGCTTATTTATTTTATTTTTTTCATTTAATTTGTTAGAGGTGCTGGTATGATCAAGAGTGTCTAATAACGACACAGAGGTCGCTTCGTGCAATATCTTACTGGTATGTCCCGCCAAATACTGCTTAACCAGTTTTGAGTTCCTTTCTTTCGTCGGATCCTAACTCTACTAATGAGTCATGATATGGCGAAACGCGTCTAGGGATGAATCAAACGAAGTGAAAGGAAGAGTTCATAATAGGAAAATACTATAAAATATTATATTTACTGTTTTAAATTGAATCACAAACTCATAACTAAGACGATATGCGTCCGAAACCTTAATCTCTAAATAAAACAGTACTTTAAGGAGGGAAATCTAAGCGTTTTTACCAAAACGTTTCGTAATCTTTGCAAAAAATACATTATTTCTTATAAAATCATCAGTTCAGTCATACCTACCTATAAGCCAAAAGAGAAACTGATATATTGATTTTGTGCTATGCCGGTTTTACATTTTTTTTATAAATATTCAAAGATTTGGGTTGCAATTAGATTCCCGAGTTCCGGGGCTCGGTTAGGTATTAAAAAGGGTATATTGGTTACTAGTAGTTACATTATATCAGAGCTATAATGAACCTTATCTAACTTATAGAGTCTTATAGAATCTTTAGAATCTAACCTTATAGAATCTAACTTACTATATTATAATCAGTCTTATTTATACTACGTACTAACCTTAAACTACGATAATAACCTTTATTAAGAGTGATTACCACATCACGTCTGACAATGACTATAACCCCTGACTTAACCTTGTTAGGGTGTTCAATGTTAAGCAGTTACTTATAACAATAATATTAAACAATTATTATTTAATAATTAAAGGTTAAATATTGGATTTGGTAATTCTACCATAATGTCCTTATTTTTACCCTACAGGGTATCTAAGTTCTATGATCTGATTATTAGTATGACCGAACCATAGATTGATTGATGAAATGATGAAAAAGCCTTGTTACAGCACTGACTTAAAAAATAAATGCCATAAGTATAAAATTTTTATAACATTGAAAGACTCTTATACAAATAGTTAGTTGCAAAAAAGATATCACTCTTAAAAACTATTGCCAGAGATTATTGTAGTATATTTTTAGTAAAAAGTAATTAGATCTACTTTTCTTTTATTTTTGTTCATAGTTCGTCCCACTGCGGGATGCCATAATTCAAGATATAAACAATGGTAAAACGAAAATTGAATTTTCAGTTATATCTGTTTGAAATTGAACGCGAATCTCCTGCCAAATATAAACCGAAATTATGTCGACGATGATCTGCAAAATTGGATTTCAAGATGTACATAAATTTTTTATATTCCTCAATATGTGTTATATTAAAATGGTTTTATTTTCGCGACGTACAACATTGTGGTAGACGAACATGTGACCTCGCCTAAGTTATTACGTATTTTATGCTACCAAATAGGAGATTTTCGCTTATCTTTATGTGTTTATACAGAATATATTGCTGAAATTTTACCCCAGCGAGAAGCTTTATTACATTTTATTCAAATTTTGTACAGTGCAGGTAAAGAAAAATTGCTTTAAAGTTATTTGTTTAAGTTTTAAAAATTGCTTTTTTATTCGATTTAAATTAACTGGTTGCTTTTAAAAATCCAATGTGTTTCTCAAAATTAAAACAACAATCCACTATTTATATACATAACATAAACTGCACTACCCGTAGTGCCGTTTATGCTAAGGACGGTTCGAAAAAATAAAATCCTGTTTTAAACTGCATACAGTCCATTATTTAGTTAAACATACCTATATTTGTGACTAAGAAGTCTTGAAACGGAAAACCAAATCGACACGATAGTGCTGAGAAAAAAGACAATCCGTTATATTAAATTTCTGTGGACGACCGTCATTAGTCTGACCAAGTAAGATTCTTTGACCTATTCCTTTATAAACGGTCGAAGTAGATTTCGATGGTTGCAGATCGGCTCAGGATGCGGCAGGATTTAATTTCTTCACAGCTGCTGCCGCTAATAGCTGCAAGCACTCCCCTTAGCCCCCAACTAATCCGAATAAGGAAAATACTAATTGACCAGGTTGATAAATTCCGATTAATAATGATCGCATTTTGACGGAGCTAATCTGAATAGCGGATCAAGGATAATAACAGAAAAATGCAAAGACCCTTTGAAAATAAACCCTAAAATTTACAGAGGGATCTAGTACAGGAATTTTTCAATGACATTTTCAAATTCAAAATAAATCTAATAGAATCCATACGACACATTTTTAATTTAAGCTTTCCATCGGTCTTGAAAACTAATGCACTGATGAATTTCCACTAAAGGGAGATGTTAAATAGATATATTTCATTACAAATACTTAAACCTTTTGCTACCCAATGGTTAAATACGTGTGTCATCAAGGGGATGTGCAAGGAGGAACTAGAGGCATTGGCAAAAGTAAAAAAAGTGATACTGCAGTGGGTACCAGGCCACGAAGGTATTACAGGAAATGAAAAAGCCGATAAACTTGCGAGAAAAGGCTCCGAAAATACATTCATTGGTTCAGAACCGGCACTCGGAGTGCAAAGGTGCACTGCACGAGATGCTATAAAGCGATGGATTAGGAATGAACAATCCACTGGAGTAACAGACAGGGATTAGCCCATACTAAAAGATTTATTGAAGATTCAGACTCAAGATTTACGAAATAGCTGCTTCAAATAAATTGGAACCAGCTGAGAACCATCACAGGAATTCTGACAGGACACATGGCTGTCAAGAATCATCTGCACAAAATGCAACTGTACAATGGAGACCTTGACTGCAGATTATGCGGACAAGATAGAGGAACTGTACAGCACATAGTTTGCATTGCGAGTCACTAGATCGGAAAAGGTAACAAATACTCGGGTCACCAAAACTGGAATCAGAGGGCAGTTTTATTGACCTACACAAACTAGTGCAAGGAACGGGGATCATGGAGTGGATGTAACAACCAAACAGGGTGAGCACAATGGGCCAAGTATAGTGGTCAAGTGCATTCGGCGTACGTACAGGTCCCCGGAAAAAAGGGGATGTGCCATTGTTTTTGGTGTTTTCAGGCAGCTATTTGCTATTATTTTTTACATATTAGTTTAATATAATTTAATTTTATTGAAAAAAAGTCATTATTAGGTATACAAATACCATGCCAAGGTAGACTTTAAAGACAAATAATAGCAGCATTTTGCCAAAATTACCTAGGCTTAAAACTTTGCATAAGGACAGGAATTTTATATTTAACACTTTCAACAAAAGAAAAAAATTAAAATCAATCTATTTCTATTTTAATGTTCCACTGGTGCCGTTCATCAGTCATTGCATTAACCCATTTCTATTAAAAAGAGACAAATGTAGCTGAACGGTTGCAGATCGAACCAGGAAGCGACAGGACTTAATTCCTTCGCAGCGGCCGCCACTAATTGCTACAATCCCTGGCCTCCACTGATCAGGATAAAGAAAGGACTAATTGACCAGGTTGTTAAATTCCGATCAATAATTGTCGTGTTTTAAGAGGGTTTCTTACAGTGACGGATTTAGAATGGAAATGCAGAAGACTTATTTTTTTAACCATAAAAGGTACCTCGCTTTTATGGTAGGACATCTCTATATACCAACAATTTTCTTTTTAAGGCTATATTTTTATCAAAAACTTACACAAATAAAAAAATATCATTTCGTTACCTCAAGCTAGCCACAGATTGATGTACGCGTGCATTTTTGTACAATTGACTTACTTGAATGCGTATGCATTATTTAGATCCTCACACAATGAACGCTCGTTGACGAATGCGCGTTAATGCACGTGTCTTTGGTCGGCTTAATTAACAAAGCATTTAAAAAACGTAACTAACAAATAAATATAATATGTACAAGTAGGTAATAGTATATTACTTATTAAGTGTAGTATAAGGCATACAACGCAAGATAGGATAAACTGCGAACGAGCCGCGTAGCGGCGAGTGCCAGTAATTACATGAGTGTGTAATTGCCTTACATTACGCAATACGTATTTTACCTTTTCTATAACTCTCACTTATAATTAAAGATCGGTTTCTAATTTATAAAATGTTGATTTAAACCTCAAATCTCAAATAATGACAATGTCTCTATCAAATATTCAAAAAACCAAGATAGATAAATATCACGATTTGAGTGGTTCCAGGCTAACTTGATTGTTATACTAGGTATCATAATGTACAGTTGTGTGTTTATATGCATCATAACGCATAGTTGTGCGTAAGAATGGATTTACTTATAGAGTACACTGTACGCAACGCAATATTTAATAATATAGGAGTAAAGAAATTAATATTATTTTTATGTATCAAATGTTAATACGCAACTGTATCAAAATTTAAGTTAGTCTTAAGATTTTTTATTAGATAAACAAAGGTTACCAAGGCTCTCTAGATCCTGCTTTACAAATATACCTAATTGTCCTTTTAAAAAAAAACTTAGAATGAAGAAGACATTTCCTTAGAAACAAATTCCGTATCTTAAAAGAGATTATATCAAACAAAACTAAACAGTTTCAACAACTGTACTATGCGTTTTATAAGGAGGCAGTCTTAGGGCATAACAACCCAAAGCAACTTTTTTGCATAATTTTTCAATTATGCTCATTAAATTGGGGGTTTTAATTATATTTAATCAAATTAATTAGTTTTTAGCGGTTTTATCAAAAAATCAAGAGACTTCTTGCCCTGTGGCATAACACAAAAAACTATCGACTTAAAGCTAATAAATAAGGTTTATGAGCATGAACAAATTACCAACGGTGTTATGTTACATACATTAGAAATTTGTTGCATAATCTTCTTGATCACTATACCTTTGAAAATAAATTGATTACAGAAAGAAACTTAGTGGCAAGCGGACAGAGTAGTGCCGCTATCTTTTGCATTAAAGTTTAAAGGGACGCCAAAGGTAATGGGTTCCCTGGGGTACAGGTAGACAATGAGACTATTTCGTCCTTATTGAGACTCATCAGAAAGCCATAACCTGTAAGCAATTCTCACTACAGCGAAAATATCTTTTATTTTATCTTTTTTGCTGTAGTGCGAATTGCAGGTTATGGTTTTCTGATGAGTCCTAACAAGGATGAAAAGGACTGTTATTATCTACCTGTGCCCCAGGGAACCCATTACCTTTTGCGTCCCTGTGTACTTTAATGCAAAAGATAGCCGCACTACTCTGTACGCTTGCCGCTAAGTTTCTTTCTATATATTTTAACGGAGACTAAATTCCACTATTTTATTTAAAAATTTAAAGCCCGATTGTACATTCTAACTTCAGACAAGGTTTAAGGTTGAACTCGGCTCAGTAATTCTTTTTTCCACATGTTCACTAGAATTCGGTCTTGAACTGGACTTGTACAACCGAGCCTAAGATCCGGTTGTACAAAAATGGTTTAAACTTCCTTCAGCGGTGAACCAAGCTTAAACTGTATTTTTACATATTCAACAGGAATTAAAAGCTTAATTCAACGCTGAACTGAGCTTAAGCCGAAATTGAACAGCCTAAAATGCGCCAACTATTATTTTATTAATAACAATCTTTCCAAATCAAAAAATCGTTCTTAAATCGGTAAACCGGTATCTAAACACCAAACCAGCAGTGGAACCACAGACAATCGTAATCGACAGTTTGTCGACAATTTCCCCTTACGTCTCACCCTGACTCAAGGTTAATCTACAAAATCGCTACCACCGACAATCCTTTTACGGAAATATATCGATTAAATTGAATCGCCACAAAGCGACTGACAAGTGAATCCCGCTAAAGTTTGTCGATGAATAATCTAACCTCAAAATTAGTTTTGTTTGGGTTTGTTCATGTTGTTTTTTCGGCAAAATTTTTTAAAAATTATTTGCCATTCTTTCACACACGGTAAGTAGAAATATTGGTATGATGAATAAATCTCTGACCCAAATTATTTGTTATGATGGAAGAAATTTCATTAATGCAGTTTGACATCGAATGTTGGCTTTGTACTGAAATATCTATGCTTTGCCCCATGAGCCTCTGGTAACTGCCAATATTCTTGTCCGTGGGGACACCTCTTCGCGGAATATTTCTTATGTGGGGCAATAGCATATCCACCAGCATTTGTGCCTGTGGCTTAGTAAGTCGGTATCTTCGTCTAAATTCCACGTCGTCCACAGTAAAAGGATTAAATGAGTCCCACATTCGCATCCTCTGCAAATTATAACGTCGTAGACCTAACCTACGTCTCTCGCGGTCCATTAAAATATTTACTGGTAACATTTTGATTAATAAACTATAATAAAAGATTGAAACTCTCCAAATATTTAAAAACGACCATAATCGCGCAAAAAAAAATATAACCTATTTTATTCTTCTTTTTTTCTGTAAATTATTGGCCTTTAATCATAACCTAGGAAACATACGGAATGTTTTTAGAATGGATTATAAGTCTTTATCGATAGAGCGGAAACACCCGAATAGATGACGATTTCGGTAAAGCAATTGACTGTGGTACGAATTTTCGATCGCTTCGCCAAAAGTGTCGTCGAATTTTCCTTGTCGATCCGACTTGAAAGCGATTGTTCGTGGTTCCGCTACAGTCCTGTATTCTTTAATAGAACTAACACTATATTTGCAAAAAAATCCCGGGAGAATAATTTACCAGTCAAACGATTTAATTGCAATAAAATCAAATTAATACAAAAGCTTCTAATGGCATATGAAAACACAACTAGGAGATTATACCGTGGGTGGTGCGGGCGCAGAAGGGCTTTGGGGTATCGCATTTTATGCCAAAATTAAAAATACCAATAAATAATAATATCTTATCTCCCATCTTCCATAACCTAATTTTACAACGTACTTTTAACAAAAAATAAATAACAAACTACCATACTTACATGCTCACTTGCAATCAATTTAACTTAACTTGTAAACTATATGTAAAAATGCGTAAAAAAAAATGGGCTCCATCCATTCCGCTTAAAGTCGCTTCCGTCAGCCGTCATGGCAACCACCTAGCAAGACGTGGACGTTCGAGTGAGGACGCGTGATAAACCGGGGCTCTGATTAGTTTACCGATGGGTCGATGGCGACGGAGCAATTCACTTGTAACTGTGTATTTTTAATTTGAGCTTTTCAAAGTTGTATCGTTTTGGGTACAGAATTTCCAATGTCAATTAACATGGTCGCATTAAAGAACTGCTAAACAAATGCCGGTGTATTTGAAAGTTATTCTGTTTGTAATTGGTCAATAGGGCTATCGACTTAAAATAACGGAAACACCAGCCAACTTGAGGATGCAGAAAATATCAACAATTTCGCACACTTTTCCTTTCAACTCAAATATTTAATTTTTTTATCTTCCGTCCTGGTCCGCCTCTGGTTTCTCATACTATACGTTAGCTTTATTTCATATAAAGAAAATCTCGGGAAATCCTTTTCACTCAGATTTGATGCTGGGTCTAATTTATTACGATCTAGATAACAGAATCTAATTTAGGTTAACTAGTTTTTAGTTGAGGATGTTTAAATTGAAGTTGGCACTATTGATTAGTGTGTTATTTAACCGTTGTACAAATTTAATTAGTTTAGAAATGAAATATTACTAAATACTAAGAAAATTGAACCTATAGAATTACTAATACAAAACTTTGTGATTATCTACGTAAAATTATTTTGTATTTAAACACAGTGTTCTTCATAAATAAAATAACGCAAGATAGATAAATGTCATGATTTGAGTGGTTCAAGGCTTACTTGATTGTTATATTAGGCATCGTAACCACAGCTGTGTGTTTTTATTCTTTACGCACAATGTCTTTAGTAATATAGGAGTAAAAAAAACTATCATTTATTGAGCTACCTACAACTCTATCACTAATACCGAGGAAAGTATATTGTCATCGTAAATATACAGGGTGTCGAATTAGGATTCCGGTGGAAAATCTAAAAGTAATTTTAAACATACATGGTGCCTCAGAAATGCAGGGTGTACCAAGCATGCGTTTTTTCAAGTGGGACGCTATATCTAATTTTATTTTTTAAGTCCTAGTGAAAATCTACGGTTATATTTTATAAAATATGATATGTCTAAATTCAATTATTTTTGAGATATTGACATTTAAAACATGGCATTTTCAGATTTTGATAAGCTGTAACGTTGGAGCGGTTCATCTTTGAGAAAAATAAATTTTACCTTCCTATCTTACTTTTTTATTCTCTATCTAAAAGTTGCAACTTCCGGTTTAACATGTTAAACCGTAAAACCGTTTTTTTTTTAAATTTTACATGTTAAACCGGAAGTTGTACCTATAGTAAGAGACTAGGAATTGCAATACCGAAGCAAATAAATAATCCCGGGATATTCGGGATCTGTTTATGTAAGCCCGGAATACTAGGATCGGAAAAGTATGTGAAAAATGATAGCTATCAGGGGATCCCAAAATTTGGGAATCCCGGGATTTCACTTCCTACGTGCTTTCCTGACCTGCAGCAGGTTACCAGGGAATTACTGCTTTAAACTTTGAACACAACGCCGTGCATTTTAAGTCTACGATTGCTTTTTAGGTTGACTATGTTTGTTTAGGAATAAGACTTTAAGTTTACTTAATAAAATTTCTGGTAATTTTTTTCGATCTCGGAACCACTTTTTTATTTTCAGGGATCCCGGGATGAGAAAAGTATCCCGGAATTTCAATCCCTAATAGAGACTCAAAAACTTAAATAGGGAGATAAAATAGTATATTACATAACAAGTGATGAAAGTGATACTTTTCAAACGAGGAGATATAATTCTACGAGTTTTAGAATAATCACTTTCACACAAGTAATGAACACTATTTCTTCTACGACTTTGAGAATTATTTAAAACGCCTTTGATTTGTGAGAAAAATACTTTAACATTAGTGTTGAAAAAAAAAATATTAACACTAGTGTTGAAATTAGCATACTTAGGATTATGTTCAACTTAATATCTGGTTTAATAGTTTCTTAATAGGGTTTTCCTTTATTTGTAGTTTAACTTTTTCATTTTTTCATATTTTATATATACAGGAAGAACTAATGCTGGATTCACTTCTAGATTTTAAATTTAATCAAGGAAAGATGCATTAAACATAAATCTAAAAAATCCACCCAACAAGGAAGATTTCAATTCAAAATAATTCTATACCTAAATTATTTAATGTTTTTATAAAAAAAAAGTCAAATACTCGTTATGGGATTTGAACCTGTGACCTTGCGATCTTTAGGCTAGAGCTCTATTCTCTGCTCTATTGTTACCGATAAACATTTTTTGTTTAATACATGCCATTTTCTTCAGCGCGATTTGTTTTTTCTGGTAACAGGTTTTCCAGTATATTATTAACATGTTTTATAGTTTCAGATGGCGTATTTTCACGCTTTAATTCTGAATCAGTAGACAAATACATGATAAATAGGTTAAACACTTTACAATTACTGCTTTCTAAAATTTGTTCTTTTTAATAAATAGGGGTGATCTGTCAAATTGGCACCATATGTTTAAATTAAATAGTGAGCCTTGATATTTCAACAATAGTGTTTAAATATTTTTTTAACACGCGTGTGATATACGGCACTTTCTAGTCAAATTAACCGTGCCTTTTTTTTCATTTTCATAGGTGGTCGTAGGAAACCCATATTTCTCTAGGATGAACCTTCTCTATATTACAGCCTGTCAAAGCAAATCTCATGTCGTCGCCTTAAGATGCAAATGGCCTAACTCCACTTTTAAATTGACATTTTGTATTGGTTATGTTTGCAAAAACTAACCGCACCGACTGGAAAACGCCTTACGACCGTAATGCTAGAGTTCGCGCCAAAAACAACAAGTAAAAACTGGCCTATCTCCGGTCCATTCTAAGACAATATACGATTGTCCTAACTCCCAGTAGTGTTAAGCAGTAGCACATGAACATACTCTATCGCTGTTAAAAGTGCAAAATACGGTAAAATTCCTTATTCAAAGTAAGTAATAATATTTTTTATTAGATTAATAGTATTTAATATAGAGGCAAGAACCTGAAAAAAACAAATGTATTAATTTTATTGTGTTTTTTACTATTTAAATTTGATTTTGATTTATTGTTTTGGAGTTAGGTCATTTTCCGTTTTTATATAATTGGAGGTAGGCCATATTTTCCCTTTGTTTTTGATTGCGTTATGATCCCTTTTTCGTAGTAGTGGCGTGCCACCATTTTGGGGAGGGGGCAAACATTTAAGGGACGTTTCAAGTTTTTTAAAACCAAAATTATTTTTAATTTAAACACTTAGGTACGTATGTATGTAAGTAGAAAAAGCCTCATTCCCGGACTTCGTATTGCCAGTCTCGGCTTGCGCCTCGACATCAATGTTTACGGTCGTCCGGGAATGTTCAGCTTTTCCTACTAGGTATAAAATGTACTATTTTTAGGTATGTGTTTTTGGTTTAATCTGTTTTAAACTTGGCAAGTGTCTGCAGAAAATGTCCTACCTCCACTTTTTTAACAAAAAAATTTTTTTTTTTTCAAAATACGTTATTTTTCATAATACAATAATAACAAAACTAACATTTTAATCAATAAATATAATTTTCGGTATGTTTTGACTCTCTGAGAAGTTTTTTGTATCTCCTAAAAACTTTTCATTTTTGGAGTTAGGCAATATGCATCTTAGGACGACGATGTGTCCTGTTCGGACGCACCACCCGATATAATTTGAATTAACGATTTAGTGCACAAATAAACCCCATTTAAACAGCAATTCAAACGACTTTATTTTTACCTTTAATAAGCTTAAATATCCTTAAATGGTCGCCATTTTAAAACCGAAGTTTAATTTAAAGTTAACTTTTTACACCGACAAGTAATCCTGTAATTAGGTTAAGCTGCGATTTATAGAAAATAAGAGGAAACGTTTAAACCAGAAGCAGACTTTAATTACACCATCTATAGAGTTTTAAAAGAAATATTGATCTTATCAGGGAAAATAGAAAAAATCAGGCAGAGAATGAGAGAAATTTTATATTATTAGTGTTTTCCTTTAATTTGACGGTATAGTTTTTTTAGCTCAGATTTTATCAGAGATTTAATAAAGCTATTTGGCAACTCATAAGTGGCCTAATAAGGGGGGTTAGGGGTTGCCGGGCTTACGCCTCAACGCCGAATTATTGTTTTAGCTGGTTTTGAATAGATTTACCGGTTACAGGTTACTAAGTAGTTTGTGAGTTGTGTGATGAAAAAATAATCCTAGTTGCCGTAATTAAAAATGTGAATTTTACAGCTTTTGAATGTAAGTTATACCTAGTATATTTATTTACAATTGGCAGCAACACTAAACATTTCATGAACCTTACCACGAAATAAGTTGGTCACTCCTCCCTATTCTACTTGATCTAGCAGTAACGATGCAATTAGACAAGTATAGAAAAGACTATCGAAAATTCGTTTTTATTTTGTGAAACTTTAATTAGTCAAAGCCCGTTCGATTTATCATTGGTATTTGGACAATTTGGAGCGAAGGTGACTACAAAACATGTGTATGCCGCAGAGCGCAAGTGACTTTTAACCACGTGTGTGTGACGTCGATCCTGTATTGCAACTAAAACCACCTGATAATATAAAATAAAATGTTTTTTTTTTTCTGATAAAACACCTGCACTGTAGGAAAAATCCTTTAAGGCGCTCTAGGAGCGGTGCGAGTGCGAAAAAAGCGATTAACGTTGGTCTTGAAACGTTGAAGATTGTATTCATTGGGAAACACGACCTCAGGAAGATCATTCTACAAAGATGACGTTCTCCAGATGAAAGAATTCTTGAACAATGAAGTTCGAGGAGTACTAAGCTGAACAACATATGGATGAGCGGCAGTGGTTCGCCGTGTATTTCTGTTTTGCATTGCTCTAGGTGGAATCAAGTGGGCAATGTCAGTCAAACACCTGCCATGGAAATATCTGTAAAAGAGAGCCAAATCACCGACCTGTCTTCGATGCTCCAGGCTATCGAGGGTCTTGGTCAGCTCGGGGTCGCCGATCAGACGAACGGCTCTCCTTTGAATGGAATCCAGTAGCCGAAGGGTGTGCTTGGGTGCAGAGCTCCAGACATGAGAGCAATATTCTAATGATGGTCGAATCAAAAGTTGATGAGGTGTGTACAATACATGTTTCTGAAGAATGTGTTAAAAAACTTGTTTAGAAAGTCTAAACCTGACTCCTTTATCGCCTCGTTAGTTAAGCCATCGTTTTCTAAAATAAGAACGTAAATAATTTACTTACCTACATCAGAAGTTTTATTTCGTTTCAAGCGCTCTATTAATTTTTTTTTAATGTCTTCTAGAACAGCCGTACATTGATAACTTCGGAAACAAGACATTTTTAGAAACGAAATCTTCTTTACTTTAACCTCTTTTTTATTTCTAGAAAATTAAATTTTTGTACCTGTCAGTACAAACTAAGGAAACTAATTATTTTCTGATTACGATCAGACAACTTAATTTTTCTTTAATTAAAACTGCATTACGCCGAAGTTGAAGGGAAAAATATAACGAAGGTAATTTTCTCGTTTAGTTTGCTTATTTATAATTTAAAATGGGAAATATTTTAAAGAAAGCGGATGCTTGGTTTCTCGAAAAAGAACAAACGATTTAATTTTTCCTTCATTAATTTATAAGAATTATTGTAAATTTAGGCTTTTAGAAAATTTGCCCTGCCATCATAAAATATGTATTTTCTACTCCCACATAGATATTTGGTATTTCTTTTATACTAAAGTGACGATAAAAGTAAGCTTTTCCAGTTAACTGTACCGCAAAATTTCATAATATTCTCTCTATCAGTGCTGCACAGTGTGAAAACCTTTAAATTTACCATTTTTAAAGAAAAATTCAATAAATACACACAATACGGAAATAGTAGCTTGTACAACAAGAGTGGATATTATGTCCATATCGCACGAGGAAGTAAATTAAGCACGACGCCGTAGGCGTAGTGCTCAAACTTCCGAGCGCCATATGGACAATCCACTCGAGTTGTACAGTATATTTTTTCTACGACTTAACTTCCGAACTTCATGCTAAGAGTTTTAAAAAATTATTTAAATTAGGCATCATAACTTGTCTTTTAAGTTGGCCATGAACTTGTGAGAACGTTAATAAGAAACAATTGAACAAAAATTTATTTTGAGGGCAAACCCATGGACCAAGTTACACTGTAACATATTTATCGATTTGGGTAAGTTCTTATATTTATATAAACTCACTTTTGAATATATCTATCTTTCTCACATTCAACTTTTTGCAGAATAACAGATAAAAAGCGATATATGTATTATTAAAAACGAACAATTTATTTTCTCAACCAGGTAATTTGATCAATAATTGTTTTACTGAAATGCACAGAAGAAAAACAGGTTTTTCGGGTTTATTTCTGCTTGTGTAAAGAATTATAACCCAGAAAGTACAACAAAATAGCTGTAGAATTCGTTTCAAACAGTTAAAAATGGATTTTGTGCATTATTATGAATGTTTAACGTTAGCTATGGTCAAATTTTTCAAAATAAACGCCAATTTATAAACTAGCAACACTGTTAACGTGGAAAGAGAAGACGAGAAGTGGCAATAGTGTAAGTAGAAATAACCTTAAAAATTTTGGTAAAAAATGTTTTTTTTTTCTAGAAATCTTATAATTTCGTCGGTTTTATCGGGTTATCTTTATGTTCTACCATTTAAGGAAGAATTACCAGTTAATTTTCTATGTTCGTTGCGTATAATAAAAGTTTTAGGATCAATTATTGGGGTTCGATCCCCGTTCAAAATATATCGGAAAATATCCTCGTGCACAAATATTTATAATAATATATATTATGGAAAAAAATACCCAGGTTAGTAAGAAAACGTTCATTTGGTACATATATAGTACATTTTATGCAAAACTAGTAATCGTCTATAAATGAGTGGAAATAAAGATATTTTTGAAATAAGAAAGTGCGTCTGTGTGCAAATCTTTAGTTCTGCAGAAAATAAGAATAATTTGGTAGAAATATATTTTGGTATTAATTTTGTTATTATACCTTCAATTTGTGCACCATTTCGTGTACTCTTTAGGAAAATATTGTGTATACACATAGACTCTGGGATAAATGTTTTGATTTAAATTTAAAAAAAACAAATTAACCTAACTTCTTTCAACTGTCAGAAAACGAATTAACAACATGTAAATTTGGCTTCCCTGTAATTGACTACTGTGATTGGTCAGTATCATAACCTAACTAGGATGGATATGAAATTTTGCCGCACAGTTAACTGGAGTAGCCTACTTTACTCGCCACTTAAGTGTAAAGGAAACAGCAAATTTCCATGTGAGAGTAGAAAAAAGTATTTTTTAGCAGATCACAACCACAAGTGATTGATTGATTGAAAAAATATCCTACAAATACAGGGTGATTTCTAAGTTGATATTTCTTTTTTAACTCTGTATAGAAGGCATTAAAATAAACAACATTTTCAAATAGCTTTTTTCAAAAAATGAGAGAGTAGAATGAGCCCGGAAGGAAAAACATTTTGCGTGTAATCTCGAAGAAACATCCGTACTTTTACGACACTCACAGTAAATTAGCACCAATATCTATTAGTTCATTGTTGTCAAATTTTACCATTTTCAGGTGTACAATTTAAAATAAACTTGCTTCAGAAAAACACATTACAGCGGGTTGCTCAACACCACCCGTAAATTGAATGACTAATAAGAAATAAGAAAAACAACAAAAACTATAGCGGGCTATATTTTGGTGGCCCGGCCCGCAGTTAGATTTTTTACTTCTGTATCTCGCCAATATTTGAGTTTTTTGAAAAAAGTATTTGAAATAGTTTATTTTAATGCCTTCTATACATAGCTAAAAAAGAAGTATCAACTTAGGAATCACCCTGTATAATACTGTGCGTAAAAATGTCCTTTTTCCCTTTGGACCCAGCGCCGAACTATCGTTCCTCTATGCTATGTTCTCACGAATACGAAAATTTCCCATTAGGTAACAAATTGTTATAAAAATTAGATTTCTCCATGGCGTCCTTATAAGGTACTGACCAATCAGAGTTTATTATATTTACTGAATCTTTCCTATTTTTCAAGACACTAAATTACATAATTTATATGTATATTGTACAATATGCTCTTAATTTGTTCAATATAACAAAATATATACGTATCAATAATACAACCTGCTGAATGTGCATAGAAAATTAACTTCTAGAAATTATTATGGAGTTGGTTTTACCATAATTTTGGCCGGGACGGTAAAGCGTCGAACTGTGGATTCAATGGTCCTGAGTTCAAACCAGGCAGCCTTCAAACTTTTATTAAAATTTTTAACATAATGCTCGTAAGTTTGATCGTAAAGAAAATACAGCTTGTTATGGAATAGCCTTATTATATTTAAATGGGTGTGCTAGAAAAACACCTTATAGTTTTTTTTAAAATCGACTATCTAAAAATTTAAGGTAAGGTAAGAACCCCTAAAATCAGACCGACGCCAATGAATAAAGGCCATGAACTTCTCAATGTAATAGAGTGAGAGATACGAGCAAAAGCCTAGCCTTGCGAGTGAGAGAGATGGATGTCGCAACGTTGCCAAATATCAAACTGTCAAAATCAGTCGTTCAGTAAATAAAACATAGGTATGGGTTAGATGTGTTTAGTAAACAAGCCACTATTTTTAACTGCTTCACTTTTTAGCTAAATAAAAATAATAAAATAGGGAAATAAATACGGAATCATCAGCAGCCTAACAAAAAGTAAAATAGGTACTCAAATTTTAGAAAATAAGTTATATTTCACAAGCATCAAAAAATATATATAAGCAAGAGCACGTAGTAATGGGCAAACTAAATTTGCATATAGTTTTAATTTATTTATCAACTATTCAAACGACAAACAAGTCATGCCATATAATAATTAAAACTATAAAACATGTTTAAAACTGATACACAAATTTTATCCATACAGAAATAACTTTTCCAATTTTTGTTTTTAAATCGTTTATAAATTTCGTATGGATTATTGACATAATATGTTTTATTTACGATTGCTTAGCGACGGACATTTCATTATACTCTTTAGCAGACGTAAAGTGGTTCTTTATTTTACCAGTACAATAAAATATCCTTTGCATTGCATTTCTGATATTTAAAGTAGAATAATTTAAATAGTTTTTTTTTAATTCAAATTACTGAAATTGTTCCGTTTTGCTATGAATGTCAGCAACTTAATAAAAGGGGGGTTTCCCTGGATTTACTATTTAAAATAGAACCCTTTATCTTAACCAATTACAGACAATTAATATTATCAACATTTGTCTACCGACCCCTCCTACGAAACTAGACATATCCTGGTCCCCACAATTGGAAACCCCTCCAAAAATCTATCATCTGGAATGTTGCTTCTAACGCGCACCAACTAAAGCAAGTGGTTGGCCTACTAACAGGTCACTGTCACTTAAGAAAACACCCACGTCAAATAGGAATTCACAATGGTCCCATTGAATACAGACTTAGCGGCGAAGGGGGCGAAACTGCCTCACATATCATATATAACTGCGAAGCACTCACCCGAAGAAGATTTAAAATCATCGGAGAAATCCAATGTGGGGATGACCTCCCGCATGACACACTTGGTAGTAATTTACTGGACCTTATTAAGGGAACAAATTTTTTCTAGCTAAGATAGGGGAGCACAATAAGCCACTAGGCTGCAGTGCAAGAAGCTTGGGCCTAACGCCCGACCCCCGCCCTAATTCAACCAACCAACCAAGGATGCCAATCCACATCCGACAAAATTGACTTCGTTATTGGCCAATACGGTAGCTGATGAACGCCTGAAGCAATATCGTATATAAAAAAAAGAATTTCGTAGACCTAAATATTTGGCCACGATAGCTGGCATATTTTATCGGAAACGGCTGGAAGTTCTAGATATCCGGAACCCGAAACACCTCCTCGGTTGTCAAATAGAGCCATACACACTATAAATATACTCAACGTTGTCAAGGCAACCATCGATTATCGTCCCTTATATCAACAAGTAACACCGTCGCGGGTCGCGCTGCATTTCAGATATTCCGTTGTACCATTGTTACTTCTTTTAAGCACATTACATTTTTATAGTTGTAGGTACTTTCTGGTGAAGTGTCACTTTAATTACTTTACCTGAACAGTGAACACTGTCCTATATCATAAAAAACAAGATTTTCATTTGTTAGTGCGAAAGATTGAAAATTACTTGATGAAATGGTACAAAAATTGTTATGTTAAATTAGATATAGACACTGATCAAACAATGGAAATAATAGGATTAAAAGAAAAAAGGGTTTCAACTCCAACTCCAACTCCAACTCCTTACATCCGGTTGTACAATAAGAACTTAAGTACGAGTTTTGTAAAGCTCAACCTAAACTTGAACTCGGTTCTGCTGAGCTTTCATTCTTCACGTAAGTTGTCAATTTTCTAGGTTTAAACCAAGTTATTAATTTGATTGAATCGGTCGATACTTGGTGGAAATCCATTGAAATTTAGGCGAATGGAAGTAAAAAACGTATTGTTTTACTAAAATTTATGATTATGACTGATGACATATAACCCAATTAGGCAATCCAACGATGTGTCAGAATGGTGGCTGGATGGCAAATACTGCTTTGTAATTGGTATTCGTGTCCCTAAAAATAATATTGCTGGTGGCATTCAACGGGTGACTCAATGCTTTTTGCCATCCAACCGCCATTTGAATCACGTGGTTTGGATTCCCTAATTAAAAAAACCTTAGAAATTCTTATTGACTTGTGGTAATTATATTTTAAAGTTATAAATGCGAATGATGAGGTTGAACACTTTCTGGATTTAACAGACGAATCGGAAGATTTTATGTATGTACTAGGAGCTATAAAAAACGGTCGAAGATGGCCCCAAAACTACACACCGAGACCTGACCATGTCCAAATTTTTGTAATAAATTTAGAAGAGATTCTTCTTTAAAGGTAAAATTTGCATATAGTTTTATATTAGAATACATGAAAAAAGTAGCTGCAAATTGTAAATACCCCAAACTTTGACAACAAATAAGGTTTCATGGTTTTTTGAGAGCATAACCATTGCCAGCATGGTAATTTAATTATTGATCTCACATGTACAGACCTGTGGTTAGGAATTGATTATACAACAGAATAACCGTTTTGAACCAAGTTCAACTTTAGTTTGAGTTTAGAAAAATCGTACTTAAGTTCTACACTCTTAAAAATAACATGGTATGGATTACTAAAATTTGGTTCTGACAACTATTTATTTTCGTGAAATCGGACTCGACCCAAAAATTAGTCTGTACAACCAAAAAAAATTGTCGTTATTGAACTGTTGAACTAATTAATAACATTAATCAACCCAATCTACAAATTTTAGTTGTCACAACGAAATTTAGTATACGGATAACTAAATATTATATAGTACTTTAAACCATACCTAGTCGTTGTCACAACTAATGTGTAAATATGGAAAATTGAAAATTTTTTTTTAAGGAAATATTGTTTTTGTTAATAATGCAATCTACAAATATATTGCCAAAGCAATTATTTATTTGGGCCAAACTTGAAATTTTCGTAGAGTAACAATTACGTATGTAGTCACAACATTGTGTTTATTATCTTTTTTCTGTACTTTCTAATTGTAAGAAAGAAGTTAAATCATAAATAAGTAAAAAATTGTATATTTTTATATTTTTTGTCATTGCAGTTGCACATTAGAAAGTTTGAATGAACTGCTTATAACACATGGCAAAATTAGCAAGCGATTTGATAAAAATAACTTTAAAAGATAATAAAATAATTGATAGAAATAACTAAAAAAAATGTCATAATATATAATTTATACCTAGTAACGAAAAATATTCCTTCCTAGAGTCCCCATTTAAATAAAAAAATGTCTTGGTATTACTACTCTATGCGTAAACTAATTGAAATAAATTATCAGGGATATTATGGTTTCTTTAAAAAAAATATTTCCAATGTCCTTGTTCTCTCATGTTTTTTTGTTCAATTGCTTATAGAACTGAATTGTTCTTATTTAAATTTTCTTATCTGCAACTGCAAATATTGAAAAACAAAAAATATCCCCTGGACTCTCTATTTAAAATATACAGGTAGGTATATGAAATTTGTTGTACTTGGTCACATTAAAAAGTCATTAATATGACGTTATTTTATAGAAATGGAACATAGAACAAAAACAAAACAAAAAAAAATATGTTTAAGTTATTTCTCATCGGTTCACCTTGCCATACATTATAAAAAGCTCATTTAAACTTCCTAATGTACAAAACTGCAATCATAAAAAATAAAATATTTACTTACTTATGATTTAACCTACTTCTGCCAATAAGAACGTACATACGAAAAACAATAAACCCAAATAAATTACACCAAATATTATCACGTCCCTTGTCCACACGGCCATGAAAATGGCCGATTCTTGCCTTAAAATCACGAAAAAATTGACACGGAACCGCAAAACCACCCTAACATAACATAACCTCCTGACAGTCCTGGCTAGAATGATGTCACCGCCACCGTCAAGGGCGTGAAGTCTCTGTGTAAAGTGAGTACAGCGACGCCGTTAGTTAAACATAAAGAATAATATTACTTGAAAAGAAAAGTTAGTTCTGGTAAGTAAGAATGTGTCTTAATCAAAATTAACAAAATGATAGGGACTACAAATTCATAATGTGTAATTACAACAAGCTTAATTGATAAAAAATACAAGTTTGTAGGAACCTTGATGTAACATTTAAATAGGATATAAACAGAGTAAAATTTAGTTAAACAAAATATTTTATTTCTGCCAACTAACATGAAAACAAGATATTTTCTTTGTTCTGATGGAATCATTTTTTAGTAAATATAACCAAGAAAAACATCTTTTTTGTTTTTCTAACTAAAAATAGTTATTTTTGGTAACGTAAACACGGGAACAAATAAAAATTAGTTCCAAATACCAAGTCATTTTTAAGAGTGAAATGTACCGGGTGAGTCAACGATTGCGCGGAGCAATTTTATGGCTTGAAGATAAAATTTGTCGACAATGAGCTTTTGTGTTAAGGTATGGTTGGATATCAGGCACATTTTAAAAATATTTTAAAATATACAGAGTGCGCCCAAAAAGTAGGGTGTCAAAAAGGTACATTTTTTTAAATGGAACACCCTATATATTGTATTATTTTCTGATTTCTCACAAAGTTTTATGCTTATTTTGTAAATGTGAAATGTCTAGAGTCAATAGTTTTTGAGATATTGAAGTTTAAAATATGGCATTTTCAGACTTTGACAGGCTGTAACATTGGAACGGTTCATCTTAGAGAAAAATGGTTTTCACCTCCCTATTTTAATTTTTTATTTTCTATCTAAACGTTACTATTTCCGGTTTAACATGTTAAACCGTTAAAACCGGTTTTTTGGTTTAACATGGTAAACCGGAGGTTGGTTTCTTTGGATAGAGAATAGAAAACTAAGATAGGGAGGTGAAAATCATTTTTCTCTAAGATGAACCGTTCCAATGTTACAGCCTGTCAAAGTCTGAAAATGCCATATTTTAACCGTCAATATCTCAAAAACTATTGAATTTAGACATATGACATTTACAAAATAAGCGTAGAATTTTGTGAGGAATCAGAAAATAATACAATATATAGGGTGTCCCATTTAAAAAAATGTACCTTTTTGACACCTTACTTTTTGGGCGCACCCTGTATAATTCAAAATATTTTTAAAATGTGCCTGATATCCAATTATACCGTTACATAAAAGTTTATTGTCGACAAATTTTATCTTCAAGGCATAAAATTACTCCGCGCAATCGTTGACTCACCCGGTACAACCGGGCCATAGAGACCGGGATAGTTTTTCAATATATTTCCGGTAAATCAGTGGGATATCTCAGTAAAGATATTTTTAAAATTATTCCAAATGTAGACAAATCAAAAGTTAATAAGGTTTAAGAAATAATTAAAAATTATCAATTAAGGACTTGGATAATCCGGCCTTTAGTTTGCAGAAGTTTATGACATACGTCATTATAAACACGTGCTTTATTCCTAGAAATCAGTTTGGCACATCTATTTATTTAGAAACTACAATGAATAACATTAATATGGTAAATATTTGTGCCGAAACTATAACGACATATTATTTACAGATACTGAGCCCTTTATTATTAAACATGCGTAGGTTTATCCTATTTCCTTGTTTTTGTCACAGTTTCGCTTTTATCTATGAATGGAAGCGAAAATGATAAATAAATTTGAATTCATGAATTCTAAATCAACCTAGTTTTAATATTTTTATTACTGATATAAATTGTATTTGTATAACTATACTGATGGAGTAGGGGTTAATTCAGAAATTATTTAAATTCAGTAATTAAATTTTTGTTATAATTATAATTTACGAAAGCAACTTAATCAACTAAAATATTATTTTTGAAAAATATCGTATTTTTGTAAAAACACAGAATTTTAATTATAATTTCTTTTTTAATTTTAAACCACATGAAAGTGCCTTATACTATAAGGTTGTATTTCGTCTAACACAGTTAGATAATAAAATACAAATCAGATTGCATAGTTCTACCAAGAAATGAAAACTTTACATTGGTAGGATGTCACCGCCTGCAGACCGGTTTAGAACTATTTTGTTCTCGTCAGTACATTGGTACCATACCCAATGAAAGTTTTAAACTAATGCATATAAACGTCGGATCCTAGCTTTACTGATGAGCCATGAAATGGGAAACGCGTCTAGGGATGGATCTGACGAAACGAAAGGAAATTATTCTTCTGCACTTATTGTTTTCGGTTTAATAAACCGATGAGAGTTAGCGCTGCCTAGCGGGAATCCTGTAATTGTGACGAATGTCTTTACAGGTGATTTCCTCTTAACATTTTTTACTTATTTCTATAAGTTTGTTAGAGGTGCTGGTATGCTCAAGCGTGTTTAACAACGACACAGATGGCGCTCCGTGCCAAATCTTACCGTTGTATCCCACCAAGTACTGCATAAGCAGCTTTAAGTTCTCCTTTCGTTCGTCGGATCCTAGCTCTACTGATGAGCCATGATATGGTGAAACGCGTCTAGGGATGGATCTGACGAAATGAAAGGAAATTCTTCTTCTGCGCTAAAGCATATAATATCAACCTTCTTCGGTCGTATATAGATGTTAGCGCTATCTCTTGGTAGTCGCATGTAATCTATCTGAGTATACCCGTCGAGCGCTTTACAAGAATTGTAAAAACACAGAATTTCTACTAGTCAGGTGGTAGCAAACATTTAAAAGAGCATGAACATAAATGTCTTTATTATCTAACTGTTTCAGACGAAATTCAACCTTAGAGTATAAGGCACTTCCAGGTGGTTTGAAATTTATGTTTATGCTTTCTTAAATATAATATTTTGTCAAGGGGGGGGGCTCTTCGATATAGTTAGTGGATCAATGATCTTTACATAGACGTGGAACTGAAATTTTTTTTTAAATAACAAATTCTATCCAATCAGCCCAGCATTTTTACTTGGAAGGAAACCCCGTAAATTACTTCCCCCATATAATACATTATAGCACAGAGGATATACGTGAGAAGATAAAATAAACTCAGGAATCCCAGAAAATGTATTACAACAACTGAAATACTATTAATTTGTCTTAGCTTTTAATTGGACAACCAGTATAATTTAAAGATGATAACGAGGAATGAAATACGGCTACGATCACAGTGATCACACACATCAATGATAAAATCGACTAAATAGTTACAGATAAACATGGCAGAAGGTTTAGAAGAAACAGGCAATTACCAAAAGCAGTTTAAGGAAATCATATTTATAAAGATGAAGAGCTGAATGTATTATATCCAATTATTGTATATTGTGTATTGGCTAGGTAAGCCAAATTTAGAATTACAGGATAACTTACAATCTTAAAAAGGAGGTAAACATAAAAATGTCAAAGAACTTTTATCATTCTTGAACTAACATAGAAGTAAGCGAACAATAAAACCTCCTGACTGACTTATTCTTGGGCCCTGTCACGCAGTCTACATTGCATAATAACACTAATGCAAGAAAAAAAATCAAAATATGTTGCTCCTAGACTATTATGAAAACTTTACGAAATGGTAAGTGATGTCTATGATTCCACCTTGCAATATGTTAGTATACAAGGTAAAGGTAAAGATTTTAAAAACGGCAAAGATTATACACAATAAACTGGCCCATCACCTAAGCCTAGAGGAAAACCTCCCACCATATTATCAATACTGACCAGCCAGTTCTTGAATCTCCTAAATATCTTTTATACCGGGAGAGGCCAATAATATCGGATAGAATTATATCGAACAGAATAACAAGAAAGCCTTTATAATCGATATAAGTTATCCACAATACACAATATCTCTAAAATCGAATCATGTACTAAAATTTATCGATAGAAATCAAAAATATCCATGGAAACTGGAAAAAATAGACATCATTCCGATCATAATATCGGTGGAGGGAGCTATGACGAAAAATTTCATTCATTTCATATTTATTCCAACAAATACAGAAAAGCGTCATTCTCCAACGTTGACGTACGGAAGTTTTCAAAACAGTACAGGTTAGGATGAATTTTTTTCCTGTACCTACTGTAAATAATACCAGCAATACCAACAAAAAGCTGTCAAAAATATGAATAATAACAATAACAATAATAGCAAATATTCCGTCATTACACCGTTGCTGTCGATGACGACTTTTAAACGACGCGACCACAATTTTCAGGTTATTTCATTTATTCAAATATCTTTTATTGGAATTCTTTTTCGAATCTCGGTCTAAAATCATGCTTATATACACATTTATTGTTGGCCATTGTTCCCAAAACGTTCTCAATAAAATTGAGGACTATACTCCTTAACCTCCACGGTAAGATAGACGTTGTTTTCTCTAGTAATAATTTAATGTCGTACTAGAAGATGTAATAAAACCTCTTTATAGAACCACTCCAACCAATGAAATCATAACTCGCAAAAGAATATTTCAAGAAACAACAATCGTCAGTATTACCCGAACAATTGGCAAAATTCCTGGGCCCCTAACAATCATCCAGCCCTAAATATTAATCAAACAACGTCCACTTTGATTAGTTTTATGGATCTATCATACCTTATGTTTTTGGGTCTATAAACATGAATTTTGCCGTTATTGCAGCATTGAAATGTTTTTTCGTCAGAAAAGTATTTACAGACCCCAACAACTACATTTTAGAAAATAGTACTCTTCCCTATAAAGTATTCTGGTATAGGTATTCTCTACAAAATTCTATTCTTCGTTTATTTTATTATCTTAAAATATTTTTTAGTAGCACATCGGTTTTATTTGATGCTCCCAGTCGACGTCTTGCTGTTCTGGAGGATCGGGTGAAATTCGTTGCATCGTTTAAGCCTGTCATGAAAATATGTTCTCTTGGAAAGTTTATGAGCTCGATATCCTTATCCTCCGTTGAGATTTATCTCCTACCATAACCTGGTTTTCTTTTAATTTCTCTGTATTCTTCAATTTTCTTCTTGTATGATATTACTGTATTTTTGCTTACCCTCAATACGGAATTTCACAATCCCCCCTGCCGCAACATGCCATATGTTAATCCAGGATATTAAAGCAAATTTCTTTATCTCCGCATTTTTTGGCCACATGAGGATCGGTTATCAAAGTTAATTATTTATACATTTATTACAGTCATTGGCCCAATGACTTCATGGTGGATTCGCCACCATTAATAAGCAAACTTTTGTTCGTCACAAGTTAGCCTTATTATTGCTTAATATATAAAAATACGATAGGTAAACACGTGTAAGTTTAATCCTGTAGCTGCAAATAAGAGCTTTAATCCTGCTCTGAAGTGGTTTTAAACGACCTCTCATGTTCTAGCGTTGCACGTATAAAATTGTAAGCAGGGTGTAATTGCCATATTTTGATATTATTTAACAATATGTTGTAGGGATACGTGACTATTATGTTCACAATGTAGTCATTAGCGAGTTCTTGTTACAAACGTTGCGTTGTGTGGTATGAGATGTGGCAATGTTCCAAAATTGTATATTATATGGTTTCCTTTGGCACTTTAGTAAATACGTGTTATTTGGCAATAACATTTGGAGAGTCGTGTATTTAGTAATTGTACACGAGCAGATGTTTTATTTAAGTCGACAAAATTGGCTAGCGGCATTTAACGCCTAAGTGTCCTTGTAAATACCGTGCAGTATCATATCGTGGACCTTAAAGTGAGCATGATCTACATCAGTGGTTCCCAAAGTGGTCCAGGTGGACCCCCAGGGGTCCACGGGAGACTTGAAGGGGGTCTACGTAGGCGTGACAAAAAAATGGGGGTCCACAATTCGTAAGCGGGGGTCCACGAAAATGTATCTGGTTTCGATAGTGAAGAACTAAAATGCTGGCTTGACTTCACCTAGGCAGATAATATTTTAAGAAGTTCAGCGACTGTTACTTGTAAAAACTTGCATCGAAAATCGATTCCATTCACAAACGTTCTTTCGGTGGCAATAGATGGAGCTCCTGCCATGGTCGGGCGATATCGTAAGTTTATAAGCCATCTTAAAAGAATTATACCAGAGGTAACAGCAATTCACTGTGTCATCCACCGACTACATCTGGTAGCGAAAAATGTGAGTGATAGATTGCACCAATCGCTTCAATTTGTGATTATTGCAGTTAACAAAATAAGAAGCAATGCATTGAATACGCGTTTATTTGCAAAATTATGCGATGAAAATGATGAAGACTTTCAACGATTGCTCTTACATACTGAAGTACGCTGGTTATCGAAAGGTGCGTGTTTAACAAGATTTTACTCACTTTTTGAAACAGTTTTAGAGTTTCCAGAAAAGAAAACCTGATCAGTTTGAAAGTAGACATCGCGTATTTGACAGATTTGTTCAAAAAATTTAATGACTTACAATTACCAAGGAGACAGCCTCAATTTAATAAAAACAAAGGGTGTAATTTCAGCTTTTCTTTGAAAATTGAAATTTAGGAAGCAAAATATTAGTCGGCGCGAATTTTCCCAGTTTTCAAACTTATTACAAGTAGAATGCCTTGATGAGAATATTCAGACATACGTTCAACATTTAATTGCCCTGCATGATGATTTCAAAATCAGATTTGAAAATATTCTGACGATAGAAATACCACCATGGATCATAAATCCATTTGATGAAATGGAACTCGAGAATGTGATATTACAAGAGGAGCTACTCGAGCTTAGCACTAATGAGGAGCTGAAGATGAAATTTTAAAGGGGGTATTAAACATTTTGGCTGCAGGCAGAAATAACCAAAAGATATCCTGGACTGTGGGGAATTGCGAAAAAGCTTTTGATAGCGTTTCCCTCGTCATATCTTGTCGAAAAAAATGTTAGTGTCTACAAACCTTTTGACGAAGAAAAGGAGCAGATTGAATATTACAGAACGGGGAGATTTGTGGTTATTCCTAACAAAACTGAAGCTAAATATTGATAATTTGCTGTCAATCCCTCCCATTAAAATTTTAATTTTTTAAAAAGTTACGTTACGTAATGTTTAATTTTAGCTATATTATGACTGTTATCATATTACAATGTAATGTAAACACAAGAAAATATACTATTTTTCTTTTTATTTTTACCACTCCGGGAGTTTCTGAATAAAATAAGTGAGAATTGATTGGTTTCTTGTACTGTGAGTAGATATCAAAGTTGGATGGAATCACTTTCGTGATTGGCCAACTTTATTTTTTTTTAAATCCACTTACAGAAAAATCAATTAATTTATTAACCAATCAATTCTCACTTTTTTTCGAAAACTGTTAATTCGTGGTTGGAACTCAGCAGCAATGCAAATTTTCATGGTTAAATTTAATTTTCACATTTTTTGTCAAGTTTTGAGAATATTGTAGAAATGTAGCTGTAAGGGGTCCACCGGAACCAGCAACATTTTTAAAGGGGTCTATGAGAAGAAAAAGTTTGGGAACCTCTAATCTACATGCTTTATAAAATATAATTTTTTGTAATCTAAGACTATCGTTTCTCGACACGCAACAACATTCTTTGTCCTCTAGGTAGGATCGTGTTGAATATTTTATATTATACGGTTAAAAGGATTTCATAATATAAGAAGTAACCACACGAGATTACTGGCCAGCTAACCATTCTATAAAGAAGTAAAATATTGATTTGATGTTAACGGTTGTTTTATATAAAGCAGTATTCCAGGAATACCAGCCAAAATTCACTTTGAGCAATTAATGTTCACGATAGCCTTCTGGCCGTATAAATTTGTTGGTGTTATGATTTTTTTAAATCACAAATGATCAATAAAGGCAAATCAGAGAACAATGAATCATTATTAAGATAACATACTAATGTCTTATAATTTCTGCAGAATTTTACTAACTGAATCAGGCGCCGCTTTTGTCTGAGCAGTGTGGTTTGTGTAATTTTCTGTATTGTTATAATCCTGTTTTTGTTTTGTTATCTCATTCAATCACTCATTGTTGTTTAGATTCTTGTACCTATATTGTCTTCAAGTTTGACAGAGCTTTGAGGTTAAATAAAGATAGTTTAAGAAGCATTCTAATTATTATTATCATCATTTTTACCTATCAATTAAATTAACTGTATACAGGAACATACCGGTAGAAGATCTAAGATATGTTGGACCCGTAAGATTTCCGTCAATAAAAAATGGTCCAATAATGCAGCAATGTCCAAAAATCCCTGCCCAAACACTCACTATCTGATGGTATTGGGTTCGAGTGCATGTAAGATGATGTTCATTTTGTAGGCTTTAATACCGATAATTTTCTATATTCAGCCTATTATTTCTTCAGCTACCTCATGATTATTTGCTGTGCATTTGCAGTTGTTTATTACAGTGCCTTTCGCCTCAAACTTAACTTATAGAATATACAGGGTGTCCAACCGAATCGATCTATATATAAAAAACTATATATAGGAAAATTTTGAAAATTTGACAGTATGCTGATGCTGATGGGGGCGACCGGGCTAAAATATTTTCATGATGGTGGTACTTCCGGTTATACCGGAAGTAAGTGTCAACTTGCTTATTTTAAATATAATACCCTATATTATATTATTACATTTTTGCATTCTACGCAAGATTCTAGGCAGATTTTGTATACCTATACCTATACCTATGTTTAAACGTTCTTGACATATTTGAATTTTTATGTCAAAAATGACGTTTGCATGCCTTAGAATAATTAGCCATTTTTTCTTTAAAGAAGCCTTATTTATTTAATTTATGTGGGATTCCTTGTTACAAAGAACCTGCTTTAATAGATTTTTATAATATTTTTATAACTATTAATACAGGGTGTTTAAAAAATAAGATTAAAAATGAAATTGAAAAAACTGCAAAAAGTCTAGATTTTCAAATGGAAACATTCAAATTTTAAAATTATTTCTTATTTAGCATTAAAAATAAGAGTAAGTTTGTGTAAGGTTGTATATGTCAAAAAATTTTGGTTTTCGAAATATTGCTAATTTAGTATTTTTATATGGCGATCTTGCAGCGGATTTTGAGTTCAGTTACTCCTAGTTGGCTATGACTCTGTACAATCTAAGCGTCCCGGCATGGTTATTTATTATTGTCAAATGGCCAGTGATAGCTTCAATGCCCTTATTTTTAATGCTAAATAAGAAATAATTATGAAATTTGGGTGTTTCCATTTGAAAATCTGGACATTATTTGACAGTTTTTCATTTTCATTTTTAATCTTATTTTTTAAACACCCTGTATTAATAGTTGTCAAAATATTATAAAAAATCTATTAGCAGGTCCTTTATAAGAAGGAATCCCACTTAAATTAAATAAATAAGGCTTCTTTAGAGAAAAAATTGATAATTATTCCAAGGCTTGCAAACGTCATTTTTGACATAAAAATTCCAATATGTCAAAAACGTTTAGACATAGGTATACAACATGGTATACAAAATCTGCCTAGAATCTTGCGTAGAATGTAAAAATGTAATAATATATAGGGTGTCTCATTTAAAATAAGCAAGTTGACACTTACTTCCGGTATAACCGGAAGTGCCACCATTATGAAAATATTTTAGCTCGGTTGCCCCCATCAGTATCAGCACACTGTCAAATTTTCAAAATTTTCCTGTGTATAGTTTTCTATATATAGATCGATTCGGTTCCCGGTGGGACACCCTGTATACAGGGTGTCCCGTATTTTATGGGCCGTAGAGTAACTGGAGATACTAAACATCAAACTAAGCCGATTATGTCATATAAGTTTTTTCGGATTGTCACTTTTTTTTTTTGTTAATTTAACTATTTACCATGTTTTTTTATGCTTTGGGATGTTTAAAGGGAAATATCTCGAAAACCATTAAAGATATTAAGATCAATCAGGTATACATTTTTGACTCAGAAATGCATTTTTAAGAAACTATAATTGAAAAACACCTAATATCACAGGTAAGAAAATAATCATAGATTTAGTGTATGCAACTAGCGCCCTCTAGTTTGAAACTTAAAAATTTCTACAAATTCTTATTTCTTGCTCATAAAAACATAGGTAATATTGCCTACTTTCAATTCGATTCATTAAACCGCTTTAAAATTATGGCTTATTTGCGAGAATAAACTTTTACTTTCAACACCCTGTATCTCTAGAATGAGTAACAATCCGAAAAAACTTATATGACATAATCGGCTTAGTTTGATGTCTAGTATCTCCAGTTACTCTACGACCCATAGGTTACGGGATACCCTGTATAACTTTTTGTGTTGCCGACTTGGTAGGAAAGGGTCTCTCAAGGAAATAAACGGAAAACATATTAGATATAATAATTTTCCCTGCATAGTAGCATTTTATCATAGTGACTTTTTCTTCTATTGTGTAACTCGTAATAATTACCTTGGTAATAAATTATTACTAGTAAAAAATCTAATACATCCAAATTACATTTGACAATGACAAATCACAGGTTGACAAGTCCAATCAATGCTGGTGTCGGCGGCATCACCTGTGGAATTCCAATGAAAAACCAACCGCAATCCTATTCAAATAAGTTAAGAACGGGTTGTCCAAAATTATTCAAACTGCGCATGTGCACTCACCCACAGAAACCCTAAAAAAGTCTCCCTACAACCTCGCTAAAGTCAACAGGGGAGCAAATATTTGGACAGTCTAGAACGTGCATGGGATTTCCAATGTTTCCAACCAAGATGCACCATCCGGTATATGATATTAACCTAAAAAAAACTTTCCTTTGGTATGGTATCTACCCTGACGAGAACAAAAGAGTTCGAAACCAGTCTGCAGATGATGACATCTTACTAATGTAAAGTTTTCGTTTCTTGGTAGAACTATGCAGTCTAAATGGAATTTTATTATCTAACTGTGTTAGACGAAATAAGACAATTTCAGGTGGTTTGAAATTGAATTTTCAAGCTTTCTTAAATGGTTGCTACCACCTGACAAGTAAATTCTGTTTTTACACGGTTTGTTATCATTATCGTTATGTAATATACTATAAGTATAAACTTTCTATTAGAGTAATCGCCACAAATATAGCCTTCTTGTTTATATTTCCGTCTTCTGTAAAAACAACAAGCATAGGTACTAAGAATTTAAAGACTAACAGAAAACCCACTCTAATGAACATTCTATTGGCCTTTCGAGCTAATTTTCCGATCCTTATTTGCTTATTCAGTTCAGACATTATTCATCATGTAAAATTCAATCTGTTATGATGCCAACTGTACTTTTCGTAAAATAAGATTCGTTACTATGCAGTTAAATTTGAACATGTATAAATAATCTACCTAGAAAACTTTCAATATGCAAATTTATCTCAAGTGGGCAATAGTTCAAAGACACGCATAAATTATCTCCAGTCCTACCAATATATAAACTTTCAGAATAAATTTATCTTCACGGTTGCCAATATAACATATCAGCAACCTATTGGTCCACGTCACAACCGGGACCACCCTTATCATAATGGTTTCTAGGTAGCGTCTCCCACCAACTAATTTAATTGGCTGTTGGGGGATTCTTCTGGGGGGTGTTGGTTGGGGCTTCTTGGTTTCATGTTACGTGGACCAGTGCCTGCTGGTCTGTTCGAGTGAACAGTTTCAATAATTCATATTTCTTCCGTCCCACGAGAAAGGGATTTTTAAGTGGAATTGAGTGTTTTGCCCGTTTAAATTAAAGTTTCATTTGTTGGTGCCCAAAAATAAAGGGACTTTTGACTTTGTTTAATACGCTTTAGATTCAACTTCAGATACTCACCAAAAAGTGACATTTCGTTTAATGGATGGATGATAATTAATAAAAGATTTCTATATGTCCTAATGATACGTTAACTCAGTGCAAGCTAGGATATGTGACTTTTAGTGTAATATAATTTGTACCAGTTATTACAGCAAATAGATTTTTGTCTTCACAGTAAGATCTTCCTTCTTTTATTATCCTGAAATGCATGAACCAGAAATACGGCCTATACAAACAACTCCAACCACTTCTTGTACGATGTCCATGAAGATCTAAACCGGCATCGTACACAATCAATGGACAGTATCTCCGATCGCTTGAGGTCGACGCGCCGAAACGGCTTCGCTCTGTTCTTAGCTATATATCACGTTAAAAAGGGATAGCACAAAATCGTAATAGGGTCTGGCAACTACTAACTACTACTACTACTACTACTAACGCAGGTACAATTGTAACAAAAAATATTGAAAAATTAATTTATATTGGCTGTTATTTTACTATTTACTTAATATATTGCAGGCAATAATTGTCGCTACAATTTTAAGAATTATATTTATTAATTTCTGTAATAATATTTTTTATAAGAAATTTTTTTTCTACTAATTAAGTAGAGATAATAATATAATATAATCATTATCATAAATAATAACTTTATTTAATAGCTGTATAAAATATAAAGATCCAAGAATGTATCGCTGTACTATTAGGCGTCCGTACACGACCAGATGTCAATCCTAAAATGATCTAAGTAAAACCATTCGTTAAGATAAATCACAATAGCAATGTAATTATTTTTTTAATAATAATAATAATAATAATAATAATAATAATAATAATAATAAAGGAATGACGGTACTAGTACTGATCGTGTGAGGGCAAATTTCATGTGTAGAGTCTGCAATGGCTCACAAAGAGGGTGCATTTTTTGTTAGAGTTTTTATACAGGAGAAAATGTAAACAATAATGTTATATTTGCAAAGCTTACTCTACCCACAATTTACTTTCTATAAAATTAAATACCTACTGTATACTTTGGGCAACTATTAACTGCAATAGTTGTGTTATTTCAGGCAATTAGGCTATTTTTCTACAACCAGGAAACTCTAGGTAAACTATTAACTGTATTTTATGCGAAAACTTTTCGTCCATTTTAGCCAGTTATTGGCCCACTTGCCTCATGGTTATATGAAAGTAGTTTGCTATAAACGAGTAAAGTTTAGTTAACAGCGTCTATGTTAAAAATACTTTTCTATACTTACAAGGAGACCGGCATAACTTGTAGTTACCGATTTTAATGAAATTTAATATACAGGGTGATTCAACGATAGTGTAAAGTTTATTTTCGCATTTATCTTAAGAACCAGATAAAAATTCGAAATACAAAAGTTGTAGAGACCATTGAGGTGCACATTTTAAAATTATGATGAAGTATACGGGGTGACCCAAAAAAAAAGTGGCGAATATAGATAACTTGGATTTTTTTAAATGGAATACCCTATATATTGTATTATTTTCTGATTTGCCACAAAATTCTACGCCTATTTTGTAAATATCACATGTCTAAATTCAATAGTTTTTGAGATATTGAGGTTAAAAATATGGCATTTTCAGACTTAGACAGGCTGTAACATCGGAACGGTTCCTCTTAGAAAAAAATGGTTTTCACTTCCTTTACGTATCTCCAGAAAAAATTGATTTTTTAATCACAAAGCTTCTATTTTTTAATGGGGTGAGATACTTAAAACACATAATGGTACGATGTAGTTTTTGATACGGTCGTATTTTCGTAAGTGTTGGAAATAAATATCGACAACTATATATTTTTGAAATCGGACCGCGAAATGCAATACACTGACGTAGTTATAAATGTGGGTCGCCATTTAAAAAAATTCAAAATGGCGTCGTAACTGTCATTTTCTGACATCTGACATATATGACAATAGCATGGGTGGCTCCGCCATAAAAAATTACGTATCTCCAGAAAAAATTGAGTTTCTAATCTAAAAAGATTCTGTTAATTCGATGATAACAAAATCACCAACTTCGAAGCCTCGTATCTCCGGAATGGCTGAAAATAAATATTGATAATAATACATTTTTAATGTGGAACAAATAGGCGAATGCAGCTGGCTTACTATAAGGTAGGGTTGCAATTTAAGAAAATCCAATATGGCGTCGTATCTGTCAAATTTGTAAACATAGATTTTTTTGACATCAAATTTGGTTTCTTCACTAAAAGCTGTTAGGGAATACATAATTATTTTTTTATTGTGGTCGATAGCAAAGTCGCCAATCGGATGAGACACTTAAAATAATGTCCCTGTATTTATTTAGGATTAACCCAAAAGGACTGAACATACTTATTAGTTAAAACGTTGTGACTTAAAACAAATAAAGACAATGCAAGTCCAAAACTCTTCTAAAGTCAAATTTTTTTAAGAAAACGCCAAGTCACTTGTCATTTATGGCACCCTGTTGACGTCTGGTCTATTTTACGTTTAGAGGTTGGCTAAAAAGACAAGACCGGACTATTTTTATGTTCCATTAACAAACTAAAAAATATTTAAATATTAAGTTCCTTATTTTCCATTTTAATTTATCAAAGAAGACTTTACAAATTTTTCTATTTAAATCATCGTTCTTAACTAAAGTTGTCAAGAAACTTTTGGAGATGTTATCCAAATTGGAACAAAAGTCAATAACCTATTAGGTATCCACTGAATACTACCTAGATATTGTGATAGGAATTACTTACAATAAAGTAATGTACTAGTAACATAAATATTATCGACAAAACTTTTAAAAAATTTAACTCATCGACACACTACTCTCCTTTGCTCGTGAATATTAAAGAATGTAATAAATACCGGTAATACTGCACCAGCTAGGTAGAATACGTAAAACATGGTATATATGGTTAAAATATTGGTATTCAAAACAATCACTATGCTTCATTTCAGTTATGACTCTAACTTTCAATCAGAAAACTCTATATACACTATATAAAAACAGCCACGAAAATACTAAAAAACACCAAAAACAACGAAAAAAATAGGACGCGAACTGACATGTGAACTTGTTACGGTCCACACTAAATCTAGTATCTTTTCGGCGGAACTAGAATCAGCTGTGAATGTCATCTGTGGCTTTCAACTGTCGAAACGCCGTTTTCTATCGCGATATGATCTCTATCGTTCAAGAAACATCATTGTCTACAACGTTCAAACATGCATATTATACCGGGTCCGCCAACGTGGCGGGAATGGAAGATTATTAACCGTTAAAACCGGTTTTTTGGTTTAACATGGTAAATCGGAGGTTGGTTTCCTTGGATAGAGAATGAAAAACTAAGATAGGGAGGTGAAAACCATTTTTCTCTAAGATGAACCGTTCCAATGTTACAGCCTGTCAAAGTCAAAAAATGCCATATTTTATACGTCAATTACTCAAAAACAATTGAAGTTAGACATATGACATTTTATACAAAATATACGTGGAATTGTATAGGGAATTAGAAAATAATATAATATATAGGGTGTTCCATTTAAAAAATGCAAGTTTAGTCCGCCACACTTTTTTGAGCCACCCTGTATAATGTAAAATATGTTTAAAATATGCCGCTTTTAAGTCGATACCTTATGCTGGCTTAGTATTTTTGATAAGCTCCTCGATAATGATTTAATCTTCCATCCCCGCCACGTTGGCGGACCCGGCATGGTGTCAGAAGATTTCTAATTAAACATACATTGTTGATATTAAGTGAGTTTGCTTTTACTTATAAGCTCTTCAAAATAATAAACAAAAGTTTATGCTCAATTATTAATTAAACACAATGCCTATTGTGAATATAAATAATAGATTTTGTTAAATAACTGTATAAATTCGGCCTGCTATTCTGGAAAAATATTTTATAACAATCGAAAAAAGAAGGTTTATGATGTTTTTCAAAGCAGTTGTTTTAATACAGATAACGAAAAGCTAACAAAAATAAAAATATTGATCAAAAATTGCATTATTTGCATTTTTTCATGAACGCAGCATGACGGCAAAAAATATCGGTAAAAATTTAAATAATTTTTGTATGGAGCTACGGGATTTCTAAAATTTTGGTTTTTGTTAAATTTATTTATTTGCCACTTATTAAAAGTCACTTGAAGTATGGTATTGCGTTTCGGGGATTTTCTAGTGTTGCAAAAAAAACCTTTAAAATACTTGTGTGGTGTCTTTGTGGTCTTGGATCTTGGATTTTAACTTTAGTTCGAATAGAAAAAAGTTAGCGGCAAGCATACGCTTCCTTTATGGCTTGATCAAACTGTAGCTTAACGTCTTTCATTTTGTGTGTCTTGCTACAATCCTTTCACTTGCGCCCATATAAGTTCTATAGGATTTAGTTCGCAACGACATGGCGGTGTGCGCAGCACAGTTACACTATGCTTTTTAGCTATATCTTCCACGGCATATTTCATCAAACGATGTTTGTGTAAATTTGCTATAGCTAATAGTTTTTTTTCTATCAAATTATCTTCAAATTCAATAGTTGTGGTGGTAACCAGTCAATCATTTCTTGTTTTCTCCAAGATGAAGTTGGAGTCTTCTCTGTGCGTTGTAAATGATGTTACCCATAACTACTACTGAATCAGCTTTAAAATATTTTTTTATCATTTCACCAAAATAGTCCTCAATAATATTCAAATTCATGTCCTCGTAGTAATCTCCCGTATTGAACGACTGAAAGGTTTGCAAACCTTCTTTTAAAAATCCCCATTTGCTTTCAATTTGGACGAATATTAGTCTCCTTCCTTTACCTGAAGGCACCTTAATACCCGTTGAAAGCCCTTCCATGAAAGCATGGCGAGACCTGATTATATTTTTGTCTTGCTACAATTTTGATACTATATAACCTTCATTAATCCATGTCTCTTCAAGATAAAAGATTTTCTTCTGCTCTCTTCTGTACAGCTTTTAACTTCTCAAGAATTTTCGTCACCAGCAAACAATTTCATTGCGTTCACGTATGAGTGATTTACGCTTATGCTTTTCCCAGACTAAATCCATATTTTTTAAAGTGGCCCATAAAATTTATACTTATATCAGTTTAATGCACAAAATTTACCTGCGCCAATGGCCGACACCGAAATTGAGCCTAACTATTTTATTACTCTACACCTTTCTATAGACTATTATTCTTCAATGTTCACAAAGTGATATATTTTTGTAAAATTTTAAATCACCCACAAATATAAGAGTTTATTTTTGAACCAAGTGTTTTTAAATCAGTCGAGAAGATCGAGATTAAGTTGCCTACCAGCTCTCCAGATTTTACCCTTTTGGAGTTTCAATTATGGAGTGATTAAAAAATTAATGTTTACAAAAACAAATTGGGCATTATTGAAGATTTAATATTTTTTATGAGTAAGAGTCGATGGACACAACAACAATTCTAAATTATATTTTGCTGTCCCAATTTTACTAAAAATAAAAATGTAACATAAAACCTACCAATTCACAATAATTTGTTTAATGCATAAATTACCAGGATAACAACAAAAGTCGTTTTAAATTTACCTGATTCGTGTGCTGACTTGAGTATACGAGTGTCCTGAGGTATATTAGATACAACGCGGACATGTAATAACAGGCTTACATTACACTGATGCAATCCCCAAACTCAGTTCATGTTTAGGTAATGACCTGTAATATAACCTAATTAATTCACATCTGGCTGATATATCCATGTAATAGAGCTAGCTTCATGTCCCAGCGGGATCAAAAAATTTATGACTTTCATTAATATTTATCAGGGAATTAAAGAGATATATGTCCTGGTTTAAAAATATATTTTTAGCTGCGCACTGGTGGAATTTTGAATTTATGTAATTTGAAATTATAGCGTAATTTATACTAATATATACTATACTAGTTTAATGAAATGATAATAATGTTGTCAAAAAACAACATAGGGGTAATTTAATTTTATTAGACCATACATTATTATAAAAAAACTTTATCGTTCTTTTCCCGCCATGATTAAGCCATAATCAGTGGTGTGCAGACAATGTAGACAAAAAAGCAAAAAACATTTATCGTTCTATTTTAACCGACCCAAATCAGCATAATATTTCCCTTGTAGGTGGCCAATAAGAGAACGATTTAGTTGGATTTAATGTTTGTATCGACGCTTTAGCTTCCCTTAAGGGCATTACCTATATATTCCAATAAAAATGAGAGCGGATGTAACGCTGTATGTTAAAACGAAAATGAGCGATTGGCGTATGTCGTAGCGGCAGAATTCATTATGTCACGTGAAAAAAACATTGACTTGTTTTAGGTTTGGACCTATACGGAAATTAATCGATTACGATGGCCATAATGATTTTTGATAAAGCTACTATGTAGCGTAACATGTTGAGTCAACAATTATTTTAATAGTGTTTTTTAAATAAAGTGGAATTTAACATATTGTTAGTCTTTTCTTCATATTTTAAATAAGTAATCAAAAAATTTAAAAATAAAAAGAAAAAAAGTTGAATTTTAAAAAATTAAGAATTTTGTAAATTTAAAAGATTGCTTTTACACTTAATCCTAAATAGATCTGCCCTTATAAGTAACATATCAGTCGGTATTTAATTAAAACATTTAACACCATTGTATAAAAAAGAACGCTGAAATATGGCACTCTGATGATGATGCATGGTTAATTTACTTCTGTCTCTAACCCGTACATCATGAATATTATGAAATTTGATTGGTAATTAATAATAATAATAATGAAATGATAATTTGTAAATTAAATTCAGATAATATACAGTGTTTTGATAAATGAGTAAAATAATAGACATTTATTTATTTTTTTAATTTAAAATCAAATGAGTGCATTAGATGAAAAAGATATTGCATCAACAGGCATCAATAATGTTAATTGTGTTCAGAATAGATATTTTTTTTAAAGAAAACGGATAATTCTTGTCTTTAAACATAAAATACAAAAATACCGAAAATGTCCAGAGATATTGAGTTAAGTAAGAAAACGGCGTGAAATAACATCACTTATTTAAAACCCTGTATAACATTCAAGTGCGCTGATTAGGTCATACGCGTACCCCACTAATGTAATGTAAGAATAGTATATTACATAAACAGCGAGTGCGGAAATTCTCCGAGATTTAAAATAATCACTTTCACACGAGTAATGTACACTATTTTTCCTACGACCACAAAGAATAATTAAAAAAGCCTTTGATTTGTGAAAAAAATATTTCAACACTAGTGTTAAAAAAAGAAATATCAACACTAGTGTTGAAAATAGCATACTTAGGATTATGTTTTACTTAATATTTGATTTCATAGGTTGTCAATACGTTTTTCCTTTAGTTGTAGTTTAACTTTTTCATTTTTTCATATTTCATATATCATTAAAAGAACTAATCCTAAATTGACTTCTAGATTAACCAGAATGAAAATATTTAAATTTAATTAAGGAAAGATGCATTAAACATAAATTTAAAAACTCTACCCAACAAGGAAGATTTCAATTTAAAATAATTCGATTCTATAAATTTTTTTTTTATATATTTTATAAAAAAAGGTCAAACACTCCTAATGGAATTTGAACCTGTGACCTTGCGATCTGTTGGCTAAAGCTCTATTTTCTACGCTATCGCTACCGATAAAGATAAAGATTTGTTGTTTAGTACATGACACTTTCTTCAGCGTGATTTGTTTTTTCTCATAATAGATTTTCCAATATATTACTTATTAACATTTTTTATAATTTCAGATGGCATATTTTTACACTCTAATTCTGAATCACTAGACAAATACATTATAAATAAGTTAAACAGTTTAAAATTACTGCTTTCTAAAATGTGTTCTTTTTAATAAATAGGGTTAGTCTGTCAAATTGGCATGTTCAAATTGAATAGTGTTCGCTATAGTCAACACTAGCGTTGAAATATTTTTTTTCAACACGCGTGTGATATACGGCGCTTTCTATCCAAATTAACCGTGCTTTTATTTCTCATTTTCATAAGTGGTCGTAGGAAATAATTATCTACGATATTCATGTTGTAAAGATTCATATTACAACACGAGATGTTAAAGTTGTCAAACGAGGCGTCAGCCGAGTTTAATAAAACATCGAGTGTAGTAATATGAATTGACAACAAGAATATTGTACAAAATTTTATCTACTTTCATCTATGAATAAAAATATTTGGCATAAGACATTTTTAAAAATAAAAATGCACCTGTAAAAATGCACCTGCTATTAAGTTTTTATGTTACTTTTCACATAGTTACTGTTTCGCATGGTTACTGTCGATACTTTGTCAAACAAATTCAAAAATATAAAAAGCGTTTTTTAAAATGAGAGATTCTGATGGAAGTTTACCCTCTGATATAGAAGCAGCGGCAAACGAAGCGATCTCAAGTTTAGTTCCGACAAAATCCAAGACGCGGTATGAGTTGGAGTATCAGAAGTTTGAAGATTAGTGCAAAGCTAACAAAATAAAGGAAGTATCTGATAAATTCCTTTTGGGTTATTTTTCCGTAAAGCAACGTTCCCAGAAACCATCTACACTATGGACTCACTACTCAATGTTGAGAACTAGGATTTCAGTCAAGAAAAATCAAGATATATTTTAATTAATAGTTGGCAATTAACTTTATAATTGTTAATAATAAATCATTCTTCTAAATAGTGTGGTTTCATTTAACAGCAAAATTTTAATAAAACCGTTTTTTCCATTACAGCACTAGTACTGTAAGGGCATCTATAACAGCCCTAGTGCTGTAATAAATGCCCTTACAAAAGGATTCACAGAACTGTAAAATTTATATTACTAAATAAAAGTAGATAAACAATATTTCGAACTCTGCAATCCACTTCAAAATTCGTTATGTTGTTTCCAAACTACAGACCTGTAAAACGGTGTTTAAAAACCATTTATTTCACTATTTTTCGAGCGTTTTATTTTACATGTTCCGTTTACATGTTACTTTTACTATAATATGTTTAAATCATTTACTTAAATCAGAAGCAAATATATTTCGACTTAGCTTGATGTTTTTGTCATGTCAAGTGTATTTCCAGTAAGTGCAATCGAACACAATATCCGAAAAGCTGCCGGTAAGGGCCCTTAAACAACCAAACACTTCAAATTGTTACAAACGATTGGAAATTACAACTGCTACAGTGTAGACTATTGACGGAAGTTAACTTTGTTACAATTTATTTTACGATTAGTGTTAAGCACCGCTGCCAGTAATTTAAAAAACTTTTTTTTATTATGACATTTATTAGTTTTCATAAGTAAAAAAAAAAAAGTTATTCATTTAAAAAATATAAAGATTGGCATAAATATTTTTTTTTTAAATGGGGAGAAATAATACTCTAAGTCAACCTTCACTAGGATATATTTCAAGGAAAAATATTTATTTCGCTCTACATGTTTCGAACGTGTAAATGTTCATCTTCAGGAGAAGTATAATTTATATTGAAAAATGTATTAAGAATCTGTCAGTGACACCCTCATAGAGCTTTTGAGGAAATTAATTAAATAAAGAAAAGTGTTAAACAACTTCCATAAAAGTAGGAGAGAAAAACATACTACCAAGTTATAGAAATAAAGTTGAGATAACGGTTAATAAATTTCAAAAATTACTTAAGTAACAAACAAATTTCCAAAAGTGAATCCCTAAAAATTCTTTCCTGGATCTATGCATATGATGTAAAATAAAAATAACATTATATTTTATGTAGAAAAAGAAAGTATTTTACTTTTGCGATGTTTTTTAAAATTTGCATTTTCCTTTTAAAAATCATACCTTGTTTAAAACTTTGGTAAGTTGTCTTTTAGTTAAGGATTTGCTGAAATATCACTAATTTTCTTTTCTCTAAAACTTGACTCACACAAAAATTATTACTAAATAAACAATAGTTAAACTAAACACATAACATAAAACTAAAATAACTTTGGTCTTTTTACATTGATACCAAAATATACATTGTTATTGATGTCACAATCCAATAAAGCACTGCACACTGGAAACATTTTTGAGCAAAGACCATTTTTATGAAGAAAGAAAAGTCGAGTCGTAATGGTCACCAACAATAGCTACCGATGCGACAATTTCACTTTATGAAAGAACGATCATGTAAATATCTAAAATAAACTAAAGATCTCAAGACATGAAGACCTGGAGACAGGAACAAGTCGACTACTACGCAATATTAAAATTAGCCCAATCAGGCTCAATTTGCCACCACGAATAATCCGATTCAAACCAAACAGTTACGAATTTCCCAGTTTCAACAAAAAAATTTGCTACCCCTTTAAAAACTCTTTAAAGCAATAGAAAGATATTTTTGCTGCTTCTTTACTTTACTGCATTACTTTCTCAGCCAAGACAATATTAGCCTAGAAAATAATTCTTTATAAAAATTTACATAGGCTATTGATTATGTCATATCATAAGGAACTACTGAGTGTGTGGGTTTCTATTGCATAAATCGTTTAACTGGTTATTCAGAATGAAAAAACCGCAGAGTGCTATTAAATTAGAGGAGGGAAACTGGAGATAGGGGGGAAAATGTAACCCTTCGGGTTTTTGAGTATATCTCGAAAACAAAGTAAAATTTGGAGGTATTTTATAGGAAAAATTTTGTAGAGAGTTAGATTTTCTATCGAAATGGTGCAATTAAAAAATTTACAAGGCTATTCAGTTCAAAATATATTAAAATAGTATATTGTTTTATTAGGAGTAAAAGCGATACTTTTCTGACGAGTCTGTAGGTTTGCCGGCAATTACGGACGAGTCATAAGAAGTTGCTTTTACTCCGAATAAAACATACTTTTTTTTCTTCAGACGTTGTTTAAATATGAAAACACAAAGATACAAAATGTTTTAATTGTTTTATTTAAAAATTTTAAGTTTTGAGAAGGGGCTAGCGTTACTATGGATTTATTATTATATTGTTTGATAGCGACGTGCCATTCGATTTGACAAGTGTCAGCATTCATTATTGCGTAACTTTATTTAATTTTTATCCTTTTAAAAATAAAATTTTTTAAAACTACATTTACTTCAAATTAAAAGAATTTACCTGTACGCCCCCGGAGGTTGCCAAAATTGCAGCAAATGTTGCGAACAATTTGCTGCCAACAAAATCCAGTAGTGTTTACGAAGCTGCGTTTAAAAGATTCCAGGCATGGTGCAATGGTTAAAACACCAAAAATAATTCTGAAAATGTACTCTTGGCATATTTTTCGGAACTAGCGAGCAATCAAAAAATGAAAGGTTCAACAATGTGGTCACATTATTCTATGTTAAGATCAATGCTAAATATCAGACAAGGAATAGACATAAGCAAGTATTTGAAGCTACGAGCTTTTTTAAAGAAGCAAAACGAAGGCTACATTCCCAAAAAAGCTAAAGTATTCACCAGGGAACAGTTTGAAAAATTTCTATCTGAAGCTCCTAATGAGCAATATTTGGGAATTAAGGTGAATTTAGGTATTACCTCAAAGTATACAAATTTTTTATAAAGGTAATATATATAATTTTTAGATTGTTTTGGTTATTGGAATATCGGGTGCATGCCGATGTAAAGAAATGGTGAAAATGGTCGTTGATGACATACAAGACTTAGGATCTGCGATTCACATAAGAATTCCTAATAATAAAACTAGGAAACCGCGGTCGTTTACTATTGTTGGGGAGCAATATTTAAGCATTTATAAAAACTACGCATCATTACGCCCGGAAGGTATGCGCGAGAAGAGATTTTTTTTAAAATTTGTAAATGGTCGGTGTTGTCGCATGGTATTGGGAATTCATAAAATAAGTGCTGTTCCTAAGGAAGCAGCAGTGTTTTTAAAACTACCAGGTGCAATAGAGTACACCGACCATTGTCTAAGGAGAACTTCAGCTACACTGCTTGTAGATGCAGGGGCAGACATTAGTACAAAAGTAAATACTTTTTCTTCCGTTGCCAAAAGCAACCGCCTTCTGACGAAAAAGTAGAACTTTAACGTCAAAAAATTAGTAGAAAAACGTCAAGTGTATTGACGTTTGAAGAAAAACAATTTAACAAAAAAGTACAAAAAATTAAATATTTTTTATTTTTTTACTTTTATACAAATAACTTTTTTTGAGCAGAGATAGGTATAGGTATTGTTTCATAGAAAAGACAGGATATTAAATTTCCTACAGAATGACGTTTAAAAAAAAAATTAGATGAAGTTTCAATGAGATAGGACCGTTTAAACTTTGTCATATTTTTCGGTTTTTATTGAATTTATAACAATATCATTTTGTTACTTAGTTTTGAATGTATGCAATTGAATTTTATTTAATAAAGACATGGTAAATTAATTGATCAACAAACAAATTAATAACTACTTTTTTTAAAAATTGCTCTTTATTTATCTAAAATATAAGTATTTGAAAAAATATATTTATTAACGTAATTTAAAATATAATTACCCATTAAAGTAAACCGTGAGATATGTTTCTTATCACATATTATTTAATTTGTTTGTAAGTCACCTCCCGCACAAACAAGTTTTGATTTGTCTTGATGATACGATCCCAAACAGTTTGGAGCTAAGAGCTTTGTACACGTCAGTATATTTTTTATAGATATTCACAGTATTTTCAAACATTTTCACATAAACTAAAGAGGGCCTCAGACGGTCAACATTATAGTCAATATTTTATATTAACAATATATGGGCAACATCATAATAAAGGCCTCATACGATCAATATTGCATATAACATTTATTTATTGTTAATCAATTAATTTAACATGTCTTTATTAAATAAAATTCAATTGCATACATTCAAAACTAAGTAATAAAATGATATTGTTATAACCCGGTCATAATATATCATTGAAACTTCATCAAAAAAAATTTTTTTAATACGTCACTATGTATGAAAATTTAATATCCTATCTTTTCTATGAAATAATGCCTATACCTATCTCTGTTAAAAAAAAGTTATTTGCATAAAAGTAAAAAAAATAAAATATTAAAGTTTTTGAACTTTTTTGTTAAATTGTTTTTAATATAATTTGAACTGAATAGACTTGTAAATTTTTTAATTACGCCATTTCGATAGAAAATCTAACCTCTACAACATTTTTCCTATAAAATACCCCCAAATTTTGCTTCGGTTTCGAGATATACTTAAAAAACGGTATCCCCTGTCTCCCCTATCTCCCTGTAGTTCTTTATTATCCTGCTTTTTAGGACATAACAATAGCCTATTATCATAATGCGGTTTTTCTATAATAGCAAAGTTTACAACAGGTATAAAGAATGTTCAGGAAAAATGTTTCTTTTGCAATAGGAAATTCATTTTACTATCGTAGGTGAAAAATTTAATATTACAGCAAAAATAATCTTAGCAAAGAATTTCTTGCTTGGATTATTTTTTGTGGAGGGTCCTCGAGACAAAGAAGACCTCAGAAAACGCATAATTCAAAGATGAAACGGGCTTTGGGGCTATAAAGTAGCAAATGTCGTCAGAAGTTTTAGAAATACTACGCTACTTGATTTTTTTTCATTGCCATAGTTATAGCATTTCATTGGCTACAAAATATAGGTGCAATAGTTTGGACTTAATAGTTATTAAATCGCAAATTTCCAGGGATTATCTTATGATTAATTGATTTTACTTTTACTAGAAAAAAAATGGGAAAAGAAAAGCTGTAAGTACACTAAAAAGGCCTTTCTTTAATAGTATCGTAAATACCCTAAGGGATAAAGTTTACAGACAAACTCATTTTGAATTCTAATAAATTATTTACTGTATAGATAGAAGACGTCTATCTAAGATCTCGCGTTTCGTTTTATTTATTAAAAATTCTATGTGACCAACAACTGACTTTCAATGAGTATGCTATTTATTATTTATTTGTTATCCACCTTCTTTCTTTGTATTATTCTTAGTCTTTGACCAGAATTTAAAATAAAAGGTTTGTTTGGCAACTATGAATTATTGGTGTACATTTCCTTAGATTGAGATTTAAAATATATTTAAATTTTTACCAGAAATTATTTATCAATCCAACGTTTTATTTTTTGAAAAATTCCTCATATCTATTTGTTTATTACCAGGTACTTGTGCCAGTACTTTTCAGGTCTCTTACAATCTTAAAATTAATAAGGAGGCGTCAAAAATTACATAACGCAATATTTTCCAATTTTTAATTCTTCCATCGCCATTCCATTATATACTCATACTCTCTCTTCCGCTTATCAGGACCGTAACGTCTAGCCGAACCATCTCCTCCCCCCAAGCTGTGTTCGTAGCTTTAAAACCAGTGAACAGCCCCTAAGTTAGGTAAAGTCCACCACACGGTTCTAAAGCTACAAGAAGGATGTGGTCTTAAAATAAGTTTTACAACAAAACAATTTGGAAGCCTATTTTATAAGGTGCTTAAAGTGTCCACCATTTACCTTCTGACAGTAATAAATTTCTTTAAATAGAATTTTCTAGCGAATCTAATAGGGTATTGGAAGGTATGCTGGAAATCTTATACATTATTCTTTCTTGCAACTCTTCGATAATTTGTAGCCTATTTTTGTACACTAAATTTTATATACGACCCCACAAGAAATAGTCGCGGTCATATCGGAAGACCTAGTTAGCCATTCAATTACACTCCTTTGTCCAATTCATTTACCAGAAAAGTTTCCCCTAGATGTTACCCGTCCAACATGTGGAGATGCCCCATCTTGTTAAAAGCCTATTTGTTCAGCCGGTAAATTGGAATTATTATAGTTCGGACACAACATTTTCTTGCAAAAGTGATAAATAATGTTCCGAGTTAAAATTCCCGTGTATAAAGTAAGGTCCTATGAAGTGTCAACGTGTAATGCCACATCAAACATTGTCATGGTGTGATCGTTGGGTGTGAACTTGTTTCATCCAACGTGGATTTTGGTCTGACCAATATCTAACGTGGATTTTGGTCTGACCAATATCTACGTGGAGGAGGCACCACAAGGAAAAATACCACTGGGAAGACCTAGGCTTAGATGGAGAGATAACATCAACAAGGATCTAGCTGTCCTTAAAGTGGATCAGCAAGAATGGAAGGAGCTGGTTCAAGACTGTTCTAGGTGGAGGCAAATAGTCAAGGCAGCCAAGACCCACACTGGTTTGTAGTGCTACGGAGTAAGTAAGTAAGTAATACCTATGTTCTGTCGATTTACTTGCCCGTTTAAACCAAATGTAGATTCAATAACAAACAGAATGGGGTTGACAAAGTTGACTTTTTGATTTATTATATTCCTAATAACTTCTCAGAACTCAATTCTGCACTCTAAATCGCCATCACTCAATTATAACAAGTGAATTTTATATGATTTCAGTTTTTTCCATTGGACATTTTTTGAATCTAAAATCGACTCATGTTATGATTTAAAGTTTGCTGTTGTGTCGAATGTCTTGGATTTTCTTTTATATTTAACATGACCTTTAACAAATTTTGTTCATTAGTAACGCATACCGGTCTTTCACTGTTTTGTCGATCTTTGACACCTCCAATTTGATAAAACCGCTACAATATTTCGGAGGCGATAGAATTTAACAGTTTAATTGATTTGTAGGACTCTAAATCTTTTGTATTAAAATTTTTTGCTAGCTATCTTACTTTAAGAAATAATCTCATGTATAAAAGGGAACCTGTATAAAAAATATTTGATTTATTATTGATAAGTAAAAACAAGTATCAATTTATATCTTCAAGAAATTTGTCTTAAGTGTTGTGTCTAAAGTGCTGTTTGTAAGTCGCCCTATTGTCATTTGGCTTTACCCCTGACAATGCAGGCCACTGAAGAAAAGTTATTATTACAGCATGCATTTTTTGACCTTTTACTATGTTTATTACAATAAAGCCCCATAAATGTTTTCTATAAAAATTCCGTCAAAGGACGACAAAATGAATTTTTTCCAAGAACGAATGCCCTTACACTACGCCGACATTCTCATAAGGTCTATAAAAACCGGGCATAAGAGGGAATAAATGACACAAAAATGCTTTTCTTTCTATGAAAGCGAAACAAATATAATACGTTTTATTTCGCTGTCAACTTCCCCTTTCTTTTATGTACTTTTTATTACATATTCTTTTTTGTGCTGTAACAGATTCGTTTTACGTTAGTAGCAACCCACGAACAATGGTATGATGTTCATAAAATAGGGTTATAAATAAAATGGAGCCGATATTTAGATTATGCGGGTCCATGAAAGAGGTATACTTCTTGTAAAAATATTCACTAAAGCAGCAGAGATAAGAAAAAGGGATGGGATTAGCATTGATTAAGCTGGACATTTACTTTCAACAATAACCGTAAAGGAATTTACTTACTCATATAACTAGGTCACTATAGAAAAGGTTTGCAATATCTAAATAAAGAAGTAATCAGTAGATACATGTATGTTTGAAAATTTGAGACAGTTCTTGAACGATAGAAGATATTTGGATTTGCCTGTCTTTATTTGTTTTTAAATCACAATGTCTGAATTATTATAGGTATGGTCACTGTAGCTCTATATATATTTTAGCTAGGTACACTAAGTCAGTGGCTTTCTGATGACTCCCAACAAGGACGAAACACCTTTCATTGTCTACCTGTGCTCCAGGGAACCCATTACCTTTGGCGTCCTTGTGTACTATAAAGTAAAAGATAGACCTACTACTCTGTCCGCTTGCTGCTAAGTTTCTTTTTATAATTATGAATTATATTTCTTTAAGTCTGTTTAAAGGTTGAAGACAATGATGTTTTTTGATTTAAAGAAGAGCTTAGGATTTGCATTGTCTTTATTTATGTTTTAATCGCCACGTTTCAACTCGTAAGTATCTTCTATCATTTATATTTCTTTATGATATTGAACGGTAACTACAATTTTTAGTTCTACGATTCACAGTTTATTTACGCCATCCTTATATTTAAGGCTACGATATGGCGCTATTAAAAAAATTAGGTTTTTGGGGTTTTGATTTTGTTGATAATTTTATTTTTTTGAAAGCATAAACCAAATTATTAGATCTTGCAAAACATCTATACAGGGTGTTATGGAATTTACGCATTATATTTAAATAAGTTAGACTCCTTCGATTTTCGAGAGAACACTTTTTACTTTATTTTAGTTGTCCATCAAGAGAGTTGGGTAAGGACCCCCAAAACTAGGTCTGATTTTTCGGACCCCCATGGGAAAGCCATGGCCTTCTTAAAGTAAAAATACATCCTATTGTTTTTTTTGGGTTGCATATTTGCATACTTGTTAGATTACATAACTATTAAACGCTGAAATTTTAAAAAGTTGTATATTGAATTAAATTTCTAAAGTTTAGAACTCCCTAAAACTGTATTTAAAATTCCAGGTCCGTGTTTAAAAAAATTAACTTGACGTTGGTAACTAAAGAACGAAACTTTGAAATTTGAAAACCAATAACGCCATCTGGTAAAACATAAAAACGGCTATCAAAAAGTGTTTGTTTCTTTTCCAAGTAAAAAATGAAAGCGCAAAAAATTAAAAACCAAAAATGGAAATTTCGGTTTTCCTAAAGCATTCGGAAAAATTAAATTTTTTTTTAACCAATTTATTAAGCCCTAAAATACGCAACTTTGCCTTAATTTAACCATCTTCGTATCTCTTACCGTTTTCGAGATATCCTTGTACGCACACGAATTGGTAGCACCCTATACAGGGTGTTACAAATTCGACATAGCAGCATTGGAATCTCAGAAACCATACGAGTTAGAGAAACGGTTAAATGGGGGCAAAGTTGTGCAATTCGGTGCTGATTATAATGCCACTTTAAAAGTTTTTAAATTCCGAATACTTCCGATTTTATTCGAAAAAAACCGAAATTTTGCTAAATCGTTTTTATTTTTTCCTAAGCTCATTTGACTAGCTATTTAAAAATAAATGACACTTTGTCGTTGCCACTTTTTCTTCTCTACAATGTGACGTTACTAAACTAAAGATCCGCCGTTTCGTCTCCGAGCGGCCATCACCAACTTAACTTTTTTGAATACGGACCTGAATTTTTTTATACCGATTTTTAAACCCTCCTATTCTCAAAATGTAATGGCGATATTACTTTTTCATAATGATTGTCCTTGCTTATTTTTTTAAATTAATATTTTTTACATTTCTTGTCAATCCGGTCCTGGCAACGAATCACAATATTAATTAAAAACTTTATTTTATTTAAAACATTCATACATAAGTAATATAATTTATTTTATAAGAATTTTCTAATATATCTATATAAATAAAATATATAAACGATCGATTTTTCTTCCAATTTTGGCGACAGTCCTTTCAACCGATCTTCTCCTTATCCTACCAAATGCAACCGTATGCGTTCTTCCATGGTATCTACGTCATTTTTATAAATAACATTTTTTTTAAATAAAGTTTTTAATTATTATTGTAATTCGTTGCCAGGACCGGACTGACAAAAAGTGTAAAAAATATGAATTTAATAAAAAATAAGCAAGGAAAATTCATCATTATGCGAAAGTAATATCGCTATTACATTTTGAGGGTAGGAGGGTTTAAAAATCGGTTTAAAAAAATTCAGGTCCGTATTTAAAAAAGTAAAGTGATGGCCGCTCGGAGACGAAATGGCGGATCTTTAGTTTAGTAACGTCATTTTGTAGAGGAGAAAAAGTGGCAATGACAAAGTGTTATTTATTTTTAAATAGCTAATCAAATGAGCTCAGAAAAAAAACAAAAACGATTTTTCGGTTTTTATCGAATTAAATCGGAAGTATTCGTAATTTGAAAACTTTTAAAGTGGCATTATAATTAGCACCGAATTGCACAACTTTGACCCTATTTAACCGTTTCTCTAACTCCTATAGTTTCCGAGATTCCAATGCTGGTATGTCGAATTTGTAACATCCTGTATATGTGTTCAAAATTGACTTGCTACAATTGTAATTTAACAAAACGTAGTCAAATAAACAGTTCTTTCTTTTTTTCTTTCTTTCGTTAGTTCTTTCTATCTTTCTTTCTTTCTTGTAGTATAAACTACTATTATTTTAATGCAATTATCCAATATTGTTGCTGCCACTAAACTACACATTATTTAATACCCGAATGGCTGACCTAAATATTTAAATACAGCAGGGCAAAATTCAGACCAGTAAAGCTAGCTCGGTTTGGGATAAATATACAATAAGCCCACCTTGGTTTGCCACAGTTACTCGAGTTTAAGCCCTTGACCAGCCGATGTTAGTGACCGAGCTCGCCTGGTGTATATAAAATATAAATTTAAAAAAAATAAAGTAGAGAGTTTAGTGTGTGTGAGATATGGACTATGCTTAGTCTATGGAGGAATCTTAATTTTATCTGGAAAAAGAGGAAAAAACGTGTTAGTTATGAGAATATGAAATCTAAAAATCTAAAAAAGTTCATCCGAAACCCACTGATGAAAATAAGGAAGTAATATGCCCAGGGTGTAATGAATGTTTTGAAGATCCACCCTCAGAAGACTGGATTCAATGTTTGAAATGTTAAAGATGGTGGCACGATTCCTGTAGCGACTATTCAGGAGTGGGAACGTACAAATGCGATTTATGTTAATAGGTACTTCATCTTACCCGCATAGGTTCGTCATCTTAACCTACTAGTGGGTAAGATGACCAATTTTGCGTACAACCCGAATTGTTATTTGTTTAAGTAGTCTGTTTAGTTTTTGATAACTTATATTATATTTTTATGTGTATTAAACATTAAGAATTGCATGCAAATTAAAACACATTAAAAAAAATGTAACCAACATTAAAAAATAAAAAATTACTGTTAACACCGCCAACTTACCCGACTTTCCCCTAATTAAATTTAAAGGCCCTCCTTATCTCTACAATAAGCTTAAATTTCGAACTGACGTACATAATCTAAACATACGTAAAAAACACATTTTAACCATACCAGCTCACAATAAAGAAATGTTTAAAAAATCTTTCTCCTACAATGTAGCTTATCTTATAAACAAATATAAAATCACAGATTTCTCACAAAGTGTGTCAGGTTTTAAGAAAAAAATGAAGGCAATATTACTGGACCTACAATGAACCCATTGTTATGCGTACAGCGACTTTAATCTTCGTTCCTCTCTGTCTCTTTCTTTTTCTCTCTCTCTCTCTCTTTCTCTCTCTCTCTTTTTCTCTATCACTCTCTTTCTCTATCTCTCTCTTTCAATTACTCTGTATTTCTCTACTCTGGTTCTAAATGCAATTAATAATAACTTATATTTTTAATGAGATACTATCTCATCTGTATTTAGTTTTTTTTCTCTACCTGCTATGGTGTATTAATTACATAAAGCAGCTATTGCTAGTACATTTAATTTATATGATTACGTATTTTTTCTTTTTAAAGTATAACAGGGCTTCAACAGCGCCTTCCATCGTGAGGGATGCTGCAAGTGGGCCTTTTATTTCATTGTATATTTGTATTTGTAATTTAATTTGTTTATGTGTTATTTTTGGAATAATAAATGAATTATTATTATTATTATTATTATTATTTCGGGTCGTTCTAATGTCTTGGACTTCTTTGGTTTACATCCCTGTGATTTTCTTTTTCAAAAAGCTTGTTAGTTTGCCATATTTTGAAATATCTTTTTTTTTATAAAAGTGAATGGTCGAGCGAGTATTTGGTCCATAGCGACGATGGGGCTAATTTTTTTTGCAAATGTAAAAAATAAGCCAATAGAACATTTTCATCGATACCTTTTATCTTCCGTGAATTCATCCAAAACTCAAACATTTTGAACTCCTTGTCGTACGCATCTCGGGACTTTTCTGGCAAAATCTGCATCGTTGATTCTTCCGCTTCCGTAAGGATATCCTCAGCAACGTAATTTTTATCGGTTTCCTCCATTTTCTATAGGTTTTTTTCTTCAAACAAGCTTTTCTGCAGGAAAAACTGACAAGTGTCAACATCTATTTAAACATTTACTATTTTAAACATGCCCGTGGCAACCAAATTATCAACCAACTTTGACCAAAATGTAAAAAATGCACTGTCAAGTCATTCTGACATTTATAGGGTATGTTCACGAACTTATTAATTATTATCTCATAAAAAATTTCTTCTACTTGTTGGATAAAACATTGTATGCCACTCGTGTGTTATGTTACCTAAGTCGCTTGAGAATGTATACCACTCGGCCTGACGGCCTCGTGGTATAAATCTTTCTCGCGTGACTTATTTTCAACATAACACACTAGTACCATAAATAACTATTATTTAGACAACATACAGATCTTCGAATATATATTTTTTTAGAAATTCTAGAACTTTTCCGATAGGATTACCAGCGAGAATACGCCAAAGGCCGCAATCTAAGCGGTTTAATGAATAAACTGTTCGTTCAGGCTGTAGCCTGACTTTAATTCTTCGGTTAATGGATCCCGACAGTTTCATAATGGACCTTTTTTATCTAGCGGTTTTGTAGTCGTGTTCTCGTTGGGGCCTTTTGTCATAGTTTACTTTAGCTATCATTTCCGTCAGCCGGAAAGTTATTTTTAATCTAATATTGTTGCTATTTGGAGCACAAATATACTGATGTTATGTAGAACGCTGTCGTGTATATAATTTAAAAATACAGAGTGATTCCTAAGTTCATACTTTTTTTTAGCAGTGTGTAGAAGGCATTAAAATAAACAACATTTCCAAATTTGCCTGTTTTAAAAAAACTCAAAAATAAGGTACATTCCTTTATTACACTCTGGATCAAATACGGTTCTGCCTAACTGCCCGTTGAATAACATTAAGAAAACTTCTGGATGTAGGATGAGCCCGCAACGAAAAGCGTTCTGCGTATAATCTTGAAGCAGCAGCTGCACTTTGACGACACTTCCGTAAATTAGCACCATATCTACTAATTCATTGTTTTCAAATTTTGCCATTTTCCCGTGTCAATTTAAAATTAACTTGCAAGATAGAAAAAGGACAAAAACAACATAAAGTAAAGGGCTACGTTATGATGACTAAGCCCGATTTTTTACTTTTGTATCTCGGCTATTTTAAAGTTTTTTGAAAAAAGGTATTTGAAAATGTTGTTTATTTTAATGCCTTCTATACACAGCTAAAAAAGAAGTATCAATTTAGGAATCACCCTGTATACAAGTTATGCACCCTGCTGCAACAATGATACAACAGATCTTTTTTAAAAATACGAACATTGCTAAAAAACAATATAGAAGGAACTCGATAAGAAGATTACGAGGAAGTATAGGAATCGAATGATAACTGTGATATATGTACATCTAATTTTTAATGTAATAATAATATTCATTTAATTTTTTTATCTAACGATGTAACACAAGTTAAAATTATTTTTTAGGTAATAGTAGAAATTAACAAAAAACATCATATATGTAATTTCTAGACTCGAATAAGCTATAAGAATTTTGGTCAAGACCAGTCTAGTATGCCGTGGAAAACAAAAATATTATTTCTGCATTTATTAGACCAAAATGTCATGTTTTCCACTTAACATAACTTCTTATGGCTTATACGGATCTAGAAATTACATTTGGTATATGATTAATAATTTCCACCATTACCTAAAAAATAATTATTAACTTGTAGTACACTGTTTAAAAATCTAAATAAATCAAGCACGGAACGGCCACTTCATCAGTATAGGAAACATTTTTCGCTTCTCCATACATCTCCAGCTTTGTGGATTCAGATCTAGATCGCGCTGCAGTCACCCACTGGTTTTGCAGCACTATTCCGTAAATGCCGTGTGTAAGTATAAATAAAATAGTAGAATTTAGTGTCCGTTAAAATATATAAACAAAAGAAGCTTAGCGGCAAGCCACAAAGCTGGAGATGTATATAGAAGCGAAAAATGTTTCATATAGTGGCCGTTCCGTGCTTGATTTATTTAGATTTATTTATGTTTCTACGTTTTCACGTTAGATGGCTATATCTTTTGCATTGAGTTGATTCCTTATGATGGCGTTACTGGGTTTTCATCGCGTTTTATTTCTTAAAAACGCCTTGAAAGAACAGGCTCGCTGTACTGGGGGTCGCTTACGGGTTATGACTTTCTGATGAGTTCTAACAAGAACGAAACAGCCTGTCATTGTCTACCTGTGCCCCAGGGATTCCATTACCTTTGGAGTCCCTGTGTACTTTAATGCAAAAGATAGACGCACTACTCTGCTTGCCGCTAAGCTTCTTTTGTTTATATGAAGAACTTTATTATAGTAAAACAAAGATAGGTTGCTATTTGAAAAATTCGAGAAATTATTTTTTTTTTAACACAGGTTGTCAATATAATTGCTGGACAATTGCTTTCGAATAAGAAAAATTTCGCCTAAATTTAACAGTTAATATTTTCTGAACCAGATATGATATCGACCGACGGTTTTGAATGGTTGATAGATTCATCCCTTGGAAAACAATTGTCAATGTTGGATTTTCTTTAACTGTCAGAAAATATTATATACAGGGTGTTAAAGAAGACGATGATTTTTGCTCCAATTTTAATGGCGTATAACTTTCACAATAATATTTTAATTTTTATCACTCTACGTCAATTAAATCACTGGTTCATAGCAATTGGTCAAATTTTTGATATCTTCTATATTTTAAGAAATACCGATTTTTTTTGGAAAACCTTGCTTTATTTTAACTTATTGGTAGCTAGATCTCACTGTGCGTTGTATCGTGCAAACTTTGCGAGTGATTCTTATACCTTATGAAAAGCTTGATTATGTTCAGTAATAATAGTTGTACCTAAATGTTATGATGTGCAGTAGCGTACTTATAAACACCTATATGTCTATGGTTTACGAGTATCTCACAATTTTTCATGATTGTTTTATATTGGAAAGTACTTGCCCCTAGATTAGGTCAATTTTTTCTTATTTTTTAGTTTTTCATATCGCAATATAGGTATATTATACAGTGTGTTTACAAAAGTTAAACAAAGATAATTTTTTTAATTTAATTTTTGGAAAAAATTTATTTATTATTTTCTAACTTTCTAACACTATACCCATAAACCATAGACATATAGGTGTTTATAAGTACGCCACTGTACATCATAACATTTAGGTACAAATATTGTTACTGAACATAATCAAGCTCTTCATAAGGTATAATAATCAATCGCAAAGTTTGCATGATATAACGCACAGTAAGATCTAGCTACCAATAAGTTGAAATAAAGCAAGGTTTTCCAAAAAAATCGGTATTTCTTAAAATACCGGGTGTCCGCGAAAGGTGGTTCGCCCCTATAACTTTTTTGGCTTTGAAGATATTGGAATGAAATTTGGAGAATGTGTATACGACATAAAATTACATTTTTTGACGGGTAACTCAATTCTATGGCACTTCCGGTTTAACCGGAAGTGACATAAACTTTCGATTTTTAAATGGGACGCCTGGTATATTTTTACTTATTTTATCTCCACATGACATTCTAAACACAATCATGTGTCACTTGTCACTTTGTGTCACCAAAAAAAATTTTTTTTTTTCATTTTAATTTTTTTTTTAAATTTATTAAAAATTATAGTATGCATTATACCTACTAATTAAATAACCAAACAATTATAACTATCTACATAATATCTATTTATTTTTAACTTTAATTTTGAAGATGTTCAAAATGACCTCCATCTTGTTGCTGACAAAGTCGTACTTTCTCTATTGTTGCTCTTACAACGTTTCTTAAATGTCGTGGTGAAATTCGATGAATAACTGCCCTTACTTTGTTTTCTAATTCATTTCGTGTGGCAGGGAGTACATCATATATCTCATTTTTAATAGTACCCCATAAAAAAAAATCTAGTGGCGTAAGGTCGGGCGACCTAAAAAGTTTTAAAATGAAATAAAGGTATAAATTAAGAACAATTCCGTTTTACCTTGCCGGCCAACTAACTGGGCCCCTATTTCCAATCCAATTTTCGTTGTATAATTCATTTAAATATTCCGTTACTGCCCTCAAGTTGTGTGGGGGGGCACCATCTTGTTGATAAAATAGTCCTTCTCGATTTATTAACGGTATCTCATCCAAGAACTGCTCAATTTCTTGCGTAAGAAAATCTAGATATCTTGCCCCTGTTAGCGAACCGTCAAAAATTATAGGACCTAATATTCTGTCCCCTAAAATCCCAACCCAACAATTGAAACCAAACCGTTCTTGAAAATTTCCTTCCTGCATCAAGTGTAAATTTTCTTGAGACCAATATCGCTTGTTATTTCTGTTAAAATGTCCCAAATTAGTGAAACGGCTTTCGTCAGTATAAAGAATTTTATTGGGAAATGTGTTATCCTCTAAATATTTTTCTAAAAAACAATTACAATAGCTAAGTCTCCTTTCATTGTCGTTTCCGTACAGGTGCTGGTGTAGTTGATATTTATATGAGTGATATCCATGTTTATTTAAAATTTTACCTGCAGAAGACTTAGAAATATCACATTCTAGCGCGATCTCTCTGACGGACGCGTTGATATGTACTTGTACGTATGCCAGAACGTCTATTTCTTTTTCTTCGCTCACAACAAATTTAATGTTTTCATTATTATTAGGTCCATTTCGCATTTGCTGAACCACTTTTGGGAAATAGTGCCGGGTTAGGTGATGCCGATCTGGATATCTCTGTGCGTAAAGACGTGCAGCATTAGTTGAGATTTGCCTACACTCTCCGAAAACTAATAACATATCAACTTTTTCACTACTTGTATAAATATTATTATTCTCCATGTTTTTAAACAATAACGTACTGTTGCCGAAGCGATATGCAATAAGATATTGACAGGCCGTAATTTTTTTTCATGACAGCTTCATGTTTTTATTTCACAGGCCTACTCGACTCATTTAAATAATATTTCATTCTCTGAAGACCGTTCATTTTAGAAAAATTTTATCGTTATATTTTACCAGTATTTTAAACGAAAGTTTGTTTAAAACCCATAAGTGTTTGGTATCAAATTAATCGTAGGAAAATGCTCTCTTTTGTTAACCGGGTGAACCACTATGTTGCCATTTGAAAAAAATGACTTATACAAATTTAAAAATTGAATTTTACACAGCAGATTGGTTTTTGACAAAAAAGAGTAAATTGGTATTTTACTCAAGATTATAAGACAAAATTAGTAATTTAAACGAATTCATAGCCCTCTAGATTTAAAAAAAAAAATTAAAAAAAAAAATTTTTTTTGGTGACACAAAGTGACAAGTGACACATGATTGTGTTTAGAATGTCATGTGGAGATAAAATAAGTAAAAATATACCAGGCGTCCCATTTAAAAATCGAAAGTTTATGTCACTTTCGGTTAAACCGGAAGTGCCATAGAATTGAGTTACCCGTCAAAAAATGTAATTTTATGTCGTATACACATTCTCCAAATTTCATTCCAATATCTTCAAAGCCAAAAAAGTTATAGGGGCGAACCACCTCTCGCGGACACCCGGTATAGCAGATATCAAAAATTTGACAAATTACTTTCTTTGCTATAAACTAGTGATTCAATTGACGTAGAGTGATAAAAATTAAAATATTATTGTGAAAGTTACACACCATTAAAATTGGAGCAAAAATCATCGTCTTCTTTAACACCCTGTATATAAAATTTTCTGACAGTTAAAGAAAATCCACAATTGTTTCCCAAGGGATGAATCTATCAACCATTCAAAACCGTAGGTCGATATCATATCTGATTCAGAAAATATTAACTGTTAAATTTAGGCGAAATTTTTCTTGCTCGAAAGCAATTGTCCAGCAGTTTAGTTGACTTCTTTTCCGGTTAAATCGAAAGTGGTTTTGAAGGTAATAACTGACCGAAAAATGATAAATTACACATTTATTCCCACCTCATATTTTTTAATCTTGACTTCTAAGAATACGGAAAAAATTCTTGTGTCACCCAGAATAGTTAAAAAAAATAATTCCTGATTATATAGCATAAATATTGTAAAATATTACCATCATTTTTTAGAGTGTATTTTTATATTCGTATTTATATTTGTGTTTTATTTACTGCTCGGTCCAACCAAAAATTTTACCCTAAAAACCACTACTGATGTTAACATTGTTGTTTAAATGTAACAAGAATACGAAAACTCCTCACTAACTGTGAATCCCAAAGGATATTACCGAAACTCAAAGGGGGAACATTATTTTTGGAATTTTATTCTCGACTAGTATCGACAGCAAAAACGCGTGGAAGGCCGCAATGCAGGCCGTTTATTCAATAAACTCTTCCCTTGGCTAGAGCCAGACTTTGATTTTCCATCTAATGGATCTCGACAGTTTTATAATGGACCTTTTTTGCACTTAATGGTTTTGTAATCGGGGTCTCTTTTGGCCTTTTTAACATAGTTTACTTCACACATCCTTCTCGGCCCTGATAAAAGCTCATTTATTATTATTGAATATCGACAGCGCTAAATTACAATCTGAAGTATAAAAGAAAATGCGGTGTTAATTATGTTGCTCCGCGAAAGCTAGTATGAAAAATGGACATTACATTACTGGCATGCGTGGAGAAGTTTTCCAAATAAGTTCAACAGTTTTTGCTGTAACGTGTAACATTTTAATAGCTCTTGTCCACGAATATTGTTGGTAGTAGAGGTTTAGTGTCCGTAAGACGTAAAATATTACATTAAACTTTTAATATTGTATTTATTACATGGCTTATATACCTAGTCTATGTCAGAAAGGTGTAGAGTAATAAAATGGAAAACGAAAAAATGATAACTAACCAAAGAAAAAAAAGAAGATAATTTGATAAAGAAGGAACCAGGTATTAGCTATAGCAAATTTACACAAACATCGTTTTATGAAATATGCCGTGAAAGATATAGCTGAAAAACATAGTGTAACTGTGCTGCGCATCTGCCATATTATTGGCATTGGGGATATAGGGATGATTGCAGGCAGTCCTTTAGAGAACTAGATATACTGACCCTGCCCTCTCAGTATATCCTGGAGAGTTTACTGTATGCCAAGATCAACTAAAATAACTATAGGATGGACAGTGAGATCCACAGCTATGACACAAGATTTTCAATGAACTATGTTCCGGCATACTGTCGTTTGAAGAGATGTCAGAGTGGACCTGGATACCTTGCAATAAAATTTTTAAATTGTCTGCCACCTAATTTTAGAAACCTGCCACTGCAGGAATTTAAGGCAAGCATAAAGAAATTGTTAATTAATGAAGCCTTCTATACATTTGAGGAATTTTATAATTTCGAATTTTAACTGTGTTGTCTTATTTTAAAATATTTTAGGAATACATTGTCTTAAATATTATTAATCACATTGACGTATGTAAGTGCTTTTTGCATGTTAAATATGAAATAAATGATTTGATTTGATTTGATTTGATTGCGAACTAAATCCTATAGAACTTATATGGGCGCAAGTGAAAGGATTTGTAGCAAGACACAACACGACAGTCAAAATAAAAGACGGTAAGCTACTGTTTGATCAAGCCATTAAGGAAGTGATACCAGATAATTGGCGAAAAGCAGTCCATCATGTCATTAAAGAAGTGGAGAAAATGTGATATCTTGACCACCTAATCGATCGGACCGTCGACCCGTTAATTATAACGTCAAGAGGAGATGACAGTTCCTCAGATGACGAAAAATATTATGATTTTTTATAATTTAATTTTTGTATAATGTATTTTTGTATTGTAAAAAAATAAGTGTACTTACCTAATACTATGTACATAATGCCAGCCTTTGTCACACCATTTTCAATGTTTGCGAATAGATAAAAATAGGCAAGACTCCTAAATTGACCCAAACCAGGGTGGTACTACCTGCACTTGATGAAAATAAAGAATTTTACAATGAAATCAATGCCAAATTATAAAGGTGGCTTAAATATTCGTTGGGTCACTCTGTAGTCACTTTGCATACCTAATGAGCTTGATGTGATTTATTTCTGAACCTGCGAATTGCAGGTGTAGTGAACCGCAAAATGGTGTCCTCTATACTAAATGAATGGCCTACTGTGTCTGGGTTGTTTTTAGTTCTATGATTTCACAGCCCCTAGCTTTGTCTTCTTTATGGGAGTGGATTCCTATGGATGGCGATACCTACTGTATTTTCATTACTTATTAATATCTAAAATAAATCTTGAAAATGTATTTTCGCTGTTTCTGTGGTTACTTACGGGATTTGGCGAAGGACAAAAAAGTTGTCATTGTCTACCTGTGCCCCAGGGACCCCATTTTTTGGCATCCCTTTGTACTTTATTGCAAGAGATAAATGCACCACTTTATTCGCTTGCCGCAAACCTTCCTTTCTACTGCTTAATTATAACTAACGTCCATTAAAATGCAATCATATAAATATGTAAAAAAACTACTTTAATTTCAAAAGCATTACATCGAAATTCTCCTAATCCATTCAATTTTTAGTGTTCTAAGTAGGTTGTCTCTTGGACTACTTAGTACAACGTATTACAATTAACTTTAGGTTTTTTTATACAGGGTGATGACTAAAATATCAAGGTGTGTAAAAACTGCTGATTTTAAAATTGATGTTTCTAAAATACAAAACAACAATTTCATTAGTATGTTGGTTACAGCTTAATGTTAGGTACTTGTACCCATTTCAGCGCAGTACCATTTATGTTAATTAAAGAAAATAATAATTTAAAAAAATTGTAATTATGCCAATTGTGGGCTGATACCCAGTTTAAGCAGTAATATGATTTACGTTGCTAGCTAACCAATTGCGCTTCTCAATTTATCAAATTTAGAATTATTATATTAGATAGAGTTGTTAATTCTATCTAAATTCGATAAAAGAACAAAATGAAATATACAGGTTTCATGTGATTATTCATCAATTAATGTTGTAAAATTACAAACTTGTCCATTTTCGCTGTGATTGTGTAATTTTACCAATATATAGTAATTTTACTACTGGCTAAGTATTTTCAGATGAAAATTACATTTTAGGCAAGAAATCGTTAAATTTTAAATCAAATCTATATTATTACAAACACCCTCATGTAATAATTTAAGACTTTTAACAAGATAAATGTAGCAATTTTCCCACAGCATTTTACAGTGTAGAAGGGATGAAACAAAATTTCTATTATAAATTAAGGAAAAAAGTAAAAAATAAATAACTTGACTCCAAATAAATAGTATATTAGTATTAAAAAATACATAAAGTAAATAAATAAATTCCCTAAACTTTTCTTAGTTGTTTAAGACTTTTCTCTCTGAAAAACATTCTCAGCAAAAAAAGGCACGTACGTTCTTTAGGGATACAGCCGTCTTATTTATTTAGAGTCTGAAATATAGATTTATATCTTTTCCCAAAAAGAAATAGGTTTGAAGTCAAAAAGTTTGTTTGATTTTGTAAATGCGAAAGTTCGGATATAAACTAAAATAACTTTTTTTTGACAGTAAAGTTTCTAACTTGGTTTTAAAATGTTTTTGGTGTCGCCTTGAAAAATATTTTTTGGATAATATTTAATAATGCAAACTACTAGTATTTTAAGGAAAAATTATTAAAAAAAAGTATTACCTACAATGGTAGGTAACTATTATTGTAAATTAAAAACCTACACTACCACCTGCGTCCTGGTGGTATTTTTACTATGTTCTATCATAAGCTACTATGGAGCAACCAGGGGTGGGGGCTACAGCTTCCTCCCCCAACCCGGCCAAGCCCCGCCATCATTGATTCATCGATATTTACATAGAACAGACATTTTCTGAAATTATTATCTTGGGGAGACACAATTGTTTTTTTTTTAGAAGGAATATAGGTTTTTTAAAGTCACTTTCTAGAAGATTTAAGAGGAACACATGAGTTTTATTAGAAATCACTTTTATTGGTGATGCTCCTCAGTCCTCATTGATTGTACAAAACGTACAAACCTAATAAAAATAATCAAATCGTTATAAATTTACTCTAGAAATTAAATTTTAAAAGACTTCTTTTAATTTACTGCACTCTTTATTTAATCAGTTTAAATCGTTTCCAATAAATCAACTAAAACAGACGACGCCTTTGTAATTTCTTGCCATTCTTTCGAATTGTCCTTTTTACCTGTTCGTTTGCTGCCAGGATATTCCTGAGGGGACATACAGCTTAACATAGGTTCCGAACCACGATCCTCAGTCATGCGACACTCCCCCCAAGGGCTAACCCTGGTTTATTGCCATTGCATGACCTACCGATTGGGGAGTGTGCACCTTCTTCCGCACCCCACGAGATGTCCGATCTCATCCGGCCTGGTTACCGGCGTGAATGGGGTGGGTTGGGAGATGATACATGTTACACTCTTACCTGCATTCTTAACTAAATTTCGGACATACTTTTTATTATACGTATGCTCACTCTGGGAATCGAACCTGGATCGCCACGGTCGAATGCCAGTAACTCACCTCTGAGGCACCGCCGCGGTGACGACGCCTTTGAAGTTTTGATACTCAAGTTAGCGTACGAAAGCAATTGAGAATACTTTTTTGGCAGAAATTGATTTGTTGTTCCTTAGGTTCAATAGCTACTAGCTTTTCAGCTATAACTTAAACTTTTGATCGGCGCCACAGTTTAATCAAGACTCTAGCAATTCTTAGGAATGATTTATACATTCTCTGGTTTAGATCACTTGATCCCATTAGTCTTTAACGACTTGAAGATAAGCGCACCATCAGTGCGTCAGAAAGGTTCCTTACTTGTCTCCTATTTTATTTTCAACGTAAATCAATATTCGTGTTCGATGTTTGAAAGTAATTTTTTAAGTTTTACAATGACATTCGCCAAGTTCTCAGCATTCCAATGAGCTTACAAAGTATCTCTAAACTGGTAGAGTATTTTTACGCCTGCTTTTTTCTTTTAACATCCCGCTTCTCACGGCTTACCGTTTGTCGCCAAAAATGGTTCCTCATGTAGTAAAGGTCACAAGATACGTCCAGGAATTTTCTGCTTCTTTCCTCACTCGAGTTGTTTCCAAAATACTTCCCCCTACAACCCTCAAGTATGGTTGTGGACTCCTCTGTTCTTCGTGGGATTTCAAGAATTAAGCCCCAACAAGAATTTAACTTTGAAAAGTACTCATGCAGGGTTGGGAACAGAAAGCCCTATCTTCCTTCATACAAAAAATATTTTATTAATTACAAACTACGCGTTTCGCCCTACAAGGCCATCATCAGGGCGTACTGTAAGCAAATAAAAAAACGAGTTGTATAAAATTAAAATAATCAATAATGTCAAAACTTACAAGTAATAAGGTCAACACATATAGACCACAAGCAGAACGCACCCTAGTCAACAAATCAATTAATACAAATAAACACTTGGCACATTGTCTTACATGAAAAACACATTTACACTTGTTAAAAAAAAAAGAAAAAAAAAGACAACAAGTATAAATGTGTTTTTCATGTAAAACAATGTGTCAAGTGTTTATACTGTTTATTGATTGATTTGTTGACTAGGGTGCGTCCTGCTTGTGGTCTATATGTGTTGACCCTATTACTTGTAAGTTTTGACATTATTGATTATTTTAATTTTATACAACTCGTTTTTTTACTTGCTTACAGTACGCCCTGATGATGGCCTTGTAGGCCGAAACGCGTAGATTGTAATTAATAAAATATTTTTTGTATGAAGGAAGATAGGGCTTTCTGTTCCCAACGCTACATGATCATGTCCCTTCTGGAGAGTAGATACGACTTCGTTTTGAAAACTACGTTCACCTCTCACGGACGACATAGAAATCCCTTGGCACTGAGGGAGAAAACCCATTAAACAAGTAGACGAGAAGTAGCAATGGCGGATAATGCAATGTTTTGTGTATTCTAAATTCGCTGGTGAAGTTCTAATTATTATCCTCAAACATAATGGATTTTTCATTAAATTTTGATTTTAGTTTTTTAACTGCTCTAATATGTTCTCTTCTAATTAAGTTATCGAAACAAAGATCATAATATAATCAGTCGCACGTCTCGCAAATAAGAGAATAGGTTGACCTACAATAATATCTTCTCATAATACTTTTAAATGTTTCTAGAAAATGTTTATGATACTATTGTAACATTTTTAGTTTTAAGAAAGATACTCCCAATAGGATTTAGTTCAGAATGTTAGTCTTGAATATGATAAATTCTATTATTGTGAAAAAGCTCATTTATTTGTGTTATGCCGAGTTGCTTAATGATATACAGGGTGTTCATTTGAAAATTTCCCACCACATATTTATCGAAAACCACTGATTAAAAGGAAAAACGCCGAGACACGTCAAAATATGTGCCAAAGGGGACAACTTTTTAACCAAAAACTACTTCACCTCCTTTTACCCTCTGCCCCCCCGGGGTCATCCCCTTAAAAAAATTTAATGACAAGGGGTATAGAGTAATAGCTTGTTTGAAAGGTCTTTCAAAGTGCTTTATTTTGACGTTTGATTTTTTAAAATCGGTCTATTGGTTTTCGAGAAAATTAGAAAAGTCTTTATTTATCTTAATTTTTTCAGAAATAAGTGTTCAAAATGTTGCCCGTTATTGGCCAAACAATGATATAGGCGATGTTCAAATTCCTGACGGACATTTTCAAAAACATGTTGTGGGAGATCATGACAGCTTTCGATAATGCGTTGACAAAGTTCATCCAAAGTTTCAGGTTGGAGAGTGAACACAATAGATTTCAAATGGCCCCATAGAAAAAAGTCTAATGGGTCAAGTCAGGAGATCTAGCAGGCCATTCTATAGGCCCTCTTCGCCCTATCCAATTATCTGGAAACTCGTCGTCTAGCCATTGCCGAACCGGAAGAACATATATAGTGAGGAGGAGCGCCGTCTTTCTGGAAATATATTTCAGCCTCATCAAGTATAGGGTTTCCATCGTCTTCGATTTGGTTATCAATGGTTTCAGTAATAAGCGGATTTATGGAATTTTCCAACATATCTAAATAAATGCCTCTATTTAAATTCCCGTTTATAAACAATGGCCGAATCACTTTGTTTCCTAAAATGCCTGCCTATACATTAAGTTTTTGGGGGTACTGAGTATGCCCTTCTATAAAAGCATGAGGATTTTCATTGCTCCAATACCTGCAGTTTTGCTTATTAACAAATCCATTTAGATAAAATGTGCATTCATCACTGAAGCAGATATTCTTTCGAGATTGTCACAAAGGTAACTGACAGCAAATTAAATTATTTCTTTTCCTTAGCAACTATAACAAACTAAACAGGTATAAGAATAAATACAGTTCGCCCATGTTATTATTTGTGTTGATAAAAAGAAGGCGGAAAAAAATTCTGGTTGTTATTTGGTTGCTGCCACGTATGATCTTCCGAATTGTTGTTTATGTTGAATTTTAAACACTTATTGAAATAAAAAGTGATATTTTCGTGTGGTTTTATTTCTATCTGAACAAATTAAGATAAATAAAGATTTTTCTAATTTTCTCGAAAACCAATCGACCGATTTAAAAAAATCAAACATCAAAATAAAGCACTTTAAAAGACCTTTCAAACAAGCTATAACTTGATACCCCTTGTCATTTAAAATTTTTAAGGGGATGACCCCGGGGGGCAGAGGGTAAAAGGGGGTGAAGTAGTTTTTGGTTAAAAAGTTGTCCCCTTTGGCACATATTTTGACGTGTCTCGGCGTTTTTTCTTTTAATCAGTGGTTTTTGATAAATCCGTGGTCGGAAGTTTTCAAATGAACACCCTGTATAATAATTTTGAATAAAAAACAGTTTTTTACTTATATTGTCTTTATTTGTTTTAAATCATAACGTTTTAACTGGTAAGTATCTCCAGTCTTCTTCAGATGAATTTTTCCATAATAATTTGGGTACTGCTGGTTGCAGTGATGTATGTTAAGTCATAACAGGTCCAGCTTTAGTGATCGGGGGAGGTCAGTCGCCTGGGAGCAACACAACTTTTACTATGAAATTTGATTATTTTATTACTTGAAACAACGAAATATAATACTTATATTGGTTAGGCATTAACCCTGATCGAAACCTGATATACTTTGGTTTGATAACTCGAGTATTATTTAATTATTGAATATCGTAAATTTTATGATTTTGGGTTTTAACTTGTAAACATAGAAAATAATTTCTATCACAAATTAAACAATATTATTCATGGCATTAAATTAAATTTAAATAAATAATAATTAAAAGTAAAATGTTTATTTTACTACACTGCTATACTCAAATTATTAATGCGCCAAAGTGTTAATAAAATATTTATTTTAACTTGATTGTAACAACTTTAATCTACAGTGATCGGCAGAATTCTGCCTCGGTATAAAAAGTTTTTAATTATTAACTTCGCTGAAAATTGTATTTCTGATAAAAGCTTCTAAGCACTAAAAAGGCGCTCATTAAAATTGAAAAAAACTGCAGTGGATACGAGGGAGATCTAATTTTTTTTAAAGTTACTCAACGTTTTAGATACAATTTTCATTTGTAAACGTTGTTTAGAATTAAAACTTATGGTAGAAGACGAAGACATGACTTTATATTCAGAAAATGAAAATATACTTAGTTTTATGTTTGTAGAAACGTTTTTAATGTGCTTTAGTGTTTAACAAAATTACCAACTTTTAGATTTTTTTTTTACTTTAATCAATTTTTATAATTAGGAAGACAAGAAATTTCTTAAGTAATTTAAGAATATCCTGAACATATTGTCCAAAATTAATTTTGGTTCAAACCTAATTGCTCCAAAAATAAACGAATTTTGAAATAATTTTTTTAAATGATTACGAAAAATTTGAAATAACTATAAATTTAAAATTTGACTAATACTCTAAAAATAAACACTATAAATTTGACCTTAATAATCTAGTTTCTAATTGTTTTATATAAAATAGTGGAATTTAGTGTCCGTTAAAATATATAAAGAAAAGAAACTTAGCGGCAAGCGGACAGAGTAGTGCGTCTATCTTTTGCATTAAAATATACAGGGACACCAAAGGTAATGGAATCTCTGGGGTACAGGTAGACAATGACAGGCTGTTTCGTTCTTGTTAGAACTCATCAGAAAGTCATAACCCGTAAGCGACCCCCAGTACAGCGAGCCTGTTCTTTCAAGGCATTTTTAAGAAATAAAAACGCGATGAAAACCCAGTAACGCCATCAGAAGGAATCAACTCAATGCAAAAGATAGCCATCTAACGTGAAAACGTAGAAATATAAATAAATCTAAATAAATCAAGCACGGAACGGCCACTTCAACAACACACTTTTAACGGACACTAAATTTCACTATTTTATTTATACTTATACACGGCATTTACGGAATAGTGCTGCAAACCAGTGTGCGACTGCAGCGCGATCTAGATAGGAATCCACAAAGCGTGGAGATGTATAGAGAAGCGAAAAAATGTTTCCTATACTGGTGAAGTGGCCGTTCCGTGCTTGATTTATTTAGATTTATTTATATTTCTACGTTTTCACGTTAGATGGCTATCTTTTGCATTGAGTTGATTCCTTCTGATGGCGTTACTGGGTTTTCATCGCGTTTTTATTTCTTAAAAATGCCTTGAAAGAACAGGCTCGCTGTACTGGGGGTCGCTTACGGGTTATGACTTTCTGATGAGTTCTAACAAGAACGAAACAGCCTGTCATTGTCTACCCCAGAGATTCCATTACCTTTGGTGTCCCTGTATATTTTAATGCAAAAGATAGACGCACTACTCTGTCCGCTTGCCGCTAAGCTTCTTTTCTTTATAATTGTTTAATATTATATATCCGAAAAAAAGAAAAACCAGCTTTTATATGAATAGGAATTATTGTTAACTATAACAAAATGAAAGATACCGTGTTTCAATGCTTTTAAATCGAAATAAATAGTATATCAAAATTTCGAAAAATTTGAAAAAACTAACTAACGTTTTTAGCTGTTTGTCTCGAGTGTTTATTGTCAAATTACTAAGTCCCAAAGCAAAATCTGTCAAAAACTCATTTACATGAAATTTACCGGGTAAAATGTAAAGTTCTTGCAATGGTCCATATTTCTGTATCTACACTATGAAAGTAACATACACTCTACATAATCCACTATGCTCATCCCACACTGATAAAAAATTAAATCTATTTACTGTGTTTACTTCCGAACGTGTCTGTTGCGCCGTCCTGTTTGGTAAACATAATTAAATTTTGTGCTTGCTCAGAGTCTTAGATATGCCCGCAGCAGAAAATAAAGAAGCATTAACATCGGCTATATTGCCCTACCCGAGGCTGTTTTAAGAGCATAAAAATAAAAATATATTTCTAAAACCAATGAGAATGTTTGTTTTGTTTTTACCAATAATGGGGATTGTAAAATAAATAAATAATGGCAATTCAAATGCTTTTTAGATCGAGGTGTATTTTACATTTGAAACTTTTGCTAAAATACTATTTATTCTCCTTGTTTAAAAATATAAGTTACCTACTATGTTTACGGAAGAAAAGATGATATTTATCGCGTGTAAATGCTTCTTTTTATTAGTATTGTAGCAGAGCGCTTTCGGCTTTTGTCATCATCAGTGCTAGTCGTCAATTACACAAAGGTATCCTCATTTGGGTAGAATGGTATTTCGTTCACTTAGTATTTAAAAAAAGACAAAACATAAATTATTCTTGTTAAAAAAGACATGGTAAAAGCAACGAACAAGTGAATTAACAATAGAAACGTTATTAAATGTAAAAAATAAAATAGTATCACTTCCCGTATTCTTTAATTACAGCCTATGACGTGTAAAATAATATTTTTTCTTAATATGCGGTTCTTTCTGCAGGATTTATGCTTCTGTCCATATGATATGAGGGCCGTGCGTCCAAGCGAGGTCAGCTGCACCTGATTTTTCGGTTTTTCCTTTTTGGGTGTTGTTCTTATGTTCCTTAATCCTTACTTCGAGTGGTCTTATTTTAGTGTCTCACCAATATAAGATTGGCCGCACTCGCAGGGGATCTGGTAGGCACAATTTTTCTTGTCTTTTTGGCTTGTTGGTTTCGTCTTCATCATGTGGCTTCTTAAAGTGGCTATCGATCTGAATACCGTATTGATATTGTATCGTTGTCCTAGTCTTCTTAGTCTCTCGAATACTCCTTGACATACGGAATGTTGAGTATTGGTTGTATCTCTTTCTCTGCTTTATGTGATTTTCCAATATTGTATCAACCAATCTCATGGGGTAACCATTCTTGTCGAGATTGGTCTTGATGTGGTTAGTTTCTCATTTGAAAGCTGCGTTTGAAATACAAAGGGCAATTACTCTATCCGCAAGATTTCTTACTATGCTATGTTTTGTGTTGTTTCAGTGATTTGATGTTTAATTAAAATATTGACCTGTATGTGTAGGTATTCTGTACACTGGAGTTAGGAAGATGTTGCCATTTTTCTCTGCGTTGACGTCTAGGAAATGTAATTGGTTGTTTTCTTCTTTCCCCATAGTGAATTTAATTGTTGATGCAAAGTTATTGATGTGATGTAGACATTCTTTGAGTTCGTCATCGTTTCCATTCCAAATAATGAAGGTGTCGTCCCTATTTTTTTATTTTTTTTCTGTTATTGCTGGGGTTGGCGAAAGACCCAGTATACTTAGGCCTATATGAGGCCCATTGTATCCCCTATCGTCTGGGTAATGTCAGCCAGACGGGACCTACAGCTTAACGTGGAATCCCAACCACGTGTATGCACTAGTTATCCTTTTTAAGCCCCGAGAGGTCCATAACGCCCTTCTCGGTCCCGATATTAGGAATTACTAGTAGCATACTGCGTTCTTTTTATCCACTAACACATATTTTTTTATTATGCGGATGCCCACTCCAGGGATCGAACCCGGATCGCCACGGTCGTTGCACATTAGAAAGTTTGAATGAACTGCTTATAAGGCATGGCAAAATTATTAAGTTGATTTGATAGAAATAACTTTAAAAAAAGTCTGTTTCATTTTTTAAAAAAATGTCATATGTAATTTATACTTAGTAACGAAAAATATTCCTTTCTAGAGTCCCCATTTAAATAAAAAAATGCCTTTGTATTACTACTATTAGGTATGCGTAAACTAATTGAAATAAATTATCAGGGATATTATGGTTTCTTAAAACAAAAATGATTTCCAATGTCCTTGTTCTCTCATGTTTTTTATAATGCATACTCATGCAATACAAAACAGAAACACTAGATTTTTAACTTATTTTAATCAACCTTTTGAGTTGTTCAGTTGCTTATAGAACTGAATTGTTCTTGTTTAAATTTTCTTATCTGCAACTGCTAATATAAAAAAACCAAAAATATCCCCTGGACTTTCTATTTAAAATATACAGCTACCTACATGAAATTTGTTGTACTTGGTCAGATTAAAAAGTCATCAATATGACGGTCTTTTATAGAAATGGAACATAGAACAAGAACAAAACAAAAAAAATATTTTTAAGTTATTTCTCATCGGGTCACCTTGCCATGCTTTATAAAAATCTCATTTAAACTTTCTAATATACAACTGCGATGATAAAAAATAGCATGTTTATTATGATTTAACTTTCTTCTGCCAATAAGAACGTACACAAGATAGACAATAAACACAAATAAATTACACCAAATATTGTCACATCCATTCTCCACACGGCCTAGAAAATGGCCGATTATTGCCATCGACACAGAACCGCAAAAGCTCCCTAACATAACATAACCTCTGGCAGTCCTAGCTAGAATGACGTGATGTCACCTACCGACCACCGTCAAGGGCGGCAAGTCTCTGTTGTAAAGTGAGCCGTTAGTTATACATATGAAGAATAATATTACTTGAAAAGAAAAGTTAGTTCTGGTAACTAAGAATGTATATTAATCAAAATTAACAAAATGATAGTGACTACAAATTCATAATATGTTACTACAACAAGCTTAATTGATAAATACAAGTTTGTAGGAACCTTAATGTAACATTTAAATAGGATATATACAGAGTTAAATTCAGCTAAATAAAATATTTTATTTCTGCCAACTAATATGAAAACAAGATATTTTCTTTGTTCTGATGGCATCATTTTTTGGTAAATATAACCAAGAAAAATTTTTTTTTTGTTTTCCTAACTAAAAATAGATATTTTTGGTAACGTAAACACGAGAACAAATAAAAATTAGTACTAAATACCAAGTCATTTTTAAGAGTGCATCCAGATACATTAACCATATTTTTGGTTTTTGTAAATGTTGGCGATTATGTTCCAGAGAGATAATCCCATTGGCAGTCCGTCCTCTTGGTCAAAAAATCTTTCTTTTTCTTGAAAATAAGAATTGTTGATGAAGCATTCCAATAGTTCCATGATGGCATTTGTAGGTAGCGGTGTTCTTTCTTGTAGAGCCTGGTCTTCCTCAAGTCTGCTCCCCATAACTTTAAGTGCGCCTTTTATAGGGATGTTGGTGTAAAGACTTTCGACGTCAAAGCTGACCAGTTGGTCTCCTGATTGTTTTATTTATGTTGTTACATTTACATGCACTGGTTTAAATTCAAAGCAATAAAACAAGCAAAGAAAAAACAAAATTTATGGCTTAGGTATGTAGACGACAACTTTATTATTTGGAAAGGAAACGATAACGAACTTAGAAAATTACTACATCTCATCAATAGCTTTGCACCAACAATTAAATTCACTATGGAGAAAGAAGAAAACAACCAATTACGTTTCCAAGACGTCAATGTAGAAAAAATGGCAACACCTTCCAAACTTCAGTGTACAGAAAACCTACACATACAGGTCAATATCTTAATTATACATCAAATCATTTAATTAACACAAAACATGACATAGTGAGAAACCTTGTGGATAGAGTAATAACCCCATGTAACTCAAACGCAGCTCTGAAAAGAGAAACTAACCACATTAAGACCAACCTCAACAAGAATGGCACTTAAATACATTATTTAAATATTATAATTCTAAAACTAAGGTAAATTTCCTTTATTTTAAGAGATAAACTCAAATTTTAAAAAGCCTTACTTTTTACACTTTTGATGCCAGTAATAATCTATGTTCGACAGAGTTCACCACTTACTTCTGATAATTAAGCTGGTTAATTAAAACATGAAAATTAAACTGTAAAAAAAACTGATTTAGTAAAATGTAATTAGCAGTATGCCAGAACCTTATACAATACTAATAATTTATTGAAACCATTATTAGCGCATGGCTTAACATTAACTAGGTTAATATAGTAAAAATGTAATTTTCACTGTAATTGCTATGTAACTCTCGACCTTAAAATTTAATTTAAATAAATTATATAGCTATAAAACAACTTTGTTCCTTATTAAAAAGTTGTGTACATAATAATTTGGTATAAACGTAAAACAAACAGTTTAATTAAAATTTAATTTACATTTGTAGCTACCTACCGTGTGTCATATTTAACACAACATAACGGTACAACAATTATATTTTAGTTCGACGCTTGGTTAGATTTGGTCGCACTTATCCTAAATATTATCAGTGGCGGGTACTCTATAAGAGCACAATAACAAGTGCCTCTGTAGGAAAACCACATACATTACCAAAAATACATAATCCTAATTAATATTGGACATTGAGCATGGGAAGGCGCAAATCTAGATACTCAATATTGAGTATCTTCAGAAATATTTTAATTTTTGCGATATGTAAACCGTACTCTTTCCAAAGTGGTGCCATTTTCAAATGTACAGGCCGTATGGAATTTTACCTTTTGTTAATTATCTATGATCTTTACCTGTTAAAGAGTTATTGTAACACTACTAACAAAAAAACTCTTTACTTTAAACATCACCAACAAGACGTATAAATGCGTGTGAGAAAAATCGGCTTCGTTAGGCGCTTCGTGCGAAGAAAATATGATGGGATGAAGACAAATCAAATTCCGTTAATAAAGAGTAAAATTTTGTTGGTAGGTACCAATTTGTTCTTAAGGCGATATATTCTTTTATAAAGTATGTAAGAATAATTAACTGGGACTGATGTCAGATTTTGATTTCTTATACTAAAGTTTATAGAAGCCCATATTTTAGCGGTTGAATTCTAATGTATAACCAACAGGCGCGGCTTGTCCATACGGTCATTTGATCAATGACTGACCTGCAAATTTGACCCACCTTATTAATTTATTTTTTAAAACAAAAAAAATAATTATCTTTCACAAACTCCAAATTCCATAGGGTAATACTAAAACTTCCCAATGTGTAATTCGAAGCACTTGCCTCCGTACATTACATTAACCATCGATTGACCTTATCGGTGTATATGGGTTTATAGAAGATGACTAGAATGAATTGGAACCTAAGAGCGAGATAAACATATCAGCGAGTCCAGAAGTTTAAATGAGACAATAAATGAGATCTTTTGTCAACGGCGGGACCAATCATATCACTTTTTAGGTGGTGGTGCGACTGGCTTATTGAAATGGTCAGTGATTGAAACACACTCGAACAATTGACCGAAGAAACAAATTATGAGTGTAGAGGGTGTTATACGAACAGAGTTATGATTTATTAATGTTTACACATATGGGGTTGTTATACAAATAGAATTCCATTGAATAACAAATATAAACAGAGAAACCCAGACAAATCTAAAGAAGAACTTTGTTCAGTAATAGTCCAGGAGGCAGTGACGATTTTTGGTACTTATTTTTCAAGTCAGGAAACATGGATAGAATTATTGGGTTTGTTATTCTAAGCAAAATATGTAGGGGGGGGGAGGGGGTTTCGATGGGTTGAGGCGGAAAATGCGTTAGAAAGTACAAATATACTGCACTTTTTTTCCAGTGATAAAAATAGTTCTATTAGTGAGAGATACAGTGAATTTAAGAAAAAAATAGTCTGGCTAATCTGTGAGGATGGGTAATATGTCTGGCAGGTGGAAAATTGGAAAAAATTTAGCGAAACCATTGCCCTTATTTTCGCAGTCCTAAAAATTTGTCAGATGATAGTTTATATTATAATAATAGCTGAAAATATAGTCTGGCTAATGTGGAACACCCCGACAGCCTTGCCAGACTCGTCCAACGCTCGACAGGCGCGCTAAATTCGGCATGTTCAATTATACAGGCGATTGTTGTCATCTCTACATGTTTTTACTTTTCATAATTTTTGCTAAGAAAAGTATTGGTTTAGGGCAAAATTCGACTATGGCTAAAAAACATTTTTATCAACGTTTTGAGACCCCAGAATTCCAAAAATATGGTTTTAGCAAAATGTCAGTCCGTCCGTCCGTCCGTCATCAAAAAACTTTATTCGCGAATAACTGTAACTATCAGAGATACCAGAAAATTGTGCTGTTGTTTTTTGTAGGGAATTTAATTCTCTACAAAAAAGATCTTTTAACATTAAACAACAAGACAATAATTAAACGAACAAGACTAAGAAGCAATATTGTAGAGAAATTTCCAACAAAAATATTAATGACGGATGAACGAGAGGGTAGACATTGCGCTAAAACACAAGAAATATTACTTTTGGCTGTTTAAAAAATCAAGATAAGCAAATTCACTGTAATATTTATAAGTACAGAATTTTTATTGGGCAGCTGCTCTCAGGTCACTCGCATTCCAGCTTCGTTACCTAAATACGCACCTGCCGCTTCCTCTCTTCATTTAACTATCCGACTTGTGAGTCTGGCGGGGCTTTAGTGATTGTAAATGACAGCCAGACGTGTATTTTCTATGAAATTTTAGTATTATTTATCATGTGACAAATTTTCAAATCTGAAAAAATAAGAGCAAAAATTTTGTAATTTTCACGATTTTCAAGATGCCGCCAGACTCATTTGCCAATTTCGTAAATCAGCCAGACTTACGTTTGACTATAGTTGATGATCATACCAAATGATACGATAAATTTCAAGCATGGGAAAATAAGGGTTACGGATTCCAAAAATCGGTCAAATTTTTGCATCCGTAAATTTTCAGCCAAACAGACTTTCCTCCACTTGGGATGTACCAGACTGTTATTTTCGTTAATAAAATTACTCACTTTAATTAATGTCAAATATTTATGACTGGGAAAATAAGTGGACTCAACTTTTTTTTTCATCTCGTAAACCCATCCGAAAATTTTAGCCAGACAGAAGTTGTCGTTTTGTGTCACCATCCGAGCAGACTGTTTGATATTCACCGACTGGGAAAATAAGTACAAAAAAAATTCACTGCCTCCTGGACTATAATAGAAAGGCAAAATTGTAAAGAATGACTTACTAGTCCGAGACCGAGTAGAGCAGCAAATAAATAAGTGCAACGAAGAAAAAACACTATTAAAAAGACAATGGTTATTTTAAAGTAAAAGGGATCATCTTTATTATGTTTTAATTATGAAATATCCTTGTTTATTGATTAAAAATATGTGTAATTAAATATGGATGTAACAGTATTCTTAAGCATCTTTGCATTTTAGAATTACATCTTGTTTCTCCTGATGATAAATGTAGTAAACTAATTTGAAAATTTTTTGTAAATATATCAGTGGAGAAAGACAAGAAATATCTTCTTTTCTTTCATTAAATTTAATTTATTTCATTATCGACATTACAATTATTAATTAGAAGTATTTAGAAATGGTGATATGTACTTCGCTATGTGTTGAATAAAGTCAATGATGTTGAATACATTTTCAGTTGAACCAGAAACGCCGATAAGATGTTTAAGCACTCAACATCTGACACTGGAACAACCATTGGACGCGACGCGATGTCGACGTCTAAAAACTTCAAAGTCGATAAATCTATGGTTTCTTAGGCTGGCTAGTAATCTCGTAGTTTCCCCGTGTATATAGTAAGTATTCGCAGAAAAGTTTGCACCAAATGAAAAAGCTTTTGATGATCTTGTTTTTCGAAAATATGTACTGGGGATTAGATTCTGCGTGACCCAGAGTAAAACATTTTTTACTTGTGACGTACGTTTCATCTGTCAAACTCACGAAAGTGCCATTTTGTTTGGAGATACAAAAAAATATATTTAAGAAAATATCGATTCTCATAATAATTTGAGTCTGATTCCAAATTTTTCTTAATAAAATAAATTTTTTAATTTTTTTTAAATTTTTTGTAAATTTAAACTAATTTTTTGTATCCTCTTGTGTTAGTTTATTTTAATTACTTGCTTTAAATCAGACTAATTACATTTTTAAATTGGTTGGTAAATTCCCTCCGGCCGATAATTAAACAAATAATAATTTTTTTCCAGAAATTTGAAGATGCCTCTGGACTAATTTAAATTTGTCTAGCGCAAATTTTTAACAAAATTTACGCACTAGAATAAAAACTATTATGTATTAAAGGAAAATATAATTATTGTTAAAGCTTGCCTTTAAAATAATAAGTCTTGTTGTACACATCGTTCTGAAACCACCTAAAGAATGCGGAAAAAAGTTTGCAAAGTTCAGAATGTGCTCATGATAAAAAATATAGTGGACCAAACAAATTTGCACCGCGGCACAGTCGAAACTTAAGAGGCTGGCAGATTATTAAAGGTGATGAACTTATTGAGAATCTATGCAGGCCAGTGGTGGATATTTTTTTTGTTTCCTCACTTTTTTGTTTCCTGAACTTTATTATTATTTTATAATTAGGAAGATTGGCTCCATAATGTTTCTTATTCCTTTCGATTTTATGTTTTTTTGAACTAAAACTAGTGTTACTATTTATTGATATTATATTCTTCTTTAAAACTTACCATCAGGATCTCATTCCACATCTAGAAGATTAACGGCATAATTGCTTACCTGAAACAAAAAAAAATCGTAAAGTAACATCAACATATAGGGCAGTCTATAAATAAGGATATATCAGTGGCGCCTCCTTCGCGCCAACAACACGATATTTTTATTTCAACTGATCAGTATCTCCAGTGGTCTTCAGGTGAATACTGTATTTAAACTGCAGTAGAATTTTATACTTGAATTGTCTTTATTTGTTTTGAATCACAACGTTTCAACTGATCAGTATCTCCAGTCGTCTTCAGGTGAATACTGTATTTAAGCTGCAGTAGAGTTTTGAACTTGCATTGTCTTTATTTGTTTTGAATCACAACGTTTCAACTGATCAGTATCTCCAGTCGTCTTCAGGTGAATACTGTATTTAAGCTGCAGTAGAGTTTTGAACTTGCATTGTCTTTATTTGTTTTGAATCACAACGTTTCAACTGATCAGTATCTCCAGTCGTCTTCAGGTGAATACTGTATTTAAGCTGCAGTAGAGTTTTGAACTTGCATTGTCTTTATTTGTTTTGAATCACAACGTTTCAACTGATCAGTATCTCCAGTCGTCTTCAGGTGAATACTGTATTTAAGCTGCAGTAGAGTTTTGGACTTGCATTGTCTTTATTTGTTTTGAATCACAACGTTTCAACTGATCAGTATCTCCAGTCGTCTTCAGGTGAATACTGTATTTAAGCTGCAGTAGAGTTTTGGACTTGCATTGTCTTTATTTGTTTTGAATCACAACGTTTCAACTGATCAGTATCTCCAGTCGTCTTCAGGTGAATACTGTATTTAAGCTGCAGTAGAGTTTTGGACTTGCATTGTCTTTATTTGTTTTGAATCACAACGTTTCAACTGATCAGTATCTCCAGTCGTCTTCAGGTGAATACTGTATTTAAGCTGCAGTAGAGTTTTGAACTTGCATTGTCTTTATTTGTTTTGAATCACAACGTTTCAACTGATCAGTATCTCCAGTCGTCTTCAGGTGAATACTGTATTTAAGCTGCAGTAGAGTTTTGGACTTGCATTGTCTTTATTTGTTTTGAATCACAACGTTTCAACTGATCAGTATCTCCAGTCGTCTTCAGGTGAATACTGTATTTAAGCTGCAGTAGAGTTTTGAACTTGCATTGTCTTTATTTGTTTTGAATCACAACGTTTCAACTGATCAGTATCTCCAGTCGTCTTCAGGTGAATACTGTATTTAAGCTGCAGTAGAGTTTTGGACTTGCATTGTCTTTATTTGTTTTGAATCACAACGTTTCAACTGATCAGTATCTCCAGTCGTCTTCAGGTGAATACTGTATTTAAGCTGCAGTAGAGTTTTGGACTTGCATTGTCTTTATTTGTTTTGAATCACAACGTTTCAACTGATCAGTATCTCCAGTCGTCTTCAGGTGAATACTGTATTTAAGCTGCAGTAGAGTTTTGGACTTGCATTGTCTTTATTTGTTTTGAATCACAACGTTTCAACTGATCAGTATCTCCAGTCGTCTTCAGGTGAATACTGTATTTAAGCTGCAGTAGAGTTTTGGACTTGCATTGTCTTTATTTGTTTTGAATCACAACGTTTCAACTGATCAGTATCTCCAGTCGTCTTCAGGTGAATACTGTATTTAAGCTGCAGTAGAGTTTTGGACTTGCATTGTCTTTATTTGTTTTGAATCACAACGTTTCAACTGATCAGTATCTCCAGTCGTCTTCAGGTGAATACTGTATTTAAGCTGCAGTAGAGTTTTGAACTTGCATTGTCTTTATTTGTTTTGAATCACAACGTTTCAACTGATCAGTATCTCCAGTCGTCTTCAGGTGAATACTGTATTTAAGCTGCAGTAGAGTTTTGGACTTGCATTGTCTTTATTTGTTTTGAATCACAACGTTTCAACTGATCAGTATCTCCAGTCGTCTTCAGGTGAATACTGTATTTAAGCTGCAGTAGAGTTTTGGACTTGCATTGTCTTTATTTGTTTTGAATCACAACGTTTCAACTGATCAGTATCTCCAGTCGTCTTCAGGTGAATACTGTATTTAAGCTGCAGTAGAGTTTTGGACTTGCATTGTCTTTATTTGTTTTGAATCACAACGTTTCAACTGATCAGTATCTCCAGTCGTCTTCAGGTGAATACTGTATTTAAGCTGCAGTAGAGTTTTGGACTTGCATTGTCTTTATTTGTTTTGAATCACAACGTTTCAACTGATCAGTATCTCCAGTCGTCTTCAGGTGAATACTGTATTTAAGCTGCAGTAGAGTTTTGGACTTGCATTGTCTTTATTTGTTTTGAATCACAACGTTTCAACTGATCAGTATCTCCAGTCGTCTTCAGGTGAATACTGTATTTAAGCTGCAGTAGAGTTTTGAACTTGCATTGTCTTTATTTGTTTTGAATCACAACGTTTCAACTGATCAGTATCTCCAGTCGTCTTCAGGTGAATACTGTATTTAAGCTGCAGTAGAGTTTTGGACTTGCATTGTCTTTATTTGTTTTGAATCACAACGTTTCAACTGATCAGTATCCCAAGTCGTCTTCAGGTGAATACTGTATTTAAGCTGCAGTAGAGTTTTGGACTTGCATTGTCTTTATTTGTTTTGAATCACAACGTTTCAACTGATCAGTATCCCAAGTCGTCTTCAGGTGAATACTGTATTTAAGCTGCAGTAGAGTTTTGGACTTGCATTGTCTTTATTTGTTTTGAATCACAACGTTTCAACTGATCAGTATCTCCAGTCGTCTTCAGGTGAATACTGTATTTAAGCTGCAGTAGAGTTTTGGACTTGCATTGTTTTTATTTATTTTAAATCACAACATTTCAACTGATCAGTATCTTCAGTCGTCTTCAGGTGAATACTGTATTTAAGCTGCAGTAGAGTTTTGGACTTGCATTGTCTTTATTTGTTTTGAATCACAACGTTTCAACTGATCAGTATCTCCAGTCGTCTTCAGGTGAATGAATACTGTATTTGAGCAGCAGTAGAGTTTTGGGGTTGCATTGTCTTTTTTTGTTTTGAATCACACCGTTTCAATGTTTTCATTAAAGTATTTTGCCATGGAATGTAAAAACTCGAAAGCATTTAAAAATATCTGCAACAGACTTCTCGGTGAGCGGTTTTAAAAAAAGAAAAATCATTCTCTCTCTGTTACACATTATCAAAGATGGCTTTGATCTGCAATTATAAAAATAAGTTTAAATAAAATATTGTTAAAGATGTTTTTATGGGGTAGAAACGTTGACATTTAATAAAAGTAATAATTTTGTATTAAGATTACATCGAATGTCAAGTTTATATAAATGCAATAAAAAAGACAGGTCCATATTTAATCTATGTCATCTAAAAAATGAAACTTTGGACACGAAATCTAGGAACACTGCCTTATAAAAGATTAAAAGTTGCAAGGAAAAAGGAAAGTATAAAATTTATTTTAAATAAAGCCAGAAAAAAACTTAAACCCAAAATGACGATTCTCGGTTGTTACTAATATCTTCGGAAGTACTCGGAATTTTCCTAATTTCTTCATGGCATATTGGCGGGCTATAAATTGACAACTTTTACTTACTTTACCCGTTGCTGTATCTTTTACTGTTTATAAGATTTCAATGATGAATATCGAATTTGTAACCAATGTAGATTGCCAACCGGTCAGCCACACACTATTTTCTGTTTTATTGATTTTTCTTCGAACCGCAACAGACAAATAAAAAAAACTATAAACAGTTGTAAAATACCGTGGGGTTGAGGCCATATTTATTTTATTTTCCGTTTATTTAACTTTAATTGTACTTTCGTCGAAACTTCTAAATTACGCGATGGCAAGGATAGAACAAAAAGCGTCGGCATTCAAAGCAACGTAATCTTTAAATTGTCTTGTTTACTACTAATTCTAAAACTTAAATCCCCAAAGTTTTCTGTTTAAATGTTACCCGCGCCATAAAAAGTATTACCGACACTTTATAGTTTTAAGAACGAATTAGTTTATTTCATTATCTTTTTTAATTCAATTGAAAGAATTAAAATTAAGTTCTTGTATTCTAATTAATTCCATTAAAATTTAAAAAAAGTTTGTCGTCGTTTAGCGTTCCTTTGTAAATTATTAACAATCCATTCATATAAGAAACCCACAGCAAAAAGGGTCTTCCATCGCTTGTGGGCACTTTTTGATTCGCCTTTATATGGTTAACTCAATTATTACTACATTTATGATAAACATAACTGTCTATTTATAAATATATTTTAAGATGGAAAGTTCTTGTGTATAAATACCTAATTTGAAATTCAGAAAAAAGTATTTCCTCGAGCCGGATTCGAACCGACAACCTCCGTATATCCAGTACAGAGCGCTAACCAATTGCGCCATCAAGGAAGTAGGTTCACAACGGCAAATCGAGAAACACTTTCGTCCGAAAATTTCAAATATTTACTGAGATACGCACAGTGATAGATATTGTAAATCATTTTTACCCTATTTAAACAACAACATTACCGTTTCGGTAACCATATGCAGCCGCCTGAAAAGCATGCATCTGGTTGCCGAAACGGTAATGTTGTTGTTTAAAAAGGGTAAAAATGATTTACAATATCTATCACTGTGCGTATCTTTATAAATATATTCACTCTTAAAAACAGTGGCGGCGCCAGGATTTTTGTGATGGGTGGGCACAAGTGGGCCCGATGATTTTTGAGTGGGCACTACCCAACTCAAAAATGATTTCTAAAAGAAAATGAGCAGGGACAAGAAAAAGAAAAAAGATCATCGTTCTCTTGAAAATAACATATTATAATACCACTCCTTTCTCATCTAAACTGTTACAGCCAATTCCCCCTTCCCCCCGGAAATTCTATTACAAAACCGAATCCATCAATTTTGGGTGGGCACTCATGTTTCTAGGGTGAGCCAGTGCCTACCTTGGCCCCCACCCCGGGCGCCGCCGCTGCTTAAAAAAGGCCTAGTATACGAAACCAGAATCTTAGTTTCCGTGACAAGAAAAGTTAGTTAAAAAAGCCTCAAAAGGAAACTTAGCAACAGAGACTTGCTAGGTTAAAGAGTATGTTTGTTGCCAGTACTAATTTAATTGGAAAATACCAATGATGTAAAATAAATAAGGACTCGTCACAAAGTAAGCGTTACTAGTATGTGATCCATTAAAAATAACGAGTCCTAATGTTATACACAACTCGTTATTTTTGGCTTTTCGTTACTCTCAATTTAAATCTAACTAACTATTCTACCCAGAATTTCACAATGGACGGCTCGTTCGTGGACTTGATAGCCAGTAACGGACGACAGACAAAACGTATCGTAATTATTTTTCGTGCTGAATTTTGTTTTTACCTCGTCGGGCGTATTAATATTTTTTCTACTCTCACATGGAAATTTGCTGTTTCCTTTATACTTAAGTGGCGAGTAAAGTAGGCTATTCCAGTTAACTGTGCGGGAATATATTATATCCATCCTAGATAGGTAATGAAACTGACCAATCACAGTAGTCAATTACAGAGAAGCCATTGTTGTTTATAAGAGTACTGACCAATCACAGTATATTATTTCTACTGAGGCTCCGCTTTCTTTTTCAAGACATTAAATTATATCATTTAAATTCATATGGTACAGTTTGTTATTAATTTGTTCAATATAATAAAATCTGGGCGCATATATAATAGATTTATCAATAATGCAATCTGCTGAATGAGCATAGAAAATTAATTTCATGTAGCATCATTTATCAGTTGGTTTTATGATAATTAACTAAACGCTTCGATAGTCCAGACGTTAGAGCGTTGGACTATGGAACCAATGGTCGTAAGTTCGAGCCCGGCAACCTACTAACTTTTTTTTACATTTTTTAGCATAAGGTCGTAGAAAAAATATACTGTTCAACTCGAGTTGATTGTCCATATAGCACGAGGAAGTAAACTTTCGATCCACTCTTGTTGTACAAACTACTATTGTTTAATTTGTTGTCGGGAAGCCATTCAGAAAGAACTTTCGATCCGAAGCCCATTTCTATTGTATTTTCTATCGAGTGTTAATTCTGTTGGGTTGGGGAAATACAGGACTGGAAGTTACCATTGAGGGACGAAAGCAATGTTTATTTTATTTCTTTTTAATTCATATTTTTTTTTAATGTTACCTTCATATTATACAGTTTGTGAATCATTTCTGGTGAAGCGGAACATTACATTAAAAAAAAATTAAAAAACGAAAATTTTTAAACGCATAAGCAAAGTATTAAAAACAAGGAAAAAATTTATTTAAAATTAAAACTAATTATATTTTAACTTTCAGGTTAGATTTTATTCTCCTATTCTTGTTACTTTGAAGTTTTAAACTAAAATGCCGCTTTCTGTCTCCGACCAGAAAGAAAATGGCATTTAGAACATCTGAAAGATCAAAGCTGCTTTTTAACCGAGAATATTTTCATACATTCCAAAGATTTTCAGGTTTCATACAATACACTGGCGCACCCAGGGGGCGGGGAACTACCAGCCAGTTAGCTGCTATTCTTTCTACCGCAAGTTTGTGTTTCTAAAATACAAAGCTATAAAAAAACAATTTTTTTTACTCCCACATGAATATTTGCGGTTTTCTTTATACTAAAGTGATTGGATAAGTGGGCTATTCCGGTTAACTAAACGGATATTTTTAAAAATAATGTAGAGAGTTTCGCGTCCGTATAAGTAAATAGAAAAAAGTTTTTTAGCGGCACAGGGACAAAGTGGTGCATCTATCTTTTACATTAAAGAACACAGGGACGCCAAAGGTAATGGGTTCCCTGGGGCACAGGTAGACAATGACAGGCGGTTTTGTTCTTATTAGAACTCATCAGAAAGCCGTAACCTGTAAGCAACTCCAAGTACAGCGAGACTGTTCTTTCAAGGCATTTTTTAAGAAATAAAAACGCGATGAAAACCCAGTAACGCCATCAGTAGGAATCAACTCAATGCAAAAGATATAGCCATCTAACGTGAAAACAGAAAACTAATAAACCAAAGTACGATGGCCAACAAACACCAGTATAGGAAACTTTTACGCTTCACTAAATTTTTTCTACGGGTTTGGATTGTTGTTGAAAATAAAAAATATAACTTGGAAAAATAAAGACGAAGCATGGGATTCCATCGCCAGGGTATTTAACTCTCGTTCTGCAGAGAACATACAAAAAACAAAGGAATCTCTCCTTAAAATATAAAAACAAAGTGAGAAAACAGGTGGCTGAAGAAAAGAAAGAAATATACTTTACTGGTGAAGGTGTACCTAAAAGTAGTCGTGATGATGAATGCAAAGAACTTGTATTAGGTATTATTAATCATAAAACTGTTTATGGCCTTGATAACCTGTATGATTCACAGAGTGTGAACAAACCTAAACAAATACCGGAAAACTCTGCTACTGCTCTGCCTGCTCTTACAAAATGTAACAATGAAAATTCTGAATAAGATTATGTAATACTGGAAGCAGAAGATGAAGGACCTATCCCTAACCACTTTAATACTTCCATGGCTCAATCTCAAAAAGTCATGTTGTATTAGCGAGTCCATGGCCATCTAAGGATTTCCTTGAAAATTTTTCCTGGAAGCCATTTTAAAAACAAATGATAATGTGTGATATGTCATTTTAAAGGAAATTTGCGGTAGAATTCAAATATCGAATAAAAATAATAGGTTTCTATTTAAAATAAAAGAGTTGATTTTAAAAGTATGACTATTTAAATATTTTATTAATACAACTACGGAAAAAATAGGGGGGGGGGGGGGGGGGGAGGGTAACAACATTTGTTGTCACCCGGTATAGTACGAAATTAAATTAAATGTAAAATGTTTAAAGCTGTTGGCTTCGTAACTTCGAATCTTTTAAAAAAAGTTTACTCATCGAAGCTGTGGAAATAATTAAATCTTTTATAGATACGTCATGGAATTCCCAATATTATTAAAATTAGGTCATCCAAGTCATCATCATTGTAAGGGTTGATCTAAAAAATTCATTTTAGTTTTTTAAAAATCGACAGACCAAACTGTAACCTTGAAAATTTGACGTTTTATTCTAAAGCGCAACTTTAAGCCAAAGCCATCCTCCGCCTATCTTATTTAATGTTAAGTGACACTTAAAAACATTTTTTGCGACTGTGCAAACCAGTAAGTGCCACTTTACATTAGGTGTCACTTAACTTTCCCTAAGCCTAACCTTTGCAAACGGCCCTAACTTAGTTAAATGGTACTTAATTAATCTTTGGATTTAATAGAAAAAAAAGTTAGCGGTAACCGGACAAAGTGGTGCATCTGTATTTTGCAATAAGGTACACAGGGACGTCAAAACAATGGATTCCGTGAGACACAGGTAGACAATAATAATAATAATAATAATTTATTCTTATTAGGACTCTACGGAAAGCCATAACCCGTGAGCAACTGCCGTTAAAACGCATAAGCTCGGTATCAAAGCGGCGCGTAATGACAACCACTGGGTACCACGCAGTAAGTTCGAGTTGGGACGTGTGATAAACTCTAGGCACTGATCGGTCCGCCGACGCACACCATACTGCAGTGGCGGCTCTTTATAGTCGATACAGGTGGGGCCAAAATATCAAGTCAAAAATATTTAATGAGAATACAGGGTGTTACAAATTCGATGCAATAACATTGCTATCTCGGTAACTATAAGATATAGCGATTTGGTTAAATGGAGGTAAAGTTGCATAATTTAATACTATTATGTGTTAAAAAAAATTCCGATGACTTCCGGAGCATTTGAAAAAAAAACGAAAAAATAATGCATTTTAGTTTTTATTTTCTTTATGACAAAATATTGATTATTTTGAAAAACCACCGAGAGCACTTGCTTAAGACAATTTTTTATGCTATTCAAGAAAATAATCTTATTTTTCAGATATGACGTTCGTTTTTTAGATGCCTATATCAACTTAATTTTTTTAAATACGGACCTGCATTTTTTTTTTAAATTTTTGATTAGTTTTTGACCTTTTAAAATTATTATCTAGAAAAGTGCCTTAAGAAAGTGCTCTTGATTTTTTAAAATAATGTATTTTGTCATAAAAAAAAAGTTTCGTGTCTTTTTTCGAATATCTCCCAAAGTCATCGAAATTTGATTAAGTGTCTTTTTAACAAATTGTTCAGGATTGAAATATGTAACTGTTCCTCTATTTAACCAACTCTCTATCTCTTATATAGTTACAGAGATAGCAATGCTAATGCATCGTATTTGTAAAACCCTGTATTAAAAAATCCAAAAAAACTTACCGATTAATTAAATGAAGCATTCAATAAGGTAGGTATTCCAGTTGTTCTAACAAAAAAGTTTCATAAAACATTCAAATTTTCTTATAAGAAAATTCCATACGTCTTTGTTTTTTATTTGAAAATAATTCAATCACTTTTGTTCTTAAAGTTGCCAATATTCTTTACCAAATGTTTTTCGGCAGACAACATACCTAAAGTCTTTTATTTTATTCATTTTAAATCTGGTACACCTAAACCCGAAATCAGGAATATAATTCACTGACTGATTAACCTAAACCTAACCTAGAAGGTCAGAACTCGCATAGTAAAAATTGTTTAAAAGAAAAATATTTTAAAATTAATATCTCAACAGGTAAAACCGTTTTAAAAACAGCTGCCATCTAGTAGCTAGTAGCGGTAGCAAAGCCGAAAGCATAACTATATAGCCTAGTAGTGCTCTAACCCGATTGGTACTCTTCACTCTCGATAAAATAAAACATCATAATATGAGGATCTGGCCAGGCCAGATCGATTTCCCCAGGCGTCAGTAAGAGTGGGCGATAGTTCATTGGTGTTAGTCTTTCTCTTGTACGGGTTTAACATCGTGCCAAATACAGATTTTTCCGGAGCAGCGTGGCAGCAGGGAATTTTCGCGGCGTCACCCACACATTAGGGAGTTTTTTCATAGTTAGGCGTTATCAAATATCAACATCTTAAATTAAAAATTATTCACATTTACAAAAAGAATGAAGACAAAGTAATAATAACGAAGTCGTATCTACTCTCCAGAAGGGACATGATAAGTGGGGTTAGGAACAAAAAGCCCTATCTTCCTTCTTAAAAATAAATATAATAAATTACCACCTACGCGTTTCGGCCTACAATGCCATCATCAGGGCGTAAGGTAATAAGGTCACCACATAAAGATGACAAGTAGGACGCACCCTAGTCAACAAGTCAATTAGTATTGTAATCTTTATGTGGTGACCTTATTACCTTAAGCCCTGATGATGGCCTTGTAGGCCGAAACGCGTAGGTGGTAATTTAATATATTTATTTGTAAGAAGGAAGATAGGGCTTTTTGTTCCTAACCCCACTTAAAGTATTAATAATTATAAATGAGAAATAAAAAGCTTGGTGTACAGGTAGGTAGTGCAATGGCGCTGTGGCCATACTGTACGAGCCGCCACTGCCATACTGATATGCCCGTATAGATTGCATCAATTTGATTATAAGTGTGCATTTTTCAGTGTAAAATTGGTTCACGGTATTTTTAAAATTGTTACATTTTATATATGCCAACTGCTTACATTATTGTAATATTATTTAATGGCAAACAACAGCAACGCATGCAAGAATAAAATGTTCTACTTTACATACATTTTTGTGTGATTTGTAAACCAGCTAGTTCTAAGAAATAAATATGCAGAATATAGATGAGATTTAAACAGCTGAATAGTAAAAACAATCTCGATTACAAGGATTTCAAAGAGAATTTTATTCCAAACAATAAAAATAGAGTTTTTTTTTATCCATCTTTGATGTGACGTATGAATGTGCTACGAAGAATAAAGGGATCGGGGCTATAAAAGAATGGATTTTAATGGATTTAGTTTAAATATGTCTTTTCGTTTTCCATATTTTAGTTTACTACCCGCTAGTGCTTAAGTCTAGATGTAGTATTTAAAAAATAAAATTCCATCACATTTTTTTTTGGAAAATATTTTTTGTTCCAGGATTGTGGCAAAAATTAATAGTACATTATGTACCTAGGTAGAAAGTGTTTCATTAACATCTAGAGGTAGTTCTAAGTCTTGAAATAGTAATAAAAATTTCCACCAAGGTTTGTATACTATTTTATTTACAACCATTTTATCCACTTCTTATTTTTTTGTATTAAAATTATTATTAAAGGCGAAATGTAATTTTCACTTTTTCATTTAAAAATTAAACAGATATTAGAATTTCATGAATATGGTTTCTAGACACTAAACAATATACAGTGTGTCTACTTAAGCTCGCACGATATGGAAAACTTCTTTATTGTTAACTTTACGAAAAAAAGTTATTCTTCATAAAAAGTTCTGCATGGTCCAAAGCCTAAAATGCAACCATCAGATGTTAAATTTTTTCAGTTGTATACGAGGTTTCTCATAAAATATGAATTTTGCCCAAGAGTAAAGTACCCTAATTTTTGACAATATCTAAAACTGTAATTATGAAATGTATTCGGTATTAAAGAATGTTATAACATGCAATTATACTGAAAAATATTTTTCTTATTTTTACAAATTTATAAGAAAATTGAGACAAGATTTGTAAAAATAAAAAAATATTTTTTACTGTAATTGCATATTAAAACATAGTTTTTCATACCGAACCACTTTTCATAATTACAGTTTTCGATATTGTCAAAAATAAAGCTACCGTAAAACGGGGTTACTTTGCACCGCTTTTTGCACAATTTTTTTTTATTGAGAGATAAAAATATCTTAATACTAATATAACTATTTTATGATTTTCGGTGGATATCATTTAGCTCATTAACTAAGTCTCATTACATGTTTAAGTTGATTCATTGCAAGATTAGGACAAAAAATTGACTTACATCCTGGTGCAAAGTATACCCGGAAAAGTATATACTTTGCTCCACTTCATTTTAAACTAGTTTTACCGTTTTATCATACTTTGCACCATTTCAGATATTGTGCAAAGTATCCCCACTTTCTTACGAAATTGGGGATTCTTTGCACCAGTTGTACGGTGCAAAGTATTCCCAATTTTATATGGAAATTGCCAATGTTAACAAATAAAATAGAAAAACCTAAATATGTATTTTATTGACCTATTTTATTACCTGCATCTCTAAACTAATAATTGTACATGCGATTGAACGGATACCAATATTTATCAGCTTAGGCTTTCTCTGCAAGAAGATTTTGCACAGCTTTAAAACGTGACAATTTAGAGGTTTTCTATTATGACGGGAATTGATTGACAAATTACGGAATGCGGGAGTGTCTAACCTCTTGAGATGATATATTGTTCTTTCTCTGCACATGACATTAGTAGGGGCCTCAAATTAAGATGAAGCACTGTGCTACCAAAAATAATATTTTACATCGTTGGTGCAAAGTTACCGTACTGAGTGAAAAGTAACACCGTTTTACGGTACTTTACTCTTAGACAAAATTCTTATTTTTTGACAAACCTCGTAAACGACTAAAAAAATTTAATATCTGATGGTTGCATTTTAGGTTTTGGCCATGCAGAACTCTTTATGAAAAATAACTTTTTTTCGTAATGTTAATAATAAAAAAGTTTTCCATATGGTGCGGACTTACTGACACACTGTATATATACTTTTTTGAAATGTGTATAGTGTTAAACATCAGATGAGAAATTTAAGTGTGCTTCTACTCCACAAGAAATTCGGGAAGCAGCAAAGATAGTATAGAAGAAGATATTCTGCCAACTAAAAGCTGCCTGAAATATGACAAGGCATATAGGTACAGTTTTAAACAATGGTGTACGGAAAATAAAGTTCAAAAATGGTTCATGAAAGTAGCTGAGGGATACCTACATAGATAGTTCTGTCGCTACTCAAGTTATTACGGCAAAATTGATTTCAAAGCCAAGTTCAAATTTTACTAACTTCAAATAATCATAAAATAAACCTTTCAAAAAAGAATTTCAGCAAGGTTTAAACATATCAGTGGCTGCCTACAATAACGCCAATGTAATAATTAATTTAAATAAGTAAAACATAAATCATGTTAATTTTTTGTTTTTAAAAAATATAATTATTACTCATTTAAAAAATCAACAAATTTAATGTCGTCAAATTTGTGTAATGAGTATGAGCGTATTAGGGTGAGTATGTTGGTGTGTTCGTATAGTATTTTAAGATATCGATTTTTAATAAAATCACAGAAAAATTAAAATTTTATTTCTCACCCGGGTGGAAAGTAGAAGTCAAAAAACGTGAACTTTATTATACATATTACATACATGGTTGTAAAAATATATTTTTCTTTCTAAAAATAAATAAACTTAAAATTGCAACCAAGGTACAATACATAGTTATTATATTATAGGATACAGTAAAACAAAGTTGAACTTGTAAATTTCCACTATATTAAAAAAAGAAGAAACATAACATGTTTCGCTGCACGGCAGCTTCGTCAGATGACAATGTGAAATAAAATGTAAAAGGTATAGATTATTGACAATGTAAATAAAAACAGTGGGAGGGTTAAAAGCTAGGAAAAACCCAAAGAAAGGGTCGGTATAATTCAATTAAGTAAAATGATGGGTTTTTTTCCAACCATTGTTAGGTATACAATTATCAACAGAATAAGTTTAACAAAGGTGAACTATTTAAATCTAATTGATCATTAAGTAACAGGTCCGTATTCTTAAGTTTATTAATTTCGACAGACTCTAACAAATTAAGTTTTAAGCCCTTATTTTCTGTATGTAAGATTTTAAAAGATGGATCAAAATTATGTTGGTTATTGAGCAAATGGTTAGCGTAGTTAGAATCGGTTTTATTTTTAATAAAACTATTATAATGTTCATGTATTCTTTTGTTGAAGTTTCTCCCTGTTTGACCTATGTATGTTTTCGGACAATCCTTGCAATTTAATTTGTAGATGCCAGAATTTTTATTTTTATCACTTTTGGTTTTATTGTTTTTAATAAATTTACCTAAAGAGTTATTAGTTTTATAAGCCACATTTATATCAAGTTTATTGAGAAAATTGCCAATTATTTTGCTAGGTTGACCAAAGAAAGTGACAAGTTTAAAATTGTTAGCGTAAGTTTTGATTTTGGGAAAAACTAGGTCAATAGCTTTTTTGTAGGTTTTCTTTTTTAAAATTTGATCAATAAGGTTAGAGCTATAACCATTATTAACTGCAATTTGTTTTATGATGTTTAATTCTTTTTGAAAATTGATTGTGTAAATAAAATTAAGAATATTGATTTACCCAATAATGCGAAACTAATTTCTTTTGATGTGACTAATTTATTTCCAAGCATACCTATTGATGAAACTATTACCTTAGTTAATAAACTTCTCACCCTAAAAAATGTTAATTTGATCAAAAAACAAGAAATTATAACTTCACTAACCATATGCTTGGAACAAAATTACTTTGAGTTCAACGATAAAATATATACAAGTAAAAATGGTCTTATTATGGGTAACCCCCTTAGCCCCTTGTTGGCTGAAATATTTATGGATTTTTTAGAAGATAAAATCAGCAAACATCCTCTTTTCAAACAGTTTCTTTATTGGCATAGGTATGTTGATGATGTCCTAACATGTTTTCTCGGAACTGACAGACAGTTACAAGTCTTTTTAGAATATATCAATAGCTTACATAAGAATATCAAGTTTACAATTGAACATGAAATTGACAATTCTATTAATTTTCTTGATTTAAATATTAATAAAGAAAATGGCAGACACATTTTTTCAGTTTTCCATAAACCTTCTCATACTGACACGGTTATAAACAACTCTTCATGTCACCCTATACAACAAAAATTAGCGTCTTTTCATAGTATGATACACAGACTAGTATCTCTCCCTTTAAACACAATCAATTTTCAAAAAGAATTAAACATCATAAAACAAATTGCAGTTAATAATGGTTATAGCTCTAATCTTATTGATCAAATTTTAAAAAAGAAAACCTACAAAAAAGCTATTGACCTAGTTTTTCCCAAAATCAAAACTTACGCTAACAATTTTAAACTTGTCACTTTCTTTGGTCAACCTAGCAAAATAATTGGCAATTTTCTCAATAAACTTGATATAAATGTGGCTTATAAAACTAATAACTCTTTAGGTAAATTTATTAAAAACAATAAAACCAAAAGTGATAAAAACAAAAATTCTGGCATCTACAAATTAAATTGCAAGGATTGTCCGAAAACATACATAGGTCAAACAGGGAGAAACTTCAACAAAAGAATACATGAACATTATAATAGTTTTATTAAAAATAAAACCGATTCTAACTACGCTAACCATTTGCTCAATAACCAACATAATTTTGATCCATCTTTTAAAATCTTACATACAGAAAATAAGGGCTTAAAACTTAATTTGTTAGAGTCTGTCGAAATTAATAAACTTAAGAATACGGACCTGTTACTTAATGATCAATTAGATTTAAATAGTTCACCTTTGTTAAACTTATTCTGTTGATAATTGTATACCTAACAATGGTTGGAAAAAAACCCATCATTTTACTTAATTGAATTATACCGACCCTTTCTTTGGGTTTTTCCTAGCTTTTAACCCTCCCACTGTTTTTATTTACATTGTCAATAATCTATACCTTTTACATTTTATTTCACATTGTCATCTGACGAAGCTGCCGTGCAGCGAAACATGTTATGTTTCTTCTTTTTTAATATAGTGGAAATTTACAAGTTCAACTTTGTTTTACTGTATCCTATAATATAATAGTTATGGATTTCCACCTAGTATCGGCTGAATCAATTAATTAATACATAGTTATCCTATTTTTACAATAAGTCATTGTAAACTCCAGAATATTAAATCAGAACTGCTTTAAATTTAAAACTCGATATTAGAACCGAAAAAATACAATATTCAAATATAGTTTTTTTGTGTCTGTTTCCGAATGATGTTATTTGTTATTAAATATTACTGTAGCTTAGAGCAAGTCAAGCTTTCAAATGCAAGAAAATACTTCCAAATAAAAGGACCCTTTTGATCTTTTAAATTCTTTGAACGTTTCTTTTCCTTCACCCGGGGATAAAAGTTGATATTGTTCTAGCTCAAATAAAATAAAAAAATTAAAATATATAATTAAGAATACGTGACATTTTTGTGTCGGATTGCATTGCATTTTACGTAATAATTAACTTACCACAAAACGTAAACTGTGACGTTAGTGACAGTGGCAGAAAAAAATTTACTCACAATGAAATGGGCCCTGTTATCTTAATTCTTGATTTAGTAATCAGGTAACATTGATGTTAGAAAAGTATTTCTGTTAATGTTATGTATGTAACAGTTAAAGTTGCATGGTTAGTTTCAGTGGCGTGCATACAATATAGGCAAAGAAGCATTGCCTACCCTGGGAACAATAAAACAAACTCCAAACAAAATTATTTCTTTATATTAAAATTTTTATCCGGGTAATATCCGGCAATATTTCTGTGTATGTAGAGGACCAGGACCGAAAAGTTAATCTTATAACATTGAAGATCATTTCTACGAACGCATTCGTTGCCAATTAATCGTAAACTCGATCGCTGTATAAGCAACCCGTATAAGAATTTCGAAAGCAATGATTTTACTTTACATTAAGTACATTAACCGCTTATGGGAGAGCAAAAACACTGCTTTTGTCCACGTGACTCTCTAGCTGAGCCTCCGTCGGTCTGCCCGCGTTGGTAAAATGCATTGGTGCTAAACTTTCAATTTTGTCGAAGTTTCAAAAAATACTGCGCGTTCTCGATATAAAACATGTCAGGTTAGTTAAGATCTTTATTTGTAACGTAAAATAAGAACTACTTTTATGACGATTTAAGATAATTTTTCCTAATAAGTATGTTAAATTATAATTTACATAATAATTGACTTGGGGTTCAATCAAGTGGATGTGAGATTTAAAATCTGAATATAAAACGAATGTGGATGAAATTTATTCATAATAATACATATTAGTACTTTCGCCCAGTGTTTACTTTGCTATTAACGTCGCGCGTCGCCGTCGGTTGTCGAAAAAAAGTGAAGAAGTGGACATGTCCACGTATACATGTAATTAAGGTAATGGCGATGTCAACTGTGTTGAAAATTTTTAAAGTCAATTGTTTGGAAATTAAATTGCTACACGCTGAGTTAATACTAGTTTAGGGTTGCCAAAAGTGTAGCAAAATTTTGCCTAGCTATGCCATTAAGGGTGTGAGTTCGGGCGCCACTGGCTTAGGCAGGTAAGCCAGAATACTTACAGGTAGTCGTAAACCCTAAACTAGGAAACGCAGAAAAAAATCAAAGCGGAAATTATTTAATATTTAAGGATTTTATTAAATAATTAAATTAAATATCATTGCTCAATTATTATGACTTAAACTTCTTATGAATTACTAAATCAATAGTGTAATGTTTCAAAGTTATATTTGAGGCGACAATTAATTAGCCCCTGTTGTTCTAATTAAAATTTTAAATTATTAAACGCAACAAATAAGTAGAGGGAGATGATTCGTTCACCATCCACCATTTACACCAAGGCCTCTGCGCATGCCCAGACAGTGCGCAGGCGTGTGTCATATGTCATACGTCATCTGTCATCTGTCATACATCATCTGTCATATGTCAAATGTCACACTCTTGGACGTTAGCTACTTTGGCATTAGCTACTTGGGCGTTAGCTACTTGGGCAATAATATTCTTTATTGACCACGTGTTAAGGATGATGTCATATTATGTTTAGGAAAAGATGACGGCTGCCACCTGTCAATTAAGATATGTCAAGACCACCTGTCACTTGTCAAATGCTAAAATTAAAATCCAACACGTAGGTCGTATTTAGGATGACGTAATAAGTCGTTTAAAGAAAACCCGAACGCGATCGGTCAACTGGTTTGGAAGATATAGTTTTTTGCGATTAGTGCCCTTATGCCTCGAGACGAAGCGCTGAAATTCTGGTTGTAGACAGAGGTATATTGGACCTATCTAGAAGTGAAAGATTTTTTCAAATATCTCAAGTACTAACGGCGTTAGATGTATTAAACCATTAAGGCCTTAACACAGCACAGTCGTGCAAAGCACTGATAATGTTTATTTCTTAGTAGGAATATACCTCGTATATTAATTATATTTACAAATTACTGTACCACCAGTAAAATCGTCAAAGTGTCAAAACGGCACATCTAAAAATTTTAATTTTTTCAGTATTTACATTAATAATCTATACCTATACAACCTCATAATCAAAATACATCCAAGTATTCGAATTATCAGTAAAACCATAATAACTGTCAAAACGGCACCTCAGATATTTATAATTTTATCTAATATATTCATTATTAAGCCATACCTATAGAACCCCGCAATAAAAAAATAAGGACATTTTGGAAATGCGCAGAAGCCGAAATCGGTGTTTCGGAGTTAAATACGTACCTTCGGTACTCCGGATGCCAAAGGGCACCTTTTAAATATATATTTAAAAAACACTTCATTTCGACATTTTTGGGAAAAATTAAACGAAAAACATAATAGGGCAGACGCCGTAATACATTCTATGTATGAAACAATAATCGAGAGAATATCTATTATAAAATATATTAGAATCTTTAGATATCACGCTTTAGTAAAAAGACTTGTTCTAACAAGATGATGATCTCATCAAGCGAAAAAATCAACTTGTATGTAATTAATATGCAAATCATTAGTGATCGGAGATTGTAAGTATTTTTCCAACTATCACGCTATGATGACCTCAACACGAGGAGAAAGTCACCCGGCCTGCAACGTGTTTCGCGGATGTAATTAATATTCAATGTCGTGACTGGTACGTACAAAGTGAAGGGTATAGGGTATAAATACAGTGGAAAACAGGCAAGTAGCATCAGTTATCATCGAGCAGAAGTCGTGACTTGTTGTAAAGATTAACAAACAGTGTAAAATTAATAATATCGTAAGTACCATATTTATTATTATATATATATTATATTGTGTGTTATTTATCTATCTGAGCCATGCATTAAATAAAGAATTCGTTCTAAACAATCAATATCTGCATTATTTAAGGGTAATATAGGGTGTAAAAGAGTACTAAAGGGTATATAATATATAAGTGGTTATTAAAGGGTTATATCGATGCTCGCCAAATATTATGTTATGATGTGAACGCTAATTATTATTTAAAACAATTTTGCAGAAAATGTTTGTTTGTGAACACTGTAAGCGCTCCTACACCAGAAAGGACAGTCTCAAACGCCATGGAGATTGCAGACGTGAAGCCAGAGTCTGCCAAACTTGTGAAGCCAGTTTTGCATCAGAAGGGGCTCTTCGGCGACATCAGCAAGAAAAACAACATAGAGCCCCCAAAAGACAAACGATGCCTTCACAAGGACCCATGGCCAAGAGGGCTAGACTCGTTTCGTCAGATGGTAAGTTATTGCATAATATTGTGTAAGATTAGGTATTACATCATATTGCGTAAGATTAATCAGATATTGCATCATACTGTGTAAAATTAGATATTTTATCATGCTATTATAAAAAGCGATAAGACACTCCTAGGCAACCCGTCTAAATTATTTGCTATAACTACCTACATATGTCTCGCTCTTATATGAACATCATCAGAGAACAGGAAATTAAAACAAAACAATACGAAGGCGTCATTACAGATATTTTTAAGTGTAATAATTGTATAAAAAGTTATCTAAGCGAATATTGTAATTTATTTCAGAACCATCAACGTCAGGTTCATCTATGCAGCAGAGGCATTGCAGCGATTGCAAGCTAGATGTGCCTGTCTCCCGCTGGTCCAGCCACCTAAGGACCTTACGTCATCGGGAGAACTGCTGTGCAGTGCAGGAGGAAGGTGTAGAACTAATTAAAACATCATTCCGGAGCCGAATTGCTACCTATCGACTTTCCACAAACCAAGATCCCACCAACGTCCCCAGGTTCCTGGCTCATCTAAAAGAAAAATTTACAAGGTTGGTGGGAGGCATTGTTTCAAAATATGAACAACTGAAAGTCGGGGTAGAGCTTTTCGGCCGCTTCCTCCTGCAGACGAACGAGTCGGCTGAGGACAAGTCCTTTAACACAAAGTATGTGCTGGTGAATGGAGCGACGGACCTGGAGGAGCTGTTTGGACAGTTTACTGCCATCCTGGACCGTAAATACTCTGAATTTGCGGAAAAGGACAGTGGTAAGTACTATTGTAAGCGTTTAAAAAATATTAACTAGCACATTTTTAATTCATTATACTTAACAATGTTTCTATTGTTACAGGGTGGACTCTTCAACAGCTCCTACACCTAGAATTAGGCATTAACAAGATCAATCCTCTAAAGGCATCATCCTACATCCCGCTACCAAAGGAGATTGAAGCAAAGAGAGCTGTTTTAAACATTCAAAACACAGACCTAAAGTGTTTTATGTGGAGTGTCTTGGCAGCCTTGCATCCGGTTCATTGGACTCAAAATGCAAATAGAGTCGCGAACTATATGCCTTTTGAGAACGAACTTGACTTTACAGGTATGGAATTTCCGATTAAACTTAGTGACATAGCTAAATTTGAGCGCCTTAATAATATTTCTATCAATGTTTATGGTCTAGAAAAAGTCTATGACAATGGTAAAAATAGTATTGAAGTCGTGGGTCCCTTATACTTTACTACATCTCGTAAGGAGAGGCATGTAAATTTGTTATTAATTAGTGATGATTATGAAAATAGTCATTACTGTTTAATAAGAAACATGTCTCGACTGGTCTCAAGTCAATTATCTACACGTCATGGTATAAAGTATTTATGTGATGGTTGTCTAACTTACTTTTATTCAGAGCAAAAATTAAAAGCTCATCAAGAACATGATTGCGGACACGTTTTGGCTAAAGTACCGACAACAGATTTAAAAAAGAATAAATACGGAGAAGAGGTCCCCGAGAATATTTTGAAATTTACAAATTTTGAAAAGAAATTAAAGGTACCTTTTGTTGTTTACGCTGACTTCGAGACAATCCTTGAACCCTTGGATACAGAGCAAAATGAGTTGGACCCTGATACATCCTATACTGTTAGAACTCATAAACATGTACCCTATTCCTTTGCATACTACATTAAATGTGATTTTGATGATGCCTATTCAAAGTACCAAAGTTATAGAGGACAGGACGCACACAAAGAATTTGTAAAACGGCTAGATGTTGATTGTAAATCAATATATAACCATTTTATGAAGGAGGTGGTGCCTATGTTACCTATAACAGCGGAACAAGAGAATATGCATCGACAAACACCAACCTGTCACATTTGCGAAAAGCCATTTAATGTAGAGGCAAACGATAGAGTTCATGATCATGATCATACAACAGGGCTATATCGAGGCCCCGCCCACTCTGTATGCAACCTAAATTATAAAATCCCCAATTTTATTCCTATTTTCTTTCATAATATGTCTAATTTTGATTCCCACCTCTTTGTCAAGGAGTTAGCTTGTGCTGAGGAAAAGTTGGACGTTATCCCTCAAAATAAGGAAAAGTATATTTCCTTTACTAAACACGTCTTGGTGGATAACGTCGAAAACAAGAATGGTAAACAACAACAGGTATTTTTAAAATTACGCTTCCTGGACAGTTTACGTTTCATGGCTACAGGACTGGATAAACTCAGTAAAAATTTAAAATCAGATCAGTGTAAAACGGTGCGAAAATATTTCGAGGATGATAATAAATTTGAACTTATTCGACAGAAGGGTGTCTTCCCGTATAATTACGTAGATTCATTTTCAAAATTAGACGAAAACAGGCTTCCATCGCATAAAGACTTTTATAACCAGCTTAAAAAAGAGGACATCTCCTCCGATGATTACAAGCGTGCTTGGAAGGTGTGGAATTTGTTTAAATGCAATACTTTAGGCGAATATTCTGATATCTATTTAAAATCCGACGTATTAATTTTGACAGATGTCTTTGAAAGTTTTAGAGACGTGTGTCTGGCTACTTATGGTCTTGATCCTGCGCAGTACTTTACTGCGCCGGGTCTTTCGATGGAGGCCGCCCTTAAAGCGACATCCATCAATCTTGAGCTTCTGACCGATCTAGACATGGTGCACTTCTTTAAACACGGTATTCGCGGAGGAGTCAGTCAGTGTAGTATAAGGAAAGCTTTTGCGAACAATAAATTTATGTCTAATTATGACGCTACCAAACCCACCTCTTACATCATGTACCTGGACGCTACCAATCTATACGGAGCAGCCATGTCTCAATTTTTACCAACGGGAAGCTTTAAGTGGTTAAACGAAACCGAAATTCAAAATTTAGATTACCTAAATATCGTGAAAGATTCACCAACAGGATACATTTTAGAAGTTGATTTAGATTATCCGGAAGATTTACATTCTTTGCACAATGAGCTACCCTTTTGCCCAGAATCCATTGCACCGCCAGGGTCTAAATTCCCGAAAATAACAAAATTAATTCCAAATTTCATGAAAAAAGAAAAATATATTATTCACATTCAAAATTTACAACAAGCTTTAAATTATGGCCTTCAGCTTACAAAAATTCATCGTGTAATATCCTTTGACCAATCACCCTGGCTTAAGAAGTACATCGATCTAAACACAGCGTTGCGAAATCAGGCCAAAAATAAATTTGAAAAAGACTTTTTTAAACTTATGAACAATGCTGTGTTTGGCAAGACAATGGAAAACGTGGAGAAACGGGTAGATGTAAAGCTCGTTACCCATTGGGAAAATATTGGTAGGAGGTTGGGGGCCGGAGCGTTAATCGCGAAACCTCATTTTAAAGATCGAACCATTTATAGCGAAAACCTGGTAGCAATCCAGATGAAAAAACAAAAAGTGGTGTATAATAAACCCATTTACGTGGGTTTTTCAATCTTGGAAATATCCAAAACAATTATGTATGACTTTTTGTACGGGTACATTAAGCCGAAATATGGCAACAGCGCGGAATTGTTATACACTGACACCGACTCCCTAATTCTAAAAGTAACAACAGATAATTTTTATGATGATATGACGACAAATTTAAGCAGATTCGATACTTCCAACTACTCACAAGATAACCCACATAATGTTCCTGTAAACCAATCTATACTTGGTAAAATGAAAGATGAGTATGCAGGAAAGATTATTTGGGATTTCTATGGAACCGGGGCGAAAGCATATTGCGTTAATGTAGAGGGAAAGTTGACTAAAAAAGCTAAAGGGGTTCCTGACTACGTCACCCAAAAAGAACTGACTCTTGACGATTATAGAGAAGCGGCTGACGTAGAAGGAACTCAGATTCATCGTAGAATGAACACTTTCCGTTCGCATGAACACGATATGTATGTCGAACTTAAAAATAAGGTAGCGCTGTCATACGCGGACGATAAGCGCTTCATTATACCCGGTTTCGAGCACACGCTTGCTTGGGGTCATAGAGATATAGTATTGTATGAGGAATCATCGGAAATTCCATAAGCTAAGACTGACAATAGCTATCTTTGTTTCAATCTTCTTGGATAGCTGATGGTTTTAGAGGGTTGTGATATTAGGCTAGGTATTTATTATATTATTATTATTATTTAATTTGTTTATTTATTGTATTATTATTAATATTATTATTATTATTATTATTTATTATTATTTATTGTATTAATATTTATTGTATTATTACTTATTATATACATAGATGAAAATGTTAATTTTTTGTATTAAAATGTGTATCATATATACAAATAAACACAGGATTTCTTTGTATTCAAATTTTTTGTCTTATTTTACCCCCTCTCCCTCTTCCCCACTAAGGAAAAAAACAGATGTAAATTTTTAACATTTATTTTACAACAGTATAATATTCAATGTTTAGTTTAAACAATGCAGGTATATGTCTTGCAAATAAACGAATTAGCTTGTCAGTCCATCGAAACAAATATTTGTCTGTCATGGCATCTTCAAACTTGAGGCTTCGCTTTTCGTCATTACGATGAAACACCAAAGTGTACTGTCCAATAATCATAAAGATGTCAACCCAGTGAGTGTTGAAACAATCAAACGTGCTTATGAATTCTTCAAATTCATCACTAGAAAAATAAATCTTGCCATATCCAATAGTGTCTATGATTACTTGTTTACGCTCTTTTTCTGTAGTGTTAAATATAATTGTTATGTAATCATCAATTTCATAAACTCTGCTTGGCTTGATCTTGCGTACAATATCATCATTATCCTGCTGACATCGAGAAGGAGATTCAAACACTTTATCCCAAGCGGATGATGAAGAGGAGGCCGCCATTGATTAGTATTAGAGGTTAAGTTTTAACAACTGTCTAACCAAATATTTATGATCTTCGTAACACTTGATATCTTTTTTCAGCCTACGTATTTTTCGCAGATGTTCTTGGAGTTTAACTCTAAGATCGACTGCCTTTGCCATAAGCTGAAGACTAAATGACTAAATTCCAACTTTAGCGCTAAATATTTCTTTCGTAAGGTATTACCCGTCTGAATAATTATTTGCTTAACATCCTTACCGAGATTCTTTTAAATAAGAAGCCATAACAGATAAAACAGCTAAAATCAGGTAAAAACCCGATAAAAACAGCTAAAAACCCGCTTAAAAACAGCTAGCGGTTTTTAAAAAACAGCTAAAAACCACTAAAAAAACAGCCCTGTTTAAAAACAACCCTGTTTAAAAACAGCTCCGTTTAAAAACAGCCCTGTTTAAAAAACAACCCTGTTTAAAAAACAGCCCTGTTTAAAAACAACCCTATTTAAAAACAGCCGTTTAAAAACAGCCCTGTTTAAAAACAGCCCTGTTTAAAAACAGCCCTGTTTAAAAACAGCCCTGTTTAAAAACAGCTAAAACAGCCCTGTTGTGTTGTTGTTGTTGTTGTTGATTCGATTTGTTAGGATATGTCTATGTTCAATGATGTGCTATGACTTAGGGAATTAAATACCTAATAAACATGCTACGATACCGACTATTATTAATATCATTATCTTTAACAATGACTAAGAATCCAAACATATCTTATCAATATTCCGAACAAACACGTTTAAAAGTACCGAAGGACGTGCATGTATTAACATGCTCGCTGTAGGTTTATTTCAAGCGAAAATCATTCGGGCTGAATCAAATCAGTGCCTTAGCATTATCAAGAACCAGTTTTAAGTATTTTTCGATAAGTTTGTCGCAAATAGAATAAATTAATATCATTGCTATTATAACCATATAGAAGGCATAATAAATTTGATAATTCAGTATAACCATTACACTTCTAACATACGTATTTAACTGGGATTAGCATAACAACTATCGCTGTTTCTCTAAATATAAACTAAGGATAGAAGTATTCAGTTAAAACATTTATATAGAAATATTTAACTGAATTACTAGGCCAACAAAATTAATACAAATAATTTTATTTTTATATATTTATTTCAACATCATTCAAATAACAATATCTAAAATTATATAATACCTTTACATTATTCTGTGAACAATGCCACACACTTGAATCAGAATCGTGATTATAACATTCTGTTTTATTCATAAATGTGCTTAATTTAAGATTATCTTATGGTTATTAATTATTTTTATCTTGGTAAATGAAAATGTTATCTATTCAAACTAGATGGCATTGGGAACGGAAACAGTTTTGAAATTATGTTTGTATACTTCCAGCCAGAACTTGATTTAATATGTGCATTTTTTCTGAACTTTGGTTTATGTAAATTTGTAAGTAATATTAATTCTTTGTACAACTTTAAGTCTTTCTGGGAATATGCTTTAGGATACATACTCGTTAATAAATCCAACAAACCGTCGGATAGTGTGTATGTTTCATTATCAAACACCAATTGGTCATTTTGAAAGTCAACAGGCACATTTCCCAGTGTAATAAAACGTAGAAAAACTATCTACATCAATGCCACACGACCAAAGGCTCACGAAATTTTGTAAAAATTTTGGGAGAAGGTCGTGTGGCATTGATGTAAATAGTTTTTCTACGTTTTATTACACTGGGAAATGTGCCTGTTGACTTTCAAAATGACCAATTGGTGTTTGATAATGAAACATACACACTATCCGACGGTTTGTTGGATTTATTAACGAGTATGTATCCTAAAGCATATTCCCAGAAAGACTTAAAGTTGTACAAAGAATTAATATTACTTACAAATTTACATAAACCAAAGTTCAGAAAAAATGCACATATTAAATCAAGTTCTGGCTGGAAGTATACAAACATAATTTCAAAACTGTTTCCGTTCCCAATGCCATCTAGTTTGAATAGATAACATTTTCATTTACCAAGATAAAAATAATTAATAACCATAAGATAATCTTAAATTAAGCACATTTATGAATAAAACAGAATGTTATAATCACGATTCTGATTCAAGTGTGTGGCATTGTTCACAGAATAATGTAAAGGTATTATATAATTTTAGATATTGTTATTTGAATGATGTTGAAATAAATATATAAAAATAAAATTATTTGTATTAATTTTGTTGGCCTAGTAATTCAGTTAAATATTTCTATATAAATGTTTTAACTGAATACTTCTATCCTTAGTTTATATTTAGAGAAACAGCGATAGTTGTTATGCTAATCCCAGTTAAATACGTATGTTAGAAGTGTAATGGTTATACTGAATTATCAAATTTATTATGCCTTCTATATGGTTATAATAGCAATGATATTAATTTATTCTATTTGCGACAAACTTATCGAAAAATACTTAAAACTGGTTCTTGATAATGCTAAGGCACTGATTTGATTCAGCCCGAATGATTTTCGCTTGAAATAAACCTACAGCGAGCATGTTAATACATGCACGTCCTTCGGTACTTTTAAACGTGTTTGTTCGGAATATTGATAAGATATGTTTGGATTCTTAGTCATTGTTAAAGATAATGATATTAATAATAGTCGGTATCGTAGCATGTTTATTAGGTATTTAATTCCCTAAGTCATAGCACATCATTGAACATAGACATATCCTAACAAATCGAATCAACAACAACAACAACAACACAACAGGGCTGTTTTAGCTGTTTTTAAACAGGGCTGTTTTTAAACAGGGCTGTTTTTAAACAGGGCTGTTTTTAAACAGGGCTGTTTTTAAACGGCTGTTTTTAAATAGGGTTGTTTTTAAACAGGGCTGTTTTTTAAACAGGGTTGTTTTTTAAACAGGGCTGTTTTTAAACGGAGCTGTTTTTAAACAGGGTTGTTTTTAAACAGGGCTGTTTTTTTAGTGGTTTTTAGCTGTTTTTTAAAAACCGCTAGCTGTTTTTAAGCGGGTTTTTAGCTGTTTTTATCGGGTTTTTACCTGATTTTAGCTGTTTTATCTGTTATGGCTTCTTATTTAAAAGAATCTCGGTAAGGATGTTAAGCAAATAATTATTCAGACGGGTAATACCTTACGAAAGAAATATTTAGCGCTAAAGTTGGAATTTAGTCATTTAGTCTTCAGCTTATGGCAAAGGCAGTCGATCTTAGAGTTAAACTCCAAGAACATCTGCGAAAAATACGTAGGCTGAAAAAAGATATCAAGTGTTACGAAGATCATAAATATTTGGTTAGACAGTTGTTAAAACTTAACCTCTAATACTAATCAATGGCGGCCTCCTCTTCATCATCCGCTTGGGATAAAGTGTTTGAATCTCCTTCTCGATGTCAGCAGGATAATGATGATATTGTACGCAAGATCAAGCCAAGCAGAGTTTATGAAATTGATGATTACATAACAATTATATTTAACACTACAGAAAAAGAGCGTAAACAAGTAATCATAGACACTATTGGATATGGCAAGATTTATTTTTCTAGTGATGAATTTGAAGAATTCATAAGCACGTTTGATTGTTTCAACACTCACTGGGTTGACATCTTTATGATTATTGGACAGTACACTTTGGTGTTTCATCGTAATGACGAAAAGCGAAGCCTCAAGTTTGAAGATGCCATGACAGACAAATATTTGTTTCGATGGACTGACAAGCTAATTCGTTTATTTGCAAGACATATACCTGCATTGTTTAAACTAAACATTGAATATTATACTGTTGTAAAATAAATGTTAAAAATTTACATCTGTTTTTTTCCTTAGTGGGGAAGAGGGAGAGGGGGTAAAATAAGACAAAAAATTTGAATACAAAGAAATCCTGTGTTTATTTGTATATATGATACACATTTTAATACAAAAAATTAACATTTTCATCTATGTATATAATAAGTAATAATACAATAAATATTAATACAATAAATAATAATAAATAATAATAATAATAATAATATTAATAATAATACAATAAATAAACAAATTAAATAATAATAATAATATAATAAATACCTAGCCTAATATCACAACCCTCTAAAACCATCAGCTATCCAAGAAGATTGAAACAAAGATAGCTATTGTCAGTCTTAGCTTATGGAATTTCCGATGATTCCTCATACAATACTATATCTCTATGACCCCAAGCAAGCGTGTGCTCGAAACCGGGTATAATGAAGCGCTTATCGTCCGCGTATGACAGCGCTACCTTATTTTTAAGTTCGACATACATATCGTGTTCATGCGAACGGAAAGTGTTCATTCTACGATGAATCTGAGTTCCTTCTACGTCAGCCGCTTCTCTATAATCGTCAAGAGTCAGTTCTTTTTGGGTGACGTAGTCAGGAACCCCTTTAGCTTTTTTAGTCAACTTTCCCTCTACATTAACGCAATATGCTTTCGCCCCGGTTCCATAGAAATCCCAAATAATCTTTCCTGCATACTCATCTTTCATTTTACCAAGTATAGATTGGTTTACAGGAACATTATGTGGGTTATCTTGTGAGTAGTTGGAAGTATCGAATCTGCTTAAATTTGTCGTCATATCATCATAAAAATTATCTGTTGTTACTTTTAGAATTAGGGAGTCGGTGTCAGTGTATAACAATTCCGCGCTGTTGCCATATTTCGGCTTAATGTACCCGTACAAAAAGTCATACATAATTGTTTTGGATATTTCCAAGATTGAAAAACCCACGTAAATGGGTTTATTATACACCACTTTTTGTTTTTTCATCTGGATTGCTACCAGGTTTTCGCTATAAATGGTTCGATCTTTAAAATGAGGTTTCGCGATTAACGCTCCGGCCCCCAACCTCCTACCAATATTTTCCCAATGGGTAACGAGCTTTACATCTACCCGTTTCTCCACGTTTTCCATTGTCTTGCCAAACACAGCATTGTTCATAAGTTTAAAAAAGTCTTTTTCAAATTTATTTTTGGCCTGATTTCGCAACGCTGTGTTTAGATCGATGTACTTCTTAAGCCAGGGTGATTGGTCAAAGGATATTACACGATGAATTTTTGTAAGCTGAAGGCCATAATTTAAAGCTTGTTGTAAATTTTGAATGTGAATAATATATTTTTCTTTTTTCATGAAATTTGGAATTAATTTTGTTATTTTCGGGAATTTAGACCCTGGCGGTGCAATGGATTCTGGGCAAAAGGGTAGCTCATTGTGCAAAGAATGTAAATCTTCCGGATAATCTAAATCAACTTCTAAAATGTATCCTGTTGGTGAATCTTTCACGATATTTAGGTAATCTAAATTTTGAATTTCGGTTTCGTTTAACCACTTAAAGCTTCCCGTTGGTAAAAATTGAGACATGGCTGCTCCGTATAGATTGGTAGCGTCCAGGTACATGATGTAAGAGGTGGGTTTGGTAGCGTCATAATTAGACATAAATTTATTGTTCGCAAAAGCTTTCCTTATACTACACTGACTGACTCCTCCGCGAATACCGTGTTTAAAGAAGTGCACCATGTCTAGATCGGTCAGAAGCTCAAGATTGATGGATGTCGCTTTAAGGGCGGCCTCCATCGAAAGACCCGGCGCAGTAAAGTACTGCGCAGGATCAAGACCATAAGTAGCCAGACACACGTCTCTAAAACTTTCAAAGACATCTGTCAAAATTAATACGTCGGATTTTAAATAGATATCAGAATATTCGCCTAAAGTATTGCATTTAAACAAATTCCACACCTTCCAAGCACGCTTGTAATCATCGGAGGAGATGTCCTCTTTTTTAAGCTGGTTATAAAAGTCTTTATGCGATGGAAGCCTGTTTTCGTCTAATTTTGAAAATGAATCTACGTAATTATACGGGAAGACACCCTTCTGTCGAATAAGTTCAAATTTATTATCATCCTCGAAATATTTTCGCACCGTTTTACACTGATCTGATTTTAAATTTTTACTGAGTTTATCCAGTCCTGTAGCCATGAAACGTAAACTGTCCAGGAAGCGTAATTTTAAAAATACCTGTTGTTGTTTACCATTCTTGTTTTCGACGTTATCCACCAAGACGTGTTTAGTAAAGGAAATATACTTTTCCTTATTTTGAGGGATAACGTCCAACTTTTCCTCAGCACAAGCTAACTCCTTGACAAAGAGGTGGGAATCAAAATTAGACATATTATGAAAGAAAATAGGAATAAAATTGGGGATTTTATAATTTAGGTTGCATACAGAGTGGGCGGGGCCTCGATATAGCCCTGTTGTATGATCATGATCATGAACTCTATCGTTTGCCTCTACATTAAATGGCTTTTCGCAAATGTGACAGGTTGGTGTTTGTCGATGCATATTCTCTTGTTCCGCTGTTATAGGTAACATAGGCACCACCTCCTTCATAAAATGGTTATATATTGATTTACAATCAACATCTAGCCGTTTTACAAATTCTTTGTGTGCGTCCTGTCCTCTATAACTTTGGTACTTTGAATAGGCATCATCAAAATCACATTTAATGTAGTATGCAAAGGAATAGGGTACATGTTTATGAGTTCTAACAGTATAGGATGTATCAGGGTCCAACTCATTTTGCTCTGTATCCAAGGGTTCAAGGATTGTCTCGAAGTCAGCGTAAACAACAAAAGGTACCTTTAATTTCTTTTCAAAATTTGTAAATTTCAAAATATTCTCGGGGACCTCTTCTCCGTATTTATTCTTTTTTAAATCTGTTGTCGGTACTTTAGCCAAAACGTGTCCGCAATCATGTTCTTGATGAGCTTTTAATTTTTGCTCTGAATAAAAGTAAGTTAGACAACCATCACATAAATACTTTATACCATGACGTGTAGATAATTGACTTGAGACCAGTCGAGACATGTTTCTTATTAAACAGTAATGACTATTTTCATAATCATCACTAATTAATAACAAATTTACATGCCTCTCCTTACGAGATGTAGTAAAGTATAAGGGACCCACGACTTCAATACTATTTTTACCATTGTCATAGACTTTTTCTAGACCATAAACATTGATAGAAATATTATTAAGGCGCTCAAATTTAGCTATGTCACTAAGTTTAATCGGAAATTCCATACCTGTAAAGTCAAGTTCGTTCTCAAAAGGCATATAGTTCGCGACTCTATTTGCATTTTGAGTCCAATGAACCGGATGCAAGGCTGCCAAGACACTCCACATAAAACACTTTAGGTCTGTGTTTTGAATGTTTAAAACAGCTCTCTTTGCTTCAATCTCCTTTGGTAGCGGGATGTAGGATGATGCCTTTAGAGGATTGATCTTGTTAATGCCTAATTCTAGGTGTAGGAGCTGTTGAAGAGTCCACCCTGTAACAATAGAAACATTGTTAAGTATAATGAATTAAAAATGTGCTAGTTAATATTTTTTAAACGCTTACAATAGTACTTACCACTGTCCTTTTCCGCAAATTCAGAGTATTTACGGTCCAGGATGGCAGTAAACTGTCCAAACAGCTCCTCCAGGTCCGTCGCTCCATTCACCAGCACATACTTTGTGTTAAAGGACTTGTCCTCAGCCGACTCGTTCGTCTGCAGGAGGAAGCGGCCGAAAAGCTCTACCCCGACTTTCAGTTGTTCATATTTTGAAACAATGCCTCCCACCAACCTTGTAAATTTTTCTTTTAGATGAGCCAGGAACCTGGGGACGTTGGTGGGATCTTGGTTTGTGGAAAGTCGATAGGTAGCAATTCGGCTCCGGAATGATGTTTTAATTAGTTCTACACCTTCCTCCTGCACTGCACAGCAGTTCTCCCGATGACGTAAGGTCCTTAGGTGGCTGGACCAGCGGGAGACAGGCACATCTAGCTTGCAATCGCTGCAATGCCTCTGCTGCATAGATGAACCTGACGTTGATGGTTCTGAAATAAATTACAATATTCGCTTAGATAACTTTTTATACAATTATTACACTTAAAAATATCTGTAATGACGCCTTCGTATTGTTTTGTTTTAATTTCCTGTTCTCTGATGATGTTCATATAAGAGCGAGACATATGTAGGTAGTTATAGCAAATAATTTAGACGGGTTGCCTAGGAGTGTCTTATCGCTTTTTATAATAGCATGATAAAATATCTAATTTTACACAGTATGATGCAATATCTGATTAATCTTACGCAATATGATGTAATACCTAATCTTACACAATATTATGCAATAACTTACCATCTGACGAAACGAGTCTAGCCCTCTTGGCCATGGGTCCTTGTGAAGGCATCGTTTGTCTTTTGGGGGCTCTATGTTGTTTTTCTTGCTGATGTCGCCGAAGAGCCCCTTCTGATGCAAAACTGGCTTCACAAGTTTGGCAGACTCTGGCTTCACGTCTGCAATCTCCATGGCGTTTGAGACTGTCCTTTCTGGTGTAGGAGCGCTTACAGTGTTCACAAACAAACATTTTCTGCAAAATTGTTTTAAATAATAATTAGCGTTCACATCATAACATAATATTTGGCGAGCATCGATATAACCCTTTAATAACCACTTATATATTATATACCCTTTAGTACTCTTTTACACCCTATATTACCCTTAAATAATGCAGATATTGATTGTTTAGAACGAATTCTTTATTTAATGCATGGCTCAGATAGATAAATAACACACAATATAATATATATATAATAATAAATATGGTACTTACGATATTATTAATTTTACACTGTTTGTTAATCTTTACAACAAGTCACGACTTCTGCTCGATGATAACTGATGCTACTTGCCTGTTTTCCACTGTATTTATACCCTATACCCTTCACTTTGTACGTACCAGTCACGACATTGAATATTAATTACATCCGCGAAACACGTTGCAGGCCGGGTGACTTTCTCCTCGTGTTGAGGTCATCATAGCGTGATAGTTGGAAAAATACTTACAATCTCCGATCACTAATGATTTGCATATTAATTACATACAAGTTGATTTTTTCGCTTGATGAGATCATCATCTTGTTAGAACAAGTCTTTTTACTAAAGCGTGATATCTAAAGATTCTAATATATTTTATAATAGATATTCTCTCGATTATTGTTTCATACATAGAATGTATTACGGCGTCTGCCCTATTATGTTTTTCGTTTAATTTTTCCCAAAAATGTCGAAATGAAGTGTTTTTTAAATATATATTTAAAAGGTGCCCTTTGGCATCCGGAGTACCGAAGGTACGTATTTAACTCCGAAACACCGATTTCGGCTTCTGCGCATTTCCAAAATGTCCTTATTTTTTTATTGCGGGGTTCTATAGGTATGGCTTAATAATGAATATATTAGATAAAATTATAAATATCTGAGGTGCCGTTTTGACAGTTATTATGGTTTTACTGATAATTCGAATACTTGGATGTATTTTGATTATGAGGTTGTATAGGTATAGATTATTAATGTAAATACTGAAAAAATTAAAATTTTTAGATGTGCCGTTTTGACACTTTGACGATTTTACTGGTGGTACAGTAATTTGTAAATATAATTAATATACGAGGTATATTCCTACTAAGAAATAAACATTATCAGTGCTTTGCACGACTGTGCTGTGTTAAGGCCTTAATGGTTTAATACATCTAACGCCGTTAGTACTTGAGATATTTGAAAAAATCTTTCACTTCTAGATAGGTCCAATATACCTCTGTCTACAACCAGAATTTCAGCGCTTCGTCTCGAGGCATAAGGGCACTAATCGCAAAAAACTATATCTTCCAAACCAGTTGACCGATCGCGTTCGGGTTTTCTTTAAACGACTTATTACGTCATCCTAAATACGACCTACGTGTTGGATTTTAATTTTAGCATTTGACAAGTGACAGGTGGTCTTGACATATCTTAATTGACAGGTGGCAGCCGTCATCTTTTCCTAAACATAATATGACATCATCCTTAACACGTGGTCAATAAAGAATATTATTGCCCAAGTAGCTAACGCCCAAGTAGCTAATGCCAAAGTAGCTAACGTCCAAGAGTGTGACATTTGACATATGACAGATGATGTATGACAGATGACAGATGACGTATGACATATGACACACGCCTGCGCACTGTCTGGGCATGCGCAGAGGCCTTGGTGTAAATGGTGGATGGTGAACGAATCATCTCCCTCCTCTTGACGTGATCACGTGAAGTTTACACGTATTAAAACCTTACTATTACTAAAATTAAATGTTTTAGGGAATTGCCAGTACTATAACATCATTGTATAATATACTTATTAAAGAAAACTTCTTATCCTTATTACACAAAAGAAAACTTTTATATTAACCGCAAGGTAAATGTATTAATTATTATTAAATCACACGGTAAGTTCAGCTAATTGCAAGTATTAATCAATTTAGTTAGTAGAATTAAAATTAGGGCTTATCTGATTTAGTTTGGTAGGCAGCGTGGCAATCCAAAAATTCTAACAGTCTCCTTAGCTTAGTAGTCCCATAGACGGTACCAAGCCTATACTTCAAACGTCAGTGGGCGTCTTATCATAGGCATGAAGCAGAATGTAGAATATGATACGGCTATACCTGAGTCGTTGGCTTATGGGCCCCAAAATGAAAGCCCTAAATAAATTACAACAAGTAATAATTAATAATAATTCCAAAAGAAATTAGTAATGTCACTTACTTAGATGTAGGATGGCTTGAAGAGGATCAGTTTTAGAAAATGGCGGTCACAGGTCCACTGGAAAATCCGAAAACTTCGAAAAAGTTGTGTATACTAACTTCCAATATTCAAAAGAACGAACTACACAACTCGAGTACTTAATTTTCAATATTTTAACAGGAATCCCAAATCTGGTGGCTATCACAAAGCCCGTTTAAAAAGAAAATCAAGCAGACGAACCTCTAGTGACCGACTTTAATCAATGGCTACCGATCAATCCTTCACGTACCCTGTACGACTTTCAAGTCAGCTAGCATAAATCACGTGACCATTACCGGGAACACGAGAATTTAAAATTCAAATGATAAATACTACTTATCAATTAAGGAAAACCCCTAAATTCCAAAGCTACCCTACAAGTCGAAAACCAAAGTTCATAAATTACCCTAATTACGAATTTTCCGAACTACCCAATTATTTTTATTTAGTTAATTAGTATAATTATGCCTCTGCGCATCTAATTTTGTAGTACCTACATTTTACTGTGATGTCCTTAGCATCCAGGGCCTTAAAATTTTCATCACAGTTATCTAGCAAAACATTACCAAAATCAATATATTCTAATGCATTCCTTTATAGGTTTCTGTATTTTACAGGTACGCATGGTACTATAGCATAATTTTAGAGAATCTGCAAAGTTAGCCCAAAAATAACAAATAAACCAAAGTTATCTTTTTTCCCCAAAAATAATTAAAATCAAATTAATACTTTAGCCGATAGGTACCACGACTGGTACTGCATTTATATTTTATCGCTAGACCCTTTTTTTTGTGCCACAAAGACCACACATGTTTTCGCGATTTAGTAAACTACATACCGTGCGCGAGAAAGTTAATTGTTTGTTTACAGTTGAAATAAATAATTTGAAATCGAGCCATAGCGACAAATATTTTTCTACTTTAGTGAAATAACAATGAAAAGAAAATTAAAAGTTGTTTAGTGAAATACAGTTTCTTTTTCTGGATATAATTTTCACATGTTCTTTAAAAGGATATACTCCACAACTAAGAGGATATACCAGCTAAAAATTCTATTAACAGGTACTTTATTTTTTTTTTAAATCTAACCATTCTTAATATAAAACCTACTAATTTTCCTATTGAATAACCTAAACTAAAGTAAAACGTAACAAAATGTTTGCTTACCCTGTTCAAACAGCTTTGCACGCAACTGGTTAGTTTATTATTATTTTAAATTTGTGCAATCCAACATAAGTGTGCTAAAATTAAGCTTGACTTGAAAAACCAATTTTTAATAAAGCTTCACTGATAATATTATATATAAATGGGTGACTCCTTGGGTATCCTAACAATCTGCTACTTTTGTTCAGGCCAGTCTAAAAAATTGGGTAAGTACCTTTGAAACCAGACAAAATTTTCTTGTATTTTTGAGAAGGTAAATTTAATTTTTATTTCTTAACTTATATTCGGTAGTTGGAGGTCACTGACCTACATAAATTTCAAGGCAGTATTTGCCATTTTTGACACATCGATCGATTGCCTAATCTAATTCAATGGGCGTAAGTAGGAAATTTTTTTTCTGGAGAAAGGAACAGTCGGGACTACATGTATTTCACGATATTGTACCTAAAGACGGATATAGAAACGCGCCGCAAGCGAAAAATTTTCAAGGCCACGCCATTTAAAATTCACCTAACTACTATAAAATTTCGAAAATTAAATTATTATCTCTCCCCCTCTGCATGGTTGGATTAAATTTGTTTTTGCAAATGTTTTTTTCTACTTTTTTTTTGATATTCCTAGCTGGCTCTTTATTAAAAAAAAACATTTTTTATATTAAATTTGTGAAAAATATGAATATTGGTGTCAATACTAAATTTGAACATAAGACGTATTTATGACTCTAACCCGCGTTTCTCGGCCTCGGATTTTCATAATTAAGAAAAAAGTAAATATCGCTCAATTGATGAAATTTTTCAGAAATGATGTATTTTAGAAGCGTAGATCTAAAGGCAGTTTTTGGTGCAAATGCTTAGGTTTTGAAAACTCCTTCTTAAGTGCCGTTTTGTATATTTATAATAAAGCATTCTCGTTCTTCCCGCACTATTTTTTTATTCAAAAATTATAACAATTCTTCCAGAAAAAAATGTTTCAGTTAAAATTTTTACTTTAATTTTTCTCTTTAAAAATAAATACCTAATTTTTTTTTGTTTTTGTTGTAAAAGTATTTTATTGCATTGGGTTATGTTTTTGTTGATTTAAAATAGCCCCAAAAAAGGGAAAACGGAGCAGACAAGTATATAATAGAAAAATACTATAAATTATTATTTTTTTACTCGTTTTCCTTTAAATTACATCATAAATCAATAACTAAAACGATTTGCGTTCGAAACCTTAATCTCTATATAAAACAGGTCTTTTAGAAGGAAAATTTTAAAAACTAAACGTTTTCCACAAGACCTTTGAAATCTAAGCCAAGAATACATTATTTAAAGATTTAAAGCACGAGACGAAAAATTAGGTTGCAATTAGACTTTTAGACCCCGAGCTCCTAGCTCGGGTGGGGGGGGGGGGGATGCAGCCCGGCAGCCCCCTCCCTTCTAAATACGCCACTGGGTGAGGTGATACGAGCTAACTCAGAATGCTCAATTTGCCAAATACCAAACGAAGAGCATTTGCATCCAAGGTCATAGATCTATTAATCCAACGCAAAAAGCCACCAATGGGTAGACCGAGGGGAGATTGGCATTAACCGAACGCAGTAATTGTAGGTATTAGATCACTGTTAAAATATATGTTGAATTAGCATTAAAATTTGTAATGGGTAAATATTTCGCTTTGAGCTCCGAAAGGGTTTCAACTACAAATTGAAATCCATAAACAAACAATAAATCCTATTGTGTACTTGATACATATTTGATTTCGTAAAACAATTGAACAAACAAAAATCCGAAATATCGTCACCTTCCTATGACATCCATAAATGTATAGAAGCATATATTTTACGTTTCCGTGAGCCCTTGTTTGCTGTTAAATATTGCCTAGCTTGAATTTAGTTAAACTTTACAATGGCAAAAATATTTTGAATTAAAAAAAAGTGCTTTTGATTTATCCCAAGCCCTTTTTTATAAAATAGAAATAGTATATTACATAACAAAAAAATGAAAGTGATACTTTTCAAACGAGGAGATTTTAGCACGAGGCGTCAGTCGAGTGCGGAAATTCTCCGAGTTGTCACACGAGTTATTATTTTTCCTGTGACCACAAAGATTATTAAAAAATCCTTTGATTTGTGAAAGAAATAGGTATTTTAACACTAGGGTTGAAAAAAATATATCAACACTAGTGTTGAAATTAGCGTACTTAGGATTATGTTCCACTTAATTTTTCTGCTTTCATAGTTTGCCAATAGGCTTTTCCTTTAGTTGTAGTTTAACATTTTTTCATATTTTTTTTATGTATAGGAATTACTAATCCTGGATTGACTTCTAGATTAACCAGAATGAAAAATTTTAAATTTAACCAAGTGGATGCATCCACCATTTAATGTTTTTATAAAAAAAAGTCAAATACACCCCTGATGGGATTTGAACCTGTGACCTTGCGATCTGTAGGCTAGAGCTCTATTCTCTACGCTACTGAAACCGATAAATATTTGTTGTTTAATACATGACACTCTCTTCAGCGCGATTTATTTTTTCTGATATTATTGCCATTTTTTATAATTTCTGATGGCATATTTTCACACTCTTATTCTGAATGACTCGACAAATACATGATAAATACGTTTAACACTTTACAATTACTGCTTTCTAAAATTTGTTATTTTTAATAAATAGGGGTTGTCTGTCAAATTGGCACCAATTGGCAAATTAAATAGTGTGATTTGATATTTCAACAATAGTGTTGAAAAAAAAAATTTCAACACGCGTTTGATATACGGCGCTTTCTAGCCAAATTAACCGTGATTTTTATCTCATTTTTATAGGTGGTCGTAGGAAAACTACTTTTCATCGGGCGACAGAAATTATTTATGCAACAAATATGATGATTATATGAATGATTTTTTAAATTTCGTACCTAAACGAAAAAAAACTTAATTCTTAATTTATAAAGTGTCTTTATTTCGATTAAGAAGTTTAACGGTGTTGATTTAAGATGATTTAAAACGTTTGTATTTAGAGTAAAACTTAAATTTAATATTAGCGACATTTTGCCAACCAACAAAATTCCGCTAAACGATATTTCAAACGTGATTTTCTCGGAATTCACACGCATAATTTTATAAAAACCTGTTTCATATTCGGCGGCAAATATAATTTTTTTCTAGCAAATCCATAATCCGGTTTCATGCGTCAGCCAGTGAGATTTTAGCGCCTGAAAAATCGAGATTTTGTTGGTTGACAAAATATCACCGTTCATTTAAGAAAAATGCTATATTTATTTCAATTAAAAGGTTTTCTCGATAAAAAAAAGTATCTTATTCTTCATTTAAACTCAAACACCCGTATTCACTAAAGTGGTTTTAAATTTAAGCCATCGAAATATTCAAATCTTACAGTCTCACAGTTGTGTTTTTATCGTGGCATTATTTTATATGCTATATGACGCTTTTATGTTAAATCGTCTCAACGATAAATAATTTGACAGGGATGTTGTTGCAAAGTTCCTTTAAAGAACACAGTACGTATTAAAATACGTTATCCCGTACTAATTTAAAGAAAAGTCAAAAAAATATTTACAATACAAAACTTAGATGACTTATTCTTGACACTTGATATTTTAACCCAAAACTCTCAGTTAAGAATGGTTTTAAATTTTGAGAACCCTTTAGTAAATACTGATGTTATAATATGTTAATTATATTTCGCTTATATTTTTAATGTTGACGCTTCTCTTGTCAAACACGTTGGCCAACATATGATTTAAAAATTTCTTAATTCCGAGAAAGAAAGAAAGAAAGAACTGTTTATTTGACTACGTTTTATTAAATTACAATTGTAGCAAGTCAATTATAAACACATATATATGTAAACTACAAACAATTTTAACGAAATATACGTGTTAGCAATATTACATAACTTTAAAACATTATATATACATACATACAACTATTATAAAACCAGTTACAATATAGCGTCCCTATTTAATTTTAAAAATTATTTATATTCATTTACACTGTAAAATGCTTGTTTGACTAAAAAATCCTTTATTTTTAATTTAAAATATTTAAAATTTAATAATTTAATATTCTTAGGTAAAATATTATATAATTCACTATCAAGTGAATTTTTTTTTTGACAGTTCAAGTCTAAATCTGGTGGGTCTAATAAGCTCAGCCGATCTTGTGCAATATTCATGGACATTTAAATGACTCTGCAATTCATTTTTTTTTTGTATGAATCTATAAAAGTTGATTCAAAATATACATGCATAGTAGTGTTAGTATTTTTAAATCTTTAAAAAGAGGTTTACAGTGCTCTCTATAATGCGCTTGAATAATAGTTCTTAAGGCTTTCTTTTGTAACCTAAATACTTGGACCGACTTTGAAGAATTACCCCAAATATGAACTCCATGCGATACACGGGAGTTATAAAGAGAATAATATAAGGGTAGCTTTATTCAAAATTAATTTTAATCTTCTAAGCGTAAAAATTGCAGAAGCTAATTTTTTGCAGAACTTGCATCAATATGAGGTCCCCAATTTAACCCTCCATCCAGAGTTTTACCATCATTTTTATATTCCGCCCTAGTGGAGAACATAATTTCTTGTGTTTTATCTGTATTAAGCCTTAAGTTATTTTGAGAAAATCAAGTGCCTGCAGCTTGGTTTAAATTTTCCTTTTCTTCTGTCAAATTTAAATGGTCGTCACCACTACAGCTGTAGGAAGTAACAATAACATACACAATCATATTATGTTTCAAAAAATTAAACAAATCGTTAATATATATAATAAAGAGCAAGGGACCTAATATGGAACCTTGTGGAACCCCACTAGTTACCTGTAATAAAGGCGATTCCCTCCTTTCAATCACCACTTTCTGCTGTCTACCGGATAAATACGATGCCAATAGTTGTAAACCACTACCCCTATCCCCATACCTACTTAGCTTTTCCATCAATAACTTATGAGATATGCAGTCAAAGGCCTTACTTAAATCGCATAACGTCAGACTAACATCTTCGCTTCTCTCGAGACCATCTCAACTACCTTTGAGACCGCTTATACCGCCGAGAACGGCCTTTCCTCACGAACATTGGCTAGATCCATGAGAGATGGATATATAACTGACTATATATTTACATGTACACGACCAAAATACACACTATATACTCCAATATGTTGCTATTTAATCAGCTAAAACCCGACAAGCGATTATTGTTACAGAGCCTGACCTCGATGCCATTAGTATTAACCTTTCTTACGCTTCTGCCCTCGCATGTCTCTTTCCGCAGTTCATCAATCCGCGTGTCCTATGCGAGTTCTTTCAACATAACAAACTGCATTCGGCGCACGGAACCGCATCTATTTATTCCATTCTGGATTTGATTGTTCATGTATTTAATAAGTGCAGATTATTGTTTTTGATATTTTTAGAGATTCCATTGCTATTATTTTGTGCGTAGACTTTCTGGTTATAAGCTGCTGGGCTGTGGGTATCTGTGAAGTGTTCTTCTTATGAAAAAGTAAGTAAATATATTTTTTATTTAGTAATTAGCTATTACAGGAACACCATGCCTAAATTGAAAAATTTTGCGGAAAGAATATATTTTGCGCCATATATTACGAATTGAGACTTGTTTTATAAGGCGGGGTGTTATAATTAATCATGGTTTGACATATAGGTTTGAGGTATCTATTCTGCAGACGAATGAATAAAATCTCTTCTTCTAAGTAATTAACAATAAAAAAATAAGTACATAGCATTACAGGACTTTGTTGTTTCATTATTAACTAACGGAAAATGGGACATTTTTTAATCTGTATATTTTTTCTTGCAAATTTAATATACTTTCCGATTGTGAAGTTATAGTTATACTTTCTATTTTTATTTTCACTATGTTTATTCGTAAACCAATGAGGTTTACATGCAGTCAATTTTAATTTCTAAATAATTTTTAATAGTCTTCTATTTTTTCTCTAATGACTAGCTAACAGCTTTATTTGCTTAAATGTTCATTCCCTTTCACTTCAGTCTCATCTTTCGACAGTTCTTTCACACAAAAATGTTAAATCTTTCATTCTACCTTTAAAGTTTTTACAGTGCCTTAAGCCTCAAACCCATATACTTTTCTTACTCACAATGCAATGTGTGTATCGGTTTCCTCACCGTTCCACTCATTTTACACCGAATCTATAATTGTGTTGCTCAGTTAGGGTGATATCTACTGGTCTTTTCTTCTTTTAATTTTTCTCCTGAAGATGAATGCTTCTGCATTCGAAACATGTAGAGAAGTTGCTTAAAATTCATGCAGAGAAGTTGCTTAAAATATTTCTATAATATAACAGTGGAGGAAGACTTTGTGTTCTTATTTTTACCTTCTAAATTCCCACTCCACTTTAAGTATGGACTATTTCTTCAAATTTAATTTTCAATTGTGCCCTCTTTCGACGAAATGCGGAATTTAAAAATTCTTTCCAGAATTTTCTCATGGCCACTTTAAATACGATTTTTTCCCCTGAGTTTCTAATTTCAGTAATTTCCTAGATAATGCCGGAAGCCACCCTTAATGAATCACCCTAAGAAGGCTTCCGTTAAACTTTTTCAAAAATTCAATAAATAGCCCCTTTTATGTCATGGTATTTTTACAGTCCTTTTCTAAATAAGCTTAGGCTTTTAGGTTTAAGGGATAAATCCAGAAATATAAAAAATCTATTAAGAAACAAAAACGCAAGGACCAGATTTATAAGTAGATTACTGAAACGTCGTCTAAAATATGACACTTTTAGCTTTTCTTTAAGTTGCCAAAAAAGGGGATCAATCAATCCCGGTTGTCTGTAGACGGAAAAGGTCCATCCCCGGAGCTTTTTGCTATCTTACCATCTTTTGATACTTTTTATTGGGATTTCAAACTGACTGACGGCTGGTCACTTCGTTCAAATGGCTATTTATTTTGTCTTTTAAAGTGTCTGCTGGCATGTCATTTAGTTTATTTAGATGTTTTATAACCTATATACAGACTTTTACAAATTCGATCGTTACCATAGGGATTTTCTTAACGACAGGATGTGAAGAAGATTAAGCTGATAAAATAGAGTAGAAAAACGCTGAAGGTCTTGGGCATAACATTGTAGAGTAAGAGCCTTAAATAGAACATTCTTATTTACATATCCGACTTCCGTAAAAAATTTAATGATAATAGGTATACAATGATTTCACACAGAGATGTATTCAGTAAATTAATATTATACAAGGTGATTCCTAAGTTGATATTCACCACTATGATACCAGGTCGGCTCATTTCATTAGACCAAACAGGTATAGACTTACTAAATCTGTAAATAACTCGCTCAAAATAGAGCTTTACAATGTGCTTCCTGCAACGGTTAAAAACTACACTGAAAAAAAATTTAAAATTGTGATTAAGAAATTTCTTGAATCACATGCTTTTTACTCAGTAAAAGAATACCTTGATGTTGTTAATTCAAGAACTTCAACTTTTGATTTTTAATTTGTGTTTGTTAATAATGTGTAATTACAAAGTTTGTTTACTTTTTCTTATACAAGAATATGTGTTTAAAAATACACTTTTATATAGTTAGAAGCATTACTTAACGATGCTTCATATTTTATTTTATGTGACTTGCTACAATTTGTAATTTGCAAAAATGTGGTCAAATAAAAATATGTCTATGTCTATAGCTGTGTATAGAAGGCATTCAAATAAACAACATTTTCAAATGCTTTTTTTTTTAAAAACTATGGATGAAATACGGTTCGGCCTAACTTGCCCGTTGAATGAAGCAATACGGTGTATTTGTCAGTTGAGCCGCCGAACGTCCTGTCGACCGCACTTTATTAATTTGGGGATATTGACTTTGGCTTCTTTGTATATTCTTGAAACAGCATGTCTTATGCACAAGAAGTATAAATCTGAAATACAGACTTCCTTGACAACTACCACAAGAAGAACACACGTTATAGCGCTGCCGATTCCCTCTTCTGCCTTAACAAAAAAACTCTCTTATATTATAACAGCAAAAAATTGTTTAGTCATTTGCCCCTTAGTTTACGGAAAATTGTTTGCCATAAAAAATTTCGGAGATACCTAAAAAACTGTTAACCGAGAGAGCCTTCTATACAATAAGTGAATTTTTCGAGGTATCGCTGTAAGGGTCTCTTGTTTGTTTTGGGGTGTTTAACTGGTCAATGTATTTTAGATTTTAATTTGTTTAATTCGTTTTAACTGTAGTTTTGTAATAATTTTATAAGTTGCTTTGCTTTGTCAATGAGTAGATCTTACGACAATAAAGCTATATTTGATTTGATTTGATTTGAATAATACTAAGAAAACTTCAGGGTGTAGGATGATCCCGCAAGGCAAAGCGTTCTGCGTATAATCTCAATGCAGCAGCCGCACTTTGGCGATACTCGCCGTAAATTAGCACCATATCTACTAGTTTATTGTTTTTAAATTTTACCTACCATTTTCACGTGTCACCAATTTAGAGTTAACTTGCTTCAGAAAAACAGACAGCAGCATCTTGCCAAATAACTCACCACCGCCCCATAAATTGCATGACTAATAAGAGATGAAATAAACAACATAAAGTATCGCATACTACGTTTTGATGACCAGGCCCGCACTTAGATTTTTTGCTTCTGTATCTCGCCTAATTTTGTTTTTTTGAAAAAAGGTATTTGAAAATGTTGTTTATTTTAATGCCTTCTATACACAGCTAAAAAAGAAGTATCAATTTAGAAATCACCCTGTATACCGGGTGATACAAGAACCCCCAATTTTTTCCGTAATTTAAGCAGTAGATTTAAAAATGTAAAAAATAAATAAGTGCGTAAATTGCCATTTTTCGACCAATTAAAACCTTCGAAACCACTTCCGGTTTAACCGAAAGTGAAGTCAACTTTTAAATTTTAAATGGAAACCTCTTATTTTTATTCGACGTTTAAATTCTATTAAAAATTTCGATGACTTATCACACTATCATTTGTTTTAAAAATTGCCGCCTAGATCAATTTTCCTTTACTTTCTAAAATGTACAATAATGTACATACATTTGGTAAAACAGGGTAAGTGGTAAGGAGTAGACCATGGATATATTTAAATGGTTTATTTTAACCTACTTTAAAATATAAGTGAAGTGAAGTGAAGACGTGCTTGAAAGAAGTCCAAGGTTTAATTATTGTGACCCTGACTGCAATTTGGATTACAGAAATCACTGTAGGATCTTTTAATAATGTTAGAATTGAAATATTCACGCAGGCTGACCCTGTAGGTTCAGGAAGAAACAACCTGCCATTATTGTTTACAATAGTTGTCAAAAAATTACTGGATTTACGGTTACAGATTAGGGTTCCTGTTCTATTGACAGAATATCCTATACTGGTTATTGTTTTATGTTTGCTGGTGCAGCAAATAGTTGGGAACAGTAGAAGCAACAGTGGCATGCTCTACAGCCGAAGCTGAATAGATGTCTTTGACAGAAGCAACAACAGAAGCTTTACATTTAAAAAATGTATTAACTAACGCCCATGTCTTGCTGAGCTTTAAATTAGAATAAACTATTTTTTTTATGTTCAAGCATTAGACTCAAGGCCAGCAGTTCGTGAGGGCGAGTGTGGAGAAGAAAACAACCTTCGACCGTGGCGGACCGAATTTAATCCCTAGCCAGGAAATACGTATAATTAAAAAAAAATTATGTTTAGGATAAAGGAATGTAATCATTCCTAATATTGAGAACGAGAGGAGTCTGGTGAACTTGTGGGGATATAAAAAAGATACATAGTTCGGATTCCGGCAATAGAAACAATAACGGGTCTTTTAGACCTAAGTATAACGGGTTTTCCGCGGATACCTCCTTATAATAAAAAAAGGAAAATCACCAAAGCAATTACTGCCTCTAAGGAATTTTTCTCAAATATTAACCTAGTTTTTCTTAATTAAAATCCTAATAAGCGTAAAATATGTTGGATACTTCAGTAAAAGAAAATAGCTAATAAGAAATAACCAGAAATTCCATAAAAATAATCTCCTGAATTCCTGGAAATCCTTTGAGCCCACTTTTTAATATCTTCGTATATACCCTTTGTAAAAGGTAGTTTATTTTCCTTTTCTAGAAAAATGAAACTGAGCCCGCAAAATCCTCAAAGGAATACAAACAAGTTAAATTTATTATTAGTTTGAAATAATAACTGGTAAAAGCACGGCATTTTTACTTTTAAAGTCTACATCATTAATGTTATGTTTCGAAACGTCTTTAGCATTGACATGATTTTCTCATTAAAAAAATATTTTTGAGTTTATTAACCCGTAACCCGCATCATGGGGTCTGGGAGACACTTGTCAACAAATACCGCTCAGCTGCTCCTCAACTTTTTCTTATATCATTCTGCCCTTCCATCTACTTTTAAGTAGGGCGACAGCAATGTGCTTGAAGATTTTGAGCGATATAGGTAAACCTACTCGTAAGTTATTTCGGGTTAAAGTACGGAAGTGTCTGTGAGACCCTTTTGTACGGGTTAAGTAACTTAAAAAAAAAGTTTATAATGGCCGTCCAAACCTGTTCGGTATGGTGATAAACAGTTTGAAGAGACTGTGTCCCAAAAGCCTTAAACATAGAACCCAGTACTTATGTGTTATGTGTAAACACCTAATGTGTTTAGAGTGCACCTTTCCTATGTAAAGAGTGTAAAAATTACCTCTAAAATAAAGCTTGTTATTTTTGTAATTCTTGATAAAAATTTATTAATATTTTTTCGTTTTACTGTTGTTCATTTAGTTTCTTTACAGGTAAAAATCGTTTGACATGTTTATGTTACATTTTGAAAAAAAAAACATGTAAACTTTAAAAGTGTACTACTTTTTGCTTTTCAAAAATTAAATAAATATTTTCGTGAAAATATGACTTTGTTTCATAAAATTTTCTTATTAGCTAACTCCTAATATATGTATATAAATAGCCTGGCCATTTTCACACGCTTACAAAAATATATATGTATATATGGCTAGGTGTCTCACAGACCCCACAATACGACTTATGTCCTAAAAGTGACTCTGTACGGGTTACGGGTTAAGTAGCCAGCTCGCGTTTAGTCGACCGACCGGAATTTACCGGAGAGGTAATGGCCGGCCGGCCGATTTCGCTATATCACAAACACAATTAAATGTTGGGCCAGGGCCGGCCGGCCATTATCGGTTATTAAAACTAAACATAATAGAACGTTACAAACTAGTGATTAAGCAACTTAAAGGTTATCAGTGTTCGATAAAAATTAAGAGATAATTGTTTTTAAAACTTTATTTATAATTGTTTAATCAAATTTAAATTTCCAACGTAATCGCAGAGAAAATGTAAAAAAAATATTTTTTTAATGTAAATAAACAATGTTGAATATTTGACAGCTGTTTTCAATTCTAAACATCTTTTCTTTATAACAATTTTCGATATTGTCAAAAAGAAAGGTACTTTACTCTAGAGCAAAAATCACATTTTTTGACAAACCTCGTATATGACTGAAAAAATTTAACATCTGATGGTTGCATTTTAGGTTTTGGACCATGCAGAACTGTTTATGAAGAATAACTTTTTTTCGTAAAATTAATAATAAAGAAGTTTCCCATATGCCGCCAACTTACGTGAACACACTGTATAGCCGTTTGCCGGCTCATTATACTGCAGGTCTACTTTTATTTTTGACGAAAATATTGTTATTGAAAATGGCTAAATAATGTTAAAATATCAAATATTTTATTAATTTGGACCGCAAACATTTAATAAAAACCTTCATATTATGTCAACAGAGCTTTTGCGAACGAAGGCTTATGAAGAATTATTTTTATAGTAGATGTTGAAGCTCCTGTAGAATCTGTGGAATATAAGATACATAACAGTGGCGTAGCCGGGAGGGGAGGGGGAGAGCCCCCCCTCAAAATCCCCAAAAAGAAGAAGATATAAAATATAGTTGGGCAACATAAAAAAATTTTGACGGCAACGCTATCAATAACGCGCTAAATAAAATAACAAATCATCCTCCCAGTAACTACAGCTTCAGCAGAAAGAAGTTTAAGGCGAAGAGCGTACAACAAGTTTAGCTTTAGTAAGTATTCATCAAAAAATACACATTGATATATGAAATAATTAATATATTTTGTCACAAAAGGCGACGAATTACGGTTTAGTTTTAGGCAAAAAAATATGTTATTATAATAAATATAACTATTTTTTATAGCTTATGGTTAATTTTTGTTTTTTCAATAAATAAAAAAAAATCTTATTTTTAATTTTTTTTTGCTCAATTATGCTTATTTAATGAAGAAGTTTATTATCTATTTTATATTACCTATGTATATTAGTGTATTTGTATAACTCACTACAAGTTTCTTTTTAACGCCCAGCGTCATCGTTTGAGAACACCTAAAATTATTTGTTGTTGTATTACTGAAAGACTGTAAATCAAATCAATTTTTAGCCTAAGTGCACGTGCAGCAATTTAGCTTTGCCTGAAAAGGTTTAGTTACGCCGTGAGTCCTATAGAAGTCAGTCATTTTATTTTTCGAATATCTTTTATTTTTAGGGTTCTGTCTATAAGTGAAGTTTGTGGTAATATCTAATAAAATATTTGGAGGTAAGCGATATTTTTTTTTATTATAACCTCAAAACACATATCTTTTGTAGTATTATATTGCGCTTTTATAATTTGCTTTAAAATTTTGAAAATCATTGATAAATTATAGCGTCCTTAAATGAGGACGCTGGGCTAATTATATTTTATTTTTCAGTACTAGCCAATATGAGTACATCAAGACAAGTTTTTAAAACGCTTGAAGAGGGTGTTGATTACTTGTATTCGGAACAAATCGAAGCTGATTTAGTAGATTTACCACCGGAAGTGGATGATCTTACCGATGACGAGGTTACTAATGACGAGGATCTGGATGTACCAGTTGTATTAGATGTTGCAGGACAATTGGAAATAGACTTGCCGTCCGATGATGATGACATTCCCTTATCAAGCTGTAGCAATAGAAAAATTACATGTGAAGAGAATATCAATTATGAGGACCCAGATGTACTTGTTGGAGAACGAATGGAAATAAGTTTAGCGTCCGATGACGACTCTGATGATAACGTAAATGGTATTGGTGATTAATCACCCGTATAGTGGATATTATTATGGCGTTAGTGAACAGTTCTATTTTATATAACTTACTACATATCCAGAAGCGTAGTTCAATAAAAGATTTTCGCAGGAATATTGCTGTTCCATACCTAAAACTGGGACATGGTCGACGAGTACAAAGAGGGAGACCACTGAGCTTACCTTCAACATCGAGAGCGAACCTTTTTGAGAATGTTAGGTTTGATGAGAGGAATCATATTATGGGTAAAAGAGACAATCAAGGTCGATGCCAGTTCATTTCATGTAAAGGAATACCGCGTACTTTTTGCACAAAATGTGATGCGACCCTGTGCATTCCATGTTTTCCAAAATTCTACAACAAATCTTTCTATCCCTAATTTGGACATTTTTAGTTTTATTTTAAAAATTTTTACATTTGTTTTGCTAACTTTTCGTAATATAGTACTTTTTATACGATTAAAATCATAAAAAAGTTTTTTTTTAGTTTACCAAAGGCCCCGCACAAAGCTTATGGGAAATGGCTTTCGGCTAATTTTTCTGAATTTTTAGTATTTTCTAGATCTTGACGTCCTGCTTAAAAGTGTCCATGGCCGTAATCCAATCCTATGACTAGTTTTTGAGTTATGGCCTTTTAAAGTTGGCAATTTCTTACTTTAAGATTTTATGCATTGTCTTTAGTTTTCGCTTGTTTCTTAAAAACTATCAACTTTTTTATATTTTTTTATTGATGGAAAAGCAGGCTTTAAGTTTTCTTTCACTTATAGAGAAATACAATATTACAGGATGCTGAATAATTTATAGGCGGAATAAATAAATCTTACTATTAAAAAATTATGAAAATCAAAAAAAAAAGTTTACTCATTTTTTGAATTTTGAAAACAAACGGCAAGATTTCGTTCATATTTTAATATCTTGTAGCACCAAGCTGTGGATGAAAAAAATGGGTGTAGGTTGACGTAGAATATATGGCCGGGTATTTTATATTTCAAAAAAATTGAAAATTCACCTGAAAATGTAATAAACGACTTTTAATTGATTCATTTAATTATTATGCCACTCTGGGCAATCTGTAACAATTTTTTCTTACAATAATTATTTTCTAACACATTCTTATCTAAGATATACAGGGTGAACCAGTTACAATGATTTACACAAGTGAAAACTTTTAAATATAGGAAAATTAAAAAATGTTTTTTTTTATCAAATGACAAAATATTATTGTCAAATTATATTATACATGATAAAAACACCGGCGCATTTTCTTCGGCAATGGCTACATTTGGTCTTGGTAAATAATTTCCATGTATTATAAATACCTATCATTATTTTAGTTTACCATTAAGTTGTTAATATGTTTTTCTCTAGGACTTACATTAGGGGATGTCGACATTATAAAATTATTTAAATTCAAATATTACTATTTTACCAAAATTTTTAAGGACGTGTTAATGTTAAAAAATATTTAAAATGTTTTATTTCCCTATTTTTGCAGCAACTGATCACAGAGGAGAAAATATTTCAATTTAACGAACTGCGGCTGGACGTAGAATAAAAAAATCAACACAGAACTAACATTGGCACACGAAATTTAAAAAAATAAGGAATAAACTCTTCTTGATAGTTATTTTAATAGTTTTATTTGTTTAATTATCCTTAAGCCAAAATTAGCCCCTTTTAACAACTCTCTCTTTTATGTATGGAAACGGTCGATTATTTCTTAAAGTAAAACCAAAAATATGTTAACGAATAATATTCACAAACATTTACAAATGATTTTTGAAAACTCTAAAACTTTTCTATTTATCATTTATCGCTAGTCATCTTTATTTAAAAAATTATCTACCGTTTTCGCTACCGAACGCTAGGTACATCAGCAAAATAAATTTAAATAACGCGCCAAATAAACTACTTCCTCAGTCCTGATTTAAGTTCCATAACATAACTGCAGGCTGCATATATTCTTGCTAAAAAAAACATGGCCTAAAACTATTACAATATTGCAGGATTTTAACCCCATGTAAGTTTTATGTGTGCTGCAGGACTACATAATAGGCCTATCTACTAACCGCATTTATGCGAATATTATATCTTAAGTTTTTTTTTGTAGAATTTTGTGGTTTTGAAAATAATAATAATGTGATTTGATTATGACGTATTTTCCAAATTTTTCACCGTTACTACGTGAGGTTTTACTCAAAAATATAATATAATAATAAGAGACAAAAGCCTTGCTATTTACAACAAATAAATTTACAAGAAAAAAGACAAAACGGCTAAATGAGACACCATCATTTACATCACCTGTCAGCTCCAACACAAAGGAACATGCTTTACAAGAGATGGAAATGCTGCGTAAATTTTCTTATTGTAATTTAGTTTATCAAGTACAATGTCACTGAAATGTTCGCAAATTTTTCTTTTTGTCATATTATTAAGAAAAACAACGGACAGCCAATTTGTTTTGTTGGAAAAAATACGACAAAAGGCCATTTTATGCTGCTTTAGGATTTTAATATATATTTCTGGCTGTTGTTTAAGAAAAGAGAAGACCTATTGTGTCAATTGCATAAAAATTAAATAACGTATATTTTGTTGTTTTTTTTAGTATAAAAAATTAATGTTACAAAAACAGTGTTAACCAGTAGCGGCTCGTGGTTAATTTTACAAGGAAAATTTAAGTATTATCTACAGGAACTGCGCTGAAAAAAGCTAGTTTTAGGGACATCGGCTATACGATTTAACTTATCAGTTTAATACGTCTAGAGCCGGATCTGCTCAAATACTCATGGGTCCTGAACCCGCCCTTGAAATATCGAAACAGGACCCAAAAGAACATAAGAAAGATGGATACAACAACAACACCTATCCCAAGCGCGGTTCACAATTGGGAAATCCTCAAGGAAGCTATCTTATAGCTGAAATGTCGCTTCTAACGCATGCCCATGATACAGTGTAATTGTATCATGACGCATACCCAGTTAAAACAACTGGTTGGCCTACTAACAGGCAACTGCACCTGCGTGGAGCAGGAATTTACAATGGTCCCGTTGAATGCAGACTTTGTGGCGAAGAGGACGAAACCACCTCACATAATATACAGGGTGATTCCTAAGTTGATACTTCTTTTTAGCTGTGTATAGAAGGCATTAAAATACACAACTTTCAAATACCTTTTTTCAACAAACTTAAAATTGGGCGAGATACAGAAGTAAAAAATTTAAGTGCGGGCCTGGTCATCAAAACGTAGCCTGATGCTATACTTTATGTTGTTTGTCTTATCTCTTATCAGTCATACAATTAACGGTCGGTGGTGAGTTATTTGGCATTTCGCTGCGGTGTGTTTTTCTGAAGCAAGTTAATTTTAAAGTGGGGACACGTGAAAATGGGAAAATTTGAAAACAATAAACTAGTAGATATGGTACTAATTTACGGTGAGTGTCGTCAAAGTGCAGTTGCTGCTTTGAGATTATACACAGAACGCTTTCCCTTGCTGGCTCATCTTATACCCAGAAGTTGTCTTAATGTTATTTAACGGACAAGTTTGGCAGAACAGTATTTGATCCATAGTGTTATAAATGAATGTAAGTACCTTATTTTAAAGTTTTTGAAAATGCTGTTTATTTTAATGCCTTCTATACACAGCTAAAAAAGAAGTATCAACTAAGGAATCACCCTATATACATCTGCGTAGCACTAACCCGAAGAGGATTCAATATCTTCGGAGGAATCAAATGCGGTGACAACCTCTCGCATGACAAACTAGGTAGAAATCTACTGGATCTTATAAAAGAAACAAATATTTTCTGTTAAGACAGGGGCGTACAATAAGCCACTAGCCTGTAGTGCAAAAAGTTTGGGCCGCACCCCCAAACCCCGTCTTAAACCAACCAACCAGTACGACTAATGTATACTGTTATTATGCGTAAAAATGAATAGTCTTTATTGTTAGTAGTTCTCTGGATATATAGGTGCAAAAAAATAGTTGAGAGTTTCGAAAAGTAATCCGATATAACTGTTTATTATAAAATCGTATACTTTAGCTAATTATTTAATTCAAAATATATTTACTATTTTACTGAAGTATCCGATACTTGATGGAAATTCATTATCATAAAATTAATAAGTAACACAATAACGGTTATAATTCCCACTATATGTTTTTATTTTAAATTACCATTACAATTGTTTCGATTCACAGTATCTTCGTCAAATAGATTAGACCAACTTCATACTTTTTTAGGAACCAAAGACCATTCAACATCAGATTTCCAGAAGAAGAGTCACAGAACGACGGAGCACCAACGCATCAGCATTTAGCATGTCATTTTAAGTTGGTCGTGGAGCTAATCAGGATTCCTTCCAATCAAAGGACACGACATTAGGATCGATGGTTACTCTGTAGAGCCTCGATGAGTGATGTGTGTGTGATAACGTGTGTGTGTGTCACTTATCGAGGCTCTACAGAGTAATGCTCCATCCCAATTTCATGTCTTCGGTTGGAAGGAATCCTGGTCAATTCCACGAATAACTTAAAAAGAAATGTTGATACCTTGATGCTCCGTCATTCGGTGACTCTTCCGCTGACAAGCTTTCGTTAGTTGCCAAGGAGCTAGGGGGGAATCACCCAGCGTCCGTCCAACAAGTGGTCAATCACTTGCATGATCGGATGGATCCTATTTTATCTGGTTAACCGTTTTATATCCTTGCGACAGGTGCTTTAGGCTGCCGCTGAACGAGTCTTCGGTTTTTTACATGGTGACTTTAACTAAGCTCACCACCACGTGGTTCCTTTACTCCGTCATATTCGGGTCGGCGAGGGGAGGGTTTTGGATTATAACAACAACTGAAGTATCTGGGAATGCTTCGCGTACGAGAAGGCGTCACTGAAAAGGACGATATAGATCACCGACCCTGTGTTCCAGGACAATCCTGTCAACAGACAACATTGATGGTTTGGGAGAGTGAAACGTACAGAGTATGCCTGCCTGTCTTCGAACAGGGGGTGCCTAACGGCTGGCAAAGTCGCTAACCCGATTCACCCATTAGCGCCACTTATCCCCTCTGGTAGGGAACCTCAGTGTTCTTAAGCCTGGTTTTGTTGGTGATTTGACAACAATCGAGAGGTAAACGGAATGGATCTTCCATTCTCTGAATCTGGTAAGCAATGAAACCGCTAATCCACAATTGTGCAATGACCTTTTTATTAGATACATTTACAACTTTGAAACGTTGTATTTTTGGAATGCCGTTATTTTGATATTTAGATATGAAACCAGGAATCTTCTGCATGCAATGCGAGAATGTTATCACTTGAACTAGCCTGTGAATTTCTATCTATTTATTTAAATTACTCTTAAAGGAAAAAGCAAGTCTTAAATTTCACATTATATAATTTCCAAAGTGCAAAATGATACTTCCTTATTCTGTCTGACGACAATGGAAACTTTATTACATATTATTGTCTAGATTAATAATAATTTAAAACCAGTACAAAGGCGCAGGAGCACAGATTTACACAATGCACAAGTTACTTTCCAACTTTGGTTGGAATTGTATGAAACAAAATTATTTCAACTTTCAGTATTCAAATTACTGCACTTTCTTAAAACTTATAGTATTACGTAATGTTTAGTTCCTGCTATGAACTGTTCACTTTTATTTGTATACAAGGTGTTTCCAGTTAAACTAGCTAATTAGAAACACTAGAGAACCAAATATAATGTTTTGTTTGTTTCAACTTTGTAGTGCTTTTTACACTTATTTCAAATTTATTTTTGGATTTTTTTTAGGCAGGGCTTAAGAAGGTAAAAAGCAATTAAATTTTAAGAAAGTAAAAAATATTACTAGAATTATTTAACATAATAATATGTGTCGCGTTTTGAGTTCTTTTTCAAGATTACTTATGATACTAAAGTTAAATTCTAAATTTATATTTGTTGTATTTATTTTGAATAAATAGTCCATACTTAAAGTGAAGTTGCAAGTTAAATTGGAAGAAATAATACTTTAACCCTAGATTGCCAACCTACGTAAAATTTACGTACAGTTTTTTTAAAATCTGAAATAATTGGCCTTTTATTGGTATCCTCGTTCTATTTATTTATTTATTTATTTATTTGCTTACAAACTCTACAGTAAATCCAATTACAGAGTAGGATAGTTGACAGAGAGTAGAAAAAAAACTAAAATACTTCATTTGACATTTTCCTAAGCCTAACTTTACTAATATTAAACAAATCACATTGGTTTTGTATTTGATTGTATATATTGCACATTTGCGTAATGGGTGAATTCCTATAGTAATTTGTACGGGCTTTATCAATATACAATGTCAGAGGATTTCTTGTTCTGTGAGACGGTACATAAAAATTTAAACAAGATAATAGGCTAGTGTCATCAACTAAGTTATTTACTAGCTTGTGCAAAAAAAAAAACAGAAGCATATGTACGGTTCTTATAGTATGGGCTCCATACAATTGAGCAATATTCTAAAACACTTCTTACATACGCAACATATAGAACTCTTATACATTTCATACTTGTAAACAGTCTGCAATTTCTAACCACAAATCCATACATTCAAGACGCTTTTTTTGTTATTTTAAATAAATGAGTTTTAAAAGTTAATTGAGAATCAAAAATGACTCCAAGATCCCGCATCTCCGTAACCCGAGCCAATGCCGTTCCATCAATTAAATATTCATAATTTATTATGTTTTTTTTTCCTTCCGTAGCTGAGAACATTACACTTGCTTATATTAAAATACAACCGATTTTTAATAGTCCATTGATAGAGTGTATTTAAATCTTCTTGTGGACGTTGACAATCATTGGTATCTTTAACCATTATATAAAGTTTTAAATCGTCAGCAAACATTAATACGTTGGAGTGTTTAATTTCTTTAACAAGGCTGTTGATGTATAAAAGAAACAGCAATGGCCCTAGGTTAGAGCCCTGCGGGATTCCAGAAGTAGCCAAAAAATAATTGGAATTATATCCTCTAACAACTACCCGTTGTTTCCTATTTTGCAAATAGGATTCGAAAAATGTCACCATGTTTTCATGAAATCCAAATTCAGACCGCAGCTTTTTAATGAGAATAGCGTGTGATACCTTATCAAACGCCTTAGCGAAATCAGTGTAAATCACGTCTACCTGGCATTTTTTGTCGAGACTTTCAGCTATGTATTGAGTAATATTACATAGGTTGGTAGTGGTGGACCTTTTATTTAAAAATCCATGTTGCCAATCCGTAATCTTATTTCTGACATGGCTGTACACATACTTATACATAATAGATTCGTATATTTTAGCCGGACATGACAACAAAGCGACTGGTCTATAATTTTGGATATCAGATTTATCCCCTTTTTTGAATATTGGACATATTTTGACTTCCTTCCATAATTGTGGAAAAGTATTTGTTCTTAATGAAATGTTAAATATTGTTTTGAGAGGATCAGCAAGAAAACCTACTAAGCCCTTAAAAATAAATGACGGTATATTGTCAGTTCCAACTGCCTTGTTAATTTTGAGATCCTTAATAGCATCACACACATCCTCATAACTAACCTGCTTCACACAAAAAACTTCAGATATCTCACCTATTTCAGGTTGAGGATTCCCAAAGTGTTCAGGATTATCCTTGACATAAACAGAACTAAAAAAGGATGCAAAAGCATTCCATACAGTCCCGCCTTCCGTGTACTCAACACCATCTGCATACATTTTGTTTGGAATGCCAGTTGTAGTCTTATTACTTTTAATAAACTGCCAAAATGACCTTGAGTCTTCATTAATATCTAATTGAATTTTATTGAGATATTGTTCATGTGCAATTTTTATATCTGTTTTAATTTTGGCTCTTAGTTCAACAAACTGATTCTTTATATCTAAATTACCCGTTCTCTTACTTTTAAGTCTTAATTTATCTTTAATTTTTATATTTTTAATAATATTTTTATCAAAATAAACAGGATATTTGCGGTTGGGTATACTTTTTGGTACACAAATTTCAAAAATAGCATTGATTTTATCATAGAAACATTTTACAGCTAAGTCAACATCTTTAAAAGACTCAAGGTCATCCCAATTAGTATTTTGAAATAACTGATACATAGCCTGAAAATCTGCTTTTCTAAAGTTAAAATTTGCTACATTGTTATTGTTTGTCAAACATTTTTGCTTGGGACTATTGAGTTTTACTTCGATGGTAAGAGGGGGATGATGTTTATCTACTTCTACAAAGCTGTATGTGCTTTCAAAAACATTACAATTTAGGTTAGTCAAAACAATGTCCAATATATGGTTGTTGATATTTATAACACGATTTAATTGCAGACAATCAAAAAATTCTATAAAGTTAGACATCATATCTATTTGATGATCCCTATAATTTCTCGTGTAGTAGTCACTTAAATGGGTAATATTAAAATCCACAATTATAATAAATTTATGCTGGTATAGAAACTCTAAGCTTTCTAAATACGAAAATAAATCGTCCCGTTTAGAAATGTTACAGTTAGGTGCAATATATACAACAAAAACATATATATAACTCTGCCGCTCAAGCAGTGCATCTACCACCATCACAACATTCGGCTGCCGACGCGTTTCTGATGTGGCATTTGAGGGTTGTACGCTACCGAATAAAAAGTGATTGTTGGCGCGTAAATTTTACGTACAGATGTGTTAAGAATGCGCTGAATTCGTATAGATGTGTTATGAATGCGCTAAGTTTAACTAATCTTTTTATGTGTATTTTTTGGTTATTTCGTTTGTTTTAGATTCAGGAAATGTTTGTTATTTTTGAATTAAAATAAGTAATTACTTTTCCCTAAAATATTAAATGGTTTGAGACAATTTTTGTACATATTTGTAGTATACGTAAAATTTACTTATTGTTGGCATCGACGTATATATTTTCAACGTTGGCAATCTAGGGTTAAGTCAACCTTCACTAAGATATATTTTATTGTACTCTACATGTTTCGAACATATAACACCCTTATAGAGCTTTTGCGTTAATTTAAGTATGGCCTACTTCTTAAAATTTTAAAAAAATATTTAAAGATTTAGATTAAGAGTCCAAGCGTGGGACGATAAATTGGGTTGCAATTAGACTTTTAGACAGGGTAAGGGCCTATCGACATAAAGCACCGGTTCCCGGAGATCACTGAAGTTAAGCTGTGTCGAGCGCGGTTAGTACTTGGGTGGGTGACCGCTTGGGAACACTGCGTGCTCTTGCCTCAGGGAAGAGTGTAAAATGAATCGACACCTAGCCATCCTTTTCACGCCGGACAGGCCGGATGAGATCGGAAATCTCGTGGGATGAAGGTGCCGTTTCACACTCCCAGTCGGTAGATGGCCTCCGTAGTCGGCGAACCGTAAAAAAACCCTCATAGAGATTTTGAGGAAATAAATTTATTAAAGAAACGTTATGAAGAATTTCCATACAAGTATGGAAAAAACCTGAAATCAATTTTTTTAAATACGGACCTGAAATTTTAAATGCAGTTTTAGGGATTTTAAAGTTTTAGAAATTTAATACAATGTACAAGTTTTTAAAATTTTAACGTTTTGTCGTTTAATAACAAATTTTTTAAATTTAGTTTTTCATTTCATTACGGTCCTGAACTAAACAAAAAACAAAGATTTCTGATAGGAAAAATCAGTCCATTCATACTCAAAGAGGCCTGATATTTAATATTTTGTAACAAAAAGAGACCCAAATGTCTTAACCTCAAATATTTTTCTGTCTGCTTCTTTTTGTTACATGTTTCCCTTAAACTAGCATTATCAGATCTTCTAAAATATAAATAATTGTTTTTTAAACAAACATAAGCGCATCATAGAAACATAACTAGACTAACACACCAGTTGCCTTTTCCTCACTTGGGAACATTATTTTTTTTCTGTTTTACAGTATTTCAGTTTAGGTCTAAGGCAAAAACCATAGGACTTAATATATACTTTATACTAATAAAATCAATAATATACCAATAAAAAACAGGATTATTTCTCAAGGCTTATAAACTTACTTACTTCTTATAGTATTATGACTGTAAACCTTATTGAAAAAATAAACGGCCTAAACACCATAACTTCCTGTAATGTAATTTTAATATTTAAGTAATCCTAAAATAATTGCCAGGGCCGTAATAGTAAAGAAAGGATAATTTAAAATGCTAGTGATGTGTTATTTGATGACAAAACGTTACAATTTTGAAAATCTTTAAATTGTATTAAATTGCTAAAGCTTAGAAGTCATTAAAACTGTTTAAAAAATTCCAGGTCCGCATTTAAAAGAAATTACTTGAGGTTGGTATCTAAAGAACCGCTGTGAGAAAGTGTTTTTTGTGTTTTTCCTAAGTCAAAAATGAAGATGCAATAAATTAAAAACAAAAACTAATAATTTCGGGTTTTTTCGGATATCTCTGATTTATTAAGCCCCGAAATACGCAACTTTGCCTCAATTTAACCATCTCTCATATCTCTTACCGTTTTCAAGATCCCCTTGCACGCACACGAATTTGTAGCACCCTGTATTAGAAAAATGCTGACTCAACTAAGTTTACAGAGTTACGCTTACAAAAACTAATTAAGAGATCAATTAGATTTTTTATTCAGAAACCAGAAACACCAGCCTGATTGATGATAAAAAAAAGATAAAACACGACCGCCATCTACTGGCGTTTCCAGAGAAGCGTTTCAATCCAACGTCCTACCTAACACCTTTTAACTGTTTCATAAACCATTGCGTGACTACAGTCTCTTAAAACAGTCCCTGAATTTACCTGCTCTTTCTTTACAATTTTAACATAATTTCATCACGGTGAAGCGATAAAATAAACTCTGTGCAGTTTTTCAAGAGCCACTTCAGTCCTGCACGCACAAGGGTGTGAAATTATACATCAAATTTCAGGCAGGGTTTCACTTAACAAAGGAGCGGCATTGATTTTTTTAAATAAGAAAAACAGGATCTTTTCTCTGATGAGAACACAAGGGGAAGTGAAAACCATAATTATTCTTTTCAGACAAGGTATTACGACTCCTCAGTTTAAATCTCGTTAAAACGTTTGTGTTTTGTGTTGAACATTTGAAAATTATGACCCACAGTTTGTTGGTATAAGTTATCAATGGAAAAATTAGAGAAAACAATTTGCAAACGAAAGTTTAAATAAATGTAATTTATTAAATGCTTTTACTAGGTGGAACTCTATAATTTAAAATATGAAGAAAACACTAATAATGAGTCTGTTTAAAGGTCGGAGACAATGATGTTTCTTGACTGATAGAAGAGTTTTGGACTTGCATTGTCTTTATTTGTTTATAATCATTACGTTTCAACTGGTAAGTATCTCCAGCCGTCTTCAGGTGAATACTAAATAAGTAAAGTAACTACAGCTCTATTTATACTGGCTAGATGCACTGAAGCATGACTGAGATGGGTGCAGTCATGCGTTTAGTTCGTGTGCGGTATTTTAAGTTTACATCTACCTAACAAAGGTTTCCAGATATTTCTTATATCTAATGATGGCTTACTAAAACAATCTGGGTTCTGGTATATGGTAGCAGCTTTCTTGAACTTCCTTTTCCTCCAATGTGGTTCTTTATGCAGGATTTGAGCCTCTTTCCACGGTCATCACATCAAGTGTAAGTATGGAGAAATAATACCTAAAGTCAACCTTTACTAAGATATATTTAGTAAGAAAATTTTTTTTGGTTCCTTAGTTCTACATGTTTCGAACGTAGAAACGTTCATCTTCAGAAGAAGTATAGTTATAGTAAAGGAAATTGGGAGTGACACCCTCATGGAGCTTTTGAGAAAGGTAAATACTTTAAGAGAATAATGCTTACATCGAAGTAGCGGAGAAAATGGTAAATATGGGAGTTAAATGGTAACTTCAGAACCTGGTAGTACCATTTTCTCCGCTACTTCGATGTAAAAGTATTATTCTCTTAAATTATTTAACTTCCTCAAAAGCTCTATGAGGGTGTCACTCACAATTTATTTTACTATAACTATACTTCTCCTGAAGATGAACGTTTCTACGTTCGAAACATGTAGAACTAAAACGGCAGTAGAGTTTTGGACTTGCATTATCTTTATTTGTTTAGAATCACTACGTTTCAACTGGTAAGCATCTCCAGTCGTCTTCAGGTGAATAGTATATATCATCTTGCCATTTCTCCAGTTATCCATCTCTACGTCTAGTCTTAAGGTAATCATTCCGTAACATACCGACCCATAAAAATTTCCTATGAGTATTCATGTTCTTTTGTCCTGGCACCGAAAGTAATACTTTGCATAGCTAAAAACGCTACTTTACATTGCTAGCAACGTATAATATTCAGATAACTCGAATGTTTACTTTCGTTATATGTCGTGTTGCTAGGGCCCGAAAATTAATTTATTTATACAGTAGTAGAAAAAAAATATAATAAGTGGATGAAGTTGATGTAAATAAAATAGTATACAAACCTCGGTGGAAAGTTTCATTACTATTTCGATTTAGGCCTCGGTTAACTACCATTTCTCTCTCGACAGTAATGAAACACTTTCCAACTAGACACGTAATGTACTCTTTTCTATTTAGCGTAAAAAAATATTTTCATTTTAGGTTACAGATATTTTCTGATGTAGCATTTTTATGATTGGGAAAAGTCAGCTTTGCATTTAAATTTAAACAGGGTGTAAATAATTACACTTTGATAACTTGTAAAATATCCCGGAATATTTCTTTGGTAACATAGAGTTATAAAAATCAGCAGTAATTTTAATAACTGCCGACCTAGGTTTCCCACCGCAATACTTAAAATATGTTGCGAGTTTGTGGAAATGAAATTTTCTTCAAGTACCTGATGAAAAAATTTACAGCGCAAAGTTCAAGAATATATTTACGTCAAATTGTGTGTTCCGTTAAGTATAATGTTTTTTGCAACTCCTCATTCTCTTAAATAAGGGCTTTTGATGTAAGGGGGTCTAAATTTGTTTTTTTGTTAAAAAAAATCAGTGGGTTAAAGTAAAAGTAAAAAAAATAATAAGATCCGCTTTTACTTCAATGTACCGTACGTCTGTAATATAAAAGATTTTCTAAATATATTGCACATACCAAAGTGGAAAACTGGTATCTATGTGGGTGTTCAAAAGTTACTGTCTTCCAAAAGAAAAAATTCAAGGAATTATTTATTATAACAAAAAAGTTTATTAGATTCATTGTATTGTCAATAGTGATAGTGATAGTATTCACCTGAAGACGACTGGAAATGCTTACCAGTTAAAACGTAGTGATTCTAAACAAATAAAGACAATGCAAGTCCAAAACTCTGTTGTTAAACAAATAATTTTCAATGTAAAGTTGCTTTATAACATGTTATAAAGTTAGTATTTTAGCATACTTGGGTTTATATATTGTTTATATATATATTTATTTATTGCTGTGATTAAGTGAATTTGCGGCAAAATTTCTGATCGTAGATTGGCTTTATAGGCATTATTTTTTATAAAAAAAGACTAAAAAAGGTGGCTCCTTCTGCGGAAACTCGGAATGAGGAATCCTAAAACTAAGGTCAGAACTTCTTATACAAATTTTGTTCTATGTTTACTTACTACCGAGCCTCAGGTCCCACGTTGACTGCCACCTAGGTCTGTAAGACCAAGAAGTGAGTATTTTAATAAATAAATCTCGGTCACATGGACCGAAACCCAGATTGCTGTAAAAGCTGACTATGGTAGTCTGTTAGAGCACGTCAATGTTTTAAGCATTCAGAGTTGTCCGTATGTTAAAATATCGACAAATGTTTGTTAATAGACCCCGTTTTCAACGGAACTATGCGCTATTTTGACTTTTTTAGACCGCTTAAGAGTATATGATTAACATTTCTAAACTCTTCCCCAGGGTTACCAGCTCCATTCAAAATATATTACATTAAACCAAAAATATTGCGATCTCTTGACCGGAATCCTTGCTATGTTTATTAAAGATTTTTTAAAACCTTTTTATATTTGGACTCAGATATTGGGAAGCAAGCGAAAAATCCTTTCATTTGTTTAAAATGATCTAAAATATTTTTGACAATACAATGAATTTAATTAATTTTTTTTTATTATTATAATAAAAATAATTTTGACTAATATTTTTTCCTTGAATTTTTTCTTTAGGAAATCTTTTACATCACAGATGTACGGTACATTGAAGTAAAAGCTGATCTTATTATTTTTTTACTTTTACTTTAACCAACTGATTTTTTTTAACAAAAAAACAAATCTAGATCCCTCTACATCAAAAGCCCTTATTTAAGAGAATGAGGAGTTGCAAAAAACATTATACTTAACGGAACACACAATTTGACGTAAATATATTCTTGAACTTTGCGTTGTAAAATTTTTATATCAGGTACTTGAAGAAAATTTTATTTCCACAAACTCGCAAAATATTTTAAGTATTGCAGCGGGAAACCTCGGTCGGCAGTCATTAAATTTACTGCTGATTTTTATAACTCAATGTTACCAAAGAAATATTCCGGGATATTTTACAAGTCATTAAAGTGTAATTATTTACACCCTGTTTAAATTTAAATGCAAAGCTGACTTTTCCCAATCATAAAAATGCTACATCAGAAAATATCTGTAACCTAAAATGAAAATATTTTTTTACTCTGAATACAAAAGAGTACATTACGTGTCTAGTTGGAAAGTATTTCATTTCATTTCATTACTGTCGAGAGAGAAATGGTAGTTAACCGAGGCCCAAATCGAAATAGTAATGAAACTTTCCACCGAGGTTTGTATACTATTTTATTTACATCAATTGTCCTTTTCACTTTTTTATTTAAAAATTAGACAGACATTAGAATAAAAATAACCGCATGTATTCTATCCAATTTTAGCCAAGTCTCTTCAATTCTGAAACGGGTATCATCGATTTTAATTCAAATAGAACAAGATCTCGTCTAATGAGAACATAAAGGCAAATAAGTGCCTTAATGTTCCCTTAATTTAAGGTATGTTGACGTTTTAGATTAAATCTTGTTTAATGCTTAAACGCTGGTTAGAAAATCAGTTACCAAAAATTTTAATTTTCAACTCTTAAGCGGTTGTTATTAGGTTGTTTCGTGGTTAAAACTATTATAAATAAAATAAATAATAAAATAGTATACATTAAGTAGATCCGACCGCGTTAAATTATTGAGTTTTTTTTTCACCAATCAAAGTTGTTTTGATGCAAAAAGAAAATTCGAAGAAAAAGATAGAAGCCAATTCCAATGAAAACCCTAAAAATAATTACTTTAGTTTGTTATATTGATATTAAAAATTATTTTAAAAAAATAACTTTCTCACACTGTCCAATATCCAAATTTAAAAAATTTTTAAAATCCATTAATAAACATGACCAGGATTCGGGCCAAGAGAACGCTAAATATTGTTTGTTTAATTTACCAAATTTTTTCCGTAATTTTAAAAGTAGAGATTTAAAATCTTAAGGAGTTAACAAGTCTGTAATTTTCCATTTTTCTGCCAATTCAAACCTTTAAACCCCCTTCCGGTTTAACCGCAAGTGCTTACATCACTGAATTATGGTATTAGCAATATTAGTGTATGTAATATGTATATATGTGGGTTAAACCCATTCCGACGCTTTTTGCTAATTGGAAAGTTTAAATGATAAAAAAGTTCTCATAATATTTTAAATTAATATCTTGGTTCTAGTAATTTAAATACAAAAACCTATAGTATTCTAATTTTTTAAATCAAACTAAACTGCTCAGTGCTTACTATCAAAACCCTCATTTTAATAACGCTAAGTAACAAGCTCCGCTACGTCCTACTTAGAATATTAAAATCAGTTAAACGTAAAACAGACCCTTTTGTAATCTAAAAACCGAATTTTATTAATGGAACTAGAATGTTAATCCCGCTGTTTCTGTATTCGATGCAGTCAGCAAAAGGATAAAAGTTTCCAATATTAAAAGGATTCGTTTGAACACAATACTTATATAAAATATTGAATATGTGATTTCGGCCAAAATATATTAAAAGCTTTGTGGCGTAACGTAACTACATTTGAAAATATATAGGAGTAGTAACAAAGTTGTAACTGCTATTTAGAAGAAGTATAATGGTTAATAATTAACGGACAAAAACTACTACCCACCAAACATGTTATATGGCAGCAACATTCGGTGACATTATTTAAAAGTAACTAGTGTTACATTTTTAAAAGTATACAGGGTGTGTCAGTAAGGTGTCTGTCTAAGATAGCACCTAAACTATCAAAGATAGGGAAAAAAGTGTAATACAAAAGTTAAAGGGTTTTTTAGATTACAAAATCTAAAAATATTTTCTAATCTACAGGGTGGTCCTAAAAATTGGTACTGAATAATAAAAAAGAAAACTAAATGGGACACCCAGTATAATTTTCTAGAATATGATTCAATGGAATAAGAACTTTGCAACCCCATTAAAATTTTTGAAGTGAAATGCAACGTTGCCAAGTAATTAATTTTTTTCCGAAATTTTAGTAATTTTAAGGTTACCGTTAAAAAACCATAGCAACCTGTGGATTAACCCTAGGCAAATATAATTTACGTTGTAAGTACTTTAAGGTAGGTACGATATATTGATTTATAATAATGTTTTTTAAATCTCTTATACAGAGCGTTCATTACAAGTTGGACAACTCGATAGTTTTAAAAATGCTTTATTTCAATTTTTTTAAACGGGATCCCCCTAATTTTTTTGAGGCAAAAGAATTTATCTTTATCGAAATAGAAAAATATGAGTTATGATAAAGTTAGTTCAGGAAACTAAAATTTAAACAGTAATAAAGCACAAAATGTTAGCTAAATAATTTTGCAATGACAGCTGTGACAAAAAATTATTTATTTTTTGTTCCAAAGCAATCTTGACTAAATTGTTTAATTAGAACTTTCCCTTTTTACCCTGATTTAAGACAAATCCTAAAATATTTCAAAAACTATGATATTTAGATATATGACATGTTTAACAAAAAAGTAAGGTTTTCGAAAGATACATTCTTTTGCCTAAAAAAATTAGGGGGGTCCCGTTTAAAAAAATTGAAATAAAGCATTTTTAAAACTATCGAGTTGTCCAACTTGTAATGAACGCTCTGTATAAGAGATTTAAAAAACATTATTATAAATCAATATATCGTACCCTAAAGTACTTGCAACGTAAATTATATTTGCTTAGGGTAAACCCACAGGTGCTATGATTTTTTAACGATACCCTTAAAATTACTAAAAATTCGGAAAAAAATTAATTACTCGGCAACGATGCATTTTACTTCAAAAATTTTAATAGGGTTGCAAATTTCTTATTCCATTGAACCATATTCTAGAAAATTATAATGGGTGTCCCATTTAATTTTCTTTTTTATTATTCAGTACCACTTTTTAGGACCACCCTGTAGATTAGAAAATATTTTTAGATTATGTATTCTAAAAAACCCTTTAACTTTTGTATTACACTTTTTTCCTTATCTTTGATAGTGTAGGTGCTATCTAAGACACCTTACTGACACACCCTGTATAACTATTATATAGCTGAAGATGACATTACTTTTCTTATTTCAGATTGATATTATTATCATCATAAAGTGATACGCCATGAATATCCACACCGACACTATATATACCTCCATATATTTTTGATCTCTATCGCCAAATTCGAATACTTTAATTTCTTCTCCGATTTGGTTTTAGAGAGGTTGTGTGTTAGTGGGCAACCTGTATCGATTATGAAAGAAAAGAATACTATTTTCGATAAGAAGAATATCCGGACGGTTGAACGATAGAAGAGTTTTGGACTTGCATTGTCTTTATTTGTTTTATATCATGATGATGCAAGTCCAAAACTCTTCTATCGTTCAAGAAATATCATTGTCTCCAACCTTCAAACAGACATCCGGACGGTTGTGTAGTCTACTATTCTAACTGTTATTATTGGCCTGTCCCAGTATAAGAGATATTCACGGAATTCAAGGCTCAGGTGCGTATTGATAGAATGGTGGGAGGTTTTGCCCTAGTTTATGAGCCAGTTCTTTGTGGATGATTTTTGCTACCTGATTATGCCTTCCCAAGTTTTGTTTCTCCAGGGTAATTGCCTTTTCTGCACACATCTTCCACAGTTCTTTTTAAGATCACCTTTTCATAGTTTCAAGTTCGAATGACATGGGCTTGAATAGAAATTATATAACCTTTTGTTGCAGCGTGTAGATGCCTTTTTTCTTACCAATTCAGTGGCATTTCTCTAACCATAAGCAGATTTTGAAATGTAATAGGGTATTTGCCATGTAGAGCTTTCTCTTGATAAGTTACAAGATGTTGACTTGCCAGTGCGCAGATGATGTTGGGTTTGGAATTATATATTTCGTACGAATTACATGTTACAATAACGATCACAATATAAGAGTTATATTTTGATGAATTTGAGCCACATTTCCGGACTCCGGATATGATATGAGTTCAAAAATGAGGGTATGTATCCATATAGGATACCTATATGGTAATTGTTAATTTCCAGTTGTGGAAACTTAACGACATACTTAAGCTCCTTTCAAATAATGATGGTAAAGGGTTTTTCAATTGTAACGCTCGATGTTTGACAACAGCGTATGACGATGTCGATAGGCGGATAGGTGGTATCTTTGGCAGGCGTATTCAGTTAGTCTTTACATTTCATTATGGAACGCAACACAATTCAACAACGCGTCGAAATTGTAAAAACTTATTATCAAAATCAGTGCTCTATTCGGCAAACGTTCCGTGCACTTCGCCTGATTTATGATGTCGACGGTCGTCCTGCAGAGTCCATAATTCGCCGTTTAATAAATAAATTTGAAGCAACCGGGTCGCTGGTAGATCAGACAACGCCTGTACGTCAGCGAACTGCAAGATCTGTTGAAAATATTGCTGCAGTCCGGGACAGTGTGCGTGAGAATCCACGACAGTCCATTCCACGTCGTGCCCAAGAACTTGGCCTTTCTTCGACCTCAACTTGGCGAATTCTGCATAGAGACTTGGGGCTTCACCCTTATAAAATACAGTTAACTCAAGAACTAAAGCCTACTGACCATAGACAGCGGCGTGCATTCGCTGAGTGGGCTCTACAGCAGTTGGAAGTTGATCCTGATTTTGGGCGAAAAGTAATGTTTAGTGACGAGGCTCATTTCTGGTTAAGTGGCTTCGTTAACAAGCAGAACTGCTGCATTTGGAGCTCCGAAAACCCACGAGAGATTCATCAGGTCCCACTACATTCCGAAAAAGTCACTGTTTTGTGTGCGTTGTGATCCGGCGGAATCATCGGTCCATATTTTTTTGAAAATGTCAACGGTGAACGGTACAGGACGATGATAACAGATTTTTTTTGGCCTTGGACGGAGGGGATGGATTTAACAAACATATGGTTTCAACAAGACGGTGCTACGTGCCATACTGCATGCGAGACACTGACATTACTGCATGAGAAGTTCGAAGGTTCCGTTATATCGCGAGATGGCGATATCAACTGGCCGCCCAGATCATGCGATTAAACGCCAATGGATTTTTTCTCTGGAGCTTTGTGAAATCTCGGGTCTATTCTGACAATCCACAGACGGTTGCCGCCCTAAAGGCCAACATCAGGCGCGTCATTGGTAAAATTGAGCCACTTTTATGCGATAAGGTTATCAAAAATTGGGTCTCCAGGATTCAAGTAACCAGGCGAAGCCACGGCGGACATGTAGCTGACATACTTTTTAAAACATAATGTACTCACATATGCTTTAAAATGAAAATAAAAACTTGTCAGTTATACTTACACAATTTGTTTTATTAAATTTCAAAGATCTAGCGTTACAATTGAAAACCCCTTTATAAACAGGGAAATTCCAAGGTTTATTTTGAGGCATATTATGCAAATGGGTATCAAATTGTTTAAATAACTTTCATTGGAGGCAATAAGATCTACGTTAATGGGTACAAAGGGTTCTACAAATTGGTGTGCGTACAAGGGGATCTCGAAAACCGTAAGAGGTACAAAGATGATTAAATTGATGTAAAGTTGCATATTTTGGGGACTAAATAATTTGTTGAAAGAAATTTGTAAATATTTTGAATACCTTCGGAGATATCCGATAAAAACCGAAGTTTTTAGTTTTGGTTTTTAATTTCTTGCGTCTTTATTTTTGATTTAGGTAAAAACCAAAAACACTCTTTTTATTAGTTTCTAAATTCGACATTTCATTCTTTAGATACCAATTTCAATCAAGTCAATTTTTGTAAATACGGACTTGGAATTTTAAATAGAGTTTTAAGTATTTCTAAGCTTCAGAAATTTAAAACAATTTTAAGGTTTTTGAAATTTTACCCTTTTGCTGTTGGAACAACTTACACAAGATATTTTTAATTTGTTGACAAAATATTAAACAGTAATTGATAAAACAAATTTATTTAGAGTTATTGTGTCAATCACTCGATCAGTTATTTATTTGCTGCGGTGTGTTTTTCTGAAATAAGTTAATTTTAAATTGGTGACACGTGAAAATGGTAAAATATGAAAACAATGAACTAATAGATATGGTGTTAATTTATGGTGAGTGTCGTCAAAGTACGGCTGCTGCTGCTTCGAGAATATACGCAGAACGCTTTCCCTTGCGGGCTCCTCCTACACCCAGAAGCTTTATTAATGTTATTCAACAGGCAAGTTAGGCAGGACCGTATTTAAACCAAAGTGTAATAAATAAATGTAAGTATTTTATTTTTAAGTTTTTTGATACACAGCTAAAAAAGAAGTATCAACTTAGGAATCACTCGTATATCCAAAAAAAAACTTGTATTGAACGATATTCCACAGTGAAACTTCTGCTATACTCGTTATAGATAAAATATTGCTACTTAAGGCCACAATTTTTTTTGTGTCAATCGGCAAAGCACCAATTTACCTGTTATTGTTTGCATTAATTGCATAAGTAAAATCGTGATTCGGTGATGATGCAGGTGTGAAAATAAAATCGTGTAATTGAATTGTATAATTAATATTCAAGGAGGCCTAAAGGGGAAATTAAGTTCTGAACTTGATTACAAGAATCGAGTATAAGAAGTGATCTCATCGAGAATCGGCAGTATTTGATACTTTTTAGAGGGACTTGACCCTCCCTGAAATGTCCATTGTCGTAATTCTGTAGAGCAAAGACGAAGATATCACTAATTACTATTTATCACCTATGAAATGTCAGTGGCGGCTCTTTAGGTGAAGTAGGTGAAGGGGGGGGGGGGGGCTCTTCACCAAAAAAAAATAAATAAAACCAGGAGGAAATTGTTTCGACAATATTAAATATTAATGTACCAATACAGCTATCATTTTAGCCCTTAAAAAATAATTATATGTTCGAATTAATAATATTAATTTCATCCGAATGTAGCTATGCATAACAGGGCAACGATTAACTCCGATGGACAATAATTTATAAACACTCGTGCATTTTGATGCGTCCCAGCCGACCGCATCGGTGAGCTCAAAACAGCAGTGAAGAGCAAATATACAATCAAGCGGTTTGATTTCAACGTTGCTATGGTTACGTGACGTTAGTCACGCGCCAGCATGTAAGAATTTGCATTATGATGAAGGGTAATTTAAAAATAGGCCCGTCGTACGCACCATTGTTTTAGCATTGGTTCGCCTAACTTTAAGCTATTTATTTTGATGCTTCGCGTAACTTACGGTTATAGATGTCGTTTTTACGTGATTTACTGTGTGATTAAAAGGTTTCGTTTTTATTTTTCAGTTTATGCAGTAGTGTGTACATACTTACCTACTTAGTTTAATTTTTATTGTGTGTTTTAAAAATAAACCTAATTAATGACATAGTTTGTAAATTTTTGGCAACTCCATTCAGTTGTTGGACAGATGAGGATAAGAGAGACGTTTTGTTACACAGGCGACCTACTGGAATCTTAAACACCGATTTCAAAAAAAAATTTAAAAAAAGTTGCAGATCCTATAAGATTAATTTTAAGTGTTCCTGGTTCTCAGAATATAAATGGCTATGTAGTAGTGTCGCCTTACAAAAATTGTTTTGTTGGTTGTGTTTACTCTATTCGAATAGACATGGCGTTTCGAATAGGGATGGATTTACAGATTTTTTAAATATTACTCGATCGTTGCGTAAACGCGGGGATTCTGGAGAACACTTAAAATGTCAGTTAATGTTAGGAAACTTTGAACAAAATCAAAATACTATTGGCGATGCTTTAAAAGAAAACGCTAGACCTCAACCGAAGAATCGATTTTATTTACAAAAACTAGCTATGTAAGTATGTAATTAAAATATAAATTAGTCAATGTTTGTTTATGTACCCGCACTATACCTAGCTCTTCGCGAGCCGCCACTGTGAAATGTTAAATTTTATAGAAAAATGAACACCGTTTATTTTTGCATGTCTTAGAATTAAAATATTCACCCTGTATCAGTTCTCGGTGATATTTTAATAATCTGACACTTACCCGTAACATAAACGAAACCAAACTTAAGGACCAAGACATTATTCCAAGGGCTTAAATTTAATATCGCCAATTTACAAATGATGCGTGATATAATCACCGGTTTCTGCTTGCTTAAACTAAGCCATTTTAGGAAAACGTTGGCAAAGGGAGATAGCAGAGTGATGTAAATTGAGAATATGTCACTTGGGAATTATACTAATAAGTAGATTAAAGCATTAGTTTTGATATGGTTTTTCTATTCAACTCCAAGATCCTTTACAAGTAGATATATTATAAAGGATTTTTGGCTAGAATCGCATAATAATTAAGTAACAGCGCTAAAATTTGCCTATTTCATTTTAGGTTCTCTTGATTTTTAACGTCAAAATAATAGGTTCTCTGAGGCACAGGTAGTCAATGACAGCTGTTTCGTTCTTATTAGGACTCATCAGAAAACAACTTCAGAAAATTAGTCTTTGTAACTGCTTTAAATTTTCAAACCTAACACTTTCATAAAGAAAATTTTTTAAATGAGCCCCGAGGAAAAAGTCGTTTGGTGAGAGGTCAAGAGACTTAGATGGCCAATTAATTGTTAAGTTTGAACCGACAACGTGCCCATTAAAGGCATTATTTAGATATTCGCGTACTTAAAGTGAATTGGGGGCCGGGTAACCATCCAGTTGGAACCAAATCTCCTGATTTTCACCGGCGTCGTCCTCCAGTGCGGGTCCAATTTGATTTTGAAGAGGATCTAAATATGTTGGACCCGTAAGATTTCCGTCATTAAAAATGGTCCAATGATGAGATATTCAAAAATTCCTGCCCAAACATTCACTGTCTGAGGGTATTGAATTCGAGTGCATGCAAGACAATGCTCAATTTGTAGGTTCTAGTACCGATATTTTGTATATTCGGCGCATTATTTAATTTAAACGTGCATTCATTTGAGAAGCAAATATTTTATAAAAGATATCTGTTATCGTTAGCTCGCTCCATCATTTCTAAACAAAAAAGTGATCTTCGCCCTTCTTCTAGCAATTCTTGATGGTTTTGATACTTACAGTGTGGCCCATTTGTCTGACAAAGTAATATACCGTCTCTACTATTAAAGATATCAAAAAAAAGTTTTCATAAAAGTTGTGAGGTTTAAAAAAATATATGTTCTAAAATTATTTTTAAATATACAGAATGGTCCAAAAAAGTATGGCAATAAAAAGATACATTTTTTTAAATGGAACACCCTACATATTTAAGCATTTTTTGTTTCCCTGCAAAATTATCCATATTACGCCATATTTAGTTTTTTAATTTTTTGCAACGTTGCCAAACAAAATGCAAAATTCTAAAAATTTTGGAAAAAACATGATAGTAAAAAATTACCTGTATTTCTCAATAAGAGTATCGAAAATTTCTTGTAAGCTCTTAAGTTTAGGGATAGATAAACTGTCTTAAATCTTTAAGTACCGAAAATTTTGTACAGGGTGTTCTCTGTTGACATCCAAATATACAAAATTTTAAAATACAATAACTCTGTTTTTTCAAATGAAACACCCTATATTTATTAGGCTCGTCTGATAGATATTGTAAGTATATTTTATTATTGTTAAATCATACCTATACCTAAATTGACTAGTTTTCGCCATATTTCGATATTTATTTAAATTTTGGTGAAAAAAATTATAGTTTTTATTTTTCTAGTAAGCCATGACCAGCAAAGTCAAAACAAATGTAATTGAATATAATGTCATATTTATAATTATTATATTTATATTTATAATGTTTGTGAACTTATTTTCAATATCAAAAGTTGCGTAAATGAAAAGGAAATTTTATTTAATTAAATAAATACGTAACTAACTATGGTTATCAATTTATTTTAATATGGCATTAGATTCAATTTCATTGTTTTGACTTTGCTGGTCATGGCTTACTAGACAAATAAAAACTATAGTTTTTTTTTTACCAAAATTTAAATAAAAATCGAAATATTGCCAAAACTAGTAAATTTAGGTATAGGTATGATTTAACAATAATAAAAGATACTTACAATATCTATTAGGCGAGCCTAATAAATATAGGGTGTTTCATTTGAAAAAACAGAGTTATTGTATTTTAAAATTTTGTATATTTGGATGTCAACAGAAAACACCCTGTACAAAATTTTCGGTTCTTAAAGATTTAAGACAGTTTTTCTACCCCTAAACTTAAGAGCTTACAAGAAATTTTCGATTTTCGATACTCTTATTGAGATATACAGGTAATTTTTTACTATCATGTTTTTTCCAAAATTTTTAGAATTTTGCATTTTGTTTGGCAACGTTGTAAAAAATTAAAAAACTAAACATGGCGTCATATGGATAATTTTGTAAGGAAACAAAAAATGCTTAAATATATAGGGTGTTCCATTTTAAAAAAAGTATCTTTTTATTGCCCTACTTTTCTGGACCATCCTGTATATTTAAAAATAATTTTAGAACATATATTTTTTTATACATCACAACTTTTATAAAAACTTTTTTTTGATATCTCTAATAGTAGAGCCGGTATATTACTTTGTCAGACAAATGGGCCACCCTGTATATTAGTGATATTAATGCTTTTTTAAAGTTCCCAGTACTGTGGTGTGATGTTTTTCTACCCCTTACCCGAGAGTGCTAGTGCTGATATTTTTATTTTCTTCGACGCGAAGTAAAATATTAAAATCTCTATCATTGTTTTCTTTAGCTCTCTCATGATTCTGTGCTGTGCAATTGCAGTTGTTTATTACAGTACCTTTGCCTTAAACTTAGTATAACTTTTTGTATTGCCGACTTGTTAGGAGTGGGTCTATTTGGAAAATAAACGAAAAACATACCAAATACTACTTAAGTTTTTCCCCGCATAGTGCCATTTTATCACAGAGGTTTTTTTTAATTGTGTAACTTATTAAAAATTACCTACCAGAAAATCTAATACTTTAAAATTACAATTTACTATGACAAATCATAGGTTGACAAGTCCAATCAATGCTGATATCCGCAGCATCATCTGTTGAATTCCAATGAAAAGCCAATCGTAATTCTATTTAAATAAGTTAAGATCGGATGCCTTTATGTGTCTATACGTTGAAACTAGTCTAAAAGACTAACCAACCACCAAGGCTTAAAAACTTATGTAAAGTCAATCCAGTGATATCACAAAGGTTTATCTATTATTTACTCTGTCACTCGCGCACTGACCTGACCCACACACTAAACTAAACTGCTGGACAATTACTTTCGAGCAAAAAAAATTTCGCCTAAATTTAACAGTTAATATTTTCTAAACCAGATATGATATCGACATACAGTTTTGAATCGTTAATAGATTTATCCCTTGAGAAACAATTGCCAATATTGGATTTTCTTTAACTATCAGAAAATTTTATATAGAGGGTGTTAAAGAAGACGATGATTTTTGTTGCAATTTTAATGACGTGTAACTTTCACAATAATATTTTTAATTTTTATCTCTCTACGTCAATTAAATCACTGGTTCATAGCAAAGAAAGTAATTTGTCAAATTTTTGATATCTTCTATATTTTAAGAAATACCGATTTTTTTGGAAAACCTTGCTTTATTTTATCTTATTGGTAGCTAGATCTCACTGTGCGTTGTATCGTGCAAACTTTGCGAGTGATTCTTATACCTTATGAAAAGCTTGATTATGTTCAGTAACAATAGTTGTACCTAAATGTTATAATGTACAGTGGCGTACTTATAAACACCTATATGTCTATGATTTATGAGTATAATGTTAGAACGTTAGAAATTAATAAATACATTTTTTCCAAAAATTAAATTAAAAAAATCATCTTTGTTAAAATTTAGTAAACACACTGTTTAATATACCTGTAGTGCTATATGAAAAACTAAAAAATAAGAAAAAATTGACCTAATCTAGGGGCGAGTACTTTCCAATATAAAACAATCCTAAAAAATTGTGAGATACTCATAAACCATAGGCATATAGGTGTTTATAAGTACGCCACTGTGCATCATAACATTTAGGTACAACTATTGTTACTAAACATAATCAAGCTTTTCACTTACAAAGTTTGCACGATACAACGCACAGTGAGATTTAGCTACCAATAAGTTAAAATAAAGCAAGATTTTCCAAAAAAATCGGTATTTCTTAAAATATAGAAGATATCAAAAGTTTGACAAATAACTTTCTTTGCTATGAACCATTGATTTAATTGACGTAGAGTGATAAAATTTAAAAATATTATTGTAAAAGTTACACGCCATTAAAATTGGAACAAAAATCATCGTCTTCTTTAACACCCTGTATATAAAATTTTCTGATAGTTAAAGAAATTCCAATATTGGCAATTGTTTCTCAAGGGATGATTCTATCAACCAATCAAAACCGTAGGTCGATATCATATCTGGTTCAGAAAATATTAACTGTTAAATTTAGGCGACATTTTTCTTGCTCGAAAGCAATTGTCCAGCAGTTTAGATCAAATGGTTTGGTCCTCTTCAATCTCCGGACTTGGAATTGGTTATCAAGCAGTTGAAGGGCTTCCGCGTTGTCATGAAGGTGTAATCTTGCCTCATGTTTGACAGCATACCTTCTAATCTCTTCTTTAACATTGGGAATTTTTAAGTCACGATGAATATCCGCATTGCGCACATACCAAGGGACGTTTACGATATTGCGCAATACTTTGTTCTTTAATGTTTGAATTGTTTCTATATTACTGTCTTTGGTACAGCCCCACAGCTGAATGCCATATAGCCACACTGGTTTAAATATCTGCTGATAAATCAATAACTTATTAAATATCGCCAATTTGGAATTTCTACCAATAAGCCAATAAAATTATTTATATTTCAGGTCCAGTTCTGTCCTTTTGCTTTTAACATGTTCTTTTCATCTTAACTTAAGAGTTATATTGGATGCTTTGCTTTTAGGTCATAAGGAACAATTTTACCTTTGATATTTAGACGAAGAAGCTGTGTTATTTTTTTGTTAAATTGTTGTAAAATTAATATGGATAGAGTTTTTTCCGTTAAGTTTAATCTTCCATTGTTTGGTCTATTCTACTATAGAGTTGCTAGCTAATTGCAATTTTCTAGTAGCTATTCCTTGATATTGATCAGCTGCAAGGAGAGCAGTATCATCAGCAAACGTAGCTAGCGAGGGTTGTATCTTCTTGAGTTGGAAGGTCACTGGTATATAATAAGTGTAAAATGGGACCTAGGACACTTTCTTCCTACATCTCAATCGAATCAGGATCAAAAGTAATAACTCTTACAGTTCCGAGTTTGATCAATTCTAGATATAAACGTTTTAATCTTGTATTGACGTTATTATCGACATACAGTTATTTGTAAAAACGACAACTTACTTTTTATTTCTTGCTAATAACTCGCGTGATAAATAGTTAGGATTTAATGGGTTGTGCACGTAACACGAAAAAATATAACTGCATGCAATATTTCCATGTTCGGTCAAACGTACAATAAAGGCGACACCGAAATACAATCGCACTTGCAGATTTGCGTGTGCCGTTTTATGTCAATCGATTAGGCTGTGCCCTTTATAACAGCCCACTGGGGCAATTATTTTTATTTTACAACAATGATTGGTCTATTAGGGTAATTATTCAAAGGTAGCCTGTCATTTATAGTTCACGAAACACCATCAACCACTAAAGGATACATGAATTTAAGTTTTGTACATAGCAATATGTACACATGACATTATTAGGCAACATTGTCCCAAAATGGGACGCTAAAAAAATGCAAGTTTATTTAAATTATCAGACCATCTTCAGTATATATTATGAAAAGGAACAAGAAATGGAAAAAGTTGTTCCCTACTTCTAAGATGTACCGAAGATGGTCGCAAGGGCGAAAGCCTTCTAATAAATTTTTCTCTTACATGAAATACAAGAATCTTGCATCGACAGCTCGCGGTCTTAAAAAAGGGTGAAGAGCTAGGTATCGTACGGGTACTTAACCCATTAACGCCCAGAATTATTTTTTGTTAGTTATTTTATATATTTTTACTTTTCTGAGTTAATATGAGTAGGAATGCACAAAAAAAAAATATTTTACAAAATGTCTTACGTCAGTTTTTAAGAAAATGACTGCTACCATATTGTATCACTGGGCGCATATGATACTGTAAAATACAAAAACTTACAATTTTAAAATACATATTTATTTATGGAATTCTAAAAGTAAATTTTTACATTGTGTGATAATTAGCAAAACAGACTACACAAAGACCTACATCACACTTAGAACACATTGTTCTACCAAAACTCTTGCATTCATTTCCAGCGCAACGGCGTCTATTACATAAAGCAACGTAATGATACATACCGTCATATCGAATACCTGACGGAAGTGTGTGTGAAACAGACGTTTTTGCAGGACCTGCTGATTGTGCCGGTACATCACAACTTGTTAAGTATACTTGGACCAACTCCCTTCTAAACTCTTTATTGGAGGTTTTGTTGTGATTCTTTCTATAGAGAAACCATGTATTGTTTATGGCTGCATGATATCGTTGACAAATAATAGCTCAAAAATATCTGTACAAGACATTTGTTCAAACCGCTTGTCATCTTTTACTGGAAATGAACGGGCTCCAGGTTCAATGTCGCCTTCAATCCAGACAGTATCTGGTTTCTGAGCTAGACGATTTCGAATCCAGTCGTTGTTCTCTGATATCGGACAATACGTATCTTTTGAGGTCGATGCAGAAGATCATTCGGTTACGGATTGATTAGCCGGCGCTGAAGATGATTGGTTAGGACTTTCTGCAGAAAAGTCGTCATAATTATTGCCTAAACGTGTATTATTCGTCAATTTTATTTTCACAGGTGCACGTAATTGCCGACCTGTTAAATTATTTAGCATGTCTCCGTCATCTTCGTCAGCGGAATCTTCATTGGTGTCGACATTGGGATCCGGGGGATCGATAAATATTCCGTCTATTTGATTTTCCGCATCGTCATTAGCGTATGCTATATCTAAAGCTTTAGACAATGAAAATTCATGCCTGTCAAAAAAAAAATATATATAGCGTAACCGCCCAGTGATACCATATGGTATCAGTATGTTTTGCGCCCATTTTGTAAAGTCAGGTGAATTTTTAAAAATACTATATACGTTATAGAGGGCTTTTAATATACATCTTAGTCAATGTCAATACTTGTATTCAAGAAAAAATATACTATCACTGAAAAACCATACTTACTCAAAGCGAATGTCCATATTTTTTTCTTGACGTAAAATGAACGATAAAATAACACGTGTTTTTTTGCTCACAAATATCGGCAACGGTACTCAAAGACTTAAAACACAACTGAAGATGCTTCCCGCAACTAACGCACTCGTCAGAATTATTATCCCTTTACCACCCACAAAATGGCCGATGTCTTAGTAATAGCTGGTTTAGCGATACCAAACGGTATCACTGGGCGTTAATGGGTTAAATAAACATTGACTAAAAACCCGTGTAACAAAACGTCTCTCTTATCCTCATCTGTCCAACGACTGAATGGAGATTCCAACAAATTACAAACTATGTCATTAATTGGATTCATTTTTAAAACATACAACTAAGTAGGTACGTACACTACTGAATTGACTGAAAAATAAAAACAAACTTTTTAGTCACACAGTAAATCACGTAAAAACGATATCTATAACCGTAAGTTTCGCGAAGCCTCAAAATAAATACCAAACAATGCTAAAACAATGGTGCATAGGACTGATCTATTTTTAAATTTCCCTTCATCATAATGCAAATTGTTACATGCTGCTTGCGTGAATGACGTCACATCAGCAACGGTGAATATCAAAGCCATGTTTGACGTTGGGTCTTCACTTTCTTTGAGCTAACGAACACGGTCGGCTAGGGCGCGCCAAAATGCACGAGTGTTTATCATTTTTTTTTATTAACCCGTGGCCCTATTATGCATAACTACATTCGGATTAAATTATAATTATTAATTCGATCATAATTATTTTTTAAGGGCTAAAACGGTAGCCGCACTGGTACATTAATATTCAATATTGTCGAAAAACTTTCTTCCTGTTTTTTTTTTTGGTGGTTCACCTACTTCACCTGACGCGCCGCCACTGGAATTTGTATTACCAATCATCAAAGTGCATACTACCACCACTAAAATTATATATTAGGTAATATATAGAACATAGTCCGTCCAATTACTGGCTGGATGCACGTCACAGTTCGCAAATACATAATCATAACATAAATAAAAAATAGGGTAGGTCTGTTATTAGTTATTAATTAAAAGGTCCTGCCAATTGATATAAAATTCATTTTGACAACGTTTGTCATTTCGAAGAACTTTAATTTTATGCGTTAAAAATGATTTGAAAGCAAAAAATAGTTAGTTTGAACATATTCTGAATATATATCTAAAGCAGTAGAGGGATGCTTATTAATTTAATTAACTAAAATAATTCACTTTTTTTTTTTTTTTTTAAATGGCATTTGGCTAAATAGCCATACAGCCAGTCACGAAGTAGAGAAGTAAAAGAAACTTTTTTTTTTATAAACAATCAAACAGGGATACACGCTTCACGCCACTGGGGTCTGTCAGGGCGACTTTCTTTTAAGACATACAAGGAATGAAGACCACTAAAAAAAAAGGGAAAAACACATAGGGAAAGACTAGGGTAGGTTGGACTTACAGTTTTAAATTGGTTTTATATAAGTAGCTTACCAGTATATTATAGATTTTTACATTTTCGAGGGATAAGAGATTTAGGATATTAAATGGGCACTCGACTTTACATTCTTGAATTAATTGTTCAAATAGGCTATTAACATCATTGTCATACTTTCTACACTCCAAGAATAAGTGGTCTAAATCACATTTTATATCGCACAAATCGCATTTGTCAGAGGGAACAATACGTATTTTATTTAGGTGGGCTGGGTAGCAAGCATGGCCCAATTTTAGTCGGATAATGGTTGTTATAAATCGTCTGGGAACTATCAAATCTTTATGCCAGTATTTATTGGGAATACTTTTTACAAGAAGTGAATATCTTGTTGGAGATGTGTTACAATAGGTTTTCCATCTTAATTTCCATTTTTCCAGTATTTGTATTTTTAGAAGGACATGCGCATCGGTAAGAGTGAGACTAGAGCTAATAGGTGTTCCATTGAGAATGCTATCCTTGGCTAGGGTATCTACATATTCATTATCTGGTATTCCAGTGTGTGCTTTTACCCAAATAAATGTTATATGCTTTTTTTGCAGAGTGATTTGACGTAATAATTTTCGAATGTGCCATAATATAGGATTAATTTTGTAGGACCAAAGCTGGATATTATTTATTGCTTTTAAAACAGACATAGAATCAGACAGAACAGCGAAATATTGACTGTCATATTCGAGTGCAAAATTAAGTGCTTTACAAATAGCTAGGGCCTCTGTAGTAAAAATACTGCAGCTTTTTTCCACTTATCGAGTTACTTTATTGTAAACAAAACAACGCATATCCATGTGAGAGTAGCATACGTCTGGTTTGCCTTGCAGTGTACGTTAAACATAAGGAATATTTAAGAGGTATTGGTGAGATTTTGCAAGCCAACAAAATCATGCTAACTGATTTTTCAGGCCGTAAAATCTTTGCACTGGCTGATACCTGAAACCGGATTCTCGATTCGCTGGAAATAATTATAATTGCCGCTGAATGAAATGAAATGAGACAGGTTTTTACAAAATGTTTGTGTGGATTCCGATAAAATCACGTTTGAAATAGCGTTTAAAGGGATTTTGTTGGTTTACAAAATGTGACCAATAGCAATAGTATGGTACTATTGCTATTGGTAACATTTATATAACAAACTGGTAGTTGTATAAATTTTAAACTTAATCATTATTAAGTTACATGAGAAGATAATTTATGGAAAATCAATGACTAAAATGACATTATGGAAGAGTTGTTACTGATATTACTTAGTGACATATCATACAAAAAATCAATTTTTAGTCCTGGTAAAAATTATATAATTTTTACTAATTTTTCAAATTCTCATACATAGAGCTTTGCAGTATATGCAATATTGTGATAGGCTAGAAGGAAGAATATAGACAGCTGGACATTTCAAATTTGTCTAATTTGCATATCCAATTGAAACAAGTCGAAAATATCAAAAAAATCCAGAGAATATAAAAAGAAATATGTTCATATATTCTCATTTTAAGGGTGGTTTGTAGGATAAGTAAATTTATCTTGTTGGCATCAACATAGGTCCAAATAGGCCTGTCCCGGAACGATATAAAGATAAACGTATACATTTGAATAGAATGCATAAGCGAATGGTCAGTTTTTTTCGGATGAACGTTGCCTTTTTAAAGAAAATGAGTTTATAGCGAAGAATAAAGTACGTATATACGCACAATCTTGATTTGAACTTTTTTCAAATGTAGTTTAGCAAGTTGTATCAAGAATAATTTCTTCCCAGCTTAAAGTTTGTAAAAACGACAAGACAATTATGTTAGTATAATATAAAATAAGGAATTTGTGTAGGGGATCAATCGAACGAGTTGTCATTCCTTCTCTCAGAAAAGTAACTTCTGACCAAAGGCCCTTAATACCCATAACTTCTCCTCTGCTCCCCCATAATGAACATAATTTTTTTAGAGGAGGTCAAGACCCTTCGACAAATGGGGGTTTCAAGTTACCTCTTCTTCGGGCGCCCTTGAGTAGGTGTTAAATAATTTCGTACGAGTTAATGCTTTAATATACTTTGGTAGAAGAAGTCTTGCCTCTTCAGAAAGTGGAAGGGAAGAAAACTTGTATTAAAGTGCATTACATTTATATTGTAATTGCAGAGCCCTTTCGGCTTATTGGGCCATCATCAATGCTTCCTAAGTCATGGGGCAGTACATTCGCCAAATCATTTGTCGTCAAATAGATACGGACGTAAAATATCTGATTACTATGTGTGATTATTTATTTTTTAACCTTTGGTTGTTTTAATTTGTTGTCTGTGCAGGGATGTTCTCCCCTCGGAGTGCTATAATGTACTGCCTACTGACTTAGGAAGCACTGATGATGACCCAATAAGCCGAAAGCGCTCTGCAATTTCAATAAAAATGTAATGCACTTTAAGTTTTCTTCCTTTCCACGTCAAAAAGTGAACACAGCCACTACAAACTTATTTCTTTAGAGAGTAGCATCAAAACGAAAAAAATCTATCAGTAATATCCAGTTGGAGTTAAAGATTATAAAAAGATGCCATAGCCGCACACAGTGAAAACATTAATAGTGATTGGAAATAGTAGATTGTGCAACAAGAGTGGATATGATGTCCATATCGCACGAGGAAGTAAAAACTTCCGAGCGCAATATGGACAATCCACTCGAGTTGTACAGTATATTTTTTCTACGACTTAACTTCCGAACTTCATGCTAAGAATTTTAAAAAATTATTTAAATTAGGCATCATAACTTGTCTTTTAAGTTGGCTATGAACTTGTGAGAACGGTCTTAAGAAACAATTAAACAAAAATTCATTTTGATGGCAAACCCATGGACCAAATTACACTGTAACATATTTATCGATTTGGGTAAGTTCTTATATTTATACAAACTCAGTTTTGAATATATCTATCTTTCTCACATTTGGCTTTTGCAGAATAACAGACAAAAAGCGATATAATTATGTGTTAATAATAACAAACAATTTATTTTCTCAACCATTGATTAATAATTGTTTTACCGAAATGCACAGAAGAAAAATAGGTTTGTCGAGTTTATTTATGCTTGCGTAAGAATTATAACTCCGAAAGTACAACAAAATAACTGTAGAATTCGTTTTAAACAGTTAAAAATGGATTTTGTGCAACAATATGAATTTTTAACGTTCGCTATGGTCAAATTTTTTAAAATAATCGCCAATTTGCAAACTAGCAACACTGTTAACGTGGAAAGAGGTGGCAATACTGTAAGTAGAACTAACATAACCTTAAAAATTTTATTAAAAAATTGATTTTTTTCTAGAAATCTTATAATTTCGTCTGTTTTATCGGGTTACCTTTATGTTCCACCATTTAAGGAAGAATTACCAGTTGATTTTCTATGTTTGTTGCGTATAATAAAAGTTTTAAGATCAATTGGGGTTGGATCCCCGTTCAAAATTAATATGAATTTTTAACGTTCGCTATGGTCAAATTTTTCGTAATAATCGCCAATTTACAAACTAGCAACACTGTTAACGTGGAAAGAAGTGTGTGATACTGTAAGTAGAAATAACATAACCTTAAAAATTTTAGTAAAAAATTGATTTTTTTCTAGAAATCTTATAATTTTGTCTGTTTTATGGGTTATCTTTATGTTCCACCATTTAAGGAAGAATTACCAGTTAATTTTCTATGTTTGTGGCGTATAATAAAAGTCTTAGATCAATTGGGGTTCGATCCCCGTTCAAAATATATCGGAAAATATCCCCGTGCACAAATATTTATAATAATATATGGAAAAAAATAACCAAGGTTAGTAAAAAAACGTTCATTTAGTAGGCATATGGTACATTTTACACAAAGCTTGTAGTAATTGTCTAGAAATGAGTGGAAATAAAGATATTTTTGAAATAAGAAAGTGCGTCTGTGTGCAAATCTTTAGTTCGGTCAGAAAATAACAATAATTTGGTAAAAATATATTTTAGTATTAATTTTGTTATTATACCTTCAATTTTTGCACCATTTCGTGTACTTTTTAGGCAAATATTATGTATACATAGACTCGGGGATAAATGTTTTGATTTAAATTTAAAAGGAACAAATTTCATCTGACAGATTTGCATATTTTTGAAGCATATTGTTAACCTAACTTCTCTCAACTGTCAGAAAACGAATTTAGAACATGTAAATTTGGCTTCTCTGTAATTAACTACTGTGATTGGTCAGTTTCATAACCTAACTAGGATGGATATGAAATTGTGCCGCACAGTTAACTAGAATAGCCTACTTTACTCGCCACTTAAGTGTAAAGGAAACAGCAAATTTCCATGTAGGAGTAGAAAAAAATAATAAGACAACTGCTAACAAACAGATTGAAAATCTGAGAATATTGAGAGAAGCTCCATGTGAAACCGCTTTATGCTGCTATTCTCTATGGGCCTAGGCGTAATGCAGGGAATTGAACTACCTACAGAACAGCACAGCTCTCCTTGGGTGGCACAATATTCAGTTCTAGAAAACTTCACAGCAAACAAAAAATAAGGACTTTTAACAGAATCTGAATATTTTCAAATAAATGTACCCAGAATGGACGAATCCGGGTTCACCGAATTTCCGATGTTATGATCATTATGCTAGGACAATGATACTGATGTTATCAGTTGTCGCTGGGTCGTAGTCGCCAGCAATAAAAGTAAGGCCAAACTACCTAACAACAAAAATAGAAATAATTACCATCAAACAACGAGGTTAACAAAAATGGTAATTTACTTAATTTTAGTATCCATCATTACGGCTCGTAAAAGAAAAATTGCGGCACTAAATAATTAGCTACACTTCTGTGTAGAGAAAGTTATTTAAACTCGAATGATTAGCTAAAATTACCCCTCCTTAATATATTATAACCCACTGAAAATTTATGACAGAAAATTACTGAGGCAGATAAATTGGCAAATGATTCATTACCTAATCGCTAGATGCCTCTTGATAAAACTAAATCATATTGGGGTAGTGTGGGCATAAGCAGATAGCCAGTGATGTAAATTAGGGATACGAAGGTCATTACCAAGTTGGGTAATTAATTTTATTGACTTCTGACCCATCCGTTAAGTTGCCTGGGAGAAAATAGAGCAAAATTTAAATATGCGGGTCAGAATATATAAGCAACTAAGGGAGAATAGTCATTATTTTTTGTAGGAAACAGTCACCTAAGTGAGGAGGAAAAACAAGAAAACATTTAAATGCAAAATGCTTAAATACATAAAAAAAATTAGGAATAAAGGATCCCCCAGACCAACGCGCTGCTGCGGTGACGATTTCGCTGCGGTGCCATAGAATACAGCGGTAAATAGCGCCACCCATACAGCGACGGTGGCCGAACTCGCGTTTTCAGCTGTGATAGTGTTTTATTTTGACAACGACGTCTGCACTGTTTTTGTCGCTCAATTGCACATCAGCCATGTTATGTGTTACCTGATCGATTTTTGCGCTGACTTGGACTGTTGTTTTGACATATCTTTGCAAGTTATATTCATAGAACAACGGAAATCGCACCGCGCCGGTGTGAATAGCAAAAAAAGATGGAATTGCATGGTGTGCACCGGCACCGTCACTGCTACTGCTGCACCGCATTGGTCTTAATGTATCCTAAATAACTGACCCATTTTTTAATAAGCAAGACTCCTGGAAGTCCTGTCAAGTTATATAATTTCAGGAGAGTATTCCTTTGTTCTTGTACTGTATTATGTACACTGCCTTTTAGGCGGCAATATGTCTTGTAAACTTTTTTACTATCCAAGATACTGTGGGTTGGGAATCCCCAATATTTATTTAAAATGATCCTGTAGCATAATATCTTAAACAAATTAGTATTTCTCTCTCTCGCCTGTTATTCGCCTCGCTCGCTTAGCTCGCTCATCTCATAATTTCAGACTTTACTGCCTTGGTACATAAATAACTATTATGGTATTTCTTCAAATTTCTAGGGAAACCGTTTTTAGTACATACTGTGTTTTTTTTATAGAACTAAAACTGTATTTGCAACAACATCCCGGTCAAATTATTTATCGGTAAGACGATTGAATTACAAAAAAATTAAATTAACATAAAAGCGTCGTATGGCATATAAAATAATGCCACCGTGAAAACAGAACGGTGGGATTATAGATTTAAATATTTCGATGGTACAAATTTTAAACTCCTTTAGTAAATACGGGTGATAAAGTAAGATACTGCTAATATAGTAAAACATACCGCATGGGCAGGCATCATGCTTCTGAATTTATCCCTGTGTTTTGCCTCATATTTTACTGTTCCTATCCCATCTCTAGAAATGATTTGTCTATAGTGTTTGATCCCATCAGTTGAGAGTAATACCCCGTACCGCTTCGCTATCATTCATTAGTATCAGATCTAACTAGATCGGCAGCGGCGTCATCTCAATCGGTTGCTCATTTTTCCTTGTTTTAAAATCAATTAATCTAACCTAATTTTTTGGTATAGGTACTAATTATACTTATGGAGAAAACCCACAGCGTTAAAGTTCTCAAAGTAACTTTGTGTGAAAATTTGTTAAAAATTAATTAGAATATTGTTTGTGGTCTGATATTTTAGAAGAATAAACAACCAGGGGTACAAAGCTATTACTTTAATGGGGCTAAGTAATCTTTATTATTAACACAGCCAAGGAATTGGGTCTCAGCTGCAACTAATTTCCTTTCTTCGTGAAAATTATTATAAGAAAATGACTAGCAAAACGTTGGGGGACACGACAGTTCATTTTAAGTGGTTATTTTTTGCTTAATAAAAGGTACGGAAATAATTATCTTTTATTTGGTATTATAGAGGATGTACAGGGTGTCTAGTTTCGTATATTTTACGGGTTATCTGCGTTATTAATAAAGATAGAAAGTTGCGGTTTTCGCGGCACTGTGTTACTTTGTTGAGAAACAAACGATGCCATAAACAGAATTTTTATAGCTCCCTTAGTTTTTTAGATACGGGGTGTTTTTGAAAATTTTGCATTTTGTGACATCCCCCGTATCTCGGTTACGCTGCAACTTATCAAATAAGTAAAAAATTGACTTATCAGTTTTATTCACCCAGAACACAATGGCTTAGTCAGATTTTTTCTAAGTGTAATTGTTTTTGAGAAAAAGAGCAACTGGCATTTTTTTAAATGGGACACCCTATATATTTTTAACTATTATGATTCAGTTTATCACAAGCTTTTTAAAAATATTGAATACTTTATAGCTGTTTTCTATGTGAAGTTCAAAATTTTTAGTTAGTTTCATTATAATTATTACGGTTTTCAAAAAAAAAAATATATATACATATAGTGTTTTCTCTATATTTTGGGCACTAAAAAAAAACACATATATTTATGTAATTCTATTTTTTTTTATTTATTAAGAAAACATACAACTCGGTAAAGTAACAAAAAAACAAAATAACTACAAATAAAAATATAATCCAGAACTACAGAAATAAATATGTTAGGCATTATCATTTTTGAGAAGTATAGCCATGTAGTATGCCTTATCCACCTCAGGCATCCACTTGAACATGCTTTTAATAGCCTGGACTTTATTTAGGGGAAGTGAGGAATTGCTGCAGACATTAGGGAATTTCTATTTTGTAGCACGCAGCTGTCACTCCATAGTATCAAAGATGTCAAATCAATATTGTCTTTAAAAACAGCTTTTAAAATTTTCAGCAAGGCACTTTCAATATCGTTTCCGCTTCTGCCCATAAGACCTTCGCTTCACAGCGCAGCGCGCAGTATACTTGTTTTGTACTGGATAATATGGCAGTTAAATTGTAAAAAATTAGTTTAATTTTGTAATAAAAGTTGCTTACTTCCGCATGCGGACAGCTTAATACGTTTTATAAATCGAATACTTAAAAAGTTTTAAGATTTTCTCTATCCTTACTTTTCTCCATACGACATGCTTTTTTCGCTTGACGGTGTCTGTCAAACGCGTTTTTCTGTTCAGCCTCTAATAATGTATCGTCTTGTAGTTTTATTTTTATCTCCTCACATAGATCACAACGGTCTTTTTTAGGGACATGAAAATGTAAATTATATTCATTGCAAAATACAGTCCTGTAAAAAGACTATTTTACTGGTTGTTTGTTAGAAGCAGAGCAAAGTTCAGTGTAAAGGGAATACATTTTTTTTATATATTTAAAGATGACTCCAAGTACTGTCGCTGGGTATTAGCCCTACAGTAGTGAGGTTCTACTGTAGGGAAAGATTCTATATGCATCTTAACGAAATTAAGATCGTCTTCCGGTATCTTATATTTTGTATGTTTTCCTTGTGCCGGAATTTCGGATATGTTTGAAAACATGTTTTTTTTTGCATGAGCCTGCTGTGTATACAGGTGCTTGGCTTATTGCTAACGTACTCAATGACAAAACCAATTAAACAACAAACTTGTATGTGCAAAATTTGTGACCATAGAAATATAATATAAAATTACAAAAGTGTATGTCACAAATACAACTATGAAACTCTAAAAATCGCAATTTACGTTTATATAACAATGTATTTCTGGTTGTCAATGACGTATGGTGTAACATACAACATTGCAATTCACTGGAAGGCAAGTTTCAGGTACATAAAACTCAGTAACAAGTCAATTTTAGAAAAAATATAACATACAACAGTGTAACTCTGGGGTAACGATATGATAAAGTAATCTCTTTTAAACGAGAACTAGTTGAAAAATTTTCGTTATTCCTATCTTAAGTTGCTTTATTTTTATGTGGTTATCCCTTCCCCACTTCTTTCTTTGAGGACCTGAAGTAATAAGTCATGAACGAAAATTCTCATAAGTTTTTTAAGTTTACAATACATGCACTTTCAATACGGCGCAACTAGGCATAGTAAGGGGAACCCTTAATTTATTTAATTGAGCAATCATCAGTATGACGCCTTTTCGCGGTTACTTAAGGAACTAGAGTTCCCAACGATTTCTCTTGGCCACTTTTCTTATTAAAAAAAATACGAAATCTGGTTTTCATGATAAAGACGGCGTTGTCGCTATCCATCTGGTACAATAGATGCGTTGTTATTGAAACCCCAAGTAAAATTATTTTCGACTTCATTTCAAATTCCAGGCATCAAATCAGGTAAAGGTGCAATTAAAAATGCAAGAAAAATATTTTTCTTTTAGCGTACGGAAAATTTTATATCCAACATAGATTTTCAGTGTGGGAAATTTGTTTTGTTATACTAATGCGATTAATGTTGTCAACGTGTATTATCATTTTTAAGAAATGTATTAATTACCTTATAATATTTATCCAACATTTACAAATAGTTATATTATTAATTCGATTTTAGACTAATAATGTAGCTTATAACTCATATGTGGGTTATACCCGTAACTCACTAATGGGCATTTTTAAAGTGCTAAAATGGCTTGCAAGCACTTTAAAGGGCTTGCAATTACTTTTTCCAAAGTACTGAATGTGCAGAGAAAATTAATTTCATTTATCATTATTATTGAGTTGTCTTTACCATAGTTTCTAATATAATCCTGTGGCCGAGACGATAAAGCGTCGAACTTTGGATCCAATAGTCGTGAGTTCAAGCCGGGCAACCTGCAAACTTTTTTAACATTTTTTAACATAAGGTTATTAAGTTTGGTCGTAAAAAAAATAAACTGTTACTTCCTCGTGATATGTAGACATCATATCCACTCTTGTTATTCTTCTTCGTATGCCTATCCGGGTCCGATGCTGGCGACCATCTGAATGATCATAATTTTGTTGACTGCTTCCCTGAACAGTCCCGTGGTTAACTTTCCGAACCAGACTCTTAGGTTTTTCAACCATGAAATTCTCCTTCTTCCTGGTCCTCTGCTCCCGTAAACTTTACCTTGTAGCATGCATTGGAGGAGATGGTATCGATTTTCATTGCGCATTATGTGCCCAAGATATTCTAATTTCCTGCATTAAACGGTGTAAAGGACCTCACGTTCCTTCCCCATGCGGCGTAGGATTTCTTCATTGGTCACCCTCTGCTTCCACGATACTCTCAGCATCCTTTGATACAGCCACATTTCGAAGGCTTCCAGCTTCCTCTTAGTAGCAGCAGTCAGTGTCCAAGCCTCTACTCCGTAGTACAAAACAGAATACAACCTGATCTTTAGGTTAATGTTCAAGTCATGGCTCTTGAAGCACTTTGTCATTTTATTAAACACTGCTCTGGCCTTCTCTATCCTGCATCTGATTTCCTGTGAATGGTCCCACATTAACACAGGTACCCAGGTATGTGTATTTTTGTACTCTTTCCACACGTTTTCCATTTATAATTAGGTGGTCACTCTTGTTATACAAACTACTAATCTGCATCGTGTTTTCAAATTAGAATTTACCAGTGGCGGCTCATCAGGCGAAGTAGGAAAGGGGCGCTTCACCAACAAAAATAAGACCAGGAGGAAATTGTTTTGACAATATTAAATGTTAATGTACCAACGCAGCTATACCATCTTAGCCCTTAAAAAATAATTATGTTCGAACTAATAATATTAATTTAATCCGAATGTGCGTTAACTCCGATGGACAATAATTATAAACACTCGTTCATTTTGGAGCGCCCCAGCTGACCGTGTCCCTTAGCTCAAAGCAAGTGAAGACCCAATGTCCAACATGGCTTTGATATTCACCGTCGCTATGGTTACGTCACGTCAGTCACGTAAACAGCATGTAACAATTTGCATTATGATGAAGGGCAATTTGAAAATAGATCAGTCGTATGCACCATTGTTTTAGCATTGGTTCACCTAACCTTAAGGTATTTATTTTGAAGCTTCGTGAAACTTATGGATATCGTTTTTACGTGATTTACTGGGTGATTAAAAAGTTTTTTTTTTATTTTTCAGTTAATTCAGTAGTGTAAAATTAGTCAATGTTTGTTTAAGTACCCGCACTATACCTAGCTCTTCACCATTTTTTAAGACCGCGGGCCGCCACTGTAATTTACAGGTTTAAATATTAGGTAAGGCGTCAATTGCATAACACCCTGTATTAGAAAGGAAAGTGTCGGGTAAACGTATTTGCCGATATTTGCGGTATAAAGGTAAACACACACACAAACCAGATACACAAAGCAACTCTTGTCGGCCACGGCCTTGGATCTGAGAGCCTTGCGAACCGCAACCGCTAAAACATGTCCATTATAATTCACAAGAACGGCGCCAACAAATCGATTTTGTTTATTTGTTAGTTATAATTAAATTGTCCTTTACAGAATCTCAAATGTCTATTTATTATTCAAAAATACCCAAGTATACCCAAATATACAAGGGTTAACCAACACTATAGAATATTCAATTAAATTATATTTGCCCAAGCCGTCCGTCCGCACGAGGATCCCTGAAATTAGTGCTTGCAAATAAAACCTATTTAATTAACCAAAAATTTACCGCGTCGCGTCGGGCTACTATTAATTTTCAGCTGTAATCAACATTATGACGTTTAAATAATTTGATTTCAGCTAGAAAGGGATGGTATTAATAATGAGTTAGTGCCGGAACAGATCTACAGCTGGACGTCTATTTATTGCCTACAAAAATAACCTACTGAGCCACAATGGGTCAGATCTAGTGGATGATCCATGATACAATTACAAGAACATATGATACCGCGCAGGTGGGCGTGACTTTCGTGACGTCATCTAGCGAGTAAAAACCGCCATATTGCGATATTCTCCGTTGTTTACGTTAGAGCTTAAATTATGTACCAGTCGTTTATTTCTGATAACTAATTTGTAAAGTTACTGAAAAATGAGGTGTGCGGTATATGGTTGTAGATAATGTCGATAATAAACGCAAGAGTTTTACGCCTGATGTCCAATTTTAAGGAATTACAAGGTGTTTGGAAGCGTGTGTTTAAACGCAACTCGCAACGATATTTAAAATTAAAAATGCTGGTGCTTGCTCCAAACATTTCAGTGACGATGACCATGAATGAAATTTTGAAACATGAATTGTTGAAAAATGCACCTGACAAATATCGGCCTTGTTAATTTTTTTTACTCTGCATATTCATTCTTTGAAATCAGCTCTTCGATATTATGTTCGAAGGGCAAAAATGTTATTTTTTGATGTTGATGTATAGGTATTTTTGTAGCATAAAATTAAAATGATGCGACCCTTTCTAGAAAAAGAAAAATGAAAAATAAACAATAACCTAAAATTTGTATTAAGACTTTTTATGTATACTAGACACGGGTCAAAATATTTTAAGCTCTTTTCTATACAAAAAATATTGGACAGTGTGTCGTTTTCCAATTTCCATATTCGCAATGTATACCTACTAAACTTGTTCGTGTTAAGTATATCAACTTTTAGAGTGAACGGTTAAATATTCATTTCTATTGTCTATTTTTATAATTATTTTAAATAAAGATATTTGTTATTTTTATTATTAAACAATGCCATCATTTATTATTAATTGCTACTTGTGAATATCATCTTTAAAGTACTCGGAGTCAAAATATTTATTTTTTCAAATAATTTAAAAATAAAATATTTTTATAACATCTAAAATATTAAGGTTAAGAAACGTAAGTAAAAAGAAGTTTTAATTTTTGATTACAATAATCAATCTATCTATATAAAATGTATATTTCAAGATTTAAATCACTAGGCTAATATGATTTGAAATAAATTTATTAAAAATGTCATATAAAATTGCCTTTTAATAATGTAAACTACGCTTTGCCATATAATTCGGCGAGTTAAATTCAAAAATTCCTCTCTAGGTGACGTCACGATCCACTGCGCACCCTGCACCTAGAATAGTGGTATCATGTGGATGACCGGTATCTGTGCAACTGCTACTTTGAATCGGTGTTTTTAATATCGTCGTGTCGCGCTCCACTCCACTTTGTACGTGCAAGCAGTTACTCTGGAACTATTAATATTTTCTCCTGTGCCACTACACGCTGCGATGCGAACCGAGAGAAAACGACAGCGGCCGGCCTCTTCAGGTTCAGGCCGAGCGCGCAACCGCCAACGGTATCTGGAGAATAGTAACAGTCTCGTAGTTGCTGGTATTTTGTCGTTGAAGGCACGGGGGTGTCATTAATATACAAGCCAATGACAACGACGAATTAGCCGGCAGGTGAAGTCAGTGGGGTGAGAGCGACATTAACTAGGAATTTATGTTTTTACACTAAAAGTTTAGTTTTATTAATAATACTCGTTATTTATACAACTTTTTGGAAAATTGAATTTTTTGAAGTTATTAAAAATTAGAGTGTAGTTAATCTTCAAGATTTCAGTTGCAAATTTTGAAATAATTTGAATTGTGACTGATGTTGGTCACCCTGTTTCTCACCGCCATCTCAGAATTCTACGGTCGCGTCGGTCGCCATAATTTTAGTTGGCATTGTTCTAAAGTTTTTGTGAGTTTTCTCGCCGTAATTTTGGTGGATAATCCATTTTAAATTGAAAGAAGTGTGATCGTTTTTGGTCTATTGTGATTACCATTTTTAAAAATTCTATTTTGTAATTGAAAGTTATCTGTTGGAGCACAATGGTCAGTGAAGTTTTATTGGATTATTAAAAGTGACCACGCCGGGCGGCGCTGAAACGCTGAGTTTTAGTAATTTGGAATTTTCTTGGAGTGTAAGTATACCTTATATTTATTAATTTTTATGTGAAATAACTACAACACTACTCCCTGACTTTGATATTATGCAAGAAAGTAAAGTATGTTAGAAAAAAGTAAAAAAGGCTGAGATTAAAGGGAAAAATTCCTATTTCATTGCTACCCTATTAAGTGGTCATTTTTTTATAAGTTTTCCACAAAATACCTGTTACAACTCCTTCAAGATCAGGGATCAAAACTCTAAAAAGTTTGTTTTGCCATTAGTTGCAGCAAAATGTAACAAACGTTCTAGTTTATGTGTCTGTATATAACTTGCTTAATGAACACTCCAGGGTAATACAGGGTTACCTTTAAACAATTACTTTGCTTAGTTCTAATACATTCTTCTTTTGCTTCACGTAAAAAGTTTTAATAAAATACATACTTTGCAAAAAGCAGTTTCATCAGACTTCTGCCTACAGCTTTGACAGTAATAATAATCTCAACATATTGCTTTAAAATACTTTAGATCATATAATTTTTATTTTAATATGATTTAACCTATTATAGGGTTATTTCTAGGGCGGTATAAAAAGTTACTCGAGCACACCTTAAAAGCTTCCTTAGTCTATGCTTTTGTATAAGCCAAAGAAACCTTTGAGGTATCCTGCAACGACCCTGCATACCACTCCTAGAATAAAATTACAACAATATGAACCTAACCTAGAGCTTACATGATTTTTTATAACAAGGCATTTTACTTTTACGAATCAAAGATACCTACTGCTTTTGTTTTTCTTTTTTTTTCAGTATACCCCCATAACTCTATCAGCTGCTGTCGAGAATCTATTTGAGTGTTGAATCGCTGCTGCAGTCAACGGGAACTATTTGGTGTTAAATATATATCAACTCATGATTGCAGTTTAAACTTTTGAAATGGAAAAAAATAGGAGGTAGCTTTACCGACTGAGCAGGTGACAATATCGGCAATACAGATAACGTATTTACCGATTGATAGTGGCGGGAGTATTTGAAAAGATTGATTAGTAATATAATAACTATTGCATCTTAAAAAATATATTTTTTGACATAATTGCTCAAAATAATAAATAACTAGGAAACATTTGCTTTATGTTAACGTTACAATGTGCATGTGCCTAGCTATTTCTTATTTTGAGCAATTATGTCAAAAAATATATTTTTTAAGATGCAATAGTTATTATATTACTAATCAATCTTTTCAAATACTCCCGCCACTATCAATCGGTAAATACGTTATCTGTATTGCCGATATTGTCACCTGCTCAGTCGGTAAAGCTACCTCCTATTTTTTTTTTCATACCGACCGATTTACTCTGCAGGTGGCTCATAGATGGCAAGTGATGCGTCGAAATAACATGGCCGTGACTTTTCTCAAACCCTTTTTTCTTCTGTGGTCTGAAGGTATTTAGTCAGGTCTGGGACGACAGGTTGCCGAGGGAACTGTTGCCGCCGTCGTTCGCAGTTATGTATATGTCGTGGGACTGTTTGATTTTGACGCTGCGATCCGTAGTTACAGGGCCGGTGTTTTGCTGGCGCGATAGCCCGATGGTATTTTCTTAATCGACACGGTCTCAAGGAACCCTTTGCCGTGTATCGATAATAAAAGAAATGACTCAAGAAGTTGAAGAGCGTTGTCAATTTGTATAAAATATTGGTTTTATTAAAAATTTAAAATAGTTTTCTGCATGGGATAGGTACTAAAATAGAGGACTTATTATAATAAATTACATTTAATTAAAAAAACAGTTTCAGAAATCTGCAAAAGAATCTCTTTAAATAAAAGACAGTTTCTTATTTCAATTTTTGACCAAAGAGAGGTATTTTTACCAATATAGCAGAAATCGCACCAAAAATTACTCTCATCGTTCAATTTAATTGACAGGCGATTAGAATTTTATTATTTATTGGTTTGAGATTTCAAGGTCACAGATAGGAATGATAGATTATTTTTTATTTCGACAAATGACTTACTTTTTTTTGCGAATCTTGTACTTGTTCGTTCCCATAAAATGGAATGGAAAATATAATAACGATATAAAAATGTTTGTATTTGGTCAGATTAGAAATTAGTCCATATGACATTTTTTTTTAATGACACATACAATATTTTTAAGTTATTTATAAAAAAATCAATTTTGAATTGCTTTTTAAGGTGCTAATTTGCAATGATAAAAAAATATTTTTTTTTACTTATTTATGATCCAACTTCTTTCGTACAATTAGAATGTACAGAAAAAGTTAATAATACAATGTTATGACTACATACGTGATTGTTACTCTATAAATATTTCAAGTTTGGCCCAAATAAATGATTGCTTTGGCGATATTTGTAGATTGCATCATTAACAAAAACGATATTTCCTTGAAATAAATTCTTCAACTTTCTCAAACTTAAAGGTATGGTTTAAATACAGGAGTAGTAGTATTATGTAAAATTTGCTTTAAATACCCGTATACAAAATTTCGTTGTGACTACGAAAATTAAATTTGTAAGTTGGGTTGGTTCATGTTATTAATTAGTTCAACAGTTCAATAATGGCACCTTTTTTTGGTTGTATAGATTAACTTTTAGGTTGAGTCCGATATCACGAAAATAAATAGTTGTCAGACCAAAATTTTAGTAATTTATATCATGCTTTTTTTACAAGTGTACTAAATATACATGATGATTCCTAAGTTGATACTTCTTTTTTAGCTGTTTATAGAAGGCATTAAATAAATAATATTTTTAGATACCTTTTTTCAAAAAACTTAAAAATAGGCAAAATACAGAAGTAAAAAAACTAAGTGCGGGCCTGGTCATTAAAACGTAGCGTGCTAAACTTTATGTTGTCTGTTTGAAGGTTGGAGACAATGATGTTTCTTGAATGATAGAATAGTTTTGGACTTGCATTGTCTTTAATTTGTTTTTCATCACAACGTTTCAACTGGTAAGTATCTCCAGTCGTCTTCAGGTGAATACTAAATAAGTAAAGTAACTACAGCTCTATTTATACTAGCTAGATGTACTGGAGCATGACTGAGATGGGTGCAGTCATGCGTTTAATTCTTGTGCGGTATTTTAAGTTTACATCTACTTAACAAAGGTTTCCAGATATTTCTTATATCTAGTGAGGGCTTACTAAAACAATCTGGGTTCTGGTATATGATAGCAGCTTCCTTGAACTTCCTCTTCCTCCAATGTGGTTCTTTGTGCAGGATTCGAGCTTCTGTCCACTTAATGTGATGACCGTGTGTCCAGGCATGGTCAGCTGCCCCTGATTTTTCGGTTTCTCCTTTAAGCGTGTTGTTTCTGTGTTCCTTGACCCTAGTGTCAAGTGGCCTTAGAGTCTCACCAATGTAGGATCTGCCACATTCGCAGGGAATCTGATAGACACAGTTTTTCCTATCTTTTTGACTTGTTGGTTTCGTCTTCGTCAGGTGGCTTCTTAAAGTGTCTTTTGAGCTGAATACCGTATGAATGTTGTATCGTTGTCCTAGTTTTCTAATTCTCTCAGATACTCCTTTGACATACGGAATGTTGAGTGTTGATTGTGACTCTACTGGCTTCTTTTGTGTATTTGACCGATTCTTGCGATTTTCCATTAGTTTATCAACTAGATGCCCGGGGTAGCCATTTTTGTTGTTCATTCGAATTACAGATGGTAATTGCTCTATCCACAAGCGTTCTTACTATGCCATGTTTTGTGCTATTTGAGTGATTTGAGGTGTAATTCAAATATTGACCTGTATGCGTGGGTTTTCTGTACACTGAAGTATGGATGGTGTTGCCATTTTTCTTTACGTTTACATCCAGGAAAGGTAATTGACTGTTTTCTTCTCTCTCCATGGTAAATTTGATTGTCGGAGCCAGGCTGTTAATGTGGTATAGGAATTCCTTGAGTTCGTCATCGTTTCCATTCCAAATAATGAAGGTGTCGTCCACATATCTCAGCCATGTTTTTGGTTTCTTTTTTGCTTGTTTTATTGCTTCGGATTCAAACCATTCCATGTAAATGTTGGCGATTATTGGTGAGAGAGATGAGCCCATCGGTAGTCCGTCCACTTGGCTGAAAAACCTATCTTTTTCCTGAAAGTAAGAATTATTCAGGCAACATTCTAATAGTTCCATGATGGCCTTGATAGGTAGCAGTGTTCTTTCTTGTAGTGTCTGGTCTTCCTCAAATCTGCTTTTAATAACCTTTTGTGCATCTTTTACAGGGACGTTAGTGTAGAGACTTTCGACGTCAAAACTGACAAGTTGATCTTCTGGTTGTACTTTCATCCCGCCAATAAGTTGTACGAAGTGTTGAGAATTTTTCACAAATGATGTGCTATTTCCTTGGAGTGGTTGAAGTAGGGGTAGTAAGAATTTCGCAAGTTCGTAGGTAGGAGAGTTTCGAGAGCTCGTTATGGGTCTGAGAGGCATGTTCTGTTTATGTATCTTCGGCAAGCCATAGAGGTGTGGAGGCTTACTGTGATGTGGTGTCAGGCGTCTTCGTGTCTTTTCTGGTATGTATTGGTCAAATTTCTTGAGTGTTCGGTAGACTCTTCCTTCAATGGTGGAGGTAGGATCCTTGGACATGGGGGTGTAGTTTCCTTTCTGCAGAACTTCTTCGATTTTTTGATCGTAGGTCTGAACATCCATAATGACGGTTGCATTTCCTTTATCGGCTGAACTCACATTAAGTGGACAGAAGCTCGAATCCTGCACAAAGAACCACATTGGAGGAAGAGGAAGTTCAAGGAAGCTGCTATCATATACCAGAACCCAGATTGTTTTAGTAAGCCCTCACTAGATATAAGAAATATCTGGAAACCTTTGTTAAGTAGATGTAAACTTAAAATACCGCACAAGAATTAAACGCATGACTGCACCCATCTCAGTCATGCTCCAGTACATCTAGCTAGTATAAATAGAGCTGTAGTTACTTTACTTATTTAGTATTCACCTGAAGACGACTGGAGATACTTACCAGTTGAAACGTTGTGATGAAAAACAAATTAAAGACAATGCAAGTCCAAAACTATTCTATCATTCAAAAAACTTTATGTTGTTTGTCTTATCTCTTATTAGTCATGCAATTTACGGGTCGGTGGTGAAATATTTGGCAATACGCTACAGTGTTTTTCTGAAGCAAGTTAATTTTAAATTGGTGACACGTGAAAATGGTAAAATTTGAAAACAATGAACTAGAAGATATGGTGCTAATTTACCGTCAAAGTGCGGCTGCTGCTTCAAGATTATACCACATATTATATTGCCAATACAAGTAGCCGCACGAAGCAAGAAGACACCCATCGTGCAATTTAAAATAACCTGAGTTTGGGCCCGTGGCACTTGCGCAGTAGGGACAAAATTAGGCAACCGACACGATATCTAACAGAACCGGCTCGCCCATGATACAATTATACAATTTATTATATCAACAGGGTACGCAAAAGATAGTGACGTCACTTTGTGTGGCAGTTTTGAATTGAACGCGCCGAATTATACGGCAAAGCGTAGTTTACGTTATTAAAAGGCAATTTTATCTAAATTTTTAATAACTTTATTTCAAATCATATTAGCCTTAAAATTTCTACTGTGACTTAAATCTTGAAACATACATTTTATATGGATAGATTGATTATTGTCAAAACTTAATAATATACTTACCCTTCCTTTTAACTCAAACTTGTAGATGTGATTATGTTGGAAGGAAAATTAAAGTATTTATGAATTCGTTTCGACCAAAATTTTACATAGAAATAGTAAAAAACGGAGAATATCGCTATATGGCGGTTTTTACACACAATGTGACGTCACGAAAACCTGCACGGTATCATATCTTCTTATAGTTGTATCATGGGCTCGCAATTGTTTGAATTTTTATTCGTCGCCATCTTCTGTTTCGTTCTTTCGTGTGTGGTTATAATTTCCAAGTTTTGTGTGTTAATATTTATAAAACTTTACTTTAGACATTTTTTTTTGTTAGTTTGTAAATTGTTAGTCGTTTCCATCTTTTTTTACGTTGTATTCGTTTGGACGTTCCGTGTGTGATTGTGGATATTATTTTTAAGTTTTGGATGCGAATTTAGGTATAAAACTTTACCAGACAATTTGTTATTGTTAGCGACTTGTGTCTCAAGATGGGTAGAAAAAAGTGCATGATCCTTTTTTGCACGAATCGCGGTTCAATACCAGGAATAAGGTTTTTTAGATATGTAAAATATTAGTTACTTAGTTTATTTGATTATAAACTGTAGACACCCGAACTAAAGGGTGAATTTAAATAAAAGCTTGTAAAAATATTTTGAAAGTTGGTCCTGTCAAATGTTTACGTGCCACTTTTTCTCCTCTACAAAATGACGTTACTAAACCAAAGATCCGCCGTTTCGTCTCCGAGCGGCCATCACCTACTTTACTTTTTTAAATACGGACCTGGATTTTTTTAACCGATTTTTAAACCCTTCTACCCTCAAAATATAATCCCGATATTACTTTCTCATAATTATGAATTGTCCTTGCTTATTTTCTTAAATTCATATTTTTACACTTCTTGTCAGTCCGGTCCTGGTCACGAATTACAATATTAATTAAAAACATTATTTTATTTTGCATACATAAGTAATATAATTTATTTTATAATAATTTTCTAATAATTCTAAATTTACTAATTATAAATCCTAATTTTCTAAATATTCAAAGAGACTGCCGTTTTGCTCAATAAATCGATCAATTATTTTTCTTCCAATTTTGGCGACAGCCCTTTCAACCAATCAGGATACTCTTGTAAGTACATTTCAGCAGCTCTAACATTATTTAATCGGCACAAGTAAAAAAATTGAATCATATCACTTTTTTCTTCGTTGGAAATAGTTATTTATTATACAAGGGAAAAAAGCATTAGATTTTAGCTTGAGGTTGTGTTGTCTCCCGACGCGAAGCGGAGGGAGACAAAAAAGCGAGAGCTAAAATCTAATATTTTTCCCGTGTATAATACACTATTTTTTTCTGTGACGGGAAAAACGATGATATTATTACAATATATTAAAGTCAGAAAAGTATCGATGTGAAATTTGACTTTTTAAACCAGTAGGTAGGCTGTTTTACTTATAGCGACAATTGGATCTGCGTTTCTAAGGAAACCTTTAAAATAATCAAATATCTGTCAATTTAATTCCGTGATTTAATATAAAAAGTAAGAAGTTTAGTGGTTATTTAGTAGTTATTTTAAATAATATAAAGTTTAAAATGTCTGATTCTAAGTTTTCTCTGACTCCACCGGAATTAGTAGAAGCAGCGAAAGTAGCGTCACAAAAATTATTGCCAGCTAAATCGCGCAAAATTTACGAAAACGCGTTTTCAAGATTTATGGAATGGAAGATGGAAAAGGCATGCAGTTCTTTGTCGGAGACGGTGTTATTGACCTATTTTTCGGAACTGACACAACAACAAAAGCCATCAACAGTGTGGTCGAATTATTCAATGAAATATATTTCATACATATTTCAACCTAATTGCATTTCTAAAACAAAATGGGAAAGGTTACACGCCCAAGAAAGCTGTGATTTTTACAAGTACAAATATTAGTGATTTTTTAAATAATGCTCCCGATGAAGTTTATTTAATGGCCAAGGTTGTTGTTTTACTTGCGATTGCAGGAGCTTGTAGAATATGAGAAATCAGCCAGGTAACATTAAATGATATTGAAGATTCGGGAACGTTATTAATTGTGAAAATTAAGCAAACAAAGAATAATGTCAACAGGAGATTTGTAGTTACTGAAAAATATATTAAATTTTACCGAATGTACATAGCCCTTCGTCCAACAGCAGCAAAGGATCGCCGCCTATTTTATGCATATCACAATGGAAAATGTATCAATCAAGTTGTGGGTAATCAGTTTTATAAGGTACCCCAAACAGTAGCTAATTTTCTTCAACTTGAAAATGTTACCTTATACACGGGTTATTCATTTCAAAGATCGTCTGCTACACTTTTGGTTGAATCTGGGGGAGACTTGTTGACACTCAAGAAACATGGCGGTTGGAAGTCATCAATGGTCGCTGAAGGGTATGTTGATGAATCGGTAGCACACAGGACAGAAATAGCTAATAAAGTGTTTAGAACCTGTGGCAGTGCTGAAAGAACACCCGATTTGCGACCAGGTACAATTTCAACACGAGAAAATTCGACTGTACCGAATAGTAAAATGAACAGGTCATGTATGCAATGCACATTTAATAATTGTACTTTTTGATTTAAAGAAAATGTAACTTTTTGTATAATAAAATATTCTAAAATTAAATATCTACCTTTACTTATGTGTGTATATTATATCCGGGAAAAAAGTGATTACTTTTTTCCCGGGGAAAAAAGCAATCACATCACTTTTTTCCCGGGGAAAAAAGTAATTTCACAAAAAGTGACATTTTATTACCTGTCAACAGAGATAAAATGTCAAACTTTTTTCCCGCCACAGAAAAAAAACATTTTTGTGCAAAGGACCAATAACTAATCGCCGTTTTGACACTAGGTAGAAATCACCCATATTTTAAAATTTGGTTAAACGCGTTGCTTAGATTCATAAATCATGGCACACTCTTTAAATGTTCAAATAGTCAAAATTATTTTTGGGTATTTTATATTACTTAAATACCTAACATAAACTTCAGACAAACTTTTTCATGAAACTTATTTGTAAAAGTTTTAAATAAAATAAAGGTTTTAATTAATATTGTAATTCGTTGCCACCGGACTGACCAGAAGTGTAAAAAATATGAATTTAAAAAAATAAGCAAGGAAAATTTATAATTATGAGAAAGTAATATCGGGATTACATTTTGAGGGTAGAAGGGTTTAAAAATCGGTAAAAAAATCCAGGTCCGTATTTAAAAAAGTAAAGTTGGTGATAGCCGCTTGGAGACAAAACGACGAAACTTTAGTTTATTAACGTCATTTTGTAGAGGAGAAAAAGTGGCAATGACAAAGAGTAATTTATTTTTAAATAGCTAGTCAAATGAGCTCAGGAAAAAATAAAAACGATTTTGCAAAATTTCGGAATTTTTCAAATAAAATCGGAAGTATTCGGAATTTGAAAACTTTTAAAGCGGCATTATAATCAACACCGAATTGCACAACTTTGCCCCCATTTAACCGTTTCTCTAACTCCTATGGTTTCCCCGATTCCAATGCTGGTATGTCGAATTTGTTACACCCTGTACACAGCTAAAAAAAAAGTATCAACTTAGGAATCATCCTGTATAACTATTTTTATAATTTAGGTTAGGAAATATAGCGTTTACTGTAAACATTATACAAACAAAAATGTTTATTGGGTACGCTGAATCTATCATATGTGTATTTATTGTTACAACTACGTATTCCTTATCATGTAAGTTTAGTAACCTCTTTACAAATTATCTTTATTAATCTTTTGCTCCATTTATTATCTTATTTTCCTTCAATTTTGTATCATAACTTGGTAGTTAATTAATTGCACTGTCTTTTGTTACGATAGTCATTTGCTCCATGCGCCGTTTATTAACAAAGACAATAAGATAATGGAAACATTCAGCTTAAAACAATAGACAATAAATACTTAAACATACGCGTGTGTATGTCAGCGCAAACTCGTGATTTATTTTTGTTTAGTTCTGTTTTGCCTATTATCTACACATAAACAAACTGTATGTATAAAGAGCGGAAATGAACAAACAAAGGAGTCTAGAGTAAATTTAATAATGCTTTAAACGCTAGGTAATTATTAATTCTTTTTCAGTGTCATTTTGCTTTACCTTAATAGAAGGGGAAAAAAGTATAATTTTTTTTATATTTTACTATATACAGGGTGCTATAAATTCGTGTGCATACAAGGGAATCTCGACAACCGTAAGAGATACGAAGATGATTAAATTAAGGCAAAGTTGAGTATTTTGGGGCTTAATAATATGGTGAAAGAAAATTATAAATATTCCAAATACCTTTGGAAATATCCAAAAAACACCGAAATTATTAGTTTTGGTTTTTAATTTTTTTCGCATTTATTTTGGACTTAGGAAAAAACAAAAACCACTTTCTCATAGCCGTTATTTAGGTTCTACTAGATGGCGTTTCGTTCTTTAGAAACTAACCTCAATTCATTTCTTTTAAATACAAACCTGGAATTTTTCAAACAGTTTTAAGGCCTTCTAAGTTTTGAAAATTTAATATCATTTAAAGTTTTTTAAGATTTTAACGTTTTGTCATCAAATAACACATCACTATCATTTCAAATTATCCTGTCTTTACTATTACGGCCCTGGAAATTATTTTTGGAATGACTTAAATATTAAAATTTCATTACAGAAAGTTATGGTGTTTAGGCCGTTTATTTTTTCAATAAGATTTACCGTCACAATACTCTAGAAAGTAAGCAAGTTTTTAAGACATGAGAAGTAATTCTATTTTTTATTAGTATTTTATTTATTTTATTAATATATCGTATATATTAAGTCCTATGGTTTTTGCCTTAGACCTAGACCGAAATACTGTATAACAGAAAAAAAAGAATGCTCCCGAGTGAAGAAAGGTAACTAGAGTGTTAGTCTAGTCATGTTACTATGATGCGCTTAATTTTTTTTTATAGTTTAGAACTTCTGATAATGCTAGTTTCAAGCGAAACATGTAACAAAAATAAACAGACAGAAAAATATTTGTGGTTGAGACTTTTCTTACAAAATATCAAATATAAGGCCTCTTTGAGTAAAAATGGACAAATTTTTCAAATCAGAATTTTTTTTTAGTTTGACTCTAAATGTTCAGGGCCGTAATGAAATGAAAACAATAATTTGAAAAATGTGTTATTACATGACAAAAAGTTAAAATTTTAAAAACTAGTATATTGTATTACATTTCTAAAGGTTAGAAATCCCTAAAACTGTATTTAAAATTCCAGGTCCGTAGGTATTTAAAAAAATTGACTTGGTTTGGTTGGTAACTGAAGAACAAAACGTCGATTTTGAAGACTAATAACGCCATCTTGTAGAATATAAAAAACGGATATAAAAAAGTGTTTTTTATCTTTTTCCCAAGTCAAAATGTCAAAAAAAAAAATTTCACCAAATTATTAAGCCCTAAAATACGCAACTTTGCCTGAATTTAACCATCTTCGTAACTCTTACCGTCTTCGAGATCTCCTTGTACGCACACGAATTTGTAGCACCCTGTATATATGATTTTTTATTATTTTATTTTAGTTTTTTTTATGAGGTATCCTTTATGATGGCGCCATTCCATAACTTTATCTTAAATAAATACAGCGTGTGTAGAATTTAAGCTGACAAAAGGGCAACTTTTTATTATGAAATTTTCACTAAAAGTTATACTTTCCTTCACTGACCAATCAGTATCGCGCGGAGGACATCGTTCAATGAAGAACGTTCCTTTTCAAAATAGAGGTTTGCACGGCATCATAAGGTATTTTCACAAGGATTTTGGACAATATTATTATAATGTCAATGAGTACAACTTTTTTTTTTTAATTTAGATATGTAAAAACGGGTACATTTATGGTTCGAATATAAATGTTTTAGCTTTATAGTCTATTTTAGAAAAGTGTGGAGTAATAAAATGGGAAATTCCGTCCAGGTTGGCTTAATTTCCGTGTCGGCCATAGGCGCACATGGAAGCGAAGAGGAATTTTTAAAAGAAGGTTTGCTACCCTTTTAGTCGTTCAATACAGGAGATTACCACGAGGACATAAATTCAAATGTTTCTGAGGATTATTTTGGTGAAATGATAAAATACTTTCCAGCTGATTCAGTAGTAGTTATGGATAATACAAGCTATTATTCACGACGTATAGAGAAGACTCCAACTTCATCTTGGAGAAAACAAGAAATTATCGACTGATTAACCACTAAAACTATTGAATTTAAAAATATTTTGATAAAGAAGGAACTATTAGCTATAGAAAATTTATACAAACATCGTTTTATGAAATACGAGATCTAGCTGAAAAACAGAGTGTAACTGTGCTGCGCACACCGCCATATCATTACGAACTCAATTATATAGAAGTTATATGGGCGCAAGTGAAAGGATTTGTAGCAAGACAAAACACGACATTTAAAATAAATGAAGTTAAACAACTGTTTGATCAAGCCATTAAGGAAGTGACACCAAAGAACTGGCGAAAGCAGTCCATCATGTCATTAAAGAAAAGGAGACAATGTGGGATCTTGACCACCTGATCGATCGGACCGTCGACCCGTTAATTATAACGTCAAGAAGAGATGACAGTTCCTCAGATGACGAAGAATATTATGATTTTATATAATTTAATTTCTTTATAATGTAATTTTGGTGTTTTATATTTTTTTATAATGTTTAATAAAAGATGAGTGTACCTAATACTATGTACATAATGCACGCCTTTGTCACACCATTTTTAGTGTTTGTTAATGGACAACAATAGTCAAACCCAACAAATTGACCCAAACCCGGGTGGTACCTGCAATTGATGAAAAGAATGCATTTTGTAATGAAATCAATGCCAAATAATGAAAGTGGATTAAATATTCGTTAGGTTACTTTGTAGTCCCCTTGCATACCTAATGAGCATTTATTACTCTATACCGTTCTGAAATAGTGGATAGTGATAATTATTAGATTATCTGTTGTTTTAATATTCCAAAGTTATAAATGTGTAAAATATAATTATTATTAGTTTTATCTAAACCGAATTGCAAACTTAGAGACACAATCGCAAAAATATGTCATGCACTTTTCCAATGTAAAAACCAATATGTTGGTTTGGTAATTACATTCAAAGAGTTATGCAATAATTCATATACCTAGCTTTTGTCACTTTAGTTTATGGCAAAAATATTAATTTTTACTTACTGTTGGCATTTCTGCACCATTTATTGGTATTGAAGTGACTATTAATCGTATCGGCTTTTAAACGGGATTAACCTTTCGATCATTTCATATGCCATACCTAAAAAAAAAGGATGTATTAAAAAACATATTTTATTAAAATATTAGTACTATACGTAGAAATTCACTTCTATATAATACAGGGTGGATTTTTTTACTGGAATCAAATCAGTTATTAGTTTGGCATCCTTTTTCGCGTCTTCGTGAAATTTGCCCCTCTTTTGGGGGTAGAAACCGCCCTAAACTTTTTTTCCAAGTGTAAATGTATATAATGTGATGTTGTAAAGGGAATACGGCTCACAATTTACTTTTGCATTTTGAAAATATAGCCGCAATTTGTTTCATTGTAAAAATTGTTGGAAATGTTGCCCAATTTTTTGTCAAACCTCTAATCTAAAGTAAAACTCGTTCTTGATGCCAAATATATACCATATTTGGCGAATTTCGTCTATAAGTCGTTGTCTATAAGTTCCCTTAATTTTTCTTGGTTTGTTACGTAAACTTAGCGTAGCAAAAATACTTCTTAACTATTTAAACAGCACAAAATACTACAACAAATTCACTTCTTCCACACCGAAAATAAAGTGACCATTGGAATGCGGCATCAAGTAAACAAACAACTTTATCAATAACATGTTTTTTCTTTTTTTAAATAGTCTGCGCTGGAAAACACCAAGTTGTAGTAAGTATTTTTTTAAATTCTAGAATTTTTAAAAATAATTATTCATCGTGTAAACCTTAATTTTTATTTTATTACTTATTTAAGATATAAATACCATAATTACAACACATAGAATTTAGTAGCTCTTGTACTCACTACCTTTGAAAATGATCCGTAAAAAGATCGAAATACGCGTGTCAGGAAACTGAAATAAAAAACTGTGAAACATAACAAGCAACCACTGTTTTATTTTCCATATAATAAAAGTTGTAAAATGAAAATGTGTGTTTTTTTAAAAAAAATGGCTGAACTGGGAGTATATCAGAATTTTAAAATGTTAATTTGCTACATACAATCCAATGAAAATTCATATCAAGCCTTTGAAATATATCTTAACAGGTATAAAATAGTTGGCACTCAACCAATTATTGGCACTCTTTCAGGTATTTGTTAATTTAAAAAATATTGCTAAAATAAAACCAAAATATAGAATATTAGAGTGATAGCGGCAACCCTGCCTAATATTTGTCAGCCGTTACGCAGTTTGTGTCATTTGGCGCCAGTTTTGTGCATTGAAAAGTTTGATTCGATATCCTTAAAGTCCTGTAAGATTAGCATTAAGGTAAGAATGTTGTTAGTAATTATATGATATTTTTCAACTTTAGACAAAAAAAAATGAGGTATGTAGCTATTGTATGTTATAGATAAACCTTGTCTTAAGCTAAAAAATGATGTAAACCTATAGTAACCTAACTTTTTATTTATATTTTTGGGGTGCCAATTATTGGGTATGTAAATTGCTTGGTTTCTAATTGTTGGCACCCATGCCGACTATTAGAATTATAAAATTATTTCTAGCACTAATAATTATTGGCACCCTCTTTTGATTAGCATTTATTTGCCTAGGTACCTACCCGTAACTATTTTTTTAATACCTACCTATCGCCATTAATAATATTTACCAATAAAAGAATATCAAAAAATACATCAGATAGTGTTCCAGATCACTGGGGTATTGCATCTACTGAAAACGGTTGGATGAAATCCCAAATTTTCGTAGAATACTCAAAGAAATATTTTATAAAAATCTCGTCAAAAAAAAAGTTTTATTTCCAGTCATACTTTTTGTTGACGGTCACCTAACACATCTCACATATGAACTTAGTGAAGTATGCACCAAGTTGCAAATCATTTTAGTGGCGTTATATCTCAACGCTACGCGAATCATTCAACAGATGTTTGGAGTTGGAGAAGAGAAAATTTATACTGTCAATTAAGTAAGCAACATCTTGCTTCAATTTTGGATAAGGCGTTAAATGCCATTAACTTTACTAAATGTCTTGGCAAAAAACAAGAGGCAACAGAGACACTCATTGGTAATAAATCTGATTCTTTACCCCAGATTGGCTCTGAAAAAAAATAGATTATGATTTTCTTTGTAAAATGTTGTACAATAACATCCTTCAAGAACTTTAAAGCGAGAATCCAGATCATAAGAATTGTAGATATTTTAATGTTTTACTAGATACCTACACTAAGTAAAAACTATCTAATTTAAATAACTGTACAGATGATAGAGAACTGGTGGAGATTGATACATACGAGATAGATGTCGCGGAAATTAAAGAAAACCTATTATTTTCCGAAGAAGAATTGTTAAACATGCCCGTTGTTCTTGAAATTTCCCAGATAGACAATTAAGAGAAACTTAAGAAAACAGGCTGTGTGCACAGAACTGAAAATGAATAAAGAAAGAGAAAATCCAAAATAACCCGAATTTGCTAGTAAAGACACTATTCCTTACTTTGGCACGCCTGAAAAAAAAAGAAAATTAAATATAATTCAAAATTTAAAAATAAATCCAATTAGGCAGCCGAAGAAGATGAAGGTGAGGAAAAAATAGTGGACAGTGAAAAGGATGAAAATTTAGGAATCAGCAAAATGAAAACCGGTCACCTTTTGGATCCTATTCCTCATCACAAAAGTACATTTGATTACTTTGAATAACCTAAAACACCCGAAAGATTTATTTTGGTCTCATCCGATTATAAAAAATGCCTTCAGGAAAAAGAGGAAGTGAAAATTGAGAAGGAAATTAAAAAAGAAAAATAAGTTAAAAAGAGAAGAAAATAAAATAAAGAGGGGAAAAAAAGCTGCAAGTTAATAATAAAGGAACTAAAAAAAAAAAGAATGAAGTTGGTGTAAAGAAATAACCTATTAAACAAATATATAGTTACGCGGATATATTTTTAGAGGCAACAGAAAGTATAGAAAATGGCAGAAACGAACAAAATCATGTAAGAAAATTGTTTGCGTCTGAATGTAAAGAGAAAGAGAAACAAGAAACAATTACATTTAATGAATCCATTTTAAGTTAGAAGATAATTATTAAGCATGAATTGTGCTTGATATGTACATATAACATTGGCTCGACTAAGAATATAGGGGTAAAGTGCTCTAAGTGTACTAGGAATTACCATTATAAATGTTTGGTAAAAGACCAGATTTACAGAGTCATTTGTTTGCAAAAGTTGCTTATGTTCAAATTCTTAGTAGTTTGTCAATTAAATGTAGGTTTGTGAGAAGTGTGTCTTGATTATTTTTGTAAAATATTGTGTTTTATGATATGTGCTAAAGAGTTTTTCGAAATAAATGTTTAAAACTCATGTTGTGTTTAATTATTTAAGATTGCGAAATGGTGCCAATAATTGGATATTTTAGTATGCCAACAATTGGCATAAGGGTGCCAACCATTGGAAATTCATGAAAATTTTACATTTTGCTAATTTACTTAATTTTTTGTCATAAATATGCAAGTTTGTTGTTCTTATTAAACATTTGAATCACATTTTGTAACAAAAAATCAACTAACATTTTATTATTACTTACAGCTTCATTTCTATAAACCAAAACTTGAATATGTTTCCTTAAAGTGCCAACAATTGGGTAGTTTACCCTAATTCTTTTTTATCATTGTACGTTTTATACTTATTATGGATATCCAGAAAGAAGACAACCTTTCATTGATATGTTCTCTATACTTGTCTGTTTGAAGGTTGGAGACAATGATGTTTCTTGAATGAGAGAATGGTTTTGGACTTGCATTGTCTTTAATTTGTTTTACATCACAACGTTTCAACTGGTAAGTATCTCCAGTCGTCTTCAGGTGAATACTAAATAAGTAAAGTAACTACAGATCTATTTATACTAGTTAGATATACTGGAGCATGACTGAGATGGGTGCAGTCATGCGTTTAATTCTTGTGCGGTATTTTAAGTTTACATCTACTTAACAAAGGTTTCCAGATATTTCTTATATCTAGTGAGGGCTTACTAAAACAATCTGGGTTCTGGTATATGATAGCAGCTTCCTTGAACTTCCTCTTCCTCCAATGTGGTTCTTTGTGCAGGATTCGAGCTTCTGTCCACTTAATGTGATGACCGTGTGTCCAGGCATGGTCAGCTGCCCCTAATTTTTCGGTTTCTCCTTTAAGCGTGTTGTTTCTGTGTTCCTTGACCCTAGTTTCAAGTGGCCTTAGAGTCTCACCAATGTAGGATCTGCCACATTCGCAGGGAATCTGATAGACACAGTTTTTCCTATCTTTTTGACTTGTTGGTTTCGTCTTCGTCAGGTGGCTTCTTAAAGTGTCTTTTGAGCTGAATACCGTATTAATGTTGTATCGTTGTCCTAGTCTTCTAATTCTCTCAGATACTCCTTTGACATACGGAATGTTGAGTGTTGATTGTGACTCTACTGGCTTCTTTTGTGTATTTGACCGATTCTTGCGATTTTCCATTAGTTTATCAACTAGATGCCCGGGGTAGCCATTTTTGTTGAGGTCGGTCTTGATGTACGACCTCAACAAAAATGGCTACCCCGGGCATCTAGTTGATGAAGCCGAAAAATCAGGGGCAGCTGACCATGCCTGGACACACGGTCATCACATTAAGTGAACAGAAGCTCGAATCCTGCACAAAGAACCACATTGGAGGAAGAGGAAGTTCAAGGAAGCTGCTATCATATACCAGAACCCAGATTGTTTTAGTAAGCCCTCACTAGATATAAGAAATATCTGGAAACCTTTGTTAAGTAGATGTAAACTTAAAATACCGCACAAGAATTAAACGCATGACTGCACCCATCTCAGTCATGCTCCAGTACATCTAACTAGTATAAATAGAGCTGTAGTTACTTTACTTATTTAGTATTCACCTGAAGACGACTGGAGATACTTACCAGTTGAAACGTTGTGATGTAAAACAAATTAAAGACAATGCAAGTCCAAAACCATTCTATCATTCTCTATACTTAAAGATAATATAATTAATCATGGATCATTTAGCGCCATGGTCTACTGGTAAATAACGTATTAATTTGGAGAAAAGTGTAGTTTATTCGGCTATTTTTTAAAATAAATATATACTATTATATATTTTTGAAAAGCCCAGAAAATGTTTAATTCAATAAGTTAAAAATATATGGGGTTCCCAGTTTAAAAATATAGATATTTGCTTTATAACTAAAAAACGGATGACGCAAGAAAATAACTAACTACGTCACTGGATTCTTCGGAAAAAGTTCTCTACGAATACCTTTTCGTCTCTCTAATAAGTTAAAAGACAACTGAGATACCATAGGTGTCCCAAAAGTGATAATTTTCATTTTCACCCTGTATCTCAAAAACCAAGACGGCTATGAAAATTTAGTTGACGGCATGTTTAGTTTTACAAGAGAGTAGTACAGTGCTGCGAGAACCGCAACTCTCTATCTTTAAATATAAGAGAGATACCCTACAAAAGTGCCCAAAAATGGACACCCTGTACGCTAAATACCGTAGTTTAAGATTACTTTTTTCAGCAAGCAATTTTTTTTCCTCTGAGGGCCCGACCATGGGCCGATGCACTTAGCCCAGGTTTGGTCCATTGTAGTCACCCTGTTTATTAGTCATAATCACTCTGTGATCCTATTTCCTTAGACTAGTTTGTGTAGGTCAAAGTAGGGATAGAAGAGGGGTTCACCATCCTCCATTTCCTCCAAGGCCTCTGCGCATGCCCAGACAGTGCGCAGACGTGTGTCATATGTCATACGTCATCTGTCATGTCACACTCTTGGGCGTGAGCTATTTGGGCATTAGCTACTTGGGGCGTTAGCTACTTTGGCATTAGCTACTTGAGCGTTAGCTACTTGGGCAATAGTATTCATTATAGGCAACGTGTTTAGGATGATGTTATATTATGTTTAGGAAAAGATGGCGGCTGTCACCTGTCAATTAAGATATGTCAAGACCACCTGTCACTTGTCAAATGCTAAAATTAAAATCTAACACGTGAAATGTATTCAGGGTGACGTCATAAGTCGTTTAAAGAAAACACGAACGCGATCGGTCAACTGGTTTGGAAGATATAGTTTTTTGCGATTAGTGCCCTTATGCCTCGAGACGAAGCGCTGAAATTCTGGTTGTAGACAGAGGTATATTGGACCTATCTAGAAGTGAAAGATTTTTTCAAATATCTCAAGTACTAACGGCGTTAGATGTATTAAACCATTAGGGCCTTAACACAGCACAGTCGTGCAAAGCACTGATAATGTTTATTTCTTAGTAGGAATATACCTCGTATATTAATTATATTTACAAATTACTGTACCACCAGTAAAATCGTCAAAGTGTCAAAACGACACATCTAAAAATTTTAATTTTTTCAGTATTTACATTAATAATCTATACCTATACAACCTCATAATCAAAATACATCCAAGTATTCGAATTATCAGTAAAACCATAATAACTGTCAAAACGGCACCTCAGATATTTATAATTTTATCTAATATATTCATTATTAAGCCATACCTATAGAACCCCGCAATAAAAAAATAAGGACATTTTGGAAATGCGCAGAAGCCGAAATCGGTGTTTCGGAGTTAAATACGAGGAAATATCATGCGCATATAGCGAAAAAAGTACCTTCGGTACTCCGGATGCCAAAGGGCACCTTTTAAATATATATTTGAAAAACACTTCATTTCGACATTTTTGGGAAAAATTAAACGAAAAACATAATGGGGCAGACGTCGTAATACATTCTATATATGAAACAATAATCGAGAGAATATCTATTATAAAATATATTAGAATCTTTAGATATCATACTTTAGTAAAAAGACTTGTTCTAACAAGATGATGATCTCATCAAGCGAGAAAAATCAACTTGTATGTAATTAATATGCAAATCATTAGTGAACGGAGATTGCAAGTATTTTTCCAACTATCACGCTATAATGACCTCAACACGAGGAGAAAGTCACCCGGCTTGCAACGTGTTTCGCGGATGTAATTAATATTCAATGTCGTGACTGGTACGTACAAAGTGAAGGGTATAGGGTATAAATACAGTGGAAAACAGGCAAGTAGCATCAGTTATCATCGAGCAGAAGTCGTGACTTGTTGTGAAGATTAGCAAACAGTATAAAATTAATAATATCGTAAGTACCATATTTATTATTATATATATATATTATATTGTGTGTTATTTATCTATCTAAGCCATGCATTAAATAAAGAATTCGTTCTAAACAATCACTATCTGCATTATTTAAGGGTAATATAGGATGTAAGAGAGTACTAAAGGGGTTGATATAAGTGATTATTAAAGGGTTATATTGATGCTCGCCAAATATTATGTTATGATGTGAACGCTAATTATTATTTAAAACAATTTTACAGAAAATGTTTGTTTGTGAGCATTGTCAGCGTTCATTCACCAGAAAGGACAACCTCAAACGTCATGGAGATTGTAGACTTGCAGCTAGAGTCTGCCAAACTTGTGAAGCCAGTTTTGCATCAGAAGGGGCTCTTCGGCGACATCAGCAAGAAAAACAACATAGAGCCCCCAAAAGACAAACGATGCCTTCACAAGGACCCATGGCCAAGAGGGCTAGACTCGTTTCGTTAGATGGTAAGTTATTGCATAATATTGTGTAAGATTAGGTATTACATCATATTGCGTAAGATTAATCAGATATTGCATCATACTGTGTAAAATTAGATATTTTATCATGCTATTATAAAAAGCGATAAGACACTCCTAGGCAACCCGTCTAAATTATTTGCTATAACTACCTACATATGTCTCGCTCTTATATGAACATCATCAGAGAACAGGAAATTAAAACAAAACAATACGAAGGCGTCATTACAGATATTTTTAAGTGTAATAATTGTATAAAAAGTTATCTAAGCGAATATTGTAATTTATTTCAGAACCATCAACGTCAGGTTCATCTTCGCAGCAGCAGAGGCATTGCAGCGATTGCAAGCTAGATGTGCCTGTCTCCCGCTGGTCCAGCCACCTAAGGACCTTACGTCATCGGGAGAACTGCTATGCAGTGCAGGAGGAAGGTGTAGAACTAATTAAAACATCATTCCGGAGCCGAATTGCTACCTATCGACTTTCCACAAACCAAGATCCCACCAACGTCCCCAGGTTCCTGGCGCATCTAAAAGAAAAATTTACAAGGTTGGTGGGAGGCATTGTTTCAAAATATGAACAACTGAAAGTCGGGGTAGAGCTTTTCGGCCGCTTCCTCCTGCAGACGAACGAGTCGGCTGAGGACAAGTCCTTTAACACTAAGTATGTGCTGGTGAATGGAGCGACGGACCTGGAGGAGCTGTTCGAACAGTTTGCTGCCATCCTAGACCGAAAGTATTCAGAGTTTTCGGAAAAGGATAGTGGTAAGTATTATTGTAAGCGTTTAAAAAAACTTTTACTAATATTTTTTAAATCATAATACTTAACCATGTTTCTATTGTTACAGGGTGGACTCTCCAGCAGCTTCTTTATTTAGAATTAGGAATTAATAAAATCAACCCTCTAAAGGCATCATCCTACATCCCGCTACCAAAGGAGATTGAAGCAAAGAAAGCTGTTTTAAACATTCAAAACACAGACCTAAAGTGTTTCATGTGGTCAGTCTTGGCAGCCTTGCATCCGGTTCATTGGACTCAAAATGCAAATAGAGTCGCGAACTATATGCCTTTTGAGAACGAACTGGACTTTACAGGTATGGAATTTCCGATTAAACTTAGTGATATATCTAAATTTGAACGCCTTAATAATATTTCTATCAATGTTTATGGTCTAGAAAAAGTCTATGACAATGGTAAAAATAGTATTGAAGTCTTGGGTCCCTTATACTTTACTACATCTCGTAAGGAGAGACATGTGAATTTGTTATTAATCAGCGATGATTATGAAAATAGTCATTACTGTTTAATAAGAAACATGTCTCGACTGATCTCAAGTCAATTATCTAAACGTAAAGAAGCTAAGTATTTATGTGATGGTTGTTTAACATATTTTTATTCAGAGCAAAAATTAAAAGCTCATCAAGAACATGATTGCGGACACGTTTTGGCTAAAGTACCGACAACAGATTTAAAAAAGAATAAATACGGAGAAGAAGTCCCTGAGAATATTTTGAAATTTGCAAATTTTGAAAAGAAATTAAAGGTACCTTTTGTTGTTTATGCCGATTTCGAGACAATCCTTGAACCTATACCCACAGAGGAAAATGAGTTGGACCCTGATACATCCTATACTGTTAAAACTCATAAACATGTACCCTATTCATTTGCATACTACATTAAATGTGATTTTGATGATGCATATTCAAAGTATCAAAGTTATAGAGGACAGGACGCACACAAAGAATTTGTAAAACGGTTAGATGTTGATTGTAAATCAATATACAACCATTTTATGAAGGAAGTGGTGCCAATGTTACCTATGACGGCGGAACAAGAGAATGAGCATCGACAAGCACCAACCTGTCATATTTGCGAAAAACCATTTGACGTAGAAGCAAACGATAGAGTTCATGATCACGATCATTTAACGGGGCTGTATCGCGGGCCAAGTCACTCTGTATGTAACCTAAATTATAAAATTCCCAATTTTATTCCCATATTTTTCCATAATATGTCCAATTTTGATTCCCATCTGTTTGTCAAGGAATTGGCTTGCGATGAAGAAAAGTTGGACGTTATCCCCCAAAATAAGGAAAAGTATATTTCCTTTACTAAACATATCTTGGTGGATAACGTCGAAAACAAGGAGGGAAAACAACGACAGGTATTTTTAAAATTACGCTTTTTGGATAGTTTTAGATTCATGGCTAGCGGCTTAGATAAATTAAGTCAAAATTTAAAATCAGATCAGTGTAAAACCGTGCGTAAATATTTTGCGGAACAGGATAAATTTGAACTTATTCGACAGAAGGGTGTCTTCCCGTATAATTACGTAGATTCATTTTCAAAATTAGACGAAAACAAGCTTCCATCACAAAAAGACTTTTACAACAAACTAAAAAATGAGAACATTACCACCGATGATTATAAGCGTGCTTGGAAGGTATGGAATTTATTTGAATGTAAAAGTTTAGGCGAATATTCTGATATTTATTTAAAATCCGACGTATTAATTTTGACAGATGTCTTTGAAAGTTTTAGAGACGTGTGCCTGGCTACTTATGGCCTTGATCCTGCGCAGTACTTTACTGCGCCGGGTCTTTCGATGGATTCCGCTCTCAAGGCCACATCCATCCAATTGGAGATATTAACCGATCTAGACATGGTGCACTTCTTTAAACACGGTATTCGCGGGGGAGTCAGTCAGTGTAGTATAAGAAAAGCTTTTGCGAATAATAAATTTATGCCACATTATGACGTTAACAAACCCACCTCTTACATAGCATATTTAGACGCTACAAACCTCTACGGGGCTAGCATGTCTAAATTTTTACCAACAGGAGGCTTTAAGTTTTTAAACGAAACCGAAATTCAAAATTTGGATTATATGAATATAGCGCCTGAATCACCGACAGGATACATTTTAGAAGTTGATTTGGAATATCCGGACAGTTTGCATTATTTACATAATGAACTACCCTTTTGCCCACAATCCATTGCGCCGCCAGGGTCTAAATTCCCGAAAATAACAAAATTAATTCCAAATTTCATGAAAAAAGAGAAATATATTATTCACATTCAAAATTTACAACAAGCTTTAAATTATGGCCTTCAGCTTACAAAAATTCACCGCGCTATATCCTTTGACCAATCGCCCTGGCTTAAGAAGTACATCGATCTAAACACAGCGTTGCGAAATCAGGCCAAAAATAAATTTGAAAAAGACTTTTTTAAACTTATGAACAATGCTGTGTTTGGCAAGACAATGGAAAACGTGGAGAAACGGGTAGATGTAAAGCTCGTTACCCATTGGGAAAATATTGGTAGGAGGTTGGGGGCCGGAGCGTTAATCGCAAAACCTCATTTTAAAGATCGAACCATTTATAGCGAAAACCTGGTAGCAATCCAGATGAAAAAACAAAAAGTGGTGTATAATAAACCCATTTACGTGGGTTTTTCAATCTTGGAAATATCCAAAACAATTATGTATGACTTTTTGTACGGGTACATTAAGCCGAAATATGGCAACAGCGCGGAATTGTTATACACTGACACCGACTCCCTAATTCTAAAAGTAACAACAGATAATTTTTATGATGATATGACGACAAATTTAAGTAGATTCGATACTTCCAACTACTCACAAGATAACCCACATAATGTTCCTGTAAACCAATCTATACTTGGTAAAATGAAAGATGAGTATGCAGGAAAGATTATTTGGGATTTCTATGGAACCGGGGCGAAAGCATATTGCGTTAATGTAGAGGGAAAGTTGACTAAAAAAGCTAAAGGGGTTCCTGACTACGTCACCCAAAAAGAACTGACTCTTGACGATTATAGAGAAGCGGCTGACGTAGAAGGAACTCAGATTCATCGTAGAATGAACACTTTCCGCTCGCATGAACACGATATGTATGTCGAACTTAAAAATAAGGTAGCGCTGTCATACGCGGACGACAAGCGCTTCATTATACCCGGTTTCGAGCACACGCTTGCTTGGGGTCATAGAGATATAGTATTGTATAAGGAATCATCGGAAATTCCATAAGCTAAGACTGACCATAGCTATCTTTGTTTCAATCTTCTTGGATAGCTGATGGTTTTAGAGGGTTGTGATATTAGGTTAGGTATTTATTATATTATTTTTATTTAATTTGTTTATTTATTGTATTATTATTATTTATTGTATTAATATTTATTGTATTATTTATTATATACATAGATGAAAATGTTAATTTTTTGTATTAAAATGTGTATCATATACACAAATAAACACAGGATTTCTTTGTATTCAAATTTTTTGTCTTATTTTACCCCCTCTCCCTCTTCCCTGCTAAGGAAAAAAAAAAAACAGATGTAAATTTTTAACATTTATTTTGCAACAGTATAATATTCAATGTTTAGTTTAAACAATGTAGGTATATGTCTTGCAAATAAACGAATTAGCTTGTCAGTCCATCGAAACAAATATTTGTCTGTCATGGCATCTTCAAACTTGAGGCTTCGCTTTTCGTCATTACGATGAAACACCAAAGTGTACTGTCCAATAATCATAAAGATGTCAACCCAGTGAGTGTTGAAACAATCAAACGTACTTATGAATTCTTCAAATTCATCACTAGAAAAATAAATCTTGCCATATCCAATAGTGTCTATGATTACTTGTTTACACTCTTTTTCTGTAGTGTTAAATATAATTGTTATGTAATCATCAATTTCATAAACTCTGCTTGGCTTGATCTTGCGTACAATATTATCATTATCCTGCTGACATCGAGAAGGAGATTCAAACACTTTATCCCAAGCGGATGATGAAGAGGAGGCCGCCATTGATAAGTATTAGAGGTTAAGTTTTAACAACTGTCTAACCAAATATTTATGATCTTCGTAACACTTGATATCTTTTTTCAGCCTACGTATTTTTCGCAGATGTTCTTGGAGTTTAACTCTAAGATCGACTGTCTTAGCCATGAGCTGGACATTAAATGACTAAATTCTTATAGAACTCTTATTAATATAAATAAAAAAACAATGCATACATTTTTTAATCTTTATTTAGGTAAAAAATTATAAATATAGTCATACAAAATATAAGCATTCTTAATACTACAGCTACATACATCTAAACTATGATAAGGGCAATCAGTAATACCTCTAGATAATTTGGGTACGTTAGCACTATCTCTAATAAATTCTAAATTAATAATATATGGTAAATTATGTTCTATATCTAAAAATGTCTTTGTTAAAAATGCCTCTTTAACATGTCCCTTGAGATAAATAATGTCCGCATCTCCCAGGTCGTTGCGAATAATTGTATAAAGTTGGCTGTAGTCGGTTTCTCCATAATTGTAGTAGAGACCATGATGATTCCCATATAAAAATAATACTTGTTTTTGACAATCCTCTGACAACATGTAAAACGGCTTAGCTGGTTTAAACAGATAACTCTTCATTTGCTTCCCATCATAAATAGCCAGCTCCTTGGCGCAAAAGTCTGGGATGCAAAATCCTTGAACATCTACTATAACCACCTTCATCTTGCTGGGACTAAAGAACAACTGACTACAACATGTCTCGTACTTGGCCAGTTAAAGCCTGATACTCAAGAACACGATCATGCACAATAATACAAAAGGCTCGTGAATCCGCAGAAAAGTTTTCAGAACTTTGAAATTCCAACTTGACATCAATGGTGTTGCTCTTGATGGACTCATTTTGCTTTGTGCAATCAATAACAAAGAGGGCTCTGCTTGCAAAAGTAGTAAAGTCTAAAAGTGGTTCACTCTGCTGTTTTCCTAAATATGTTTTTTGAAAATCCGTATACATCTGATAAGCCTCGGTAAATTGGCGGTTTTCAAAATTTAAGTTTAACGCTTCGTAGGGATAAACCTCTGAATTAAGATGCAACTTGACATCAGTCACCTTTAAATTGTCAAAATAAGTACAATCGGCTTTATAGCTGTCTTTACGTTTCTTCATAAAAAATACAATAACATATCTTGCTCTCTCAGACATGGTCTTAACAGTCCAAATATCTCTCTTTGTTGTTCGTAGAGCAGGAAGCTCATGTATCTCCCAGTTTCTAAACGGAATAAATATTGATTTGTTCTTGGCAATTTCATCCAAAAGACGTAATTTTACTGCATCACTAGGATAGATGTGTTTAACTTTCAGCTCAACAGTTTTTAATTTAATTTCCGCCTTCTTATCTCCACTGGACTTGTAACAGTTGTCATCATGTCTGGCTCGAACCAGTTTAATTTTTTGTTTACCCATTAAAACATTCTTATAATCGGCAAACACTCCAAACAGCATAGAAAGGGGAATGCGAAAATTAAACTCTTTGGAGGTTTCGTCCAAGGTCTTGATTGCTACACTAGGCCAGTTCCAACCAGCAATATCTAATGCGCGGCTCTCTTGATCGTTTAGACACAGCAAATTCTTAACTGTACAAACTATTCCGGGATCTCGAATCTTTTCAATTTCTTTACCATTCACTTCATATGATATGTTGTCGAACAAAAATGCTCCAGCATTGTTGGTTAGGTTACAATCGCCAGTCTTACCAGCTGTTGTTTCCTCCTTAAATGTTCCCTCTATGTAGAGTTGAGCTTCGCTCATATCCAAAAACACATCTTGCTGATTAATAACAATCTCAATTTCGTCATTATTATTAAATGAGGTGGTGAATGGGTGATAAGTATGCCATTCTTCGCGAATGACCGACTCATCACTCTTAACTTGATTAAATATTTGAAGTTTTTCTGACATGATAGCGATAGTGTGGGCCTATAGACTGTAAATAAGCTATATTTGAAAACGTGAGTGATCCCTTTGACTTCTGACTGCAGACTGATTGACCAGCTGATGCGTTGGTGTTTAAATAACTTTTCCTATTAAACACTAACCCCATCTCGTCTAAGTTCTAATCTGATTACAACTTCTTCGCCTCTAAAATTAACTGGGTTTGATTCTTGGTCCAGTAAAGATAACGTAATGTTATATATTCTCCTCTGGTTCACTGGTAAATAAATTAAGTTTCTTGGTTCAATATTTATGCTATAACCAGGATCCACTGTTGGTGAAAATTCGTAGAGAGTGTGCGATGGATTATTTGTATAGTACGAACCGGAAATAATGTTACACTCTACTCTGATGGTAGCAACTTGTATAATTTCAACTGGTAGATCTGATTCATACAGCTTACCAGCTGTTAGAACTTGTGGTGAGAATCCCAATAACTTTGCAATGCTATCCTTTGGTTCAAAGTTTATGTGGTATACGCTCTTCAACTCACACCGTAACGTATTGTTGTTGGGTTTGAGTGATATAATAAGGTTCCGCTCTGGAGCAGTTGCCTTAGAATCAGCGAGATGTTTCTGCAAAAATTGTTCAATATCTTCCAACTCGTAGGATCCAGTTGGTATTTCCACTACTTGTTCTTCTTGTTTATCAACTTTGTAATAAAACTTGTTACGGCCTTCTTCAATATTTGGGATAGTATTCCAAGTACTTAGCGAAATCAATGCTAAAGAGTAATCGTATCTCGAATCTAGTTCTATTGGAGGTACAAAATAAGATTCAAGCCGACTAGTACGACCCTTTAACGTGAACGTTTGAGACATGACTGATGTGAGACAATAACATTCCTATATTTTATAAAGTTTTATTATTATAGAGAAATGATAATGCCAAGTGGCCGCAATTTGATGTTTTATAATCCTGATATTGGTCATAGTTGAAATAAATTTTCGTTTTTTTCATATACTTGACAAATTCTTTTGGTGGTTTCAAGTTGCCAAAACTATCGAAATATACAACTTTATCACCATTCTTCTTATAAGCTACCCAATGTGTACCGTCTCCTGTATTTCGATCCAAATTAACAACACCGCACTCTGTTTTTCGGGGTGTATTCGGTAATGTATCTCGCATAAATACACCTCGAAAATTAGGAATCTTTAAACGAGTGGCATATAATCTAATATCTTGATCGGTCAAAGGACGTTCAGGTAGCTTTATTGGTAGTTTTTTGGCATTTTACGTAAAAACAAACCATAGCCTGTCTTGTGTTTTTTCAAATACAAGCCACTGCCCTTCTTCCCCAATGCAATAGCCTCCATTGTCTCGTTGTGTCGTTGTGATTCTTTTAGTTTGTCTTTGGCACTCTGAGCATCATTAACTGCCTTGGCAATACCAGCAGCTCCACCACTTAATGCCCCGAGCGCGCTAAGTCCAGCAAATATCGGAATAAGTGGTAGAATACCACCTTGTTTTGGTAGTGGAATTACTCGAGGAACCTTGATTCTTTTGGAGCCACCAATTTTCTTCACTGTTACTCGTGCTGCCTTTAGTAAGTTACTTAAAGTCTTCTTTCTACCAACATTCCCCGAACCTGAATGTTTAAGTTGTTTCTTAATCTGTCTTACAACCGAAGACAAGCATACAGATCTCTTTGTCTTCTTGCTGCCAGCACCTAACTTGCGTTTGACCTTCATAGCGTTTGTTACTAGCCAAGCTGATGTCTTTTCACCTAAACTAGAATCCTTGGCCTTGACACGTTCCCAAGCTTTGTTTTCTAGTACTTTATCTGCTTTATGTCTGTGTTCCAAGTCGGTGGACTTTGAGTATTCAATGTCGTGATCACGGCAATAACTATCCAATTTATTCTTTGGCTGATCTCCTCGAGCTAATCGTTTTTGCAGCTTTGTTCCAGGACCACAATATGAATAGCCAGGCAGGTGGAGTTCTACTGGTAATGTGCTTATAACGCTATTTAACACACCTGCACCCTGTGACGTTTGCATTAGTAATGATGTCATTGAAGAGTGCAGACTTATACTTATAGAGATGCGGAAAGAGAAACAGAACATTTGTATTAAAGTACATAATTTTGATATGCAGAAAAAATCGGGAAATAGGAAACATGGCCGGCTTCTACCGTCCACCATAAGAGCTTTAATATGTGGCTCAAGTAATTGTGGCAAGACCGCTGTAATGATAAGTTTATTAATTGATGAAAACGGCTTAAGATTTGAGCATGTATATGTGTATTCCAAATCCCTGCAACAAGACAAGTACGAATTTCTGCGAAAGGCCTTACAGCATTCACGTCTTAGATATTTCGGCTATAGCGATAATGATGATGTTCTAGATCCTTCCAGTGCCCTGCCTCATTCTGTGTTTATATTTGACGATGTAGCCTGCGAGAAGCAAGATAAAATACGTAATTATTTCTGTATGGGGCGTCATAATGATATCGATTCATTCTACCTCTCTCAAACATACTCCAAGATTCCGAAACAGCTGGTTCGTGACAATGCTAATGTACTGATATTATTCAAACAGGATGATTTAAACCTGAAACATATCTACGATGATCATGTAAATACAGACATGTCCTTTGATACTTTTAAGCGTGTATGTTCCGAATGTTGGAAAGATAGGTATGGATTTTTAGTTATTGTTAAAGATAATGATATTAATAAGGGACGGTATCGTAGCAAGTTTGATACTTATTTATTACCCTAAGTCATAACACATCAGTCCAACACATGACGTCATTGAGTATAGACGTGTCTTAACAAATCAAATCAATAACACAACATAGCTGTTTTAGCTGTTTTTAAACAGGGCTGTTTTAGCTGTTTTTAAACAGGGTTGTTTTAGCTGTTTTAAACAGGGCTGTTTTAGCTGTTTTTTAAACAGGGCTGTTTTAGCTGTTTTTAAACAAGGCTGTTTTAGCTGTTTTTAAACAGGGCTGTTTTCGCTGTTTTTAAACAGGGGTGTTTTAGCTGTTTTTATCGGCGTTTTTAGCTGTTTAGCAATTATGGCTTCTTATTTGAAAAATCTCGATAAGGATGTTAAGCGAAGAATTATTCAGGCGGGTAATACCATACGAAAGAAATATTTAGCGCTAAAGTTGGAACGTGGTGAGGAGGATGATTCGCTTAATAGATTCTTAACGCCCATTACAAACCCATTAAATAAACTGGTTGAAGCATCTATTGATAAGAAAAACTCTAAAAAACGTAAAATAAAAATCGAAACTTCTGATGATGTCAAACCTCCTCCCTTGAAAAAAATCGAACTAAAACCACAAGTGCAATTTCTAACTGATGAAGCACAGTATGGTGATGTTGATCATTCTGATGATGTGTTTGAAGAAGCCTTTCAAGACCCTGCAGAAACATCGTTGCAAACTATGAAAGATGCTTTTGAAACTTCTCTTCGAAATTCGGAAGTGTTTAATAAGTTTATCGAGCAATACCCTGAGATCACTCAAGAATATGTAAAAAAATATTGGTATGACTCTCCTGAAATAGATGCAAAGGGAATAAAATACAATGTTGAAAATGATTCTTGGCAAATAGGATCAGAGCCTGTAAACTTTTTAGCAGATGGAAGCATTCAAGTAGGTAGCATCAAGTATAAAGGAACTCTGGGTTTATATGACTTGTTGTTTTTAAAAGATCCTAAATTTCACACTAAAGCTGATGAACAAGAATATGGAGATATTCTTAAACGCACCGGTCTATACATGAAACAAACTGGTCAGCTAAAGGGTAATAGATCTAATAAATATACATCTATTGTTAGACCGCTCTTGTCATCAACATCTAAGTTACCTTCGCCCAATATTACAACCAGGCAAATACACACAAGATCCAAATCGGAGAGAGGAAATAAATCAGGATCCTCCCTAATGCAATATAATGAAAAACCTAAGGAGTTTGTATACTACGACGACGTGAACGAGTTGGTTGAAAGATTGAAAAAGTTGGAAGCTTCTGAGGTAGTTGGCAATAATAATAACAGAAACGAAATCTTTAGTATATTACACGAATTGGAACGACTTGGAGTAATTGAATTTTATTAATACAGCGGTTTATTTATTCAACGTCATTATAGTACTAGCCATGAATAAGTTCGGACGTTCGTTACCCTCCTCATCTCAGCAAAAAATGATTCGAGTGCTACAAGCACCAAACCTAATTGCTGTTACTGGGGATGGCGATTATAATTTTTCAGATCATCGACTTTGTAACGTTAAATCGCCAACAGATGCCTCTGATGCTGTAAATAAAAAATTTGTAGATGATTTGGTGGTTTCACTTTCAGCTAAAATTGATAGATCTGTGAGTGATTGCATTATACAAACACAGAAGCAAATGGATAATTTTACAAATACAAACAAGGACTATTCGGAATCTGTAGCCAAGCAAATGCGAGAACATATGACTATTTTGAATAAAGAACTATCTAGTCATAATGATTCACTTAAGCTTGTTGATGACAAGTTAAAAGATAGAGTTTTAAAATTAGATAATCAAGTTAAAAAACAGCTAAAGGACATACAATCTGCTCATCAGCAAGCTGTAGAACGGTTATCAGCACAATTTGATACCCTAGAAAATATCTTGAAGGGGTACATAGATATATCTCTTAAAAATTCTCTTAAACCCGTTATTGAAGAGGTAAAAACTGTTAGTAATAATATATTGAAGTTAAAGCAGCGGGTCGACTTGTTGAAATAATATTATTCAGTATAAATTTAGCTACACACTAAAAAATATTTATTAAGTTTGTAAAAATGGCGAAGAGCATTACCAAAGCGAGGGAGCAGGTTGTTAATGAGTTACATAGACCGGCTAGAACTAAATTTAAACGTCGTAGATTTCTACAGTATGGATTAGATGATACTTTTGCATCCGATCTTGCTCAACTCGATCAGTATGCTCGAGAGAACCGCGGATTTAAGTACATATTGGTTGTAATTGACTGTTTTTCGAAATTTTTGTGGACACGCCCTCTCAAGTCCAAAACTGCTCAGGAGGTAACTACTGCTATGGAACATATACTTAAACATTCAAAGAGAATACCGAAAAAATTAGTCACCGATAATGGGAAAGAATATTACAACTCTAATTTTCAGAATCTTTTGAAGAAACATAATATACATCATTATAGCACCTTTAGCATTTTAAAGGCTTCCATTGCCGAACGTGTAATTCGAACAATAAAGGAAAAGTTGTTTAAGTTGTTTACCTTGAATGGCAATCATAAATGGATCGACTTGTTGGAACAAGTTACAGATACTTATAATAATACAAAGCATCGTACTATTGGTATGAAGCCTAAAGATGTGACTAAAAACAATGAGTCAGAATTATTAAATTCTGTTTATAATGATCTCAAGGTTGTAGGGAAACAGAAATTTAAAGTCGGTGATGTTGTTCGTATAAGTAAAGCTAAGCATGTTTTTGAAAAAGGATATGTGCCTAACTGGACTACTGAGCTGTTTAAAATTATCAAAGTACAGATTACCAATCCAACGACGTATTTAATAGAAGATCTGCAAGGGCACCCTATAAGTGGTGGTTTCTACGAATACGAATTGCAAAAGACTAAACAACCTGATGTGTTTCTTATAGAACAAATTTTACGCAAAAAAGGCAAGAAAATGTATGTCAAATGGCTTGGTTTTGATAAATCTCACAACAGTTGGGTCGATATGTCTAAGGATGTGGTTTAAATTTATTCATGTCGCGTGTTTTTTAGAATAAACAGGTTTCAACAGGTTTGTTTGTTCTCGTTACTGATTGGTTAAATATATCTATAAATACCGTTTTTCCCTCGGCTGTTTCTTCAGTTACAAATCAACAAGCATAGTATGTCGTCTAAAGTGTCTAAAAAGCGTGGGTTTGTTCTCTCATCGGAGGCGGTAATGAGTACCATCACCGCAGAAGCTCTTGCAACAGATGTATCTGTTGTGCTGTTGAAAAAGTTTGATAACTACATAGATTGGGTCCAAGTTATAAATTGTGAGAGGTTAAATGAAGCATCGACGTTTCTTCCTGCGTTTCTACACTTTATCAGCAAGGTGAAATTGGTGAAACCATGGTTGAACAGAAAGCTTAAACATCATACAAAAAAAGATCAATTACTCAAGTGTTTTCAAGGGCCTCTTCAATTTTCATTGGAAGAGAATAATGATGAAAGTCAAACCACATCTATACCCACTTATCTCTTCATGTATGGCCGTCGTTATAAACGAGATGAGTTATTACACGATACTCTGTACATTGAAATAATTTTTACTGCTTACCTATCACTTCGAATAAAAGATGCGTCAAGACGAAAAAAAGTGTTATATCTAGCAGTACATCCTAAATTTAAAAAAATCTTAAATTATTTGCAAAATACCGATGTAAAAGTTTATATATCTGATGTTGTCTGTACTTGGAAGTTTGAAGAATCATATATTGGAGGAATTTTATCCATTTGTATAACGGAAATACCTGGAGATAATACGGCAAAGTTGGAAGGGCTCCACTTGTACTATTTACTTGAGCACAAATATTTACCCATATGGGCTAACAATGCTTCTCTATTAGCAAGTCAAGCTTATGCAAAAGAAAGACAAGATCTGTGTGATGCACCATCCTCCAACTGTAGCATCTGTCTATTGCACAAGTCGTTATTTGTTGATAAGCGCATCAAATATAGTGATTACGAGGACGTTCATTTCCGAGAAAAATGTTTTTATAAGCTGACATTTCGTGGATACTGGGATATGCTTAGTATGCTAAAACCGCTGGGTACATGGTTACAAACACAATTATTACAGTCTAATATCCTCCCAACCCAATTTCAAACTGTAGAAATTACAACACAGAAAATTATAGAAGTCGAGGGCATGATTCCACATTTACATGGATGTATTAAACTATTTGAAAGCATCGATGGAGAATGGAGTATTGTGCTTGATGTTAAAAATACAAATTACTCATCTAATTTCGGAGACCCAGAGTTGCTTAATCAAACATTTAAAATAAATACAACGTCTTTTGTATAATCTCATTATTTGAGAACATTATGCCGTTTTGCCACGTCTGCAGCCGCGAAGTCGTATCGCTTAGTAGCCATAATCGTACGACAAAACACAAACAGAATTGTTGTGTGGACTTTGACTCTGATGTAAAACTTGTTCAAACAGCTTTTAAGAACCGGCTTGTTACTTATCATGTATCCGGTGATTCACACTCGACCGATGTTAAGCTTTATTTAGAATCATTGAAAGATAAAATTATTTCATTGTTAAAACAGGTTTTGAATTCAAATCTAAAAATAAAAGTCAATATGGAGCTATATGGCCGTTATCTGTTGAGTTCAACAAAAGAACAGGAAACCAAATCTTTTAACTCCAAGTATAGTGTTATTGATCAACACACTAATTTGGAAGATTTTTATACTCTTTATCAAAATATTTTAATAACCAAAGCTTCAGAATTTAGGGAGGTGGGTAGCGGTTGGGCTTTGTCTAAGCTGCTGTTTCTAGAACTCAACATAAATAAATTCAATCAAGGAGTGGGGGTATAATATAAACAGCTTTATGTTTGTTAAACCCAGTTTAATTCCAATCATGTTTGACGATAGTTGGCTTTCTGACTACTCTGCAGACTTTAGTGAAATGGTGGAAGATGATGATGACACCTCTCGAAGTTCGACTCCGTATTGGAAGTATCTCGATAGTATGATTTTAAGAAGCAAGGAAGAAATTAGAAGTGAAAAAAAGTTTTTAAATGAAGTGTGTTATCCTGCTGGCCATTTCAAGATAGTGGTAGGACTCAGTGTCGCCAGAGGAATGCTTCCAAGCGTAAAGTTAACAAATACACTTTTAAATCTACCTGAAGAACAAGTTTCAATCTCTCTGGCTAACTTTGACTGGTATGAATTTCTCAAAATGGCTTCCAAGATGCTTGAAGAAAATGGATCCGGTGAAACTGTAGCAACCACCGTATCTGAAACTGAAAATTTTACCATATCCACAGCAGTTCTGTTGGGAGAAAAAATAATTAATCTTAAATGTGATAATGTTACATTATGTTTTTGCTGTAATGACATGCATTATATTTTATGTATTAAACATTTAGTTAATTATAGGTTAGAATTAGTAAAAAACTTAGACTTTAGAACCGCTTATGATGATTTATTGAGATATGCTTGTTATTATGTTAATATAGATAACACCATTATTGATGTTGTTAAAAGTATTTGTAATTTAAACATGTCTGAACAGAATTATTATATTTTAGAGTTATTGCATTATAATCCGCAGAAGGTGATGGATGATTTTGATAAAATATATATGTGTACTGATGTTTAATAAATGAATAAATAAACAATTTCATGTTTTATTTCTTAGTATAGTTACAACTCTCTAGATAGAAACATGTACATAATGGATAGTGTAGATCGTCTAGATTGCGGTGATGATGGTCTTGGGCTGATTCGAAATTTTGAAGACAGATTAATCACATTTACTGGGTGGCGCAATAAAGTTAATCCAGAAACCCTAGCATATGCAGGTTTTTATTTTACACAACATTCTGATGTGGTTAAATGCGCTTTTTGTCACTGCGAATTTGATGGTTGGAAGGAAGGAGATGATCCTCTAGTAGATCATTACAAGTACGCTAAACACTGTAAATTGGCAAAAATGTTATGGAAGTGCAGACAGCTTAAATCAAATAAGCCATTCAGACCTGTTAAAGAGAAAAAGATTCAAAAACTAGAGCCATTCTGCTATAAACGAAGTGGTTTTTACTTAATAGTTTTACTGATAATATTTATAACGGGTCTGTTTCATAGTTATGAAGCTATAAGTATCTTTAAGAAGAAAATTTAACTCATTTATATTCCAACCATGGCTGCGTTAAGTTCATCATATGTACTCCTGGTGACGCTGGTGCAAAATGTGTTTTACGTGTACACTCCTTTTAACGTTCGGAACGTGTCAGTAATGATTGAAACCAATGACTTTCCATCTAATAATACATGGTTAAAGATGCCTTTTGAGATGATTGATAAGAAAATTACTCCTGTCTCTTACATACCAGTCCCATCAGCAGCTAACGAACTGTTTCGCTATAAGGTTAAGCTCTTGTTCCGAGATAACACTATTGGCGAAACAGATTGGAAGACTTTAATCAGCGTATACAAGAACGCCACTCTCCCCCAATGCGACAACTCTACATCAACCGACGATTTAGATGTCTCAACCAGCAATTATAGTTTAATTGTATTCATAGCTGTAACCTGTTTCTTATTACTAGCAATTAATTTATATAGAATTACTAAAACTCTGTATGTAATATGGCTAAATAAATAATTATTTTATTACTTGAGTGTTTTATTTCGCTAAATAATAGTTAATTGATTCCTGGTACAAGATGAATATTATGTTACTAGGAAATAAAGATGACGCAATCTTAAGAGCGCATTACCAATACCGTATTATACGAGGTATGTAAATATAATTAATATACGAGGTATATTCCTACTAAGAAATAAACATTACCAATGCTTTGCACTACTTTATCGTGTTAAGGCCCTAATGGTTTAATACATCTAACGCCGTTAGTACTTGAGATATTTGAAAAAATCTTTCACTTCTAGATAGGTCCAATATACCTCTGTCTACAACCAGAATTTCAGCGCTTCGTCTCGAGGCATAAGGGCACTAATCGCAAAAAACTATATCTTCCAAACCAGTTGACCGATCGCGTTCGTGTTTTCTTTAAACGACTTATGACGTCACCCTGAATACATTTCACGTGTTAGATTTTAATTTTAGCATTTGACAAGTGACAGGTGGTCTTGACATATCTTAATTGACAGGTGACAGCCGCCATCTTTTCCTAAACATAATATAACATCATCCTAAACACGTTGCCTATAATGAATACTATTGCCCAAGTAGCTAACGCTCAAGTAGCTAATGCCAAAGTAGCTAACGCCCCAAGTAGCTAATGCCCAAATAGCTCACGCCCAAGAGTGTGACATGACAGATGACGTATGACATATGACACACGTCTGCGCACTGTCTGGGCATGCGCAGAGGCCTTGGAGGAAATGGAGGATGGTGAACCCCTCTTCTATCCCTACTGGTCAACTAGGGAAACGGTCAGGATGCGTGAATCTAGTGCCTCTTCCGATTTACTCGCAATGGCAAACTATGTGCTTTTTTTTTTATGATAAAACGCCTGCACTGTAGGAAAAATCCTTTAAGGCGCTCTGGGAGCGGTGCGAGTGCGAAAAAAGCGATTAACGTTGGTCTTGAAACGTTGAAGATTGTATTCATTGGAAAACACGACCTCAGGAAGATCATTCCACAAAGATGACGTTCTCCAGATGAAAGAATTCTTGAACAATGAAGTTCGAGGAGTACTAAGCTGAACAACATATTGATGAGCGGCAGTGGTTCGCCGTGTATTTCTGTTTTGAATTGCTCTAGGTGGAATCAAGTGGGCAATGTCAGTCGAACACCTGCCATGGAAATATCTGTAAAAGGGAGCCTAATCACCAACCTGTCTTCGATGCTCCAGGCTATCGAGGGTCTTGGTCAGCTCGGGGTCGCCGATCAGACGAATGGCTCTCCTTTGAATGGAATCCAGTAGCCGAAGGGTGTGATTGGGTGCAGAGCTCCAGACATGAGAGCAATATTCTAATGATGGTCGAATCTGGGCTTTGTAGAGTGTCAAAAGTTGATGAGGTGTGTACAACCTTTTGGTGCGGAAAAGTACACCAAGTTTCTGTGCAGCTGCCTTGGCAATTGCGGCAACGTGATCATGCCAAGACATATTACCTCCCAGATTGACCCCCAGCAAATTAATAGACGGTGCCAGGGGAATTGCGTGTCCTGCCATGACTATATCCGGTTCTGCAATGTTAACCTTTTTGGAGAAGACTGCTGCCTGTGTTTTCTTAGCATTAAATTCGACTTGGTTACTGTCACCCCAAGCCAAAATTTCGTCCAGGTCTTTGTTGAGGCGCAATACTTCATGCTGCCTGCGAAGATGTGCGTCGGCAGCGGATGTTTGGGGAGTCAAGGTAAAAGATGAGACAAGTGTGCTGTCATTAGCAAAGCTATAAATTGGATTTTGGGTTTTCACTAGAAGGTCGTTAATATACAGTAAAAAGAGGGTAGGCGACAATATATACTGTTTCCTTACTTTTGCCGTATATTCTGCAGTTAAGGTATTCATTGTACAGTTGCATTCTGTGCAGATGATTCTGTGCGTATATCCTGGGTGGATAGGATAACCAACGAGGAAGTGCTAAGGAGAATAGGTAAAGGCAGAAGTAGAGGGAGTTGATTCCTTCACCATCAATTTGCGGAGGTCCCTTCTGCGCATGCCCAGGCAGTGCGCAGGCGCGTGTCATATGTCATACGTCATCTGTCATGTCACACTCTTGGGCGTGAGCTACTTGGGCATTAGCTACTTGGGCGTTAGCTACTTTGGCATTAGCTACTTGGGCGTTAGCTACTTGGGCAATAGTATTCATTATAGGCTCCGTGTTAAGGATGACGTCATATTATGTTTAGGAAAAGATGGCGGCTGTCACCTGTCAAATAAGATATGTCAAGGTCACCTGTGACTTGTCAAATGTCAAAATTAAAATCTAACACGTGGGTCGGGTTCAGGGTGACGTAATAAGTCGTTTAGAGAAAACCCGAACACGATCGGTCAACTGGTTTGAAAGATATAGTATTTTGCGATTAGTGCCCTTATACCTATCAGTGGAGTGCTGAAATTCTGGTTGCAGGCAGAGGAATATAGAACCAATCTAACAGTGAAGGAATTTTTCAAATATCTCAACTAATAACAGAGCTAGATGTATTAAACCATTAGGGCCTTAACATTATAAAGTCATGCAAAGCATTGGTAATGTTTATTTCTTAGTAGGAATATACCTCGTATATTAATTATATTTACATACCTCGTATAATACGGTATTAGTAATGCGCTCTTAAGATTGCGTCATCTTTATTTCCTAGTAGCATAATATTCATCTTGTACCAGGAATCAATTAACTATTATTTAGCGAAATAAAACACTCAAGTAATAAAATAATTATTTATTTAACCATATTACATACAGAGTTTTAGTAATTCTATATAAATTAATTGCTAGCAATAAGAAGCAGGTTACAGCTATAAATACAATTAAACTATAATTGCTGGATGAGTCATCTAAATCCTCGGTTGATGTAGAGTTGTCACATTGGGGGAAAGTGGTGTTCTTGTATACGCTGATTAAAGTCTTCCAATCTGTCTCGCCAATAGTGTGATCTCGGAACAAGAGCTTAACCTTATAGCGAAACAGTTCGTTAGCTGCTGATGGGACTGTTATGTAAGAGGCAGGAGTAATTTTCTTATCAATCATCTCAAAAGGCATCTTTAACCATGTATTATTAGATGGAAAGTCATTGGTTTCAATCATTACTGACACGTTTCGAACGTTAAAAGGAGTGTATACGTAAAACACATTTTGCACCAGCGCCACCAGGAGTACATATGACGAACTTAACGCAGCCATGGTTGGAATATAAATGAGTTAAATTTTCTTCTTAAAGATACTTATAGCTTCATAACTATTAAACAGACCCGTTATAAATATTATCAGTAAAACTATTAAGTAAAAACCACTTCGTTTATAGCAGGATGGTTCTAGTTTTTGCATCTTTTTCTCCTTAACAGGTCTGAACGGTTTATTTGCTTTAAGTTGTCTGCACTTCCATAACATCTTTGCCAATTTACAGTGTTTAGCGTACTTGTAATGATCTGCTAGAGGATCGTCTCCTTCTTTCCAATTATCAAATTCGCAGTGGCAAAAAGCACATTTAACCACATCAGAATGTTGTGTAAAATAAAAACCTGCATATGCTAGGGCTTCTGGATTAACTTTATTGCGCCACCCAGTAAATGTGATTAATCTGTCTTCAAAATTTCGAATCAGCCCAAGGCCATCATCACCGCAATCTAGGCGATCTACACTATCCATTAGGTACATGTTTCTATCTAGAGAGTTGTAACTATACTAAGAAATAAAACATGAAATTGTTTATTTATTCATTTATTAAACATCAGTACACATATATATTTTATCAAAATCATCCATCACCTTCTGCGGGTTATAATGCAATAACTCTAAAATATAATAATTCGGTTCAGACATGTTTAAATTACAAATACTTTTAACAACATCAATAATGGTGTTATCTATATTAACATAATAACAAGCATATCTCAATAAATCATCATAAGCGGTTCTAAAGTCTAAGTTTTTTACTAATTCTAACCTATAATTAACTAAATGTTTAATACATAAAATATCATGCATGTCATTACAGCAAAAACATAATGTAACATTATCACATTTAAGATTAATTATTTTTTCTCCCAACAGAACTGCTGTGGACATGGTAAAATTTTCAGTTTCAGATACGGAGGTTGCTACGGTTTCGCCGGATCCATTATCTTCAAGCATCTTGGAAGCCATTTTGAGAAATTCATACCAGTCAAAGTTAGCCAGAGAAATTGAAACTTGTTCTTCAGGTAGATTTAAAAGTGTATTTGTTAACTTCACACTTGGCAGCATTCCTCTGGCGACACTGAGTCCTACCACTACCTTGAAATGGCCAGCAGGATAACACACTTCATTTAAAAACTTCTTTTCACTTCTAATTTCTTCTTTGCTTCTTAAAATCATACTATCGAGATACTTCCAATACGGAGTCGAACTTCGAGAGGTATCATCATCATCTTCAACCATTTCACTAAAGTCTGCAGAGTAGTCAGAAAGACAACTATCGTCAAACATGATTGGAATTAAACTGGGTTTGACAAACATAAAGCTGTTTATATTATACCCCCCCACTGCTCGATTGAATTTATTTATGTTAAGTTCTAGAAACAGTAGCTTAGACAAGGCCCAACCGCTACCCACCTCCCTAAATTCTGAAGCTTTGGTTAATAAAATATTTTGATAAAGAGTATAAAAATCTTCCAAATTAGTGTGTTGATCAATAACACTATACTTGGAGTTAAAAGATTTGGTTTCCTGTTCTTTTGTTGAACTCAGCAGATAACGGCCATATAGCTCCATATTGACTTTTATTTTTTGATTTGAATTCAAAACCTGTTTTAACAATGAAATAATTTTATCTTTCAATGATTCTAAATAAAGCTTGACATCGGTCGAGTGTGAATCACCGGATACATGATAAGTAACAAGCCGGTTCTTAAAAGCTGTTTGAACAAGTTTTACATCAGAGACAAAGTCCACACAACAATTCTGTTTGTGTTTTGTCGTACGATTATGGCTGCTAAGCGATACGACTTCGCTGCTACAGACGTAACAAAACGGCATAATGTTCTCAAATGATGAGATTGCACAAGAGACGTTGTTTTTATTCAAATGTTTGATTAAGCAATTCTATGCTCCCCGAAATTAATGTTGTTGACTCCTGTTATTCTAACACGTGACATGAATAAATTTAAACAACATCCTTGGACATATCGACCCAACTGTTGTGAGATTTATCAAAACCAAGCCATTTGACATACATTTTCTTGCCTTTTTTGCGTAAAATTTGTTCTATAAGAAACACATCAGGCTGTTTCGTCTTTTGCAATTCGTATTCGTAGAAACCACCACTTATAGGGTGCCCTTGCATATCTTCTATTAAATACGTCGTTGGATTGGTAATCTGTACTTTGATAATTTTAAACAGCTCAGTAGTCCAGTTAGGTACATATCCTTTTTCAAAAACATGCTTAGCTTTACTTATACGAACAATATCACCGACTTTAAATTTCTGTTTCCCTACAACCTTGAGATTATTATAAACAGAATTTAATAATTCTGACTCATTGTTTTTAGCCACATCTTGAGGCTTCATACCAATAGTGCGATGCTTTGTATTATTATAAGTATCTGTAACTTGTTCCAACAAGTCGATCCATTTATGATTGCCATTCAAGGTAAACAACTTAAACAACTTTTCCTTTATTGTTCGAATTACACGTTCGGCAATGGAAGCCTTTAAAATGCTAAAGGTGCTATAATGATGTATATTATGTTTCTTCAAAAGATTCTGAAAATTAGAGTTATAATATTCTTTCCCATTATCGGTGACTAATTTTTTCGGTATTCTCTTTGAATGTTTAAGTATATGTTCCATAGCAGTAGTTACATCCTGAGCAGTTTTGGACTTGAGAGGGCGTGTCCACAAAAATTTCGAAAAACAGTCAATTACAACCAATATGTACTTAAATCCGCGGTTCTCTCGAGCATACTGATCGAGTTGCGCAAGATCGGATGCAAAAGTATCATCTAATCCATACTGTAGAAATCTACGACGTTTAAATTTAGTTCTAGCTGGCCTATGTAACTCATTAACAACCTGCTCCCTCGCTTTGGTAATGCTCTTTGCCATTTTTTCAAACATAATAAATAATTTTTACAGAACAGGTATATTTATAGGATTACTTTAACAAATCAATGCGCTTGCCCAAATTCAATACATTATTTTTTAATAGTTTTCACATCTTTGTCAATGAGATTAATAGCATTATTAACGGCAGTATCTACATAGTTCTTAAAACCAATGTCAAGTTTATCAAGCCAGTAAGCCATACCCTCGCCCACTTGCTTCCTTATATTAACATCAAACTCGTCAAGCTTCTGCGTGATATAATCATTAGCAGCTAGCTGTATTTTCGCTGAGAGGGAAGCCACCAAATCATCTACAAATTTTTTATTTACAGCATCAGAGGCATCTGTTGGCGATTTAACGTTACAAAGTCGATGATCTGAAAAATTATAATCGCCATCCCCAGTAACAGCAATTAGGTTTGGTGCTTGTAGCACTCGAATCATTTTTTGCTGAGATGAGGAGGGTAACGAACGTCCGAACTTATTCATGGCTAGTACTATAATGACGTTGAATAAATAAACCGCTGTATTAATAAAATTCAATTACTCCAAGTCGTTCCAATTCGTGTAATATACTAAAGATTTCGTTTCTGTTATTATTATTGCCAACTACCTCAGAAGCTTCCAACTTTTTCAATCTTTCAACCAACTCGTTCACATCGTCGTAGTATACAAACTCCTTAGGTTTTTCATTATATTGCATTAGGGAGGACCCCGATTTATTTCCTCTCTCTGATTTGGATCTTGTGTGTATTTGCCTGGTTGTAATATTGGGCGAAGGCAACTTAGATGTTGATGACAAGAGCGGTCTAACAATAGATGTATATTTATTAGATCTATTACCCTTTAGCTGGCCAGTTTGTTTCATGTATAGACCGGTGCGTTTAAGAATATCTCCATATTCTTGTTCATCAGCTTTAGTGTGAAATTTAGGATCTTTTAAAAACAACAAGTCATATAAGCCCAGAGTTCCTTTATACTTGATGCTACCTACTTGAATGCTTCCATCTGCTAAAAAGTTTACAGGCTCTGATCCTATTTGCCAAGAATCATTTTCAACATTGTATTTTATTCCCTTTGCATCTATTTCAGGAGAGTCATACCAATATTTTTTTACATATTCTTGAGTGATCTCAGGGTATTGCTCGATAAACTTATGAAACACTTCCGAATTTCGAAGAGAAGTTTCAAAAGCATCTTTCATAGTTTGCAACGATGTTTCTGCAGGGTCTTGAAAGGCTTCTTCAAACACATCATCAGAATGATCAACATCACCATACTGTGCTTCATCAGTTAGAAATTGCACTTGTGGTTTTAGTTCGATTTTTTTCAAGGGAGGAGGTTTGACATCATCAGAAGTTTCGATTTTTATTTTACGTTTTGTAGAGTTTTTCTTATCAATCGATGCTTCAACCAGTTTATTTAATGGGTTTGTAATGGGCGTTAAGAATCTATTAAGCGAATCATCCTCCTCACCACGTTCCAACTTTAGCGCTAAATATTTCTTTCGTATGGTATTACCCGCCTGAATAATTCGTCGCTTAACATCCTTATCGAGATTTTTCAAATAAGAAGCCATAATTGCTAAACAGCTAAAAACGCCGATAAAAACAGCTAAAACAGCCCTGTTTAAAAACAGCCCTGTTTAAAAACAGCCCTGTTTAAAAACAGCTAAAACAGCCCTGTTTAAAAACAGCTAAAACAGCCCTGTTTAAAAAACAGCTAAAACAGCCCTGTTTAAAAACAGCTAAAACAGCCCTGTTTAAAAAACAGCTAAAACAGCCCTGTTTAAAAACAGCTAAAACAACCCTGTTTAAAAACAGCTAAACAGCTATGTTGTGTTATTGATTCGATTTGTAAAGACACGTCTATACTCAATGACGTCATGTGTTGGACTGATGTGTTATGACTTAGGGTAATAAATAAGTATCAAACTTGCTACGATACCGTCCCTTATTAATATCATTATCTTTAACAATAACTAAAAATCCATACCTATCTTTCCAACATTCCGAACATACACGCTTAAAAGTATCAAAGGACATGTCTGTATTTACATGATCATCGTAGATATGTTTCAGGTTTAAATCATCCTGTTTGAATAATATCAGTACATTAGCATTGTCACGAACCAGCTGTTTCGGAATCTTGGAGTATGTTTGAGAGAGGTAGAATGAATCGATATCATTATGACGCCCCATACAGAAATAATTACGTATTTTATCTTGCTTCTCGCAGGCTACATCGTCAAATATAAACACAGAATGAGGCAAGGCACTGGAAGGATCTAGAACATCATCATTATCGCTATAGCCGAAATATCTAAGACGTGAATGCTGTAAGGCCTTTCGCAGAAATTCGTACTTGTCTTGTTGCAGTGATTTGGAATACACATATACATGCTCAAATCTTAAGCCGTTTTCATCAATTAATAAACTTATCATTACAGCGGTCTTGCCACAATTACTTGAGCCACATATTAAAGCTCTTATGGTGGACGGTAGAAGCCGGCCATGTTTCCTATTTTTCGATTTTTTCTGCATATCAAAATTATGTACTTTAATACTAATGTTCTGTTTCTCTTTCCGCATCTCTATAAGTATAAGTCTACACTCTTCAATGGCTTCATTACTAATGCAAACGTCACAGGGTGCAGGTGTGTTAAATAGCGTTATAAGCACATTACCAGTAGAACTCCACCTGCCTGGCTATTCATATTGTGGTCCTGGTACAAAGCTTCAAAAACGATTAGCTCGAGGAGATCGACCAAAGAATAAATTGGATAGTTATTGCCGCGATCACGACATTGAATACTCAAAGTCCACCGACTTGGAACACAGGCATAAAGCAGATAAAGTACTAGAAAACAAAGCTTGGGAACGTGTCAAGGCCAAGGATTCTAGTTTAGGTGAAAAGACATCAGCTTGGCTAGTAACAAACGCTATGAAGGTCAAACGCAAGTTAGGTGCTGGCAGCAAGAAGACAAAGAGATCTGTATGCTTGTCTTCGGTTGTAAGACAGATTAAGAAACAACTTAAACATTCAGGTTCGGGGAATGTTGGTAGAAAGAAGACTTTAAGTAACTTACTAAAGGCAGCACGAGTAACAGTGAAGAAAATTGGCGGCTCCAAAAGAATCAAGGTTCCTCGGGTAATTCCACTTCCAAAACAAGGTGGTATTCTACCACTTATTCCGATATTTGCTGGACTTAGCGCGCTCGGGGCATTAAGTGGTGGAGCTGCTGGTATTGCCAAGGCAGTTAATGATGCTCAGAGTGCCAAAGACAAACTAAAAGAATCACAACGACACAACGAGACAATGGAGGCTATTGCATTGGGGAAGAAGGGCAGTGGCTTGTATTTGAAAAAACACAAGACAGGCTATGGTTTGTTTTTACGTAAAATGCCAAAAAACTACCAATAAAGCTACCTGAACGTCCTTTGACCGATCAAGATATTAGATTATATGCGACTCGCTTAAAGATACCTAATTTTCGAGGTGTATTTATGCGAGATACATTACCGAATGCACCCCGAAAAACAGAGTGTGGTGTTGTTAATTTGGATCGAAATACAGGAGACGGTACACATTGGGTAGCTTATAAGAAGAATGGTGATAAAGTTGTTTATTTCGATAGTTTTGGCAACTTGAAACCACCAAAAGAATTTGTCAAATATATGAAAAAAACTAAAATTTATTTCAACTATGACCAATATCAGGATTATAAAACATCAAATTGCGGCCACTTGGCATTATCATTTCTCTATCATAATAAAACTTTATAAAATACAGTAATGTTATTGTCTCGCATCAGTCATGTCTCAAACGTTCACGTTAAAGGGTCGTACTAGTCGGCTTGAATCTTATTTTGTACCTCCAATAGAACTAGATTCGAGATACGATTACTCTTTAGCATTGATTTCGCTAAATACTTGGAATACAATCCCAAATATTGAAGAAGGTCGTAACAAGTTTTATTACAAAGTTAATAAACAAGAAGAACGAGTAGTGGAAATACCAACTGGATCCTACGAGTTGGAAGATATTGAACAATTTTTGCAGCAACATCTCGCTGATTCTAAGGCAACTGCTCCAGAGCGGAACCTTATTATATCACTCAAACCCAACAACAATACGTTACGGTGTGAGTTGAAGAGCGTATACCACATAAACTTTGAACCAAAGGATAGCATTGCAAAGTTATTGGGATTCTCACCACAAGTTCTAACAGCTGGTCAGCTGTATGAATCAGATCTACCAGTTGAAATTATACAAGTTGCTACCATCAGAGTAGAGTGTAACATTATTTCCGGTTCGTACTATACAAATAATCCATCACACACTCTCTACGAATTTTCACCAACAGTAGATCCTGGTTATAGCATAAATATAGAACCAAGAAACTTAATTTATTTACCAGTGAACCAGAGGAGAATATATAACATTACGTTATCTTTACTGGATCAAGAATCAAACCCAGTTAATTTTAGAGGTGAAGAAGTTGTAATCAGATTAGAACTTAGACGAGATGGGGTTAGTGTTTAATAGTAAACGTTATTTAAACACCAACGCATCAGCTGATCAATCAGTCTGCAGTCAGAAGTCAAAGGGATCACTCACGTTTTCAAATATAGCTTATTTACAGTCTATAGGCCCACACTATCGCTATCATGTCAGAAAAACTTCAAATATTTAATCAAGTTAAGAGTGATGAGTCGGTCATTCGCGAAGAATGGCATACTTATCACCCATTCACCACCTCATTTAATAATAATGATGAAATTGAGATTGTTATTAATCAACAAGATGTGTTTTTGGATATGAGCGAAGCTCAACTCTACATAGAGGGAACATTTAAGGAGGAAACAACAGCTGGTAAAACTGGTGATTGTAACCTAACCAACAATGCTGGAGCATTTTTGTTTGACAACATATCATATGAAGTGAATGGTAAAGAAATTGAAAAGATTCGAGATCCTGGAATAGTTTGTACAGTTAAGAATTTGCTGTGCCTAAACGATCAAGAGAGCCGCGCATTAGATATTGCTGGTTGGAACTGGCCTAGTGTAGCAATCAAGACCTTGGACGAAACCTCCAAAGAGTTTAATTTTCGCATTCCCCTTTCTATGCTGTTTGGAGTGTTTGCCGATTATAAGAATGTTTTAATGGGCAAACAAAAAATTAAACTGGTTCGAGCCAGACATGATGACAACTGCTACAAGTCCAGTGGAGATAAGAAGGCTGAAATTAAATTAAAAACTGTCGAGTTAAAAGTTAAACACATCTATCCTAGCGATGCAGTTAAATTACGTCTTTTGGATGAAATTGCAAAGAACAAATCGATATTTATTCCGTTTAGAAACTGGGAGATACATGAGCTTCCTGCTCTACGAACAACAAAGAGAGATATTTGGACTGTTAAGACCATGTCTGAGAGAGCAAGATATGTTATTGTATTTTTTATGAAGAAACGTAAAGACAGCTATAAAGCCGATTGCACTTATTTTGACAATTTAAAGGTGACTGATGTCAAATTGCATCTTAATTCAGAGGTTTATCCCTACGAAGCGTTAAACTTAAATTTTGAAAACCGACAATTTACCGAGGCCTATCAGATGTATACGGATTTTCAAAAAACATATTTAGGAAAACAGCAGAGTGAACCACTTTTAGACTTTACTACTTTTGCAAGCAGAGCCCTCTTTGTTATTGATTGCACAAAGCAAAATGAGTCCATCAAGAGCAACACCATTGATGTCAAGTTGGAATTTCAAAGTTCTGAAAACTTTTCTGCGGATTCACGAGCCTTTTGTATTATTGTGCATGATCGTGTTCTTGAGTATCAGGCTTTAACTGGCCAAGTACGAGACATGTTGTAGTCAGTTGTTCTTTAGTCCCAGCAAGATGAAGGTGGTTATAGTAGATGTTCAAGGATTTTGCATCCCAGACTTTTGCGCCAAGGAGCTGGCTATTTATGATGGGAAGCAAATGAAGAGTTATCTGTTTAAACCAGCTAAGCCGTTTTGCATGTTGCCAGAGGATTGTCAAAAACAAGCATTATTTTTATATGGGAATCATCATGGTCTCTACTACAATTATGGAGAAACCGACTACAGCCAACTTTATACAATTATTCGCAACGACCTGGGAGATGCGGACATTATTTATCTCAAGGGACATGTTAAAGAGGCATTTTTAACAAAGACATTTTTAGATATAGAACATAATTTACCATATATTATTAATTTAGAATTTATTAGAGATAGTGCTAACGTACCCAAATTATCTAGAGGTATTACTGATTGCCCTTATCATAGTTTAGATGTATGTAGCTGTAGTATTAAGAATGCTTATATTTTGTATGACTATATTTATAATTTTTTACCTAAATAAAGAATAAAAATGTATGCATTGTTTTTATTTATATTAATAAGAGTTCTATGAGAATTTAGTCATTTAATGCCCAGCTCATGGCCAAGACAGTCGATCTTAGAGTTAAACTCCAAGAACATCTGCGAAAAATACGTAGGCTGAAAAAAGATATCAAGTGTTACGAAGATCATAAATATTTGGTTAGATAGTTGTTAAAACTTAACCTCTAATACTTATCAATGGCGGCCTCCTCTTCATCATCCGCTTGGGATGAGGTGTTTGAATCTCCTTCTCGATGTCAGCAGGATAATGATGATATTATACGCAAGATCAAGCCAAGCAGAGTTTATGAAATTGATGATTACATAACAATTATATTTAACACTACAGAAAAAGAGCGTAAACAAGTAATCATAGACACTATTGGATATGGCAAGATTTATTTTTCTAGTGATGAATTTGAAGAATTCATAAGTACGTTTGATTGTTTCAACACTCACTGGGTTGACATCTTTATGATTATTGGACAGTACACTTTGGTGTTTCATCGTAATGACGAAAAGCGAAGCCTCAAGTTTGAAGATGCCATGACAGACAAATATTTGTTTCGATGGACTGACAAGCTAATTCGTTTATTTGCAAGACATATACCTACATTGTTTAAACTAAACATTGAATATTATACTGTTGTAAAATAAATGTTAAAAATTTACATCTGTTTTTTTCCTTAGTAGGGAAGAGGGAGAGGGGGTAAAATAAGACAAAAAATTTGAATACAAAGAAATCCTGTGTTTATTTGTATATATGATACACATTTTTAATACAAAAAATTAACATTTTCATCTATGTATATAATAAATAATAATACAATAAATATTAATACAATAAATAATAATAAATAATAATAATACAATAAATAAACAAATTAAATAATAATAATATAATAAATACCTAGCCTAATATCACAACCCTCTAAAACCATCAGCTATCCAAGAAGATTGAAACAAAGATAGCTATGGTCAGTCTTAGCTTATGGAATTTCCGATGATTCCTTATACAATGCTATATCTCTATGACCCCAAGCAAGCGTGTGCTCGAAACCGGGTATAATGAAGCGCTTGTCGTCCGCGTATGACAGCGCTACCTTATTTTTCAGTTCGACATACATATCGTGTTCATGCGAACGGAAAGTGTTCATTCTACGATGAATCTGAGTTCCTTCTACGTCAGCCGCTTCTCTATAATCGTCAAGAGTCAGTTCTTTTTGGGTGACGTAGTCAGGAACCCCTTTAGCTTTTTTAGTCAACTTTCCCTCTACATTAACGCAATATGCTTTCGCCCCGGTTCCATAGAAATCCCAAATAATCTTTCCTGCATACTCATCTTTCATTTTACCAAGTATAGATTGGTTTACAGGAACATTATGTGGGTTATCTTGGGAGTAGTTGGAAGTATCGAATCTACTTAAATTTGCCGTCATATCATCATAAAAATTATCTGTTGTTACTTTTAGAATTAGGGAGTCGGTGTCAGTGTATAACAATTCCGCGCTGTTGCCATATTTCGGCTTAATGTACCCGTACAAAAAGTCATACATAATGGTTTTGGATATCTCCAAGATTGAAAAACCCACGTAAATGGGTTTATTATACACCACTTTTTGTTTTTTCATCTGGATTGCTACCAGGTTTTCGCTATAAATGGTTCGATCTTTAAAATGAGGTTTCGCGATTAACGCTCCGGCCCCCAACCTCCTACCAATATTTTCCCAATGGGTAACGAGCTTTACATCTACCCGTTTCTCCACGTTTTCCATTGTCTTGCCAAACACAGCATTGTTCATAAGTTTAAAAAAGTCTTTTTCAAATTTATTTTTGGCCTGATTTCTCAACGCTGTGTTTAGATCGATATACTTCTTAAGCCAGGGTGATTGGTCAAAGGATATTACACGATGAATTTTTGTAAGCTGAAGGCCATAATTTAAAGCTTGTTGTAAATTTTGAATGTGAATAATATATTTCTCTTTTTTCATGAAATTTGGAATTAATTTTGTTATTTTCGGGAATTTAGACCCTGGCGGCGCAATGGATTCTGGGCAAAAGGGTAGCTCATTGTGCAAAGAATGTAAATCTTCCGGATAATCTAAATCAACTTCTAATATGTAACCTGTTGGTGAATCTTTCACGATATTTAGGTAATCTAAATTTTGAATTTCGGTTTCGTTTAACCACTTAAAGCTTCCCGTTGGTAAAAATTGAGACATGGCTGCTCCGTATAGATTGGTAGCGTCCAGGTACATGATGTAAGAGGTGGGTTTGGTAGCGTCATAATTAGACATAAATTTATTGTTCGCAAAAGCTTTCCTTATACTACACTGACTGACTCCTCCGCGAATACCGTGTTTAAAGAAGTGCACCATGTCTAGATCGGTCAGAAGCTCAAGATTGATGGATGTCGCTTTAAGGGCGGCCTCCATCGAAAGACCCGGCGCAGTAAAGTACTGCGCAGGATCAAGGCCATAAGTAGCTAGGCACACGTCTCTAAAACTTTCAAAGACATCTGTCAAAATTAATACGTCGGATTTTAAATAAATGTCGGAATATTCGCCTAAAGTTTTACACTCAAATAAATTCCATACCTTCCAAGCACGCTTATAATCATCTACGGTTATATCCTCATTTTTTAGTTTATTATAAAAGTCTTTATGCGATGGTAACCTGTTTTCGTCTAATTTTGAAAATGAATCTACGTAATTATACGGGAAGACACCCTTCTGTCGAATAAGTTCAAATTTATTATCATCCTCGAAATATTTTCGCACCGTTTTACATTGCTCTGATTTTAAATTTTGACTTAATTTATCTAGCCCACTAGCCATGAATCGAAAACTATCCAAAAAACGCAATTTTAAAAATACCTGTCGTTGTTTTCCCTCCTTGTTTTCGACGTTATCCACCAAGATATGTTTAGTAAAGGAAATATACTTTTCCTTATTTTGGGGGATAACGTCCAACTTTTCTTCATCGCAAGCCAATTCCTTGACAAACAGATGGGAATCAAAATTGGACATGTTATGGAAAAAGATGGGAATAAAATTGGGAAGTTTGTAATTTAGGTTGCATACAGAGTGACTTGGACCGCGATAGAGCCCCGTTAAATGATCGTGATCATGAACTCTATCGTTTGCTTCTACGTCAAATGGTTTTTCGCAAATATGACAGGTTGTTGCTTGTCGATGCTCATTCTCTTGTTCCGCCGTCATAGGTAACATAGGCACCACTTCCTTCATAAAATGGTTGTATATTGATTTACAATCAACATCTAACCGTTTTACAAATTCTTTGTGTGCGTCCTGTCCTCTATAACTTTGGTACTTTGAATAGGCATCATCAAAGTCACATTTAATGTAGTATGCAAATGAATAGGGCACATGTTTATGAGTCCTCATGGTATAGGATGTATCAGGGTCCAACTCATTTTCCTCTGTAGGTATAGGTTCAAGGATTGTCTCGAAATCGGCATAAACAACAAAAGGCACCTTTAATTTCTTTTCAAAATTTGTAAATTTCAAAATATTCTCGGGGACCTCTTCTCCGTATTTATTCTTTTTTAAATCAGTTGTCGGTACTTTGGCCAAAACGTGTCCGCAATCATGTTCTTGATGAGCTTTCAATTTTTGCTCTGAATAAAAATATGTTAAACAACCATCACATAAATACTTAGTAGCATGACGTGAAGACAATTGTCTTGAGATCAGTCGAGATAAACTTCTTATTAAACAGTAATGACTATTTTCATAATCATCGCTGATTAATAACAAATTTACATGGCTCTCCTTGCGAGATGTAGTAAAGTATAAGGGACCTACAACCTCAATACTATTTTTACCATTGTCATAAACTTTTTCTAGGCCATAAACATTGATAGAAATATTATTAAGGCGTTCAAATTTAGTTATGTCACTAAGTTTAATTGGAAATTCCATACCTGTAAAGTCCAGCTCGTTCTCAAAAGGCATATAATTCGCGACTCTATTTGCATTTTGAGTCCAATGAACCGGATGCAAGGCTGCCAAGACTGACCACATGAAACACTTTAGGTCTGTGTTTTGAATGTTTAGAACAGCTTTCTTTGCTTCAATCTCCTTTGGTAGCGGGATGTATGATGATGCCTTTAGAGGGTTGATCTTGTTAATGCCTAATTCTAGGTGTAGGAGCTGCTGGAGAGTCCACCCTGTAACAATAGAAACATGGTTAAGTATTATGATTTAAAAAATATTTGTAAAAGTTTTTAAACGCTTACAATAATACTTACCACTGTCCTTTTCCGAAAACTCTGAATACTTTCGGTCTAGGATGACAGCAAACTGTCCAAACAGCTCCTCCAAGTCCGTTGCTTCATTCACCATTTGATATTTACTATTGAAAGACTTAACCTCAGTCGACTCGTTTGACTGCAGGAGGAAGCGGCCAAAAAGCTCTACACCGACTTTCAGCTGGTCATATTTTTGTAGTACGGCTCCCACCAACCTTAAGAACTTTTCCCGTAGGTGTTCTAAGAACAAGGATACGTTGGTGGGGTCCTGGCTTGAAGAAAGTCGGTAGGTAGCAATTCGGCTCCGGAATGATGTTTTAATTAGTTCCACACCCTCCTCCTGCACTGCACAGCAGTTCTCCCGATGACGTAAGGTCCTTAGGTGGCTAGACCAGCGGGAGACAGGCACATCTAGCTTGCAATCGCTGCAATGCCTCTGCTGCATAGATGAACCTGAAGTTGATGGTTCTGAAATAAATTAAAATTCACTTATAATACTTTTTATACAATTATTACCGCCCTGTAATGGCAACTTCGTTTTAATTTTTCCTGATGATGTTCATATATGTCCAAACATAGGTTATAGCAAATAATTTATACAAACTGTCTAAGAATGCCTTATAATCGTTTTTAAAAATTATGGTGCAATATATTCTAATCTTACACAGTATGATGCAATACCTAATCTTACACAATATGATGCAATAACTTACCATCTGACGAAAAGAGTCTAGCCTTCTTAGCCATGGCTACTTGCGAAGAAGACGCTTGTCTTTTGGGGGCTCTATGCTGCTTCTCCTTCTGATGACATTGAAGAGCCCACCTTGAGGTAAAATTCTCCCCGCAAGTTTGACAGATTTTAACTGCAAGTCTGCAGTCGCCATGACGTTTGAGGTCGTTTTTTCTGGTGAATGAACGCTGGCAGTATTCACAAACAAACATTTTCTGCAAAATAGAAATTATTGTCCATATAAACAGATACCTTCTGCATTCTCTAATGAGCAATATTCACTTTAAAAATAATATAATGATTTGTTTTAATCCCTATTAAAATATTTTTATCATTCAATAATTATCAGATTTATAAACAAACATAACCTCAGTCATTCTGTTTTAGTTTAAACGCCGTACCACTGAAATAGCAATAAATATCAAATATATAGATCACCATGTTAGCTTATTTAGCACTTATTTTTACAAAATCGTCAATTTTTAAATAATTATACACTGACATAATATAGCAAATAATATCTATACTTACCAAATAATAACACACTGCACAATAAGAAAAAAATCAAATCCTTTCACCACACCTTGTTTGTATGAACGCTTGGGAACGTCTGAGGAATAAATGTTTCTGTTAGTATTTATATACCTAAGATGATGCAATAATGTTGAGTAAATACGTTTATTAATTATCATGACGAGGCTAAGAGAATGTTTCCAGGTAATAAAGATGATGCAATCTTAGCAGCGTATTAGCAATACATACAGGACATAACATTGAATATTAATTAATTACTGCATTCATATTATTTTTCAAACATGTCTTAACCTTTAATATTATCTAGTCACTGTATCCGTAAGCACAATAGCAAGTTGACCTTGCTGTCTAATTTAGATGTATTAAATATATTTAGAAATATTTGCGACTAAGAATGAGATAGCTAAAAGGTTTAATAATATTATAATAATAATTTCTTATTCATTATCATATCAATTAATAATATATCATATTTTCTGTTTTTTACTAAAAAATACCAAAATTAAATATACATCTTAGCCTCCCCGATTTACTCTGATTTATTTAACACTTGATTGTTTTGTTTTAAATTAAATAAAAATTAAAACACATAATTATAGAGAATATAATAGGTACTTACAATTTTATCACTTTATGTATACTGTTTTTAACGGTTGCCGAATAATAACTGAATAAACTTCTAGACTGGCCCTGTATTTATATCTTTCCCGAAACTGTGCTAGTTGCTTTCACCTTCTAGGAATATAATTAGATATTTTTTCAAATGTAATAACTCTCGCTTGGTGTTCAAGCTTTTTCCTTGACCTGAATTATAGTCGTTCGATGCGGTGATATTTAATGAGATAATGAGCAAAATGAGAGTTAATTACCATGCACTAATCTGTATGCACTCATATTCAGTTTTCTTATGCGATGTATAATTAAATTGAAGTGTGTGAGAATAGCAAATAATTTGCAGTATACAGGGTAGATAAAAAAGTATAACTCAAACATCACGTTTTAGGGATATTTTTCTATAGCTAGCCGTTCTAAGGATCTTGGTTTTTTCTAACGAGTTAAAGACATATTTGATGATATATCTGATGAGCTGTAGGCGAGTGGTTTTTTGCTAACTTTGACATATTTAGCCGATTATGTAATAATCTGAGATAATAATTATTCTATTAACTTGTTAATATAGATGAGCGGTGTCTATGGATAATGATAAGGACTTGATGGTTTTATACATCTAGTTTCGTTATTACTTGGGATTTTTGAAATATTTCTTCACTAGTCGATAGGTATACTTATCTTATACCTGCTTACCAAATTTCTCCTTTCCACCTTTATGCATTAGAGCCCTAATCGCAAAATACTATATCTTCCAAACCAGTTGACCGATCGACTTTGGGTTTTTTCTAAACGATTTATAACGCCACCCTGAATACATTCCACGTGTTAGATTTTAATTTTAGCATTTGACAAGTGACAGGTGGCCTTGACATATCTCAATTGACAGGTGACAGCCGCCATCTTTTCCTAAACATAATATAACATCATCATTAACACGAGGTCTATAATGAATACTATTGCCCAAGTAGCTAACGCCCAAAATACTTTTGCCCAAGTAGCTAACGCCCAAGTAGCTAATGCCAAAGTAGCTAACGCTCAAGTAGTTAATGCCCGAATAGCTCACGCCCAAGAGTGTGACATGACAGATGACGTATGACATATGACACGCGCCTGCGCACTGCCTGGGCATGCGCAGAAGGGACCTCCGCAAATTGATGGTGAAGGAATCAACTCCCTCTACTGGCAGAGAACTGTTGACAACCATCAAAGAACGAAAGCTCCAGTACATCGGGCATGTTATGAGAGGGGAGCGGTACGAGTTTCTCCGACTCATCATCGAAGGAAAGATAGAGGGTAAACGATCTGTGGGCAGACGACAGAACTCATGGCTGAAGGATCTGCGCCGATGGTTCGGACGGACATCCATAGAGATTTTCAGAGGCGCGGTTTCACGCACCATTATAGCCAGTTGGATCGCCAACCTTCGTAGGGAGACGGCGTCCTAAGAAGAAGAAGATTCTTGACAGCCATGTGTCCTGTTAGAATGCTTGTAATAGTGCTCAGCTCATTCCGATTCATTTGACGCACCTGTTTCGTTATTTTTGGATCAGGATCTTCAATGAAATATTTGCTGTGGCGTAATCCCTGTCTACAGCAGTTCATTGGCTTTTTCGTTCCCTGTAATACCTTCGTATCCTGATACCCAGTGCAGTGTTACTTTATCTATTTTTCCCAGGGCTTCCAATTCTTCAAGTTTTGAGATTTTCTTGTTGCATATTAGCTGCTTGACTATCAGAGTAAATATAGATTCGCTTATAGAGGTAAGCCATCTTATTGTTTTTATATGCACACTGTAATATAGCGTAAATTTCTACTTGGAACAATTTTCTAGATGGATAAACGCGCGTTTCTCCGATCTTACTCCGTGTATTCCCGCTACAGTATCCTCTTTGGTTTTAGAGCCCTCTTTGTACCAGATTATTGCTCCAGAGTTGTTTCCAATGTTTTTGTATACGTTTCGTTTATCACTTACTATCTCGTATGGTATGTGATAGTGAAACCTTTTGTTTATGTGGTCTGATCTTATTTTTAACTCAGATTCCCCTATAGTCTCGCTTAAAAGACCGTGTCCAGTTCTCTGCCTGCCGAGGAGCGGCTTAAAATTTTGCAGTTTATAGAGTCCCATTCTCGCCTCTCCCTTAATTACCAAGAGCAAGCAAATACAAAAAAATTATGAAAAATACCGTTTAAAACTGCACAAATCAAAATCAATAAGTCCGAAAAAGTAAATTCTAAAATCGCAGCCCTGCGAGAACTTTCCATCACCGTCCTTTTATTTAGCCACACTTAGGCGCTTACGCCAGCCCAGATAACAAGGTAATTAATTGTCTTGACAAAATGATTAATACATCGGGAAAAGCGCGTTATGCTTAGTCCCAGAATCCTCTTAAAGCCGAATTAATTACAATCTTCTACCCTCCAACGGAGCGAAAACCCTGAAATTATAAGGCTTTGATCTGCATGGCAACCATTGGTAATGCATGTATGGCCAGAGGGATCCGCTAGTCAAAAATAGTAGGCAACTAGCAATTAAGTGATCCGATTTTGCTATTACCATTATTTATTTAGCTTTAAAAATGCTGCAACTTTTAAGATCTTCCAGATCAACTATCTTTTATAAATTTTGATAGCACGATAGTGAGCAATAATCACATGATAATAACAGGAATTCTGGTCAATTTAATATTGTTTATAGGTTAATAGTCCAGAACCACATTTTAAATTTAAAAAATTTTCTATACACATATTTGATACTGTTGAAAATTGATAAAGAAAAGGATCAGCTTTTTATATAGAATACCGCCCATTTAATTCTAGAATCGCTAGGACCTGTCAAGTTAGTTTTTTTAAATGTATTTTTTTTAGTAGATATATTATACAGAGTGGATCATAAAAATAATACGTGTATCACCTTAATTTTTTTTTAATAAAACATAATATACCGGGTGGTGCGTCCGAACAGGAATTTCCCATGTAAATTTCGAGGTGGTCAAATATTCGCTCCGGTATTTATTTTAGCTCAATATACTTAAACTTTTTAAAGAATACAATAGGAAGAATATCCTTGTCGAATTTAAAACTTATATTCCTAGTAGATTAAGAGTTATTTAGGTTAGGAAAATTTACTGAGAACAAGTCAGATATCATCTAGATAACTATTTTCGACGTAGTACTATTCAATCATTCTGACATTTTTCTTTACCCATAGCTCATGACGATTAGAAATATTTATCATACAATACTATCTAAAAAAAATTAAAAACGCAGTTATAAAATATTTACAAATATAAACCTAATTACAAAGGTGATGACTGGTATTTTTATTTTAACCTAAATTAAACAGAATCGTACTTCAAAATTAAGCTAGTTTGAAGACAGAATGTTCCTAATATATTAAAAACGGCATGTCTAAAAAAGTTCTAAAATGGCAGACATTTTACTCATAAGTCTTTATAAAAGATTTCTTTAAACACTGGTTAACAAGATTTTTGTCCCAAGCGCAAAAATGTCTGATTTCAATATAATTTTGCATGCTGAAATCAATCATGTTTTCAGAATTTCTCCATCACCCTTAGTTTTTATGTTCCAGTATATGTGATTATTTACCTATAAAATGCACGCATAGGTCTGTACTATAAGAGTCATCTAACAAAAAACTTGTGTCAGGCATTGCTATTTTATTATTTGTGTATTGTAACAATAACTTGTTGTGACTAGAAATAACAAAAGTGTGCTCTGTGTGTCACGCGGAACATGTCTTGGCTTATTGAGACCTGCAAGCAGTTCCGAGTCCTACATAACATTTATTGTTGTTTTAGTTATCGGCTAGAGCTCGGTGAATGAACATATAGGCAGACTTTTTTAACGTTTTGAAGAATGTGCTGTGGTGCATTTTAAGCTATTGTAGTGTAACTCACCTGTAAAAATGCCAAGAAATTGTGTAAACCACCCGAACTCTTTTTGCTACATCTGCGGTGAATTGACATTTAAATCTCAAAAACGGTCTTTCACGCCTCTCGTTAATAAATGCTATGAACAGTATTTCAAGTGTAAAGTCGGCGATCAAGACAAAAGCTGGGCTCCCCATATTTGCTGTGTTACGTGTGTCAGACTTCTTACAGCGTAGGCAAAAGGTAAACGACATATGCCTTTTGCTATTCCCATGATTTGGAGGGAACCATCAGACCATATTACCGATTGCTATTTTTGTCTTACAAATATCAGTGGTATAACTTCTAAATCCAAACATACTGTTAAATATCCTCATATTCCATCTGCACTGAGACCAGTGCCGCACAGTCCGGAATTACCTGTGCCTGAACCCCCACAAAATATGACACCGAGCGACGATGAAACTGCCGATGACGAAGTAAACAACGAAAGTTTTTCAGCCGAAAATATTGATCTGGATCCAACATTTCCACCAGATTCGTCTTCTTGTGCGCCGCATCTTCTAAGTCAAGAAGAACTTAACGACCTTGTCCGCGATTTAAACTTGTCTAAGAAGCAAGCCGAACTTCTAGGTTCTAAATTAAAAGACTGGAATCTTCAACAGAGTGGCACAAAAGTTGCTTTTTATCGTAAGCGCCATGCAGAGTTTGAAGAATTCTTCTCTATGGAAGACGGGCTTGTATTTTGTAATGATGTATGCTCTGTTATGAAGGCACTTGGGCATGACTATGATACAAATGAGTGGCGTTTGTTCATTGACTCTTCCAAATCAAGCTTGAAAGCGGTACTACTCCACAATGGAAATAAGTTCCCCTCTGTTCCTTTGGCTCATGCAGGCAACATGAAAGAATCATATGACAACATGAAGCTTCTTTTGGAAAAAATTAAATATATAGACTTTAAGTGGAATATTTGTGGCGATTTGAAAGTTGTTTCACTTTTGCTCGGCATGCAACTCGGTTACACAAAGTATTGTTGTTTCCTATGCGAATGGGACAGTCGAGATAGGAAAAATCACTATGAAAAGAAAGAGTGGCCTAAACGAACTTCCCTGACACCAGTAAATAAGAATGTCAGTGGTATCCCACTTGTTGATCCCCAAAAAATTTATTTACCACCTTTGCACATTAAGCTTGGGTTAATGAAGAATTTTTTGTTAAAGGTATGGATAAAACTAACAGTGCGTTTGCATATGTGAGAAGTAAGTTCTCTAAAATCAGTGATGCCAAGATAAAGGAAGGTATTTTTGTGGGACCTCAGATCAGAGAGCTACTTCGAGATGAAAACTTTAGTGAGGCTCTGAATGGAGTTGAAAAAGCAGCATGGTTTTCTTTCAAGGACATTTGCAACGGCTTCTTGGGAAATCGTAAATCCGAAAATTACGTAGAGAATGTTAACAATTTATTGGTCTCATATAAAGCCATGGGTTGCAACATGAGTCTAAAAATACACTCTTGGACTTTTTTCCGAAAAGCCTTGGAGCAGTAAGTGACGAACATGGCGAGCGATTTCACCAGGACATTCTGGACATGGAGAAGAGATACCAAGGCAAATGGAGCCCCGCTATGTTGGCAGACTATTGCTGGACGCTGAAGAGAGATGTTTCTGATGCAAAGTACAGTCGAAAGTCATATATGACCACATTTTCTAAGTAAATATATCACTTTGTACTTTATTTTTTCATAACTTATACCCATATTATAATATATACGTTCACAAAAATTCATTGCTTTGTCACTTTAAAACCCTGCGTGATGGAAAAATTCTGAAAACATATATGAAATATGTTTAAAAAGTACTACCAAGTACACCCACTTCAGCTCGTGGGACAAAAAAAATCTTAAATTTTGTTGACCAGTGATAATCGATCGATCGATAATAAGCGAATCTTTGACCACCAAGAAATATACATGGGAAATCCCGTATGTCCTGTACAGACGCACCCCCTAGTATATTTTTGCATTCTACAATCAGTTCTGGACATATTTTAATTATTATACCCATACCGATCTTCAACACTTTACAAAATATTCGCTGTTAATACAAAATAGATAAACGACAAAATATAAAAGAAACTATTTAATAAGATGTTCAAAATGTCCTCCATCAACTATTCTTCAGTAGATCAATCAACCCAAGAATTCCTGTTACACATTTTGTACTACTTGTGGATAAATTTCTAGTATTACTCATTGAATGGACTGCTTAAGCATATTATCTATCCACTGTTTAAAGGTTGGAGACAATAATGTTTCTTAAATTATATATAGTATTCACTTGAAGATACTAACCAGTTGGAACATTGTGATTCAAAACAAATAAAGACAAAGCAAGTCCCAAACTCTTATATAATTCAACATATTTGTCGAGTTGGGTTTAGATTTATAAACTAAATTTTTGACGTAGTCCCACAAAAAAAAAGTCCAGTAGGTTACAGTCGACCGATTTGGGTGGCCACTTTATTAACCCCCGTCTATTCTTCAACCGCCCCGGATAAATTGTGTTTAAGTGGGCACTCCCTTACATGAGTAGTATATTGCACTGGAGCACCATCCTGTTGAAACCATAGGGCTGAACTTGGGAAATCAGGATCAATGTCACCTGGAAATAAAGTGGCAAGATCGAGGCCCACAAAAAATCTTTAATGACGTATTTTTGGATTTTAGAGCAATCTTATTCCCAGAGCCGTTATAAGCAACGTTCCATTTAAAATCTCTACCCTGTATATTATTATGTTGTGTTTTATTTTAGCTCTATTTTTAATATTTTTCGAAGATAAGTTTTATACAGGGTGTTCCAAGTTAAGTGCGCACTATTGCTAACTCTTTTGTTATTATAGATACAAAGTCGGTTAAATTAGCAAAGTTGTAACATTTTTTCTGCTGATTAAGATAGTAAAAACAAAAAAAAATTGAATACAGCATTTCCGATTAAACGCGAAAAATGCATTTTTTTTAAACGGAACACCCTGTATATTTTTGACACAAATATTTGCAAATCGTCTACAGAATAAAAAAGTTTATATGCAATATTGGCCTAAAACTAAGAATAATCTAATTATTGCAATATTTACTTTTTAGACAAGGTGGCTGTGCATTTTTAAAATAAAACCTAATTTTATCATAACTTTTCGGTTTAAGCGTAATAAAAAAACTACATAGATGTGCAAAGACATCGCCGTTTTGTGTATTACATTTTTTTGACATTCTTTAAAACCCGTCTTGTGGCTTTTAACACTGTTCGGCCATCAATGGATTATATGATGAATCGAATGCTTTCTTGAAGTTCCTTCAGGTTCGCGTATCTTCTTTTCTAGACTTCTCCTTTGACATAACCCCAAAAGTAAAAGTCTAGTGAAGTTATGTCAGGTAATCTTTGGGGCCAACGTATCGGACCATTTGTTGCTATCCACCTATCTTAAAAAAGCCTTTCTAATAACATTCTTACGTAAATCTGATGAGGGGGGGGGCTCCATCTTGTTGAAAGTAGATTTGGTTACGTGCCTCTAAGTTCACATTATCTAAATATGCTTCCAGTAATTCTAACAATATATTAACATATCTCCTGCCTGTTAAATTGCCTTCATAAAAAATTGGCCCAATTATTTGACTGCCTATTTTGCCACACCAAACATTAATACTGAATCTTATTTGTGGATTTCGGGGATGAGAAAGAAACAAATTTTCTCTAGACCAATAATGCATGTTTTTACGACTAAACAAACATACCCCTGTTTGAAAAATTTGCTTTATCGCTCCAAAAAATGTGCCTTAAAAAGTTAGGATTTTCCCTGCATATATTAACAAACAATAGTTGACAGAAATGTAGTCTCCTTTCAGTGTCCACAGGTGATAATGTTTGCACTGGTCGGTACTTATGGGGTACAACCCTATATTTTTTTTAGAACTCTCCATATTGTAACTAAGCTTAAACCACTGTTCCTTGCCAAATCTCTGGTTGAATTATTTTTGTATGCTAACACATTTACTTTTACTGGTTCACTTATTATAAACTGGCCTTTAGTTCTACCCTTTGCAAAGACTCCTTCGTTACTTCTAAATTTTTTATACAGCTTTAAAAAATACCTTCTGTGTGGTTGATCACGTTCAGGATACATTTGGGAATAATGTTCCTGTGCCCGGAAACTATTTTTGCTGCATACAAAATACGCTTCTAACATATTGCATTTTTCTAAACGTGTGAACACCATTTTGTAATATTTTTACTAAAAAATCTAAAATCACAGACCAGTTCAATCACTTACAATAACATAAATGCTTACTTTTGTTGACAGCAGAATAATCTACTGACGCACCGAATAAAGCTTTTGTTTCAAAAATGCACAGCCACCTTGTCTAAAAAATAAATATGGCAATAATTAGATTATTCTTAATTTTAGGCCAATGTTGCATATGAACTTTTTTATTCTGTAGACGATTTGCAAACATTTGTGTCAAAAATATACAGGGTGTTCCGTTTAAAAAAAATGAATTTTTCTCGTTGAATCGGAAATGCTGTATTCAATTGTTTTTTGTTTTTTCTTAATCAGCAGAAAAAATGTTACTACTTTGTTAATTTAACCGACTTTGTATCTATAATAATAAAAGAGTTAGCAATAGTGCGCACTTAACTTGGAACACCCTGTATAATCCTTTAATTTGTAGCTGTATTTTCACCAAAATAGATAAATTAACTTTTAATGAAGTAAACCTTCTCTTGGACGTACGACTGACTAACTAGTGTTTACTATAAGTTATTTACCAAATTTAAGGATATTCTCAAAAAAAAATCGCCTACCTGGTGCATAGGTGACAACCGCCTAAAAATCTCGTAACGACTCTCATGTCTTGGGATGAAAACTTTTCACTCGTATAATCCAGTTAAGTAAATTTATAAGATTTTGTTCAGGTTCCAATGGTGAAAATTATGGGCAATTATTGTCTTGCATGATTAAAACATCGGAAAAAGCGTGTTATGTTCGGCCCCAAAATCCTTTTAAAGCCGAATTAATTATTATTTTCTACCCTCTAACGGAGCGAGAACCCCAAAATTATGGGGATTTGATCTGGCCTCCATTGGTAATGCATGAGATGACCAGCGGCATCCCGCTATCCGAAATACCTTGGGTTAATAACCCCTTTTTGTGGTATTTAAAAGGTCCTAATAATGTGTCGATTAAATATTATCATTATTTGTAAATAGCCTCGAAAACCGAAATTTCAATATTTTAGGATCTTTTAAAAGGCTGGTATGCCGTGATAAAGTAAAGGCAGGAACAAATTAATTTTTCTTGATAACATTTCTGAAAAAAAAGTCAATATTTCCTTACACTTAGTCGTTGCTAGGCAACGGAAAATAACTTGGCTCGAAAGCGCCGAATATCACACGCGTGTTGAAAGAAAATATTTCAACTCTAGAGTGGAAATACAAGGCACACTATTTAATTTAAACATATGATGCCAATTTGACAGACCACACCTATTTATTAAAAAGAACACATTTTAGAAAGCAGTTTAGTTTATTTATCACGTATTTGTCGAGTGATTCAGAATTAGAGTGTGAAAATACGCCATCTGAAATTATAAAAAAAATTAAGAATATACTGGGAAATCTATTACCAGTCAAAACAAGCCCCGCTGAAGAAAATGTCATATATTAAACTTAAGCAAGACATGTTTATGGGTCGCCATAGTGTAGTGACTAGAGCCATGACCTACAGATCGAAAGATCACAGGTTCAAATTCCATCAGGAGTACTTGACTTCTTTTTATGAAAACATTAAATAATTTATAGAATTATTTTGTATTGAACTCTTCCTTGCTGGGTGATTTTTTAAATTTATGTTTAATGCATCTTTCCTTGATTAAATAAAAAAATTCATTCAACAATGAAGATTTCACAAATATCTCCTCGTTTTAAAAGTATCACTTTCATCACTTGTTATGTAATATACTAATATTGTACTATAAGGAAATATTATTTCTGTACTCGAAAAAATCGTCCATTTTCTCAAAGAGACCAAAGTAACAACATAAATAGAAAGACAAAAATCACAAAGTCATGGTCTCAATCATGTAATAAAATCAACTAAGGTGACATGTTTCGCTCTTTACGGAGCATCATCAGACCTTCATTAAAATCAATAAATGAAATAACACATTAAAAACAAGACGAGTACCATGTCAAAACAAACAGGTTACGATTAATCTTAAAACTAAGTTGTTAGTTTGTTGTTGTTTTAAGATTAATCGTAACCTGTTTGTTTTGACATGGTACTCGTCTTGTTTTTAATGTATTATTTCATTTATTGGTTTTAATGAAGGTCTGATGATGCTCCGTAAAGAGCGAAACATGTCACCTTAGTTGATTTTATTACATGATTGAGACCATGACTTTGTGATTTTTGTCTTTCTATATTATGTTATTTCTGTACGGCTACTTGTAAACTAAAATGGGTTCAGCTTGACAATTCAATATTGAGTTCTCATAGTTACAACATAAATATTTAATGGCATCCTTTATTTATGAACAAAGTTAATAATATTTATTTCAAAATTTTAACACGTTGCTTGTAATAAGTTATGTCCTTTTAATAATTTTCGATTTACGGAAAAATAGTATGTATACCTCGTAGAAAAAGGCGGGAATGTGCCTTTTTGACTCCGTATTGTCAGTCTCGGCTTGCGCCTCGACATACAATCTTTACGGTCGTCCGGGATGTTCAGCTTTTCCTACTAAGTATACTTCATATTGTTGTTTTAAGCAATTTGTCTGGTCCGTAATTTTTTTATTTTTGTTACTGTTATCTCTGGAATCAACAACTTTACAAAATATAGGTATGACAAAGCTGAAACATTTGTATTCTAATCATAAGCGTACCCATTTTTACAGATCTAAGTTAAAAATGTAAAACAGAAAGTGGTACTTATTGATATTTAATATTGCACAATATCTTAGTGAAAATACCTCATGATGGCGTGGAAACGCCTATATTGAAAAGGAACGTTCTATATTAAACGTTTTACGCCGCGCGACACTGTAGGTAAGTTGAATCCCACCTAATAAAACCACACCAACACCGCAGTTGTAGACATATTGATGATAGATAGCTCGCAAAAATGTCTGGTCGTTCGCAGCAGTTTGGGGGATTCTATGCTGCTTCTCTTTGCCCGCCCGATTCAACGCTTTGCTATTTCAACTCCATCGTTGCAGCTTTACATATAACATACAATCAATAAACAAACAATAAATACTGGCCTTGCAACTTAAATTTCCTGCTAAGTTTTATCCTTTGTAACTTTTTTTTGACCGATTTTTGTAATAAAAACCGGGCGCGCAACAATATGATTTTAGAAATAAAATAAAAAACATAAAGTCTTTCTCCACTGGTTTATTAAAAATAAAGTTAGAAGGTGGTAGATATTCTACATGTTTCGGGTGTAGCAACACCCATCATCAGGAACAAAAAAGAGAAAAATTCATAGAAAGGAACAGACGTAAATGGTGAGTGATAATGAACCTCGATGGAGCTCTCATCGAGCCATGGAAGATTAAATGTTGAAAAATGGGATAGTGATTAGAAGAAAATTGACATATTTAAGTCTTAACACTGACCATGGGCAACAGGTAACAGTGGTAAGAAGGGGCCCGTTTGGGCAAAGAGAAAAAAATTAAGAAATGTAAAAAATGTAGACTCACAGGTCAAGAACCCTCATCTCGGGAACCGTGGAGAGAAAGAAAATTAGTTAATTTAGCCCTCTTTTCAAGGGAAAAAAGAAAAAATTTTAGTTAAGAATAGTAAAAGGCATAGAACTGATGTAGAATCTGTAAAGAATAAAAGAAATTGTTGAGTAAAATACATTGAAAAGATTATTTTAACAATTCACTCGAAAAATCTCCCTTATATGCAAGAAAACGGGGACTTACCTTAGTTCATAGCCGAAAAATTAAAAAATTTTAAAAAATTTATTTAGGGGAACAAGCCCGAAAGGGCTGGAACCCCAGTAGGCGTTAATTTTAACATAACAACCAAAATTAGACTTTAAAAAAGAACTAAAAAAGAGACTAGAGAGTCGGAGTACTTTTAAACCTTTTATTAGGCACGAGGTCAAAACGGAAAAGAATTTGAACTTGAACTTGAACCAGTGATTCGTCACTTGACACAGATCTTCAAGGTGGGGAAATGACATATATTTTAGCGGGAAATTTGAAGGAATATATTAAATAATAACATGACGGGAAGAGCTCAATAGAGGTTCAATAAGATACAAAGGGGTAAATACCACAGCAAAGCGAAATACAATTCAACACCAAAATTCATAGCAAATATTAAAAAGAAAGAAAAATAAAAACATTAAAAATTCCCTGTCACCACTTACACAAACAAAAACATTGTACATTTTGGTGACCTCTATTGGGAAAGTTTAAAATTATTTATAAATTAAAGTTAGAAGAATACTATAATATGAAGGGTAGAAATCTAAAATATCAACCGCGACATCTACAAATGGAGGGTTGAAATAGGTATATGAGGTAACTGTAAAACAAAATATAGCTGAAGGCTGGATTGTTTAGAAGTATGGTTAGAAAAATTATTTTTGAAAAATAAAATAAAGTAAAAGGACCGAAAAAGGAACGTTAGACCTAGAGAAGGGTAAGTTTAATTATTCAAAATTGAGAGAGTTAAAGAATTGAGTGGCACCATGTTGAAGTTGGTCATTTAAGCAAATAATATTATTATTGTTTAAGGTTTTGTTAATTTCAAGAATTTCTAACAGATCAAGTTTGTTGCCTTTATTACAAAAATGTAAGTATTCAGTATGAGAGTCCTGAATAAAATTGTGTTTATTGATATGTATGTGTCTAGAGAAATTAGATTTAATTTTCGAAGGTGAAAGATTAAGATTTTGAGCCTTCTCTATTTCTTTACAGTGCTCCTTAATTCGGATTGAGAACTTACGTCCTGTTTGGCCGATGTACACAGCGGAACAACCCTCGGTCGAACAATGCAAGCTATAGACACCAGACCTATCGGAGGAAGGTATAGGGTCCTTAGTGTTACCAAGGAAACGCTTTAAAGAATGTTGTGTTTTAAAAGCTATATTAATATTGAAAGGCTTAAAAACATTCTTAAGTTTGCAAGAAATGGGGCCCCAAAATGGGAGGGAAAAGTATTTCTTAGGGGTTGTGTCTTTAGATATAAGATTTTGGTTAATGCATTTGTTTAAATGTTTATAATATATTTTATTGATCAAATTTAAAGGGAAGTTATTGTTAATACCTATTTGTTTAATTAAGTTTAATTCAGTTTCAAATTCTTCAGTGCCCAAGGGGATAGAAAAAAGTCTGGAGAAAAATGAGTGAAAGGAGGCAAATTTTTGATTATGTGGGTGGTTAGAATTATATGGGATAATGGAGTTTGTACTAGTGGGCTTATGATAGATAGAAAAATTGATTTTATTATTTAACTTTGTTAGTTTTAGGTCCAGAAAAGGGATGGAACCATCAACTTCCATTTCAAAAGTAAAATTGATGTTGGGGTGTATAGAATTGAGGAAATGGATGAAAGAGTTAAGATCTTCTTCAGTACCAGTAAATATAGCAAAAATGTCATCCACGTATCGTTTAATAAAGAATATGTGTTTAAAAAGGGAGTGAGACTGTATTTTGGATTCAATGAAAGACACAGATTTAGAAGGTCTTCTAAATCTACACATCCCTGACTCCTCTTTACTTGTTTCTTTTGACGTTGCTAATTTATTCCCAAGTATACCCGCTAATGACTGTATTAACTTAATTAAAACCCTACTAACCGATAACACCGATCTAGAACCTGAACATGTAGAAGGCCTTTGCACTCTAGTAGACCTAGTTCTTAAACAAAATTTTTTCCAATTCAACAACAAATTCTATAAACAGGTTACTGGACTAGCTATGGGCTCAGCTCTTTCCCCTCTGTTAGCAGAGGTTTTCATGTCTTTCATTGAATCCAAAATACAGTCTCACTCCCTTTTTAAACACATATTCTTTATTAAACGATACGTGGATGACATTTTTGCTATATTTACTGGTACTGAAGAAGATCTTAACTCTTTCATCCATTTCCTCAATTCTATACACCCCAACATCAATTTTACTTTTGAAATGGAAGTTGATGGTTCCATCCCTTTTCTGGACCTAAAACTAACAAAGTTAAATAATAAAATCAATTTTTCTATCTATCATAAGCCCACTAGTACAGACTCCATAATCCCATATAATTCTAACCACCCACATAATCAAAAATTTTCCTCCTTTTACTCATTTTTCTCCAGACTTTTTTCTATCCCCTTGGGCACTGAAGATTTGATCAATAAAATATATTATAAACATTTAAACAAATGCATTAACCAAAATCTTATATCTAAAGACACAACCCCTAAGAAATACTTTTCCCTCCCATTTTGGGGCCCCATTTCTTACAAACTTAAGAATGTTTCTAAGCCTTTCAATATTAATATAGCCTTTAAAACACAACATTCTTTAAAGCGTTTCCTTGGTAACACTAAGGACCCTATACCTTCCTCCGATAGGTCTGGTGTCTATAGCTTGCATTGTTCGACCGAGGGTTGTTCCGCTGTGTACATCGGCCAAACAGGACGTAAGTTCTCAATCCGAATTAAGGAGCACTGTAAAGAAATAGAGAAGGCTCAAAATCTTAATCTTTCACCTTCGAAAATTAAATCTAATTTCTCTAGACACATACATATCAATAAACACAATTTTATTCAGGACTCTCATACTGAATACTTACATTTTTGTAATAAAGGCAACAAACTTGATCTGTTAGAAATTCTTGAAATTAACAAAACCTTAAACAATAATAATATTATTTGCTTAAATGACCAACTTCAACATGGTGCCACTCAATTCTTTAACTCTCTCAATTTTGAATAATTAAACTTACCCTTCTCTAGGTCTAACGTTCCTTTTTCGGTCCTTTTACTTTATTTTATTTTTCAAAAATAATTTTTCTAACCATACTTCTAAACAATCCAGCCTTCAGCTATATTTTGTTTTACAGTTACCTCATATACCTATTTCAACCTTCCATTTGTAGATGTCGCGGTTGATATTTTAGATTTCTACCCTTCATATTATAGTATTCTTCTAACTTTAATTTATAAATAATTTTAAACTTTCCCAATAGAGGTCACCAAAATGTACAATGTTTTTGTTTGTGTAAGTGGTGACAGGGAATTTTTAATGTTTTTATTTTTCTTTCTTTTTAATATTTGCTATGAATTTTGGTGTTGAATTGTATGTCGCTTTGCTGTGGTATTTACCCCTTTGTATCTTATTGAACCTCTATTGAGCTCTTCCCGTCATGTTATTATTTAATATATTCCTTCAAATTACCCGCTAAAATATATGTCATTTCCCCACCTTGAAGATCTGTGTCAAGTGACGAATCACTGGTTCAAGTTCAAGTTCAAATTCTTTTCCGTTTTGACCTCGTGCCTAATAAAAGGTTTAAAAGTACTCCGACTCTCTAGTCTCTTTTTTAGTTCTTTTTTAAAGTCTAATTTTGGTTGTTATGTTAAAATTAACGCCTACTGGGGTTCCAGCCCTTTCGGGCTTGTTCCCCTAAATAAATTTTTTAAAATTTTTTAATTTTTCGGCTATGAACTAAGGTAAGTCCCCGTTTTCTTGCATATAAGGGAGATTTTTCGAGTGAATTGTTAAAATAATCTTTTCAATGTATTTTACTCAACAATTTCTTTTATTCTTTACAGATTCTACATCAGTTCTATGCCTTTTACTATTCTTAACTAAAATATTTTCTTTTTTCCCTTGAAAAGAGGGCTAAATTAACTAATTTTCTTTCTCTCCACGGTTCCCGAGATGAGGGTTCTTGACCTGTGAGTCTCCATTTTTTACATTTCTTAATTTTTTTCTCTTTGCCCAAACGGGCCCCTTCTTACCACTGTTACCTGTTGCCCATGGTCAGTGTTAAGACTTAAATATGTCAATTTTCTTCTAATCACTATCCCATTTTTCAACATTTAATCTTCCATGGCTCGATGAGAGCTCCATCGAGGTTCATTATCACTCACCATTTACGTCTGTTCCTTTCTATGAATTTTTCTCTTTTTTGTTCCTGATGATGGGTGTTGCTACACCCGAAACATGTAGAATATCTACCACCTTCTAACTTTATTTTTAATAAACCAGTGGAGAAAGACTTTATGTTTTTTATTTTATTTCTATAAATTAACTCCACTTTAAGAATGGACTACTTCTTCAAAAATATGATTTTAGTCCTATTAAGAAATAGCTGTTGTATGCTCAATTGAAAGCGCTAGTACATCTATTTTAATTTAAAAAAGAAATCAACTCGGTTGCACAAGTATTCCCAAAGATATAACGGTAGAAACGTTAAAAACATCTTTCACAGAAAACCCGTTTTTTTAGTGAATAAGTTCCCTTTCCCATTAGCACCCTCATCGGTCTGTGAATCGCAGAAGATTCCAGACTGTTACACTAACATAAAATTGAATAAGTTAAATGACCGAAGTTGGTAAGAGAATAACAGGTCCTCCGTAGCGCAATTGGCAGCGCACTTGAGGCTTAATGAAGAGATTCTGGGTTCGATTCCCAGCGGAGACAAAACACTTTTTCAATTTTAATCTGGTTTGAACGCCCGCAAACATTTTTAAATTTAAAAAAGTATTTACAGTCACCAACATACTTATATCTTTATTATTATTAGTTTAATTTAGTTAGAGGAAAGGAGCGGTAAAAATGTGTTTGTGCATATGGACGTCAAAACCTTTGGCTACTCTTTCAGAAACTAGTTGATCCTTTAGCCGACCCTGCTTACTGTTTCAAGTAAGAGAAATTTCTATATATAACCATACTACAACAATTCATTGTCTTGACAACGCGCTTACTATATCGGAAAAAGGGTATTATGCTCATAATCGCAAAACCCATTTAAGCCAACTGAATTACAATTGTCCTCCCGCCAACGCATAACGGGGTGAACACTCCGAAATATAAAGCTCCCATTTGAAAATGCAGGACCATCACAATTCCACTATTCGATATACACGGAAAAAAGCAACACGAATATAAAGAATAATATGCTCAATTCAAATATAGGGTGTCCCAAATTCGATGCTCATTATGCAATTATATATAAATGCAGGTCTGTATTTAAAAAATTAAAGTTGATAACAGTTCCAGTAAAACGAAACATTGTACCGAGATTCCACGGTAGTTTAAAGCTAAAAAAGTTGCATTAACAATATTGTATTTCTTTTTCAGTAGCGGTTAAAATAAGTCAACTAAATTAAAAAAACCATAACTCAAAATTTAACTTTTTTTCGAATATTTGAAAAAGTAAAAAATAAAGCTGACAATTTTTTTTTCAATATTACTGGGCAACTCTGCCCCCATTTGACTGAAGCTGTATCTCTTACAGTTTCCGAGATATCCATGATACGCATCGAATTTGGGACACCCTGTATACCGGGTGCTGCGTCCGTATAGGACACATGAGCTTTCCCACATAAATTTCTAGGTGGTCAAATATTCGCTCCCGTAATAAGTTAAGGAAAAAGTAAAAATGATTAGGTAGTACTACGTCAAAAATGTAATAATAACTTTCTTGGGTTGTATATAATCTTTAGCGCCATCTCTTGGTCGACTGAGATCTGGTGTGAGCAAATTTGTTTGATTGTCACGATAACTATTTAAGGTCTGCAAGTTCAATCTCTTGGTAACTTTACCAACAAGATAATTTCCAAAGAAACCATTGTTGAGACAATTGTTTCCATAGAAATAATCTGGCTGGTAAAGTTACCAAGAGATTAATCTAGCGGAGTTTTAATTTAACCTATTGTTAGAAATTAATCAAGTTTATGACACGTGACTTAGGCATACACTGGTCTCCCCTTAGAATGTGGTTTGAATGCACTTGCAAAAGACAAATTATCCCGGGGTAAAATTTTATAAAAAGGATTTCTAATTACTGTTTCTAACAATCACCCCTAAAAAGTTTATTCAGAAAAACCTTTCAGAGTAACGCTTACGCCTCTATGATTGATTGATTTGTCAATTACACTAACGACTTTTTATTGTACAGAAGTTTTCTAAGAAGTTGACAAATACTAAAGAAAAAAGGTGTAATTTATATTTCACACGCACTTTTCAAAATGAAGGGTTCCATTCAATCAATAAAAAGATTTTCTTACTAAAAATTACGAAAAATACTAGATATACTGAGGGGTAGATCTCGGACAACCGCATATTCCTGCTGAAAATACAGGATCGGCTTAGTAATCTGCAGCAAGCGTTAGTATATACGTTTATATTGTCTTACGGCTTGTTTTTATAACTCAGTGATGATTTATTTATTTGTGTTGTATTCATTTTCAAATGTGTTATCATTACTAGAGTAACAATATCAATTTTTTATATCTACCGATCATTCAAGAGGATTGACAACACTGCTTGCGACTATCTTACCACCTTCGTTACCTACTAATCCACGCGCCCCTCGCTGGGTTGTGGCTCGGTACCGAATTCTCTGCGGGAGCACCTTTTTGATGAACGCGTAAAACCAGCGACCTCGGATGGCTCTATTCCACTTGCTGTACTAAAAACAATGTCTAAAATGTCAAATGTCTAAATCCAATTGTTTTTGAAGTATTGACGATTAAAATTAGCCATTTTCGGATTTTGACAGGATGTAGCACTGGAACGTCGTATTTTAGATAAAAATGGTTTTTACCTCTCTATTTCAGTTTTTATTCTCCATCTAAAAGTTTTACAACTTCCGGTTTAACATGTTAAACCGAAAGTTGGTATTTTTAGATAGAGAATAAAAAACTAAGAAGGTGAAAACCATTTTTCTCTTAGATGCGCCGTTCCAAAGCTACAACCTGTCAAAGTCTAAAAATGGCATATTTGAAACGTCAATATCTCAAAAACAATTGAATTTACACATATGATATTCTATACAAAATATACTTGGAATTGTACAGGGAAATAGAAAAAAATATAGTATTACAGCAAGGGTAACCAGACAAACTAATCAGTTTAGTATTGATTATCATAGGGTCAATTATACCTATCACAACCCAATTTCTCGATTTTGTAAAAAAGCAAATGAACTTACATACACTGAAATATATGAAGTAAAATTTAAAAAGAGTAGTTTTTATTGCACGTTCTGGTGGTTGCAATGTTTCGTTGCGGCAGCTCTTTCGTTGATTCCAGTTTTAGTATAATTATTATTTTTGTAAATTTACAAATGGCATGTCCGTTAATAAACATTTATTTATCTGCGCCCTCCGACAAGTAAATTGAACACAACGCCGTAGCCGAAGTGATGATTAATAAACTCTTCTCATCAGTGTAATAATGTGTTAAATTCAGCTTACAAACATTTTTTTTAAATATTTTAACACTATTTTCTATTTTAATCAGGAACTATTAGGTATTTTTTGAAATTTTCAACTAACCGCATTATATTTTTTGACGTTTTTACAAAAAGTGCTATATTTTTTAAAATAAAGGCCTATTATCGAATTGATATGCTGGTCAAAATTGAAAACAATTAATAATGAGACCCAGATGCTTCTCTGCCCCTGGTCATTTGCATAATTTGAAAGGTCGCAAGGGCCTAAAAGAAAATTTGCAAGTTTATTACATTTTGAAGAGGTCCTTAATGGATTCCTTTTTTTGTACATCGCTAAACAGAAAATAACCCTTTTACATGAATGGTTTTTAATAAAGTACTTTTTACTGATTGAATTGCTAATTTCCTTTACACAATAGAAAATATTGTATTTAAATTTATCTATAATAAGACTGGTTAAAAGCCTTCCATAGCAGCGTGAAATGCGGCATCGTTTCCTGAGTGGTCTAATTAAAAATTTAATACAAAATTTTTTACTGGTGGGGGGGGGGGGGGGGTCACAAAAACTTCTAGTTTGGCAGATGATACCTTATTTTTTTTCAAAAAAAAAGGTAATTTATTTTAAAGTTTTAATTATATAAGTTCAAATTAGTTCATCCGCCATGTAGAACATAAAAATATAAATTTTGGGGCAATTTATGTTAATTTTTGACTTTTCATTAAAAGTATTATGGCCTTCTAGAATTTAACAGAGAGTGAGTTAGAAACTATAACAGGCCAATTCATTTGAAAGGTCTGGGAACATTTTGACATTTATCAGGTAGATGACGTAAGTCGCCACCTGCTTCTACTCGTTAAGTAAAGATACAAGCCAACTGTTAAGCCACGTTGACACGGTTCAAGTGACTTGAACAACTCACTTGAATTCAACTGAATTGAACGCTTGAAAAAGTTTACACGTTTCATTTGACATGTAGGCATTTCAGTAAAAAAAAATGGCGCCGAGAAAGATTCATCTCGTTATTTTACAAGCAGCAATCGCACTTGCACGCAAATCTCTATTTCTATAATCTACACTCTTTGTGTTCAACAAACATGGATATTTTTGACAGGCTAAAACAAATTTCAGCGACATTTCCTCAGACACCTAGTGCCGGCCATCTTGAATTTGTCGACTTGAACGAAAAAGTTGAGCCTTGTTCAACTGGGATTCTTTCAAGTGAAATGAATCAAGTCAGATGAATTAGAGGTTTACACGTTCAATTCAGTTGAATTCAAGCGAGTTGTTCAAGTCACTTAAACCGTGTCAACGCGGCTTTATTGAGCTAAGAAGAAAACCAAAATTGTAGTTCATTTTATGACGTTTTCGCCAAGTTGAGTTTTTAAAATGATTTAGTGACTTTTTAGGGTTTCCTTTAAGGTTTTCTCCTTTTTTTGTTCGAAAATTCAATCAGCAGAAAACAAACCACTTACTGACTTATAAAGACACAGTTCTATTTTGCTTGAAAAACATAGAAAACAGTCGTTGCAAAATAGTGCCATCCGGTCTGCACTCCTGCAGTTTCTGGATGTATTTCGCGGAAGAATCGAAGAAGAAAGTCTTTGTCCACATCACCTAGTGTTCAGTGTACAATATCCTAAACATTACTAACATCTACTCTTCTAATCTGTTATTTGCAGAGTGAAAATGGAGAATAAACAAATAGTTATTTTAATTGGTAAGGTATTTGAAAATGTTGTTTATTTTAATGACTTCTATACGCAGCTAAAAAAGAAGTATCAACTTAGGAATCACTCTGTATCATATTTCGTATATAAGAAAATACATTTTACCTACGACCACTACTGTAAATACTTAAAAACACACCGTTTCCGATCAATGTAAGATTCCCATTACGCACGGTAAAAAAATCGCACAGCTTGGTAAAAAAATCGCACAGTTTTCCTAGCAACCGCTTAGCAACGGTCAATACAAACAAACTTATTCAAAAACTGACATAATCGTAGATCAAATTTGTATGTGAGTAATATTATAAAGTGAAATTAGTTTGATTAGGTACATAAAAAATGTCGAGTGACAGTGAAATAGAAAATTTAACTCCACCCAATATTAGCGAAATTGCAGAAGCTGCTAAAAACAACTTGTTACCGGCGAAATCTGAATATCGATACAAATTTACTTACCAAAGATTTATGGAATGGAGATTAAAAAACGACGTTAAATCATTTTCCGAGAATGTAATGATGGCATATTTCCAAGAACTATCAAAAACGATGAAGCCTTCCTCACTTTGGTCATTTTACTCAATGTTAAAGGCCACAATTAATATAAATCACAATGTCGATATTGCAAACTACTCCAAATTACAAGCTCTTCTGAAGAGAAAATCGGACGGCTTTAAATCCAAAAAATCCAAGATTTTGACAAGCAAGAATATAAACGATTTTCTAGAAAACGCACCAGATGATAAACATTTGTTTATGAAGGTAATATATTGAGCTCAATATAATGTTAAATGTGTAAATTTATTTCAAATCGTCTTTTAGGTTGCTCTTATAATTGGTATAAGCGGTGCATGCAGGAAACAAGAGTTGCGTAATATAAAACCGTCAGATATCCAAGACACAGGGAAGAATCTAATTATTAATATTCCCGATTCAAAAACTAAACGGCAACGTTCTTTTGTGGTGTCAGAATATTTTTACCCAAAGGTTAAAAAATATATAAACATTCGCTCTGCAGTAAGTACAGCTCCAAATTTACCTTTTTTTCTAAACTATATAAACGGAAAATGTACCAAACAGTCTGTTGGTATTAACAAGTTAGGAAAGGTTCCAAAAGAAATAGCCAAATATCTGGGACTACCAGAAGCAGCGAATTATACAGGACACTGTTTTCGACGCTCGTCCGCGACTATTCTTGTTGACGCGGGTGGTGACTTATTAGATTTAAAAAGACACGGCGGATGGCAGTCCTCAGCCGTAGCTGAAGGGTATGTGGATAATTCCCTAAATAATCAAACTAACAATTCGTCTAAAATATCATCTGCAATAGCAAGTACTAGTAGTAGTACTAATAGTATTAATGAAAATTTCATTGAGGCAACTAATAATGTAAATCTTACTTATGCTTCAACAAGCAAAATAAACGATATACCTTTTGTCTTCAATAATTGTTCTGTAACTATAAATAATTATTGTAATGAGAATAAATAATATTATAAAAAATAACATTTGTAAATTTAAATAATCATACTGTAGAATTATTACAATATATACCTTCTCGTTGATGTTATCACGTTCTTAAATTAATAATATTGTTACCAGTTAAGATGAAAAACTAAAACTAAATGATGTTGTGTGAATAAGTAGGTCGTAGGTAAAGTATGGTACGTAATACGTGTTGTAATGCAATTACGCACTCATAGAATTACGCACTCGCCGCTACGCGGCGTCGTGCGTAACTTTTCTATTTGTGCGTAAATTGCTTTTTACAACACTTATTACGTAATATACTATTATTGCCATCGCCAGATACAGGTACAATATGCGCAATATGCTGGAAATGCACTATTTGTTCTGGATGAGTCATCGACTACTGTTTGCTCTTAAATACTCAAAGTAAATGGATCAAAAATTTGAGTGATAAAATGTTTGTTGCAAATCACTTTATTAGATAATCAATATGCAGGGTGTTATTGCATTACCGCATTATATTTTAATCTATTTATATTACCAAATATAATATCCGTCACTAAATGAAATATAATAACATTGATGTAGTTGATATTATATACTGGATTATGATCATATATATTGGGTGATTCACGACTAGCTTGCATTCTAACTTTTGAGGAAACTACTGAAAATATTTTTTTGAAAATCTGTAGGTTTTAGTTTATTGATATGCTCTCTTAAACTAAAATATTAACATGTTTCTGGTAGTTCCGGCTATACCGAAAGTAGCTTTAACTTTTATTTTTTAAATACAATATAGCATTTTTTATTACATTTTTGGTTTTTGCATTAAATTTTAATTAAATTTTATGGAACACGTTTTTTACCTAACACTACAAACTTCTGATATATATGCATATTTTGTAATTATTTCGTAAATGCATAGCGATAAAATTATCCGTATATATTTTTGACCTTGGCTCCAAGACTAAACTTTTTTTGTTATTGTATAGTTAAAGAATCAACAAATCTAAAAAAATAATTAAACTTAAAATAAAATATACAGGGCGGTCACAATTAAGGAGTCATTTTAAAAAAACTTTCTTATTTTAAATGGAACACCCTGTATATTTTTATTTTATATGATGATAAATTAACTGGTCCTTACAATTGCTATAACCTTTCTATACCTATATCAATGCGTTTTCTTAGAGTATCAAGTTTTTTTTAAATACGATTTTATCAAGCTTGCCATGACAACAAATGTATATGGATAAGGGAAATATTGTTAGCGGCGATGTTTTCTAGAATGCTTCGACAAGAAAAACAGTTGCACTAAAATATTTGTTGCGTATTTTAACAATGTCAATTCTGTTTCTGGAAAATGTCACGCTTGAGATTTTCAAACGAAGATTTTTAAATTTATTAAGTGTTTAGATTGAATGTCGAGCGTGAGCATGTCGGATATTATATCACGATAAATATCCGAATCGGCCAACTTCTTCACCTGATATTATTAAAAAACGAAATAATAATTGCTTAAAATATTTTCCTTATGAATATCACTTTGGCAAGCTTAAAAAAATCGTATTTAAAAAGAACTTGATATTCTAAGAAAAAGCGTTGATATAGGTATAGAAAAGGTTATAACAATTATCATCATATAAAATAAAAATATACGGGGTGTTCCATTTAAAATAAGAAAGTTTTTAATGCTTAAAGTTTTTTAAAATTAACCCTTCGTTGTGACCTCCCTGTATATTTTATGCCAGATTTAATTAATTTTTGGGATTTATTTATTTTTTAACTATACAATAACAAAAAAAATTAGTCCACGAGCTAAGGTAAAAATTATATACGGATAATTTCATCGCAATGCATTTACGAAATAATTACGAAATATGCAGATATCTCAGAACTTAGTAGACTTAGGTAAAAAACGTGTTCTATAAAATTAATTAAAATTTAATACAAATCGATAAACTTAAACCTACAGATTTTCAAACAAATATTTTCAATAGTTTTCTCAAAAGTTCTAATGCAAGATCGTCGTGAATCACCCGGTATAACTACTAAAAATTATAATAAATTATATAATATGATATATATAAGTGATATTTTAAATTTCTCTGCGTATGTTGCGAAGTTTTGCCGGTCACTCTATAACAGAAATAACAACTAAAATGTGTTTGTTTATAGTTCGCTTCCTTCACGAGGTCATTCACATATCCGTGTAGGAAGAAACTCTAAACGTTTTTGCTCTTAAACCGAGGGTGGAACTATGGACCGGTCATTCCATACATTAACCAGAACTGAGGGTTATGTAATTGGTCCATCAATGTCAGTTTCCCCCCTATGTTCACTCGTCATTAAATTTTAACATCACGGACATGTTCTGGAGAATGGCAGCGTTTCTGTATCTGGGCCCGGATTAGGACATGCAAGCTACCAAGCAATTCGAAATAAGGTTTGTAACTGAATTTAGGTAATTCACTGAATTTACTTCTATGAACTCAGCTTTTTAAAACAATATTAATAAATATTATGCACATTTAGCTATATTTACCATGTTAACAAAGAGTTAGAAATCTACAAAACTATTACAAAAATCACACAACGCGAATAAAAAAGAACATACCGATAGCTGAAAAGCAAAAGGTCATAAGCGACAGTTTATTAACTTGCAGTAGGACGATTTAAAGTTTTTTTTTTAATTTTAAATTATGTTTATTTTTATTTTCAGACGCATTTTTAAATTTAAATATGGTACAATAGAATCTGAGACGTGTTTGTTGTAATAACTATAAACACACAACAACATAGCCTCTCATATCAAAATTAATGTCGCTTAAGCAATTGAGTGACCAAATTACATTTGGGTGCCATACATGGTAAACCAAATAAAAAACAGTTTTAACGGTTTAACATGGTAAACTGGAAGAAGAAGATAGGGAGGTGAAACCCATTTTTCTCTAAGATGAACCGTTCCAATGTTACAGCCTGTCAAAGTCTGAAAATGCCATATTTTAAACGTCAATATCTTAGAAACTATTGAATTTCGACATAGAACATTTACAAAATAAGCGTATAATTTTGTGGGGAATCTAGAAAATAATACAATATACAGGGTCCTGCGCCTCACCTCCCGTCTTCTGTTGCTCACTTTTTAATTAAGTTAGGATTATGACGTTTTGCAAGCTATACCTGTATCCTAGGGTGCATTTCAGGAAAATATTTATGTTTATACAGGGTGTTCTAAAAAAGTGTGACGTCATAAGGATATGTTTTTTCAGATTACATGTTGCCTACATACCCCTAAAATTTTAATGAAACCGGTTCAGTATTATAGGCGAAAAAAAAATAAAAACTAAAAAAATCAGTTTTGCACCACTGGTTTTAAACATTAATAAAAATTAAAAATAATCTCTCGTTAATAAAATTATACAAAAGTACTTAATAAATAAGGTCTCACAGTTTCGTTAACCAAGTTTGATTAATACGAATTGTACAGGGTGTCCAAAGTTTAGTGTCAAACTTTGCAAACTTTAAAGCAATTTATTTTTCTTATTTCAAATTGGAACCCCTGTATATTATTATATCATTCGATGCAGAATTAAAATTCAAACATTTGTTCTAATTACAACCCTATCGCAATTTCTAACGCATTAAGACTTATTTACAGAAAACTCGTTTTATCAACCTTTCCCCAGTCATTATTACATAATAAATATCAAAGGTGGTTTTGAAAAACAATTTATTGATATTAAAGTTTATTAAAAGGGCAAATAAAAATTCTTTTAGTATGCTCCTAATATGAAAATCATATCTACGAGCTCTTCTTGGTTGTATTCCATCACAAAAAATAATATAGCTTAAATAATTAATACTAATCTAACAATATTTGAAACTATAAAATAACTAAAGTCAAAATGGGCTTTTGTTACTTCAATTTTTAGTACCTTTGTATAGAACTTTAATAACGAGGCATTATTTTTATTTTTTATTAATTTTTAAAACCAGTGGTGCAAAACTTATTTTTTTTAGTTTTTATTTTTTTTCGCCTATAATACTGAACCGATTTTATTAAAATTTTAGGGGTATGTAGGCAACTACAAGATGCATCCAAATAAGTAAGAAAATATATGGCATGTAATCTAAAAAAACATATCCTTATGACGTCACACTTTTTTGGAACACCCTGTATAAACAAAAATATTTTCCTGAAATGCGCCCTAGGATACAGGTAAAGTCTGCAAAACGTCATAATCCTAACTTAATTAATAAGTGAGCTACAGAAGACGGGAGGTGAGGCGTAGGACCCTGTATAGAGTGTTCCATTAAAAAAAAAAATAAGTTATATTCGCCACGTTTTTTTGGGCCACCCCGAATATTGCAGCATAATTTTAAAATGTGCACCCTAATGGTCTCTACGACTTTTGCATTTCGAATGTTTATATAATTCTTAAGATAAAAAGGAAAATGAACCTTACTCTATCGTTGGCTCACCCTGTACAGTTCCAACCGCCAACAACGAAAAACCAAAATTAATTAATTACAATCATAATATTATCACTTTGAAATAGAAACTTCGTGATCAATAAAACTAACAGCCTTGATAAGGGAATTATAGTAATACTGATCGTGTAGGGTCTACAATTAATAACAGTAAGACGGATAAGCGTGAATGACGAAGGACTGATCTCAGTCAGGACTGTCAGTTCGACTGAGCCTGTAGGATCTCCATTAAATTTAATACTCATTTTTTTTACTTCGCATGTGGCTTAATCTTTCTTATATTGTATCTAAAAATAATCAACAATAAATTTTTATATACACGGAATCACAGCCGTACCCGATTGTAGAATTGCACTTGCTATCGCCTTTTCTAGCCATATCATGCATTATAAATGCGACTCAAGCAGTTTGGGGTTGTTTATGTGTGGCAAGAAGAAATAACGATTAGTAAGAGGTTGAATTTTGGAAAGTAAAGTCAAAAAGAGTCATGCAAAGTACAGTGGCGTACAGGGCCGTAGCTAGACGTTATTCATGGGGGGGGGGGTTAGGTTATTAAGTTAAAAAAAAGTTGCATTTTTTGGGTGCCATGCCCTGTTAAATTTGAAAATAGCGCCGGGGCCACGCCAAAGTTCGTTTCAAATTCACCTAACTACTATCAAATTTCGAAAATTAAATTATCACCTCTCCCCCTCTTCATGATTGGATTAAATTTGTTTTGGTGAATGCTATTTTTTACTTTTTTTTGATATTCCTAGCTGGTTCTTTATTAAAAAAAAAACATTTTTTATATTTGTGAAAATATGAATATTGATAACAAACCAAAATTTTAACATACGACATATTGTATTACTGTAACCAGCGTTTTTCGGGCTCGGTTTTTTATGATTAAAAATAAAGTAAATATCGCTCACCACGCCAAAATTGTAGATTTTTTCAGAAATCATGTTTTCATTTTGGGAGCATAGATCTAACAGCAGTTTTTGGTATAAATGCTTATAGGTTTTGAAATACTCCTTGTTAAGTGCCGTTTTGTATATTCATAATAAAGAATTCTCGTTTCTTCACGGTATATTTTTTTTATTATAAATTATCACACTTCTTCCATAAAAAATGTTTCAATTAATTATTTTTTGGTTTGTTGTGCAAATATTTTATTGCATTGGGTTATATTTTTGTTGATTGAAAATAGCGCTAAAAAAGGCAGAACGGAAGAGACAAGTATATATTGGAAAAATGCTATAAAATATTATTCTTTTTACTCGGTTTCCTTCAAAATTGCATCAAAAATCAATAACTAAAACGATATGCGTCTGAAAACTCTAATCTCTATATAAAATAGGACTTTTAGAAGGAAAAGTTTAAAAACTAAACGTTTCCTACAAACCCTTTGTAATGTAGGCTAAGAATAGATTATTTAAAGATTTAAATTAAGTGTCCAAGCGTTCAAAAATTAGGTTGCAATTAGATTTTTAGAGCCGAGCTCCGGAGCTCGGGGGGAGCTGCAGCCCGGCACTGGGCGGACTGACCACAGAACAGGACTGACTAAACGCACTTGTCGGAAATGGAAGTTGTCCAACGGACGGACAAATAAAATTGTTAGTAAATCTTAAGGTGATGAATGAGGTAAAGCGAACGTGGAAGGACACACCTTGATTCATTTAGGTAATATTGTTTTTAGTATCTAATATATTTTAGTAATATTTTTTTTTAGAAAAGAATCTTTTCTATCTTCTCTAGTAAGGCTAGTAGGGAGACGATTTTTGAGTTGGGTAGTTCAGTCAAGTAATATATCATGGAGGGGGGGGGGGGGGGGGGGGTTTAAACCCCCCCCCCCCTTACCTACGGCCCTGGTGACGTAGGTGGCGACGGAGATCATGTTGCCAGGATTGTTAGCTGTCCCTCTCGAAACTTGTGTGACGTTATTAAAAACCAGTAATTAAGTATCAGTTAAGAAATTAGTTAAAAATAAAGTATTAGTTATTTAAAGTTATGTTTATCGATGTTTTTAATTATAAATAATAATAAATTAACTGCAATGTTTGTGCTGGGCCGCACTAATCTCGAGATGTTGCGCGATCGATACCGCCACGTTAGAAAAATGCCAAAAAACCTGAACAAAAGACGACTTTGATGATTTTTTTTTGAAGTAGAGTAATATATTTGGCAACAGCGTATACATTTAATCGTTGTAAAATATTATAAATGAATTAATTAATTACATTTTTAATTTATACACAAGAATTAAACAAAAATCTAGTTAAAAATATCGTGTTATGGTTTTAGTTTAATCTAATTAAAATCGTTGTAAAAAAAATATTGTTTGCAACTCGTATGCGAAGTTGTTTGATGGTACACAACTGCCTTCCTCCTCCCGGCTTCCCCGTAATCGCGCGTGGCAATAGCAAAAAAGTAAGTAAACTCCACAAATATAACATTGTTGTTTATAGTTCCGTCTTCCACAAAAAATATTGTTTTTATTAACATTGATAATAAAAAAATTTTGTTTTATAAAAGTGGTTGGAAATGACCACCCCGTCCGTCTAATTTAATTTAATTATTTTAATTAAGAACGGTGTACCTGAGGAGAAAAACGCACGAGAACATTTTTATGCAGAATTGACCAGGCTAATCCGAAATAATATCCACATGGAAAAATATCAGTGGCGTCCCACTTTTTTTCTAAAGAATATTCTTTATTTAAAATTTAAAAAATTATTCTATTCGCGATAACGCTGAAACGAACGGAGATATCGAGCTGCGTGTTAATATTTTTTCTATCAAATTTCATCTACTTTTCGATAATGGTATCATAATTATACCGAATGATTTATTTTTTCGGAGTAAAATCAAAAAATGTGTTATTATTACAAATTGCGCCCTCTAGTATTTTTTTGAGAACTATTATGGACAACTAAATACGATTGGTTAAAGTGCATACATTTCTCTTCCAAACAGTCTTTAGTTTGCTAAAATTGGATAAGTCGTTTATAAGTTACAGCGATTTAACTGATTACACTTTCAACAGCTTCCCCCCCTCTTATTAAAGTCGATACGCCAATGAGCATAAGACCAAAATGATGCATAATTGTCCAAGCTTTTTAATGGTGTTCTCAAAGATATACCTTAATGTGGAATTTTCGGAGATATATAAACTTTTATAATTTACTTTTCAATTACGCCCTCTTGCGGCAAAATGCGGAACTTAAAAATTATTTCCAAGATTTTCTAATGGCCACTTTAGTTATAATTTATTTTTCCTGAATTTCTATGCCCAGTAGTTTCCGAGATATGGCCGCTCGTCACCCTTAATGAATCACCCGGTACAGTACAGAGTGGGGACTTTAACTGGAACAAATTTGATAGAAAATTAGGAAAAAATATAAAAGAAAAATGAGTAAACACGTCAATTGAGATTTTGTATAAGCTACATTTTGGCACAAAAAAAACATAACCAAACTTAATTTTTTTGAGTGGGACTAATGATAACTTTTTAGAAAGCTCTTTTAAATAGAACACTAACTATTATATTGTTTTTAATTAATTTTCATTGCCCCAAGGTGGGGACTTTCATTGTAATAAAATCGCTTGAAATTTAAAATGCAAAAAAAACGTCCATTAAGACGTTTTGTGGGCTGCATACTCATAACAAAAATTTGGTTTTTCAACCCACTTACGAGGGTGAAATATAATCCAAGTTAATTAAAATGTTAAAAATTAATCGATTTGTTTGCTACCGAATAAGAGAAGAACAATAAATAACGCCAAGATGATTGCTTATCCTCCATTTTTTTTACTTTTTCATTGAAAATAAGTATTTTATACCAAAAATTTTTTTTTTTAAATACCACATAAATCTGCAAGTCATAAGTTATGACCTTTAAAAATTTAAGGTTTTGACTTTTGAAATTATTTTTATAAAAAAATTGCTCTTTGAACCTTTTTCTACTTTCTCACCTAACCAAAGGTGAACAAAAGAGCTTCCATCACTCATTCTGTCTAACCCCCATATACTTCTAAATTTTTAGACTATGTCTGATGACACTATGTTATAGAGACCTCTACCCATGTTTGATTTATGTGCCATAATTTATAATTTCTATACCATCATTTTTGTACCAATGTAATAACTTTCCAACGTAACTTCTCTATTTAGAGCTGATGATGACCTTCAATAAGGTCGAAACATGTTCTTACTTTTACTTCTTCAATCTTCCAAGTTAATTTGTTTACAATAAAAAATGAAAATAAATTAAAATTAGAAACATGAGGATATTCAATTATCTCTTTAAAAGAGCTTTCCAAAAAGGTTTCATACGCGGTATCTGTCATTTGTTTACTGACTTCTCCTACGAAACTAGAAATGTTCTTGTCCTTGTTCTATGCACTATCTTTCCACTACACCTATTTTTATTAAACTTATCACTCATTAAGAGTCCTAACATCCTTAAGGATACATATCTGACACAATCTTGAGCTAAATTCCATGATATTAGTATTTTTGAGTAAATATCAGAAAAAATGCGATCATCGAAAGGAAAATATCTAAACGCGATGGTTGACCCTTAAGGTTGCAGTGTTAAAGCCATAAAAATTACTATTACAATAAATTACTTTAATGACACTTAATTCTTTTTTCCTACCGATCTAGTTAATAATGCAAAACGCTTGCAGAAAAATTTGCATTTTTATGAATAAAATTTTTATCTTCAGCTTTTATAATATTAAAAGATAAATTGAAAAGTAACTTTACCTTGGTTACAGTATAATTTTGCACTGTCTTATAGATAGGTTAACTAGCCACATTATTAAAATCAGTTTATAAACTTATTTTGGCGCACGATGAGTTTTATGCAAAACTCTTTAATTACGTGGGATAGCGCGTTGTTGCCTTTTAATATAACTTTTGAACTTCTTATGTTTTAATTACTAAGGCCCCAAAACTTTCAGTTAATGAAGAAAACACAAATTTTGTTTTGTTCAAAAATCTCGATGGCTTTTAAGTTGTGGGTTTGTTTTTAGTAACTATTACACCTAATTACCTATTAAGAAAAACTAAATTAAGACTTTTAAAAAAATCTCGATTCTATCATATAAACTCGTAACAGTGTTAACTTTTAAATAAAAATTGCGAAGATGTCGCACTGGCTTAAATTTAAAAAAATCTTAAACTACAGTCCAGGGGCGGCTTGTTAATTTAAGTAAATGACCTACCAATAAATAAGATGCGTCATGCGGAAACTCCCCAGTACAGATCGAACCACTCTGCTCGCTCACAGTAGCTCGGCCATATTTTAGTTTGCAAGGTTTAAATTTAATATTAGGTTAGAAGATTACATAAATGAATTGGAAACTAAGAGCCAAACAGACATACGTGATCTCGGAAGTTAAAAAGAGACAAATCCGGCCGTCGGCGTCTATTCGGCTTTCGATCGGTCAGTGGTTCCATCACGTTCCATAGGCATTTATGGACACACAGTCGAACAGTCCTTTTAGCCATGCATGCAAAGAAAAACTTATTACAAAATATGCTGATTGTATTTGCATCAACATTTTGTTTCATTAGAAATGCCGAATCGCCCGTATTGTGCTTTTAACTCTTATTTAGTTCGTTTACGTGTATTTATGGATGTTGTGTGACTTGTATTAAAGAACAATGGCCAATGACTTCAACAGTTCAAGAAATTACAATTTAAAAGAAGCGGTGCGTTAACATTTGAAAAACTTTTTATTAGAAGTACCTATTAGTAGTTTTAATGCCCTGGTGACAGAACATTTTTCTAACCAAAAGGATAGAAGGATCAATTTCATATACAAACACACAACTACAATAATAGGTAAGAGAATTATATAAAAAAAAAATAATAATAATAATAATAATAATAATAATGATAATAAAAATAATAATAATTTTTTATTTATTATGTTTTTGCGGTATTTATTAGTAAATAATTATTCCTTGGCAAAACTATGCACTAAACTGCATTTTGCTTGTTAGGTTACTGCCATTAAAATTGGCTTCACCTGAAAACAAAACTCAGGAGCCGCGCCTGTTCCGTTTTCCCTTTTTTATTAGGTATTTATTTTTTAAAGAGAAAAATTAAAGTAAAAATTATAATTGACACATTTTTATGGAAGAAGTGTGATACTTTATAATAATAAAAAATAGTGCGGGAAGAAACGAGAATGCTTTATTATGAATATACAAAACGGCACATAAGAACGAGTATTTCAAAACCTTAGCATTTGCACCAAAAACTGCTCTTTGATCTATGCTACTAAAATACATGATTTCTGAAAAAATCATCAATTATGGCGTGGTGAGCGATATTTACTTTATTTTTAATCATGAAAAAGCAAGCCCGAAAAAGGCTGGTTAGAGTCATACATAAGTGTCTTATGTTAAAATTTTGGATTGACACCAATATTCACATTTTTCATAACTATAAAAATTGTTTTTTTTTGTTAAATAAAGAGCCAGCTAGGAATATCAAAAAAATATTTACAAAAACAAATTTAATCCAACCATGCAGATGGATAGAGGTAGTAATTTAATTTTCGAAATTTGATAGTAGTTAGGGGCGTGGCCCCGAAAATTTTTCACTTGCGGCGCTTTTCTTCCCGGCTGTCCTTCTCTCCAGAAAAAATGTCCTACTTACGCCCCCCCGCATATTTTCTGGCTACGCCACTGTCGTTCACTATCTTTAAAAAAGTGGGTAAAATGAGTATTCCCTTATTTAAAAAGCACACTACTGCATTAAAAAATACAAGTAAGTATTTAAAAAAATACCCGATGATAGTATCCGAGAGTCAAAACGTCAGGATTAATATCGGAATAAAACAATTAAAATTTTTTCGAATATCATCGAAATAACGCGGAATTTTCAAACTATTAGACGGCTTGTTAGTTTTCCTCAAATTGACTAAACTTTGACCTCATATAACCTTTGCTGTATCTTTCACCGTCAATGAGAGCGATCCCAAGAGTCAAAATATTTAAAAAATAATCAGAATAACTCTGTGATATTGCATTAACTTCATTTAAAGGAAATCTAAGAGAAATACTTCAATAATGCAAGAACGTAAAATTCTGGAAATTATTTAATTTACGAATTAACAAGCGTTCTAAAATGAAAATGGCCTTAGTCGAGTGTAAAAAACGTCGTTAACTTGAGAAAAAATAAAATAGGGGGAATAAATGAGAAAAAAAAATAATCTAGATATGCAGTGTTTTTTTTGTTCATTCAAATTTAATAAACATACAAGGACCTGATAAAGTTTAAAGAGGTATTCAGATTAGAGAGTATAAACTACTAGAATGAAGTAGATAGCTACAAACTACTGAATAGTACAAGTAGTTATGGTACCTAGTAATAAGGCTACTATTATTTAAAAGTAGCCAAGCAACATACTACTACAGAACACTGTTGTGTATCTGCCTTAAAGACAATGCAAGTTCAAAACTCCTGTATCATACATAAGTCTTCTTTTAGATTTGCATTAATTTTACACAGTTTTGTTAACGGATAGCTTCGCACCCTAGTTTTTACTTCGGTACGATATATTTCTGAATCTTTACGTTGCAGACTGTTATGGTAAAGTACAAAATATCGTCCCCTATACTAGATATGTGGCCTACCCTGTATTGTTTTCTTTGATCTATTAATCAACACTTCTAGTGAATTTGTCTTTTGATTTGTTCAATTGATTCCTACTAGATGACGATTTCGTGGTTTGTGGAATTGCAGATCAGGTTATGGCTTTCCGCAGAATCCTAATAAGGTCGAAATGGTGGTCATTGTCTACACTCTTAAAAATGACTTGGTATTTGGTACTAATTTTTATTTGTTCTCGTGTTTACGTTACCAAAAATAACTATTTTTAGTTAGGAAAACAAAAAATATTTTTTTCTGGGTTACATTTACGAAAAAATGATGCCATCAGAACAAAGAAAATATCTTGTTTTCATATTAGTTGGCAGAAATAAAATATTTTGTTTAGCTGAATTTTACTCTGTATATATCTTATTTAAATGTTACATCAAGGTTCCTTCAAACTTGTATTTATCAATTAAGCTTGTAATAACACATTATGAATTTGTAGTCCCTATCATTTTGTTAACTTTGATTAAGATACATTTTTAGTTACCAGAACTAACTTTTCTTTTCAAGTAATATTATTCTTCATATTTATAACTAATGGCATCAACAGAGACTTGACGCCCTTGCCCGGTGGGTGACATGTGACATCATTCTAGTTAGGACTGTCAGGAGGTTATGTTTATGTTAGGGTGCTTTTGCGGTTCCGTGTCCATTTTTTCGTGTTTTTAAGGCAATAATTGGTCATTTTCGTTGCAGTGCCGTGTGGAAAATGGATGTGACAATATTTGGTGTAATTTATTTGTGTTTATTGTCTTTCTTATTGGCAGAAGGAAGTTAAATAATAAGTAAGTAAACATTTTATTTTTTATCATTGTAGTTGTACATCAGAAAGTTTAAATGAGATTTTTATAAAGCATAGTAGGTGACCCGATGAGAAATAACTAAAATTTTTTTTTTGTTTTGTTTTTGTTCTATGTTCCATTTCTATAAAAGAACGTCATATTGATGACTTTTTAATCTGACCAAGTACAACAAATTTTTATGTTTTTTAATAATCGCAGTTGCAGATAAGAAAATTTAAATAAGAACAATTTAGTTCTATAAGCAATTGAACAACCCAAAAGGTTGAGTAAAATAAGTTAAAAATCTAGTGTTTCTGTTTTGTATTGCATAAGTATGTATTATAAAGAACATGAGAGAACAAGGACATTTGAAATATTTTTTTTTTAAAGAAACCATAATATCCCTGATAATTTATTCCAATTAGTTTACGCATACCTAATAAAGTAGTAATACCATGCAAGACATTTTTTTATTTAAATGGAGACCTAGAAAGGAATATTTTTCGTTACTAAGTATAAATTATATATGACATTTTTTTTAGAAATGAAACAGACTTTTTTTAAAGTTATTTCTATCAAATCGACTTGCTTATTTTGCCATGCGTTATAAGCAGTTCATTCAAACTTTCTAATGTGCAACTGCAATGACAAAAAAATAAAATTTTTACTTATTTATGATTCAACTTCTTTCTTACAATTAGAAAGTACAAAAAAAATATAATAAACACAATGTTGTGACTACATACGCAATTGTTACTCTATGAAAATTTCAAGTTTGGCCCAAATAAATGATTGCTTTGGCAATATTTGTAGATAGCATCATTAACGAAAACAATATTTCCTTGAAAAAAAAATTCAATTTTCCATATTTACACGTTAGTTGTGACAACTAATTTTAGAAGCGGAAGTACCATATAATATTAGTTATCCGTATATAAAATTTTGTTGTGACAACTAAAATTTGTAGGTTGGGTTGGTTAATGTTATTAATTAGTTCAACAGTTCAACAACGACAACTTTTATTGGTTGTACAGACTAATTTTTGGCTGGAGTCCGATTTCACGAAAATAAATAGTTGTCAGAACCAAATTTTAGTAATCCATACCATGTTATTTTTAGGACCTGTGCTTCAGGGAACCCATTATTTTGGCGTATACAGGGTCCTGCACCTCACCTCCCGTCTTCTATAGCTCACTTATTAATTAAGTTTTTAAAATTTTAATGAAATCGGTTTAGTATTATAGGCGCAAAAAAATAAAACCTAAGAAAAATAAGTTTTGCACCACTATAGTTTTAAACATTAATAAAAAAATAAAAATAATGCCTTGTTAAATAAATTATACAAGGGCACTTAAAAAATGAGGTCGAATAGTCTCGTTAGCTAAGTATGAATAGTACGAATTGTACAGGGTGTCCAAAGTTTAGTGTCAAGCTTTGCAAACTTTAAATTAATTTATTTTTCTTATTTCAAGTTGGAACCCCTGTATATTATTATTTCATTTGATGCAAAATTAAAAATGAAACATTTGTCCTAATTACAACCCTATCGCAATTTTTAACGCATAAAAACTTATGTGCAGAAAACTCATTTTATTAACTATTCCAACAGAATAAATATTTAAAGTGGCTGTGAAAAACAATTTATTGGCATATTAACATTTACGAAAGTGACAAAAAAGAATTTTTCTTGCATGCTCCTAATATAAAAATTATATCTACGAGCTCTTCGTGGTTGTATTCCATCACAATATATATACAGGGTGATTCACGTTGAGTGGCCTATTAGAAGATCTCGGAAACGAGTAAACTTATATATCTAAAAATTTAATAGCAGGCATAATTGGCTTTGAGCTTTTAAAACATTATATTTTGACGTTTTTATTACTTCCGGTTATACCGGAAGTTAATGCCAACTTTGCTATTTCAAATAGAACATCCTGTATATTTTGGCATTTTTGATTACCTTATTAAAGTCTAAATAACTTTGGTTAATAATAATCTATTCCTATCTCTAACCGTTTTTGAGATATGAATTATAAAAGGATTTTTTTGTGTAAAAACGCTCCGAAAAGAAAGTTTAGTAACTCTAAAAATAATAAAGGTAAAAATTTAAAATTTTGTAAGCTTTCAAGTAATACATAGATCTTTAGTTTAAATTACTTAGGTTTCACGTTTTTTATACAGGGAGTTCCAGAAATTGTGTCAATGTTTCCATTTAAATAAATGTGCATAAGTCAATTTTTGCAAATGGAACACCCTATTTTTTGGCTTACTAACGTGTAAAGAATTAAATTTAATAACTAAATGCCTAATATTACAATCCACATTTTAAGTCGTTTTGGAATTATGAGCAATTTAAATAAAAAATCTTAAAATTTCTGTTTGTGTTAATGCGACATTATTTTTGAAAAGAATACTTCGACTGGGATTTTCGTTTGACTTTGAAAATCAGAAATAGCAAAGCAACGAACATAGGAACTTAATAACAAATGGTAACAAAGCTAAAAATCGACCGAAATTCCTTTTTTTCAAAAATAATGTCGCATTAAACAAAATTTTAAGATTTTTTATTTAAATTGCTCATAACTCCAAAACGACTAAAATTGTGGATTGTAATATATTAGGCATTTAGTTATTAAATTTAATTCTCTACACGTTAGTTAGCTAAAAAATAGGGTGCTCCATTTGCAAAAATTGACTTAAGCACATTTATTTAAATGGAAACATTGGCACAATTTTAGGAACTCCCTGTATAAAAAACGTGAAACCTGAGTAATTTAGACTAAAGATCTATGTTTTACTTGAAAGCTTACGAAATTTTAAATTTTTACCTTTATTAGTTTTAGTTACTAAACTTTCTTTTCAGAGCGTTTTTACACAAAAAAATTCTTTTATAATTCATATCTCAAAAACGGTTTCCGATATGAATAGATTATTATTAACAAAAATTATTTAGATTTTAATAAGTTAATCAAAAATGCCAAAATATATAGGGTGTTCTATTTGAAATAGCAAAGTTGGCATTAACTTCCGGTATAACCAGAAGTAACAAAAACCTCAAAATATAATATTTTAAAAGCTCAAAGCCAATTATGCCTACTGTCAAATTTTTAGAAAGATAAGTTTACTCGTTTCCGAGATCTTCTAATAGGCCACTCAGCGTGAATCACCCTGTATATAATAATTAATAATAATCTAACAATATTTAAAACTATATAATAAGTAAAGTTAAAATGTGCTTCTGTCACTTTAATAGACTTTAATACCAATAAATTGTTTTGCAAAGCCACTTTCGATATTTATTTATAATAATGACTGGTGGAATAGTTGATAAAATGAGTTTCCTGCAAATAAGTCCTGATGCGTTAGAAACTTCGATAGGGTTGTAATTAGTTCAAATGTCTATTTTTAATTCTGCATCGAATGATATATTAATATACAGAGGTTCCAATTTGAAATAAGAAAAATAAATTGTTTTAAAGTTTACAAAGTTTGACACTAAACTTTGGACACCCTGTACAATTCGTATTAATCAAAATTTGTTAACGAGACTGTTCGACCTTATTTTTAAGTATCTTTGTCTAATTTTATTAACAAGGCATTATTTTTATTTTTCATTAAATTTTAAACCAGTGGTGCAAAACTGATTTTAATTTTTTTTGCCTATTATACTGAACCGATTTCATTAACATTTTAGGGGTATGAAAGTAACTATGAAAGGCATCCAAATAAGTGAAAATATATGTAGCATATACCTAATCTAAAAAACTAGATCCTTATGACGTCACAGATTTTTGGAACACCCTGTTTAAACAAGAATATTTTAAGATACAGGTAAAATTTGCAAAATATCAAAATCCTAACTTAATTAATAAGTGAGCAATAGAAGACGGGAGGTGGGGTGCAGGATCCTGTATAGTTTTATGCAAGATAAATTTTCTTTATTCATAATTGTGTTTACAATAACAAATGGCTCTGACAAAATCACCCTATCCTATCCATAACAACTGTTAATGGAAAATCCAATAAAACTAATAAATTATCATTATGGTTTAAATTATCATGGTTTAATTTAATCCATTACCACAATATCATTACTTATTAGCTATATTACAAGCTCATTGATTTTATCAAAATAATCATTAACAACATTACAGATTATTATTCAACAGGCAGGAGATTGATTATAATAAAAATGAAAACTTTGTTATTAATTTTGAAAGAAAATCTATCTGGTACAAGACGATTTTATATATTTTTTATTCTTTTGCGCAAGAAGACGGTTGTGAATACCGGATTTTAATATTACATAAATCATGTAAGTCACGGGCGGATCTACAATTACTATATCAATTTATAATAAATTAAGATCTTACCTTGTTTTGCCAAATAAAAATATTTACTTTATAAGTGATAGGATAGCCACTGGATGTTAGAGCTAACTCAAAAAGCGAATTGCTGAAGAAATTGTTTAAAAATGGGTATGTATAAATGTCAAGTCATCTTTAATTTATCGAACCTACAAGCTTGTTGAGCATGTGAAATAAAGAGGCTTTTATAAGCTGCTCGAAATTTGATTACTACACTATAATACTAAACCGATTTCATTAAAATTTTAAAAACTTAATTAATAAGTGAGCTATAGAAGACGGGAGGTGAGGTGCAGGACCCTGTATACGCCAAAATAATGGGTTCCCTGAAGCACAGGTCCTAAAAATAACATGGTATGGATTACTAAAATTTGGTTCTGACAACTATTTATTTTCGTGAAATCGGACTCCAGCCAAAAATTAGTCTGTACAACCAATAAAAGTGGTCGTTGTTGAACTGTTGAACTATTTAATAACATTAACCAACCCAACCTACAAATTTTAGTTGTCACAACAAAATTTTATATACGGATAACTAATATTATATGGTACTTCCGCTTCTAAAATTAGTTGTCACAACTAACGTGTAAATATGGAAAATTGAATTTTTTTTTCAAGGAAATATTGTTTTCGTTAATGATGCTATCTACAAATATTGCCAAAGCAATCATTTATTTGGGCCAAACTTGAAATTTTCATAGAGTAACAATTACGTATGTAGTCACAACATTGTGTTTATTATCTTTTTTCTGTACTTTCTAATTGTAAGAAAGAAATTGAATCATAAATAAGTAAAAATTTTATATTTTTGTCATTGCAGTTGCACATTAGAAAGTTTGAATGAACTGCTTATAACGCAGGGCAAAAAAGTCTGTTTAATTTCTAAAAAAAATGTCATATGTAATTTATACTTAGTAAAGAAAAATATTCCTTCCTAGGTCCCCATTTAAATAAAAAAATGCCTTGGCATTAGTACTCTATTAGGTATGCGTAAACTAATTGGAATAAATTATCAGGGATATTATGGTGTCTTTAAAAATAAATTATTTCCAATGTCCTTGTTCTCTCATGTTTTTTATAATGCATACTTATGCAATACAAAACAGAAACACTAGATTTTTAACTTAATTTAATCAACCTTTAGGGTTGTTCAATTGCTTATAGAACTGAATTGTTCTTGTTTAAATTTTTTTATCTGCAACTGCTATTATAAAAAAACAAAAAATATCCCCTGGACTTTCTATTTAAAATATACAGCTACCTACATGAAATTTGTTATACTTGGTCAGATTAAAAAGTCATTAATAGTTCTTTTATAGAAATGGAACATAGAACAAAAACAAAACAAAAAAATGTTTTTAAGTTATTTCTCATCGGGTCACCTTGCCATGCTTTATAAAAATCTCATTTAAACTTTCTAATGTACCACTGCAATGATAAAAAATAAAATGTTTACTTACTTATGATTTAACTTCCTTCTGCCAATAAGAACGTACACAAGAAAGACAATAAACACAAATAAATTACACCAAATATTGTCACATCCATTGTCCACACGGCCTTGAAAATGCCCAATTATTGCCTTAAAAACACGAAAAAATGGACACGAAACCGCAAAAGCACCCTATAACATAAACATAACCTCCTGACAGTCCTGGCTAGAATGATGTCACCTATTGGTCAAGGGCGGCAAGTCTCTGTTGTAAAGTGCGTACAGCGTAGCCGTTAGTTATACATATGAAGAATAATATTACTTTAAAAGAAAAGTTAGTTCTGGTATACAAGTTTGTAGGAACATTGATGTAACATTTAAATAGGATATGTACAGAGTAAAATTCAGCTAAATAAAATATTTTATTTTTGCCAACTAATACGAAAACAAGATATTTTTTATGTTTTGATGGCATCATTTTTGGTAAATATAACCAAGAAATTTTTTTTTTTGTTTTCCTAACTAAAAATAGTTATTTTTGGTAACGTAAACACGAGAACAAATAAAAATTAGTACCAAATACCAAGTCATTTTTAAGAGTATTTAAAACACGCAATAAGTATTATACTTTTTCTACGACTCTTACTTATAAACTGCTCGTGCGATATAATCACAGTTGCCGCTGCGCACACTCTTCTTGTGACATGTTGGAACTGACGATAAGAAACTGTGCGTGTATAGTGAAATGGAGGCCGCAATCGAAACCGCCGGCTGTTATCCGTGAACAAAACTGATGGTGTAATGTGGCTGACGGCCGGTCGACAAACGGCCGATTTAAAGTGAGTAGAATTTTTAAGACAAGACACAAATTATCCATTTTTTTACTTTTTTAACAGCTATAAACAGAGGAAATTTAATGTCCAGGTAGTATTTTTCCCTCGTAATATTAATTAGGTCGCAAAAAGTGCTTTATAAAGTCTCCGTAGTTAATTTAATTGGGATAATAAGAAATAAACTTCCACTTGATAACGAGCGAAAAGATAAATCCCAAAGATCATTTAATTTACCCTCTAAGAAGTATCCGAAAAGCAGATGTTCTTGGTCGAGTGTAAAAAGTAGCGTTCATTTTTGAGACAATGAGTTTGGGGAACTGAATGAAAACAAACAATTTTTAAATTTTCACAGTTAAGCCTAATTGGATCTCATCAACTTGACGGAGTTTATTAGGATACTAAATTTTACGATCATTTTTTCCGATATGATAAAGAAAACTCAAAGATTGTGAAGGAAAAAATGTTTTGTAACAAAAACTTAGTGATTTAAATAGGACAACGACGTTTGATGTTGTTATTATACCATAGATCTTAATATTAAATATGTTAATCGTTGTTTTATATACTATATTATTTTTTGTCTCATGCGTAGCTAGGTATTTGGTAAACTAAGCAAACAACCCACAAATAGGAATAGAACTGTAAAAATTAGGTTTTTCTACTCCCACATGGAAATTTGCTGTTTCCTTTACACTTTAGTGGCGGGTAAAGTAGTCAATTACAGAGAAGCCAAATTTACATGTTGTAAATTCGTTTTTTGACAGTTGAGAGAGGTTAGGTTAACAATATGTTTCAAAATTATGCAAATATGTCAGATGAAATTTGTTCTTTTTAAATTTAAATCGAAACATTTATCCCAGAGTCTATGTGTACATAATATTAACATAAAGAGTACACCAAATGGTGCAAAAATTGAAGGTAAAATAACAAAATTAATACCAACATATATTTCTACCAAATAATTGTTATTTTCTAACCGAACTAAAGATTTGCACACAGACACACTTTCTTATTCCAAAAATATCTTATTTCCACTTATTTCTAGACAATTACTACAAGCTTTGCATAAAATGTACTATATACCTACCAAATGAACGTTTTCTTACTAACCTTGGTTATTTTTTTCCATATAAATAATATATATTATTATAAATATTTTTGCACGGGGATATTTTCCGATATATTTTGAACAGGGATCGAACCCCAATTGATCTTAAAACTTTTATTATACGCCACAAGCATAGAAAATTAACTGGTAATTCTTTCTTAAATGGTGGAACATAAAGATAACCCGATAGAACAGACGAAATTATAAGATTTCTAGAAAAATATCCATTTTTTACTAAAATTTTTAAAGTTATGTTATTTCTACTTACACTATTGCCACTTCTTTTTCCACGTTAACAGTGTTGCTAGTTTGTAGATTCGCGATTATTTTGAAAAATTTAACCATAACGAACGTTAAAAATTCATATTAATGCACAAAATCCATTTTTAACTGTTTAAAACGAATTATACAGCTATTGTGCTTTCGGAGTTATAATTCTTTACCCAAGTAGAAATAAACTGAATTTTTGTTCAATTGTTTCTTATTACCGTTCTCACAAGTTCATGGCCAACTTAAAAGACAAGTTATGATGCCTAATTTAAATAATTTTTTAAAATTCTTAGCACGAAGTTTGGAAGTTAAGTCGCAGAAAAAATATACTGTACAACTCGAGTGGATTGTCCATATTGAGCTCGGAAGTTTGAACTTTCTTGTACGATATGGACATCATATCCACTCTTGTTGCACAAACTACTATTAGTTGTAGGAGTTACGACCTCTCCTACATATGCCAGCAACTCTTCCGCACCCGCTGTAGCGGTGCTATGTAATGTGTTCTTCTTATGCCAATAGATTTGATATTGTTTAAAAATCTAGCTTTAGAGTATGGTACAGCATTTTGATCAATCAAGAAGCATAATACCCCACAAGCCCTACACCGTTAGCCAGTGGCGGGTATAGGGTATTGCGGAGAGGGGCGGTAAGTGACACATACTAAAAAGAACATATCCCAGCTCTAGAAATCTTCCAAATCTCAAAAGTGACTTACTTCTAAAAAAATACTGGCTCTTCATACGCCCCTACGTAAATAAAAATGGTGTCCTTACATCAGGCCCATGCCCTTGGCAATAAATCGTGTAGAACCCCGACTACCCCATGAGAGAGTTCTTTATTAAAGAGGTTCACATAACGGCTTCTTAAGCAGAGGTGTTTGTTATTCTACTGACGCGCAGCATGGCTGAGGTCAAGGATTGTATAGAGCAGACAGTGTATGTCTGCTTCTACAGTTAAGCAGCACTTCAAGCCATCTGTAAATCAAGGGTTATATCCAGTCTCGTTCGCCATTTTATGGATGCCCTAAAGAGGCTTTCAAAAACAAAGAAGTTAAATCCAGTCTGGATTACTGGGCATCAGGGAGTCCAGAACAACAAAACGTCAGACAAACTGGACGGACGTGAAGCTTAAATCCCATTTCACCAGCCGTAGAAATAACAAAGAACTAGGCTGGATCTGTATTGAATAAACCAAGAACTTTGTAACCTGGCCAAGTAAGACTAGGTTATTTGGATGTTAAACAGGAATCGATGTATCCCGAACTCCCTAATAGGAATCTAGATAAAACATTGCAGATTGAGAACGCACCTTGCTCTGGTTAGGGTAGGGAGAACCCTATCTACGTTGAATTCTTGAAGGAAGAGGAGGCATCGTTTTATTTTTTGGGTGCCTGCGAAGTCCTGGTAAAACCCAGGCGGCTCAGTAGCAGGCAGTTACTTGGATCAGTTCTCTAAAACAAAGGAATCATAAGCCTCTCTAGAGCGATTTTCTTACCTTCATGCAGAAGTAGGTCCTACTACTAGTACTAGCTGTCTACTCTGCTGGCTGTTTGGAAATAGATCAAACCTCCTTGGTGGCAGGCTGTATAATTTAATTAAATAATAAGAGATTTTTTATTATTTTAACCAAACTACGTATCTAACTTAAAATATTTCCGGATTATTGAGAGGCGTAAATTAAGCTTTTTATGAAATATAACTCTTCTGAATCTTCTATAATTAAATTAATTTAAAGCAATAGTTATTACAACTTGATATTTTTAAATTACTTGCCCTGTATAAAAGAAATTATTGCCTCCGTCAGTCCTTCATTATTTTCAAAAAGCTTGTTTTTGTATTGTGTTCATCTATTCACATATTTCTTTATTTAATTCGGAGCTTTTCCCATTAGCTCTTCCGCTGTTTCAGAATTCCCATCGCATGTTTATAAAATAAAACAGCGGAGAAGAGAATTATACAAAAGAAACTCTTATTGCTAAACTTTGTTGAAAACTAAACAGTCATTTATGATGCATTTTTTTGGACTTGTTTTTTAGCTATTTATGTATCAAAGGCGTTAAGTAGATTATAACGCCCGAAAGGCGAAAGCAACTAGCCCGAGGGCCTTTGGCCCGAGGGATATTTTTTTCCTGAGGGTTGGTATAGTCTAGTAACGCCTGTGGTGTATACAATACTTTCTTTTTCATTAATTTTAAAATATAAATAGTTAAATTCTTACCTTTTTTAAACTATTTTCGCCAATTTTTAGGATTTAGTGAGCTTTGATCGGTTGTTATAGAATACGTTTAACGATTGATAAGAGTTGTTTATTTAAAGCGTCTTTTACGTTTTTCTAAACGAAACTATGGAAATTCCACAAAATATTTTAGAAAATGCTAAAAAAGCTAAGGAAAACTTATTACTAGCAAAGTCTAAAGCTCTGTACGACAAGGAATATGGAAATTTTTTACAATAGAAACTAAAAAAACAAATTACGGTAATGACTAAAACAGTATTAATGCCTTTCTTTTAGGAATTTTTAATTTAGAAAACGCCAAGGAATATACAGGACATTGGTTACGTCGGACTTCGTCTACACTTCTCATCGAGTGTAGTGTGCTGTGCTTCCCTTGCAATTGGTTCGTTACCCGCCACACACCGTCACCGGCGGGAGCAACCCTCTACGGTCTAAAATGTACTTTATTGCAGAACAATATACTTGTAGTATTTTATATTAAAAAACCTGTCTACCGTTATTTACCCATCTGACCCTCCTAATCAAGGCCCTATGTGACAATATGATTCCCAGATGGTGATAAAACCACACAAATCGATAAATCAATCAGGTTTGTCAACCATAATACAAATAGCTACAAATCGACCATGTTGTTACTTCAGAAACCCAAATATGTCGACGAATTGATATGAAGCTTCGATTTAAATATTAGTTATTTCAACATTAAACTTCCCGTACAGTCCCTGCCTACTGGTGCATGAGATAACAAATTATTGCTAGGCCGTAAGGACCTGCCACCCAGTGGCGGCTCGTCAGGTAAAGTAGGTAAAGGGGCTCTTCACCAAAAAAATAAAATAAAACCAGGAGGAATGTTTTTCGACAATATTAAATATTAATGTACCAATACAGCTAACATTTTAGAACTTAAAAATAATTATGTTCCAATTAATAATATTAATTTAATCCGAATGTAGCTATGCATAATAAAGCCACGGGTAATGGACAATAATTATAAGCACTCGTGCATTTTGGCGCGCCCCAGCCGACCGTGTCCGTTAGCTTAAAGCAAGTGAAGACGCAACGCCTAGCATGGCTTTGACGTTCACCGTTGCTATGGTTACGTGACGCCAGTCACGCAAACAGCATGTAACAATTTGAATTATGATAAGGGCAATTTAAAAATAGATCAGTCGTATGCACCATTGTTTTAGCATTGGCTCGCCTAACCTTAAGGTATTTATTTTGAGGCTTCGCGAAAATTACGGTTATAGATATCGTTTTTACGTGATTTACTGTGTGATTAAAAAGTTTTGTTTTTATTTTTCAGTTAATTCAGTAGTGTACGTACCTACTTAGTTGTGTGTTTTAAAATTGAACCCAATTATTGACATAGTTTATAATTTGTTGGAAACTTCATTCAGTCGTTGGACAGATGAGGATAAGAGAGACGTTTTATTACATGGTTTTTTGTCGATGTTTGTTTAAGTACCCACACTATACCTAGCGCTTCACCATTTTTTAAGACCGCAAGCCGACTCTGCTGCCACCAAAGTCAACATTCGAATCATGACCCGTATTAACGTAAAACTATTATATCTAATATTGATCGGTAATGGTTCCTCATTATTTTTAGAAAAAAAATAAAACTATAAACTATAAGTATCAGCTGGTAAATTATAACTTATTTCATTAGTTTTCTAGTTGAAACTTTCTACCATATAGCTTATTTGTTAATTTAATTCGCCCTATGGCTAGTGTAAACCTTAAAGTTTCGTTACTTTATGTTCGGTCATCTTTGATCATGTTTTCTACTTATGCATTCTACTTATAAATTCCGTCAAGCAAATCTTGACCAATTGCATCAACCTAAATAAACCATCGGAGGTCAATTACTGTATAAATAATTCTGCAGCTAGGTTGACCAGTGGCGAAACGAGAAACTCAAACAGTATATTTTTTCTACGACTCAATTTCCGAACTTCATACTAAAGATTTTAAAAAATTATTTAAATTAGGTATCATAACTCGTCTTTATAGTTGGCCGTAAACTTGTGAGAAAGACAATAAAAAACAATTGAAGAAATTTTCATTTCTTTGGCAAAACTACACTGTAACATATTCATCGATTTGGATCATAGCTTATATTTCTCACAGTTCTTTTGGTAGAATAACTGTTTTGATTTAAATTAAAAAAGAACAAATTTTATCTAACACATTTGCATATTTTTGAAGTATATTCTTAATCTCACTTCTGTCAACTGTCAGAAAACGACTTGTAAAATTTATAACATGTAAATTTGATTTGTTTGTAATTAACCACTATGACTGGTCAGTTCAGGATGGATATGAAATCATATCCATTCAATTAATCGGAACAGCACAGTTTTCCAATCACTTAAGTATAAAGGACACAGTGGCGGCTCGTCAGGTGAAGTAGGTGAAGGGGATCTTCACAAAAAAAAATAAAACCAGGAGGAAAGTAACAATATTAAATATTAATGTACCAATACAGCTACCATTTTATCCCTTAATAAATAATTATGTTCGAATTACTAATATTAATTTAATCCAAATGTAGCTATGCATAATAGGGCCACGGTTAACTCCGATGGACAATAATTATAAACACTGGTGCATTTTGGCCCGCCCCAGTTGACCGTGTCCGTTAGCTCAAAGAAAGTGAATACCCAACGTCCAACATCGCTTTCACCGTGGCTATGGTTACGTGACGTGAGTCACGCAAACAGTATGTAACAATTTGTATTATGATGAAGGGCAATTTAAAAATAGATTAGTCGTTGCTTTAGCAGTGATTTGCCTAACTTTAAGCTATTTATTTTGAGGTTTCGCGAAACTTACGGTTATAGATATCGTTTTTACGTGAGTAACTGTATGATTAAAAAGTTTTGTTTTTATTTTTCAGTTAATTCAGTAGTGAACGTACCTACTTAGTTGTGTGTTTTAAAAATGAACCCAAATAATGACATAGTTTGTAATTTGTTGGAAACTCCATTCAGTCGTTGGACAGCTGAGGATACGAGAGACTTTTTGTTACACGGATTTTTAGTCAATGTTTGTTTAAGTACCCGCACTATACCTAGCTCTTCGCCATTCTTTAGGGCAGCGAGCCGGTACTGAAAGGAAACAGCAAATTTCCATGTGTGAGGAAAAGCTTTTATAAAAAATTATTTTTTTTCGTATCTTTTAATTTTTGGTACCTATATCTATTCTCTTCTAAACTCCATCCGCGGACATACTATAGAGAAAATAAGTAGTAATATAAAATTGATTTTTTTAGTATATAATATTATAAACTTAATGCATGCATGTAAAAACGAAGTCGATGCAGTAGTTTACAGTCAAGGAAACTTTTCTATAACTTCCGAACTTTGGCATTTGTACATTTCCAATCATTAAATTCGCTTAACACCCAACAGCACTAGTGCATTCTGGCGTATTTGCTTGTTTGAGAGTCCTTAAAAGCAGCTCTTGGCCTATTACGGCCGACTGCATTTACTATAAATACACTTGACTTGACATTGCGCCGCAACATGTACACTTTAAAGCAAAATATGATGACTGATTTTGAAAACGGTATTGTTTTAGATAAATATAATAATATATGAGCATTAAATTTTATATATTTGACAGAGTCATATCAATTGATGTTCAGCGTGTTTGTTCCAGTGGCGTATTTAGGAAGGGGGGCTACCGAGCTGCTGCCCCCTTCCCCCCCCCCCCTTCTTGGCTTAGATTCCAAAGGTCTTCTGGGAAACGTTTGGTTTTTAAAATTTCCCTTCCCTTTTAAGTTCTGTATTATATAGAGATTAAGATTTCGGACGCGTATCGTTTTAGTTATTGATTTATGATGCAATTTTAAAGGAAAATGAGTAAAAAGAATAATATTTAGTATTTTTTTATTATATACTTAAATACTTGTCTGTTCCGTTTTCCCTTTTATAGAGCTATTTTAAATCAACAAAAATATAACCCAATGCAATAAAATATTTTTACAACAAAAACAAAAAACAATTAAGTATTTATTTTTAAAGAGAAAAATTAAAGTAAAAATTTTAATTGAAACATTTTTTATGGAAGAAGTGCGATAATTTATAATAAAAAAAATAGCGCGGAAGAAACGAGAATGCTTTATTATAAATATACAAAACGGCACTTAAGAAGGAGTATTTCCAAACCTAAGCATTTGTACCAAAAACTGCTCTTGAATCTACGCTCCTAAAATACATGATTCCTGAAAAAATCATCAATTTTGGCGTGGTGAGCGATATTTACTTTATTTTTAATCATGAAAAACCGAGCCCAAAATACGCGGGTTAGAGTCATACATACGTCTAATGTAAAATTTTGGATTGACACCAATATTCATATTTTTCACAAATATAAAAAATGATTTTTTTTTTAAATTAGGAGCCAGCTAAAAATATCAAAAAAAAAAACATTTACAAAAACAAATTTAATCCAACCATGCAGGGGACGCCGTGTCCTAGCTAAATACGACTGCGTGCGATGCGGGATCTACGTTGCACGTACGCATCGTCCTTGTTTGCGGAGAAAGCAGAGGTGGCAAAATAGGACACGAAATTTGCGATCTTGCGTTTTGCGCATCAGTAGCAATGATGGCCTCAACACGTAGCATTTTGTTAGTGGAAAATAGTGTAGTTAAATTAAGACTATTAAAAAAATTAATTAGACGTAAAAGAGAAAAAACACATTATTTTTAGAAACAGGTTAATTTATGGAGGGTTTCATCATTTGTATCCGCAATTGCGTGCCGATGAAACAGCATTTCAGTAGTATATTGTCGAAAAAATACATTATACTTGTTATCACAACACAACAAACTTTCAGAGACGTATCTCCGTAGAAGAAATCGCAATTTGTCTGACGACAACTGACAAGAAAATAGAACAGTTTTAATTTCTAAACAAGGCGTGCGATGCGACGTTGCCGCAACGCACGCATCGCACGCATTTCGTGTTTAATTTGGACAACTTCATTTGTTGCTCTGCGTTTAGTCCTAAATGTCTACCGCATCGCACGCATCACTTCGCACGCACCGGAAAGCCCGCGTTTAGCTAGGACACGGGTGAGAGGTAATAATTTAATTTTCGAAATTTGATAGTAGTTAACGAACTAAAGGCGTGGCCCCGAAAATTTTTGTAGTCCCAACTGTTCATAGTCCCTCTCTCCAGAAAAAAATCCTTCTTACGCCCCCCCCCCCCCCAGCATATTTTTGGCTACGCCACTGGCGTGTTGTAGGAACACAGACTCGGGATATCAACTTGCCCTTAATAGCTATAGCGTTTTCAACGTCTACTAAAAATGTAAAAATATTGACTAATTACAAATTTTAATGCAAATCTTAAACTCAATGTGATAAATATTAAAGAAAAAGATCCAAAATTAAACTACTTTTCTAGGTCTACTTTATTTCCTTATTTGTTTTGAATCACCACGTTTCAACTGTTAAGTATCTCCATTCGTCTTCCGGTAAATACCTACAGTATAACTTATAGTATTCACTTAAAGTAGATACTTACCAGTCGATACATTGTGATTCAAAAAACAGACAATGCAAGTCCATAATTCTACCATAAACCACCAGGTCTTTACATACAAGAATCAAAGAACACATAAGTAGGCCAACAAAATCAGTTTTTGAACACCATCTTAAATATAATAACCACAATTTTTCTCCTACTTCAAGTAGTAAAATCATTCATCATTTCACAGGTCTGAATGTTAAACATCTTGATCTTCTAGAGGAGTTAGAAATTTCTAGAGAGATCAAGAAAAATCCTGTCCTCTGTCTTAACACAAAAATGACAAATTCATCTAACAGCAATTCAGTTTTTAGACTTTTCAATTAGTTTTTTTTGTTTAGCCAATCAACCTGCACTGCATACTAAACCTTTACCATCATTTGGCCACTTAACTATACGATTATTTTTCCATATAAAATTTTTTTAACCTTGTTGCCAAATCTCTTACAAATATTTCCTTAAAATCTGAATACCCTCTTTATCAAATTTATCAACCTAAAACTTATGATCTTATAAAATAATGGTTGATTGTGTTGATTTTCGTTAATTTTTAATGGCCGATATCCGAGTCCACAAAAACTTGCCTTTTAAACATGCATTTTGCTCAGGCTTCATCTTTTTAGCATACATACAATGTTGCCGGTTACCTCATTTTTAATTATTTTAAATAAAAAATTTTAAATTTGTAAGCATTTACTTAAATTACCTGGCCTTGTCAGATTTTTGATTTTAAGTCTGTTATTTTAATTTTCATGACCTTTGTTCGTATCTTTCTGTTTGTAAAATGTCATATTTATATTTTAATTATTTATCTATTCAAGTTCAGTTCACGACGTCAATGTATTTATTCTTTGAAATGTCATTTGTCCAAGTTTAGGTTACTATATAAACATAAATTATGTACCACAAAAACTTTTTAGGCATTGCTTTCAAAACTCTTTTTGACTAGTATGTACTCTCTTTTATTGTTACTTTACAACTTCTAAATTTTATACTTACTTTTAGGGTTAAGCCCTGATGATGGCCTTAAGTAAATAAGGTCGAAAGCGCTTGACGTCAGTAAATAAATAGTTACACTAAAATACAGCGTTTTTCCTTTCTTCATAATTCTACCGCCTTGTAGGTATTATATGTAGTAAAGTAGGTAGGTAACCAAATGAACGTTTTTTTACTAACCTTGATGGTTATTTTTTTTATGCAAATATTTGTGCACCACGATATATTTTGAACGGGGATCCAACCACCATCGATCTTAAAACTTTTATTATGCGCAACAGATATAGAAAATTAAATGGTAATTCTTCCTTAAATGGTGGAACATGAAGATTGGTACTACATAAAATCCTATAAAAGAGACGAAATAATAAGATTTCTAGAAATAAAAATAATTCCATTTTTTACTAAAGGTTTTAAGGTTATGTTATTTCTACTTACAGTATTGCCACTTCTCTATCCACTTTTACAGTATTGCTAATTTGTAAATTGGCAATTATTTTGGAAAGCTTTATCATAGCAAACGTTAAAAGTTCATATTAATGAACAAACTTCATTTTTAACTGTTTAAAACGAATTCTTCAACTATTATCATATACTTTCTAAGTTAATTCTTACGCAAGCAGAAATAAACCCGGACAACCCTTTTTTTCTTCTGTGCATTTTAGCAGAACAATTAATCAAAATATCTATGGCTGAGAAAAATAAATTGTTAATTTTTATTAATACATAATATATCGCTTGTTCTCTGATATTCTGCAAAAAGCCGAATGTAAGAAAGATAGAAATATTCTAAGTGATTTTGTGTAAATATAAGAAATGACCCAAATCGATGAATATGTTACAGTGTAATTTGGTCCATGGATTTTCAATCAAAATAAATTTTTTTCAATTGTTTTTGGCTAATTTAAAAAAAAAGTTATGATGCCTAAAATAATTTTTTTCTACTAGCGTGCGGAAAAACGCATTTTCCGCACATGTTTTAGTGCGGAAAATCCACTTTTCCGCACCGTGCGGCAAAGATTTTTCCGCACTGTTATATTTTGAAATTAAATTTAATTAAATTAAATGCTGTACGATTTAAAGTCACTGTTCATCATATTACCTTTGAAATATCTTAGTTGCTATATTGTATATAACCAGTTGTTGATTTGTATGTCACTGTCAGCAGAATATTATAAAATTAAACTAGTTTATCAGCTGAAATCAACCCCAGCCAGTGCTTCCACCAGCAGCTGTGTAGCCCTTTCTTACTCCAATCCAGCAACAAGTACACAACATGAACAAACTGATGGGCTTCAGGACTCAGAAAACGAGCTGCAACCTACTGAAATATCAATTATTCCTGCACCCCAATCTTTACTGGAGAACCGCAACCAACTGGCTTCTGATATTAATTTAAGTAGTGCTAGTAATTGTACGTTTACAATTAATTACAATATAAATAAGTAAATTAATATTGTAAAATTTTGTTCATTGTAATAAAAATTTAAAAAAAAACTCCGTTTTTTAAATTATTTTCAATTTGTTTCCTCACGCTAGTAGAAAAACTATTGTTCCTAACACGTGCAGAAACCTATTTTTCCGCACTTAAATGCTTGACACCACTCCGCTACGCGTCGTGCTGTCAACGGCATTTGCGTGCGGAAAAATCGATTTTCTGCACTTGTTAGGAAAATAGCTATTTTAAATTCTTAGTATGAAGTTCGGAACTTAAGTCGTAATTAGAAGTTTGTACGCCGTAGGCGGAGTGCTCAAACTTCTGAGGGCAATATGGACAATCCACTTGAGTTGAACAGTATATTTTTTCTACGACCAAACTAACAAACCTTATGCTAAAAAATGTAAAAAAAAGTTTTCAGGTTGCCGGGCTCGAACTCACGACCATTGGTTCCATAGTCAAACGCTCTACCTCTCGACTATCGAAACGTTAAATTAATTATGGGAAAACCAACTGATAAATGATGAAATTAGTTTTCTATGCACATTCAGCAGGTTGCAATATTGATAAATCTATTATAACTGCGTCTAGATTTTATTATATTGAACAAATTAATAACAAATTGAACCATATGCATTTAAATTATATAATTTAGTGATATAATTTAGTGTCTTGAAAAAGAAGGCGGAGCCTCAGTAAAAATAATATACTGTGATTGGTCAGTACTTTTAAGAACAACAATGGTTTCTCTGTAATTGACTACTGTGATTGGTCAGTTTCATTACATATCTAGGATTGTTATTAAGTTTTGCCGCACAGTTAACTGGAATAGCCTACTTTACTCGCCACTTAAGTGTAAAGTAAACAGCAAATTTCCATGTGGTAGTAGAAAATAGTATTTTAAGTTACAAGGCCGGTAGGTGACTTATTACAGTACAAGTTGGTTTACGGACGAGGCGACGTAGGAGCCGAGTCTGGAATATAAACAAGTGCTGTAATAACACTTAACGGACATGTATCGTATGATATTTTATTTCATACTGTCTTTATAATCCTTTTTAAAATGAATAAACAAATAGGTCATAAATATAACCTTTTAAGTGACAACTTGTCAAAGATCGAAAGTAACCAGTCATTGTTTCTAAAATCATACCATTGTTGCTAGGGGCAACCCATTACAGTATCTGATACTGTAATGTTCCATTTACCGGCCGCAAATGAGTACAGGGTAAATAAATTTACTGGACAGGATGAAATAAAAAAAATAAACTGTACAACTCGAGTTCATTGTCCATATTGCGCTAAAAAGTTTTAACACTCTGCCCACGGCGTCTACTTCCTCATGCGATATAGACATCATATCCACTCTTGTTGTACAAACTACCATTTCCTTACGGTAGATAATTTGATAATCATATTTAAATAAGTTTTATTTAACCTTATAATAGTTTAAATGACGTGTGCCTTTAAATACGACTCGAAATTTCCCTGTAGCTGTTCAATTATTGCAAAGTTTATTTGGAAGGGTAACTACCCCATTTAGCATGCAATAAATATTTAGTAATTCACAGAAGCTATAAATTATAAATACAAAGTTGGCATTAATTTATAGATTAGTGACATCGATAGTTAAATAAAATTTACGAGATATCAAAATAGTTTCTGCTATAAAAAATATAATATTAATAAAGTTAAATTTATTTGTGCCAAAAACAACAACAATAAATTATATGTAATAAAATGAACTTGTAAAACTTATACTATATTAATTAAATAAATAAAATTAAATTAAATAGTCTGGGATTTTCTATGCTATCAAGTTGGTCAGCGACAAACCTTAAATTTACTTTTGGAGATTTATTTTAAAAATTTTAAAAAGGTAAACCCTTTGACATAATTAAATTAATAAAAAAGAGCCTGCATAATTTTGTATTTCGTATTCAAAATTTGTAATAAAGAAACATTTTATTACCTACTTTTTTTTTTACGGTTCGCCGACGACGTAGGCCATCTTGAACCGGTCATCGACCACAAATGTGATCTATCGACTGGGGAGTGTGAACCTACTTGTTGTAAAAAAGGATATACAAAATAGTGCAAAATAAATATGGTGGATTCAAAAAATTTTCCACGTTAAATTGCGGTTTTCTTAAAGTAAATTACAAAAAAAACTAAACAAATTAGTCATTTATTTTTTCACCAATGGAAAAGTGGTATTTATGTAAGAGTGACATACATACATTGTACCTATACCTAGTAGGAAAAGCTGATCATTCCCGGACGACCGTAAAGATTGTATGTCGAGGCGCAAGCCGAGACTGACAATACGGAGTCCGGGAATGTGGCTTTTTCTACGAGGTATACATACTATTTTTCCGTAAATCGAAAAATATTAAAAGGACATAACTTATTACAATCAACTTGTTAAAATTTTGAAATAAATATGATTAACTTTGTTCACAAATAAAGGATGTCATTAAATCTTTGTGTCGTACCTATGGAAACACAGTAATATTGAATTGTCAATTTTAACACATTTTAGTTTACAAGTAGCCGTACAAAAATAATATTTCCTTACAGTACAATAATAAATATTGCATAACAGTTATTTTCCGTTGCCTAGCAACGACTAAGTGCAAGGAAATATTGATTTTTTCTTTCAAAAATGTCATTAAAAATGTCAATATTTCCGATCGATTTTCAGAAAAGTTATTTTCATGCAGAAAAAGAATCAAAGAAAAGATATAAGCCAAAGGAATTTTTTTTATATGCAGAATTCTACAGTGTCATAGGGTGTATTTATGGCTGAAAATAACTTATATGCTAGTATTACAAATAAAATTGTTTATGAATTCCACATTTAATAACCAAATAATATGCAGGGAGTTAGTTCCATTTGAAAAACTTGAGAAAAATGATTTTAAAATTTGTGGTTTTTGAATCCTTTATATGAACACCCTGTATAAAATAGATAGACACTATTAGATTCATAATATCTTTTGACCCCTTGTCTTAAATCTCACTCATTGCCATGGTTTAAAAATTGAATTTAAATGTTTTTTTTCCAGGATTGTAAAACATAATTTTTTTTGCTTCTTTACTTATTAATTTTTTTAGTTTTTAATTTATTGTTCTTAAATTATAAAACCAGAAAAAAATAATGTTTTGGTAAATTGGAAAAGTCACCAATACAAATCTAAATATGTAATAAAATACCGGGTGATACATTTTAAAAAAATACAACTTTCTTGTTTTCTCACTTTTTTGGGCCATCCTGTATATACAAAAATATTTTCCTGAAATACACCCTAGGATATAGTATAAGTCTGCATATGAATGAAACTCTTAATTATATAGGAGCTATAGAAGCCTGACGCACTATTGCATGACCTTGTATATTCAAAAAAATATTGAGTATTATATTTTTACTTTCTCACATTCTCCAGTATCTCTAGAGTCTAAATTTAAAAAGTATTTAAAACACAATTAATAAACATAGACAGGATTCGCTTCAAGTGAACGTAATGTTTTAATATAAATATAGATATAATTTTTCATGGTGCTAGTAACTTTGGAGAAGAATTTAGAAATATCATTCGGATCCACTTAAGTTTGAATACTACAAAGCAGCTCTTCTATGAAACAAGATTTCATAGTAACTGAACTTATGTAGATTTGGATAATACTGAAAAGCGGTGGAGTGCATAATATACAGGGCGTGTCAGTAACGTGTCTATCTTAGATAGCACCTAAACTATCAAAGATAGGGAAAAAAGTGTAATACAAAAGTTAAAGGGTTTTTTGGGATACATAATCTAAAAGTATTTTCTAATCTACAGGGTGGTCCTAAAAAGTGGTACTAAATAATAAAAAAGAAAATTAAATGAGACACCTAGTATAATTTTCTAGAATATGATTCAATGGAATAAGGACTTTGTAACCCTATTAAAATTTTTGAAGTGAAATGCAACGTTGCCAAGTAATTAATTTTTTTCCGAAATATTTGTAATTTTAAGGGTATCGTTAAAAAATCATAGCAACCTGTGGATTAACCCTAGGCAAATATAATTTACGTTGTAAGTACTTTAAGGTACGATATATTGATCTATAATAATGCGTTTTAAATCTCTTATACAGAGCGTTCATTACAAGTTGGACAACTCGATAGTTTTAAAAATGCTTTATTTCAATTTTTTTAAATGGGACCCCCCTAATTTTTTTAGGCAAAAGAATTTATCTTTCGAAAACCTTACTTTTTTGTTTAACATGTCCTAAATATCATAGTTTTTGAAATTTTTATGTTAAATCATGGTAAAAAAAAGGAAAGTCCTAATTAAAAAATTTAGTAAAGATTGCTTTGGAACAAAAAATAAATAATTTTCTTTTTCACAAGCTGTCATTGCAAAATTATTTCGCTAATATTTTGTGCTTTATTACTGTTTAAATTTTAAACTAACTTAATCATAACTCATATTTTCCTTTTTCGATAAAGTTAGTTCGGGAAAGTAAACTCAGTAATAAAGCACAAAATGATAGCGAAATAATTTTGCAATGACAGTTTGTGACAAAGAAAATTATTTATATTTTGTTTCAAACCAATCTTGACTAAATTGTTTAATTATAACTTTCCTTTTTTACCCTGATTTAAGACAAATCCTAAAATATTTCAAAAACTATGATTTTTAGATATGTGACATGTTTAACAAAAAAGTAAGGTTTTCGAAAGATAAATTCTTTTGCCTAAAAAAATTCGGGGGGTCCCATTTAACAAAATTGAAATAAAGCATTTTTGAAACTATCTAGTTGTCCAACTTGTAATAAACGCTCTGTATAAGAGATTTAAAAAACATTATTATAGATCAATATATCGTACCTTAAAGTACTTACAACGTAAATTATATTTGCCTAGGGTCAATTCACAGGTTGCTATGATTTTTTAACGATACCCTTAAAATTACTAAAATTTCGGAAAAAAATTAATTACTTGGCAACGTTGCATTTCACTTCAAAAATTTTAATAGGGTTGCAAAGTCCTTATTCCATTGAATCGTATTCTAGAAAATTATCCTGGGTGTCCCATTTAATTTTCTTTTTTATTATTCAGTACCACTTTTTAGGACCACCCTGTAGATTAGAAAATATTTTTAGATTTTGTATCCTAAAAACTATTTAACTTTTGTATAACACTTTTTTCCCTATCTTTAATAGTTTAGGTGCTATCTAAGACAGACACCTTACTGACACACCCTGTATAGAAAAAGAAGTATTGTTTACCATACAAAAAAAAACGAAATATTACATATTTATATATAGTTTAATACTCAATTTTTTGAATTATATGTTAAATCAAAATATCAACTTTTATTCAGTGCTTAAGTTATATAAAAAAAATTGACCCTTCTTAACTTTCGTATATTAACCATTTCATAGTGAGTTTAACAACTATTCATGGTACAGAAGAATAGTTTTCTTTCATTGCATTAGATCCAACCCTAGACGCGTTTCGCCATAGCATCTCTCATCAGTAGAGTTAGGATCCGGCGAAAGAAAGGAGTAGGTAACTCAAAACTGCTTTAAGCAATGTTTGGTGGAGCACACCAGCAAGATGTTGACGGAGCGACATAATGTCATTTTTGTCACAGCCTCGTTAAGTTAGCAGTTGATTAAAATGTTATGCAACTCGACATATTATAGCATTCGACAAAAAGTAACCATTGTGAAACAATATATCTAAACGTATCTTCAGATAAAGAAGTAAAGTGGTGCCAGGTGTGGGATTTATTCTGGATACATCTACACTCCTACAGTCCAGAGTAGAATATTTATTTTCATTGAATTTTTTTCCTCTGACTTCGTATAAGCTGCTCTTGATATGAAAGCAATGAATCACTGACAGTAATTTTGGACCTGGAGTATAGTATATAATAATAATCGAAATATCCATCTTAACGCGATGTTATATGTTAGATAATCAAAATTTGAATTTAAAATTTATAATGAGTGAATCTTATATGGAATTAAAATAAATTTAAAAAAAATAATAGTTACACTATTGAAGCTTCGTTGTTATACCGTGCGTTCAAAATGAAGTCGGCACTATTGCTAACTTTCCTATTATAAGAGATACGACGTCGATTCCATTATTAAGGAGTTGTAGTTTCATGTGCTGATTATTATGGTGATGTCAAAAAACAATTGAACCGTGATATTAACAAAAATATTAAATAAAAAATGTTTAATAGAAATGCGTTTAAATGCAAATATCTCCGTGATTATTAAGTTTAGCGATATGTAGTTAAAACAAATTTTGCTTAGAATTGCATTCTCTATCAAGCATTTATAATAGAAATGTCACTTTCCATTTATTAAAAAAAATATATTTTTTGGGTTTTTAACATCACCATGATCATCAATACATGAAACTACAACTCTTTACTACTTTAACCGACGTCGTATCTCTTGTAATTAGGAAAGTTAGCAATAGTGACTTCATTTTGAACTGACGGTATAAAAAAACAGTGCGATGTTTATAGAAAATATGTATTGAGAATAGAACAAAGAAGCTTTTTTCTGTGAAATAAAATATTACAGTAAATGAGCGGCTTCGGATAATATCGAATAGTGGTGTCAGGTGTGGGGAAAAGAAGTTCCTGTGCCTGTTTTGCTTTACTATGTTATTATTTAATGCTTTATAATTCTTTTAGAAGCATTTTTTAAACTTTTTAATAATATTATTAAAAACAATAACAATAGTAATAATCTTAATAAGTATTTTTGATAAATAAAGAACAAATAAAAAATATAGAAATAATAAAGTTGGAGGAGTTTATTGTCCGTAAGAATAAAACAGAAAGAAAAGTTAACAGCAAGCGGACAAAGTGGTGCATCTATCTATTACAATAAAGTACACAGGGACGCCAAAATATTGGGTTTCCTGGCGCACAGTTAGACAGTGACAGCTGTTTCATCCTTATTAGGACTCATCCAGAAGTCAAAACTCGTAGGCCACTCCAGGAACAGCAAAAATGCGTTTTCAAGATTTACTTAAGAAATAAATAGGTGAGGAAACTACAGTATCGCCATCTGTAAAAATTAACTCCAATGCAAAATACAAATGCTACCGGATGTTAAATCATGGAATAAGAAAACAACCAAGATACGGTAGGCCACACATCTAGTATAGGGAACTACATTTTGCGATTCACTATAACAGTCTGCAAGTCGCAGTTCCAGAAATAGACCATACCGAAATACCCACTAGGGTGCGACGCTATCCGTTTACAAGCAGTGTAATAAGACAATATTTAAATATAAGTTTACCTGTTTCTTCTTTAAGTCTATAGGATATTATTCTAAAAAAACTAGTAACTAGTAATTGCCTCCTAGTTTAAAAAAAAAGCTAAAAAAATATTATGTGAAAAAGCTTATAATACCGTAAAAGAATATTTTGATAATATTTAATCGATCAATTATAAATTAATTATATTTTTTTAAATGTAATATTTATATTTTTATTATATTAAAACTTATTGTAAGTAAAAATTTCTAAAAACTTTGCCGCAAAAGATATTTCTTCCGATATAAAACTATATTTTGACGTTGACAACAAAAAATGCATACAGCTTAATCTAAGAAACTGTCTAACCAAACAAAAATTTACCACACAAAGTAATTTATTTTGGCTAGAAAATTACATAGCTGAAAACAAAATTTGTATATAAAGTAAATGAAATTTAAAAACATTGGCATTGTATTAAGGAGGGATACAAACAATATACATAATATATATTTTATATAAAATGAAGCCTCTCTGTGAAACATAATTCCACAGTAAATTAGTGTCGAGAATAATACCGAAAAGTGGTGTCAGGTGTGTGGATAAGAAGTTTCTGTTCCGCTTTAGCTTCGCAATTTAATTATTTTATGCTTTAGTAGTTTTTTATGTATTTTCATTGTTAAACTCAAGAAAGTCTAAATAAACTTTTAGTAATATTTTTTCCTTGGTGTGATAATTTATTGTTTTTTCTAAATACACATAGGTACTTATGAAAATAATTACAGCAAATGTGATGTTATACATTGAATTCACTTGTCCATTCCTTCTCAAAGCTTGAACCACTTGACGTGTTTTCTTTATCGCTTAGTTATATTCAAAATTTCGCTACAAATATAGTACCAACTTAAAAACAAACGTACCCTAACTTCATCGACCCATTGGCGTTATGTGCTGTTAAAACATACTTATGAGTGAATATCTTCAGAAGTTCCAATATTTAGAGGGGGTGTCCACACCCAAAAAGAGAGACAGAAAAATCAGGTGCAGCTGACCACGCCTGGACGCACGATCATTATATCATGTGGACAAAAGCGGAAATCCTGCAAAAAGAACCGTACTGGAAGAAGTTTAAGGAGGCTGCCACCATACACTAAAATCCAGGTTGCTTTAGTTAGCCTTTATTAGATATGAGAAACGTTTGGAAACCTTTGTTAAATAAATGTAATCTTGGAATAAGACCACCTAAGAATTAAACACATGAATCATCGAGCATGACTCATCCAGTTATGCGTCACACGCATGACTCCGCCTACTAGTCATGCGTCACCGCACCTATAAATAGAGGTGTAGTTACCATACATATTTAGTAATCCCCTGAAGACGACTGGAGATGCTTACCAGTTGAAACGTAGTGATTCTAAATAAATAAAGACAATGCAAGTCCAAAACTCTACTGCCGTTCAAGAAACGTCCTTGTCTCCAACCTTTAAAAAGACACTAACAAATTTTATTACGCATCTACTAATCAAAAGAGATAGTTTTTGTCTCGTTATGTAACATTCCCAAAAATGAGAAGTGGAGAATTTTTTTTCCTTAAATTGACGATATTACTAAATAATATTATTAATAGACTTTTTTAAGGGCCAAGAATATAAAGGAAACATTTATGAAAAGAAACCAATAACACGTTACGAATTTCTTCTATCCATTTCAACGAGCTGTCAGGGCCGTCTGTCATTGATTTATTATCGGAAGGCCAATCGGTCCGGGCTTATGATTAACGCGATCCGGAGGGGAGGTCAAGGGTCATCTAATAGGATTTTGATTTGTCAATAATTATTGTTTTGTAATATCGGATTTACAAGGAAGCATCATTTGTCGCAACAAAGACAGGCCTAGTTAACTTTAACTACTGTTTTGTAGCCAAATAAATTCCTGGTAAAAATTTAATAATATCAGTTTTGTATCTTCAAACATTAGAGTAATATAATATCAAGGGTGGTCATAAGGGGAGGAGGGGGGAAATCAGAAAGTTGCCTTCCATCTAACTTGTATAAAAAAATTAACGACCACCCATAAAAATGAGAAAAAAAGCACGGTTAATTTGGTTAGAAAATGTACACGCGTGTTAAAAAAAATATTTCAACAGTATTGTTGATCATGTATTTGTCAAGTGATTCAGAGATTCGAGTTAATAAATCATACCGAAAATTTTATGTTCGAGACGGCTGAAGAAAAATTTCTTTACGGTGAGATTAGGTTTATCACGACGCTCGGCGTCTCGATAAACTATTTAATATCTCGACGGTAATGAAACATTTCCCGTCCCGGATTGAAATTTGGTTTTCAACAAGTTTCTTGCATTTATAGTCATCAGAGATTAAATAATTGTAAATTGGCATGAACTAAACTGCTGGACAATTGCTTTCGAGCAAGAAAAATTTCGCCCAAATTTAACAGTTAATATTTTCTGAACCAGATATGATATCGACCTACGGTTTTGAATGATTGATAGATTCATCTCTTGGGAAACAATTGTCAATTTGGATTTTCTTTAACTATTCGAAAATTTTATATACGGGGTGTTAAAGAATACGATGATTTTTGCTCCAATTTTAATGGCGTGTAACTTTCACAATACTATTTTTAAATATTATCACTCTACGTCAATTGAATCACTGATTCATAGCAAAGAAAGAAATTTGTCAAATTTTTTATATCTGCTATATTTTAGGAAATACCGATTTTTTTGGAAAACCTTGCTTTATTTCAACTTATTGGTAGCTAGATCTCACTGTGCGTTGTATCGTGCAAACTTTATGAGTGATTATTATACCTTATAAAAAGCTTGATTATGTTCAGTAACAATAGTTGTACCTAAATGTTATGATGTACAGTGGCGTACTTATAAACACCTATATGTCTATGGTTTACGAGTATCTCACAATTTTTCACGATTGTTTTATATTGGAAAGTACTCGCCCCTAGATTAGGTAAATATTTTCTTATTTTTTTAGTTTTTCTTTCTTACACTATTCCTAAAATTAAACTTACATTGAAAGAGACTTTGGTATTAAATATCACTAGCTGCCGTCAAACCAAACTCCGTCCATCCGAGGAGGGCCTACAATGTAATAATCCCATCAAAATCAAACTAGCGTTACTTAATTTTAAGGAACCCCAATCGTGAAAAATTGTGAGATACTCGTAAATCACAGACATATAGGTATTTATAAGTACGCCACTGTACATCATAACATTTAGGTACAACTATTGTTACTAAACATAATCAAGCCTTAAGCCTTTCATAAGGTATAATAATCACTCGCCAAGTTTGCACAATACAACGCACAGTGAGATCTAGCTACCAATAAGTTGAAATAAAGCAAGGTTTTCTTAAAAAAATCGGTATTTCCTTAAATATAGCAGATATCAAAAATTTTACAAATTACTTTATTTGCTATGAATCAGTGATTCAATTGACGTAGAGTGATATTATTTAAAAATATTATTGTGAAAGTTACACGCCATAAAAATTGGAGCAAAAATCATCGTCTTCTTTAACACCCTGTATATAAAATTTTCAGACAGTTAAAGAAAATCCAACATTGACAATTGGTTCCCAAGGGATGAACCTATCAACCATTCAAGACCGTAGGTCGATATCATATCTGGTTCAGAAAATATTAACTGTTAAATTTAGGCGAAATTTTTCTTGCAAGCAATTGTCCAACAGTTTAGTTGAAATGTCAAATATACTTCATAGCCTCCTAAATAAAATTAATTAGCAAGGGATCTAGTTGCCTCTGTTTAATTTTAATAATAAAACTTTATTTTTAAACATTATTTATGAAATTTGCAATTGTTTCGACCACATATCACACTTTTTGGGCCAGTCTGTGCGTGAAAAAATATTTTCCTGTAGGGTGTATCTATGGATACAGTATAAGTCTGCATATGAAGAAAATTCTTAACTTAATTCGTATAGGAGCTATAGAAGCCTGATGACCTATTACAGGACCCTGTATAGTTTACCAACATTTATTTTGAATTGTTCTAGAAGACATTCCATTTCTGAACAGGTGAAATTAAATTTAAAAATCGTTATGCAGGACCTGTGTTGGTATACAAAACTATGATACTTAATCATAAAGTTGTTTATTGCTAATTCTATTTAATTTTCTATGATATATGCCCTAAAATTGTAAGTATAATGTAAATTAAAACCAAATAACCATTAACTATGTGGCCCACTGTATATTAGGCTATAAAAGCCTTCTTTTTGCGAAACAAAATCCAGCAGTAAATGAGCGCGCTGGATAATACCAGGAAGTGGTGTAGGAATGTATGGGGATAAGCAGCTTCCTCTTGTTTTAGGATGTCACTATTTTATGCGTCATTACTTTTTTATTCAACCCGAACAAAGAAATTTAATGAGAAAATAAAAAATTGTCATTAAAGGGAATCATTTATTGTTGTATGCAGCAGAGTTAAGATAATTTGTTTTACTCCCATATGGATATTTACTGTTTCCTTTACACTAAAGTAACTGAATAAATGGGCTAGTTTAGTTAACTGAACTAATATAATAAACAATAACATTTGGCCGAGCAGGCGTTTGGTACGAACTTGAATCCTATGGCCATAGGTTCAAACCCCGACTGCCTTTAATTTTTTTAAATTTTATCAAGAGCACATATACACTATACTGCCAATACAAGCAGCCGCACGCAGCAAGAAGATACCCATCGTGCGATTCAAAATAACCTGAATTTGGGCCCGTGGCGCTTGCGCAGTAGGAAAAAAATTAGGCAACCGACACGATATCTAACAGATCGTAAACAGAACCGGCTCGCCGTTGTTTGCACATTAGGTGTTATGTGGTTGTTTGTATTCTTATTCGTCGCCATCTTTTGTTTCGTTCGTTCGTGTGTGGTTATAATTTCCAAGTTTTGAGTGTTAATATTTATAAAACTTTAGTTTAGACATTTTTTTTGTTAGTTTGTAGGTTGTTAGTCGTTTCCATCTTTTTTGTACGTTCGGAGGTTCCGTGTGTGATTGTGAATATTATTTTTAAGTTTTGGGTGCTAATTTAGGTATAAATCTTTACCAGACGTTTTGTTATAGTTAGCGACTTGTGTCTCAAGATGGGTAGAAAAAAGTGCATGATCCTTTTTTACACGAATCGCAGTTCAATACCAGGAATAAGATATTTTAGGTATATAAAATGTCGGTTAGTTAGTTTTATTTGACCATAAACTGTACACACCCGAATTTAAATAAAAGCTTGTGAAAATATTTTGAAAGTCGGTTCTGTCAAATGTTTACATCAATAAACAAATTTCCGAGCTGCGCAAGCCCAACGGACCCTGATTATCTGCGTACAGTGGTGTCATCATTGAATTATGGTATTAGCAATATAGTGTATGTATATATGTGATCAAGAGCATAACCAATTTATATAATGGTACCGTAATTGAAATAAATTACATATTATTTTAAGCAAATGATTATATATTACCCAATTAGTAACTAGCGAGGTAACTAGGATATATTAAAATAAATTTAATTTATTTTATTCCAATGGTAGTTCTATTTAATTCAATCATAGAAAAGGTAGGCAACTAACAGTTTTTTAGGTGCGTAGTGGTAAATAAAGGATATATTTCTCTTTTGACTGCCGTCGCGTCGTCGCATTGCCTCATATAGTCATTTTCTATGCGTTGTTGCTTTGTTTATTTTGTAACAATAAGAGAGTTCTATATTACTGCGTTGTGTTAGGGAAGATTTACTTGTCTCTTGGGCTTTATTTTGGTGGAGGTGGAATTTATTCCCTTGAGGAAATAATTCGATGTCATTGTCCGCACGGAGTTAAACTGGAGTTCCAGTGGTCTTATTGGAAACTTTCCATACGAAATGGGTTCAAGGATACGAGATCGCCATTTTAATGAGAGAAATACTCCCATGAACCAATAATTGGGTCATTACTATGCCATGTTTGCTGTACTAGTTGAAATGTTATGACTTAAAACAAATAAAGATAATGCAAACCTAAAACTCTTCTACAATTTAAGAAACATCTTTGTCGCCAACCTTTAAACAGATATTAATAAGTAGTTGTCCCGAGACCATGTATATATATAATTTAAAAATATAATTCACATAAATCTGTATTATAGTCGATCTACAATTTACCATATTAATTCCATGATCATCACTCCTTATTATAAGAAGTTATGATGATTCGCTAAAATTTTAATAACATCACATTTTCAATTTTTAACAAAATCATAAATAAAATTACTAGATAATTGCCAATTTGCTGTAATGTTGCAGCCGCCGTAAATTATTACATGCTAGGATTGACGATTACATTATTTTTGTATATTTTGTATCATATAAACATATTCCACTTAAAAACAATTTATTTTTAAAATTGTTATAACGGTAATAAGGATATAGTTAAATGCATAATTAAAATATGTACAATGTAATACGCCATAATAATATATAAAATTGCATATGCGAAAGTTGTTAAATTTTTCAATGTTTCATTTTTCTGCACACAAAAAAAAATTATAAATTTTAAACAATTCAATTATTATCCACGAGGTAACATGAATAATAAAAAAAAATAATAACAGTAATAAATATTACAACAAAACCAACTAAAATATTTTTAATCACGACGACAGTGGCGTAGCCAGAAAATATGCTCGGGGGAGGGGGGCTAAATGAGCGTAAGTAGGACAGTCGGGACTACATGTATTTCACGGTGTTGTACCTAGTAAAGAAGGAAAAAAGCGCCGCAGGCGAAAACTTTTCCGGGCCACCAAAGTTCGTTTAAAATTCACTTAACTACTAACAAATTTCATCAAAATTATTAAAACTTATTTTTGTAAAAGTTGTTTTTTAATTTTTTTTTTGATGTTCCTAGCTGGCTCTTTATTAAAAAAAACATTTTTTATGTTTGTGAAAAATATGAATATTGGTGTCAATCCAAAATTTTAACATAAGACGTACCTATGTATGACTCTAACACGGGTTTTTCGGACTCCACGCCAAAATTGATGATTTTTTTCAGAAATCATGTATTTTAGGAGCGTATATCTAGAAGCAGTTTTTGGTGCAAATTCTTAGGTTTTGAAATACTCCTTCTTAAGTGCCGTTTTGTATATTCATAATAAAGCATTTTCGTTTCTTCCTGTACTATTTTTTTTAATTATAAATCATCACACTTTTTCAATAAAAAATGTTTTAATTAAAATTCTTACTTTAAATTTTTTCTTTATAAATAAATATCTACCTAATTGTTTTTTGTTTTTGTTGTAAAAATATTTTATTGCATTGGGTTATATTTTTGTTGATTTAAAATAGCTCTAAGCTCTAAAAAAGGGAAAACGGAACTGACAAGTATATAATAGAAAATACTATAAAATATTACTCTTTTTACTCGTTTTCCTATAAAATTGAATCATAAATCAATAACTAAAATGATATGCGTCCGAAACCTTAATCTCTATATAAAACAGGACTTTTAGAAGGAAACGTTTAAACACTAAACATTTTCTACAAGATCTTTGTAATCTAAGCCAAGAATACATTATTTAAAAATTTAAATTAAGAGTCCAAGCATGAGACGAAAAATTAGGTTGCAATTAGACTTTTAGACCCCGGGGTCCTAGGCTCGGGGGGGCTGCAGCCCGGCAGCCCCCCCCCCCCCCCCCCCTTAAATACGCCACTGCACGATGATCATAATAGTAGTTTTTACGAAATATGTATTTCGCACACTATTTCACGCACGGTGACATGGTAACTTAGGAAAATGAAAAAAAAAGGTCACTTCGCATACTGTTATCAATACGCGAACCTTGTCATTTTTTGGCGTTTGTAGAAAAAAATTATTTTCAGAAATAACTGCTTTATTGAATTATTTTAATAATACTCTTTGAGTCGCCGCCGGTCCCGATGAAAAGAGAGGGAGAAGAAGAGAAGAAAAGTCAAACCGACTCTCTCCAAATGTGCTGGATTTATTTAAGTTAAATGCTTTCTTGCCAAAAACATCTTATATGTAAGCAGACATACTGGCTGTAGAGAAACTGTTAAAACTTTTAACCAAGTTTAAAATATCCACCGGTCAATACAGTAGTGGCAGAATTTCAATTATGGATTACTAAATGGAAACGCGAAGTAAAAAACGGCTGTAAAATAGGTACCTGAATTACTTCCGCATAAAATTGATAACTGTGATACTGATTTATTCCCCAATATTAGGATTTTCCTTCAAACACTTGCTACACTTCCTGTAAGTGCAGCAACAGCGGAAAGGTCCTTCTCGACTCTATGTCGAGTTAAAACGTGGCTTAGAGCAAAGATGGTAGAGGAACGCCTGGCTTTGATGAATATACATAAAAACATTATCGTTGACGTTGATGAAGTTATAACTAGATTTGGAAATATTGAACAAAGAAAACTAGACTCCGTAATTTAAGAATCAATGATTTTTTGCCTTAAATTGTTTATGAGGTAGGTGCGCTAAATATTGCCATTGTTCCTAATATGGTCACCCCTTGTTACACAGCTAGTAGCGATGCTGCAAGTAGGTGGTAGCAGTAGCAGGTACTTTGATTTGTCAGCGTTTTGTTTTTTATTAGGCGGTTTTAGTCTATGCTAAACGTCCGACATAGGAGCACGCCATTTGTTTTTCTTGTCCACGTTATAAGCAAATTTACTTTTCACGTTGACCCTACGCAATCTAAACTAAACTTTTCAGGATTTTTGTTATTAAGTACAGGAAAGTACACTCTAGCCGTTCTTGTTTTATGAATTGCATGAATTATTTCAACTTGGTTTCTAGGTTAAGGATTTTTTTTCTGTACGTTATTTGTTCCTAATATTGCCATGTAAAGAGGAAGCCAGCTTTAAACAGTAAAGCCCAGCAAGTTACCAAAGATTTGTTCCCGTCAAAACCAAAGTTGAATTCACGCAATGTTGACAGAAAAGCAACGAGCAGTACAACAAAAGAATCGGAGAAAGAATCGTGGTTTTGCTTCGTTTGTGACACCTGCACTAAAGAAGATATACGCTTATGCATAGTTTGCTGTTGATATGTTCACGAGTCCTGTGTAGGCCTAACTAAGGATGATAAAGAATAGTTCATCTGTCCTCTATGTTCTTGAGTTATATTTTTTCAGAAAATTTTGTTAGTTCCATATGTTCCATATAATAGGGAGAGATGTTATCCTAATATTGCCATTCTCAACTTTTACAAACACACACAATATCTTCATTTCTATTCAGTTTTTTAAGGTAAATAAAATATATGATATAAACAATGCATTTCTTTACTCGTACCAAAATTTGTATTTGTTTATCAATAAAAGTATAGGATTTATTCACAACCAAACGTTAAGGTGGCAATATTTGGCTCACTGACCTTGTATATTTTTATTTTATTTTATTGAGTGTAAAAAAAATTTTACATTGGATCCGCGCCTGCATTTGCCTTGGAATTGCGTCTTCGTCATGTCCAAAATATTTTTTTAGAAAAAGGAAAAAATTGGAATCTAAGTTGCTGTCCAACTTTAACATTCCTTTCAAGGGACATCTGCGCCTAAGTAAAATTTTTAAATCGATTCCTATGTTTCATATAAACCGCAGCTGTGTTCCTGTGTTACCTCAACCACCACTTTTCCTACTTCTCAAGTGTTTCATTTTACTCAGTTTTTCGAGCTTTAAGGGTATATTATTCCCTAGAAGTTTCCTAATAAAAACTATCTTTAGGAAAATAAGGCCAGAGGATCATGTGTTCATTGTCTTCCTTTCCCGGTCGTCTTTTGTTTTCTCGCAGCATGCCGAGATGAGTTATTGACTTTTTTAAATGGCTTCCGGAAAATGATAATACAAAATTTTTGTGTGGGTGTATTTGTGTTTATAAAATAAACGATTTCAACATTTATGATTAAGTTTGGTGGTTTTGGTTGAAATATTGCGTCGCACACGCCTGGTTAAATATTTTGTTAACTAGATATCGAACGTGTTACATTGCCAAGCCAGATCACTGATGAGCACCCAGAATCAGAAACAAGGATGACCTCACATTTTATTTTAAGTGAGGCAAGGAATGATAACATCAAATTAAATGACAGGCCTGCCGTGGTTACCTCAAAACCCGGATGGACGTACCTATCGGTAAACAAAATTGTTTATTGGTAGACCTCCATGGCGCTGAGCGTCCGGGGTTTGCACGCTGTGCACCACTTCGTCTATTATCCGCTGTCCCCTCATCTTTTCAGTGGGGAATGTCAGTTTATGGGTCCTTAAGCTCACTGCTAACAACGGTAACAACGGTATGCCCTGTCTTCTTCCGTTAACATCTCAATCCTTTCGTTGTTTCGTCCTACTAGGACTCATCAGAGACGCGCGACCATCCTGAGGCCGCCGCCCGCAAAGGGTCTGCGCCTATAGATGGTCAATCGTCTGACAACTGGCGTGATCCTCTAGACTCCTTAGCTCATTGTTGTCGGTGATTTATTCTACACATGAGAATTAGGCAGCTTGGCTGCTCCTGAGTTCTAGTTAAGGCTGATTAAGCCTTCTCTTTCGATCAAAATGTTTAGTCATTTATGGCATCCACTTTACGTCTGATGCTGAACAGTGGCAGAACTACCGGTGTTCAATGTGTGCGAAGCACACGGGCCCGGGCTAAAAGGGGCCCGGGAGCTGAGCCACAAAAACATTAGAATGCAAAAAACAAAATGTTCTCATAGAAAAAAAATGCAATACTCCGGAAACGTATCCGCAAAACTACTTTACTCAATACTTTTACACATAGTAACTCAAATAATCACATAAAACGGTATTTATTTTTATTATGGTTTTTATTAAACCGCAATTCGACATACCGACATTTAGTTTAAAGTGCGGTGTTTGTGTCGGCGTCAGCGATTATTGAACTTGGATAAAGACAAAGGGCGGCCGCTACTACAAAAGAAGAAAGAAGCCGCTACCGCACGTATTAATATACCTGATAATTTCGACTTGGGCAATAATTTTTATTTGATATTTTCAAAGGTCTATTTAGTTTGCGTTCGGGTGTTGATTAATTAGGTGACTTCTTCTTTCGAATTAGGCTTTTTTCCTCTTCGTTCGCTGCCAGGGCCCTTCCCGAGGGGACCTACAGTTTAACGTGGGTTCCGAACCACGATCCTCAGTCATGCGACACCCCCCAAGGGCTATCAACCCTTGGTTTATTGCTATTGCATGACCTACCGTACCCCACGAGATGTCCGATCGCATCCGGCCTGGTTACCGGCGTGAATGGGGTGGGTTGGGAGATGATACCTTTTACACTTTTCCCTGCATTCCTAAATCCACTAAATTTCGGACATACTTTTTTTATTGTACGTATGCCCACTCCGGGAATCGAACCCGGGTCGCCGCGGTCGAATGCCAGTAGCTTTACCTCTGAGCCACAACCGCGGTTTAGGTGACTTTAAAACAGTTCTTATATTTTCGATTGGAAAAAATAGAAATATTAGAATAAGTGTTTATTTAAATTTAATTTCAACAATTATTTTACTTTGTTACTGGAGTTATAGTATAGTACGATTGGTACTTAGTAGTTACGTCCAATAACGTAGGTACTAGTGGAAGTTGAATATTAGGATATCAAAAATGAATACTCATAAATATAAATCAGGTGCTCAAAAACGCAAGGAACTTGAAGGCAAATGGTAAAAAGGCAAAGCTTCCAAAAATTACTTCTTTTTTTGGTCTAAAGGCTTCTACATCTACTAGTAGTCAATTAAGTCAAAATATTAAAATTTAGATTATTTTTTAATTAAAGATTTTTTTATTTAAGGTAAAATCCCGGAAGATACGACTCCCTCGGTAGAACGTGTCACTTTTTGTGTACCAACTCAAAATTCATAAATTAATATGGTTATCAATAATAATACTCCATATCATAATGGGGGCCCGGCAAAGTTTTCGCACACGGGCCCGTGGCTACGTTGTTCCGCCACTGATGCTGAAAGATATAGTCTTAGCAACCAATTCTCTTATTTTCCGATAGACGACTGCAGTAATTTGTTATCGATCACCTGATATCGAGACCTCATAATTTCCCCAGATTTTTAGTGAGCCGTATTAGCCCACACGTTACGTTGTGATTTCGGTTATGGAAAGTAAACATATCAAAATTCACGCGTCTTTGACTCCATCCTGCGAGAGTACTCAAAAAAGTGACTCTATTAAAAACATACCAAGAAAGACGAGGGTATAGCCTTTTTTGCAAAATAACCTCATACACTAGTTTATTTGAATTGTTTTGTAAATTCATTGCAATCCGTAAGAAAACTATAACAGCAAGCAATTAATTTAGATATTTGAAATTCGAAAATTTTCATAAACATACTTTTTTTATTTTTGGGTTCAAAATGAGATACCTCACAAAAAGTTAAGAGTACTTCTATTGGCAACATTGTTTTTTTAAATAAAAAGTCCACCACTACCAACCTATGCAATATTGGAGTATTGCTCGCGATTCAAGACCGATTCTTCTGTGAGCCAATTGATATTGGCCTGGCCAATGCAAATGTTTCTTTGCTTATTGATGCAGTGGGAGTTAAGATCACTTCTAACAGAAATAGTCTGTATATTTTGTTGTTTTATGTACCTCCGCGTTTAAGTGTTGAAGAATATGAAACCTTTTTTGAATACTTGTCGTCCTTAGATTATTTATGCAATGCCGATTCACTCATACTTGGTGATTTTAACGTATCAAATTATGCAAATTTTTGTCTGAGGGGTGGACCTCAGGATAATTATGTCAATGTTTTAATTAATTTCCTAAATATCACAGGCTTAAATCAAAACAATTTCATTCTCAATAATGACGACAGATTGCTTGATCTGGTCATGTTTGGTAGACACTGCGAAGTTAAAAATTCTGAAGTCACTCTTACTAGAATTGATGAACATCATCCAGCGCTATCTATCTCATTTTCGTATAACACTAGCGTTAGTCTAAATAATTGTATTCCTAAGAAGCAAACGGGTCTCTATAATTTCCGAAAGGCGAATTTTCCAGATATGTATAACATGTTTCTTAATATTGACTGGACTTTTTTGGAGCAAAAGAACAATCCAGAAGATTGTTGTAAATTATTTTACGATAAGATTTATACTGTTTTTGAAGCATGTGTTCCCCGATTTGGCATGTCAAATCGTCGCAGTTACCCACCATGGTTCACTCCAAATATTAAACGTGATATTCGACTAAAAGCTATCTGTTGGCGTAAATATAAGCGAACTGGTGATCAATTAGACTATGAAATTTTCTCCGAATTAAGACGCCAGATAAAGTCTGACATACATGTTTCATATGGGGAATATATTCAGGGTATCGAAAATAATGTAACTCGTGATCCTAACAAATTTTGGGCTTTTGTTGGTTCCAAAAGGGGTTCGAACTTTATGGCCCGCGGAATGCATTTTGAGGATGCAACGTTTTCCAATTCTGAAGACACAGTCAACGCTTTTGCTGATTTCTTTAACCGTTCGTATCTTGCGCCCTCTAATTCGAGTACAACCCCGGAACCTCAAATATCGGATTTAGATGTTGATATTGTCAGTTTTGACGAGATTGAGGTTTTCAATGCAATCAGGCGGATCAAACCTAAGTTAACCACCGGGCCTGATAATATTCCTGCGTTTATTGTTAGGGATTGTGCGGGTGTTTTTGCACGTCCTTTGTCTTTAATCTTCAATAAATGTCTCAGTTTCTGTCAAATGCCAAGCATATGGAAATCTTCAAAGGTGTGCCCTGTCTACAAAAAAGGTGATAAATTGGACATCTCAAATTATCGACCTATATCAATTATATCGAATTTTTCTAAAATCTTTGAAGTGTTATTACATAATAATATTTTTTATAAAGTTAAAAACGCTATTGCTCCTGAACAACATGGATTTGTAAAAGGTCGTTCAACAACAACGAATCTAATGTGTATTACTCAATACTTGGCTGAAGGCATTGATCAACGCATGCAGACAGATGTTGTTTATACTGACTTTTCCAAGGCTTTCGATCAGCTAGATCACTCCATATTATTAAGCAAACTACAAACCTTTGGGTTTTCTAATAATTTACTGTCATTTTTCGACTCATATTTAAAAAATAGGAGGCAGTTTGTAGCTTATGGTGGGGTCAAATCTATCGAATATTTCGCAACATCTGGAGTTCCCCAAGGATCCATCCTTGGTCCTCTTCTTTTTACATTATTTATAAACGATATTGTCAATAGCCTTACTATTTGTTGTCTGCTATACGCAGATGATCTAAAAATTTTCTGTTTAATATCAAGTTTAATGGACTGTTTAAAGCTACAGCGTAATCTGGATTTGTTGTATGATTGGTGCACTAGAAACAGATTGAATTTAAATATTGCTAAATGTAATGTTATGACATATACAAACAAAAACACCACTTTTGATTTCAATTATAACATAAATGGTAAGATTCTGGATAGACCTACTGTGTTTAAAGATCTAGGAGTTATTTTCGATAGAGAACTATCCTTTCTTCCTCATATTGATCACGTCGTATCCACCGCCTATAAAATACTTGGTTTCATCCTTAGAACTACTAAAGATTTTAGGTCAGTTGATCCGTTAGTAACTTTGTATCGTTCTCTTGTTGTATCTAAATTGGAATACTCTTCAATCATTTGGTCTCCGTTTTATAAAGTTCACATTGACAATATTGAGAGCGTTCAGAGACGTTTTTTGAAAGCTTTGTGGTATAGATCTGATGGAGTTTATCCCGACAGAGGTTTTCCTCATGACCAGCTGCTGCAAAGATTCTCGTTTGTTAGATTACATGATAGACGCACATGTTCTACGCAGTTATTTTTACATAAACTGCTCAATAACAATATTATTTGTGAAGAGCTGCTGCACAAACTGAACTTTAGAATTCCTTCTCTGAATGCCCGTAACTTATATACCTTCTACTTACCACCTTCACGAACCAATGTCTTCAAATATTCTCCCATCAATAGGATGTGTACATGTTACAATGACAATGTCCATGCCTATGATGTCTTTAATTGTAGCTTAAGCGCTGTCAAAAGACATTTTTATCACTAGTACCTATACTACGTATATAATTAATTACTTTTTTTTTAAATTATTTCTTGTTGTAGGGTACCTATTATTATTACCGTATTGTTAGTTTCATAAATTTAAATATTGCTAATCTTTATGTTAATTGTTAAATAATTTGTTTTATTTTTACTTAATTACATTCTGTTTTCTACCTGTTTTGTAACTGGGAAACTGTAAAACAGTGTATGAAATAAATAAATAAATAAATATTACTTAATATATAGCTGATAGTCTCGACAAAAAATGCCAGGTAGACGTGATTTACACTGATTTCGCCAAGGCGTTTGATAAGGTATCACACGCTATTCTCATAAAAAAGCTGCGGTCTGAATTTGGATTTCATGAAAACATGTGAAACGGACCTACCCCAGGTGTGTTATTCACCTGCTGAAATCTGTCACTCTAGCTGTAATCATCAAATATTGTGGTACGACCCTGCCTACGTTGTGTTTTTTTTTAGGTTCTTTTAAAGTTTGGTACAACGGTAATATTATTTTAGATTTTAAGATACCCTAGCCTTATTCTAATCTTTCCGGTTTTCCCTACTCATTCCTCGGCATTCCAATGCCAGATAATGAAAATCAAAGAAGTTTTATAAAAAACACTTATTTATTAGAAATCGATATATCAGCAATGTACCATCGCGCCGATAAAAAACTGGGACAGGAAATTTTTCTATTTTCTCCTAGACTATTAAGAATAATTTTACATCAAGCCTGGTACCAGTAAAATGTCATGAAAATTTGCATGTCAATAAAGATTGTCACTTTATGATTGACTCGTCAAACATACAATCATATATTATTTGTAAATATGCCACAATTAACCCCCCAGCAAAAGGCAATTATGTATAGTCGGTTGCGAGATAGTGTTGCTATTAGGGATATTGCAGATGAACTGGGAGTAAGCAAGAATACCGTGCCATTGGCAAAACAAAAAATAGCAAGACATGGGACTATTATTAGGAATGCAGGTTCTGGTCCCCCTAAAATTTCTACTGATGATCATGATAGAAGACTGGTTAATTATCTAAGGGATCATCCCTTCGAAACTGCAATCAAGGCAAAAGAAGAGACGAATTTTCCAGGTTCTGCAAATACCGCTAGAGACAGGGTTCGAAATTCCGATATACGAAGCCGTTGTGCTGCCAATAAAAAATTTTTAACGGAAATAAATAAACAGGGCAGGTTAGAATTTGCACATGAATATATTAATCAAATAAATTTATGGGAAACAGTTATATTTTCTGACGAGAAAACTTTTCAGTCATGCAATAATGGGAGAATTCGGGTGTATAGGCCTTCCGGCATGCGGTATGATGAGAGATACACCCACAAAACCAACCAAAGTGGGCGTTTCTCCATAAATGTTTGGGGCTGGATTAGCGCTAGAGGACCAGGACTTTGCCAAATCGTCGAAGGAAGACTAACTGCAGCAGTATACGTTAATATACTAAACGAAGTGATGATACCATCGGTAAACGCTGTATACGGTCAAAATTACACATTTCAGCATGATAATGCTCCAATACACACAGCGCGCATTGTACAAAATTTTCTCCAAGAAAATAACATAGCAGTTCTTCCCTGGGCTTCGAAGAGTCCCGATTTGAACCCGATAGAAAACATTTGGGGTGCCATGGTCAAATCTATGTATAAACATGATTTTCAACCTAGAAACAGGGATTAATTACGTCATAGGATAAATCAAGCTTGGGATGAAATAACTGTCGAATTATGTAGAAACTTAGTTTTAAGTATGCCACAAAGGCTCCAAAAAGTAATAAACAGAAATGGTTCTATGACCAAATATTAATTTTGTGTTGTTTTGACAAACTTTGTGTTCGCAATTTTTTTTTTTTTATTAAATGTATTTTATTACCTGTATTAGCTTTATTTATTATTTTGTGGTAATGGTAAATATAATAATTTATAAAATATTTGACTTTAAAAAAATCTAATAAATTTACTTTATCCATATTATATGATGTCTCTCAAATTTAACCACCCCGTATCGAAAAATACAAAACATTCCATTATGTAACCTAGGTTACTTTTTAAATTTTGAATGTTTTCCTTTTTAGCTCTAGACACCTTTTATAGTCTAGGGGATATGTATTTCTTACATTGTTTTTGTAAATCTCTTGTCCCAGTTTTTTATCGGCACAATAGTACATATTCAAACAATTTATAAAAGTACAATAAATATCGATTGACTTAATTATTACATTATATAGACTTAATTTAAGCTAGTCTGTCTCCCATAATTTAGCCCGTTTGCACCAACACATGTCTGTGACACTTAGAAGTGATGCTACTTTACCTTTTGTTGCCAAGTATGCCTGCGACTCTAATGGCAACACTTCTCCCTCTTAAAACCCATTTCCGATTATTTGATTGGTCTGCAACCATACGCTGTTTTAGATTGATCCTCTGTTAATCTGCAATTTATTTGTGTTACCTGTCGCCCAATTCGCGTGTACGTATAATTAATATTGTTTATCAATTTGCGTATATCATATGACCCTAAATTAACGTACACGTTTGGTATAATGGTACTACGTAGTATAGTGAAAAGTCGGGAGACAACTGTCCAGTGGTGGTGTCCCACTGCCGAACGATTCAACATATAACTTATAAAAGTGCAATAAAATTTAGGAGCTTGCTCACTTTCCGCATGCATGTGTCACTTTTCTTCTCAAGTGAGCATTGTTTTTCAAATTACTAGAAAGTCAAAAGACAACTGTCCAGTGGTGGTGTCCCACTGTTGAACATTCATTCCTATGAAAAACCCGTCACACCATTTCAGTACACCTATTATAAATTAATGTTCTACAGGCAACATCATACCAAATAATTATAACCCTTCCGATAACTATATTTGTCATAATATTATAAAATAGATTATTACTTTATTATATATATACCTTCCTCCCCCCAAGTCTTTATCTAACATTGCAGATTATTAATTTTACAAGTAGCATTATTACTGCATAATAATGTCTACCTTTGTTCTGAAGTACCCCGTAATAAATCCCATGGAAGACAAACTAACATCTGTTACAGTTAAAGGTTCCTTGACCCATTTTTATGACCCTATATTAGAAAGCAAAAGTGTATTGATTTTTGTTACATGGTACCGTTATACTGTTTTCACTCTTTAATTTAACCTTTAATAATCAATTTTGTCTGATGACAACTTTATTGACCTGCGGTCAGTTGCCCTTTATAACCCTTGCACATTTACTGATTTCAATTTAATAGTAAAATTTGAAGTACGAGAGTTAATATAAAAAGAATATTTAGTTTTACTGAAATTACATGATTGAACCGCAAATACTGGGTTACCCTTTTAATTTGTAAATGAATAAAAGCGACTTTTGTCCTGCAGACGTTTTAGTCGGAGTTTAGTAGACATCTATTGACCTGCGGTCCTCCCCTCAATTTATTTATCCCTTGAAAAATTGATGATTTGATTTATTTATAGTAATATTTGCAACAATGAAATTAATTAAGAGAATATTTAGGTTTTTTTTTACAGGTTCGGCATTTAAAGAATTAGTAATTTAGAATAATAGCTGTATTGTCTATTAACCGTATTAGTTGGATTTTCTTACTGCGCCTTCTTCAACGGGAAACACCGGCATTAGCTTCCGGAACCGTAGGGCTAACTCGGCGTCGATCCCGTCTGGTCAAGTTGCAGTTTACCCAATTAATTATTGTCAATACATCAATATAGCGTTTGGATTTAATTCCGTTATCAAAGATTTCTAGCGCACCGTCTCGACGTCCGGGGCCGTAGGGTCGATCGGCGCAGAAAGTCATCTCGATAAGTAGAAAAAAATCCAACAATTTGAATGATAATTGAAATGGAATATATTACCGAACACACAAAAAAAAACATTAAGGTCATGAGTTTAAATTAAAGAATATTGAATTATTTATGACATTTTACCGTAAAAAGAAAAACAATTTATTTTACCTGATAAGAGCTTCATTTGCACTGCGCGTTCTACCACTTTACCACTTCTTCTTGTTTTCATTTTATTTAGATAAAGTTATTTTAAATTTAAGAATTTTATGGATGCGCCACTAAGTTTTACTAAAAAAATGGAATATCTGACTGGCAGCGTAACCGCTTGATTTTATTACGACAAAATTTTGAATAATCCTCTAGAGCGTAGCGTCTCTTGTTTTTATACTCACGACCCCTCCGCCCTCCGAGTCGAAGTATGGTAGCGTCGCTTGGGTCATATGTTTTTAATAAAACTAAAGAATTTGACCTGACTTATCCGTTTCCCTAAATATATGGTCAACTTTTACACTTTTGGTGGCTTTTAAGCTCTTTTAAAACGAGGATTCCTCTGTACATATTATTGGATCTAAAAATATTAGCTTCTTGGTTTTTGTCCTAAAGAAATATGCGGAAATTTTTTAGAAAAAAAAAAATAGCCCCGGGTCTGGGGCGTTTCACATGGTGACATTTTTTGAATCCTATTTGCATTGGGGATATAATTCCAATTATTTTTTGGCTACTTCTGGAATCCCGCAGGGCTCTAACCTAGGGCCATTGTTGTTTCTTTTAAACATCAATAGCCTTGTTAAAGAAATTAAACACTCCAACGTATTAATGTTTGCTGATGACTTAAAACTGTATATATTGGTTAAAGATGCTAATGATTGTCAATGTCTCCAAGAAGATTTAAATACACTCTATCAATGGACAATTAAAAATCAGTTGTATTTTAATATAAGTAAGTGTAATGTTCTCAGCTACGGCAGAAAAAAAAACATAATAAATTATGAATATTTAATTGATGGAACGGCATTGGCTCGGGTTACCGAGATGCGGGATCTTGGAGTCATTTTTGATTCTCAATTAACTTTTAAAACTTATTTATTTGAAATAACAAAAAAAGCTTCTAGAATATATGGATTTGTGGTTAGAAATTGCAGACTGTTTACAAGTATGAAATGTATTATATGAGTTCTATATGTTGCGAATGTAAGAAGTGTTTTAGAATACTGCTCAATTGTATGGAGTCCATACTATAAGAACCATAAATATGCCATAGAAAAGATTTAAAATAAATTTTTAAGTTATATCTATTATAAAGAAAATGCAGATGCATATATCAGATGCATATACCCAAAATGGATGTTATGAAAGCATACAATCTCAAGAGCTTAGAGAAGCGAAGGAAAATAGCTTCTATTCTTTTTTGCACAAGCTAGTAAATAACTTAGTTGATGACACTAGCCTATTATCTTGTTTAAATTTTTACGTACCGTCTCACAAAACAAGACATTGTATGTTGATAACGCCCGTACAAATTACTATAGGAATTCATCCATTAGACAAATGTGCAATATATATAATCAAATACAAAACCAATGTGATTTGTTTAATATTAGTAAAGTAAGGCTTAGGAAAATGTTAAATGAAGTAGTTTAGTTTTTTTAAACTCTCTGTCAACTATCCTACTCTGTAATTGGATTTACTGTAGAGTTTGTAAACAAATAAATAAATAAATAAACAAAGCAACTGTAAGAAATATTAGGGTAAGATAACTACCTGCTCCTCCAACAAAACTTATAGAAACAAGTAAAAAAAAAAGATCACTTATAAAGACAAACGTCATTATTACAATCGTCTCCCCTAGGCAGTGCTAGAATTCGTATGCGTATGCCATTAAATCTGTGAAATCGATCTTTTGTATGCTGTAGCTGAGCATCTTTTAGAAAATCAAAGTTCATCATCGTTTTGAAAATCAAAGACAAAAAATCGGCAATATAATTTTACTCTATGCTAAAATTGTGTAAATAACGCCAGCTGCTTTGAAATTATAAGGTGTATTGCAATATATTAGCACATTCAGGCTACGCTACTGCAATGGACATTATACTGGTACTAAATAATTGTTTTTGTGTTATAATATAACGGAAGGGCAAACTGGTCACATGTGTTCGAAATATTGTGTTATCCGCATTGGGCGAACGATAAAGGAGAGAGGGCTAAAACAGAGAATACACATTATTTCAAGGGTGTACAAAAAAGCCGTTTTTTGGAAAAGATAAAGTGTTAATTATACTTTCTTCGATAAATTGTAGTTGGTACAGCAAGAATGGATATGATGTCCATATTGCACGAGGAAATAAATTGAGCAGGACGCCCTAGGCGGAATGCTCAAACTTCTGAACGCAATATGGACAATCTAGTCGAGTTGTACAGTATATTTTCTCTACGACTCAACTTCCGAACTTCATACTAATAATATAAACAATTGAACAAATATTCATTTCATTGGCCAGATCATGCACCAAATTACACTGTAACATATTTATCAATTTGGGTCATTTCTTAGATTTACACAAGATCACTTTAAATATATTTATCTTTTTCTCAATCGGCCTTTTGCAGAATAACAGACGAAAAGCGATATATTTATTAATAAAAAAGAACAATTTATTTTTCTCAGCCATAGCTAGTTTGATTAAATTGTTCTGCTGAAATGCACAGAAGAAAAAAAGTTTGTTCGGGTTTATTTCTGCTTGAGTAAGAATTATAACTCCGAAAGTACAATAAAATATTTGTGGAATCCGTTTTAAACAGTTAAAAATGGATTTTGTGGATTAATATGAACTTTTAACGTTCGCTATGGTTTTTCAAAATAATTGCCAATTTACAAACTAGCAACACTGTTAACGTGGAAAAAGAAGTGGCAATACTGTAGAAATACCATTTCACGTACCAAACCCTTTAGTAAATAATGCAATACATTTTTTTCTAGAAAGCTTATAATTTCGTCTGTTTTATCTGGTTTTATGTACTCATCTTTATGTTCCATCATTTATGAAAGGTTTCCAATATTTCTATATCTATGGCGTATAATAAAAATTTTAAGATCAATTGGGGTTGGATCTTTGTTCAAAATATATCAGGAAATATCGTGGTGGACAAAAAATATTTGCATGGAAAAAAACCCACCAAGGTTGGTAAAAACCTTTCATTTGGAAGGTATCTCTAGTACATTTTATGCATTAAATATTGTAGTAATTGTTTAGAAATGAGTGGAAAACTGGAGATTTTTGAAATAAGAAAGTGCATCTGTACGCAAATCTTTAGTTTAGTAAGAAAATAACAATAGCTCGGTGAAAATATATTTTTCTTATACCTTCAATTTTCGCACCATCTCGTGCACTTTTTAGGAAAAAATTGTGTATGCATAGACTCGGGGGAAAATATTTTAATTTAAATTAATAAAGAAGAAATTATATGTCACAGATTTGCATATTTTTGAGGTATATTTATAACCTCGCTTCTGTCAAGTGTTAGAAAGCGACATGTAATAGTAGTTTGTACAACAAGAGTGGATATGATGTCCATATCGCACGAGGAAGTAAATTGAGCACGACGCCGTAGGCGGAGTGCTCAAACTTCCGAGGGCAATATGGACAATCCACTTGAGTTGAACAGTATATTTTTTCTACGACCTTATGCTAAAAAATATTTAAAAAAAGTTTGTAGGTTGCCGGGCTTAAACTCACGACCATTGGTTCCATAGTTCAACGCTCTAACATCTGGACTATTGAAGCGTTTAGTTAGTTATTGGAAAACCAACTGATAAATGATGCTACATGAAATTAATTTTCTATGCACATTCAGCAGGTTGCATTATTGATAAATCTATTATAAATGCGTCTAGATTTTATTATATTGAACAAATTAATAACAAATTGTGCCACATGCATTTAAATTATATAATTTATTGTCTTGAAAAAAAAGGCGGAACCTCAGTAAAAATAATATACTGTGATTGGTCAGTTTCATTACCTATCTAGGATTGTTATGAATTTTGTCGCACAGTTAACTGGAATAGCCTACTTTACTCGCCACTTAAGTGTAAAGGAAACAGCAAATTTCCATGTGGGAGTAGAAAAAATTTACAATATGCCAATTTGGTTTGTAATGGACCACTATGATTGGTCAGTTTCATATCCTAACTAGATGGATACGAACGTATATAATTTATAATTTTTAACTGGAATAGCCTACTTATACAATCACTTTAGTGTAAAGAAACAGCCAATTTCCATGTGGGAGTAGAAGAAATTATTGCTATACCTAATATGGAAATAGTATTTTAGCCTCTTTATTCAATCTAAAAATGTATGCTCTTTACTTAAACATTGCGGCAAAGCACGCCATGCAATCTACGATCCATGAACAAATGAAAACGATAATTTTCCTTACAAAATTTATATTACTCGCTCGCTCCAAATAGAAACTAAAAATAATATTTCATTATGTACCAATCACAAAATAGCCCGAATTATTTTCAATTCCACCAGCATCAAAATGATCGACCCTATTATAGTTTAAGGATTCGTGCTGCAGGCTTTTTTAGCGGAATAAAATTGGGCTTTGCGGAATAGCGAGAGAGCAAATTGGTTATAGATGTTGAAAATATTGTGTGATCCGCATTCTGGGGACGATAAAGGGGATTTGGCCAAACGAGGGGAAACGAATTTTTCAAGGGTGTACACAAAAAGGGCAGTTTTTGTTAATAGAATGAGGTGTTCGGTGTATAAAGGCTTTTAGCGCGGTTTAGTTCCGCTATTAATATTTGAAATGATTTCCTTTTATTTTATTTTAGTTTTTACGGCCACCAAATGGTTTTTATTGCAACGATCTTTACGCTGTACTTAATGTGTTTCTTACTTTTTCCGTATCGTCGCGTTTTTAACAACAGTAGTCGATGAGTCTTTTTTTATATACAAAGTATTACAAAAATGAATTTCACGAAAATTAAGTGGCGCGGCGTTAGTGGAGATTTTTAAAATATCGGGGTATCGTTTGTAATATTAATGGAAAAGAAAAAATTAACATTGAACAGTCCCAATATTGCTCTGTTCATGTTTTGCACTGCGCATGATATAATTTAAACCTATATAATTGAAACTTTAAAATAAATTATAAATTTTTTTACGAAACAAAAAATCAGGTGTCATCCGCCAAGCTATAGAAGTTCTTGTAAACACCTTGGTAAAAAAATGTTCTACTCCCACATGGAAATTTGCTGTTTCCTTTACACTTAAGTGGCGGGTAATGTAGGCTATTTCAGTTAACTGTGCGGCAACATTTTATATCCATCCTAGTTAGGTTATGAAACTGACCAATCACAGTAGTCAATTACAGAGAAGCCAAATTTACATGTTGTAAATTCGTTTTTTGACAGTTGAGAGAAGTTAGGTTAACAATATGCTTCAAAAATATCCAAATCTGTCAGATGAAATTTGTTCTTTTTAAATTTAAATCAAAACATTTATCCAAGAGTTTATGTATACAAAATATTTTCCTAAAGAGTACACGAAATGGTGCAAAAATTGAAGGTATAATAACAAAATTAATACCAAAATATATTTCTATCAAATTATTGTTATTTTCTGACCGAACTAAAGATTTGCACACAGACGCACTTTCTTATTTCAAAAATATCTCTATTTCCACTCATTTCTAGACAATTACTACAGGCTTTGCAGAAAATGTACTATATACCTACCAAATGAACGTTTTCTTACTAACCTTGGTTATTTTTTTCCATATAAATAATATATTATATTATTATAAATATTTGTGCACGGGAATATTTTCCAAAATATTTTGAACGGGGATCCAACCCCAATTGATCTTTAAACTTTTATTATACGTAGCAAACATAAAAAATTAACTGGTAATTCTTTATTTTTACTTACACTATTGCCACTTCTCGTCTTCTCTTTTCCCGTTAACAGTATTGCTAGTTTGTAAAGTGACGAATATTTTAAAATATTTGACCATAACGAACGTTAAAAATTCATATTAATGTACAAAATCCATTTTTAACTGTTTAAAACGAATTCTACAGCTATTTTGTTGTACTTGCGGAGTTATAATTCTTAGGCAAGCAGAAATAAACCCGACAAACCTTTTTTTCTTCTGTGCAATTCAGTAAAACAATCGGCCTACGATTGAGAAAATAAATTGTTCGTGTTTATTATTAATATATCGGTTTTTGTCTGTTATTCTGGAAAAAGCCGAATGTGAGAAAGATAGATATATATTTAAAAGTAAGTTTGTATAAATATAAGAATTTACCAAAATCGATAAATATGTTACAGTGTAATTTGGACAATGGGTTTGCCATTAAAATGAATTTTTGTTCAATTGTTTTTTATTATCGTGCTCACAAGTTCATGGCCAACTTAAAAGACAAGTTATGATGCCTAATTTAAATAATTTTTTGAAATTCTTAGCACAAAGTTCGGAAGTTAATTCGTAGAAAAAATATACTGTACAATTCGAGTGGATATGATGTCCATATCGCATATGCACGTTTTGATGATCAGGCCAGCACTTAGATTTTTTACTTCTGTATCTCGCCTATTTTTAAGTTTTTTGAAAAAATGTTTATTTTAATGCCTTCTATACACAGCTAAAGAAGAAGTATCAACTTAGGAATCACCCTGTATACTAACGCCAATTTCATTAATCGTAAAATAATTTTTGGTATGAATATATTAACCTATGACCTTTTTAGCGGATCACAATGAAGAATTTCAACAAAATATCAAATTTAGTTTTTATTTTTGGCACATTTTTCTTATATACACTTATTTCGTTTTAACCACATTGTTTTATGATACTATTTTTCCAGATATCCATGAAAAGCCCAAAATCAGAAAAACCTAATTTATGACATTTTAACTATTTACCACAGTATGGTGAAAAGTGACTCTGTATAAAAATTATCCAAAATAAAGAATACCCTTGTAAGGTTGTCTTGAATCAAAATAAATAATCCTGGCCGTTTTTAATTTAGAGAAAACTTCTTCTCTTCTCTCTCTTTATTCTTTCGAGAGCCTGCTTTTTCCTTACCAATTATTTGTATTTGTCCGTATTGAAGGGGAACATACCTGTAAACAAGAAAAAAAAACATTATTTACTTTTGATTCATAAAAGCTTTTAATTAAATGAAAAATATAAAGGAATGTAAATAAACATTTCAAAAGGAAGTCAAGTTGGTATTTCTGTATAGGTATCTACTGTTTATCTTTAATAAGCTTTATAAATGAGTAGGTACGTACAAATATATGTATACAATTTAATATTTATTGGAAATTATAAAAATAAGATTACACAATAGAAAAGAAAATAATAGATGTTAGTGTTGTTCGTCGAAAAAAATTGTTTATTTTGTTATTTTTTTAAATTTCCAAATGAATATGAGTAGGTACACGGAAAAATAATTAATAATATTGTGTTTTAAAGAAATAGTTATTATCCTAACAAGTGCGGAAAGAGCCACTTTCCCGCACGCGACTGCCGTTGGGTAAGCAGTTAAGTGCGGGGAAGTCTTTCGGCATGAGTTAGGATCCAAATTTTTTCTACGACCGTATATACAAAAAAGTATACCAACCCATTTTTCAAAAATTATTTTATTTCAACATACATATAGAAAACTTTAACTATGAACTACTAATTATTATATATATCAATATTAAAAACACAATTTGTTGCATTCTGTAAATTACTTAAAATTGCCGGTCCAGTGAAGTTATTTGGTGTTAACTGGTAAGTAGATGACGTCGATGAGGATGGCATCGGTTGCAGGTCGCATAAAGATGACGATGACGGTGACAATAGTAATAACTTCCGAAGTAAAAAACTATCTAATAAGGTAAAAATTTTGCATTATTTTACTTTCCCGCACTAGTGCCACCGCCGCAATTTATTAAAGTTTTAATAACATTGGACCATAAATTTTAGGGCCTGTTGATAACAATGATGTTTCTTGAATTACGTCCATCTGTTCAATTCAGAACAGTGGCGGCTCGTCAGGTAAAGTAGGTGAAGGGGCTCTTCACCAAAAAAAAAATAAAACCAGGAGAGGAAAGTTTTTCGACAATATTAAATATTAATGTACCAATACAGCTACCATTTGAGAACTTAAAATATAATTATGTTCGAATTAATAATATTAATTTAATCCGAATGTAGGTATGCATAATAGGGCCACTGTTAACTCCGATGGACAATAATTATAAACACTCGTGCATTTTGGCGTGCCCCAGCCGATCGTGTCCGTGAACTCAGAGCAGCAAGTAAAGACTAGGGCTGGGCGATTATCGAAAAAAAGAATCGATTTTTGATGATATGAAATAATCGATTATTTTCGATTAATCGAAATAATCGATTAATTGAATTAATCGTAATAATCGATTAATCGAAATAATCGATTAATCGAAATTAAGCGATTAATCTGAATAATCGATTAATCGTTTTTTTCAAATCGCCCTATTGAAAATAATCAATTAATATAAAAAATTAAAAAACGTCAACTTTCCACCTCTGAAAGATAGATAAAATGTCATTATTACATGGATGGTTGTAAATAAAATTTATTTTCACATATCTCTTCAAATAGAGTCAGAAAACAATAAATTGATTGATTGATAAATTAATAGAAATCGAGAAAATTCAGTTTTTCTGAAATATCTTACTCGTAGACTTCAATTAAACTAAAAATGACACTGTAATTGCGATTCCAGCGCTTTACCACATTACCACTTAACTTTCCGGACGGCGCGGCGGGCGATTTAAATTTTAGACCGTTAAGCATAATATTAATATAAAAAGCGCACGGAAACACGGCCAAGTTATATCGTTGATTTTGTCGCAAAATATTTTCATTCCGATTAATCGAAAAAGAGATATTTTAATCGAAAATATATCGATGATCGAAAATATTTCGATTTTTCGATTAATCGAAAATATTTCAATTTTTCGATTAATCGAAAACATTTCGATTAATTAATCGAAAACATTTCGATTTTTCGATTAATCGAAATATTTTCGATTAATAATCGATTAATCGATTTGTCGATTAATCGATTAAAAATATATCGATAATCGAATAATCGATTAATCGATTATTAACCGATTAATCGATTATTTTGCGCACCCCTAGTAAAGACCCATACATTCAAGTGGCTTTAATTCTTACCGTTGCTACGGTTACGTGACGTCAGTCACGCAAACAGCATGCATTATGCATAATGAAGGGCAATTTAAAAATAGATCAGTCCTATGCACCATTGTTTTAGCATTGGTTCTCCTAACCTTAAGGTATTTATTTTGAGGCTTCCGAAACCTAAGGTTATAGATATCATTTTTACGTGATTTACTGTGTGATTAAAAAGTTTTTATTTCTCAGTTAATTCAGTAGTGTACGTACCTAATTAGTTGTGTGTTTTAAAAATGAACCCAATTAGTGACATAGTTTGTAATTTGTTGAAAACTCCATTCAGTCGTTGGACAGATGAGGGTAAGAGAGACGTTTTGTTACACGGGTTTTTAGTCAAGTACCCGCACTATACAGGGTGGCCCATTTGTCTGACAAAGTAATATACCGTCTCTACTATTAAAAATATCAAAAAAAAGTTTATAAAAGTTATGAGGTACAAAAAAATATATGTTCTAAAATTATTTTTAAACATACAGGATGGTCCAAAAAGGGCAATAAAAAGATACATTTTTTTAAATGGAACACCCTATATATTTTAGCATTTTTTGTTTCCTTACAAAATTAACCATATGACGCCATATTTAGTTTTTTAATTTTTTGTAGCGTTGCCAAACAAAATGCAAAATTCTTTAAAATTTTGGAAAAAACATTATAGTAAAAAATTACCTGTATTTCTCAATAAGAGTATCGAAAATCGAAAATTTCTTGTAAGCTCTTAAGTTTAGGGGTAGATAAACTGTCTTAAATCTTTAAATACCAAAAATTTTGTACAGGGTGTTTTCTGTTGACATCCAAATATACAAAATTTTAAAATACAAAAACTCTGTTTTTTCAAATGAAACACCCTATATTTATTAGGTTCGTCAGATAGATATTGTAACTATCTTTTATTATTGTTAAGTCATACCTATACCTAAATTTACTAGTTTTGGCAATTTTTCGATTTTTATTTAAATTTTGGTGAAAAAAACTATAATTTTTATTTTTCTAGTAAGCCATGACCAGCAAACTAAAAACAAATGTAATTAAATATTATCCCATATTAAAATAAATTGATAACCAGAGTTAATTACGTATTTATTTAATTTAATAAAATATTGTTTTTATTACGCAACTTGATATTGAAAATTAGTTCACAAACATTATAAATATAAATATAATAATTATAAATATGACATTATATTCAATTACATTTGTTTTGACTTTGCTAGTCATGGCTTACTAGAAAAATAAAAACTATAGTTTTTTTCACCAAAATTTAAATAAAAATCGAAATATTGCCAAAACTAGTCAATTTAGATATAGGTATGACTTAACAACAATACAAGATACTTACAATATCTATCAGACGAGCCTAATAAATATAGGGTGTTTTATTTGAAAAAAAACAGAATTATTGTATTTTAAAATTTTGTATATTTGGATGTCAACAGAAAACACCCTGTACAAAATTTTTGGTACTTAAAGATTTAAGACAGTTTATCTATCCCTAAACTTAAGAGCTTACAAGAAATTTTCTATTTTCGATACTCTTATTGAGAAATACAGGTAATTTTTTACTATAATGTTTTTTCCAAAATTTTAAAGAATTTTGCATTTTGTTTGGCAACGTTGCAAAAAATTAAAAAAGTAAATATGGCGTCATATGGACAATTTTGTAAAAAAACAAAAAATGCTAAAATATATAGGGTGTTCCATTTAAAAAAATGTATCTTTTTATTGTCCTACTTTTTTGGACCATCCTGTATGTTTAAAAATAATTTTAGAACATATAGTTTTTTATACCTCACAACTTTTATAAAAACTTTTTTTTGATATCTTTAATAGTAGAGACGGTATATTACTTTGTCAGACAAATGGGCCACCCTGTATCTAGCTCTTCACCATTTTTTAAGACCGCATGCCGCCACTGATTCAGAATTTAATAATTTTGTGAGCAGTTGAAAAAAACTGTTCATCATCGCCCTATGCAACTATCCACTTTACAAAAGCTAATTTCCCGTGAATATGATTGAATATATTCATGGGAAAGTGCTATTCTGAGATTGAATGCCTTAAGAAAAAATCGTCATACTTATTCACTCATTACTTAGCAGAATGCGCTTTGTTATTGAAGCTACAGGAGGACATACACGTTACTATTTTTTTAAACTAAATAAAATAATTGTTTTAAAAAAATGCTATAAAAATGGAGTTTTATTAAAAGAAATCATATTTCTTCTAAAAATGGAGATAACGTAATGAGTCAAAAAAGAAAATGTTAGCATTATATGTAACTTTATCAAGAAATTGTTGATTTGAAAAATAACAGCAACAATATCTCCACAGGGTGTTTAAAGCTTAGAAAACACACATTGATTCACCCGGTAAAATAACGCCATATCGAACATGGGTCATAATTAAAAATCTATAAAATAGCAAGAGAACTGTAAAAATCGGACTAAAAACAAAAAATTATAAAGGATCATAATCCAGGGCGCCGGTTTTTTTTTGTCACTTTAATGTGAAGAAACCAGCAAATATCCATGTGTGAGTGGAAAAAATGTATTGTTATGTTTTTTTAGTCTATTTCAGAAAGGTGTAGGGAAATAAAAGCTCATTAGGTATGCAAAGGGACTAGAGAGTGACCCAACGAATATTTTAGCCACTTTCATAATTTGATTTTGAATTGATTTCATTGCAAAATTCTTTATTTACATCAAGTGCCGGTAGTACCACCCGGGTTTGGGTCAATTTATGGGTTTTGCCTATTTTAATCCATTTACAAACACTAAAAATGGTGTGACAAAGGTGTGCATTATGTACATAATATGAGGTACACTTATTTTTTTATTAAACATTATAAAAAAAATACAAAATACAAAAAATTTATTATACAGAAATTAAATTATAAAAAATCATAATATTCCTCGTCATCTGAGGAACTGTCATCTTCTCTTAACATTATAATTAACGGGTCGACGGTCTGATCGATCAGGTGATCAGGATCACACATTGTCTCCTCTTCTTTAATGACATGATGGACTGTTTATCGCCAGTTCTCTGGTGTCACTTCCTTAATGGCTTGATCAAACAGTAGCTTACTGTCTTTTATTTTGAATGTCATGTTGTGTCTTGCTACAAATCCTTTTACTTGCGCCCTATAAGTTCTATACGATTTAGTTCGCAATAATATGGCGGTGAGCGCAGCACAGTTACCCTATGTTGTCAGCTATATCTTCCATATTTCAAAAAACGATGTTTGTGAAAATTTACTATAGCTAATAGTTCCTTCTTTATCAAATTTTCTTCAAATTCAATACTTTTGATAGTTACCCAGTCATTAATTTCTTGTTTTCTCCAAGATAAAGTTGGAGTCTTTTCTGTGCGTCGTGAATGCTGATGATAAAGTCAAATTTTTTTAAGAAAACGACAAGTCACTAGTCATTTATGGCACCCTGTTGACGTCTGGTCTATTTTATGTTTGGAGGTTGGCTAAAAAGACAGGACTGGTCTATTTTTATGTTCCATTAACAAAAAAAAAATATATTTAAATATTAAGTTCCTTATCTCCCATTTTAATTTATCAAAGAAGACTTTACAAATTTTTCTATTTAAATCATCGTTCTTAACTAAAGTTGTCAAGAAACTTTTGGAGATGTTATCCAAATTGGAACAAAAGTCAAGAACCTATTAGGTATCCACTGAATACTACCTAGATATTGTGATAGGAATTACTTACAATAAAGTAATGTACGAGTAACATAAATATTATCGACAAAGCTTTTAAAAAATTTAACTTATCGACACTACTCTCCTTTGCTCGTGAATATTAAAGAATGTAATAAATGCCGGTAATACTGCACCAGCTAGGTAGAATACGTAAAACATGGTATATATGGTTAAAATATTGGTATACAAAACAATCACTATGCTTCATTTTAGTTATGACTCTAACTTTCAATCAGAAAACTCTATATACACTATATAAAAAACAGCCACAAAAATACTAAAAAACAACGAAAATAATAGGACGCCAACTGACATGTGAACTTGTTACGGTCCACGCTAAATCTAGTAACTTTTCGGCGGAACTAGAATCAGCTGTGAATGTCATCTGTGGCTTTCAACTGTCGAAACGCCGTTTTCTATCGCGATATGATCTCTAGCTTGCGTTATCCATAACTACTACTGAATCAGCTGGAAGATATTTTATCGTTTCGCCAAAATAGTCCTCAAAAACATTCGAACTTATGTTCTCGTGATAATCTCCCTAATTGGATTACGCAATTACTTGATATTTTTATATTACATACAATACTATTTTATCTTAATACCTACCCGTTTACCCAATTCTCTAAAATATTTGGTTAGTTATCATAAATAATTTAATACACAAAATTTACGTGCACCTATGGCTAACACCGAAATTGAGCCGAACTGGACGAAATTTCCTATTTTATTACTCTACACCTTTCTCAAATAGACTCTGGGCAAATTGTGAACCCCCAGTTCTTTCATCACGAGCTGCCACTGATTTTTTTTATAATTTGGCTAGCTTTTAAATAATTTTAATATATAACTCTTTAGGTCCATTAACTCGGCTATTATTTGATTAAAGTTCATTTATAATTTTCGCCTTTCTATCTCTTAAAACTTGCAACTGCATTTATGAACCAAAAAAAGAAAGTTCCGAAACTTTTTTAATTATAAATTAGCTAATGACTTATCGAGAAGTTTCCGTAAAGCTGAATATTAATATTTTATCGACAAGTCGCCAGCTATTTTACTTTGGAGGGTAAAGCGCAGGAATTTTATTGATTTTTATACTTTTAATTTATTAAGTACAAACAATATATTCATTAACTAATTTAACTAAAATTAACGCAATGGTATAAATTTGCCACGTTTGATGATGTTTCTTCTCAACCTATGATCCGATCTGATTTAAAATGCATATATTTGTAGTCGTTCCTTGAGGCTTCCTTACTCCAAGAAAATCTTAAGTGTGTCAACTTGACAGTTTCTTAAGGAATCATTAAGGACTAATTTTTGTCTATAATGTCCGTTTTAGCACGTTAGGCTTCCTTAAGTGTGGAGGCTTCCTCAAGGAAAAACTATAAATACGGGCATAATTCCCATATCTATAGACAAAAATTAGTCCTTAAGGAAGCCACAATGAACAACTATAAATATGGGCATTAAGATCCGGTTGTACAAAAAGAACTTAAATGTGAGTTTTGTAAAGCTCGGCCTAAAGTTGAACTCGGTTTTACTGAGCCTTCATTCTTCAGGTAAGTTGTCAATCTCTAGGCTTAAACCAAGTTTTTAATGAAATATAACCCAATAAAAAAATCTTATAAATTCTTTTTGACTTTAAAATTTGTGGAAATAAAGCTATAAATGCGAATCATGAGGTTGAACATTATCTGGATTTAACAGACGAATCGGACGATCGAAGGATGTACTAGAAGCTATAGAAAACGTTTGAAGACGGCTACAAAACGACAGACATGATCATATTCAAATTTTGGTAATTAAATTTATTCTAACTATTTTCCAAACATTCTATTTTTTCTTTGTTAGTAATATTATCTGTTTTTTATTTTCCAAAATACCTTTAAACTCCTTAACAAAAGGTAGCCAATGAATTTGAAAGTGAAATTTGCAAATAGTTTTGTGTTAGATTACATAGAAAAAGAAGCTGCAAATTGTAAATACCCCACACTTTAACAACAAATGAAGTTTGATGGTTATTTGACAGCGTAACCATTGGTTGGTTGGTTGGCTCGTTTAAGGCGGGAGTCGGGCGTACGGCCCAAGGTTCTTGCACTGCAGCTTAGTGGCTTATTGTGCATGTGCTCCCCTATCTTGCTAGAAAAGATTTGTTTCTTTTCTAAGGTCTAGCAAATTCCTACCAAGTTTGTCATGTGGGAGGTTATCCCCACATTTGATTTCTCCGAAGATTTTGAGTCTTTTTTGGGTCAGTGCTTCGCAGTTATATACCATTGCCAGCATGGTCATTTAATTATTGATCCCACCTATGCAGACCTGTAGTTAGGAATTGATTATACAACAGAATTACCTTTTTGAACCAAGTTCAACTTTAGGTTAAGCTTTGAGGAACTCGTACTTAAGTTCTACACAGTTTTTCCTGTATTTTTGGTTTGTCGGTTTCGTCCTTGTAAGGTGGCTTCTTAAAGTGTCTCTCGAGCTGAATACCGTATTAATGTAGTATCGTTGTTCTAGTCTTCTAATTCTCTTAGATACTCCTTTGACATACGGAATGTTGACGAAAATTTTTCAATTTAATCAATTCAAATCTTCAATTATCACCATTTCCATTGATTTAGCATGCGCTATGTCAAAAATGTGTTTATTTTTGTTTCCCATCAGTTACGTTTCTCTGTTTGTTGTGTACGTTTGTAAGGCTCACTCATTGTATTATAGCATTTCTAATAATTTGACAATGTGATGTAGTAAGTCTTTGTGCAGTTAACTCGCCAGAAGGTTCTGATTTCAGTAGACATTGCAGTAACTGCAGTCGCAAACATTTCATATACTAGAAACTCGAATAAATGTATTAAATTTCTTTTTTATATAGTGGAGCTCAAAATACTATTTTATACTTACCCCCAATGACTCTACGCCTAAATATTCTCAGTCATCGTGCAAAATTTTACTTATTACTTGTTTCTCCATCAGTGAGTTTCGAGGGCAATATCCCATTATGTTAAGTTGTTTTTAATTTGCATACCGTCTTCCATTATGTAATAAATAATTCATAACATTAACTCATGGAAAATAAGCAAAGTACGAGTTTGAAACATGTACAAGGAATATCGTGCCTAGGTAACATCCAGGCACACTTGGGAGCAATTAAAGTTTAATCAGTGTCGTGGAGAACGGCATATTTATAAATTGAATTTTAAGAACCTGTACTGGTGTGTAAAAGTTAAATAAAGGTAGTTTAACAATTTATTAGATACTTACTTTCTAGGTATGTACAGGGTGTCCCAAATTCAAGCCTCATCATGGGGATCTCCGAAACTATAAGAGATACAGCATCAGTCAAATGGTGGCAAAGTTACGGAATATTGTACCCAGTAATATCTAAAAAAAATATTTTAGCTATCTTTTTAGTTTTAGCAATATTTGAAAAAAACTAAAATATTGAGATTTTGTTTTTTTAAATTTGCCGACTTATTTTATCCGCTATAAAAAAACAAACACAACATTGTTAAGGCAACTTTTCTTGCTTCATATCGTGGTGTTTTTAGAATTTCGTTGCAACGTTTCGTTTTTGTGGAACCATGATTAACTTTAGTTTTTTAAATACGGACCTGTATTTTTCATTTTATTTTTTGAAATATTTTTAAGCTCTGAATTCAACCATGTATCACACTTAATTATATCAAGACGTTTTGGTGTCATTATTTCATCATCTGCAATGTGATAATTGTTTTTAAATAAATACGGCCCTGGTGTTAGTTACTTAATTATTTTTACCAAATACAACATGTAAATAGATCCGGAAATTATTAGTTATAGAATTAATTTACTTACTATATAACATAATATTTCAATTTTTATACAAACTAGAAAATAAAACTAAAAATTGTGATACATGGTTGAATTCAGGGCTTAAAAAGATTTCAAAAAATAAAATAAAAAATACAGGTCCATATTTAAAAAATCAAAGTTGATCATGGCTCCACAAAAACGAAACGTTGCAACGAAATTCTAAAAACACCACGACATGGAGCGAAAAAAGTTGCCTTAACAATGTTGTATTTGTTTTTTTTATAACGGATAAAATTAGTCGGCCAATTTAAAAAAAACAAAATCTCAATATTTTAGTTTAAAACTAAAACTAAAAAAGATAGCTAATATATTTTTTTACGATATTACTGGGCACAAAATTCCGCAACTTTGCCACTTTGACCGATGCTGTATCTCTTATAGTTTCCGAGATCCCTATGATGAGGCTCGAATTTGAGACACCCTGTATATCAAATTAAAATTCTTACTGCCATATCAAAAAGTAATTGATAGCAAGATTGATCAAGTATCTTGATCAAGTACACTGGGCCGGCTCGGACACATTTGCCGCCCTGGTGTAAGTCAAAATTTGCCACCTGTCACATCCGGTATTTCAGCTTTTTGTTATTTTCCGATTTAAAAAACCTGTCAGACATCTACAATTAAGAAATAGCGTTGTAAAATTTATGTATTATTGATTAAGCATTCAGCGATAACCATTTTCATTTACGTCTTTCTTTTATCTACAATTTACATTTAAAATCAAGCTATCTGTCGAAATTTAGGACATACCATTAAAAATGCAATTTTAATTCAAAACCATGACTTATTTGAACTAAGTATAAATTTATTTACTACGAAAATTGTATACGTTAAAAGCATTGAAAGCAAGTTTAAAACCAAAACTAAAATTTCTTACCTTGGAAAACAAAATTAAAATTTTTTTGAATGTGCGTTAATAACATGACGAATGCCTACTGCACAGCTGTCTTGCCTCCAATGATATCTCATATTCTAATAAATAATATAAAAACATAAACACAAATTCACAGCGGGCTCGACATTTTTTTTTGTAGAAATCACTTTTGATGGGAGGAGGAAGAAATATAAAAACCACGCCACAGCGTAAGCTAACTGCGGATCAACGGGAAACAGGCGGCACGACCTTTTTTTTTAGAAATATAATTATTTTAATATACCTACTAATATCTTAATACTAAATAATTTTTATGTTTTTAATAACAAAAAGTGGCCACCTCCCGCTTTTCAAGTTTTAAAATCTGGCAACCCTCATTGTAAGGTCAGTAACCTACTATGCCAATGTAACTTGTTTCTTTTAAACTAAGAAAAAAGGACTAAAATAGAGAGAGTTGCTTTGGGCAAGGATATAAAAAAAGTTTCACAATTGGTCTCTAGAGTTCTTATTTACGTTCTTTTATGCTTCTCTGATTCCGCCGTCCTGAGCCAACCTGATATAATTAGGATCAGGAAAGGTTGCGTGGCAAGAAAATAAACTGAAAAAAGAAAATAGGCAGCCAATAGATATGTTTTACTTAATTAAATTTAACACAAACACAACTATTTATGCTAAATAGCGTTTTGATATTTGACAACTACAGATAACATCAATACTGGGTCCTTTAAAAAGTTGTCAGTTCAGTACATTAAAAAAAAATCTGTACTAGTATTGTCAAGACTTAGCTTGGTATAACTTATAGGCTTGTATTACAAAAAATGCTTATGAAATCCACAATAAATAACCAAAGAGTTGTTCCATTTGAAAAACTTGAGAAAAAATATTTTAAAATGTCTCCTTTCTGACTTATTATTATAAACACCCTGTGGCCAATAGATAAACTAATTAGATTTATAGTAACTCTAGACCTCTTGTCCTAAATCGTATTTAATGTCGGGGTTTAAAACAGAGTTTCAGATTATTTTTTGATTTTTTTTTCCATAATTGCAAATTTTTTTTTTGAGTTTTTAATTTATAGCTATTAAACTAACAAAGCAAATTAAATAAAATTATAGGCAAATATAAAGGTTACTAATACGAACCTTAATACCGTGTGTCCTATTTAAAAAATACTAATTTATTTTATCACACAAAGTAACTATAATAACTTGAAATGACATGCATCTAATGTAAAAAGACCTTTAAAAATTATTTTCTACTCCTACATGAAAATTTGCTGTTTCCTTTACACTTAAGTGGCGAGTAAAGTAGGCTATTCGACTTAACTGTACAGGAAAATCTCATATCCATCCTAGATAGGTAATGAAACTGACTAATCACAGTAGTCAATTACAGAGAAGCCATTGTTGTTCATAAAAGTACTGACCAATCACAGTATATTATTTTTACTGAGGCTCCGCCTTCTTTTTCAAGACACTAAATTATAAAATTTAAATCGTCGTATTCCGGAGAAAATCGCGTAACTCCTTCTAAAGAAATTTTACAGTGGTATCTAACAGATGACACTAAAATACCATTTTAATAAAAATGTGGAGTTACGTGATTTTCTCCGAAAGACGACGTCGTCGTATTCCACATTTTTATTAAAATGGTATTTTAGTGTCATCTGTTAGATACCACTGTAAAATTTCATTAGATGGAGTTACGTGATTTTCTCCGGAATACGACGATATGGTACAATTTGTTATTAATTTGTTCAATATAATAAAATCTAGACGCATTTATAATAGATTTATCAATAATGCAACCTGCTGAATGTGCATAAAAAATTAATTTCATGTAGCATCATTTATCAGTTGGTTTTCCGATAATTAACTAAACGCTTCAATAGTCCAGACGTTAGAGCGTTGGACTATGGAACCAATGGTCGTGAGTTCGAGCCCGGCAACCTACAAACTTTTTTTTTACATTTTTTAGCATAAGGTCGTAAAAAAAATATACTGTTCAACTCGAGTGGATTCTCCATATTGCCCTCGGAAGTTTAAGCACTCCGCCTACGGCGTCGTGCTTAATTTACTTCCTCGTGCGATATGGACATCATATCCACTCTTGTTGTACAAACTAGTTGGGCTGAAAAGTTCGTAGGCTAACATAGTAAAAAATATTTTTTTGACAAAATTCGATTTTATTATTCAATATAGTTGCCTTCGAGGGCGATACAATAATTATAGCGGTCATACAATAATTGTTCGATGCCATTTTTATAGTACGATTTCTCTTTAGCCTCAAAATAGGCCTCAGTTTCGGCGATTACCTCTTCATCAGTGCTAAATTTCTTTCCAGCGAGCATTCCTTTAAGGTCTGCAAATAAGAAAAAGTCACAGGGGGCTAGATCTGGAGAATATGGTGGATGGAGAAGCAATTCGCAGTTTAATTCATATAATTTTGCCATCGTTTTCATTGATTTGTGACACGGTGCATTGTCTTGATAAAACAGCACTTTTTTCTTCTTCAAATGGGGCCGTTTTTTCGTGATTTCATCCTTTAAACGCTCCAACATATGATATTTTTAAAGTCTCAGCTATCTCGATCAACTTCACTTTACGATCATTTAAAATAATTTTGTTGACTTTTTTGATGTTTTCGTCGGTAACAACCTCTTTGGGGCGTCCACTGCGTGCATCATCTTCGATGCTCATTTCGCCTCGTCATTTAGCAAACCACTTCTAAACGGTTGATTTTCCTGGTGCAGAGTCCGAATAATGTTTATCAAGCCAAGCCTTGGCTTCAACTGTATTTTTTTTTTCGCCAAAAAGCAATGCTTTATTAACACACGAAATTATTTTTTATCCATTTTTTCACAATAACAAAAGCTGCTTCACTCGCAATGCTATATCTCACGAACTAATTATCCGGTAGCTGTGAAATTTATACACGTATCTAAGGTTAGTACTAAGTAAAAATCACATGGATTTAATTCTAGTAACGCCATCTATGAGTCAGCCTACGAACTTTTCAGCCCACCTAATACTAATTCTTTTGGTAATAGCTCTGAATCGAAATAAGATATTGAACCGCGGTCTTTACATTCTATTTTGTAACTTTAATCTGATTTTCGATTATGTATAGAAAATATCGCGGTGGACCACGATTTGCATGGCAAAGAACCAATCATTCATTTTGTAGGTATGTAGTACATTTAATGCATTAAATCTTAATTTAATTGTCTAGAAATGAGGGTAAACCTGGATATTTTTGAAATAAGAAAGTGCATCTTTGCTCAAATCTATAGTTCAATCAAAAAATAACAATATTTTGGTATTATACCATCAATTTTCGCACCATTTCATGCACTCAATGAAAACATTGTATACGCCTATATAAAATCTATAATAAATGTTTTGATTTAAATTCAAAGAGAACAATTTTCATCTGACAGATTTGCATATTTTTAAAGTATATTCTTAATCTCACTTCTGTCAAGCGCCAAAAAACGACTTGTAACATTTACAACATGTAAATTTGGTTTCTGGTATGACCACTGTGATTGGTTAGTTTTATATCCTAACTAAAATGGATATGAAATTATATCCGTTCAGTTAACCGGAATAGTCCACTTAGTGTAAAGGAAACAGCACATTTCCAAGTGGGAGTAGAAAAAAACCATTATAATACGTAGAATTTAGTAGCTTCTTGTACCGGGTGAGTCAACGATTGCGCGGAGTAATTTTATGGCTTGAAGATAAAATTTGTCGACAATAAGCTTTTGTGTTAAGGTATGGTTGGATATCAGGCACATTTTAAAAATACTTTGAATTATACAGGGTGCGCCCAAAAAGTAAGGTGTCAAAAAGGTCCATTTTTTTAAATGGGACACCCTATATATTGTATTATTTTCTGATTCCTCGCAAAATTCTACGCTTATTTTGTAAATGTCATATGTCTAAATTCAATAGTTTTTGAGATATTGACGGTTAAAATATGGCATTTTCAGACTTTGACAGGCTGTAGCATTGGAACGGTTTATCTTAGGGAAAAATGATTTTCCCCTCCCTATCTTAGTTTTTATTCTCTATCCAAAGAAACCAACCTCCGGTTTACCATGTTAAACCAAAAAACCGGTTTTAACGGTTTAACATGTTAAACCGGAAGTAGTAACGTTTAGATAGAGAATGAAAAATTAAGATAGGGAGGTAAAAACCATTTTTCTCTAAGATGAACCGTTCCAATGTTACAGCCTGTCAAAGTCTGAAAATGCCATATTTTAAACTTCAATATCTCAAAAACTATTAACTCTAGACATTTTATTTTTACAAAATAAGCGTAGAATTTTGCGAGGAATCAGAAAATAATACAATATATAGGGTGTTCCATTTAAAAAAATGTACCTTTTTGACACAAAATATTTTTAAAATGTGCCTGATATCCAACCATACCTTAACACAAAAGCTTATTTTCGACAAATTTTATCTTCAAGCCATAAAATTGCTCCGCGCAATCGTTGACTCACCCGGTACTCACTCTTTCGATAATGATCTGAAAAGATCGAAACACGTGTCAGAAAACGAAATAAAAAACTGTAAGACATAACAAGTAATCAATGTTTTATTTTCCGTGCAATGCAAACATTCTATTAAGATATTATTCACCGATAGTGACGCCCATGTGCTCTATGCAGTAGTGCTACAACAAGCTTAATCCATTGATATTATCGTGCAGTGATTTAGTAAAACATTATTACCGATAATTATGAAATTGCAATGATAAAACTGGCATGGTGTTCGAGCTTAATTTAGGAGCTATTAATTATCCAGATAGCTTAACGATTTTTCGAATCTTTCGATGAACGGGCTTTAAACAGTGTTTTTAATGTCACAGTTAACAACTTAGGTACGTTGTTTTTTTACACCTATTTGTCATTAAATAATAGTAATAGTATATTACATAAGAAGTGATGAAAGTGATACTTTTTAAACGAGGAGATATTTAGCACGAGGCGTTAGCCGAGTGCGGAAATTCTCCGAGTTTTAGAACAATCACTTTCACACGAGTAATGTACACTATTTTTCCTACGATCACAAAGAATTATTAAAAAAACCTTTGATTGAAAAAAATATTTCAACTCTAGAGTGGAAATACAAGGCACACTATTAATTTAAACATATGATGCCAATTTGACGGACCACCCCTATTTATTAAAAAGAACAAATTTTAGAAAGTAATTTAGTGTTTAACTTATTTATCATGTATTTTTCGAGTGATTTTGAATTAGAGTGTGAAAATACGCCATCTGAAATTATAAAAAATATTAATAATATACTGGAAAATCTATTACCATTCAAAACAAGCCGCTCTGAAGAAAATGTCACATATTATATTAACAAAGAATTTTTATTGGTAACCATAGCGTAGTGACTAGGGCTATGGTCTACAGATCGAAAGGTCACAGGTTCAAATCCCATCAGGAGTATTTGACTTTTTTTATAAAAACATTAAATAATTTATAGAATTAGGTATTTTGAATTGAAATCTTCCTTGTTGGATGAATTTTTAAAATTTAATCAAGGAAAGATGCATTAAATATAAATTTAAAAAATTCATCCAACAAGGAAGATTTCAATTCAAAATACCTAATTCTACAAATTGTTTAATGTTTTTTTTTAAAAAAAGTCGAATACTCCTGATGGGATTTAAACCTGTGACCTTTCGATCTGTAGGCCATAGCTCTAGTCTCTACGCTATGGCAACACATAAAAATGTTATATTTACTATATGACATTTTCTTCAGCGGCGCTTGTTTTGACTGGTAATAGATTTTCTAGTATATTCTTAACTTTTTTATAATTTCAGATGGCGTATTTTTACACTCTAATTCGAAATCAATCGACAAATACATGATAAACTGCTTTCTAAAATTTATTATTTTTATTAAATAGGTGTGGTCTGTCAAATTGGCACCATAATGTTTAAATTAAATAGTGTGCCTTGTATTTCCACTCTAGAGTTGAAATATTTTCTTTCAACACGCGTGTGATATTTGGCGCTTTCGAGCCAAGTTAACCGTGTTTTTTTTCTCATTTTCATAGGTAGTCGTAGGAAAAATAGTTTATTATTTCATAAGTTATCAAGAACTTTAGTAATATACAGGGTGCTACAAATTCGTGTGCGTACAAGGGGATAAATTTTTAGTTTTGGTTTTGAATTTCTTGCGCCTTTATTTTTGACTTGGAAAAAAAAAACAAAAAAAAGATTCCCATACCCGTCTTTATGTTCTATAAGATGGCTTTATTTGTTTTTTAATTCGAAGTTTCGTTCTTTAGATACCAACCTTAAGTCAATTTCTTTAAATACGGACCTGGAATTTTAAAACCAGTTTAAGGGACCTCTACACGTTAGAAAATTATTACAATTTAATGGATTTGAAAATTTTAAGGTTTTGTCATCAAATATCATATCATTAACTTTTCAAATTATTCTTTCTTTGCTATTACGGCCCTGGCAATTATTTTTAGGATAACTTAAATATCAAAAGTTTTTAAGATATGGGAGGTAGTTCTGTTTTTTATTAGTTTTTTATTTATTTTAATAATATAACATCTTAAGTCCTATGGTTTTTACCTTAGACCTAGACCAAAATACTGTAAAATAGAGGAAAATTAATGCTGCCAAGTGAAGAGAATGTAACTGGGTCTAGATATGTTATTTCAAAAACAATTTTAATTTTTTTTTACTGTTTATATGATCTGATGATGCCAGTTTCAGGCGAAACATGTAACAAAAATAAACAGACAGAAAAAATATTTGAGGCCGAGACTTTAGGTCTTTCTCCTTACATAATATTAAATATCAGGCCTCTGAGGAAAAATCGAGGGATTTTTCAAATCAGATATCTTTTTTTTTGGTTTGGCTCTAAATGTTTAGGACCGTAATGATATAAAAAGATTACTTGAAAAAATGTGTTATTAGATGACAAAACGTTAAAATTTAAAAAAACTTGAAATTTTTTTTAGCTTAGAAGTTCCTAAAACTGTACTTAAAATTCCAGGTCCTTATTTTAAAAAATGGACTTTAGCTTGGTATTTAAAGAACGAAACGTCTAATTTAAAAACTAATAACGCCATCTTGTAGAACATAAAGACGGCTATGAAAAAGTGTTTTTTGTTTTTTTTTTCCCTTGTCAAAAAAGAAGGCGCAAAAAATTAAAAACGAAAAACAGAAATTTCGTTTTTTTTTCGGATATCTCCGAAAGCATTGGGAATATTTACAATTTTCTTTTACCAAATTGTTAAGCTCCAAATATGCAACTTCGTATCTTCGTATCTCTTACTGTTTTCGAGATCCCCTTTGTGCACACGAATTTGTAGCACCCTCTCTATATGTATACTTTTTCTACTCCAACATAGAAATTTGCTGTTTCCTTTACACTTAAGTGTCGAGAAAAGTAGGCTATTCCAGTTAACTGTACGGAAATTTCATATTCTTACTGTCAGAGCTACACAGTGTTGCGACCTTTAAAAATAAAAATTCCCATTTGTTAAGAAAAATCCTACGAACGCACACAATAAAAAAAAAGTATTTTTTTAGCAGATCACAACCACAAGTGATCCTAAAGAATATTCTACGAATATAACACTGTGCTTACAAATTTCTCTTTTCCCGTTTGAGACAGCACCGACCTATCAATCTTCTTATTATTCACAAATCCGGAAATTTTCCATTAGTTGACGACAGTATTAGAAAAATTATATTTCTCTGTGGCGATCTTATAAAATTCTCACTAATCACAGTTTATTGTATTTACTGAGGCTCCGCCTTCGCGCTTTACTATATGTTATTAATTTGTTCAATATAACAAAATATATATATGCATCTATAATAGTTTTATCAATAATGCAACCTGCTGAATGTACATAGAAAATTAATTTCATGTAGCATTATTATGGAGTTGGTTTTACCATAATTTCTAATGATGATGCCGTGGTCATCGCGAGTAGTGGGTTCAAGCCCTGCAGCCGGCAAACTTTTTTTTATATTGTTTTAATTAAAAGTTCGTAAGTTTGGTCGTGCTGAACAGGTCCGGATTACCCACTAGGCCAAATAGGCCATAGACTAAGGCGCCAAGAACGATAGGCGCCGCGGCTTTTTAGCGGATTTCAGTGTATACCTATAATAATTATTATTTTATACATTTAAATCACTATTTAAACTATGACATAATTGCTAATTATTATACCTATATTGCCATGCTAAACTGAAGCGTCCTAACTGACAAAATTTGAGATGTTGTCCTAAATGCATTTTTGGGTAGGGGAGGTCGGGGTAATAGCGTAGTAAAAATTTTAAAAACCCGTATTTTTTTTGATACTATCACTAGAAAACTAGCATTTCGTCTAGGCACGCGACAATTGACTTAGAATATGATATTTACTTAGAACTAGAAAATTTTAAATAATTTATTGAACTATCTTACTTCAAAGTTAAAAATCAATTTGCGCTATTACCCTTATATGTCGGGGAATTAGCGCAACGAGTTGCGTTATTGCCCCATTTGCAAGATTAAATGGTTTACTTTTCGAAGGAAGTAAAAGAAAACATAAAGAAACATTTTTGTTGTATTTAAGAAACAATAGCATAATGGCAAGATAACACAAGTGTTAAAAGCAAATAAAAATATAACAATAATTATTGTTTAAACGTGGTTAAACTAAATAAAGCGGCATATACTGATATGCCAATTGCCGAAATTCTGTGATGCTCAACCCATAATAACGCTGTGAGAGCTTAATGCAATAGTCAGCCAGTTTATTTTCCTGTTCTAAGATAAAAGCTGGTTTTTTACCAATGACTTTCGAAATCACCTTCGCAGCATTTGAGTTTCTACATCTGTTGGAAACATGGTCTTTAAATGTGGTATAAGGTATCCCATACTTTCTACTGGCTTGATTTACGTTTAATTGTTTTGAATTTACATCTACTACAGCCTTTTTAAGGTCCTCCAATCTTCAAATATTTTTTTTTTGGTATGTTTGTGGCATTTAAAATCAATTTAAAGGTAAGTATATTATATTTAGAAATGTTTGGGGCAATAGCGCAGATGCGCTGATACCCCAATAATGAGTTTGCGCTATTACCCCACTGGCAGCTAATTTTTCATGAGCTCAATTTGAGGTTATGATTTGCGGTATTCATATGGCCACAGTCTAAAAAGTGCAACCAATTCGTAGGACTATTGCCAAAATCGGTCAAAATATAATTAAAATAAATACTTACTTTTGTGACACCGTTTAAAAATCCATACACAAGAAACTTTTTTTGAAAATAATCTATATTATCGATTCACATCGAAACACGTGCCACGAAGAGAACAATCTAATGATGCACTATACGCTCGGGTTGCCTAAAATACACCGCGAAGGTGCGGCCATCTATCAAAGATTAGCGGAAAATCAAATTTGCGCTATTTCCCGGACTGCGCTGTTACACCGACCTCCCCTACCTACAGTTTTGTTTTAACTAATTTACAAAACTAAATCTCATTTTATAGACCGTGAATTTATATATTTAATATTGTCCTATTTACAAAATCATATTAAATACTAAGATATTTTGTCCCAACCAACATTCCACGCCTATCTTTATCGTAACTGTACACTTAGAACAAACTTGTTTTGTACCTCCATTATTCTTAAAATGCGATTACATAGTAAAAAGTCTTATCTGGCCGATTCAAGGCATTACATTTTCTTAATAATAAGGTAGTTAAGACCGGAGTTCCGATGGCGAATGCTAGAGAGAGAAAACACGGAGTAGATTTAACTCGAAGAAACACCCTTGTATCTGCCCTGGCTCCAATAATTCCAAAAACTCGACTAAAATTTACACAATATACACTATTGGCAAACTTGAATCTAGGGTGCCGATATAAACGCATCAGACGGAGATTACTAGTAGCGTTTAACACGTTAAACAGAGAACACGCTATCCCCTACCTCCCACCTTCCATTCTTTAGAACACGCTGTCGAAGCAGGCACGGGAGCGATCGATACGTCGACTCGGCCACACCACACACATACCCCCCCTCTCAGTTGGAATGTAGGAGTAGTTATGTGTCCCTTTTTAACTGAAGGTATTGCCCATATGTGCCTTCTCTCTTGGTTGCATTAGAGATTTCGCATCCAAGATTCGAGTTTGCCAATAGTTTATAATATAAACATATATTAGCAAGTCTTTGTCCTATCTGTAGCTCCAATAAATTTATTTAAATACTACAGAAAAGTGTCCTATCTTACAAAAGTCAAATATCTGATTAAGTTAACTTACTAATTAAAAAGACATTATAATCGTTTACCTATTAACAACCTTCAGCTTAAGTATTGATTAATTTTAACACAGTCTAAGGGGTGGCACATAAAAAAAATTTAAACATAAATATCTCAAAACTTTTTTTTATTCAGTTAGGACTCTTTAGCTTAGCACGGCAGTATAAAGTATAAACAACATTCCACATTCCAATCTAGACAAAGGTAGCTGAATAGCTGAACAGCTCAAGCCAAAAAAAAATCTAAACAAAAATATTAAGACTAGTTAGTCTTTAGATCAGCACTCTTTTTTTATTATCTATTTATGAAAGAATATGTAATATAATATTTTCTGTCCAAATCCCGATAAATTTGCTGGCAAACGTAAGAAGAAAAAAAAATATTAAAAAGTAAAACACTTAAAACTGTATTTTATGTTCCTTTATACCTGATGCTTTCACGACACTTTTAATTTGTCACGCAATACCGTCGGGCCTAAATTTTCAATGATGAATCGATTAAATGTGATAAAAGTTACCGAGGGTTTTCCCTGGACTCGATACAACTTTATTAATGGGTCTGTAAAAAGTTTTTTATGGAAGAACCAGGCTTATTAATAATATAATTTAATAACTGGGGGTCGATATTTAAAACCCTTGCAAAACGAAGACTATTTGAAACAAATAAAGATTTAGGTTTCATTTCGTCAGATTCATCCATAGACGCGTTTCCTACGACCACAAAGAATTATTACCTTTGATTCGTGAAAAAAATATTTCACAACACACTAGTGTTGAAAAAAAAAATCAACACTAGTGTTGAAATTAGCATACTTAGGATTATGTTCCACTTAATATATGGTTTCATAGTTTATCAGTAGGTTTTTCCTTTATTTGTAGTTTAACTTTTTCAATTTTTCATATTTAATATATCATAGGAAAAACTAATCCTGGATTGACTTCTAGATTAACTAGAATAAAAATTTTAAATTTAATCAAACATGCATTAAATATAAATTTAAAAATACACCCAACAAGACAGATTTTAATTCAAAATAATTCTATAAATTATTTAATGTCTTTATAAGAAAAAAAAGTCAAATACTCCTGATGGGGTTTGAACCTATAACCTTGCGATCTGTAGGCTAACGCTCTATTCTCTATGCTATCGCTACCGATAAATACATGTTGTTTAATATATTATGACACTCTCTTCAGCGCATTTGTTTTTTCTGGTAATATATTTTTCAGTATATTATTAACATTTTTATTAATTTCAGATGGCGTATTTTCACACTCTAATTCTGAATCACTCGACAAATACATGATAAATAAGTTAAACAACAATTAGGTACTGCTTTTTAAATTTTGTTCTTTTTAATAAATAAGGATGATCTGTCAAATTGGCACCATCTGTTTAAATTAAATAGTGTGCCTTGATATTTTAAACCCGGGTATTGAAATATTTTTTTTCTACTCCCACATGGAAATTTGCTGTTTCCTTTACACTTTAGTGGCGGGTAAAGTGGGCTATTCCAGTTAACTGTGCGGCAAAATTTTATATCCATCCTAGTTAGGTTATGAAACTGACCAATTACAGTAGTCAATTACAGAGAAGCCAAATTTACATGTTGTAAATTCGTTTTCTGACAGTTGAGAGAAGTTACGTTAACAGTATGCTTCAAAAATATGCGAATCTGTCAGATGAAATTTGTTCTTTTTAAATTTAAATCAAAACATTTATCCCAGAATCTATGTGTATACACAATATTTTCCTAAAAAACAAAATTAATACTAAAATATAATTCTACCAAATTATTGTTATTTTCTGCCGAACTAAAGATTTGCACACAGACGCACTTTCTTATTTCAAAAATATTTTTATTTCCACTCATTTCTAGATAATTACTACAAGCTTTACATTTAATGTATTATATACCTACCAAATGAACGTTTTCTTACTAACCTTGGTAATCTTTTTCGATATAAATAATATACATTATTATAAATATTTGTGCACGGGGATATTTTCCGATGTATTTTGAACGGGGATCCAACCCCAATTGATCTTAAAACTTTTATTATACGCAACAAACATAGAAAATTAACTGGTAATTAAATGGTGGAACATAAAGATAACCCGATAAAACAGACGAAATTATAAGATTTATAGAAAAAAAAGCATTTTTACTAACATTTTTAAGGTTATGTTATTTCTACTTACACTATTGCCATTTCTCGTCTTCGTTTTCCACGTTAACAGTATTGCAAGTTTGTAAATTGGCGATTATTTTGAAAAATTTGTCCATAGCGAACGTTAAAAATTCATATTAATGCACAAAATCCATTTTTAACTGTTTGAAACGAATTCTACAGCTATTTTATTGTACTTTCGGAGTTATAATTCTTTACGCAAGCAGAAATAAACCCGAAAAACCTATTTTTCTTCTGTGCATTTCAGTAAAACAATATTGATCAAATTACCTGGTTAAGAAAATAAATTGTTCGTTTTTATTAATACATATATCGCTTTTTGTCTGCTATTCTGCAAAAAGTTGAATGTGAAAAAGATAGATATATTCAAAAGTGAGTTTGTATAAATATAAGAACTTACCCAAATTGATGAATGTTACAGTGTAATTTGGTCAATGGATTTGCCATCAAAATGAATGTTTGTTCAATTGTTTCTTATTACCGTTCTCACAAGTTCATGGTTAACTTAAAAGACAAGTTATGATGCCTAATTTAAATAATTTTTTTTAATTCTTAGCATGAAGTTCGGAAGTTAAGTCGTAGAAAAAATATACTGTACAACTCGAGTGGATTGTCCATATTGCGCTCGGAAGTTTGAGCACTGCGCCTACGACGTCGTGCTCAATTTACTTCCTCGTGCGATATGGACATCATATCCACTCTTGTTGTACAAACTACTAATTCAACACGCGTGTGATATACAGCGCTTTCTAGCCAATAAATTAACCGTGATTTTTTTCTCATTTTCATAGGTGGTCGTAATAAAATATACTTTTTTGCATACAATAAACATAAGAGTACCAAAACTCATACTTGTCACAATAAAATGGAATTAATTTTAAAGATAAATGTCCTTCCAAAAAGTTTTTCTTTGTAACTTTAAACCGAAAGAAGGATCAAAAAAGATAAAAAATCGCAGGGATATCAAAATAATTGTATTATTTTCCGGCTTGGTTTTCAATCGGCCGAAAAAACTTTTGCCGAGCCCAATCGGAATAAAATCTTTTTGTAGTAAATCCTTTTTTCCTTTATCCTGAGCGCGAAAAGAGATTGGTCTAAGTAGTTTAAAATTGAATAAATATCAAGAGCGATAAATTCTCGCCCTTTGACGACTTTGAATTTATATGCAAGTTTATGCGAGAGATTTATAAGTTTTTAGTTTTAAGGTAGTTACAGTATTTTATGTCAGGCAACTGAAGATTTAGAAAAGTTAAGTAGCTTGGATATAAACCTTTTCGAGCAGATAAATAAGGTGACATTCAGAAAATTTATGACATGATAGCATTTAGATTTTTACAAGAACTAGAAGTTTTATTGCTCGTAAAAGATAACTTTAATCACCAAAAAATGTAATGCTCAGGGCCGTTCTAAAGTTAGTTGCATTATTAAAAAAAGGCATTTAATATTATTAATTTGTGTAGAAATGCATTTTGAATCATCTGGCTGAGCAATTTTGACAGCGAAGCTTAGCAAAAGTAAAAAAATAAAAACGATAAACTTTCTTAGGCCGTGATTCCACGGCCACTTTTTGAAGTTGACATCGACGACAAAACGTGGTTCCATTTAAGGGCAATGTAAAAAGTGTAATGCCTTTTACATGGGCGTTTTGTCGATCACAATTAAACTAACGCCTTTGAGTCGCCGAGCCCGTCCACTGACCACCAGAGACTTTATTGTCGTTGTCAAGTCGGCAGTTCGAGATGGAACCGTTTGGGTTTGTTGGACACGTTTATTGCCCAAATTCAGGTAAAACCTGCAATTTGGGATTATAAAAGTGATGTAAATAACAATAGAATTGAAAAGACGAAATCTTGGGAGAACATATGTAGTCTATTTCGCTACAACTTCTAGGTATTGGACACTGACATTTCCGCGCCAATATGGACCACATGTTTAAAGTTGGCATAACTACACAATGTGGTTGGGTCGGACCACTTCAGTGGTCGAGACTGATACACAAAAACCAATTTAAATAGTCGATGTCAACTTCAAAAAGTGTCCCGTGGAAACAGGGCCTTAAAGTCTATACGAAGTCAGTGTAAATAGCAAGAAAATTGGGGTGAACTGTCAATCATAAGTCCATCAGTTCCACCACCGGTTCAATTCATGAGTTAATGCACGATCCACTTAATTCTGCAGGATCTAATTGTTTTTTGGGTTGCATCCTTTACTTGTTAGATTACGTCACTAAAGGTCTGTTCCCACAAGCAATCACGGACAAGCTATCGACAGTTTGACAGTTCTCTAACAAATCCAAACACCCAGAAATCCGCATACGAATATATTGCGTAGAATCCTGATTGTCACGGACTGTCTGGGACTGCTGTAGGAATAAACCATCGAGATAGAATAAACAAGGAGGCGACATCACCTGACTAAAAGTGGCCCTACCTGCGCCATATTGGTACGACACTTATGCCATTTATAACTTATTTGAGTTGGGCTACATTCTTGGTGAAACGGAATTTCCATTGCGTGGAAAATAAAAAATAACTACTTGTTATGTTTCAACAATTTAATCAGTTTCCTGATACTCCTTTGATAATGACCTGAGAAGGTTGAAACACGTGTCAGGAAACTGATTAAATTGTTGAAACATAACAAGTAGTTATTTTTTATTTTCCACACTTATGCCATTTTTGTAGTCAGCTGTTCGATCTATCATAATCGAGGTGGTTTTAGATTTTATGAGAAGTGTTTCAATTTTTGCGTAAAACTATTGATACTGTGTGATAGATATTAATTATTTCTAGTGCCGTGCCAAGTTGTTCCAGCCGAAAAGCTGTCGATAAGAAGAAAACGGCGAAGGGTCATTACTTTCTATGTGCGAAATAAACACAAGTTGTATGTCGGGTTCCACAAAGATTTTTAACCAGAATTAACTAACCAGCAACATTGACTGTGACATAAATTACATTGGCAGTCATTATTTAGTTACAATCGTACTTGCAATATTTATAAATTAAAAATTAAGGCTACTCGTCTTAGTCGGACAATACTATATTTTTTTGTGTCCCAAATCAAATTAATGAGCAAAACGGGTTTCACTAAAATGTTTCTAGCTACTAACAAGTACACAATATACAAACATGTGTATATAATACCAGTACCAGTATCCGTTATTTCCATTCTAAACATGTTCATTATTTAATTAAATTTTAATATTCTAGTTGACCCAAGAATGTCTACAATTACAGAACAAGAATTTGTAGAATAATTCAAAATAAATTATGAATCGCCCATATTGGTATGACACTTAGCCCCGCCCCCTGGTACCGTTTTTCGCAGACGAAATTAAATGGTAATAGCGCCCCCTTGTTATGTATATTTATATCTCGATGGAACAAACCCTATAACACCGAGTCACAGTGTCGAACTCAAACGAGAGAAAACGCCACGAAACCTAGAAACAGTCGACAGTATTGGCATCTGTCGATCGAGTGTATCGGGTCGGTATTAGCAGTTTATTTAATACATATTTGTTGTTAAACATTATAGTAGTTTGTACAACAAGAGTGGATATGATGTCCATATCGCACGATGAAGTAAATTGAGCAAGACGCCGTAGGCGGAGTGCTCAAACTTCCTAGTGCAATATGGACAATCCACTCGAGTTGTACAGTATATTTTTTCTACGACTTAACTTCTGAACTTCATGCTAAGAGTTTTAGAAAATTATTATTATTTCAATTAGGCATTATAACTTTGGCCATGAACTTGTGAGAACGGTAATAAAAAACAATTGAACAAAAATTAATTTTGATGGCAAACCCATGGACCAAATTACACTGTAACATATTTATCGATTTGGGTAAGTTCTTATATTTAAACAAACTCATTTTTGAATATATCTATCTTTCTCACATTAGGCTTTTTGCTGAATAACAGACAAAAAGCGATATATGTATTAATAAAAACAAACAATTTATTTTCTCAACCAGGTATTCTGATTAATAATTGTTTTACTAAAATGCACAGAAGAAAAATAGGTTTGTCGGGTTTATTTCTGCTTGCGTAAGAATTATAACTCCGAAAATACAACAAAATAGTTGTAGAATTAAAGTAGTTAAAAATGGATTTTGTGCATTAATATAAATTTTTAACGTTCGTTATGGTCAAATTTTTCAAAATAATCGCCAATTTACAAACAAGCAACGCTGTTAACGTGGAAAGAGGTGGCAATACTGTAAGTAGAACTAACATAACCTTAAAAATTTTAATAAAAATCTCCGTGCACAAATATTTATAATAACATATTATTTATATGGAAAAAATAACCAAGGTGAGTAAGAAAACGTTCATTTGGTAAATATCTCTGGGATAAATATTTTGATTTCAATTTAAAAAGAACAAATTTCATCTGACAGATTTGCATATTTGAATGGGGATTGGGAATAGAAAAAATAATTTTCAATGTTAAGTTGCTTATTGCCACATTATTTTTAGATTGTATTTAAAATAGTGTACTATGTTGTGATGTTGTGAAGTTCGTGAAAAGTTTGAATTGATAAATTAATAATGATTTGTGTATATTTATTATGGTCGTCATGCATTAAAGAAATGTTAAAAACATCCGAAAATATTTTGGGGTACCCTTTTTAAATTTTAAAAAATTTTATAATCTGATAAAATTAACTTTATTTCAAACTTCCTATACAAGATATGTTTCCATTGTAAATTTATTGACTTGTCTACTGTATCGATACCGTAGTTATTTATCGATAGCATGTTTAAATTTTATATAAAGCTGTTAGTAGGTTTTAAAATTTTAAATCGAGTTGTAGGTTGATACTACACTATTTACTTGCAAGTGAGGTAAATGAAAAATTTATAAATTTTACGTTTTAAGACAGCGACAGTATTTTATGTCAGGCAGCTAATACAAAGATCTAGAAAAGTTAAGTAGCTAGGATATAAACCTTTTTGAGCAGCTAAATATAGCAACGTCAAGAGAATTTATGACATTTAGCAGTTTCGCACGAAGCATACTTCTTACATTCTTACTGAACGTAAAAGATACTTTTAATTTCCAAAAAATGTAATGGTTTATCGAACAATAAAAAATATGTAGGTACACACTTATATTGTAAAATAGTCTTCCTTGATGTTAAATATGAATAATACTGTAAAGTTCCTGGTTTTAGAACGTCCATGCTCTTAATTCTGTGCTGTTATTATGTTTTATTGATTTACATTAAAAAATATTTAGATACTTCACATCCTGTGAATAAATTATTGGTGTTAAACAAGAATAATTAATATTTATTGGATGGAAATAGGTCTTCCTCCACACTGAAAAAAATTATGTTAAAACAAATTATAATAGTATTATTATTGATTGTCTTTAAATTGTTTCAATAAAATATAAGCCTAAAACAATAAATTATATTTAAATTTAAAAAATTATAGTATTTTGATTAATTACAACTTGCTTAAGAAAATATTATTTAATGAATTAGGACTTTTTCTCTCTGTTCTGTTTTCCAAATACAGTATTCTATTAAAAACTATAAACTTCAAGATTGCCTATAAAACCAAAAAAAAATTCTTTAAAGCAAATGATTATATATTGTTCAATCAGTAGCTAGGAAATATTAAAATAAATATAATGTCTTTTATTTTAATGGTACCCATGTTTAATTCCATCATAGAAAATGCTAGCAACACTTCTTCACCTGCGTAGCGGGGATGAAGGACATATTTCTCTCATGGCCTGCCGTCGCGTCGTCGCCTTGCCTCCTATAGTATTTATTTATGCGTTGTTTATTTTATAAGAATAAGCACGTTCTATATTAGTGCATTGTCTTATGGAATATTTCATTTATTTCCTTAGGAAAATATTTCGGTCGCAATGTTCCCACGGGATTAACTGGAGTTCCAGTGGTCTTATTGGAAACTTTCCCTACGAAACGTTTTCAACAATACGAGATCGCCATTTTCATGAGAGAAATTGCATATCCCCATGGGAAAATCTACTCCCATAAACCAAGAATTGAGGCCCTGTTGGGAATTTCAAAAACTAAAACTATAAAAGTAATCCTTCAATATAATACAATTTAAACGTACTATTTGGCCACAGTCATAGCTTGTTATTGAAAGCCAATGGTGTTTAAATATAAATGCTAAATATATCCTTTTATTAAAAACCAATGGCTATTTCATATAAACCAAATAGATCTTACAATTAAATAAATGATAATCGTTATTATGAAAGAACAATAGGTTAATCATTAAAACAAATAGGACAGTTATTCAGGAATAGCAAATACAGTCTACCATTGATTTAATGAGTTTCTCTTTGATACCACCAAACAGCTACTAATGTGCACAAAGAAAGCTGTTGTTATATTAATAATAGAGAATAGGTAATTAGATTAAGGGTTCTCTATATGTTTCGGGTGTAGAAACATCCATCACCAGGAGAAACAGAGAAAAGATATAATAAAGTTAGGAACACGGTAAGTAAATATTATGTAATAGAGAAAGAAGTATTTAGGTTGGTCAAAATTTACAAAGTAATACACTAATAAAAAAATATTGGAGTTTCAAGAAGGTGGGCGAAGAAAGTTTTTATCTTATTCTTCAACTTAACCCTTTGTATCCTAGTGGTCGAGAGGCTAGGACACAATTCAAATAATTTCTTCTCAAGCGCCTAGTGTTCGCACGGCGGTGCCACATGTGGGCGTGTTGAGGCTGATACGTATATTAACGGTTTTTAAGAGTTTGGCGCGGATTTTGCCCCGAATTTCTTAGTTATTTACAATCGCTTCATATCGAGTGATCTATTGTGACGCACGTGGTGTTTAGAGGTTATTGTTTTTTATGTTTTGTATTGTTTTTTGGCATGGCAGGTTAGTAAATACCTTTTTTTGTTTGTAAATAGGTTTTTGAAGGAAAATTATGTGTTTTGAACAATACTATATGACTTGAACTGGGAATATAGTCTAAAAAAAAGAGGTGGTCAAGCGGTGAGGACACAAGGCATATGTGGGATTAGTTTACATGGTCATTGAATTGTTAAATATTTTCAGGCAACAAGAAGAGGTTTTCTTTTCAAGAGTTGGAGGCAATGAGCCAGGAGGACTATATTACTTTATTAGAGGAGATCCCGGCCGCCACCGAGTCTGATATTGAAGACTGCTCAGATGACGAGCTGCAGAATGACGGAGAAGAACAAAATGATGTGCTTGACATAAATGCAATGGACATTGTATTTGCTGATGATATGTTGGAAGATGAAATTGCTCGGACTGTGGACCAAAATAATGAACAATACGACAGTGATGACGAAATCAGTTTAGCGGTTCTTAGACGGAAACTTCTACAAGAAAACACAATCTGGACTTCCAACGTGGAAAACTGTGTTCATATTCAGAATGCTTTTACTGAAGAATTTGAACCATGTATTCCAGATAACGTTGAGTCCCCCACTGACATATTTTTACACATCTTTCCAACAAAATTGATGGATCACATAGTATTTCAAACAAATTTATATGCTCTACAAAATTCCGGTGGAAATCCAAATTCATTTATGCCCACCAATTCAGCAGAAATCAAGGTTTTCTTGGGCATAAATTTGCTTATGGGCCTAAAACGTTTGCCGAGTATGAGAGATTACTGGTCTTCACGTCGGGAGCTCAGAGATCCCTTCATATCTTCATGTATGTCACGAGACTGGTTCATTTGGATTCTAAAAAATATTCATCTCAATGATAATTCCTTACAACCCAAACCAGGTGAAGATAATTTCGACAAGCTGTATAAACTTCGTCCATTATTAGATATACTTTCCGATACATTTATCTCTTCTTATAAGCCATCTAAGAACCAAGCCATTGACGAGTCAATGATAAAGTTCAAAGGGCGTAGTTCTCTACGTCAATACATGCCAATGAAACCCATTAAACGCGGCTATAAGGTGTGGATTAGAGCTGACGAGAGTGGATATGTGTGTCAGTTTCAAATATGCACCGGTAAAGTGTCGGATATAGCAGAAAAGAGTTTAGGATTCAGAGTTACAAAAGACTTGACCAAGGATTTAATTGGAAAAGGACATAATTTGTATTTCGATAATTTCTTCAACTCAATGCCTCTACAAAGATATCTTCAAGACAATCTTATTTATGCATGTGGGACAGCAAGAAAAGGAAGGAAAGATACACCAACGGACGTGAAAGAAGACAACGATCTGGAAAGAGGGCAGAGTGATTGGAGAATTAGTAAAGACGGAATCGTCTTTCTAAAGTGGAAAGATAAGAAAGGAGTTTTATTTCTTAGCAATCATCATAATCCAACGATTCTTGGAACAGTATTCAGAAAAATGAAAGATGGCTCTACAGAAGAAATACCATGTCCTATACTAGTGAAAGATTATAACTCAAATATGGGATTTGTGGACAAAATGGACATGTTAAAATCTATCTACGAAGTTAGTCGCAAATCAAAAAAATGGTGGCATCGCATTTTTTTTTATTTTCTTGATATATCTCTGGTAAATGCGTTTATTCTCTTCAAAACACGATCTGAAGGAAAAACATTAAATTTAAAAATATTCAGACTTTCCGTTATCCTTGGGCTCATTGGAGCTAAACCCGATATGCCACAAAGAGGCCGAAAACGCGACAGTGCTGAACTTGTTAGTAATTACAAGGTAAATGTGCCTCCAAAAATAAGGTATGATAAATGTGCACATATGCCCGTACATAAGAAGCCACGAAGGTGTGCTCTCTGTAGTACCCGTAATGAACCCCACAAGTCAACTTGGAGTTGTTCCACATGTGACATTGGCCTTTGTCTTAGTAACAAAAAAAATTGTTTTATGCTTTTCCACAAAAAATAGGGTGACATATTATTATATTATAATTTTTAAGACTTAATTAAAATATATCATGTGATTAAGTATATCAATTTTTTTTATGACATACAGATGCCTTGTGTCCTAAAGCCTAAGACACCTTCTAATGTCTTAAAATCACTTTACAATTTTTTTTTGCGGCTAACATGTTTGTTTGGACTTCCCTCAATGCATTTGTGCCTCACAAAAAGTTTTTTAATTGTTAAATTTAATTCCGGCGTCAAAGGGTTAAAGTAGTATAAAGTATTTTAAAAAAGCTTAAATTTATATGAAAAATAACGGCTAAATATACATATATTTAGCTCGGAATCATGAGCACACCGCCTACCGGCGTGGTTCTCAATTAATTTTCTCGTGCGATATGGACATCTTTTCACTATTTTAGTAGAACTACTATTATATCAAAGAAGTGAAGTTTTACGAGTAGCGACATCTAGTCAATGTTCGATAAAGTACCTGCACCTCTAACAAAGCCTATAGAAATAAGCACAATTGCCAGAGAAGATCACTTGCAAAGACATTCGTCACAATTCCAAGTGTTACCGCTAGGTACGCGCTACCGTAGTCGTCGGTACAAAGCTCCGAAGCAATTTTAAAGTGAAAAGAGTTTTGTTTCCCTTCCTTCATCGGACTTCATCCCTAGACGCGTTTCGTCATATCATGACTCATCAGTAGGGCTATATCAAGTTTAATCTCTGTTATCAAAAGCTAATAAATAAAAGTGTCTAATTAAATAATAGTGTTTCTCCTTAAAAGCCTCCCTGTAAAGCCAAAAATATATAACTTTTTGTCTTCTCCCACATGACAATTTGCTGTTTCCTTTACACTTAAGTAGCGAGAAAAAAATGCAATACCAGTTAACTGTACGGCAAAATTTCATAACAGTGCTGCACAGTGTTGCAACCTTTAAAAATAAAATTTCCCATTTTTATAGAAAAATTCCACGAATACGTAATACTAAAGAATATCCTCCGAATATAACACTGTGCGTAAAAATTTCCCTTTTCCCTTTGGAAACAGCGCCGACTCATCATTCCTCTGTGCTTTGTTCTTACGAATCCGGAAATTTTCCATTTTATATTTCTCTGTGGCATTCTTAAAAGTACTGACCAATCACAGTTTATTATATTTACTGAGGCTCCGCCTTCTTTTTCAAGACACTAAATTATATAATTTATATATATATATATATAAATATATACAGGGTGATTCATGTTAAGTGGCCTATTAGAAGATCTCGGAAACGAGTAAACTTATCTTTCTAAAAATTTGATAGCAGGCATAATTGGCTTTGAGCTTTTAAAAAATTATATTTTGACGTTTTTATTACTTCCGGTTATACTGGAAGTTAATGCCAACTTTGCCACTTTAAATGAAACACCCTGTATATTTTAGCATTTTTGATTACCTTATTAGAACCTAAATAACTTTTGTGTATAATATCATATTCCTATCTCTAACCGTTTTTGAGATATGAATATTATAAAAGGATTTTTTTGTGTAAAAACGCTCCGAGAAGAAAGTTTAGTAACTCTGAAACTAATAAAGGTAAACATTTAAACTTTTGTAAGCTTTCAAGTAATACATAGATCTTTAGGTTAAACTACTTAGGTTACACGTTTTTTATACAGGGAGTTCTTAAAATTGTGCGAATGTTTCCATTTAAATAAATGTGCATAAGTCAATTTTTGCAACTGGAACACCCTATTTTTAGCTTATTAACGTGTCGAGAATAAAATTTCCTATCTAAATGCCAAATGGGTTACAATTCACATTTTTAGTCGTTTTGGAATTATGAGCAATTTAAATAAAAAATCTTAAAACTTCTTTTTGTGTTAATGCGACATTATTTTTGAAAAAAAGGCTTCGACTGGTATTTTCGTTTAACTTTGAGCTTTGTTCCCAATTTGTAAAGTAGGCTTTGACCAAAATGATTTTAAAGTTGAGACTTATCTTAGCCCTGTAACACAAATAGAAATTTTAAGATTTTTTATTTAAATTGCTCATAATTCCAAAACGACTAAACGTGTGGATTGTAACGCATTAGGCATTTAGATAGGAAATTTTATTCTCTACATGTTAGTAAGCTAAGAAATAGGTTTTGCAAAAATTAACTTATGCACATTTATTTAAATGAAAAAATTGGCACAATTTTAAGAACTCCCTGTATAAGAAACATGAAACCTAAGTAATTTAAACTAAAATCTATGTATTACTTGAAGGTTACAAAATTTGTTTACCTTTATTAGTTCCAGAGTTACTAAACTTTCTCCTTGGAGCGTTTTTACACAAAAAAATCATTTTATAATTCATATCTCAAAAACCGTTAGAGATAGGTATACATTATTATTGACAAAAGTTATTTAGATTTTAATAAGGTAATAAAAAATAATAAAATATACATGGTGTTCTATTTGAAATAGCAAAGTTAGCAATAACTTACGGTATAACTGGAAGTAATAAAAACCTCAAAATATAATGTTGTAAAAGCCCAAAGCCAATTATGCCTGCTATTAAATTTTTAGAAAGACAAGTTTACTCGTTTCCGAGATCTTCTAATAGGCCACTCAACGTGAATCACCCTGTATATGGTACAATATGTTATTAATTTGTTTAATATATCTATAATAGATTTATCAATAATGCAACCTGCTGATTGTGCATAAAAAATTAATTTCTTGTAGCATAATTATTGAGTTGATTTTACCATAATTTCCTAAATGATGCTAAGCGTTAAACTTTGGATCCAATGGTCGTGAGTTCAAGCCCGGCAGCCTGCAAACTCTTTTTTTACATTTTTTAGCGTAAGTTTGGTCGTAGAAAAAATATACTGTTCAACTTTAGTGGATTGTCTATATCGCACTCGAATGTTTAAGCACTCCGCCTACGGCGTCGTGAGATATAGACATCATATCCATTCTTGTTATACAAACTACTAGACTGTATTTTAAATACCAGCGTATCGTACTTTGCCGTACGAAATATCCCCCATTTATAATAGATATTAATTTATTTGTATTTCTGTCTCTCAACCTAATTTTCATAACAATATGGTTGAAATAAGGAAAAATAAATTCCCAAGTCAAAATATCTTTTCATTTGGGTATATAAAATTTTCTTTATCCCTGTCTTTTAACCATTTTACCGCCCCGAAAATATTTTCCGAATCGTTAAGAGGATTTAAAGCGAAAAGGCAATGGAGTCACAAAATACATTTCCAGTGTTGAACAACTTATGAATTGCCTAAAGCTGCTTTGTGGTGTCTTAAAATTCTAAAGTCTAAATTATTTGCTTTTTGTCATGTAAATAATTTAACTGTGGCTGGGATATATTTTGTGGCGAAATTAAAATATCCTAGTTTTAGGACTTTTTGAAATGGTTTAATAGTTTTGCTTATTTATTTCTTTTAGTTATGTGCAAAATGGGTGGTCATAAAATATCAATGTTTTTCAGTTCAAAAAATAATCATATATTTATGCCTGGTACTCCAGTGGCGCCTTGTGAGCAGTGTTATTGCCCTACCTGCCCTACCAAAACTAATTAAAGTTTATTCTCTTATTTTTAATATTAGCTCAGAGCTCACCACGAGAAAAGGCCTGCGCTGTAAACGCCATTCGCATCCACTCATCAACCCCAGTGGCATAGCTAAAAGTCATGGGGTCCCAGGGCAAACAATTTTTGGGCAACCCTATACCTCAACTTTAAAAAATAATATGCAGGGTGCTAAAAATACGTGTACAAGGGGATCTCAAAAACGGTAAGAGATGCGAAGATGGTCAAATTATGGCGTATTTGCGTATTTTGGGACTGGAGAATATTGTAGAGTAATTATTATTTAATTTCATATTATCGAATATTTCCCTCATATGTTAAAGTTCCCATAAGAGAAATGCAATTTTCGCAAAATTACAGCGAATATTTCCCTCATATGTTAAAGTTCCCATAACAGAAATGCAATTTTCACAAAATTACAGCGAAAACAGCACTGCCAGAAATCGAAAATTGCATCGCAATTTTATATTGTTGACGAAACGTCAAAGGGGGATTTTATTGTTAACAAACGTCAAAAAATGTAATATTCTGAGAATTAACGTCATCTTATTGAGTGACAGCAGAGAAAAAAGTCTTGTTATTTTTAAGCATTTTAATTTTATTGTTAGTATTTTCTGTTAAATAATAGCTATTTATACAACAAGTAACGAAATAAGTGTATTTTAGGCACGCGACGTGAATTGTCCTACGAGGCGAAGCCGAGTTGGACAACACGTCAAAGTGACTAAAAGACATTGTTTCGTAACGAGTTGTATACAATATTTTTTCTACTGAGGTTTCATAATAAAAAACTTAATTTATTTTACTAACATTTTATTACCTATGTTTCATTTGCCCCTTTAAAAAATTGACACTTGCCAAAAAAAATTAAATTATACCTAGTCTGTGGTTACGTTTTAATTGTAAATAATTACCTGCGTTACTTTTAAGCACGTTGCTCCTGGTAACGTGCTTAAAAGTCTTTTAAGCACGCTGCGCCTAAAAGGAGGTTATTAAAAAACTATAATGACAATCAAAAAGATGTTATTATAAAACGTCAGTAGAAAAAATATTTAAATTTACTTGATTCGAGTTCTTAATTAATTTGGGAAATATTCAAATAAATTACACTCGTGCATAAAAATAACCAGATAATTTTTTTATTCAATGTGTTTTTTTTACAAATTGCAATAGTTTGTTTTTATATTTTACGAAAATGCCCTCTTCCTGCGGAGTCGGGCTTTTTCGCGAAAATATGAAAACAAACTCTTGCAATTATAAAAAAAACACATTTCATTCAAAAATTATCGGTAATTTTGATGCACTTGTGCACTTACCCCCGACTATTTTCGGAGATATTTGAAAAGAACCGAAATGTTTAGTTTTGATTTTTAATTCTTTGCGCCTTCATTTTTTACTTTGATTTCATATTTCCTTAAAATCTCGCGGCCGCCGGAACCCCTGGTTGATTCGGGGCCCCGGGGCACTGCCCCAGTTTTCCCTACCATAAAATAAAATAAAAATCATTTATTTCAAAACAGGTTTTTACAATGACAAAGTTTGAAATACGTCAAATAACATTATGTTAGGTACAGCAATATAAAAAGTAATTGCACAATACGTACAGTTTTCCTCACTTAAGGTTACTTCTAGTGTTGTACCTATGCATGGTTAATTTTAAAGTGAGAAAACTTTTGAAGATTCTTAATAAACAATATGTGTCAAATATAAATATTGCTGAAACTGTTAAGAAATTGTGATTTTTAAACAACCCGCGACAAGATTGCTTATAGTCTAAATTTAAAAATCAATCGGAGAGCGCATTTTTGAATCAAAAAGGTATTTTCTAGATTAGATACCTGGTGGCCCCAAAATATTAGATCATACCTCAAAATCGACAAAAAAAAATTACCAAAATAAACCACTTTAGAGGAATTGAAATCTAAGCACTTTGTTGTTACTCTCAGTAAATAGCAAGTTTTAGACAGTCTTCTATATAGATCTTCGACATACAACAACTTGATAATGCCACTTTAAAAACGAGTCAATATACACGCCTTAAAAATTAGAATCAAAAAGTTTACCTCTCGTATGATGTGTGTGTTTTTTTTAATGAGGGAATTTACCTTGATTCTTTCTGAAAAACAAAATGCATTCATAAATATAAATATCCGGAGTTGTTAACAATTTTTGCGTCTTAAATACTCCACGATAACTCTGAACATAACTCATGTTTAGTAGAATTCTTAAAGCTTTCTTTTGATGATAGATAAAGACTTTTCCTAATCCCGATGTGTGACCCCAGAATATTATACCGAAACGCAGTAACGATAAAAAGTTGCTATATATCATGCAAGATATACTAAAGTTTAGATATCTAGACACTATTCTCAGCATATAATAAGATGTGGCAAGGCTTCTATAAAGGGCGTCTGTATGGGTATCCCATTAACGATTAGCATCGATGTGCATACCCAAAACTTTGCAAGTCTTAATAATATCAACAGAACTATCCATAGTGATAAAATCAGGAGTACCTTTCTTATTTCTAGATGTCTTAAAAATTAAGCATTGGATTTTTTCTATATTGAGAATAAGGCCATCACTTTTTTACTATTAAGAATTTTTCTTTCGAGATACTTAATAAATCAATGATCTGTTTCTTTCTAATTAGTAGATTGGTGTGTCGGCATAATTTACGATGGATACAATTGGGCTTAATAAAAGTGTTGGTAGTTCATTTAGATAAATAATAAACACCAGTTGCCCTAGAATGCTTCCTTGTGGTACACCAAGGTTAATTGTCAGCTTATCAGAGACGACCTCTTGACCATGCTTATCCTTATCAACAACTTTTTGGGTTCTATCTTCTAGATAAAATTTTCTCCACGGCATTGTGTCATTAGGAAAAAATGCTTCTCGCTTGAGCTCTAGATACCATATGGATAAAATATATTGTGCTCTTAAAGATGATTTCTTAAGACCCGCCTAATAAAACAGATTTGACAATACACAAAGCAAAATCAAGTATATATAGATTCTTTGTCCTGGTTTAGGTATTTTCAGCTACACTGCAATTAATTTGTATTTTTATCAAATTTTTGTTATTTAAAAATGAATATAAAATTAGATTAGTTTCTCTGTTTCCTCTAAAACAACCGGTTGCAGTTAAACTTTAAATTTAAAGTTTCCAAATTCAACACGTGTCTCATACTCAGCATGTTCCATTAAGTGGAGGCTTCGAGACAAAGCGACGCTGTCTTTTTTTTCGAAATGAGCCCTTTGACAAAGTGAGGACTAACAAAGCTCCAATTTGTTGTTTATTGTCACGGGATTAATTAAATACTTGAAAGAATAGTGCGGGCGTTTCAAAAACTAAATTAATTCAACGATTGATTCTTACCTTGTAATGTAACAGAGAAGGCGTGGAGAAAGAGAGTTTATGACTGGGTCGACTCAAGATAAAAATCAATTCTTATAATCAGTCCTATCTTAAAAATAAAATAAAATAAAAATCCTTTATTTCCTTTTGACTACTGTATAGGGAGTATAGGATATTGTCATTATACATTAATAATATATAGGTATAAAAAATAAAACAATATTTAAAATGAACAGGTAAACAAATACATACAACAAAAAAAAATCATACACAATCCCATCAGTTTGGACATTATTGATAAATAATCAAAATTTAAATTTAAGGTACTCATTAGTGGAGTAAAAAGCGTTTTCAAGTAGAATACCTTTAACTAACTTATTAAACTTTTTTGGATGATGTAGTTGCTAAATTCCTTGTGGCAGTTTATTAAATAACTTAATTGGTAGGACTAAAGGACTGTGAGCCACAGCAGACAATCTATGACGTGGTATGTCAATATTAAAATTGTGTCTAAAATGATAATGTTTATTTGATTCACGGGTCAGAGAAAATACGTCCAAGTTTGCCTTAGCATAAGTCAGACAATTCAATATAAACAGGGAATGAAATGTTAAAATACCTAGCCGGGGAAAAAGTTCACGGCATGAAAAAGTACGTCTTTTTAATGTCATGGTTCTAATTATTCTTTTTTGCTGAATAAAGATTTCGTCAGCCCTAGAGCAACCTCCCCAGACCAAAATTCCGTAACTTAAGCAAGAGTGGACATATGAAAAATAATAAAGCTTCAAAAGATTTATATCGATCTTATCGCGCAACTGCCAAATGACAAAACAATACACAGCGAGCTTCTTCAGAACAAAGTCTATTTGCTGACTCCACGACAGCTTAGAATCAATAAAAACTCCCAGAAACTTTACAACATGGGACTGCTCAATGGTTTGATTATTTAATTTTACTAACAGGCTTTTATTACAAAAATAAAGTAATTAAGTTTTACCTTTATTAAGGATTAACCCATTTTTATCGCAATATCTCTGAACTAATGAGACTGCGTCACACGCACTCTTGCTAAGCTCATCGACTGTAGATCCAGCACAAGTGATCGAAGTATCGTCGGCAAACAACGAAAGATAAAGATCTTTAAAGTTATCAAAGGCAATGTCATTGATACAAATTATAAGCAACAATGGTCCCAGCAAACTACCCTGCGGCACGCCATTGGTAACATTTCTGCTACTGGAAGAATAAGATTTGTGAAGATGAAGATCAGAAAGGTACCCAAGCTTTCAGTAGTTTCAGTTGTTATTTTTAATTGTAATAAATAGTGTTATAAATTATAAAAAGTATAAAATAAAAAAATCGGAAATTTTTTTTTTGTGTTCCGATAAATTTTAAAATATTTTTTAATACACCTGTAACGAGAGAAAAATTGTCGAGACTTATAAAATATACATATGGTGTGTGATAACAGAATTCCGTATCCAAATAACCATAAATTTCTTAAGATTTTTGAAATAGCGCTGTTGTAAAGCCCCCTGAAGGCACTATATTAAGGGAAAAAATTAAACAAAAAACACTATATTATTTAATTTAAAAGAGTCAGAGAGCAGAGAGTTAGGTACACATTCGAACGCAGTGACGGCTCGTCAGGTGAAGTAAGTGAATGGGTTCTTTACCAAAAATAAATACTACACCTACCATTTTAGCCCTTAAAAAATAATTATGTTCGAATTAATAATATTCATTTAATCCGAATGTAGGTAGCTATGTATAATAGGGCCACGGTTAACTCCGATGGGCAATAATTATAAACACTCGTGCATTTTGGCGCGCCCCAGCCGACCGTGTCCATTAGCTTAAAGCAAGTGAAGACCCAACGCCCAACATGGCTTTGCTTTGACCGTTGCTATGGTTACTAGACGTCAGTCACGCAAACAGCATGAATTTGCATTATGATGAAGGGAAATTTACAAATAGATCAGCCGTATGCACCATTGTTTTAGCATAGGTTCGCCTAACCTTAAGGTATTTTTTTGGGGGGTTCACGAAACTTACGGTTATAGATATCGTTTTTACGTGATTTACTGTGTGATTAAAAAGTTTTGTCTTTATTTTTCAGTTAATTGAGTAGTGTACGTACCTACATAGTTGTGTGTTTTAAAAATGAACCGAATTATTGACATCGTTTGTAATTTGTTGGAAATTCCATTCAGTCGTTGAACAGATGAGAATAAGAGAGACGTTTTGTTACACGGGTTTTTAGTCAATGTTTAAGTGCCGGCACTATACCTAGCTCTTCGTCATTTTTTAAGACCGCGAGCACTGACGTTACATCCTCTGAATATCGTACCTGTAATCAACTTTTATTAAGAGAGCTGTGGTACACACGTACCTATTCGCTATCCGAAATATTGGTTATTTTTATGGACACACCTAGTTACTAAGAAATAAAAATGTAAAACTCCAATTTAGGACATACTGCAAATGCAAGTATTTTAACTATTCACTCGTGTTACTTATGATTTTGTTTTTAGTCTTCAAGTTAACTTTTAAATTATATTTTTTAATAAAAGACACAATCAATACTAAAATAATCAAAAGGGTTAGACTATGGCAGGGTGTAATTAAACACGAATTTTAAAACCCGACACCTGTCTCGCAGAAACTTCCATTAAATAATAGAAAGGACACATTTTCCGTCCCTTTTTCTGGATAACGAGTCCTTTGACTAGGTGTAACAGGGGGATGACAAAGCGCTCCGTTTGTTATTTATAGTAACAAAATTAATTAAATTTTTAAGGTGACTGTGCATTAATGGTTCCTTAGATTAAATTATGGTTCTTGAAAGGTAAAATGGCATTCGGAGCTGTTTTTTACGACTAGTAAAGTGCCAAAGGAAAAGCAAATATGCCCAGTTTAGCCTTTATTTGCACACCTTCTCCCTACGATGTACAGGGTCATTCAACCTAGACTGAACAGGGGCCTATTTTTTAGGTTTCCCTGTATTTTATTAAAACTAATATAGCCATCTTGTTTATGCTTGACTGTCAAAAATAAAAAAATCTGAATTTTTTTGTTTTCCGATAAATTTTAAAATGTTTTTTAATACACCTGTAACGAGAGAAAAATTGTCGAAACTTATAAAATATACATATGGTGTGTGATAACAGAATTCCGTATCCAAATAACCATAAATTTCTTAAGATTTTTGAAATAGCGCTGTTGTAAAGCCCCCTGAAGGCACTATATTAAGGGAAAAAATTAAACAAAAAACACTATATTATTTAATTTAAAAGGGGCAGAGAGTTAGGTACACATTCGAACGCAGTGACGGCTCGTCAGGTGAAGTAAGTGAAGGGGCTCTTCGCCAAAAATAAATAAAAATTAAGTTTTTTGACAATATTAAATATTAATGTACCAATACAGCTACCATTTTAGCCCTTAAAAATAATTATGTTCGAATTAATAATATTTATTTAATCCGAATGTAGCTATGTATAATAGGGCCACGGTTAACTCCGATGGGCAATAATTTTTAAACACTCGTGCATTTTGGCGCGCCCCAGCCGACCGTGTCCGTAAGCTCAAAGCTAGTGAAGACCCAACGCCCAACATGGCTTTGATTTGACCGTTGCTATGATTACTAGGCGTCAGTCACGTAAACAGCATGTAACAATTTGCATTATGATGAAGGGCAATTTAAAAATAGATCAGTCGTATGCACCATTGTTTTAGCATTGGTTTGCCTAACCTTAAGGTATTTATTTTGAGAGTTCATGAAACTTACGGTTATAGATATCGTTTTTACGTGATTTACTGTGCGATTAAAAAGTTTTGTCTTTATTTTTCAGTCATTTCATAGGGGACTTGGCTTAAAACAAAAGAACTGTGGAGTAAAGGTGTGTTTTTTTTAATGGAACACCCTGTATATTATTTATTTTCAGGTATTTATTTCCTGATTCCAAAATTATATAGTTTGTCTATATTAGCTCAACCCGTTTTTAAGATATGAGCGATCAAATTTTTAAAAAGCTTTGTTCCTTCTAGTTTAATACGTCTAGAATGCCTTGGAAATTTAAATATTTAATATGGCCCCCATGACGTTATTCTATTACTATTTACATGGTTTTGTTTTCTAGTGCACTCTAGATATATTGAAACTTTATTTTCCAACACCTCCAATGACGTTATTTTAAGGCATCGCCATTGCGGGGCTTATCTTATCCAAGACGTTCTAAACATATTATTCTAGAATGAACAAAGCGTTATAAAAATTTTATCTCTTATATCTTAAAAATGGTTTGTGCTAATGTAGACAAACAATACAGGATGATTCCTAAGTTGATACTTCTTTTTTAGCTGTGTTTGGAAGGCTTTAAAATGAACAACATTTTTAAATACCTTTTTTCAAAAAACTCAAAATTAAGGTTCTTACATTCATTTATTACATTATGGATCAAATACAGTCCTGTCTAACTTACCCGTTAAATAACATTAAGAAAACTTCTAGGTGTAGGATGAACCCGCAAGGGAAAACGTTCTGCGTATAACCTCGAAGCAGCAGCCGCACTTTGACGATACTCACCGTTAATTAGCACCATATCTACTAATTCATTGTTTTCAAATTTTACCATTTTCACGTGTCACCAATTTAAAATTAACTTGCTTTAGAAAAACTCACCGCAGCATATTGCCAAATAACTGACCGATAAATTGCATGACTAATAAGATAAACAACATAAAGTATAGCAGGCTACGTTTTGATGACCAGGATCGCCCTTAGATTTTTTACTTCTGTATCTCGCCTACTTTTAAGTTTTTTGAAAAAGTATTTGTTTATTTTAATGTCTTCTATACATAGCTAAAAAAGAGGTATCAACTTAGGAATTACCCTGTATACTCCGTAAGCGTATAACACCCACGTCAGTCACGTTTTAAATAGCAATGTTAGATTCTACGGTCAAGCATAAACAAGATGGCTATGTTGATTTTAATAAAAATACCGGGAAACTCAAAAAATAGGCCCTTATTCAGTCTAGATTGGATGACCCTGTACGTCCAGGCTTTGAATGTCAATCTGTATAGAAATATTGATAGGTACCAACTATTCACAACGCATTCAACTCCGAAATCGATGTAACTTCAATGGGCGTTCTGTTTGTATACGCTGTCTAAAATAGATCGCATTCTACGTAAACAAAGCTTTCGTCTCAAAAAGTAAGTTTTTAATATTGTTGCAATCATTTACCAAACATTAACATTTTAATGGTGGTGTGCACGATTGATATGTTTCTCAACTTAGCAACGTTCTGAACTCTAGTCACAATTATTAAGCCATTATTGCCAATGACAATTTGCTATTTAATTTTGAGACGTCAAAAAATGCCACTAAATGTTAATCAAATTTGAATTTTGCTCTGCTATTACATTCAAAATTTCTGATGAATGCATAGAAATTTTGAAATTTATATAAAATATTTTTTCTGAGATTCGGAATATAGTTATAATACATTTTGAATTGTACAACAAATACTATTACAATACGTTTAACCAATATTACCAATTCTTATTGATTCCATGAAATTTTAATTTTTTGCAACCGCTATTTTTATGAAATTTTTTAACAAGATATTGGAAAAACATTTTTTGTCATTCACTAAATGATCAGAACACCCTGAATTATTATAAAATAAAATATCATTACTTCGGCATCATAATTTTATTATGATATCTTTTTCAACTTAATTACCTCTTGCACTTTAAAAGTTATTTGAGAACCCTTTATGACATCGATTCTGTCCTCTGCCTTTATAATGAAAAGCACCTCTATTTAAATTCCCACGAAAATATCTTATATTAAAATATTGATTGGTGGAATTCACATATTCCTGTGCACATCTTAACATATTATATCCATGTGCACTTGTTGATCCACTATAATATCCACCTCTTTAATATGTTTGTGTTTGATGTATATACCTTGATAATTTACCTTACATATATAACCAATCAGAACGCAAATTTTCATAGCAACCACCTTGGTAACGTGGTCTTACCCGATAAGACCTACGACTAGCTCGGTAAGACCACAGTAGCTTTTTGTCAAACAAACAGTAATTTGTGGCACGGAGCGCCATCTGTGTCGTTGTTAGACACTCTTGAGCATACCAGCACCTCTAACAAACTTATAGAAATAAGTAAATGTTAAGAGGAAATCGCCTGTAAAGACATTTGTCACAATTACAGGAGTAGTAACTCTTTACTCATTGTTTTCGGTTAATAAACCGATGTGAGTTAGCGCTGCCTAGCGGGACTCCTGTAATTGTGACAAATGTCTTTACAGGCGATTTCCTCTTAACATTTACTTATTTCTATAAGTTTGTTAGAGGTGCTGGTATGCTCAAGAGTGTCTAACAACGACACAGATGGCGCTCCGTGCCACATCTTACTGGTGTATCCCACCAAGTGCTGCCTTAAGTAGCTTCGAGATACCTTTTCTTTTCGTCGGATCCTAGCTCTACTGATGAGTCATGATATGACGAAACGCGTCTAGAGATGGATCTGGCGAAATGAAAAGGAAAATCTTCTTTAAACAGTTATTTATTTTAAAAAATCAAGTTTAATAAATAAATATTATAACCCCTACAAAATAAAACTGACACACAACACTATTTGGGTTGATTTTAGGGCATAAACTTACCTTAATTTTGACATTTTTAAAGAAATGTTTTATGACAAAATGTATGCAAGATTAAACCCAGTGTGCTTTGCTTTGACGTGAGCTTAAGAAATCTTGGCATTTTCATGGCAACCGTGATGAAAATAAGCGAATTTGATTGTTGACGTTCCACGCGTCTGATTTAGTCTTAGGTTTTTATTGATTGTTAGTTGTGGCACGTTTATAAACTTAAAAGTAAATCATAATGATGTGTTTGCATATTTTTCTTTATCACAAACGGCTTTTATTTCGGGTTCAGTAAATTATCCAATCAAAATACACCTCTAGAAGCGGCGTCTTATCTTCATACCGATGTTTTTCACTCGAAACAAGATTTTCTAAGAAAATGTTCACTCAATATAATTTTTACTTATAATCAAAGATAAGACCCTCGAGCTAAAGCTCTCGGGATCTTATCAGATTATAAGTAAAAATTATATTGAGTGAAAATTATCAGAAAAACGATTTCTTGTAAAAAAACAGCGGTATTACCGATAAGACGCCTCCTCTATCGGTATATTACTGTTGAAAATTCACGTTTATAGTGTCCTGTTTTACCATATTGTATATAGCACGCATGTCATTACACTATTTATTGCCCTTCTCTTCTCTACTTCGACCCTTAATCTTGATGTAGCAACATTTAAGGTCAAATTTTCTAGTGAAAATTTTCCAAATATTTCTAAAATAAATTTTAGCATGGTAACGAACAAATTCAAATCATTTTTTTTTTCTCAGTACCTGTAGCCCGTAGCTGTCTTATAACTACCTAATATTCGGTCAAAAATACTTCTAAACAGTCAGATTCTTTAAGTTTCATCGGCATTAGTTTTCTCTTTGAAATTAACTTTCCTGGTATAACCTTTTTTCATATCTCTATTTTAGGCTTTTCCATATATATATTATAAGCCGTTACTTGATTCTCTATAACATTAATTTGTAAGTTTTTTATATATTAAACTATTACAGATTTGCACTTATAATCTTTTTTCCGCGATTCTAATATAATTTTTTTTTATTGGTATAATCGTCTTCACCAAATTCCTTACATGCTTCTTTTTTATCTAACATCATATATATCCTGAGCTTCCATGTAGAATAATTACTTGCATTCAACAACTCAATATTAAAAAGATTTTTGCTATTCCCCTTTCTTCTTTTTTACTATAAAATTCAAGATACTCACAAACAATCAAGCAGTTGTGTCCGCCAGATTGAACCATTTGATATGAATGTTAATTTGAATAATAATGTGTATCTAATATAAATAATTAACGCTTCAAATAATTTAGTTTGTTTTCCTTCTAACCTACTAGTGAGTTACTGATTATAACTCACTAGTGTGTTATGATTTATAACTCAATGGTATGGTGTTTGCTAGTTTACTGGTCTAAAAAGACATAAGTAATAACTCTATAACTAACAGGTGTTGAATTAAATGTTTAAAACAGTTTTTTATCTAGACACCTCCTATGGGAAACGCCTAGCTATGTCCTTGCCTAGTTATTGCGACACCGCAGCTTTAAAAAAAGGTTTCAGATTTCAACTTAAGAACTATCATTAGTAGAGTATTGTCATGGGGGGAGGGGGGTGTTAACTCTTCTACATACGGCCCTACTCTTGGGTAGTCTGCTAAATTTCCAATGGTAACCAAATTTATTTTAAATAGTAGTTCAGGCAATATGTTTATTATAGTTAAGTATAGTAGTTATCATAGTTTACTTCTTGGAGAAAACTCCATTATCAATTTTCCTTTATGCTTTTGTAAACTAATTTTTCTGTCTAGACATTACTATTTATATCATTTTTTGTGACTTTTTACAAGGTTAGGAAATTCGAAAGAGAAAATAAAATTATTACTTTTAGCAGTTATGTACGCTCACGTAAGGCTTTTAAGAAATATTTTATTGTGATGAGTTCAACGAAAAACGACCAAAAAAACGTTCGTTTCAAAAAAATCTGTTTTATTGGAAAGTATTTTGCAACGGTGGAAATTTTTATATGGATCGATGGATGCGCCTGTTGTTCTCTTATTATACTCCTGGGAATAAAAAAGACATCTCAAATAAATAAGGCATACAAGGAAGCCTACACAGATCAAAGAACATATTAAGCTCTCCACCTCTGGCCTGTTAGACTAGTAAGCGTCACAATCCTTGTCGGGTCCGTTATAATATCTTTAAATTAATAAAATAATTTTTTTTTAAATTTCATTTAGAGTTAAATTTTTATTCTTGAATGAATTTAAATCGAAATAAAAACTCGCTAAAATAATTATTTTTATTAATATAAACGTCATATCTCCCAGAAACAATAAAGAATCCGCCACTGTCGCCGATACGTGTGATTGAACGAATACCAGAAAGTGTACGTCGCTAACGGCTTCATTATAGTTCTCGCAATAGAATAATCATTATAAGTAAAAGGTTTGTGTCCTTAATAATAAAATAGGAAGCAAAGTTGCACAGTTGTGCATCTGTCTTTTGCATTAAAATACCCAGACAATAATATTAATGTAAGTAAATGTGGGGAGTTGGTTGTACACTGAGTTCTGAAGTAAGTTGTTAAATTTCAGTGTAACTGTTTATTAAGACTGAAAGGAGGGATCAGTGTTAATAAACAGTTACACTGAAATACAACGTTTTTTCCTTTCTTAATAATATTAATGTTTGAATAATAGAAGGGTTTTAGACTTGCATTGTCTTTATTCGTTTTAAATCACAACGTTTCAACTGGTAAGGATCTCCAGTCATCTTCGGGTGAATACTGAAATTATTATCAGCGAAAACTAGAGAGTCGCGTAAAAAAAAAACAACCTTATCTAATACCGCACTTGCGCTGCACTATATGCAGCGAACTTTCAAGTTTACTCACGGCTTAGTTTTTTAAATGGACACGGGGAAAGCGGAGTTCTGCCCGGGTGTTTCATGCAGCTCGTAGAGCACGATCGCGTGGCTCAGATAAATAATTACTCGACGATAGCGTGAGCCGGTAGGTTATTCCACTGGTCGACTTTACTTGCGTGGTTTGGACTTCAATAGGAGCGCGTTTGTGATCGTTCGTCGGGCGCGCTCTGTGACTCGATTCTGGAAACTCCATGAATGTCGTATTGGAAAAATGTTGTCATAACTTGAGAATTAAGACCTCAAAGCGCGCCCGACGAACGTCCGACGTCGATCGTAAACGCGCCCTAGCCATATTTACAACGTGAAAGCCTAATTTTATATTGTTTACTTTTTGGTAATAGAATATATTTTAGATTACTTAATTATTTATGCACCAGCCGCCACTGATATGTAATAATAACAACGATATGTGTTATTGTCCTAATTTGTTTTAAATCACATTTCAACTGATAAGTATCTCCGATCATATTCAGGTGAATACCTCGTAAAGTAGAACAAAAGAAAAGAGTATGACTGAAAGTATGAAGACGACTCGAGATACTTACTAGTTGAAACGTTGTGATTCAAAACAAATAAAGACATTCCAAGCACAAAGCTCTACTGCCGTTCAACCTAGGTTTTGGTGTATGGTAGCAGCTTCCTTAACCCTAGATTGCTAACGTTGAAAATATATACATCGATACGTAATTAATACGTAAATTTTACGTATATTACAAATATCTGCAAAAATTGTCACAAACCTTTAAATTTTATAGGAAAAAGTAATTACTTACTTTTATTCAAAAATAACATTTCCTGAATCTAAAAGAAGCAAAATAACCAAAAAATACACCTAAAAGATTAGTTGAACTTAGCGCATTCATAACACATCTATACGTAAAGTTTACGCGCCAACAATCACTCTTTATTCTGTCACATACAACCCACAACTGTCACATCAGAAACGCGTCGGCAGCCGAATGTTGAGGTGGTGATGGTGGATGCACTGCTTGAGCGGCAGAACGAGGATACCAATAATAGGTCATTTATTTCAGATTTTAAAAAAACTGTACTTAAATTTTACGTAGGTTGGTAATCTAGGGTTAAACTGCTCCTTCCTCCAGTGCGGTTCTTTTTGCAGATATTCGGATTCTGTCCACATGATATGATGCCATGCGTCCAGGCGTAGTCAACTGCACCTGATTTTTCAATCTCTTCTTTTTGGGTGTTGTTCTTATGTTCTAGTAATCTTAACGTCTCACCAATATACGATTGGGTATACCCGCAGGGCAGTGACGGATTTAGGATTTGGCCTAGGGGAGGGCGCAAAATGAAAGTGTCGCAAAAAAGTTAAAGCGCCGTAGGTAATGCATCGCAGGTGAAATTTTTTTTGGGTGCCACGCCCTAATTTTGCCAAGGATTAACCAAATTTAGTAATAACAGGAAAAACAGAACTTTTTTATTTTATAACCGCACAGCCAGTCTATTTTTTTTTCGTTTAAAATCACGATTAAAGGTGTATTTCAGTATTTGAAGACACAACCTTTACATTCCTATTATTTACGGAACTTTATTGTGGAATAAAATTAAAAACGAGAGGTAGGTTTTTCGGTATTATTTATTTAGTACAAAGAACTCTTTTGTGCCGAAGACATAATTAAAAAATAAAAAACTGAAACAGGCAAAATAATGCTTTTTTAAGAGTAGACAAAAAATAACAGACGAAAAAACAAAAAAGTTATGTCGTTTTATCATTTAGATTTTTAGATAACAATATTTTAAAATAATAAGGTTATTCAATCTTTCTTAGGGGGGGCTCTAAATCCCCCACTGCCGCAGGGGATTATAATAAGATCATGTAAGAGTTAAACGCATGTCCAAAACTCTACTGTCGTTTAACTAATGTATATTAATTCTTTTAAATTTAAAGGTATCATTATTTTGAACTAAATAAATAAAAATAAACCGCAAAAATAAAGTAAAATTTTTTACAATTAAACATTTTAGTTTTTGAACATTACAATTTTTGTATATCTATACATCTCAAATAAGATTTGAATCGCTTTGTTTTTCAAAAAGTTTGTAATCTCGTTGTTTTAGCTTCATCCACGATTAACAAAGTTATAGGACACTACGAAATAAAGTATTATTAACAATTATTTTTGAATTAAATGTTTCATTAAAACTAATTATTTTTAAAAAAAATTAACTTTTCCTGAGCTGCTTGAACTATAAAAACAATTATTTCTTCAATTATAGTGTTAAAAATTATAATTATTGTAATAATTCTGAAACTAAATAAGATATTGAACTGCAGTATTCACATTTTTTCTTGAAAATTCTACTTTCTGATTATGATGTCATAGTTATACCGTATGATTTGTGTTTTCGGAATAAAATAAAAAAATTGTTATTATTAGAAATTGTGGCTTCTAGCAATTTGATTACGCACTATCGCGTACCAATGAATACGATATTTAAAAGCACATACCTTTATCTTTCAAATAAGCTTAAGTTTATTCAAATTGGATAAGTCGTTTAGAAGTTACAGCCATTCAGGTGCCAAAGCTCTTAAGAGTAGGGGAGTAACGGAGCTCGTCGTTTGAGTATCCTAAACGAAGCACTCCGCATCCTATCCAGGCCGGTCATGTAGCGATGAGGCTGTCGTTTGAGGTGTCGGAGAGAGTGTACTATCTCTAGAACCGAGACGCGACTTACTTGGGCTGGTCTCATCACAGGAACCTTTTCTTTATATGATTACATTTTCAAGAACAAAAGAAGCTTAGCGGCAAGCGGACAGTAGTGCGTCTATCTTTTGCATTAAAGTACACAGGGACTCCAAAGGTAATGGAATCCCTGGGGCACAGGTAGACAATGACAGGCTCTTTCGTTCTTGTTAGAACTCATCAGAAAGTCATAACCCGTAAGCGACCCCCAGTATAGTGAGCCTGTTCTTTCAAGGCGTTTTTAAGAAATTAAAACGCGATGAAAACCCAGTAACGCCATCATAAGGAATCAACTCAATGCAAAAGATATAGAAATATAATTATATTTTTACGTTTTCAGGTTAGATAGCTATATCTTTTGCATTGAGTTGATTCCTTATGATGGCGTTACTGGGTTTTCATCGCGTTTTTATTTCTTAAAAACGCCTTGAAAGAACAGGCTCGCTAAACTGGGGGTCGCTTAGAAATATAATTATATTTCTACGTTTTCACGTTAGATGGCTATATCTTTTGCATTGAGTTGATTCCTTATGATGGCGTTACTGGGTTTTCATCGCGTTTTTATTTCTTAAAAACGCCTTGAAAGAACAGGCTCGCTAAACTGGGGGTCGCTTAGAAATATAATTATATTTCTACGTTTTCACGTTAGATGGCTATATCTTTTGCATTGAGTTGATTCCTTATGATGGCGTTACTGGGTTTTCATCGCGTTTTTATTTCCTGAAAACGCCTTGAAAGAACAGGCTCGCTATACTGGGGGTCGCTTACGGGTTATGACTTTCTGATGAGTTCTAACAAAAACGAAATAGCCTGTCATTGTCTAACTGTGCCCCAGGGATTCTATTACCTTTGGAGTCCCTGTGTACTTTAATGCAAAAGATAGACGCACTACTGTCCGCTTGCCGCTAAGCTTCTTTTGTTTATATATTTTAACGGACACTAAATTCTACTATTTTCAAGAACTTCCCCCACTCTTGTCAAGATAGGTACGCCAATGAGGCTTAAACCAAAATAATGCAGAATTATCTAATCTGTCTAATAATGTTACCAAAGGTACTTTAATGTAGAAATTGTTGATGAAATTTAGAATTATAATAATTAGTTTTCAATTGTGCCCTCTTGCATCAAAATGCGGAAATTAAAAATTATTTCCAGGATGTTCTCATAGCCACTTTAATACAATTTTTTCTTCCTAAGATGCTTTGCTTAGTAGTTTCCCAGGTATGGCCGGAGGCCAGCCCTTACGAAGCATCCTGTATAATATACTACATAAAAAAATATTATTTTATTTAACACAAAAAAGTACGTCAAAGGGAAACCTTTCTAACTACCCTTAAAAGTACTTTAATCAAGTCTTGATTTAATTTACTTTTTAGTGCACTTGATGCAGCGTTGTATCCAGAGTTTAATTAATTCCACGACAATAAATATTACACTAGCGCTTTGTGTATCCCATGTTACTCTTTACACAAAGGATTATTTTTAAGAAAAAAAAAACTTGTTTTTTGTTGGGGTCTCTTTTATTTAATTAGAATGGGTTACACTAAGGATTCTTTAAAACAATTTGATTAAAATATGTTCTGGGAGTACATGGAAAGGGACGCTGACTATATCTTAAAAATTTTTGATCGCACAGCTCTCGGAGACATTTTTTTAACAAAAAAAAATAGCAAAAATAAAATAAGTTTGTCCACTAGAGGGCGTATTATTAATGCTTAATTAAGAAAACGAATTTTTCGGGGCCTAGTTAGGCCTTATTGAACATGTAAGTAATCTTTAAAAATCTATAATGCCCGTATTCTCCATTTTTCCATAAAGCGGACTTAATTTAAGCTCCCTTAAATTTTAAAGCTGGCTTAAATTAAATTTGATAAGCACCGTAGACAATTTTTGGTTACTTAACTAAGCCTCATTTTGAGCTGGCAACGACGCGGTTATTTACTAACTTTGTGTTGTGGGTTTTTAACCTTTCAAAACACTTTCAAATTTCAACTGACATAAAATTTTATTTTTTTCATAATTTTCCTTTTCCTGCTAAAATGGAGGAAAAAAAGATGCTGTAATTTTACATATTCAGAAAAATCATTCCTATTCAGATTAATCGTTGACAAATATGCGATAACTCTTGAGGACAAAAAAAAACCGACCGTGCTTCCGTAAAAAAACGGGAAGAAGTGTGGAAAATCGTTGAGGAAGACTTTTATGCGGTAAATCCTTCAAATAACTATCGGAAAGCTAAAAAAACTATACTGTAATAAAAAGAAAGAGCTACGTAAAAAAGTGGCAGAGGAGAAAAAGAACATTTTTTTGACTGGCGGTGGACCGCCCACAAAAACTACTTTTACAAGATGATGTTAATAATATACTTCTTGATTCAAAGGGAAAAGTAAGATAACCAAGTCACGGTCTCAACAAATTTTGTTGAGACCGTGACTTGGTTATCTTACTTTTCTCTATTTTATTACATTTTATATAATAAAAATGTCACTTCACAGATACACACAGATAACCAGAAAGTCTACGCACAAATAACTAACAAAATGATTTCTAAAAATACCAAAAACCACGTTACCTACTGCACTTATTCAACAGGTAAACACAATCAAAACCAGAATTAAAAGAATAGTTGTGGTGCCGTGCGCGTAAAGCGGTACTGTTATATTGAAAGAACTCGCATAAAACTCGCGAATTGATGAACCACGATAAGATACATGCGAAGGCAGAAGCGTAAGAAAGAGATACACATACTAAAGACATCGAGATCAGGCTCTGTACCAATAATCGCTTGACTGGTTTTAGCTGAATGAAAAGCAATAGATTGCAGTGTTTAGTGTGTATTTTTATTGTGTACATCTAAATATACAATCAGTTATATATCCATCTCTAATGAATCTAGCCAATCATAGGCGCCGATTCCGTGGGGGCTCTGGGGGCTTGGGCCCCCAGAGCCATATTTCTTTGGGGGCGTAGCCCCCATAGCCTAACCCTCACAGTACGTTTACATAATAATGATACTAATAGCAATTCGTTTGCGAACGTGCGTTACTTGAGATTTGATAATTTAATTTTTTTCTATAAAATTTATCTACAGTTGTCGTTTCCTTTTTTAATTTAGCAGGTTATCACATTTAGGAAAAAATTATTTTGGCTTTGAAAATTAAATTATGCTAGATCTGGCAACCCTAGTCTGCCACTTTGCTTAGAGCACGTAGAGAATTTGGAAAGTCTCTGGTCTCAAAGTCTCAAGGTTGCCAGGTCTGGTGAAATTTCACTAGATTTAATGATTTCAAAACCAATCCAAAGTGATTTAGTGAAAACTTTCGTTAAATACCCCAGTTTTAGTGATTTTTCGGATTTTGTAGCAAATAAGACCAAGTCTAAAATACAATACAAAAATGCAATATTTTAAAAATATTTTTTTCAAAAACACGGCTATTTTTAATTATCCGCTCGATCTATATTTTCTACACGTTGGCAGCCGTGATGTCAGATCTGCGCATCATGCAGATCTGACATCACGGCCTAGTCAGCGAGGTCAAGCATCGGCGCGGTCAAGTTGGAGCCAGTGTTACCAGATCTCCTGTTTTAATAGAAGATCTACTGTTTTCACTCATAAACTACTGTTCTACTGTTTTCACCCTCAAATCTCCTGTTGAAAATTTTTTAATACCAAAGAGGTAATTAGGCTACATAATTCACAAATGTACACAAAAACATTGGATCATTCGGAACTAACTGGCCATAGCCGTCTTTCTGTACGGGCCCGGTACATTTTTTTTAGAAGTCACTTTGGATGGAGGAATGACCCCGCGCGTCTTGGGGCCCACAATTTGAATCGATGACCTTTTTTTTAGAAGTTACTGTGGAGGGGGGCCTCAAAATTTGGACCGATGACCTTTTTTTTTAGAAGTTACTGTGGGGGGAGCCTTAATATATTTAAAATTTATTAACTATTACATTAAATTATGTATATATTTAATAAAGGAATTTTTTTTATTCGATGAGATCCGGGCTCCAAGCCCCCAGAGCAATTCTGAAGTTCCGGCGCCTATGTAGCCAATACTCGCGAGGAAAAGCCATTTTCGGAAATAAGAAATTTTCTAATCATATGTTAAATAACGCGTTTGACAAGAGAAACGTCAAAAAATGTTTCATTACAAAAGCAGATGACAAAAATTACAATTTTAACAAAAATAATGCAATTACAATATCTTTTTTTTTTAATAGGAATTAAATAAGTAGGTGATGCATATCATTTTCTATTGATCACTGCCCAGCTCTGTAAATTTAAAATAAATATTTAAAATGTTTTTTTTTTTAATAATATATTATTATGAACTCTTCTATAACTTTTATATAGAAATATATCTGAAAGTAATATCCCTTGTTGCCCTTATATTCGGATTAACGTTACTTATTTGCCTGTCTTTGAAGCAAAAACATTGATCATAATAAACTTTTCTCCTCGCATTTTTTAAAGGAAAAAATAAGCTCCAAAAAGATGAAAACCCCTTTTCTGCTGTCACAAGCAGTAAACAATTTTATCCCTTAATTTTAAAGTTGTTTAATAAATACGTCAAAAGTTAAAAATCAACAGCCATTTACCTCATTAATATGACAGAATTTAAAAAGTTTTATAATTTAAATTAGGGACTTTAAACTTTTTTCTAATTCTAACTTAATTACTATCAACTAAAAGACGGGACTATTTTTTTTTTAATTAATAATTTATTTATTTTAGTATCTGTATACAGTGTGTCCAGGGATAGACTTAACTCTTGTTGTAAAATTTGATATCTTCAGTTTTCCGAAAAAAATTCATTCTTCATCATTTATTTTGGTTATTATACAGGGTGGATCGAAAACGAAACAGATACATTTGGTGGCAACTCAGTTCTTTTTAGGAAAAACGCTCAGACCCGTCGATTTTGTTTTCGAGGGGGACACACAAAAAGGGCGGGGGTGGCACCACCCCTAAAATCTTAAATGGAAAGGGAGTTTGACTGCTACCTTATTTTAAAGGTCTTTCAATTCCCTTTATAATGATATAAAATTCATGTACCGGGTGTCCCACTAAGAATGGCTCTCGGCCGTATCTTGGAATTTACTGGGCATAGAAACTCAAAAAAAAAATTATAACTAAAGTGGTCGTGAGAAAATCTTGGAAATAATTTTTAAGTTCCGCATTTTGCCGCAAGAGGGCTTAATTGAAAAGTAAATTTTAAAAGTTTACATATCTCCGAAAATTCCACATTAAGGTATATCTTTGATAACACCATTGAAAAGCTTGGACATGTATGCATCATTTTGGTCTTATGCTCATTGGCGTACCGACTTTAATAAAAGAAAGGATTTTCTCATGACCACTTTAATTATAATTTTTTTTTCCTGAGTTTCTATGCCCAGTAGTTTCCGAGATACGGCCGAGAGCCATTCTCAGTGGGACACTCAGTACTTTAGTTCAGCCAAATAATGTTATGTCAAAACTTAGGTGTTTTATTGTTTGGCTCAGTGGGCGTAAGTAAGACATTTTTTTCTGGAGAAAGGGACAGTCGGGACTACATGTATTTCATGATATTGTACCCAGAGAAGAAAGTGGAAAAGCGCCGCGAAAAATTTTCGGAGCCACGCCCAAAGTTCGTTTAAAATTCACCTAACTACTATCAACTTTCGAAAATTAAATTATTACCTCTCCCCCTCTGCATGGTTAAATTAAATTAGTTTTTGTAAATGTTTTTTTTTTATATTAATAGCTGGCAATTTATTAAAAAAAACATTTTTATATATGGTTGTATTGAAAATTTTTCAGAAAAATTGAAAAATCCGGCGATTGCACAAATAGCGCCCTCTAATGGAGACGGATATAACAAGAAATGGTCGCACTACATTTTAAATATTACTACAGGATAAGCTCTTTTAAATGACACTAAGTTTATTAAATTTGGTTAAGGCAAACCAGTATTATGAGTATTTTTTTCAAAAGAGGTTCCCCCTTCTCCCCTCAGTTCATTTTGCGAGTTAGATCAAAATATGTTAGAGTAATGTTATGCTGTATATTCCAAAGAATAAAACACTTAAGTTTTGACATAACTTTATTCTCAGTCATATGTTGAACGCCCTCTAGCGAGAATTGTAGGAACTTAAAAATAATTTCCAGCAATTCTTCTTGATAGATTATATAATGATTTTATTTTATTTCAACACGTTGGAATAAAATACTTTGTCTAGGGCAGTGGCGGTTCGTTAGGTGAAGTAGGTGAAGGGGCTCTTTACAAAAAAAATTAAACCAGGAGAAAATTTTTTCGACAGTATTAAATATTAATGTACCGATACAGCTACCATTTTAGACCTTAAAAAATAATTATGTTTGAATTAATAATATTAATTTAATCTGAATGTAGCTATGCATAATAGGGACGCGGTTAACTCAGATGTACAATAATTATAAACATGCGTGCATTTTGGCGCGCCCTAGCTAACCGTGTCCGTGAGCTCAAAGCAGCAAATGAAAACCCGACGCTCAACATACAGTCAAGTGGGTTTGATTTTCACCGTTGCTATAGTTACGTGACGTCAGTCACGCGACAGCATGTAATAATTTATATTTAGATGAAGGGCAATTTAAAAATAGATCAGTCGTATGCACCATTGTTTTAGAATTGGTTCGCCTAACCTTAAGGCACAGAATATATAGCTACGCCATATGTATATTCTGTGCTTAAGGTATTTATTTTGAGGCTTCGCGAAACTTACGGTTATAGATTTCATTTTTATGTGATTTATTGTGTGATTAAAAAGTTTTGTTTTTATTTTTCAATTAATTCAGTAATTCATCGCCTGAGAACCAGGTTATTCTATGTCCTTTTTTTTCAAATTGAGATTTGATCATCAAAGTATTCTATGTCCGAAGCTCTATCGACCAAACTATTCCATGTCACTCTGCGCCAATCGGTTTACTACTTACAAAGATTCGAACTTATACTATGTCCATATAAAGTTTTTCATATTCGGACCATTTTAGTCTATGTCCTCGTCAGCCAATAGGATTTAGTCAAAATTTTTAGTATATTTTTGCATAACCCACTTTTTATAAACCCTTAAACCTAACTGAATTACACTTTTAGAAAAAAAAAAGTTAAGATGTACTGTCAAATTTTAAAAAAATGGACTTAGAATAACCTGGTTCTCAGGCGACGGTTTGTTTAAGTACCCGCACTATACCAAGCTCATCGCCATTTTTTAAGACCGCAGCCGCCACTGGTCCAGGATAATTTTATAGAGTCTAATCGTAGAGTTAATAACTCATCTTTGTTGTTACTATTAAATATTTCATGCTTTGACGATACAGTGTCAAGAATAAATACCCTAATATTTTATATTATTTATTCTTTCCAATTTTTTTATCGCTATAATTACCCACTTTAAACGATAATTTTATTCCCGCCCCATCACACAATAATAGTATAAAAAGTGGCAAGCAAACACTTACAAACCTTTTTTGTTGTTAACTTTACCCTGTAATTTATCAGCCATTCTTATAAAACTATCGGATAATTCGAGACTAAGCTAATAATACCTAAGGGCGTTTATTTCCGCATAACAATCCATAATTCATGCGTATCCATAATTTATGATTCATAATTAATATTTACCTAAAAATCAGGATATTACATTTGTTTGTTATTAATTAAATATAACGCGTAATATGACGTAACTATGTGTGTGCACTAGGTCACCCAGGGGGCTACCTAGCTGTAATCCCCTTCCAGCCCCCCCCCCTTCCCCCCGGAATATATTTTTTCCTAGAGTGATAATGGAATATTTTTTTTTACTTTTGACCTTTGTGACAAAAAACAATTTATGATGAAACTAAAGATAGCAATAAACAGCTTATTATTGAGTAGTGAATCGTAGCAAGCTTACACGTCAGGTTGCGTGTCATATTATTTTCTTTTAATTTTTGGTGTTTTTTAAGTGTTTATGTGACTGTGTTCTGTTATTTACTTTTAAATAATGCAAAGGTTCTAAAATAGCCAAAAATACACTCAAGTGCGGATTGCGGCAGGGTTATGGGGGCCATGACCCTCCCCCCCCCCCCACCAAAAAAAACAGGCAAACACAAAAAAATAAATTTACTGTTTTGACTAACTCTGCAGCTTTGTCACAAGATTCATCGCAACATTACCAATAAATAAAGTTTATTTTTTCTATTCATTGAATTTAAAAATAAATAAGTAAGCATAAACAAATTATTTTCCAAAATAACTGCTTTATTGAATTATTTTAATCATACTTTGAGTCGCCGCCGCGCCGTCTCCTACGATGAAGAGATGAAACGTCAAACCGACTCTCTCCAGATGTGCTGGAATTATTTAAGTTAAATACTTTCTTGCCAAAAACATCTTACATGGAAGCAGACATACTGGCTGTAAAATAAACTGTTAAAACTTATAACCGACTTTTAAATTATCCACTGGTTAATACAGTAGTGGCAGAATTTGAATTATGAAGTACTAAATGGAAACGCGAAGTAAACAACAGCTTTAAAATCCCTGAATTACTTCCACATATAATTGATAACTGTGATCTTGATTCATTCTCTAATATTAGGATTTTCTTTCAAATATTTGCTACACCACCTATAAGTGCAGAAACAGCGGAAAGGTCCTTCTCGACTCTACGTCGAGTTAAAACGTAGCTTAGAGCAATGCCTAACTGGCTTGACTTTGATGAATATACATAAAAACATTATCGTCGACATTATTGAAGTTATAACTAGATTTGGACATATTAAACAAAGAAAACTAGACTTTTTTGCCCCAAAATGTTTATATATATTTTTTATTTTATTTTATCGAGTGTAGAATTTTTTTTGTGTTCTTAATACTGGGTATCAAAAGTAAACATACCATACAAATCGGTAGTCAATCATGTATACATAAGAATACTGATAAGAATACATTGTATTCTTAAATACATTTGTATCGATTTGTGTTTGTTGCTTTAACATTTTTTTAAAATAATAATAGAAAAAGAACAAATATTATGTTCTTAAACACATTTTCTTGAAATCTGAATAATGCCAGTTTCAGATATGTTATACACTTTATACATTCAACCTAGACCCTTGAAAAAGGTTTAAATGAAACCGAAACGTTGGGAACAAGTAAAACGTAGAAAGTGTTTTTATTAAAGTCCTCTTCAGGGCCGTAGCCACGGGGGGCTAGGCAGGGCGGCGCCCTTCCTGGAAAAGGTTTCGCCCTTCCTGGAAAATATTTGGATTTTCTTCATGTTTATTTCTTTTAAAGAGAAAAATTAAAGTACAAATTTAATTGAAATATTTTTATTTCAATACCAAAGCATTTGCACCAAGAACTGCTCTTGATCTACGCTCCTAAAATACATGATTTCTGAAAAATCATCAATTTATTTACTACCGGGGAGGGTATTATAAGGGGAAAGGGAACTCACTCACATTAAGATCTATTTTTCTTTTACCCGTACATCGACGATATATAGCGTTATTAGCCGGAATCAGAAAGAGATCTCTGAACAGTGACAGTGTTCAGTGGTAGTGAGTAAGTTCCCTTTCCCCTTATAACACCCCCCCCCCCCCCCCCCCCGGTCTGTAAATCACAGGAGATTCCAGACTATTACTACTAACATAAAATTGACTAAGTAATATGACCGAAGTTGATGAGAGAATTTCAGGTCCCCCGTAGCGCAATTGGCAGCGCGCTTGACATGTAATCGAGAGGTTCTGGGTTCGATTCCTAGCGGAGGCATAAAACTTTTTCAATTTTGATCGAGTCTGTACGCCGGCTAAAACATTTTTCAAGTTAAAAATTATTTACAGACGCTAACATAACTACATTAAAATTTTGTATTGACCCATATTCATATTTTCACAATTTTTTTTTTAAAGAGCCGGTTAGGAATATAAAAAAAAAGTAAAATCCAGAAGGGGATAGGTAATAATTTAATTTTTGAATTTTGATAGTAGTTAGGTGATTTTTAAACAAACTTTGGGCGTGGCCCAAAAATTTTTGCCTGCGGCGCTTTTCCGCCTTCTTCACTATTTACAATGTCATGAAATACATGTAGTCCTGACTGTCCCTCTCTCCACAAAAAAATGTCCTACTTACGACCACTGAGCCCCCCCCCCCAAACATATTTTCTAGCTACACCACTGGTGTCCACTCCAGATTGCTCTGGTTGGGTGAATTCTTGATAAATTTGGGCGTGACCTCGAATATTTTTTGCGCTTTTCTTTTTTGTAATATTTTTCTTTTAAATATATTCGCTCTTCCAACAAATTTGATTGCCCTTCCTAACGTTCGAGTCTGGCTACGGCCCTGGTCTTCTTCCCCGCAATACAACATTTTTAGAATACAATTTCAAGGACGCTAAATAAACTTACAAAATAAATTCTTAATCTTACTTCTGCTTAAGTGTCATAAAACGACGCGTAGAAATTACGTGTAAATTGGGTTTATTTGTCATGATTCTCAAGTTATAATAAAATCTGGCAACCGTGTGTGAAAATTTTACAAATTTTTTTTATCAGTAGTCAAATAATCACATATTTTCATTTTACAATTTGCAAAAGTAATCAAATAATCATATCCAAATACCTATATTGTTTTTGTGCTTAGGTTATAAACGTAACACAATGTTATTTTTTCATATTTATTATTTGTTAAACAAGTAACACAATCTTTGTTTTCCATTCTTTAGTTGACTATTATTACATATTTTTATTATCAGTATTTTCCGAGGTTCCTTCTTTATTTATATTTTATAAAAAAGCTCGTTAATATTGCTTTGTCACTGACAGGCTATTAAACTATGGATTATATAGCAATTTTATTTGGTTTTAACATGACAATCAGATACATGCACATTGTTGTATCTACGTTGTATTTAATAGCATTATAAAGATAAAGTGTTTTTTATGAAAAAATATAAAATAAATAAGTCGTAAACGGGAAAGTATCTTCATAGAATACTTTCACATTTTCTTGTCTCGAACTGTGGAAATGGATGAAATATTTACGATTTAAGGGAAAATAATTAATTGCTCAGTTATTTTCTACAATTACACTATACCCAATATTATTTATAAGCTTGCTTTTAAATACTACGAGTACAGAGATAGAATATCGAAATAACGTTTGGTAAAAAGAAAACAAAATGGAAATAACTGGATACTGGATCATTTTATTATGAACTAAGAGTAATTTAATGACTTATATACAATTGGGGTATGGAAATTCAGTATTTTGATGATATTTCTATGAAAAATAAAGATAGTGATAAAGTACTCTTAAACCAATTTATCTACTTTCATTTAGTAATATGAATTTTACAGTTCTGTAAATGCATCTATTACAGCACTAGTGCTGTAATGGAAAAAAACCGGTTTTATTAAAATTTTACTGTTAAATAAAACCACATTCTTTAGAAGAATGATTTATTATTAACAATTATAAAATTAATTACCAATTATTAAATAAAAATAAAAGTAAATTAATAAAATTTATAAGAAATCCAGTTATATCAGTTATGCATAGTTTAGATATTTTAGTCCACTATTTTGCATTTAAAAAAAATAATTTAATAAAATTAGGAATTATCTAAGAACTATGGAAATAATTTAAAACTAATTTTCATCTGTTTTAATGCAACATCTTTTATTAGGTAAATTCTTAATGAACTTTGAGTTTCACACCGAAAATTTTTTGCTTGTCAAACAGAAAAATGATGAATAGTTTTTATATTAAATTTGAGACAAAGGGGGCATTAGCAACAACAACGGATGCATGATGAAATCATACTATAGTCTCTTGTTTTCTAAACATTTTTTTAAAAAATTTCTGATATCTGTAACATTAAAGAACACACACCGCTTTATATCAGAACATGTTTTTATTCAATAAAACGATTTTACTGGATACTTATTTTGTTTAACAAAGTAGTCTATAGTAAATCATAGCGAAAGGTATATTTATTCGTGCCAAAACAACAACTATAAGTTAGAGGTGTGTAATAAAATGAACTTGTAAAAATTTTACTATAATTAAATAACTAAACATTGGTGACAGTAAGATACTAGTGTCTGTTTGACGTTGTGATTTAAAACAAATAAAGACAATGCAAGTCTATAACTCTACTGCCTTTTAGTAAGATGCCAGTTTACACAAACAGATAAGATTAGTAATTAATTAGTCTTTCAATCCGACCCTAAGAAAATGTTTTTTTTAATGTTGTTTAAAAGTAGTTTGGTTACATTTTTTTATATCAGATTGTATATTATTATATATTATTGAACTATTATATTTTATGTCATTTTGTCCAGAAAATCAACTTACCATGTACTCATTTGCGGCCGGTAAGTGGAACATTACAGTGTCAGGTACTGTAATGTATTGCCTAGAACCATCTTTTGTTTTTAGAAATAATGACTTTTTACTTTGGATTTTTGATAAGTTGTCACTTAAAATTATAGGAAACAAAATGTTCAAGTCCACATATTGTACCAACTACCAAATTTAGTAAATGAAAAATGTTACGCATCTACAGAATATACTCTCTTTTACAATTTTTTAAATATTTTGCTTAACTAAAGTTAGTAATTTTTATTTTGTTTTGACTATATATTTATCGATCCCAAGTAACTCTGTTTAGATGCTTTAACTTGTAAAAATATTTTTTCTACCAACTTTAGTAAATGAAAAATATTACGCAACTACAGAATATACTCTCTTTTACAATTTTTTAAATATTTTGCTTAACTAAAGTTAGTAATTTTTATTTTGTTTTGACTATATATTTATCGATCCCAAGTAACTCTGTTTAGATGCTTTAACTTGTAAAAATATTTTTTCTACCAACTTTAGTAAATGAAAAATATTACGCAACTACAGAATATACTCTCTTTTACAATTTTTTAAATATTTTGCTTAACTAAAGTTAGTAATTTTTATTTTGTTTTGACTATATATTTATCGATCCCAAGTAACTCTGTTTAGATGCTTTAACTTGTAAAAATATTTTTTCTACCAACTTTAGTAAATGAAAAATATTACGCAACTACAGAATAGACACTCTTTTACAATTTTTTAAATATTTTTTCGAGTTTAATAATATATATTTACAAAAAGAATATTGTACAAAATATTATCTACTTTCATCTATGAATAAAAATATTTGGCAAAAGGCATTTTTAAAAATAAAAATGCACCTGTAAAAATGCACCTGCTATTAAGTTTACTAATCAGGTTTTTTATGTTACCTATCGCATAGTTACTGTTTCGCATGGTTACTGTCGAAACTTTGTCAAACAAATTCAAAAATATAAAAAGCGTTTTTCAAAATGAGCAATTCTGATGGAAGTTTACCCTCTGATATAGAAGCAGCGGCAAACAAAGCGATCTCAACTTTAGTTCCGACAAAATCCAAGGCGCGGTATGAGTTGGAGTATCAGAAGTTTGAAGATTGGTGCAAAGCTAACAAAATAAAGGAGGTGTCTGAGAAAATCCTTTAGGGTTATTTTTCCGTAAAGCAACGCTCCCAGGAACCATCTACACTATGGACTTACTACTCAATGTTGAGAACTAGGATTTCAGTCAAGAAAATAAATCATTCTTCTAAAAAGTGTGATTTTATTTAACAGCAAAATTTTAATAAAACCTGTTTTTTTTCATTACAGCACTAGTGCTGTAAACATGCCCTTACAAAACGATTGAACTGTAAAATTTATATTACTAAATGAAAGTAGATAAAACACTATAAAAGATATTTTATATTTTTCGGTACGATTTGTTGGCATTTCTAAACTATTTTGATATCTAGTATTCATGATATGATTTCTAAGGATTCATGAATTTTATATTGCATTATTTCATATAAATAATCAGGTTTTTTAGTAAAAATTTGTTTATGAATAAAACAATTAAGGTGAATTTCTCGTCCAAATTCCAGTTTTATAATATTATAGTGTCTATATGTTGGAGTAACAGAGTCATATTTTTTAAGGCCTGTTGATAATCTTATGCAATTATTTTGTAACTTTTATCTTTAAAACTTATATTTTTATAATAGATAACCACCATACCACTTAAAATAATACAATCCACAAGCTTTGATTTTGTATATGTATCTAAGTACAATTTAAAATTATACAAAATTGTAAGTTTATAATAAAGCCTTCTTTACAATATTTTTTATATGAGTTTCAAATGTCAAGTATTGATTAAAAATTATACAAAGATTTCTAGCTGATATTACTAAAGGAATCTCATAATTATTAATAATAATTTTGAAATTATTGTTGCTTATTGTTTTGCAATGATTATTTTTTGGACCGATTAAAAGTAAGCTGGTCTTGTTTTTATTAAGTTTTAAGTCATGATCCTTTATTACTTTAGACACATTAGAAAGATCTTCATTTAATATAATAATATATTTAAGTTTTGCAAGTCGCAATTCATGTTTTAGAGAGTCAAAGGGTTTTGCCATATCCAGAAAAACACTGCTTGTAGCAAAATTTGAATCCCAATTTTCTAAAATAGCATTTTTAAGTTTATATAACAATATCGCAGTGCTAGAATTAGCCCTAAAACCAGATTGATTATTAGGTAAAATATTAAATTTATCTAAATAAAATATAACTTGATTGAAAATGATACTTTCAAGAATTTTAGATGTTAAAGATATTTTGTAGTAATAGTCGGTTGAAAATCTTTAACGATTTGTGGAAAATTTACTTTAGGTACAATAGGAACAATAATACCAGTTTTTCAAATAACGGAATAAAGATTAGTTGAAAATGAATTATTAAATATATGTTTAAGAGCATTTAAGCAATTATTGTTCATACAGAATTCTAACATTCCCAAAGTAATACCATCGATGCCACAGGAATCTGTTTTGATGTTGGAAATCATTTTTATGATATCATAATTTGAGACAGGTTTTGAATTTAAGAATACATGTTTGTTTACACATTTAAACCATGTAGAGATTCTAACTTCTAATTTTTTTTTACATATATCAGTGAAGAAACACCTAAAGCTTCATGTTTCTTTCCATTTAAATACCCACTGCTCTTTAAGTATTGACTATTTCTTCAAGATAGGTAAGCTTTATGAACCTGGTCAAGTAAATTACATTTTTTACAGATTTTAGTTTTAATTCTTAGTCGGGTGCAGTATTTTATTTTTCAATTATCTTTAACTTAACCTTCCTTTTTTTTACAAATTCATATTTCCCAAATTATAATTTAAGAACGCCTTAATTATTTTTGCCGTTGTACTTTTGTTGTACTTTAAAATGTTTTATAGACTTTGATGCTTTAGTTTTGTTCAATAATGCACGTGCATAATTGTATAGAAAAGCATATACTCTACCTTCTTTTTTATTAGCCTCTACTCCTAAATGCAGCAACAACATCAAGGGAATGGACCACAAACCCATTCTGCAGATCATTTTTATTTACTACCAGTGTATGACTAAATGAGAATTTTTTTACCACTTCACATCACTTTAACACCATAAAGACTATAGAAATCTGCTTGAAACTATTACAGCACTTAACAGAAAAATGTTTGATTTAACACTATTATTACATCAGGCGTTAAATAAATAAGTTATCCTTTTTTGGGTAACGCAAATCGCGACTAAAATTCAAAAGCACAGATATTAAGACTATAACCACGGATATATATCGTACAATTTTATTTAATACCGTGGGAAATTACGTTTTAATTTGATTCTGTTAAAGTAGAAGTTTTAAAAATACAAAGTGACTACAAAGTTTTTACGTTCACAAGAATTAATTCGTTTTACGACCAAGCTTAGGCCAAAGCTTACTGCGACCGTAACACAATTTGTCCGTCCGCAGTATCCTCTAAATTCTGCGGAAATTCGTAAAAACCGCACGGAAATCCAGGCGAGATTTTCGCGGCGACCGGGTCGGAAAATCGATTATTTGCCAACACCGGGGGGATGATCACGGCTCCATAGCGCCCTAAAGACTGGCGATGTTTCGCCCTAAAATCGGTGGGGATGGTTTGCGCATGAATTTGTGCCCCTCGCGAATACCTGTAGGACAATGGGATTTACCCAAAACAGTGGGACCCGCGATACGGTTTTTGTTTTGCATTAGAGGATGTTTCCTGCACCGCATGGCAGGAGTTCGCACTCAAAAATGTGCACCCTTTGCAGGTATATTTACAGGTCATATATCACAAATTGGATACATATGTACCTACATGGAGCTAATTATTCAATTTTTATAATATTTGGTCTCATTTGACAATAATTGTTGTTATATAGGGTGTGTAACTAAGTTACTGTAATATATAGATTTGTATTCATAATAATGATACAAAGTATTTCTTACACTTCATATTTATTTATTGGCAATGAATACACCCAGCCTTTCCTTAGCTTAGGCCTGGTTGTACAACTACCGCTTAAGCTTAGTTCAGTGTTGAATCAAGCTTTCGATTCCTGTTGAGGGAGCCGTAATTGTACAACCGGGCTTAAGTTTTCAATGAATATCGGGAGCGTGGGAATACGTAGTATGTAGTATAAACAAGATCTTGACCTGCTCATGCCATGACGGGTCGCGATGTAAGCAGGAGAAGGTCCACCAAGGAGCCCCTGGGTATAGCAGCAACATCGACCTATCATTTATCTATGCCCTGCCTATGCTTCTCTTTTGTGACCGGTCATTCATTTTTTGTGATTACTTTCATGTATTTATGAGTTGTGTTGTTTTAAACTAGGACGCGTCTCGATGTAAGCAGGACCGAGTCCACAAAAGAGCCCTTGGGTACAGCGATAACAACGACCTCTGTGCCCTTTTCTCTTTTATGACCGGGTCGTTCATTTTTTGTGAAACCGGCAATGTTCACTACTTATATGATATATAAAATGTTGTGAAATGCGCATCTTCTGTATCCCTCATTAGTCCTCTATCTGGATCACAAATCTTGTACATACCATTAGCAATATATTGGTTTTATATAATATGTGGTCTGTACGGTACCACTAGGACTTATACAATCGCCGTTCATGCCTGGTCCGTTACCTGTATTTTAACTTTTACGTTCATCTATTCTTCAGAATTCAGAAGTTCTCCTTCTTTAGAATCCACCGAACCAGCCTACCACCAGATACGTAGATAGTGAGATCAATTTATAATAAGTTTCATTCTAACCAGCCAACATCAGAAGGTAGAATAGTCAAGATTCTAAGCAGTAGCTGGTTTCAACCCGAGTAATTAACGATAAGTAAACTATCAGTTTTCTGTTCCACAATTTCCACATTATATTGCATCTCGTAAAAGATAAGTAATGATGACGTCGAGACGGTGTGCTAGAAATCGTTGATAACAAAATTCAATCCAAACGCTGCATTGGTGTATGACATTAATTAGTTACGTAAAACTGCAAAGGACCCCTCACAAAGCATATTATAGGAAATGGCTTTGTAAAATTTTTTAAAATTATTTAGTATATTGTAGACGTCCTGATTAAAAGTGTCCATGACCTTAATCCAATCCTATGACTACTTTTTGAGTTATGGCCTTTTAAATTTGGCAACTTCTTACTTTGAGATTTTCTCCATTTCCTGGAGTTTTCACTTGTCTCTCAAAAACTATTAACTTTTTAATTTTTCTTTATTGGTTAAAAATTTACCCTTAAGTTTTCTTTCACTTATATAGACATAAAATATATACAGGGTGTTGAATAATTTCTAGGCGGATTTAATAATATTTAAAAATTATGGAAATTCAAATAAGAAATTATTACCCATTTGTTGAATTTCGAAAACAAACAGCTAAATAGTGTTCATTAATTAATATCTTGTAGTACCAAGCTATGGTGGAAAAAAAGGGGCATAGGTTGACGTACAGTACCTATATTGTTTATTTCTAAAAAAAAAATCGCCTGAAAACCCAAAAAACGAATTTAATTTCTGTTTTTGATTCATTTCAAAGTACAATATAAATATTTTTTGTTTTAATATTATGAATATTTTTTAAATTTAATGTAAAGTTTACGCGCTTTTTCTAAAAGCATTTGAAATTTCTTAATGTCTGATAAATATTTTTTTTTAATTACAAACCGACAATAATGACAATTTATTAGGAACCGAAGGTAGTTTAAATGCATCTTACACAAAAACAAGGTAAGATTTCTATCAAAAAATAATTTTATAAATTAACAATAACATCTTATCATTTGATTAAAAATATTCTATCTTTAAAAGTTTTCACTTGTGTAAATTATTATAGTAGGATCACCCAGTCTATCTAAAATTAGAATGTGTTAAAAAATATTTTTTGTAAAAAGAATGTTACGGATTGGATAAAAAATTAAAGAATTAATTATAACAAAGAAATTAAATTCGTTTATTATGTTTCCAGGTGAATTTTATTTTTTTTTGTGGAAATAAAATATTAGGCAATATACTCAACATCAACCCATTTATTTTTCTTTATAGATGGTACTTCAATATATTAAAAGTGAACTAAATCTAGCCGTTTGTTTTTGATCACAAAATGGGTAATAATTTTTTGTTGGATTTTCATATTATTTAAATATTATTAATTATTTAATCGGCCTATAAATTTTATTCCACATCCTGTACATATTTTATTTCTATATTAATAGAAAAACACGTAAGGCCTACTACCAATAAAGAAAAATAAAAAAATTGATAGTTTTTAAGAAACAAGTGAAAACTTCAGACAATGCATTAAATCTCAAAGTAAGAAGGTGCCAACTTTAAAAGACCATAACTCAAAAACTAGTCATAGGATTGAATAACGGCCATGGACACTTTTAATCAGGACATGAGTATCTAGAAAATACTAAAAATTCAGAAAAATTATCCGAAAGCCATTTCCCATAAGCTTTGTAAGGGTTCTTTTCCTCGGGCGAAATCAGCGTCGAGTTGACAGTGCGATCCCGGACGTTAACTCTTGGTACTTTCCGTTGAAAAAGGACACACTAAAAAATCCGATCAATAATTAAATAGACAAATACAGCCACTTTTCTAAATTATTAATTATTTCAAGTTCGAACCATATAAAAACTAAATATTCTCTTATCTTATCTTATTTAATTTCATTATTAGAAATCTTATTTCAAATACATATATCTAATCATAATATTGTCATAAATAGTTATATTATATCAATATCCTATTTTTCTAAAAATTCAATTTTCATTATTTAAAAAGTTAATATTAAATATACCTACTGACCCAATTATTTATTATCAAAACACAAACCTAAGCTAAAAAACTCAATCTAAACTCTAAAAATAATGCAACACATCTCTAAAATCCCCAGTCGATAAATAGTTTTTTTCTAAATGTGCAAGGAAATAAGTTACCAGATCCGGAAACTCTGAACTTTCTAAAAACTAACAGGCTCTATGAGGATATACAAGAATTTAAGTTAAAGCCCACAGACGAAAACGAAATTTTTAAATTACTACTGTCTATCAAATCTAAATCTGTTGGCCCAGATGGTATTAGTATCAGCATGCTGCTCTTGAGTTGTCCTCGTATACTCCCAGTTTTAAAACATTTATTCAATTTTTGTATTGCAAGCAATACATTTCCATCTATCTGGAGAAAATCGCATGTAGTACCCATACCTAAGACTGCTACGCCCTCTGAATTAAAAGATCTAAGACCAATAAGTATTTTATGCGTACTTTCAAAAACATTAGAGAAGATAATTGAGGTACAAATGACAAAATTTACTGATGATAATAACATACTTCCAGAGCAACAGTCTGGTTTTCGAAAAGAACACAGCTTCGTTACTGCCTTAACAAAGGTTACTGATGATATCCTTACTGACATAGATAACAATAAACTGACAATATTAGTGCTCCTTGACTATACTAAGGCCTTTGACCTTATAAATCACCAACTGTTACTTGCTTTAAGTTATTTGGGGTTTTCTAAGGACGCAATTAGCATTTTTGTTGCTTAATTGACAGATAGATTTCAAGCAGTGAGAATTACACATGTACACATCTCGATTTTATAAAGCACTTCGGTATTGTATGTCTCACTTTTACGCAGATCATTTTTTATTAATGAGATAGTTGCATTCTGTAACCTTATAAACCACGATCTCGAGGCTCTCTGCGATATATCAAACAAATACTGTCTATCGATGAATCCTTTAAAGTCACAAGTTATGCTGTTTGGTAGAGCTGCTGCCCGTTCTAGATGCTTAGAAAATGTCAATATAATTCTTAATAACGAAAGGCTTCCATTCAGTCGATACCATTTGGTCCGAGCCACTAGGCCGATACCATTCGGTTTAGACCAGTCGGTCGATACTAGTCAGTATCGGCACCAAGTACGGACCCATTTCAGCAAAGTAGCCAATGAGAGCCTGCCCTTAGCTAAGCCCTGATTTTGTAAGTAATTATAATTCTTTGTAACTAAAAGCCTATTCAGATTTGTGTACAAATAAAGTGTGGTTTTGTGGAGACTTGTCGCCTTTGATTTTCCCACACGTGACAATATTTTTGCGGAGGCCGAAGGTCAATAAATTTCAACTGACGTCCGACTAAAATATCTGCAAAACAAAAGTAACTTTTAATTCATTCTAAATTAAAAGAGTAAACTAATCTTTATTTTTCAACGGTATAATTTCAGTAAAATTAATTATCCTTTAATGCAACTTCCTTACTTCAAATTTTACTACCAAATTATGATCAGTTAATTTTCAAGGGATATTTAAATGGGGAATTAACTGCAGGTCAATAGAGCTTTAATAAGGCAAAATTATTATTTAAATGGCTTTAAATAAAAAGGTACCAAAATATAACGCTAAAGTAACACTTTATATAATTTATACAGATTATGAATAATAAAGGCCCCAAGTGTTAGCCTTGGGGGCACACCTAATATAACAAAGTCAGGAGCACACACAGGACTATAATATAAGGAGGGTATGAGTTCTAAAGTATAGATGTACGACGACAACCAATGTAGCAGATCTGCTTGCACTCCGATCTCAGTTAGTTTATTTATTTTGCTTGGAACAATCACATTTCTGTTTACGTGTAATACGTTCGGCCTAAAGTTAGGTATGTGGTTTTGATCATAAATCATTTTGTTAAAAAGATAGACAGTTCAGAAGCCATCCTAACATCTGAGAGTATGAAGAAATTTAACATATAATGTTTTAAGTTTACAAAGACTCACTTTTAAGCTTAATATGCCTAACTTTAACTGTATTATCCTTACGTAATAGTCTGATATCATTTTGAATCCAGACATATTTTATTTATTTAGTACGAGGAGCTTTTGTAGCTTCGTACAATGATTTAATTTGTGGAGAAATATGTTCATTTATAAACAAGTTATTTGATATTCCATCAATTGATAAAACACAATGCACTGACTTCACTCTTTTTTAATTGAGAGACTTCTAATACTCCATCTCGTCACGACAACAATTTTACTATTACACTTTTAACTATATTAGGTTGACAAATAGGATTGGAATCCTTGGTATCAGTTCAAGCCTGGTGAATAGCATATACAGGGTGTCCCATAACTTATGGGCCGTAGAGTAAGTGGAGATACTAGACATCAAATTAAGCCCATTATGTCATATAAGTTTTTTTTTTTGATAATTAAAATATTAATTTAATTATGTACTATGTAATAAATATCTCGAAAACCGTTAAAGATATTAAGATCAATCAAGCACACCTTTTTGACTGAGAAAATGCCCTTTTTAAAAAACTATAATGGAAGAACACCTAATATCACAGGTAAGAAAAAAAATCATAGATTTATGAAGCTCAGTTTATGCAACTAGCGCCCTTTAGTTTGAAACTTAAAAATTTCTACAAATTCTTATTTCTTGCTCATAAAAACATAATATTGCCAACTTTCAATTCGATTCATTAAACCGTTTTAAAATTATGGCTTATTTTCGAGAATAAACTTTTACTTTCAACACCCCTCTACTCTACTCTAGAACGAGTAACAATCCGAAAAAACTTATATGGCTTAATCGGCTTAGTTTGATGTCTAGTATCTCCAGTTACTCTACTGCCCATAAGTTGTGGGACACCCTGTATAGTGAGGAATAAATGTTTCCCTTGAGATTGTGAAATTCCTTGAATTTCTCTATTAAATTATCCACATCTCTAATTTGCTCACTTAACTTGCAAGTGTTGATTCTCCATTTTTAGATCTTCCACAATTTTTCTATAATTCCCAAATTTAGCAAAATACTGCCCAAAGTCCGATACTTTTCAGAACAAAACGAAATCAAGTCACCAACTCGATTTGCTTAGTTTTGGAATTCTTGACATCAGCCTTAATTTCTTGCATAAATTGCAAAGTTAATTGTTGCATTCTGGGCTCATTTGAGTTCGGTAAAGGACTTGATGGAGATAGTTGTTCACTAGAGAATTAGAACTTTCGTTCTTTGTACAGTTAGGACACTTTCAAGCTATGTTTTGATTTTCCTTTAGAAATGTTGTCTGGTCTTCTGTAAGTCCGACACATTTACCGTGATGGAAATATCTTGACATTGAAGACACGGAAATTTCGTGTCAAGAACCGTGGTACAAATTCTAAACGACGACAAATTGAGTTATATTTTTATGCACTATTTTTAAAAATTTAAAAAATTATTAAAAGTATTAACTTGAGCAAAAACCATATTTGCTACTACTAAGAACTTATGTTTCGACCGGAGACGTCACTACGAAAGATGTAGATAAACATGAGTCAAATAAACCTGAATCAGGCCAGTTCCCGGACCTTTTCTCTTGTCTATTTCCCCTAAATTAGGTATTGAAAATCAATTATTGTTTTGTCTCGATAATGAAGATCCTATTAATTTATTACTATAATTTCATCACGTTATTGGCCATGCCATAATAAACTAAATTTTTAAATAATATTTTACCGAACCATCAATCTGGTTGTAGGGCTAATTTTAGCAATCGACCCCAAAGGGTTTTAATGGTTTATCAGAGGTTGGCAAATTTAGTGTTTGTAGCTTTCGAAAAAAAGAAATCGCTGAACCTAAAGATTATTAAAAAAATTTAATTCCATCCATAGAGGAATACGGCTAATTTAATAAAATGTTTATTTTTAATACAATAGTATTATATTTAATTTAATCTAATATAATTTTTAAATTTTTGTTTATAATTTCTTAATAGTATATTACATAACAAGTGATGAAAGTGATACTTTTCAAACGAGGAGATATTTAGCACGAGGCGTCAGCCGAGTGCGGAAATTCTCCGAGTTTTAGAATAATCAGTTTTACACGCGTAATGTACACTATTTTTCCTACGACCACAAAGAATTATTAAAAAAACCTTTGATTTGTGAAAAAAATATTTCAACTCTAGAGCTGAAAAAAAAATATTTCAACTCTAGAGTGGAAATACAAGGCACACTATTTAATTTAAACATATGATGCCAATTTAATAGATCAAAAGGTCACAGGTTCAAATTCCATCAGGAGTACTTGACTTTTTTTTATAAAAACATTAAATAAATTATAAAATTATTTTGAATTTAAATCTTCCTTCTTGAATGATTTTTTTTATTTAATCAAGGAAAGATGCATTAAAAATAAATTTAAAAAATTCACCCAACCAGGAAGATTTCAATTCAAAATAATTCTATAAATTATTTAATGTTTTCATAAAAAAAAGTAAAGTGCTCCTGATGGGATTTGAACCTGTGATCTTTCGATTTGTAGGTCATGGCTCTAGTCTCTAGGCTATGGCGACCCATTAACATTTTCTACTTAAGTTTAATATATGTCATTTTCTTCAGCGGGGCTTGTTTTGACTGGTAATAAATTTTCCAGTATATTCTTAACTTTTTTATAATTTTAGATGGCGTATTTTCACACTGTAATTCTGAATCACTCGACAAATACGTGATAAATAAACTAAACTGCTTTCTAAAATTTGTTCTTTTTAATAAATAGGTGTGGTCTGTCAAATTGGCATCATATGCCTAAATTAAATAGTGTGCCTTGTATTTCCACTCTAGAGTTGAAATATTTTCCAATGGTTCATCAGAGGTTGGCAAATTTAGTGTTTGTGGCTCTCGAGAAGAAAAAATACAGAACTTAAACATTTTTACAAAAATTTAATAGATGGAAGAAAAATCTTATTTGAATAAAAAGTTTATTTTTTAATCTTATAGCCCTATGTTTACTGTGGTTTATTATTCTTTGGATTATATGTCTTTGATATAAAAATCAATTTTATTTTTTTTTATATAATAAGTAATTTAATATTAAGTATAGAGGAAAGCTTCAAAAACACAATGTAGTAGAGACTATTGTACCTAGAGCATAGCGTACCTAGAAACGATTTCGATTTTTTATCAGTACCGTCATCTAGCGGCTAATCAGCGAGGTTCACTGTACCCTTCAGCCAATCCAACCATCCCCCTTACAGTTTCAAATTTTTAAAACGTCTTTTGTGATTTTCTAGTGAAAAAATAGGTTTTACACAATAAAAGTAAATATTCTACCTCTAGTTTGCGCGTAAATATTAGCTTTTACTACCGGTTAGTGAATTGACAGTAAGTTTTACGAGATTCCCCGATATATGGTGAGTAAATTGTCAGCGTGATATCTAGTTTTTAACTTAACCTATCAGGTAGCGCAAAATTTTTATTTCTAATGACACCCTTGTGTACCTAGTAACATAACATACATATACCATGTAAGTGTTATCAGATATCAACGTCTTAAATTATAAATTATTCACATTTACAAAAAGAATGAAGCGTAGAGAGACAAGGTTAGGTAAGAGTGGCAGACCCTTGGTTCTGACCAAACAGTCTCACGTAGTCCTGATTAGGTCCGTTGTGATACCACACGTGTTCCGTAGAACCCACCTTCATCAGATCTCTGATGGTTAGTGCGGCGTATACCGCAGAAGGATTTTAACAACTTATTCAAACCAGCCACTACTGTTCAGAAACCTGCTTAGTCGTCCAAGTTGTAAGTTGCTTAGTTCCTCCAGGCTATCGAAAGATGATTCACCCAGAGTAGTGAACCTCTTTCTTGCAAGGCCAGGGCATTCACACAGAAAATGTGTGAATACTTTCTTCCTCTTTCTCATCTCTGCAACTTCTGCAGAAGTCGTTAGTGGGTATTTGCATACGTTCGGCATGTCTACCGAAGAAGCAATGTCCGGTAACAACCGCAGTAATATTTCTCACGTCTTTTCGACTGTATCTCAATAGCTTTGCGGTTCTCTTTTTATCGAATGTGGGCCACAGTTGCCTGGATGTACTACAGGTTGTCAACCCTGTCCATCTGTTCTGGGCAAGCTGCTTGGCCGTGTAGTCAATCTTTTCTTGGACCAATCCCAGTGGTTTGTTCACTGTATTGTCTGCTAAATCAGCTGGCATGCCTGCGCCCTCTCTTGCGAGCGCATCGGCAGCCTCGTTGCCATCTAGAGTAGAGAGACAAAGTAATACCTAATAATTATTATGAGTGAGAAATAAAAAGCTTGGTGTACAGGTACGAGTCGCCACTATCTAATACTCAGCCATTAAAGTTAACATTATACCAGTCTAATTGCATGGTTGCTGCTGGACCAAATAGAATAGTGAGAATGACCAACCGATTTCGTGGTTAGATTCTTAAATGTTTACTGTCGATGCCGATTGAAAATCAATATACTAGGTATAACCTACATTTAAAGGCTGTAAAATTTACATTTTTACTTATGGAAACTAGGATTATTTTTTCGTCACACAACTCACAAACTACTTAGCAACGTGTAACCGTTAAATCTATACAAAACCAGCTAAGACAATAAATCATAATGATTCGGCGTTCAAGCAAGTGAGTGGAAACGTCGTTTTCAACAAACAAACTGCACAACTCGAGTACGGTGCATAGCCGGCTTGGCGGACAGCTCGACCTTAGTTGTTAGTGCCACTATGACGATCAAGAAATACTGTATGTAATAGTGAATTTTGAAAATGTGTTAAAATGTAGCGGAATGTGGCCGCATCAGTGGCGACTCGCAGTCTTAAAAAATGGCAAAGATTTAGAAATAGTGCGGGTAATTAAACAAACATTGACTAAAAACTCGTGTAACAAAACGTCTCTCTTATTCTCATCTGTTCAACGACTGAATGGAGCTTCCAACAAATTACAAACTATGTCATTAATTGGGTTCATTTTTAAAACACACAACTAAGTAGGTACGTACACAACTGAATTACCGGAAAAATAAAAACAAAACTTTTTAATCACACAGTAAATCACGTAAAAACGATATCTATAACAGTAAGTTTCGCGAAGCCTCAAAATAAATACCTTAAGGTTAGGCGAACCAATGCTAAAACAATGGTGCATACGACTAATCTATTTTTAAATTGCCCTTTATCATAATGCAGATTGTTACATGCTGTTTGCGAGACTGACGTCACGTAACCATAGCGACGGTGATTATCAAAGCCATGTTGGGCGTTGGGTCTTCACTTACTTTAAGCTAACGGACACAGTCGGCTGGGGCGCGCCAAAATGCACAAGTGTTTATAAATTATTATTGTCCATCGAAGTTAACCGTGGCCCTATTATGCATAGCTACATTCGGATTAAATTAACAATATTAATTCTAACATAATTATTTTTTTAGGGCTAAAATGGTAGCTGTATTGGTACATTATTATTTAATATTATCGAAAAACTCTCCTCCTGGTATTATTTTTTTTTTTGGTGAAGAGCCCCTTCACCTACTTCACCTGACGAGCCGCCACTGGGCCGCATATAAAATATAAGTAAAGGATGTAAGATGAAAAATTAGTTTGCAATTAGACTATTACACTCCGAGCTCCGATGATGTTATAATGAAACCCATAAAAGTAAATAGTCTTTTATTAGTAGTAAAAACTTTCGTAATTTCCTTCGTTTTAATCATTGTTTGATAGATAAGGTCATCCCACCCTATTACCGTTGATATACCTTCATGTTCCTCAGAAAGCATTGCGTGTCAAACCCAATCGTATAATTTCCAGACGTATTAAAGGAATTTTATCGTGCGACTTGACTAGATGTTGTAGTTTAATTAATAATGTATTTAACTAATTGATTGTGGATATTTTATTTACCTCACAAACCAATTAACTTTAAATAAAAGAGCAGTCGCTTAAACCTAAACGGTAAAAACTTTTATTTTAGTTTTGTGGAAAGTTAAGACAGATTCGGAATGAGTAGGGGAGACTGTGTTACCTAGGAACAGTTATTTTATTTTTTGTATTGATCGCCTACTAAAGGTAGATGTTTTTTTTAGCTAAATTCAACAAGAATTTGCCCCTTTTAACTGAATTCGAACGCGCTAAAATTTCACATGTTAAATTGAGGTTTTTTAAACCGAATTACAAAAAAACTCTGCAAGATTTTGAATTCCTTCGGATCAAACACATGTTATCTGCTAGTTTGGTTCTATAGCCACTTATTGTACAATATGTTACACACATTATTTAAGTTATAAATATACATAACATACCGTAATTGGACAAGCCGGAAACAAACACTATAGCTTATTGATCTAATATCGCCGGCCAGAAAAGGCTGGCGGTAATGCGGGGGTATGAAACGGTCCATGTCGTTTCTTCGGCAGAGTGAGACTACTGGTCTTTAGTCTATATACCAGCCCGGTGAGACTTCTTATGGGCAGGATCGAAATAAGTGTCGTCAGACCTCCAGACTATTCACTCAAGTTATCGCTATCGTGTATGTGTCAATATTACACCTACGTAGTTATTTGTACAAAGTGAGTGTGTTTACTAACGCAGGCGAACGTGTTTTGACTGTGTTTGTCTGTTTTTACTTTAACTACCGGTCGATTGCAGAAAGTATCATCTAACTGGCACGTACAGTTTATTTTATATTTCTACCTCACTTCCCTGCTTGTAGTCAAATGGAATCGTTCAACCAACCTCGCCCTATGATGAAAATGGCTGAGAGTGATTATTAATTTAATTTTTTTTTGTTGTTTGTTTGTTTTCAAATTGTTTATAAAAAAAGGTACCTTTTCGTTAACTTTGATTAATAGATTGTATCTTTATTATTATACAAATCATCAAATTATTAGTATCTAAACTAGCAAAAATTTTTCGTAGAGAAACTGTATGTCTGGGTAAATTTTTACAAGAGACAAAAAAGTTTCAACGTGAAGTCAGCTAGTGTCAGAGAAATAATTTAAGTCGTTATACGGGGGGGGGGGGGGGGGGGTAACAAAAAGAGGAACTTTTAATAACCAATCACACGCACTTTTTTGAAGGTATTAAAAAAATATTGCGCATACGTCAAAACACGCTATTAATAGTGGTCATTTTTAGTTAGTGAATTTCGATAAAGGCGTTTAGAAATTATTTCGAAAAACAAAATAAATAAACTTTAGCGCCCTGTAGCGGCAAAGCGAAGCAACATTGCATATAGGTAAGTTTGCCTAGATCGCCTTATTTTTTGTTAAGGAATTTGTGGTGAAGCGTTGTATAGTCATTTCAAAGACACCCTGTATAATAGAAGAGATTTTATTTCCATCGCTAGACACAGGTACAATATGGCGTGATGTGGTGGAAATGCACTATTTGTTCGTTATGACTCATCGACTCCTGTTTGTCCTTAAGTGTAAATCCAAACTTGTATTTTGTTATTCTGCATGGCAATTTTGACGTGCTTTAGCACAGGTTTTTTACAACGTACATTATTTATTGATCATAGTTTGTAGAAGCAATAATAAATTATAATATAAATTTGTTTCTCCGGTTGTAAAACGCGTTCGAAAAACAAAATATACTCACGTAACCCGTGTTTTCGAACCATTAAATTAGAATATTGAAGCGTTGCTGAAAACATTGATTTCAATCGCTATGGATAGTCGGAATCGGTTATTAGGATGGTATTTATTTCAATTACTTCACTAATGTTTACAATTCATCGTGCTTATATAATTATTTAATGCAAATGGATATAAATTAGAGCGTCTTTTCTTTTAATTAAAAATTAATAACCCTATTTCGTACGAGGGTTACCTAATAAGCAGTGCCGGATTAGCCAATAAGCACCTCCCGACGCGGCCCGTTCCGGGCATTCCGAGTCTGCTGGGTTGTCAGGTATGATGGACCCGCCGGGTCTACCGATCCTGCCGGGCCTGCCGAACTATTTGATTTTGGTTGCGGGGCCGGAACGGGCTGCGTCGCAATGTTTCTACTCGGGCGATAACGCTGAAACGAACGGAGATATCGAGCTGCGGTTTTAATATTTGTTCTAGCAAATTTAATCTATTTTTCGATTATGGTACCATAATTATACCGTATGATTTATTTTTTCGGAGTAAAATCAAAAAATGTGTTATTATTACAAATTGCGCCCTCTGGCATTTTTTTTGAGAACTATTATGGACAACTAAATACGATTGGTGAAAGTGCATACATTTCTCTTCCAAACAGTCTTTAGGTTGCTAAAATCGGATAAGTCGTTTATAATTTACAGTGATTTAACTGATTACACATTCAACCGCTTCCCCCCCTTTTATTAAAGTCGGTACGCCAATGAGCATAAGACCAAAATGATGCATAATTGTTTAAGTTTTTCAATGGTGTGATCAAAGATATACCTTAATGTGGAATTTTCGGAGATATGTAAACTTTTAAAGTTTACTTTTCAATTACGCCCTCTTGCGGCAAAATGCGGAACTTATTTCCAGGATTTTCTCATGACCACTTTAGTTATAATTTTTTTTTTTCCTGAGTTTCTATGCCCAGTAGTTTCCGAGATACGGCCGAGAGCCATTCTTAGTGGGACACCCGGTACACTATTTTTCCTACACCAACAAAGAATTATTAAAAAAGCCTTTGATTTGTGAAAAAAAAATATCAACACCAGTGTTGAAATTAACATACTTAGGATTATATTCCACTTAATATCTGGTTTCATAGTTTATCAATAGGCTTTTCTATTTGTAGTTTAACTTTTTCATTTTTTCATATTTTATATATCATAGGAAGAACTAATCCTGGATTGACTTTTAGATTAACCAGAATGAAAAATGTTAAATTTAATTAAGGAAAGATACATTATACATAAATTTAAAAAATCCACCCAACAAGGAAGATTTCAATTCAAAATAATTCTATAAATTATTTAATGTTTTTATAAAAAAAATGTCAAATACTCCTGATGGGATTTGAACCTGTGACGTTGCGATCTATAGGCTAGAGCTCTATTATCTACGCTCTCACTACCGATAAACATTTGTTGTTTAATACATGATACTCTCTTCAACGCGATTTGTTTTTTCTGGTAATAGATTTTCCAGTATACCTATTATTAAAAAATTTTATAATTTCAGATGGCATATTTTCCCACTCTAATTCTGAATCAATCGACAAATACACGATAAATAAGTTAAACACTTTACAATTACTGCTTTCTAAAATTTGTTCTTTTTAATAAATAGGGGTTGTGTTGAAATATTTTTTTTCAACGCGCATGTGATATAGGGCGCTATCTAGCCAAATTAACCGTGCTTTTTTTTCTCAGTTTCATAGATTGTAGAAAAAAATTAAAACTTGTACAATATTTTATTGTTAAAATTTTAATGGTATTTTAACAATAAAAAGTTTTTGTAAAAGCTACCCATTGTTTAAACTGAAAAATTGAAAGGAACATACGTCATTCTCGGTTCCATTTGAATAAAACAATCGAAAACTGCCATGCAGGCAAACCAACGGATACATGTAAACGAAAATCGGCATAACTTTAATTTGGTGCAGGTCAAATTCTATTTTTGCCGGTCCTTTTTCTATACAATATACGGATAACAGAGCAGTTTTTTTAGTTTCATCGCTCATTGTACTAATTTAATAATGGTGTAAACATTTTTTATGAGGACAGGGTACACTGAAAAAACTAATCTACATATATGCATAGGTACATATTCTTAAGTTACCAGCTCCATGCCAAATTATATCTATATACAGGGTGTTCCAGATAAGGATGCACTTTACAGGGACATCGGAAACCATATAGAAGATACAGAGATGGTTAAATTAGAAAAAAGTTTAGCCTTAATAAATTCTGCAAAATTGTGTTCTCAAATTTAAACAACTCCGAATGCTTCGAAGATATTTGTGCAAATCCAAATTTTCGCAATTTTATTACTATTTTTTCGGACATTATTTGAAAAGATATGTTAAAAGAAAGTGTACAATTCTCGTTACCATTTTTTCTCCTCTAAAAGTTGGTGTAATTAAATTTTTAATCCAACGTATCATTTTTTCAAAGCCATCAACAACTTTGATTTTTAAATTATTCCCTTTTTTTCTCATGAAATGACACCTAGTATTAATAACACGTTTCGGATATAAAAATCCATTATCAATAAGAATAAGGGCAAATTTATCTAATTTTAAATATCAGAAACCTAATCTACTTTTCATCTGGCTTAACTGTACAGTAAGCTGTGACAAGTTTGTAGTTTATTTAAATAAACATTATGGACCATTGTTCAAGAGAAGAAAAATTGAATATGATTGGTGGTTGTCCAGAATCAAAAAATAATTTCTAGTTGGCTTTGAAAACAAAATAAAGTTTATAGATACAAGAAGAATTTGAACTTATTCTTATTGATAATGGATTTTTTAGTCCGAGAGGTGTTATTATTACAATGGAATATAAGGAAGGAGGGAATTTAAACATATTAAAAGAAAATTTCCCGACTATTCAAAAAAGAAAAGTTAATGATAATTTTGAAAAAATGAAACGTTGAATTAAAAATCTAATTACACCAACTTGTACTGGAGAAAAAATGATAATGAGAATGTATACTTTATTTGAACATAATTACATAGAGTCGGAAACGAATAAAAAATCGTGAAAATTCGGTTTTGCCCAAATATCTTCGGAAGGATTCGGAGTTTTTCAAAAAGACAATGTTGCAGAATTTAATAGGACGCAACTTATTATTTCTAATTTAACAATCTCTGTATATTATATGGTTTACGAGATCCCTATACAATGCAGTCTTATCTGGGATACTCTGTATATACAAGGTGATTCCTAAGTTGATACTTCTTTTTAGCTATGTATAGAAGGCATTAAAATAAACAACATTTTCCAATACCTTTTTTCGAAAAACTTAAAAATAACCGAGTTACAGAAGTAAAAAATCTAAGTGAGGGCCTGATAATCAAAACGTGGCCCTTTACTTTATATTATTTTTCTCAGTTTTTTGTATTGTTAGTCATGCATTTTACGGATCGGTCGTCAGTTATTTATTTTGGCAATTCGCTGCGCGGTGTGGTTTTCTGAAGCAAATTAATTTTAATAAATTGGTGAAAATAGTAAAATTTGAAAACAATGAACTAATTACGGTGCTAATTTATTGTGAGTGTCGTAAAAGTGCGGATGTTACACCGAGAAATTTTCTTAATGTTATTCAACGGGCAAGTAAGGCAGAACCGTGTTTGATTTGTAGGGTAATAAATGAATGCAAGTACTTTATTTTTGGGTTTTTTAAAAAATGGTGTTTGAAAATGTTGTTCATGTTATTTTAATGCCTTCTATACGCACCTAAAAAAGAAGTATCAACTTAGGAATCACCCTGTATAAAAAACATAGCGTTCTTTTCAAGCGAATCCTGTCTATGTTTAATAATGGATTTTAAAAAACTTTTTAAATTTTGACTCTACAAATACTGGAGAATCAAAGAAAGTTATTTAAAAAAAAATAATAATTTTCAATTTTTTTTAGAATACAATGAAGATTAGTATCTAATTTTTTTTAGGGGTTTCGTTATCTTTTGTCTCAATTCTGCATGAAAATAACTTTCACACACACATTTTTATTGGTGAAAAAAAAATCTATCCATATACCATTATCAGGGACGGCAGTAGAGTTTTGAACTTGCATTGTCTTTATTTGTTTAGAATCACTACGTTTCAACTGGCAAGCATGGTGAATATTAACCTGAAGACGACTGGAGACAAGAAACGTCATTGTCTCCAACCTTTAAATAGACACCATTATCAGGGATAGCACGAAAACCTAAGATGGTATTTACCAAAATGCGTAGATGGCGAAGGACAAAATTCCTTTCTCATTCGGTGTTTTCTTATAGTTAAACATAATAAGTAATTGTCATAATACACTGCATTTATTGTAAAAGTTGCTTTGTTTTTAAATCTGCTGCGGTATACAGCGTGTCCAGAAACCATCTTAACATACGGGAAACTTTTTTATTTTAGACTTTACGAAAAAAAGTGATTCTTCATAAAAAGTTCTGCATGGCCTAAAACCTAAAATCCAACTATCAGATATTAAATTCTTCCAGGCGTATACGAGGTAAGTCAAAAAATATGAATTTGACTTTAAAGTAAAGTACCTTTATTTTTGATAATATCGAAAATTGTTATTAAAAAAAGTCGATCAGAACTAAAAACTACGTTTAAATATGAAATTACGCCTATTTACAAGATTTTAAAAAGCGGTATTCATTCTCGTTTAGTAAGTCCAGCACGCCTTGGAAAACTAAATGAAACCATGACAACTAATTATTTTATTTGTCAAGGCGGACAGTTTCCTTTTAATTAAATATGGTGCTTAAATTTACAATCGAGGAAAAAGTTGAAATAGTGTTAATTGTTGGAGACCACTACAAGACTAACGGTTGGAGATTTTTTTTTAATAAATTTAAAAATTCCGGATCTGTAAAGGTGGATTTATAATCGCCGTAACGTAAGCCGTAAGACGTAAGCAGTAGTCCGTAAGACGTAAGAATTAAGCCGCAACAAGAAACCCATTTATAGATCAAATTAGTTAAGAAGTAACAGAACAAATAGTTAGGTTATAATTTAATGTTTTGCTTTTGGTTAAAAACTCTTGTTTCAAAATAGGAGCTGTTGTGTCTCAAAGTCGGTCTTTTTTACAAAGTTTCGTACAAGAAAATTAAATTTTAAAACTCAAAACAACTGTAAATCAAAAGAAAATGCCTGACAGTTCATTGCGGTTATGTTCGAGTATGACCGATCCCGGCTGAAGCCGTAAGACGTAACATAAGGAATGAAAATAAACCATTTCCTTACTGCTTACGGTTTGGTCTTAACTCTTACTGCTTAAGTTTTTTGAACTATAAATGAATGTGTTACTAATCATATGTTTATTTTTCTTACGGCATACGTTACTTCTTACGGCTTACGTTACGGCGACTATAAATCCACCTTAAGTAATAAATTTTCTGACAAGCATCAGGTTTGGCGTACGTACGAAGATACCCAATTGAATGTTTTGCTAGCTGTCGTGGAAAATCCTAAAATCTCATTGAGAAATATTTCACAAACTGTTCCACGACCTGTTACAAAGTCCACTGCCCAAGTTATTTTAAGGAAAAATAATTTTTACCCATACAAACCAAAATTTCTTCACAAACTGCAGCCTAGAGATTTTGATTCACGATTTTTGTTTTGCTCTTGGTTTCAAGGTGAGGTAAAAGATGACCCACTATTCGCAAGAAAAATATTGTTTTCAGATGAGGCGATGTTTACCTCAAATGGAGTAGTGTGTTCTCAAAACTGTAGGTGGTGGAGTGATGAGAATCTCCATTTTGTAATTGAGTGTCGTGACCAGTATTCTTTCAAGACAAATGTTTGGTGCGGCGTTATTAGGAACCAAATTGTAGGGCCGTACTTTTTTCGAGAAAATATTACCGGTGAAATTTACTTGAACTTTTTGGACACGGAATTATTTGAATTTTTTCATGGACTACCAATGAATATAAAACAAACACTTTGGTTCCAACATGACGGCGCTCCATGCCACAGCTCTGCAAGAGTGACAGAATTTTTAAACCGGACATTTCCACAGAAATGGATTGGAAGAAGATCAGAATTTGCTTGGCCACCAAGGTCACCTAATCTAACACCTCTGGATTTTTCGTATGGGGATTTTTAAAACAAAAAGTATATACCCACAGACCTTTTGAGAACATAGACCATTTAGAGAGAATTATCAGAGAATGTGTCCAAGAAATTTCCTCTCAGATGGTTAGAAATGCAGTAATGGAATTTTCATGACGTTCAACCGTTTGTATGGAAAAAAACGGTGGTCATGTTGAAGCTTAGTGTAGTATTTCATTATTGTACTTTGTAATTAAAATTATTAAATATAGTTTTCCAATTATGGTATTAATATTATTGACTTTCTGAACACCCCGTATGTGCTGGCTCAAAACTTTTGATTTGAATGTTATTTTATCAACAAGCAGAACTTTTTATGAAGAATAATTTTTTTTCGTAAAGTTAAAATAAAAAAGTTTTCCATATGTTAAGATGGTTTCTGGACTCGCTGTATATTTAACTCCGCCCCCCTGGCTAACATCCCTTTTCACGAACTTAGCATGTAACTAACTTACAGTTATTTATTTTGGGCTTTCATATTTTGCACGTAAAACCGTTTTTTACTACAATATAATAATATTTAATAATTAACTTTTATCGTCAGGAATAAAATTAAGCAAGACACAATAGAAGCAATTTAACCATTCTATATAAGCTAATTTTATTAAAGCCAATTTCAATAAAATACATTATTTTTCAAATTTTATTTAAAGTTGATTTATTTAAAACGTTAAATTTGTTATTATAGTACAATTTTTCAGGCGCGGCAATGGCGGATCTAGGCTGAAGTTAAGGGAGGGGGGCTCTAGTTTTCATGGACGGACGATAACAGTTTGTGACTTTATAACAACCCTTAATATTCAACTGGTGAGGCTTTTAACAAGGCGACGCAGGCAATTCTTTTTTTTAGTAACTTTTTTATTCGCCCCTTCTCCGCAAAATTCTGGATCCGCCACTGTGTGATTAATATTAAATTGGTTAAAATCAATCTTCATTATGAATATTTACTTTTTCTTGAAAACGTGAGGATAATTTCTCTATGAAAAAGCTTAATACTTTTCGATAGACAATTAAATTTGATATCAGATTCTGTTGCCGACATAAAGTACAGGATGTTACATTTAAAATAAACGAGTTATTACCATTTCAAATTTATAATTATTTAGTCGTATTTTTTGGACACCCTGTATAAGTTAGTGAATTTTTCATAAGTGTAACATAAAACTTAATCAATTGGCAGACTATAGTTTGAATTTGGTTTAAAAAGACAAATAATTAAAATTATTTTTACAAAATGCGAAATATTTCAAAAATCGTAAGATTTAAGTTTGATACACCATAATGAAACTTACTTTTATTTTGATCGTGGAAACCAAAAACAAAATAATACACAGGGCATTCCATTTAAAAAAAAAATTTTGATATGTTTCGTGTTTTTGGGATAACCTGTACAGGGTGTCCCAAATCCGATGCTTAATATGGGTATCTCAGAAACTATAAGAGATATACAGCATCGGTCAAACGGGGGCAAAGTTGAAGAATTTTGGGCCCAGTAATATCGTAAAAAAAAACTTAGCTTTATTTTTTACTTTTTAAAATATTGGAAAAAAATAAAATTTTGTTGTTTTGTTTTTTTAATTTATCTGACTTAATTTAACCGCTACAGAAAAACAAATAATATAATATTGTTGTTTTAGCTTTATATTACCGTCTTTTTAGAGTTTCAGTACAATGTTTCGTTTTTGTGGAACTATTATCAACCTTAATTTTTAAATACGGACCTGCATTTTTTTATTTTACTTTTTGAAATATCTTTAATCCCTAAATTTAATCATGTATCATAATTTCTAGACGTTTTGATGTCATCTTTAAATTATCAAGAATTTGACAATTAGTTTTAAATAAATACGGCTCTGGTGTCAGTTACTTAACAGTTTTTACCAAATAGAACATGCAAACGTATATAATATAAAAAATTCAGGTTCGTATTAAAAAAATTAAAGTTGACAACAGTTCCACAAAAACGAAACTTTATACCGTAATTCTGAAAAGACCGTAGTATAAAGCTAAAGAAGTTGCTTTAATAATGTTGTATTTGTTTTTCTGTAGCGGTTAAAATAAGTCTCGATAAATTACAAAAACTCAAAATTTTAGTTTTTATCCAATATTTTATAAAGTAAATAATAAAGCTCAAATTTTTTTTAACGATAGTACTGGGCACAAATTTCCCCAACTTTTTCCCCATTAGACCTATGCTGTATCTTTTACACTCTTAAAAATGAATTGGTATTTGGTACTAATTTTTATTTGTTCTCGTGTTTACGTTACCAAAAATAACTATTTTTAGTTAGGAAAACAAAAAAGATTTTTTTCTTGGTTATAGTTACCAAAAAATGATGCCATCAGAACAAAGAAAATATCTTGTTTTCATATTAGTTGGCAGAAATAAAATATTTTGTTTAGCTGAATTTTACTCTGTATATATCATATTTAAATGTTACATCAAGGTTCCTACAAACTTGTATTTATCAATTAAGTTTGTTGTAATAACACATTATGAATTTGTAGTCCCTATCATTTTGTTAACTTTGATTAAGATACATTTTTAGTTACCAGAACTAACTTTTCTTTTGAAGTAATATTATTCTTCATATGTATAACTAACGGCTACGTTGTACGCACTTTACAACAGAGACTTGCCGCCCTTGACCGATGGGTGACATCATTCTAACCAGGACTGTCAGGAGGTTATGTTTATGTTAGGGTGCTTTTGCGGTTCCTCGTCCATTTTTTCGTGTTATTAAGGCAATAATTGGCCATTTTTATGGCCGTGTGGACAATGGATGTGACAATATTTGGTGTAATTTATTTGTGTTTATTGTCTTTCTTGTGTACGTTCTTATTGGCAAAAGGAAGTTAAATCATAAGTAAGTAAACATTTTATTTTTTATCATTGCAGTTGTACATTAGAAAGTTTAAATGAGCTTTAAATTGTTTTTTGTTTTATGTTCCATTTCTATAAAAGAACGTCATATATTATATTGATGACTTTTTAATCTGACCAAGTACAACAAATTTCATATAGCTGTATATTTTAAATAGAAAGCCCAGGGGATTTTTTGTTTTTTAATAATGGCAGTTGCAGATAGGAAAATTTAAATAAGAACAATTCAGTCTATAAGCAATTGAACAACCCAAAAGGTTGAATAAAATAAGTTAAAAATCTAGTATTTCTGTTTTGTATTGCATAAGTATGTATAACTATAAACATGAGAGAACAAGTACATTGGAAATAATTTTTTTTAAAGAAACCATAATATCCCTGATAATTTATTCCAATTAGTTTACGCATACCTAATAGAGTAGTAATACCAAGGCATTTTTTTATTTAAATGGGGACCTAGGAAGGAATATTTTTCGTTACTAAGTGTAAATTACATATGACATTTTATTTAGAAATGAAAGAGACTTTTTTTAAAGTCATTTCTATCAAATCAACTTGCTAATTTTGCCATGCGTTATAAGCAGTTCATTCAAACTTTCTAAGGTGCAACTGCAATGATAAAAATATAAAATTTTTACTTATTTATGATTCAACTTCTTTCTTACAATTAAAGAGTACAGAAAAGATAATAATAATAATAAACACAATGTTGTGACTACATACGTAATTGTTACTCTATGAAAATTTCAAGTTTTGTAGATTGCATCATTAACAAAAACAATTTTTGCTTAAAAAAAATTTCAATTTTCCATATTTACATATTAGTTGTGACAACTAATTTTAGAAGCTGGAGTATCATATAAATTTAGTTATCCGTATATAAAATTTCATTGTGACAACTAAAATTTGTAGGTTGGGTTGGATAATGTTATTAATTAGTTCAACAGTTCAATAACGACAATTTTTTTTTGGTTGTAACAACTAATTATTGGGATGATCCGATTTCACGAAAATAAATAGTTGTCAGAACCAAATTTTAGTAATCCATACCATGTTATTTCTAAGAGTGTATAATTTCCGAGATACCCATGATGAACATTGCATTTGGTACACCCTGTATGTGTATATTATACAAATAATTGTTAAGTGTACATCCATCTGGCCTTCATCCACCCTGACATTTTTTTTATTACAAACAATATAACCATAGTATGTCGTGTCGAATAGAGTAAATAGTCCTGTATAATATTTTACTTAAATTTTATAATACAATTCTATACCTAATTTATTTAAAAAAATAGTAATCCTGATTTTCTATACATAAGTAATAACACTTCTAGGCTATTGTTCCACGATTTATTTCTAACATTCACCTACAGTATTTATGTTATGATATTTTTTTATACATTAACCTTAATTAAAATAAAATTTTAATTACAACCCTCTAAATAATTTGGCTGCGGTTTCAAGCATACTGCAACTAGTTTAATTACGTCTACAATTAAAATTTCACCGATAAAAGCCCTCGAAATATAATTAATTCTAAAAGACGAATAATTTAAGGCAAAGATTTATTGAAAACGCAATGAATGGGACTGCCTTAAGACAATTTTATACAATAATAACATAATAGAATATCCCCTATCAAATTATTTTCTAAGAAATATTTCTTAAAGTAATTATTAAAAAATTGTGCCTGGTATATCTTTTTAACACTGCATTAAGATCAATTTTGTGAAAAATTTATTAATTTAAAATAGAAATAATAATAGAAAACATTTTCTCTACTTTATTTTTAAAAACACGACATTGTATATGGAATGGATCGGCACCGCCAGTGGGCTACACGGCGCGGTCTATATTTGAATCTACAAACCCGTAGAAAAAATTTTAGTGAAGCGTAAAGTTTCCTATACTGGTGTTTGTTGATCACCGTACTTTGATTTATTAGTTCTATGTTTTCACGTTAGATGGCTATATCTTTTTCCTACGACCACCTATGAAAATGGGAAAAAAGGCACGGTTAACTTGGCTCGAAAGCGCCGAATATATAAATATTTCAACTCTAGAGTGGAAACACAAGGCACACTATTTAATTTAAGCATATGATGCCAATTTGACAGACCACACCTATTTATTAAAAAGAACAAATTTTAGAAAGCAGTTTAGCTTATTTATCACGTATTTGTCGAGTGATTCAGAATTAGAGTGTGAAAATACGCCATCTGAAATTATAAAAAATGTTAATAATATACTGGTAAATCTATTACCAGTCAAAACACGCCCCACTGAAGAAAATGTCATATATTAAACTTAAGCAGAAAATGTTTATGGGTCGCCATAGCGTAGACACTAGAGCCATAACCTACGGATCGAAAGATCACAGGTTCAAATCCTATCAGGAGCACTTGACTTTTTTTTATGAAAACATTAAATAATTTATAGAATTATTTTGAATTGAAATCTTCCTTGTTGGGTGAATTTTTTTAATTTATGTTTAATGCATCTTTCCTTGATTAAATAAAAAAAATCATTCAAGAAGGAAGATTTCAATTCAAAATAATTTTATAATTTATTTAATGTTTGTATGAAAAAAAGTCAAGTACTCCTGATGGGATTTGAACCTGTGACCTTTCGATCTATTAAATTGGCATCATATGTTTAAATTAAATAGTGTGCCTTGTATTTCCACTCTAGAGTTGAAATATTTTTTTTCAACTCTAGAGTTGAAATATTTTTTTCACAAATCAAAGGCTTTTTTAATAATTCTTTGTGGTCGTAGGAAAAATAGTGTACATTACTCGTGTGAAAGTGATTATTTGAAAACTCGGAGAATTTCCACACTCGGCTGACGCCTCGTGCTAAATATCTCCTCGTTTGAAAAGTATTACTTTCATCACTTGTTATGTAATATACTATTGCATTGAGTTGATTCCTACTGATGGCGTTACTGGGTTTTCATCGCGGTTTTTATTTCTTAAAAATGCCTTGAAAGAACAGTCTCGCTGTACTTGGAGTTGCTTACAGGTTATGGCTTTCTGATGAGTTCTAACAAGAATGAAGCAGCCTGTCATTGTCTACCTGTGCCCCAGGGAACCAATTACCGTTGGCGTCCCTGTGTACTTTAATGCAAAAGATAGATGCACCACTTTGTCCGCCTGCCGCTAAAAAACTTTTTTCTATTTACTTATACGGACGCTAAACCCTCTACTTTATTTTTAGAAACAATAATCTTTTTGATGGTAATGTAGAGAATTAACTCTTCGTTACTACCATTAAATTGTATTTTGACAAAAGTATTGTTCTTGTAAATAAAATTGGAACAAATGAGTTTTAAAATAATTTAAAACTCATGTTCCACAAAATGTCTTGCCACGTTAAGAACCCTATCCCTATACTCCTTTTTTTGCATTACTTTTTTTGATGCATTGAGGTCGTCATCTTTTCCAAACTCAGGAGCATCTTCTTTATCGACTAAAGCAAAATATGTTATTAATGGATTTAACATAGCACCGTACGTAGAATATTTTTGAAAATGAAGAATCAAGTCAGAGAATGGAAATAATTTCTCTGGATCACTTCCAAATATCTTTAACTGATTCGACAAGTGATGATAGTAATCATGTAGTAGTTCTTTAAAATGTTTCAATTCTTTCGCCGATGCAGCCGCATAAATAAAATAAGATAAGTCAAAAGCTGGACTGTGGGTAAATGATAACTGAAAATCCAACATAGCTACATTGGTACAGCGTGTGTCCTAAAATAAAATAAGATAATTAGAATCGGCTAAAACAGATAAATAATGTTGTTTTTATTAAAATGAATTAACATATTTATCGCTTTTTTGAATCTTTAGAATGGGTTGCAGTGGCGTATTTAGCCAAGGAGCTCGGGTCTAAAAGTCTAATTGCAACCTTATTTTTCTGCTCACGCTTGAACTCTTACTTTAAATTTTCAAATAATGCATTCTTCGCTAAGGTTACAAAGGTCTTGTAGGAAACGTTTAGTTTTTAAAGTCTTCCTTCTTAAAGTTCTGTTTTTTATAGAGATTAAGGTTTCGGACGCATATTGTTTCAGTTATTGATTTTTAATGCAATTTTAAAGGAAAACAAAGTAAAAAGAATAATATTTTATAGTATTTTTTTATTATATACTAGTCTGTTCCGTTTTCCCTTTTTTAGAGCTATTTTAAATCAACAAAAATATAACCCAATGCAATAAAATATTTTTACAACAAAAACAATAAGGTATTTATTTTTAAAGAGAAAAATTAAAGTAAAAATTTTAATTGAAACATGGAAGAAGTGTGATAATTTATAATATAAAAAATAGTGTGGGTAGAAACGAGAATGCTTTATTATGAATATACAAAACAGTACTTAAAAAGAAGTATTTCAAAACCTAAGCATTTGCATCAAAAGTTGCTCTTAGATCTACGCTCCTAAAAAACATAATTCCTGAAAAAATCATCAATTTTGGCGTGGTGAGCGATATTAACTTTATCAAAAAAGACCGAGCCCGAAAAACGCTGGTTAGAGTCATACATACGTCTTATGTTAAAAGTTTGGATTGACACCAATATTCATATTTTTCACAAAAAATATAAAAAAATGTTTTTTTTTCAATAAAGAATAGGAATATCAAAAAAAATATTTACAATAGCAAATTTAATCCAACCATGCAGAGAGGTAATTATTTAATTTTCGAAATTTGATACTAGTTAGATACATTTTAAACGAACTTTGGGGGTGGTCCCAAAAAATTTGGGAGTCTGTAGTTTCTTCAGATGAGAAAACGTTGAAGTCCTGTAATAATGGAAAAGTCCGAGTATATAAACCCATAAACACAAGGTATGATGAAAGATATACGCACAAGACAAATCAAATTGGACGTTTTTCCGTAAATGTGTGGGGTTGGATTAGTGCTAGAGGACCAGGAGTTTGTCAATTTATGCAAGAGCGGCTAACTGCAGGAACATATTACAACATATTAAATAATGTTATGGTGCCATTGGTTGAAGCCATATTCGGTGATCAAAATCATATTTTCCAACAAGATAATGCTCCCATTCATACTGCCCAAATAGTAAAAGATTACTTTCGATAAAATAACATCCAAGTTTTACCATGGCCTTCGAAGAGCTCCGACCTCAACCCCCTAGAAAATGTCTGGGGATAAATGATCAAGTACATGTATAAACATGATTTTCATCCAAGAAATGAAAAAGAACTGCACCAGGGGATAAACGCAGCATGGAATAATATAACCCAAGAGTATACAAGAAGCTTAATCTTAAGTATGCCGCGTCGGTTACAAAAAGTAATTGAAAAGAACGGCGCAATGACCAAATATTAAACAGCTGCTTTTGTATATATTATTTTAGGATGTTGCATTTATCAATGTTTATTTTTTGTTTAAATTTTGTATTTTTACTGTTTTTCCACTTTTAGCTTTTGTTGTTTTTGGATTTTTTTATATTCAATATATAAATCGATAGTTGTTATACATACTCTGTTATTTTATTTAAAAACTTAAAAAATTGTCCATTTTTAAAAGGTAGGTAAATTATCTAAAGCACCTTTATTACAATACTTTTATTTCGCCACGTATATAGTTATTACCAAATTCATGGTAACGCCTAAAAAGTTAGGTGGCATAATTATAATATTTTCATAGTGACGACGATATCCACTTCTCGATATCCTTATAGACCAAGAGTTCTATCTGGGACTACTAATTCTTGTACTACTTTTTTTGATCGCAATGGAACCTCACAAAATATTTCGATCGACTTATTCTTTTCAATCTTCACCAATTTTTTTTCCTAGCCTACTAGTAAATTTATTCCAGTTTACACTCCCACCCTGTACAATAAATTAATAAACTAAAGTTTACTTGACAACCCACTTACTTCATGTCAAGACATAAAGAGAAAATTTCTGTAGTGTATTTTAAACTCTTTGTAAAAACTCACAATATTCTGTCTAGTCTTGAGAATAAAACCGTAGCATTTAAGTGGATGCGAACAATATTTCTAAATTTTTCTCCAAACTAACCAGCTCCATGCAAATGATATCTATATACAGGGTGCTACAAATTCGTGTGCGTATAAGGGGATCTCGAAAATGGTAAGAAATACGATGATGGTTAAATTGAGGCAAAGTTGCATATTTTGAGGCTTAATAATTTTGTTAAAAAAAATTATAAATATTCAGAATACTTTCGAAGATATCCAAAAACGAAATTTTTAGTTTAAAACACTATTTTATACGCGTTTTTTATGTTCTACAAGACGGCATTATTAATTTTCAAATTCGGCGTTTCGTTCTTTAGATACCAACCTGAAGTCAATTTTTTTAATACTGACCTGGAATTTTAAATACAGTTTTAGGGACTTCCAAGCTTTGGGATTTTAAAGGTTTTTAAAATTTTAATATTTTGTCATCTCATCACACACTTATTTAAATTTTCTTTTTATATCATTACGGCCCTGAACAACTAGAGCCAAACTAATAAAAAATATTTTTGACTTGAAGAATTTGTCCATTTTTACTCAGAGAGAGTGATGTTTTGTAAGAAAAAATACCCAAAGTCTCGGCCTCAAATATTTTTCAGTCTGTTTATTTTTGTTACATGTCTCGCCTGAAACTAGCATCATCAGACGATGAAAAAAAAATTAAAATTGATTTTGACACTAAAATAAGCGCATAACAGCAACATAACTAGACTAACACTCCAGTTACCTTTTTTCTTCCGGGAGCATTAATTTCTGTTTTACGGTATTGCGGTCTTGGTCTAAGGCAAAAACATTTTTTAAGTTAAGATTATGTTCTATTAATAAAATAATCGTTTAAAAAAAAACGCGATTTGTCATGGGAAAATTTAGCGCACTCAGATCTACTTAAATTATATTTTTTTTATTACTAACCTCATATTTAAATAAGAAGTTGTTATTCCAACAATCTGCGTGAAGTATAACCGACTGAGATTCTGTTTTTCTTAACAGTTCCAGCATTAAGTTTCTTGCAGATTTATTTCCAATTTTTTCTTTGTATCGTCTTAATAACTCTATCTCTTCCATTTCTTGTAAAATACCATATAGATGCTTCTGACTTATGTCAATCATTTTTCCAGTTTCACTTAAAATAAGATTTTCTAATGGACTTACTTTCCATATTTTTACCACATCTAAAATGTCTTCACATTTTTGATCTTTAAGAGCAAATGAAAGGGCATGCCATTCTGCATATGCTTTAAGAACCAACTTTATGTGATCCAAATTCATTGTTGTATATCGATCGTGCATTTTGTATCCAATAGCTTTTAAGTTTTCTAGAACAAGTACTTCTTCAGTTTCTGTAAATTTTGTGAGGTAACACTTTGGAACTGAAGCAAATGGTGGTACTTTTTTTTCTTGTTGAAATTTATGGTAAGATGGTATAATCTAAAAATATTTTCATATTATTAATAATAATAAACCTTATCTGCTTCCGGAATGGCCACCGTCTAATTTTTTTTTATCATGCAGGAGGTAACTAACTCATTGACCATTATTGATATCTTTCTCGGTAATATAATCTAAACGGTAATTTTCACAAAGTTAGGTAGATTAGAGGTAATAACCATTTTTAAAGCTTTCTTAGATCCAGTAACTGATTCACGGAAGGGGTTAAGAGGGTCCCCCCCCCCCAGGCCTTACAAGATGGGTGTTTTGTTTACGTCAGGTTTTTTTATACTTTGGGTTGTTAGTGGTTTTTTTTTGTTAGAAGTCACGGAAAGAAAAGTCTCTAGAACCTAAATACATTTTTTTTAAGTAATTGTTCTTGTCGCCGCCTCCCCTCCCCCCCCCCCCCAGGCTTTACAAGATGGATGTTTTGTTTAAGTCAGGTTTTTATTACTTTGGGTTGTTAGTGGTTTTTTTTTTGTTAGGAGTCACGAAAAGAAAGGTCTCTAGAACCTAAATAAATTTTTTTTAAGTAATTGTTTTTGTCTCCCCCCCCCCCTCCTCCAGCCAAATCCTGGATCCGCGAACTGAGTTAATTTATTTAAAACTTTTTAAATGGCCTGAAACTAATTTATTTAATAACTAGAGAGATTTTATTTATAGAATAGGTTTTACTTAAAGACTTTTCTTTTTCTCTGCAAAATGACGACCTATTTTCTCTTATCTAATCAACTTCGTAGAAATTACCATTTTCCTATGAAAATGAAAAAAAAAGGGCGGTTAATTTGCCTAGAAAGCGCCATGCGTGTTGTAAAAAAAGATTTCAACACTAGTGTTGAAATATCAAGGCGCACTATTTAATTTAAACATATGGTGCCAATTTAACAGACAATCCCTATTTATTAAAAAGAACAAATTTAAGAAAGCAGTAATTGAAAAGTGTTTAACTTTTTTATCATATATTTGTCGAGTAATTCAGAATTAGATATATACTATAATACACTGGAAAATTTATTACCAGAAATAATAAATCGCGCTAAAGAGAGTGTAATGTATTAAACAACAAATGTTTATCGGTAGAGATAGCGTAGAGAATAAAGCTCCAGCCTACAGATCGCAAGGTCACAGGTTCAAATCCCACCAGAATTATTTGACTTTTTTTTTATAAAAACATTGAATAATTTATAGAATTGTTTTGAATTGAAATGTTCCTTGTTGGGTGGATTTTTTAAATTTATGTTTATTGCATCTTTCCTTGATTAAATTTAAAATTTTTTATTCTGGTTAATCTAGAAGTCAATCCAGGATTAGTTCTTCCTATGATATATAAAATATGACAAAATTAAAAAGTTAAACTACAAATAAAGGAAAAGCCTATTGATAAACTATGAAACCAGATATTTTTTTTCCAAAACTAGTGTTGAAATTTTTTTTTCACAAATCAAAGGTTTTTTTAATAATTCTTGGTTGTCGTAGGAAAAATAGTGTCCATTACTCGTGTGAAAGTGATTATTCTGAAACTCGGAAAATTTCCGCACTCGACTGGCGCCTCGTGGTAAATAACTCCTCGTTTGGAAAGTATCACTTGTTATGTAAATGTTATTAAAAAGTAGACAGAGTCTAAATTATCACAACTGTGATTTGTCAGTAATATAGTGAAAAACCTTATTTTTATAACAATGTGGCCAACTCCTGAAAAATTGCCGGATTGGTGGAATATATTAAAATTCAAATACAGATGAATAATAGGTCGTTGCCTGTCTTAAAAGAGAAAAAGAAATTTTTACGCAAAGTGTTGTATTCGAGGAAAATTCTTAAGGACCGCTTGTAGTTGTGATGTGCTAAAAACTTTTCATTACTTTGTGCATTCGTGAAATTTTTCTTTTTGAATGGGAAGTTTTATATTATAAGGTTGCAACACTGTTCATCACTAACGAGAATAAAATATGAAATTTAATCGGGTTGGTTAACTGAGACAGCCCTACTTCCAATCACTTATATGTTTAAAAATAGCTAATATTCATATTATTATTGCTTTATCCATTTTTAATCAATTAAAATAGATGCCACGCATGAGTGGAAAATACCCAAAAGTGATGATGGACCATTAAAAACTAATACTTGGAGGGCATGTTATTTCAATATGAAATAATGGAAACCCTTATTGTATGCCTAATTCTTACCTTGTTATATATATCAATTTCTCTTTCAAATGCATCTCGAATCGGTATTTTTCCTCTAATATCTTTATTCTTTATTCCATATTTTATAACTAAATTATATTCCCTTTTTTCTCCATTAAAATTTTCCGCAGATATGTCCACAAATGCAATATCACTGGCGTAATGATCGCCCTTGTCGTCAACTCCATAAATTTTCAGGTCATATTTTTCTATATTGTCAATTTTTAGGGCTTCCGCGCTAACCCATCTACGTAGGTCGTTTAAGAGATCATCGCCAGTATTTGTTTCACTATTCATTACAGTTTTTTTTAAGGAAACAACAATTACTTGATATTTTATTCATTAGCAACTTACGACTAACATATCAGTTTGTTCAATTTAGCAAATACAAATTAATGAAAACATTATATAAGCTTCATAAAATTTAATCATATGAAGGTTACATCAATATGAATATGTTTTATTAATCATTACTCTATTGATACTTTAATAATAACAAGATTAGTGGACTGTGGGTAAGTGTAGCACATTTTAAGAATTATGGCTAGAAATAACATCATACAGCCACAGAGGTAGTGTACAGGGTATCCTTGAAACCTTGAAATGACTGTACAACGCTTCACCACAAATTCCTTAACCAAAAATAAGGCAATCTAGGCAAACTTACCTATAAGAAATGATGCTTTGTTTGGCCGCTACAGGGCGTTAAAGTTTCCAAATTAATATCGTTTTTCGTAATAATTCTTAACGCCCTTAGCGATTTCCACTAATTTTGGGACTAAGAATGACCACTACTAATAGCGTGTTTTGACGTTTTTTTATTACCTGCAAATTTAAAGATGGCATGTGACTGGTAAATAAAAGTTTGTCTTTTTGTTACCCCCGTATAAATGGCTTTAATTATTTCTCTGACACTAGCAGCTGTCTTCATGTTATAACTTTTTTTTCTCTTATAAAATTTTAGCCAGATATTCAGTTTTTCTACAAAAACATTATTTACGATACCTTGTAATCCATCATTGCTAACTACCAACTAGTTTGATTTTTATAACAATTGTACAAATTGTTCACCGTGTTCCTGATTACATAAATTAATTTTTTTCAAAAAATTAAACTGCACTTCGGGAATCGTATTGGGCTTGTTTTTAAAATAAACTTCCGCATTGATAGTTCTTTGCAATAACTCATCCTCCTCAGCGATGAAGGAAGCATACACTTTTGATTTAAGAGCACCCCCCAGAAAATAGTCCAGGGGCATTAGATCTGGGGATCTTAATGGTCAATTTTGAGAGTGCATCGATATATCTATTAGCATATCTTTCATTTAAAAATCTTCGTGCGTTGATACTAACATGGGATGGCGCCCATGATACAACTACAAGATGTATGATATCGCGCAGGTGGGCGTGACTTACGTGACGTCACACAGGGAGTAAAAACCGCCATATTACGATATTCTTCGTTGTTTACTTAATAATCCACCGACGGACTGACCTAAACCTAACCTACAAGAATAACTTATGTTAAACAGTAAAAACTGTTTAAAATAAAACAATTTTAAAATTAATATCTCGACAGGGCAAACCGCATTCAAAATAGGTGCCATCTAGTATCAAGTAGTGATAACAAAGACGAAGGCCTGATCCGATTGGAACGACAAAATAAAGCACGTGTAAATCCTCCAATCCCGGACGGTCTGAGGATCTGGCCCGCCACAACATTTCTGAATTCCTTATGCTTCAGTAAGAGATATATCATTATCTCTTTCGTAAGCGATGAACCTTCGATAAACAGTATGGCCATAAATAGAAATCGCCGGCGTTGGGTAGCGTGAAAGAATTTTCGCGGCGTCGGGGAGTTTTTGCAGCGTTAGGCGTTAAACATTAAAAGTTCATATTACTGCACAAAGGCCGTGTTTAACCGTTTAAAACGAATTCTACAGCTATTTTGTGGTACTTTCGGAGTAATTCTTATGCAAGCCGAAAAAAAACTACAAACCCTTTTTCCTTCTGTGCATTTCAGCAGAATAATTAATCAAAAGGCTATAGTTGAGAAAAATATATAGTTCATTTTTATTAATAAATATATCGCTTTGTGTCTGTTATTCTGCAAAAGGCCGATTGAGAGAAAGATATATATTCAAAGTGGTTTTGTGTTAATATAAGTAATGACCCAAATTGATAAATATGTTTCAGTGTAATTTGATCCATGAATTTGCCAACAAAATGAATATTTGTTTAACGGTTTTTTTATTATCTTTCTCACAAGTTCACGGCTAGCTAAAAATACAAGTTATGATGCCAATTTAAAAAATTATTTTAAATTTTTAGTATGAAGTTGGGAAGTTAAGTCGTAGAAATAATATACTGTACAACTCGAATGGGTTGTCCATATTGCGCTCGGAAGTTTCAGCACGACGCCGTACGGCTTCCTCGTGCGATTTGGATATCATATCCCTTCTGATCACCTGAAGACGACTGGAGATGCTTACCAGTTGAAACGTAGTGATTCTAAACAAAAAAGACAATGCAAGTCCAAAACTCCACTGCCGTTCATATCCCTTCTTGTTGTATAAACTACTATTATACCGTACAAAATAAGAAATACAGACCCGCATACAACCGTTACCTTATTAAAATGACAAAAAATTGTATACAAAAAACAAAAATTGTACCTACCTCAAAGGTTATTAAAAAACAATAATATCCGAAAACGCACCATACAACAATCATTTATCGAAAACGAGAGGGCATTATTTCTTGGTTAAAAATATAATTAAGATTCATCGGCCATGGGTTTCTGCAGCTCAGACTTGCTGGCGCTACCGACTATAAAACTGAAAATTCTCGCTCCATGATTAATGAGCTATATAGAAGCTAATTGGTACATATGATACGGAAATATGAAATATGAGCCTTTTATTTCAGTGCGAATATTCCGTTTTTGTCGATTGTTGTTTTGTAAAAATGGCCCCAATTTGACAGAAAATTATAACGTTATTATCGTGTTTCAATCACGATCGAAAGTTTAAATCCGAAGGATTGTGAATTTTCTATTTTGGTTTTGTACAATTTGCTTTATTCAGTGGGTTTTCGTCACAAAAAGGTAAACATTAAGCCACCAAAATAATATTTTTTATGTCAGAATATGACAGAGGACTAACAACGCATTCGCCATTTCGTTTTATGATCAATATTTCGTTACTTTTTCGTTCAATTATAATATGAATTTTTAACCGATTTTTTTTTTTAAATTTGATATTTTTTAAACATATACTGGAAAATTATTTAAAAAAATTGAATAATAAATTATAAATTTTTGGACCTATGGTGGGTTGCATAAAGATTTTTAACAATAAACTAACCAACAACTTTGACTGTAACATATAAATTACATTGGCAGCCAATATTTTCTCACAATCGAAGTTGTGAAAATAGTAGTTTTCCTACGAGCACCTATGAAAATGAAAAATAAAGCACGGTTAATTAGGCTAAAAAGCGCCGTAACTCACAAGCGTGTTGAAAAAAAATATTTTAACACTGGTGTAGCAATATCAAGGCACACTATTTAATTTAAACATATGGTGCCAATTGGACAGACCACACTGAGAAAAGCTTTAGCAAGAAATTCTTTGCTAAGATTATTTTGGCTGTAATATTAAATTTTTAACCTACGAAAGCAAAATGAATTTCTTATTGCAAAAGAAACAATTTACCTGAAAACTCTTTATACCCGTTACAAAAACCTTTGCTATTATAGAAAACTTACATTATGATAACAGCTAAGTAAGTCTTTATAAAAAAATATTTTCTAGGACGACTATTTGCTTTGCTGAGGAAGTAATGCAGTTTGCTGCTTTTGAAAAAAATCTTTATAGAGAAATCTTTTCTAGCGCTCTAAAGAGTTTTTAAAGGGGTAGCAAAATTTTTTGTTGGAATTGGGAAATTCGTAACTGTTCGGTTTGAATCGGATTATTTCGTGGTGACGAATTCAGTCTGATTGGGTCAATTTTTATATTGCGCACCAGTCGTCCCGTTCCTGTCTCCAGGTCTTCATGTCTTTAGGTCTTCATTTTATTTAAGATATTTAGATGCTTGTTCCTTCCTAAAGTAAAATCGTCGGCTGTTGTTGGTGATCATTACGACTCGACACTTTTGTCTCATTTTTTCCAATAAAAATTGTCTTGGCTTAAAAATGTTTCCAGTGTGCAGTGCTTTATTGGATCAATGACAGTGTAGATTTTTAATATCAGTGTTAAAAAACCAAAGGGATTTTAGTTTTATGTAAATTTTTTTATATTATGCGTTTGTTTATTTAATAATAATTTTTGTGTGAGTCAAGTTTTAGAGAAAAGAAAATTAGTAATTTTTTAGCAAATGCCATTCCTACTAAAAGTCCTCAAACTAAAAGATAACTTACCAAAGTTTTAAACATTTTTAAAAGAAGATTTTAAGAAATATCGCAAAAGTAAAATACTTTCTTTTTCTAAATAAAATACAATGTAATTATTATTTTACCTAATATTCAGGCTAGATGCAGAAACATATTTTTTCGGCATTCCCTTTTGGATATTTGTTTAAATTTAAAGTGAACAGATATTTTTTAATAAGATATGTTTTAACCACTCAAAGAAAAAAGCAGTAAAATATTATTGTTTTTTTAAGCAGCTAAAACTGAAACTATTTTTAGGTTATAAAGTGTTGTTTTCTATTGTATTAAATAATAAAGAGAAAAATAACTTTTTTTTAGTTTCAAATCGTTGAAAACATATTCAGACATGGGGAGTTGCATGATGTAAAATATGATGGAGTTACCTGAAAAATAAGCTTTATACTATGTTAAATTTTTGATATAGCATGGAACATATTATTTTTAATAACACAATTTTAAATGAAACAAATTTTTTTGAAACTTCCGTACCCAAAGTGAAAAAACTTGGTTTATATAAATGTGTTATTAGGCATAATAAGTTCTCTAGAGTATATTAAAAATTCAACAAAACCTACGGCTTATTTTTTGGGCCACCCCACATATTATAGCAAATAAGTGGTGCTGTCGTAATAAATCACTTTACTATTATAGCAATGCTAAGTTGCTACCTTAGCTAAAAAAGAGTATCTGAAGTAAGTAGGTACATTCTGACCCAGCAAAGTAACTTTCTTTAAATAAATAAAACAATCTTTCCAATATAGCAAAATGCTATGCTGATATTGAAAAAAAAAATTATGTTTCGAGAACAATGCGGATGGCGTAGAAAAGTATCTTTACTGTTCTAGCAAAGTCTCTTTATAGCCGATGGTCAGTTACTTTGCTAATACAACATTTTTGTTTACTTGAGCTAAGTGATCATTCTTTATAAAGTGACTTTATTACGACAGCAAAGAAATTACAGCCAAATGGATTTTACTGTCTCAGGTAGTTTTTCTTTTGTCCCCTATGTTAGCATTTTTCTTTATAAGCGGTATAAAGATTTTTATAAGGACAGCAAAAATCTTCTCTCAGTGCACCCCTATTTATTAAAAAGAGCAAATTTTAGAAAGCAGTGATTGTAAAGTGTTTACCTTATTTATCATGTATTTGTCGAGTGATTCAGAATTAGAGTGTAAAAATATGACATCTTAAATTATAAAAAATGTTAATAATATACTGGAAAATCATTTACCAGAAGAAACAAATCGCATTGAAGAGAGTGTCATGTATTAAACAAATCATTATCGGTAATAATAGCGTAGAGAATAGAGCTCTAGCCTACAGATCGCAAGGTCACAGGTTCAAATCGCACCAAGAGTATTTGACTTTTTTTTATAAAAACATTATACAATTTATTTATAGAATTATTTTGAATGGAAATCTTCCTTGTTGGGTGGAGTTTTTAAATTTATGTTTAATGCATCTTTCCTTGATTAAATTTAAAAATTTTGATTCTAGTTAATCTAGATGTCAATCCAGGTTTAGTTCTTCCTATAATATATTAAATATGAAAAAGTTAAACTACAAATAAAAAAGCTTATAGACAAACTATGAAACCAGATATTAGGTGGAACATAATCCTAAGTATGCTAATTTCAACACTAGTGTTGAAATATTTTTTTACAAAACAAAGGCTTTTTTAATAATTGTTTGTGGTCTTAAGAAAAATAGTGTAACTACATTGCTCCTGTGAAAGTCATTATTCTAAAACTCGGAGAATTTCCGCACTCGGCTGACGCCTTGTGCTAAATATCTCCTCGTTAAAAAAGTATTGTACAACAATAGTGAATATGATGTCTAGATCTCACGAGATAGTAAATTGCTCAAACTTCCGAGGACGATATAGACAATAGACTCGAGTTGAATAGTATTTTTTTTCTAAGACCAAACTTACGAACCTTAATGTTAGAAAATTTTAATAAATATTGCTGGCTGACGGGCTTGAATTCACGTTCACGACCATTGGTTCCAAGGTTCGACGCCTTGCCGCTTGAGCCACAGGATCATGTTAAAAATTATGGTAAAACCAACTCATACTACATGAAATTAATTTCCTTTGCACATTCAGCAGGTTGCATTATTGATAAAACTATTATAGATACGTATATAGTTTGATATATTAAACAAATTAATAACATATTGTACTATACAAAAATTATATTATTTAGTGTATTGAAAAAGAAGGCAGAGCTTCATTAAATACAACAAACTGCAATTGATCAGTACTTTATAAGGACGCCACTACGGAATCTAATTTTTATAACAATGTTGTCAACTAATAAGAAATTTCCGGATTCGTGAGAACACAGCACAGAAGAATGATAGGTCGGTCCTGTATCCAAAGGGAAAAGGAAAGTTTTTACTCACAGTGTTATATTCGTAGGATATTCTTTAGGATCACTTGTGGTTGTGATCAGCTAAAGAAACTATTTCCGTATTGTATGCATTTGTGGTATTTTTCTTTAAAAATAGGAAATTTTATTTTTAAAGGTTGCAATACTGTGCAGCACTGACATAAGGATATGAAATTTTGCCTTACAGTTAACTGGAATAGCCTGCTTTTCTTAATAGTAGATTCTGTAACGAGGTTGGAATGAAAATTTGATCCGACTGGAAAAAACCACGAGTATCGAATTTCCATTCTAACCGAGTAGCAGACTATATTTTCTCCACGACCAAAAATACTATTCGCAATATTTGTAATTTCAGGTGGAGTATTATCCAGTTCCATATCTGATTCATCCGATTTTTCACTCATATTTTGACTTGCACTAAAATTTGTCTGCTGACATTGACAGTTTCGAAATTCATGGCAACCTATGTCGTTTAGTACAATTACAGAATATTTATTCCGTATCTTGTTATGGAATGAAAATACACGCAAAACGCATATGAAGCAAGTGTTTCAGAATAAATATTCCAACTCAAGAGCGAGAATTTTTACATTCTATTATCAAAAATGATTTTGGAATTATTGCATTCAGTAATGGTCATGGAGAAAATAAATTCTCACATAGTAGTGTATAGGTTACTGGAACCGTCCGAAATCATATAACTAAAATTCGAAGAACTCGTCCATTTTTTACTCAAAGAGACCTGATATTTGATATTTTGTAAGAAAGATACTTTGTGTCTTTTTTTCTTAAAAAATATATAACTAAAAGTCAGTTTTACGCCTACCAGTGGGTCAACAATAGCCCCATCAATGCGAGTCCTAGCTAGTTCTAGAGATCTGTTAAATGTATATTAGTAATATATATTTAATCATGAAATGACATTTAAACCTTATTTTAATGAATAAAGAAATTTTGAAACTAACTAAAAAACTACGTATGTAGTCAAAGTTGATCTCTAGATCTTATTTTACAAATGACTACCTAATAGCTGTTTTTTTTCAAAATGAAAATATTTCAATAAATTTCCCCAGAAGAAGAAAATAAGAACAAAATTCACGAAATTTAGTTTTTTGCTTTTATTAATCCATTAATCAAATTTTTTTAAAATTAAAACTGTAATTAATTTCTACCCTAAAGCTTCAAAAGCACTGATGCGTAATAACATGTTAGAGAACTTCTCTACACACTTTACTTAGATGCAAAAACACAACTGTGTCAATTTAGAAAGGTATATATTAAATTAATTTTTATTTGGTAATTCTTGGGTTTACAAGGTTACACAAAAATAACTCATTTTAATGTAACGACGTTTCGTACGTTTTGTCGTACTTTTTCAAGCTTTATTCATCTAAAAATATAAAAGTGATAAATATAAAATACATGCACAATTTTTAAAATAACAAAAAACATGTTGTAACATTTTCCTATCATATACAATAATAGTCTTCGAAAATAGATAAAAATAAAATTTGACTAAAATAAGGAAACGTACCTTGGAGTTGCTTGTATTATGTTGAACTGAAGTTTTATTTTATGCGTTTAGCGAGGCTCCATATAAAAAAACAAAATAACAAACATCAAAAAAGATCAAAACCCGTTTATACGCAGGTACTATTTTTTAAAGTTTTCATATTGAATACAGGATGTTAATTAAGTTTTATTGCATCCTTGTCTTTTTTTATTTCAATCATTACTTTTATGGTTAGTTTTCGATAATTTGACTCTTGGGTTAAAATTTTGGTTTCATTAAAATTAAACGTATGATTCGATGTTGCATGTTTGTGGAGAGCAGTAGTGGCATTTTTTGTGTATTTGTGTCCTTTGAGTCGGTTGTTTAAAAGTTGTGTTGTCATACCTATATATTTCTTAGGACAATTTAAGCACGGGATGGAATATATAAGGTTGGATTCTTTATTTTTGGGTATTTGACTTATTACATTAAGACCCTTTAGCTTCAACATCTTTAATTGAAACACATTTTTTTTAAATATACATATTAGTTATTTACGATATAAGTGTTGTAAAGATTCATATTACAACACGAGATGTTAAAGTTGTCAAGCGAGGCGTCAGCCGAGTTTAATAAAACATCAAGTGTAGTAATATGAATTTACAACAAGAATATTGTACAAAATTTTATCTACTTTCATCTATGAATTAAAATATTTGGCAAAAATAAAAATGCACCTGTAAAAATGCACCTGCTATTAAGTTTACTAATCAAGTTTTTTATGTTACCTTTGGCATAGTTACTGTTTCGCATGGTTACTGTCGAAAATTTGTCAAACAAATTAAAAAATATAAAAAGCGTTTTTCAAAATGAGCGATTCTGATGGAAGTTTACCCTCTGATATAGAAGCAGCGGCAAACGAAGCGATCTCAAGATTAGTTCCGACAAAATCCAAGGCGCGATATGAGTTGGAGTATCAGAAGTTTGAAGATTGGTGCAAAGCTAACAAAATAAAGAAGATGTCTGAGAAAAACCTTTTGGGTTATTTTTCCGTAAAGCAACGCTCCCAGAAACCATCTACACTATGGACTCACTACTCAATGTTGAGAACTATGATTTCAGTCAAGAAAAATCAAAATATAAGCAGATTTTCTCAACTAATCGCATTTTTGAAATGAAGTTCAGAGGGTTACAAGGCCAAAAAGTCCAAAGTTTTCACAAAGGAAGACGTATGTAAGTTTCTTAGTACTGCAGATGATGAAACATATTTAGTTATGAAGGTTGTTATGATAATCGGCATTTTTGGGGCTTATCGGTGCGAAGAACTAGCTAAGCTAATGTTGGATCATATTGAACACAATGATTTGTATATAAAAATTGTGATTCCATTCTCGAAAACCAAAATTATGCGAGAATTTGTTATAACAGAAGGAAATGTGACAGGTGTCAACTGTTTAAGTATTTTTCGAAATTATGCTAAACTTCGTCCTCTTAATGCAACTCACAGGCGGTTTTTTGTATTCTATGGAAAAGGAAAATGCACCTCCCAGCCTGTCGGAATTAATAGTTTTGGAAGTATACCAAAAAAACAAAACTTGGATTGAATAATCCCGAAGGATACAGTGGACATTGTTTTAGGAGGTCCTCAGCCACCATTCTAGTTGATGGTGGTGCAGATATGCAGATGTTAAAGCGTCATGGGGGCTGGAAATTCTCTTCTACGGCAGAAAGCTACGTTGAGAATTATTTAGAAAATAAGAAACAAATAGCAAAAAAGATCAGGGGGTCAGACATGGATTTCATGATTGGAAATTCGAACGTCAAGGGCTCCATCACATCCACTTCTGGTATACAAATTTCTAACTGTAAAAAGTGTATTATTAATGTTTATAATAAACCTTAAGTGTTATACTTTAATTAATACTTGGTAATTAATTTTATAATTGTTAATGATAAATCATTCTTCTAAAAAGTGTGGTTTTATTTAACAGCACAATTTTAATAAAACCGTTTTTTCCATTACAGCACTAGTGCTGTAAAGGCATCTATTACAGCGCTTTACAAAACGATTTACAGAACTGTAAAATTTATATTACTAAATGAAAGTAGATAAATATATTTTGTCTTCCGAAATGTACGAACCCATTCCCTAAATTCAAATGACTAATAAATTAAAATACATCTCTACATTCCCTACAGCAAAAAATTGTATTTAATTTCAGCGATAAACTGCGCCATTGAAAGTAAGTGTGGTCAGCCAATTTTGTACAACTGTGCAGCATTCACAATAGAAATGGGGTTCATTTTCACCCAACAATTTCTCGTTTGAATTGAAACGTTATTTTTGCCTTGTTTTCGTTTAACTTTAATGACGCTACATGAGAAAAAAACTTTATCCACTCGTAAATCGTACTGTAGAGCGTGTTTGAAAATATTGACACCATTTGGAATATTTTTTATTTTAGAAAAAAACGTATTCTTTTTAAAAAGTTTAGCTTGCCTTAAAAAGTCCTAATCCAAAATAAAAACTGTAGATATAACGTACACAGTGGTCAAAAAATAATAAAATGTGCTAAAATGCTAAGCAGTGACGGCTCGTCAGGTGAAGTAGGTGAAGGGGCTCTTCACAAAAAAAAATAAAACCAGGAGCAAAGTTTTTCGACAATAAATGTACCAATACAGCTACCATTTCAGCCCTTAAAAAATAATCATGTTCGAATTAATAATATTAATTTAATCCGAATGTAGCTATGCATAATGGGGCAACGGTTAACTCTGATGGACTTTACCTTCCTTTAAAAACATCTTTATTCATTACATAGTTTTATTGTTGTCATTTTTCTCTACAGTAAATACATATAATTATATAAACGGTATAATATACACAGATACACAAATACAATATTTTTATTAGGTTCTGCTGGTCACGACTGACCAGGACATGCACCAAGACAAACGCCCTTGGTGTTGACCCACAAAGTAGAGATAAAAATTATTTTTATTGTTTTATAATCGACTAGTTCCAGTAACCCCTTATACTCCCATGAAAGAGTTTGTTTTAGCTTTCGCTTAGAAAATTTGTTGTGACACGATTGCTGTTTTACTAAATTTTACAATAATTATAAACACTCGTGCATTTTGGCGCGCCCCAGCAGAATATGTACCAATTAACTAGTTTTTGCTTTCAAATTACTTTTAACACGTAAAATTAAAGTTCTTCGAAATGACAAACGTTGTCAAATCGAATTTATTAATTTATCAATGTCAATAACAGGACACTTTAATTATAGTCTATTTCAGAAAGGTGTAGAGTAATAAAAGCTCATTAGGTATGCGAAGGGACTACAGAGTGATCCAACGAATATTTAACCCACTTTCATAATTTGACATGGATATATAATATAGTGCAGGTAGTACCACCCTGGTTTGGGTCATTACGGGTTTTTGTAATAACGAATATTGTAAGCTTCATGAAAATTTACTAGCCAAAAATATTTTTTCGGCTAGTTGTTTGCAAAATTACAGATATTTATTTTTTAAATTATTTATAATAAAAATAATTTCAGAACTATTATTTTCTTTTTGTTTTTGTTTTTGGTGTGGGACTACCAAGAGATGGCGCTAAGAACGCAACCCAAGAACGTTGATGCCATAGGCCTTAGTATAAAAATTTTAGTTTGTAATAGTATGAGCACCTATCCTGTAATGACGAAAACAACAGAGTTTGAAACTGGTCTGCAGGTGGTGATATGCTACCAATAGCAAAGTTTGACTTCAGGTGGTTTATAATTTATGTTTAATGCATTTCTTAAAAATTAGTCAATACAATCAATATTTGCTATATAAAGTGTACTTTTACAAAGAGCTTGTATTATTATGTACCTAAATACTTTACAAAATAACATGAAATCTACGGAAATTCCTATTAAGGGGAACAATTCGCTAGAGTTTAGAAAAAAATATTTTTGATGATGATGTACATAATATATAGTAAAACATAACCCAACTTATTTTTCTTTTAATAAGAAGATACTACTTGATATTGTTAATGTTTTTTGTCCTAGGGCGGAGACTTTCATTGGACAAATTCGTTAGAATGTTGGAAAAAAATATAAAAATGTTTGTGAAAAGTGCGAAAACAGGTGAATTGAGATGTTTTGTGGGTTTCATACTTACAAAAAAAATGTGTTTTTTAACCTTCTTTTTAAATAAAAAATATATTAAGATAAAAAACAATAGAACAGTCAATTTTATCTTTAAAAGGGCTTTTCAAAAAAGTATGACCAGTGGTATGTTCCCATTAAAAAGAATAAGTTGGGTTATGTTTCATCTCTTCAGAAGGTTTGAGAAACCAAATTTCTGTTATAAGTATGAAGGACACAAAATATCTCAATCGACATATTTTTGCATTTTTCATAAATATTTTTCTTAACTTTTTATTGAATTTCTTTTATTTAAAGTAATCACCCTGTATATTATGGTAATAAATTGCCAACGATAAATACTGTAATTATTTTTTCCTACGACCACCCATGAAAAAGAGAAAAAAAGCACGGTTAACCTGGCTCGAAAGCGCCGAATATCACACGCGTGTTGAAAGAAAATATTTCAACTCTAGAGTGGTAATACAAGGCACACTATTTAATTTAAACATAATGATGTCAATTTGACAGACCACCCCTATTTATTAAAAAGAACAAATTTTAGAATTCAGTAATTGTAAAGTGTTTTAACTTATTTTTCATGTATTTGTCGAGTGATTTAGAATTAGAGTGTGAAAATATGCCATGTGAAATTATAAAAAATGTTAATAAAAGAAAAAACAAGTCGCGCTGAAGAAAATGTCATATATTTAAACAACAAATGTTAACTGGTAGCCATGGACGCGATAGCGTAGACACTAAAGCTCTTGTCTACAGAACGGGAGGTCATAGGTTCAAATCCCATCAGGAGTATTTGACTTTTTTTTATAAAAACATTAAATAATTTATAGAATTATTTTGAATTGAAATCTTCCTTGTTGGGTGGATTTTTTAAATTTTGGTTTAATGTATATTTCCTTGAAAATTTTTCATTCTGGTTAATCTAGAAGTCAATCCAGTATTAGGTCTTCCTATGATATATAAAATATGAAAACATGAAAATGTTAAACTACAAATAAAGGCAAAGCCTATTGACAAACTATATGAAACCAGATATTAAGTGGAACATAATCCTAGGTATGCTAATTTCAACTCTAGAGTTGAAATATTTTTTTTCAACTCTAGAGTTGAAATATTTTATTTTACAAATCAAAGACTTTTTTAATAATTCTTTGGGGTCGTAGGAAAAATAGTGTACATTACTCGTGTGAAAGTGATTATTCTAAAACTCGAAGAATTTCCGCACTCGGCTGACGCCTCGTGCTAAATGTCTCCTCGTTTGAAAAGTATCACTTTCATCACTTGTTATGTAATATACTATTAACAGTGTAGGCATCAACAATAAAACTTTGAAAAAATTAAACCTGCGCTTTTGTATATTGTGTTATCTACCTAATAAAATAAATTTAAATTGTGCTTACCAAATTGTGCGAAAACTTCATGGTGTACAACATGACACACAAATACTGACAAATTGTTACTCACTATTTTACTACCAAATAGAATTCTCATACAGTTTGGCCTTTTAACACATCATCATACATTATATAAAACGCTTGCAAGACAAACTGACATCCACGCAAATCTTAAAACTTCTAAATACACCCGCTGCGGATTTTATTTATTAATTTAAAAAGTTTTATTGGTGTTTGCATCCATAATCTTTACATGACTATGGCTTCTAATAATTATCGATTATTGATTATATTTTTTTTTGGTTTTTAATAAATAAAATATAAACTTTTTTTTTAATATTTTTTGCTCAGTTATGTTTAGGTATTTCATAAAGTTTTAAATTATTTATATTAGTTTATGTATAACTCCCTACAAGTTTCTATAAAAATATTATATATTTTTTCTGGGCAAGGGCCTGTCGACATATTAAGCACCGGTTCCCGCAGATCACCGAAGTTAAGCGGTGTCGAGCGCGGTTAGTACTTGGGCGGGTGACTGCTTGGGAACACGGCGTGCTGTTGCCTCGGGCAAGAGTGTAAAATGAATCGACACCTAGCCATCCTATTCACGCCGGACAGGCCGGATGAGATCGGATATCTCGTAGGATGAAGGTGCCGTTTCACTCTCTACAGTCGGTAGACCACATTTGTGGTCGATGACCGGTTCAAGATGGCCTACGTAGTCGGCTAATCGTAAAAAAAAAGAAAAAATATATTTTTTCTAATTTGATTTTTTTTTGTTCCAAAAAGGGGGTTCTGGGCGTGGCACCTGATTAAATTTTCGGCTGCGGTGCTAGTTACTCAATTTCAGACCCTTTTGCCCCCCCTTAACTAAATTTTTGGCTACGCCACTACTAGCCGTCACTGTATACTATGTGGCAGATAAAAAAAACTAGTTTTATTAGACAATAACCTTTATTTACTACGGGTTAAAATCCAAAAATGTTGTTGAGAAAGCTTATAATAACGTAACAATGCAAAATATTTTTTAAATTATTGAAATATTACCTTTACTATTATGTAACTATATTTTAGAGTTATAGAAATTTATAGACAGTTTTACAAACAGGTTTACAATTTTTTGATAAAAATACAAATTTATATTATAATAAAACTAAAACATATTTTAAAACCGATCTAAAATGTAACAAAAAATAATTAACAATCCGCTATTATTTCTTTAAAAATAGACAATTTTTAAAACTGATATTCTACAAAATGTTTTGCCACGCTAAAGACCCTATTCCTGTACCCCTCGTTTTTAACTACGTTTTTAAGTACATCAAATCCGTCGTCTCTTCCAAAATCTGGAACATTATCTTTTTCGGTTAAGGCAAAAAGTGCTATCGTTGGATTAAACATAGCACCGTAGGCTGAATATTTTTGTAAATGAAGAATCAGGTCAGAATATGGAAATAATTTATCGGGATCACTTCCAAATATACGTAATTTATTTGAAAAGTGATTATAGTAGTGATGGAGAAGTTCTTGAAAGTGCTTCAATTCTTCTGCTGACGCAACCGAATACATAAAATGGCTTAAGTCAAAGACTGGACTATGAACGAATGATATTTGGAAGTCCAACATAGCTACATTGATGCATCGTGGTTGCAGTAGTTCATCATCCTATACAAAAATAATATATTATGTATCAAGTGAGTGAAGTTAACTTTTATATACGAATGTGATGTTTGCGGTCCGAGCCGAAGGCGAGGGTTATAATATCACATCTGTATACACTGCTTTTTCTACGACCGTAAAAAATATAAATACAAATTCAAGTTAAACTATTAAATTTTTTTCTTTATAATAATTGTAATTAATAATAGTGATATTAAAGTTTGTCAGATTACTATAGTCTATTTTAGAAAGTGTAGAGTAGTGAACGAATATTTCAGCCATTTTCATAATTTGGCATTGATTTCGTTGCAAAATTCTTTATTTTCATCAAGTGCAGGTAGTACCACCCGGTTTGGGTCAATTTATGGGTTTTGCCTATTGTTATCCATTCACAAACCCTAAAAATGGTGTCATAAAGGCGTGCATTACGTACATAGTATTAGGTGCACGTATATTTTATTAAACATTATAAAAAAAAATACAAACCACGAAAAATACATTATACAGAACTTAAATTAGGAACTCAGAAACCGTCATCTCCTCTTCACGTTATAATTAAGAGATCGACGGTCCGATCGATTAGGTGGTCAAGATCCCACATGTTCTCCTCTTTAATGACATGATGGACTGCTTTTCACCAGTTCTATGGTGTCACTTCCTTAATGGCGTGTTGTGTCTTGCTACAAATCCTTTCACTTACGCATTTATAAGTTCTATTAGATTCAGTTCACAATGATATCGCCGTGTGCGCAGCACAGTTACACTTTGTGTTTCAGTAATATCTTCCACGGCATATTTCATAAAACGATGTTTGTGTAAGTTTGCTATAGCTAATATAGTTCCCTCTTTATCAAATTATCTTCCGTTTTTTGGTTAGTTATCATAAGTAATTTAATCCACAAAATTTACCTGCGCCCATGGCCAACACGGAAATTGAGCCGAACTCGACGAAATTGCCCATTTTATTACTCTACACCTTCCTGAAATAGACTATAACTCTGATGCATATGCGAGTACAACATTTTCAGAAAATAATTGAATATTGTTTTTACTGCGCCAATTCACAAATTTATTGTATGTACATTTATAAATATCCTTCGACTTCTTAGGTAATAAAGAGGCGCTTGCTGTTTTTGCTGCGTCCGTAACATCTGGTGGAGTACATATTTTTTATATCTTAAATATAAATTTAAAAAATCCATCCAACAAGGAAGATTTCAATTCAAAATACCTAATTCTATAAATTGTTTAATGTTTTTTAAAAAAAAAAGTCAAATACTCCTGATGAGATTTGAACCTGTGACCTTTCGATCTGTAAGCCATAGCTCTAGTCTCTACGCTATGGCAACACATAAAAATGTTATGTTTAATATATGACATTTTCTTCAACGGGGCTTGTTTTGACTGGTAATAGATTTTCTAGTATATTCTTAACTTTTTTATAATTTCAGATGGCGTATTTTCACACTCTAATTCGAAATCAATCGACAAATACATGATAAAGAAGTTAGACAATAAACTGCTTTCTAAAATTTATTATTTTTAATAAATAGGTGTGGTCTGTCAAATTGACACCATAATGTTTAAATTAAATAGTGTGCCTTGTATTTCCACTCTAGAGTTGAAATATTTTCTTTCAACACGCGTGTGATATTCGGCACTTTCGAGCCAAATTAACCGTGTTTTTTTCTCATTTTCATAGGTGGTCGTAGGAAAATATTATTACCGGTGCCTAAAATTAATGGCGGCCAAAACTTTAGCTACTGTGATCAATTTGTGAAATGGTATGTTAGATACGGTCATAGAAAAAATAATAAAACTGGTTATTTTAATAACTTTTTACTAAATTTTAAATCAAAAAGTTATTAAATATACCAGAAAAACTAGAAAAGGAATCTACCTTGCCATGAAAAAACGGTGCGGTGCCTAGTAGGTACTATTTAATAGTGAAAATAAACTAATAAAAGTAATAATAAAATAGAAGCGGTAAGCGGACAAAGTGGTGCATCTGTATTTTGCATTAGAGTCGCTGTTTCTGGAGTTGCTACTCAGGTTAAGGTTTTCCGTAGAGTCCTAATAAGAACGCAATGGCCGTCATTGTCTACCTGCGCCCTTAGGGAACCCATGGTTTTGGCGTCTCTGTGTACGTTTATAACCTTTTTCTACTTGGGAATCAAATTTTGTACCTTACAGTAGATTAGGCTAGCAAAGTGATTCCATTTTAAGGAGATAAACAAAACTTAGAAAGATGTATAACAATAATAGAATTTTGTTAGGGCTGGGCATGGAAACAAAATATCGATGTTAGCCAATGGCAACATTGATCGGCGTTGCAGGTTTCGGAACTTACACTAAAAATGGGTTGGTCGCTCAAACTAATTTCTTCTTAATAAATAGACTTTAGTATACCTTAATCTTTAGTTTTCCAAACCAACTGTAGCTATTACGTTGTTGGTTTAAACAAAATTACTTTCAGAAGGAAAGAAATAAGAACACAAAGTCTTCCTCCACTATTATATTAAATTAAAGAATCTCGTATGTTCAGAGAAACTTTTTATCTCTACATGTTTCGAATGCAGAAGCATTCATCTTCAGAATGAATGAAAAAAGAAGAAACTAATAGATATCACCTTAACGGAGCATCAAAATAGTAAGTTCAGTAAATAGAACTGTAAGAAAACTAATACACACGTGGTATTGTAACAATAAAAATTTATGGGGTTCAGGCTCATGGCACTGTAAAAGTTTATAATATGCAGAATAAAAAATATAACATCTCTGTCTGAGAAGAATGGTTGGAAAAATGTGGAAAAGAAAAGTTAATAATTAATCGAGAAATTGAAGGTTGGTCATAACAGAAAACTGAAGTGTGAGGAAGATGAAATTATAAATTATGTTAAAATATTTGGGTTATTGTTTAAAGTGGCAGTTCTGACAGGGTTCGTCAGATGAATACCACATGTCGATTTATTACTTAAGAATAAAAAATTGGAAAATGTAGATTTTGCTAAGTTTATTTAGCATTTTGTAGAATAAAGAACTTTTTTTTCAAAAAATCTTATGGATTAAATAAAATTAGGCACGATCGCCACCACGTTTCCAAAAAGATCTTTTGAAAACTAAGTTCACAGAGCTAGTTTAAATATTTATCTTAGCCAAGCACGCACATTGGCAACATTGCATAGGTACGTGAGAGAGAGAGCAAGTCACAGTGTCCAGTCTGCAACTACGCCCTTTCAACTCGACATTTACCTATTATATTTCTTTATTTATTCCGGTCTTCGAAATGTATTGCGTGTGTGTGATTTTTAAGCAACCCAGTGAGATTTTTTATGGGAGATATGAACATATGACACGAAAAGCTCCAGACTATTCACTGAAGTTAGATCCTATGGTTGGTTGGTTAAAGGCGGGGGTCGGACGTTCGCCCCAATCTTCTTGCACTGCAGCCTAGAGGATTATTGTGCGCCCCTGTCTTGCTTAAAAAGATTTGTTTCTTTTATAAGGTCCAGTAATTTTCCACGTACGTCTCTTACTAAGTTTGTCATGTGGGAGGTTCTCACCACATTGGATTCGTTCGAAGATTTTGAGTCTTCATCAGGTCAGTGCTTCGCAGTTGTATATAATATGTGAGTCGGTTTCATCCTCTTCGCCGCAAAGGCAGCATTCAATGGTACCATTGTATGTTCCTATTTGACGTAGGTATTTTTTTAAGTGGCAGTGGCCTGTTAGTAGTCCAAAACTTTAGCTGGGTTCGCGTTAAAAGCAACATTCCAGTTGATAGTTTTTTTGAGAGTTTCTCAATTGTGGCCAGTGGGTTTGACCAGGTATCCTGTTCCATCGAGATAGGTGGTCTTGTAGCGTCAACCTGTCTGATCTTATTTTGGTTGCCACTTTTTATATGCCAAGGGCGGGTTCAGGGCCTCTGAGTTTTTAAGAAGATCTAGTCAGTTCATCCGCTTTTTTATTGCCCGCTATCCCCTAGTGACCAGGAACCCATAGGAGTTCTACCTTGTTCTTTCTTGCTGCTAGGTCTTTCAGGTTGTTTAGGCACTACATTGTGATCCTCGATTTGGGTCGGTTGGAAATGAATGTCTGGCAAAATGTATATCTCTTGGTCGTGGTAGCCCTTTTCGATATTTTTCTGTACAAATGCTTAGTATACTGTGGCGTTTCCCAGGGGAATGATAATTTCTATTCTCGGTCTTTCCCCAAATTACCTACGCCCACTCCGTCGGTCGTCTTTGATTCAGGCCCTATATTTAAAACAATTTTTTTTTACCTTTAATAATTGTTTGTGGACAAGAGCCTTGTCATTTTGCTAAAGGTATATAATTCAAACATTTTTTCCATACATGTTAATAATTATACAAATCATCTCATTTTTATATTAGAAGATTGTCAAAATAACTTTACTATAATTCTTGTAATTAACAACAAACTTAGTAATGGGAACAAATATACTCTTTGAACAGCTAACAAACAGACTTAATGACAAAAGTAACTAGTAACCAATACCTGAATCAATCCAACAATAACAAATATTATCCGTTACTGAATTTCATCTTAACGCTATATTAACTAACTTTTCTTATCACCAAAACTAAGATCCTCGTATGATATACTAGGCCAGTTTTGTAGAGTGTAGAATAGCCCTAAAAGGAAGGAGACATGATTACATCCTTGTCGCTCTGGGAGGATCAGAACATTTTATAGATAAACAAAAGGGCCCAGGGAGAACAAATAACAATAGAAAAAAGGGATAATTGAAAACTAAAATGTTATTTTAATTGGTAAATTTGCTGCTTAAATACTTTTTCTAATAAACACTTTATAAAAATATGGCACAATAAACACATGAAAACACAATTTAACACACACGTTGAAAAATTATCTCAATGAGAAACATTAAGGCACATATAGTTAGTAGTTTATCTCATAGCCAGGTAAATATGTTTCTTTAGTTATTCTCATCTATCTATTTAAACGGCTCATATAATAAAATGGTTTTGTGCTTATACTAAGTAATAATATTAATAATAGTGTCGATATTTTGGCAACAGTATTCGAGCGCCGCGATTACACCATGTTGAAAAAAACTTTTTAAAATTTTACGTGTCCTTTTAATTTAACATTATATAAGCCACTAAGACAATTTTATCAATTAAACAAACCGATCCTTCAAATAATACAAACCTTATATTTAAACAAAAAGTTATTGTTCCAACAATCCGCATGAAGCACAACTGACTGGGATTCTTCTAAGTTCATTAATTCCACCATTACGTCTCTTGCCTGTCTATTCCCTATTTTTTCTTTGTAACGATGTAGCAAATCGACCTCTCCCATTTCTTTTAAAACGTCATAAAGATACTGTTGATTATCATTAATCATTTTTTTCCCATTCTCAGTTAGGAAAAATTTAAGCAAATTATTTTGATGCCAACTTTTTGTTATTTTCAACATATCTTCGCAGTTTTGATCTTTAAGAGCAAATGCAAGAGCATGCCATTCAGCGTATGTTTTAAGAACCAACTTAATGTGATCCAGATCCATTGGCTTGCGACGATCGTGCAATTTGTATCCAACTTGCTTTAAATTTTCTAAAATAATTACTTCTTCGGTTTCTGTAAATTTAGTAAGATAACGCTTTGGAATAGAGGCAAATAATGGCAAATTCTTTTCTTGTTGAAATTTGTGATAACATGGTACAATCTAAAATCTAAATGATATAGTTAGTGCACAGAGAAAGCAGTATGGTCGTATCAAACGGAAACTCATTAAATCAATGGTAGACTGTATTTGCTATTTCTGAATAACTGTTCTATTTGTTTTAATGATTAACCTATTGTTGTTTCATAATAACGATTATTATTAATTTAACTATAAGATCTCATTGGTTTATATGAAAATAGCATTGGTTTTTAATGAAATTATATACCGGGTGTTGCATCGTCGAGCGGGACATAGGAAATCCCATATAATTTTAAATGGGGTCAATTATTGGCTTCCCTAATTATTTTAGAGAAAAATTCTATTTAGGTTTATTAAAGAGCACTAAAATCCACATTCAAAAGAATAACTTTAGATATTTTTTATGAGGAGGTTTACGGGTTATCGCCGATTTCTTTTTAACTATTTCTCCTTTTTATGGCCCCGTATTTGCGGGCACCAGTCAAGGTAAAAGATGACCGTCAAATAAAGTTCTCATTTTGAAATGTGTACTTTATTGTTATAAAAACTCGTACATCGAAAATATTAGCCATGAATTACACTTCTGAAGAAAAAATATTGATGATTAAATGGTATTATCAAGGAAATAGTTATCAAAATGTGTCAGACATGTTTGCTGCTCTGTATCCGAATAGACCGATACCTGCAAAATCTACAGTCGAAAGGACTATCAAGAAATTTGAGACAAAAGGCATATCTTAAACTTAAAACTCAGAAAAAAACATGATAGTACAATGACATACCTGTATTTCTCAATTAGAGTAATAAAAATCGAAAATTACTAGTAAGCTCTTAAGTTAAGGGATAGAACTACAGTCTTAAATCTTTAAAATACAATAACTGTTTTTTTAAATGAAACACCCTATATATATTAGGCTCATCTAATAGATATTTTAAGTATCTTTTATTATTGTTAAGTCATACCTATACCTAAGTTTAATAGTTTCGCAGATATTTAGATTTTTATTTAAATTTTCGTGTATAAAACTGTTGTTTTTATTTTTCTAGTTTGCCATGACCAGCAGTAATAAATCGACTAAAGAACATCAATAATTTAAACCTAGGTCCAGTTTAAATCGAAGAAATGTCAAATATGGTAATTTTATAATGTGAGATATCCCACATTATAAAATGGACTGGACCTCGGTTTAAATCAACTTTATAGAATTGGGAAAAAAACATCTATTTGTACCGGGTTCCAATTTAATTCGAACAAATGTCAAAAATGGTAATTTTGTAATGTGGGATTGAAAGTAAAGTTTAAGTTAAAAGTGATTTACTTGGCCGTAACTTAATATGATGTAACATAACAAGTTATGACCAGGTTGGTTACTCTTAGATTGAACTTTGCTGTGAATCCCACATTATAAGTCAACCATTTCTGACTTTTTCATGATTTTAGAATTACAGTGAAACCTCTCATAACGGACACCTCTGATAAGCGGATATCTCTATTGAGCGGACCTTTTTTTATAGTCCGGAACTAGGTATATGAAATTCCATGAAAATCAACCTCTCTTCGGCGGACTCTCCTTTGGACGGACGCGGAAAGGCTGTTTTCATACAAAGAGTGCAAAAACTCCCCTTTAAACGGATAAAAAAAATGTTAAAAGTATTTGGGAGACGAATAAGTATGGTGCAAAAACTCTCTGAAGACAGACCGGCAACCAATCGCGTCTGCGTGCAGCGCAAAAGGACTTTGCTGAATGAAAGTAGTGTGATTCCCCGAAAGCAGTCCGCAGTTTATTTGTGAGTTGTAAGGTTAAAATCGTAAACCATGGCAGAAAAACGTGTCGCGTTTTTTTAGTACTACATATTAACTAAAACTAGTACAATTTTGTTATGTTCAATAAATGTTTAATTGTATATACATATATTTAGTAATAATTTTGCATTTACGCATATACCTAATAACAAATTTCCCTTGAGCGGACACCTCTATTAGGCGGCCACATTTAGACGGTTCCGTAGGTGTCCGCCTAAGAGAGGTTTCACTGTAGTCGTTTAAAGCTAGGTTTAAGACGACTTTATAAACTTGAGCCTAATTGTTTTGTTAATCAGTTCATACCTTATCATAAATATCAATTTCTCTTCCAAATGTTTCCCTAACTGGTACTTTTTCCCTTTTTTCTTTATCCTTTGATCCAGACTTTACAAACAAGTAATAGGTTCTTTTCTCTTTATCAACATTTTCAGCAAAAATTTCAACAAAAGCAATCTCACCTCCATAATTTTCGGTTTTGTCGTCTGACCCATAAATCTTGAGGTCATAATTGTCTACACCGCCAATTTTTAAAATTACCTCACTAATCCACTTACGTATATCTTTCGATGGATCACTAGTAATTTCACTGCCCATTGCAATTTTAATAATTTTATATAGTTTTATATCAACTAGTACAATTTAGCGAACACAGCGCAATTAAAACATTATATTACTATTTGAAACTGATAAAATTGTAATCACTTAAGTACTTCTCTCACAATCCACTCTATTTTTTCTGTATATGTGTATGATTTAAAAGATAGATGTTTTGATAAGTAATAATAAACATGTACAGAACCTACACTTTACATAATTTCATATACAGTGACCGGTAGAATCCTGATATATATATAAATGATAATATGAAAAACTTCTTTTTTATGATTTTACTGATAAAACTATACTGTATCTCAGAAAGGTGTAGAGTAATAAAATGGGAAATTCTGTCCAGTGCGGCTCAAATTCGGTGTTGGTCATAGGCGCAGGTAAAGTTTGTGCATTAAATTATTTATGATAGCTCACCAAAGAAGAAAATTTGATAAAGAAGGAACTATTAGCTATAGCAAATTTACACAAATATCATTTCATGAAATATGCCGTAGAAGAAATAGCTGAAAAACGTGATGCAACTGTGCTGCGCACACCGCCATGTTATTGCGAACTAAATCATATAGAACTTATATGGGCAAGTGATAGGATTTGTAGGAAGACACAACACGACATTCAAAATGAAAGACGTTAAGCTACTGATTGATCAAGCCATTAAGGAAGTGACACCAGAGAACTGGCGAAAAGCAGTCCATCGTGTCATTTAAGAAAAGGAGAAAATGTGGGATCTTGACCACCTGATCGATCGTACCGTCGACCTGTTAATTATAACGTCAAGAGGAGATGACAGTTCCTCAGATGACGAAGAATATTATGATTTTTATAATTTAATTACTGTATAATGTATTTTTTTATATAGTTTAATAAAAAAAAATAAGTGTATCTAATACTGTGTACATAATGCACGCCTTTGTCACACCATATTCAGTGTTTGTGAATGGATAACAATAGGCAATAGGGGGTGGTACTACCTGCACATGATGAAAATAAGGAATTTTGTAATGAAATCAATTCCAAATTATGAAAGTGGCTTAAATATTCGTTGGGTCACTCTGTAGTCACTTTGCATACCTAATGAGCTTTTATTACTCTACAAGTCTACACCTTTATGAAATCGACTATAAAAAACCGCTCGATAAAATTGAAAAAAAGGAGAGATTTAAGTTTTTGAAAATTGCTCAAGAGTAAAGTACATTTATTTTTCGTTTTAGAATTAAAAGTTATTTCTGAATACGAAGTCACGACCGAAGTCACAAATCGAGGAAAATACTTATTTTTTGGTCTTAGGTACCCTGTAAGTATAGAGACTAGATTTTTTTACTTAAATTAATTTTTAGAATTAGGAAGACAATACATTACCTAAGTAATTTGAAAATCTAAACTTTTTGCAGTTTTTTCAATTTCATTTTTAATCTTATATTTTAAACACCCTGTATTAATAGTTATCAAAATATTATAAAAAATCTATTAAAGCAGGTCCTTTATAATAAAGAATCCCACTTAAATTAAATAAATAAGGCTTCTTTATAGAAAAAATTAATAATTATTCTAAGACTTGCAAACGTCATTTTTGACATAAAAACTCAAATATGTCAAAAACTTTTAGACATAGGTATAGGACATGGTATACAAAATCTGCCTAGAATCTTGCGTAGAATGCAAAAATGTAATAATATATAGGGTGTCCTATTTAAAATAAGCAAGTTGACACTTAATTCCGGTATAACCGAAAGTGCCACCATTATGAAAATATTTTAGCCCGGTCGCCCCCATCAGCATCAGCATATTGTCAAATTTTCAAAATATTCCTATGTATAGTTTTCTATATATAGATCGATTCGGTTCCCGGTAGGACACCCTGTATTATAACTAATATATTGTTAATACCATGTACAATATTTGTGATCGCATGGAGGACTTTAAGGGAATACAGAGTTTGCGCATGTTATGTCATTTTGTGAAATAGTGAACAGGGCCGGTAAGTGAGAGTTATAAATTGCACGGCACGTAAAAGACGCTATATCAACCACAGTAGTTTATAATGACACGAGAATTGTCCTAAATAGTTTCTTTGTAATAAAAACAACACAACACTTAAAACTTATACAAAATACACGAAAACAATCACAAAAAATTAACGCTCCAGTCATAAAAGAGAAGAGGGTACAGAGGTCGTTGTTATCGCTGTACCCAGGGGCTTTTTTGTTTGACCCGGTCCTGCTCACATCGAGACCTCCTGTCCTGGCATCACCTGGTCAAAATTTCGTGTTTATACTACATATTGCGCATGCTTCTAATTCCCTTAACGATATACACAGAAGCACAGATGGGCGAAAGGTTGGGTGGTTATAAATATATGTGTGTGTGTGTGAGTTAACCTCTTTAAGATAACTCAAGTAGTTTCAATAATCCATTACTTTTCATTCGAAATAACACTAAATTAGTACACGGCAGCCAACAACCGACCGAATCTACCGACGAAGGATACTCCGCGCTTAAAAATAGGTATAATATTCCATTGGCGCCACACATAATAGACGAGGATGCGTAATTCAGCTTTACGGGCAGTCGCAGAACGTGTGACCGAATTCGATCGGACGCCATTTTTGTGGGTCAAACTTTCGACAAGGTAACCTTCACCCCAATGAAACAGTAAATAATAGCTATTTATACAATTAGTTGCGAAATGAGTGTCTTTAGGCACGCGACGTGAATTGTCCTACGAGGCGAAGCCGAGTTGGACAACACGTCAAAGTGACTAAAAGACATTGTTTCGTAACGAGTTGTATACAATATTTTTTCTACTGCGGTTTTATAATAAAAAACTTAATTTATTTTACTAACATTTTATTACCTATGTTTCATTTGCCCGTTTCAAAAATTGACACTTGCCAAAAAAAAATTAAATTATACCTAGTCTGTGGTTACGTTTTAATTGTAAATAATTACCTGCATTACTTTTAAGCACGTTGTTCCTGGTAACGTGCTTAAAAAAATTTTAAGCACGCTGCGCCTAAAAGGAGGTTATTAAAAAATCATAATGACAATCAAAAAGAGGTTATTATAAAACGTCAGTAGAAAAAATATTTTTTCTACTCCCACATGGAAATTTGCTGTTTCCTTGGTAATTTTTTTCCATATAAATAATATATATTTTTATAAATATTTGTGCACGGGGATATTTTCCGATATATTTTGAACGGGGATCGAACCCCAATTGATCTTAAAACTTTTATTATACGCAACAAACATAGAAAATTAACTGGTAATTCTTTCTTAAATGGTGGAACGTAAAGATAACCCGATAAAACAAACGAAATTATAAGATTTCTAGAAAAAAAAATATTTTTACTAACATTTTAAAGGTTATGTTATTTCTACTTACACTATTGCCACTTCTCCTCTTCTCTTTCCACGTTAACAGTGTTGCTAGTTTGTAAATTGGCGAATATTTTGAAAAATTTGACCATAGCGAACGTTAAAAATTCATATTAATGCACAAAATCCATTTTTAACTGTTTGAAACGAATTCTACAGCAATTTTGTTGTACTTTCGGAGTTATAATTCTTTACGCAAGCAGAAATAAACCCGAAAAACCTATTTTTTTTCTTCTGTGCATTGCAGTAAAACAATTATTGATCAAATTACCTGGTTGAGAAAATAAATTGTTCGTTTTTATTAATACATTTATCACTTTTTGTCTGTTATTCTGCAAAAAGCCGAATGTGAGAAAGATAGATATACTGAAAAGTGAGTTTGTATAAATATAAGAACTTACCCAAATCGATAAATATGTTACAGTGTAATTTAATCCATGGGTTAGCCATCAAAATGAATTTTTGTTCAATTGTTTCTTATTACCGTTCTCACAAGTTCATGGCCAACTTAAAAGACAAGTTATGATGCCTAATTTAAATAATTTTTTAAAATTCTTAGCATGAAGTTCGGAAGTTAAGTCGTAGAAAAAATATACTGTACAACTCGAGTGGATTGTCCATATTGCGCTCGGAAGTTTAAGCACTCCGCCTACGGCGTTGTGCTCAATTTACTTTCTGGTGCGATATGGACATCATATCCACTCTTGTTTTACAAACTACTATTACATCACAAGGTCATCTTTAAATGAAGCTTTACCCACTGGGCATCAAGGAGAAATGGGCGCTATCGGCGCGTTTATATTCTTCAGTTGGCAGAGCGTGTCGCATAATTTTGCAGAAGAGAAGGACAGTCCTATTCGCGAAAACTGCGAAGTGGGCGACATCTGTTAATCTAAATTGAGACTTCAGGAGTGGTGAACAACAAACCTGATTAACATTCACAGTTATAGAAATATCGATTTTTATGGCAGTTTAAGTGTATTATTAGTAAATATTGACCATAAACTTTGGTATGTATACTTTTGGTAGTGTCATTACGATATTCAAAGGATTGTTTGGTGCCCAGGCAGCATAAAGAAGTCGTGAAGAATCACATAACCCTAGTTAAAGGTTAGTTTAACTATGTTCTTTAAACAATAAAAGACACTAGAAGCTAATAAGTGACCTATCTTTTCTTAGGTTTCATAAGGGGAAACAAGATGCAATCTATTCATAAGTCCATAGAAACAAAATCTAGAAAAATATGTTCTGTACCACAGTGTTCTTCATATTGTACCAAAGATATATCATTACATGCCTTTCCATCAGATCCCAAGTTAAATAGGACTTGGAAAACTATATTGAAAATTGGAAAACCTGTGACGAAATATATGTTAGTTTGCAGCCAGCATTTTACCGAGAGTGTTTTTCATATAGGTAAAGTAGAAATTACATTTTCTATATACATACTATACCTACATAAATATTAATTTTTAGCAACAAATAAAAGACGAAGATTGAAAAAAAATGTAATTCCTAGTAAAAAAATTCCAGAGTTAAGTCATTCAAGACTAAAAACACAAATTGACCGGTCAAAGCGCCATTGGTAAGTTCAACATTTTTTTTAAACAAGCTACCCGCCTGGGTATAAACTACCTGTTAATTTTTTTACTAGTGAAATTAGGCTTTAAAATGGCATACCTACCTAGAAGGATTCAAAGTCAAATACTTTGTACAGTGGCGTTATATAGTATTTTATTATTGCATCCCTTCCACACATCATTATTTATTATAAAGTCAATCATATGTTTTATTTTAAAGGTTGCAGAAATATACTTTAAGCAAGTCTAAAGAAACTATGGAAATTAAAGACCATGAGAGTCTATTACAAACTAACGACAATATTATAGCAGTGGAGGAGGAACATGCAACAACATCGAAGTCAAATAAAGGTTCAATTGTATCACATATAGGTCCATTTTTAAATGTTTTTACCCAGGATATGGCAACACAAACTGCATTTTGTGACTTTTTTGAGTTGCCACAAATTTTAAATTCTGATGCTAAGTTTATTAATTTTTGCGGTAGGTATGGTTTATGTTACATTATGATATAAATGGTTAATAATATATTATGAATACCTATTATCTAAATAAAACTTTTTTTTAGGAATCACTTTAGATATTCTAAAAACTATTTCAAAATGTGTTGAAAATACAGCAAATTTTAACAAATGCAACTGGCCAAACATTGAAGCGCGGATCATTTTGGTTTTGTGTAAACTTAAGATGAATATTTCATTTGCATGCTTAGCAATATTGTTTAATTTAAGTAATACTTTATGTAGGAGCATATTTTATCCCACAGTAAGCCTTTTGGCTGTAAGCCTAAAACCAGCAATTTATTGGCCAACCAAGAAGGAAATTTTAAATAATATGCCACATTGTTTTCAAAAGTTTAAGAATACCAGAGTGGTATTAAATTGCACGGAGATCAAAATTCAAAAATTAAAATGTTTAAAATGCAGGGTTGCATCGTATTCCCATTATAAAGGAATGCATACTTTAAAATATCTCATTGGAATCACCCCATCTGGTTTAATATCATTTGTTAGTGCTGGGTTTGGAGGACGTGCTACAGATAAGGCTATTTTTAATTATGAGAAATTGATTGATAAATTGGATATACATGATGCAGTTATGGTAGATAAAGGAATTTTAATTGAGAAGGAATGTGATGAAAAGTTAGTAAAGTTAATTAGGCCTCCATTTTTGAAAAAACAAAAACAATTTAGTAAGGCTGATGCAGAGGCTACAGCTGATATTGCTCGGGCTCGCGTTCACGTAGAACGAGCAATTCAAAGACTAAAGATTTTTCAAATTCTTTTTCAACAGTTTTACTGGTACTTAATACCATATGCTGATGAAATAATTACAATAATTGCAGCTGTTGTCAATTTATCATCACCTATCCTGTCAGATAATAAAATAAATGAAGGATAAACGACTCTGTTAAATTAGAAAATATTGGTTTTAGAGGAATAAAGTACTTTCAATCAAAATGAATTTTAGATTTATAGATATATTTATTTGTGTCATCATCAATACAAATTTTACACACGTCAAACAAGCTTACAGTGTTAAAACCCAAAAATGCAATATTAAGTAAGACTAAAAATCGTTACAATTTAAAAATATAAAAACAGTAAATAATAAAAAATTATTGTATACCAAAATATGTATATTAAATTCATTTAGAAGTAAAAAAAAATGTTTATATTAAATATAGTAGGTATATATTAAAATGTATGTGTAAATATTTTAAGTAAACTTTTCTATTATTTTTATTTTGTTACCAATATACCATATTTTATATTTTTGAAATATGTTTCAATTAAATAAATTCCCAATAAATCTGACTGGACTTTTACTTCTAGTTATTGAAATACTTATTAGTACTAAATTAGAAAAAAAATTATTTATTTATTTACAAACTTCTCTAAAATAGGAAACCTAGTTTATATATTAGATATATTTGTACCTATTTACTATGTAGGTACTTACTAATACTTACAATAAATTAAAGGAACTAAAAATAAAATGAGGCAAGACTAAAGTGCTCTACTACTAAGATATTCTATACAATTTTTTGTTACCTTTTCAATAATGTTAATATTTTTAACTTTATACTTAATCTTTATTTAAGCAATACACATGCAGCATATATTGAAAATAATTTTCTGAAACTTTTTTGATTAATTCTGCTGCAAAACTTTTATTAAATTTAACAGTAACTTCTAAGAATGTCTTAGAATGACTAGAATATAAAATTAATTTGGTTGAGTTTAAACCTAGAAGAGCCATTCCCAATTGAACTTATCCATAATAACTATGCCGCTCTTTAAGTGTAGGTCCGGAACTGGTTTTCTGAATATAATCGCAAGATTCCAAAAATACTTCGGGGGGATTATCTTTTCCTAAAATACTAATAGTTAGTATTTAATATAAAAACATGTATTTACACATTTACCAACATATGGGCACTTGATTTCAAGCAACTCTGAGGGAACGCCGTTGTCAAATATTACCCCATCTGGGGAAAAGCCTAGCCAAGGAAAAATTTTCGACACAAGTAATCCTGGTGTTACTACTGTGCATTGATGTGCTTCTTTATATACTTCAAGGGCTTGTTTTTCATATTTCTTGCCATGTTGTAAAAATTTATTTGTAAATGACTTTGGAAAAAAGAATTTTTTGGATTTGTTTTCCCATCCTTGAACTTCGTTAAATGTATATATTGAATAGCACGTAGATCCTAAAATATTATAACACTTTACAAAAAATTTTTTTTTAATTATGTTAGCTTACCTGTAATTCTAAACTGTGTTTCTCTTGCCCACATACTAGAACCTTGTTCGTAATCTGTTGCAATATGAAGTGGGTCACTTGTTGATAATGCATTTAAAATATCTTGACAACAGGGTCTCAAGCTGTATGTACTAACTGATATTTGGGTACTAAGCTCAGTTAAAAATGCAGAATTAACTGACAGGTCAAGTAAACTTTGCACTTGTATCAAAAAATTGCTAAAATAAAAAATATTTATTTAAATTAAACAATGAAATTATCAATACGAAAAGCAATACATACTTGTCATTATCAGTAGCCAAGTTAGGCCTTAACGATCGACTAACAAATTTCGTGAGAGCAGATTGTGCTACACCTAAAAATGCATCAAAATTCTGTAATGAAATATTAAGAGCAACATTTGTATTAAAGAAATTAGATGAAATAATATTCAAAAGTAACAAATACCTGTTGTAAGAAGATCAAAATTCTTCGCATTTAGCTCTGCTGAAGTATGGAATACACTTTTATTCTTTTTTATTTTTGGGTGGCAGAATTCTTTAAAAGGCTTGGCCTTATAAGTTTCCTCTACACCTTTTTTCTCTTTCCCCCACTTTTGAGTCAAATCTGTGCAGCTTACTACTTCCAAATTCTCAATTCTAAAATAGATTTGTAAAAATTGTATTGAAAGACTATCGAACCATAATATATTATGGAATAGATACATCATAATTTTACAAAGTAAAGAGTAATATATACATTGGTTATCTGCCATTATGTAAAAGTGTACTTTCTATATACCTGTTAATGTAAATTAAGGCTGCAATAATATGCTTGCAGAATCCGGACATTCCAGCCTTACATGAACAAACGCATTTCCAAGTTTTAACATCACTACTCAAATTAATTGTAATTTCATGAGGCTGGGAAGTTAAACCTGCCGTTTGTAAACACAAACTTTTAATGTTTTTTGGATTTGCTCCTTCTATGCCACATAATATTATATGGCCTGCTTTAAAAACTGCTTCGCCCTCTTTTAGTGGTCTGCTTCTGACTCCAATGTACTCCATGATGCTACAGAGGGTAACTTCAATTTTTGGCATTTCTAGGCAGGTTCTTACAAAACTACTTCCTCGAATAACACAAAAACGTTTAAGGAATTGAAAAAAAAAACACAAGTCTGCAAAAATCTAACGAAAAACCTCGAAAAACACAATAAGAATACTTAAACAGATCAACGACCTTTTAAGAATAAAAGTTGTTCACCGTTATCGACGCCATATTGAAAATTACAGCGCCATCTAGTGGCACGTGATTTTCGCGAATTTCGAACTACTTTAACGAACCATAGATTGAGCCAGTTCCTAGTCGAATCAACCCGCCGTATAGGCCGCTTTACAGTTTGCAATTTTTCTTTCACGCAAGAAAAGATTGCCTGCGAGTATGCGCAGAACGAGGCTAGTGATCAGCTGGCGCAATTTGTATTGTTTGCAAGAAATATAACTCTGACCCTATTTTTATTGCAATTGCAAGGGCAATTCTGGGGATTTTTTTGGTGATTTATGAAACACCAATTTTAATATAAAAATCCCTGACATTTGTTTATAATCTTTCTAACCTATAGTGGGTACGTTTTGTTTTTGTTGGTTTATTTTTGTGTCCTGTAATGATGTTATGTTGAAATGAATTCACAAAAAAGCGCCAGTAAGTCCTAACCTAATGTATTTTTATGTTAAAAGGTCGGCAAGTGGTACGACCTACGACCTTGGCAAGTCATTGCACCCTATAAAACGACTTTAAATTTTTATTGCCGCAATATTAATTGCTGCAAGACAACTTGCGTGAAAGAAAAATTGCAAATTGTAAAGCGGCCTTAAGCTGTCAATAGAGTCAATTTATTTGTTACGCCTGTTTTTCACACGTTTATTTTAAATTTTTGTAAAATTCAACTAAAATATACATAATCATTTCTTCCACAAAAATGTCTAATACCTACATATGATTTTTTTAAATATTCCAGCCTAGCCTACCATTCAGGATATTTAAGTTAATTTTTATGTAATTAAGTTTGTTTACCAAATTAAGCACTTTGCATTACAATTTCACAATAAACAAATTAACAGTTAACATGAAACTTGATTAAATGATTATTTTAACTCTTTTAGAGCATCAGATTAGAAATGTATTTTATACATTGAGGTAGAATAAACAAGGAGGCGCTATTACCATTTAAGTTCGTTTGCGAAAAACAGTACCAGGGGGCGGGGCAAAGGATCAAGCTAAAATGGCCGATTCATAAGGGCCTGATTAAATTTATTTTGAACAATTCTAAAAAATGCTGAAATTGCAGTTAGTCCTCAAACGTCCAAAACTGCTTTCACTTAATTGCAGATGTATTGTTTTCACATTTTTTTTTGTTGTTTAATAATTTAAATAAAATTGCAACTGACAAACCATAGGAAATATATAGCACCCAAAGATTATAAGTACGGACCTGCCATTTATTTATACTAACCTATGAAACGTAATTTTCGCCGTTTTCTTCTTATCCACCGCATTTCTGCTGAAACAACTTCGCACGGCACAAGAAATAATTAATATCTATCACACAGTAGCAATAGTTTTACACAAAAATTGAAAACCTTTCCATAAAATCTACTACCTCGATTATGATTGATCGAACAGCTGACTACATGAATGACAAAAAGATCAAGCTTTAAATGGCTCAGGTAGGGTCACTTTTAGTCACGGGAAGTCGCCTCCTTGTTTATTCTATCTCGATGATTTTATACGACTTGGGGGTATTTTTTATATTCAGCAATGATAAAGAAAGAGGTACGCGGACAACAGTATGAACTAACTGAGTAGGTATTTTTATTATAATATGAAACAAGCTCGATCAACATAGCAAATGATTGTCGCAGTGTTGTAAGCAGACATTTTTTCTTTTATTTATGCAGGTTGTGCCAACTTCTGTCAAAATACACAAACATTTTTTTCAATTCCCTTAAAATATACCCAGCAATAATAGTCTATGTCAGAAAGATGTAGAGTAATAAAATGGGAAATTCCATCCAGTTCGGCTCAATTTCGGCGTCGGCCATAGGCGCAGGTAAATTTTGTGCTTTAAATTATGACACGAATTCGAATGTTTTTGAGGACTATTTTGGTGAAATGATAAAATATCTTTCAGCTGATTTAGTAGTAGTTATGGATAACGCAAGTTATCATTCAGGACGCACAGAGAAGACTCCAACTTCATTATCGACTGGTTAACCACCAAAAGTATGGAATTTTTTTTTTTTTTTTTTTTTTTTTTTTTTATGATAAAACACCTGCACTGTAGGAAAGATCCTTTAAGGCGCTCTGGGAGCGGTGCGAGTGCGAAAAAAGCGATTAACGTTGGTCTTGAAACGTTGAAGACTGTATTTATTGGGAAACACGACCTCAGGAAGATCATTCCACAAAGATGACGTTCTCCAGATGAAAGAATTCTTGAACAATGAAGTTCGAGGAGTACTAAGCTGAACAACATATGGATGAGCGGCAGTGGTTTGCCATGTATTTCTGTTTTGAATTGCTCTAGGTGGAATCATTGTAGATAATTTGATAAAGAAGGAACTTTTAGCTATAACAAATTTACATAAACATGGTTTTATGCAATATGCCGTGGAGGTTAAAGCTGAAAAACATAGTGTAACACCGTATCATTGCGAACTAAATCCTATAGAACTTATATATGGGACCAAGCAGTCCATCATATCATTAAAGAAAAAAAACTGAAGTGGGATCTTGACCACCTGATCGATCGGACCGTCGTCCTGTTAATTATAACGTCAAGAGGAGATGACAGTTCCTCAGATGACCAAGAATATTATGATTTTTTATAATTTAATTTCTGTATAATAATGTATTTTGTATTTTTTTATAATGTTTTATAAAAAATAAGTGTACCGAATCCTATGTACATTATTCACGCCTTTGTCACGCCATTTTTAATGTTTGTAAATGGATAACAATAAGCAAAACCCATAAATTGACCCTAACCCAGGTAGTACTCCCTGCACTTGATGAAAATTAAGAACTTTGCAATAAAATCAATGCAAAATTATGAAGTGGTTTCGATATTGTGCGGGTGTTTTTGCAAGTCCTTTGTCTTTAATCTTCAATAAATGTCTCAGTTTCTGTCAAATGCCAAACATATGGAAATCTTCAAAGGTATGCATGCGCTGTCTACAAAATAGATGATAAATTGGACATCTCAAATTATAGACCTTTATCAATAATACGAATTTTTCTAAAATCTTTGAAGTGTTATTACATAATAATATTTTTTATAAAGTTAAAAACGCTATTGCTCCTGAACAACATGGATTTGTAAAAGGTCGTTCAACAACAACGAATCTAATGTGTATTACTCAATTCTTGGCTGAAGGCATTGATTAACGCATGCAGACAGATGTTGTTTATACTGACTTTTCCAAGGCTTTCGATCAGCTAGATCACTCCATATTATTAAGCAAACTACAAACCTTTGGGTTGGGCTACTGTCATTTTTCGACTTATATTTAAAAAATAGGAGGCAGTTTGTAGCTTATGGCGGGGTCAAGTCTATCGAATATTTCGCAACATCTGGAGTTCCCCAAGGATCCATCCTTGGTCCTCTTCTTTTTACATTATTTATAAACGATATTGTCAATAGCCTTACTATTTGTTGTCTGCAATATGCAGATGATCTAAAAATTTTCTGTTTAATATCAAGTTTAATGGACTGTTTAAAGCTACAGCGTAATCTGGATTTATTGTATGATTGGTGCACTAAGGACAAATTAAACTTAAATATTGCTAAATGTAATGTTATGACGTATACAAACAAAAACACCACTTTTGATTTCAATTATAACATAAATGGTAAGATTCTGGATAGACCTACTGTGTTTAAGGATCTAGGAGTTATTTTCGATAAAGAACTATCCTTTCTTCCTCATATTGATCACGTCGTATCCACCGCCTATAAAATACTTGGGTTTATCCTTAGAACTACCAAAGATTTTAGGTCACTTGACCCGTTAGTAACTTTGTATCGTTCTCTTGTTGTATCTAAATTGGAATACTCTTCAATTATCTGCTCTCCGTTTTATAAAGTCCACATTGACAATATTAAGTGCGTTCAGAGACGTTTTTTGAAAGCTTTGTGGTATAGATCTGATGGAGTTTATCCCGACAGAGGTTTTCCCCATGACCAGCTGCTGCAAAGATTCTCGTTTGTTAGATTACATGATAGACGCACATGTTCTACGCAGTTATTTTTACATAAACTGCTCAATAACAATATTATTTGTGAAGAGCTGCTGCACAAACTTTAGAATTCCTTCTCTAAATGCCCGAAACTTATATACCTTCTACTTACCACCTTCACGGACCAATGTCTTCAAATATTCTCCCATCAATAGGATGTGTACATGTTACAATGACAATGTCCATGCCTATGATGTCTTTAATTGTAGCTTAAGCGCTGTCAAAAGACATTTTTATCACTAGTACCTATACTACGTATGTAATTACTTTTTTTTATTATTTCTTGTTGTAGGGTACCTATTATTACTACCGTATTGTTAGTTTCATAAATTTAAATATGGCTAATCTTTATGTTAATTGTTAAATAATTTATTTTAATTTTTACTTAATTAAACTCTGTTTTCTACCTGTTTTGTAACTGGTAAACTGTAAAACAGTGTATGAAATAAATAAATATTTGTTGGGTTACTCCGTAGTCCCTTTGCATACCTAATGAGCTTTTATTACTCGACACCTTTCTGAAATAGACTATAACTTGGAAAGATCATTGCAACATTAATGCTTAAAGGAGTGTTTGAAAGTTTACGAATTTGTGGGGATTATATTGATATTTAATAATTGTATGAACAATGACGTAATGCAGCCTATAGTGCTTGTGTCTTTTATAATTGATCTGTGACCCTTTCTCTAACTATGGCTGTCTAGTTTAGAAACCGAACATATTATATGTGACTTCAAACCCAACTTACTCTTGTGCGAGATGTTATCTAATAGGACTAAGAACATATTATTCCACAAAGACATCTAAAGTAATAAAAAGTTCCATAAAGTATATTTTTTTTATATTAATTCTTAAAAAGCTTTAAAGAAAAAGGCAACCCTTGATTTAATTTAGATTTAAGAGTCCTTATTGCACGGTTTTACAAAGGATTTAATTAATTTGCTGACAATGTTAACAATAAGCGTCAGGTTACAGCTTCGTAAATTTTCATCTGGCAAAGTTTTAAAAATTAAGTACAAATAAAAAGACAAAGTTTATTGGTGGAATTTTATTAAATGATACTATGGAGAACAAAAGAAAGGCTTATACAATAAACACTGATTTAAAGAGTTTAAGACAATCCAACATTTATTCAAGTAAAGTAAAGGCCTTTTGACATTAGATGCAAGTTACAAGTGCAAGTGATCGTTTTGAATGAGAAAACTTGCATCAGCTGATAAAAATGACATTATTATTGACATTCATTATTAATTAATCAGCTGGTGCAGGTTTTCCCATTTAAAACTACCCACTTCAAACTTGCACTTGCAACTTGCATTTAAAGTAAAAGGGCCTTAAGTAATATGAGTAGAAATATTTAAAATGAAAAGTTTGCAATTTACATTTTACCACATAAGTCATGTCAGAAGCATTAGCTACGTTTTTACATTTATCAGATTTATGCAAAAATTGGATATACTTAAATCCTGTCCATTTTATCTTAAGAAAGATGATAGAAACCCATTTCATACCGGGTAAATTTTATTACAGGAACAATAAGGTTTTTTAAACTTTAGAAAATGATGGGGCGGTAATTTTCAACTTTTGTCTCATCACCTTTTTTAAATACAGGAACCACCAAGGCTAATTTTAGTTGCTCCAAGGATATTAAAGCAAAGGGGGATACGAAGTTGGGTCACCGTCTTTGAAGCCCAAATAATGCCCATTATTAGCTCCATTTTAAAAAACTTTTCAGAAAAACACTCGGGGAATTCGGAAAATTAGTATAATTTACCTTTGTCGTTTTGTGTTAATTAGGCAAGGACGTCAGGTTGCGTTCGAGCGTTCAGAACGTGTTTTTTATTGAGCCCTTTTTAGACGCCCATCTTTCATATCTGTTTGACGTTTATCAGCTGTCATGTATTTGTTGGTTTTCAGTGTTTCTGTGTTAAATTTAAGTAGTTTTGAGTGGAAAAAACAACTCGACATAGTGTGTGTAAAGTGTGCGGTAAATTAGAAATGAAACAAAATAGAGAAAGTACACAGAGCAAAATCGACTAATTAAACAAAATTGTTAAGAATAGTCTTATACCAGTAGCAGCATTTTTAATAATCACTAGGTATTAAACAATCTATTACTATAGCAAAAAAATTAACTAACGAACAGCATACAGAATGGCTACTTCTTTATTTATGCAGACAATAAAACGAAATAATTATGATTATAAGCCCAGAATTGTAAGAATGTATTTTAATAAAACATTAATTTTGGAAATAAAAATGGTTTTATACAACATAAAGATTAAACCAACAATAAAACGCTTTTTTGGGGGTATTAATTAAATTATTATTTGATATTAAACATTTATTTACCCTTATGCAAAATATTTTAATTGGCAAGAGTGGGGGGACTTCGACGTATCAAGACGTGTTTTACGATGCCATTTGCATTTATTCGGCTGTGCGGGTTGTCTCAGATGTTTGTTGTTTTTGTGAACAGTGTTGTAAGGTTTTTATTAAGCTTTATTTGTGGTGGTGTAAAATTATCAGTAATTTGTAACCTAAGAGCTGTGTTTATAATTTCAGATTTTTCGTTGTTTCTTGATTAGAAAGTGTTGCGGGTAAATACCCTTATTTGTTTTTTTAGTTAAATAAATACCTTATAAAATAAAATGTTAACCTATTTTTATTATTTACTATTTTTTATATTATCGACCATTTATCTGTTTATTTTAAATTCTGGATATACGATTGCACATGTTTTAAAGCGAAAAATAGCAGTAGTTGGTAAAATCAAAAAATAAAATTTGTCAATACCAATATAAATATAGTAAAATATCATTTCTTTACCTTTATTATTTTTTGGTCTTAAAACATACAATCATCCAAAATTTCGCTTATTGCTTGGAGTTTGCGTAAAGTGATAAGTGATCGATAAATTTATAAAAAAATAATATTGGGAAGAAAAATTTGAATCGGCAAACAGTATAAAAACGTTTTATATTGGCAGCTAAACAATTTTATACCGGTTATAAAACTGGATTATACTCTTTTTCAACTGTATTTACTGGTTATAAAGCGTTTTGTAGTCGCTATAGAACAAACCTATATGGTTATAATCCGTGTCATATAAACAGTATAATCGTTTTTAACTAATGTGTCCCAAGTAGTATTAAATATTCTTATAATGGCCATAAGAATTCTTATAATGGTTATAATTCGTTTTTCTCAGTGTATGCCTTTTGATGTTCCAATGCTGTTGAGAAAACCCACCAATCATTTTGTAGATTGCTATTTTTGCATGACAAAGACTGAATGTTATTCCAAAAAAGAAAAGCTCTAGATCTACTATCCGAATGTGCCTTCCTCCATAAGACCTATTCTTCACGATTCAGATCTATCAGTATCGACTGTGCGTTTAGATTAGCAAGATATTGTTTTGGGAGACATTGGAGATAATAACACATCAAGTAGATATGAAGATATATGAGGATTTAAAAGTTATAGCAATTTTACCGGGACTTCGCGAAAGATTTACAAAATATTGCTGTTTTCTTTGTTTGTGTGCCATGAATGAACATTATGTGACAAAAATTTGGCCGAAAGGAGTGAAGTTTAACCTGTAGTTCAAAATTTTTAGGTAATGTTGTGGCTGCAAACTACGAACAACTTGGTTGCCGAATGTTATTAAAAATGCACTTTCTCCGTTCTTAAATATTATTTTTTTCCTAAAAATTTGGCACTGTTAGCGATGAGCAGGGTAAAAAGTTCCATCAAGATATCGGGACAATGGAAATTCGGTACCAAGGACGATGGAATCAAGACATGATGGGTGATTATTACTGTTGGTTTTTGAGGAGAGAAGATGTGATCCTCCATAAAATAAAAACATAGAATTAGTGTGTTTTACATAAATATTTTTGATGCTTTTTCTTAGATATAAATTATAAATATAGTCGATATACAGGGTTAAAAACTTGTAAAATCGTTTTTTCAATAAATATTAAAATGGTACGCCTATTGATCATCGATACTGCAAACGCATAACAGCCAAAGCGACTATTAAACCCTGTGGACACGTAAATAAACAGTTATATACAGTGTGTCCGCGGATGGGGTCCCCAAGAGGGAAAAAATCTTTATTATTCATTTTACGAACAAAAGTCGTTCTTTATAAAAAGTTCTGCTTGTTGAGAAAATTAATTCACGATAAAAAAATGTCAGATCAGATGTACAGGGTGTTAATAAATTAGGAAAATATGAAAATGCTTCAAGAGAGAAGTACTATTATTTATTATTTTTTACAAAAATTTTATAAAACAAAATTGTTTATAAACTAACGTAAAGTCTAAATAAAAATTCAAATTTTTAAAATAAAAAATTAATAATTATTGTTTTCATTTAATTAGTTGCATTTTACAAAAAAATAGAGATAGATAGTCGATTTTGTATATGTTCATGTTTATGTTAGAGTTTTATTTATATCTGTTAGTATTTTATTTTCGCAAAGGCATTTTCGAAAATGTTAACCAAAGAAGAGCGTATTTATTTAATACAATGTTACGGTATTGGAAAGGTGTCTTAACAATTAATACTCTATAAATGTTAATATTAATATTTTATTTTAAAAATTCGAATTTTTATTTCAAAATTTGTATTTAGACTGTGACAACTTTGTTTTATAAAATTTTTGTAAAAAATAATAAATAATGGTACTTCTCTCTTGACGCATTTTCATATTTTCTAATTTATTAACACCCTGTACATCTGATCTGACATTTTTTTTGATCGTGAATGCATTTTCTTAACAAGCAGAACTTTTTATAAAGAATGACTTTTGTTCGTAAAATGAATAATAAAGATTTTCTTAAGATTATTTACCATATTTAATAGAAATAAATGTCATATCAGGATTTACGGGTTTAAATAAAATGCATCGATTCCATAACATCATGTATGGAAAAGATGGCCCAATCCCCTCAATAAGACAATTTTTTACAATCCTCCCACGTCTATCTAGTCTGCCATGCAAGAATTTAAGAATTTATTAATTTAATTTCAACGTTTTTATAAAATATCTCATTTCCATGATTCCGTGTGACATCGTTTCAAAGGGGTTAAATCCTGGTATTATTTTAAATCCGATTAGATCTGGAGCTTTTTTTAATGCGGGCGGGGCATCGTGATGAGACTTTTGATTCATATTGAAAAATCGAAAAATTATAACTCCTGATAAAGTAGGATAAATTGAGGGTAAATGGAACAAATTATAGGATTTATTTTATTAAAAGTAAATTTTTTAATATAAAATTTGAAACAAAATATTTCAAACTAAAAAAAGTTAATCGGCCTATACCTAAGGGCGGATTTACCTTTTTATCATGGGGAGGAGGTAATGCTCTCAAGAAAAATAGGTTTCCTATTTTTAGACATCACTACTTATAAGATCCATTTAGAGGACAGCCAATGTTTGTCCATATTGAACACTGTAGAAAAAAAAGTGTCTATAAAAAAATATGCTGAAACATTAGGAAATAGTATATTACATGACAAGTGATGATAGTGATACTCTTCAAACGAGGAGATATTTAGCACGAGGCGTCAGCCAAGTGCGGAAATTTTCCTAGTTTTCGAATAGTCACTATAACACAAGTAATGTACACTATTTTTCCTATGACCACAAAGAATTATTAAAAAGCCTTTGATTTGTGAAAAAAATATTTCAACACTAGTGTTAAAAAATAATATATCAACACTGGTGTTGAAATTAGCATACTTAGGACTATGTTCCACTTAATATCTGGTTTCGTAGTTTGTCAAAAGGCTTTTCCTTGATTTGTAGTTTAACTTTTTTATTTTTTCATATTTTATATATCATAGGAAGAAGAACTAATCCTGGATTGACTTCTAGATTAACCAGAATAAAAAATTTTTAATTTAATTAAGGAAAGATGCATTAAACATAAATTTTAAAAATTCACCCAACAAGGAAGATTTTAATTCAAAATAATTCTCTAAATTATTTAATGTTTTTATACAAAAAAGTAAAATACTCCTGATAGGATTTGAACCTGTGACCCTGCGATCTGTAGACTAGAGCTCTATTCTCTAAGCTATCGCTACCGATAAAGATTTGTAGTTTAATACATGACGCTCTCTTCAGCGCGATTTGTTTTTTGTGGTAATAGATTTTCTAGTATATTATTAACATCTTTTGTTATTTTAGATGGCTTATGTTCACACTCTAATTCTGAATCACTCGACAAATACATGATAAATAAGTTAAACACTTTACAATTACTGCTTTCTAAAATTTGTTCTTTTTAATAAGTAGGGGTTGTCTGTCGAATTGGATCCATATGTTTAAATTAAATAAAGTGTCTTGATACTTCAACACTAGCGTTAAAATATTTTTTTTTCAACACGCATGTGATATACTGCGCTTTCTATTTTTTTTTTTTTTTTTTTTTTTATGATAAAACACCTGCACTGTAGGAAAAATCCTTTAAGGCGCTCTGGGAGCGGTGCGAGTGTTAAAAAAGCGATTAACGTTGGTCTTGAAACGTTCTAGCCAAATTAACCATGCATCAACAAATTAACCCCGCTAACATCGAGCCAAAATCAATCAATAACAATATATCATCAATGTTCTTAAAACATGTTAACGAAAATGAAATTATCAAACATATTAACTCGCTAAAAAATACCTGTGCTCCTGGGCCAGATGGGATCAACACCAAAATAATAAAATCTTGCCATAAATATACAACAAAACCCCTTATTCACATCATAAACCTAATTTTTAAAACAGGTAAAGTCCCAAACAGATTTAAAATGACAATTGTTGCTCCTATTCATAAATCAGGTGATAAAACCAATATTAGTAACTACCGACCCATTAGTGCCATAAATAATTTTGCCAAAATATTTGAAAAGTGCGTCAAAGATAGACTAACCAATTTTTTCGAAAACAATAATATTCTTTCAAAAAATCAATACGGATTTATGAATGGATCTAGCACTGAAAACGCTATATATGAATTAACTAGTCAGGTAACAAAACATTTAGACAATAAAGAAAAATGCATTGCCGTATTCCTCGACCTAGCAAAAGCGTTTGATACAGTACCGCATCACTTGCTCCTAGATTCCTTACGCAATTATGGAGTTAGAGGCGTCGCGTCGTATTAAATGTCTTAGAGAGCTACCTAAAAGATCGACAACAAGTAGTGAAAATAGCGAATACCCAAAGTGATCCTCTGATTATAAAAATTGGTATACCCCAAGGAACCGTACTAGGACCAATTCTGTTTATAGCTTATATAAATGCATTAATAAAAATAAATATCAATAATGGCACAATAATATCTTACGCAGATCACACAGCGGTTATTTTTAATGGTACAACATGGGATGAGGTAAAAAGAAATGCTATACAGGGAATTAAGATAATAAAACACTGGCTAGATTTTTTCAAGTTGACACTAAATACATCAAAAACCAACTATATAGCTTTTTCTTTAACATTATCTAATCGTCCTAATTTTAGTGAAATAGAAGTTAATAACTTAAATGATGTTATTTGTGAAGTAGAAACCACAAAATATATAGGTGTTACTATTGATAAACACCTTAAGTGGCACATGCATGTCTTAAACCTAACAAAAAATATAAGGAAATTAATATACAAATTTTACACCTTAAGAGAAATTTTTGGAAAAAAATTGTTACACTCCATATATAAAGCATTAGTAGAATCCCTAATTAATTATGGCATAATTGCGTGGGGTGGCCTGTACAAAAATTCGCTAAAACCATTAAATGTTGTTCAAAATTACATACTGAAAATAATTAATAAAAAAAACAAACGCTACGCAACCCACTTACTTTACAATGCAGAAATTTTAAATGTCCGATCCCTTTATATATTATCAGCCTCAATATTCATTCATAAAAAACCTGAACTAAAAAACCATATTAACCATTTACATATTACGCGAAGCAATACTAACAAGCATCTAAGAATACCACATAGTAACACTACAATCAATTTACGTTTCTTCAGTGGCTCCTTACCTATTATATTTATTATTACCTATAGAAATTAAAAATATCAACAATATTAAAAAATTCAGGAAGCGTTGCAGAACATTTATATATACAGACAATCATAAATTCACTGCCTTATTCTAAAAACCTATTCTTTTTTTCCGACGGATATCTGTTTAAAAATTTTAAGATAAGTTTATAATGGTGTTTCCTTGTTTAATGCACATTAACTGTGCAAATATTTTAAGATATTTTTATTTGCTTTTGCACATTGTTGGTGCATAATTAATTACTAAAACAATCGAACAAAATGTTACTGATAATTTAAGTGCTTTTAACATACAATTGCACATACAGGGATTTAGTTCCCTAGGTGCAAACCCAAAACTCCCTATAGACATTTATTTACACTGTTAGATTTTATTTATATATACACGATTTGTTATAATTTATAACCAAGTATGTAATATATATATTTCTATTTCTATTTCTATTTTTTCTCATTTTCATAGGTGGTCGTAGGAAAAAAATTTATAAAATCAATTGAGAAAAAAATAAATATCTTGTAGAAAATGTTGACACCCCAACCTTATTTTGGGAATAGATGATAATTTTTTGACCACCTAACCGGGAAGGGACAAGTTCCCCACTCTCGGACGCTAATGACGTTGTGACCAGTTGTACAACGATTAAAATGTTAATTCCAACAAATGTCTGCATATGTTTTTAAACTCCCATAGTATTTTTAAAGGAAGCATGCCAAGACCCTGCAGATTTATTAGTTGCAGTCTCATAATGCGGTTTTAATTAGAGCTTAAACATTTTACTGTGAGTCGAGTTTAATTAGCTAGGTATGTATCTGCGGATGCTGCTGCAGGCAGGTTCCTTTTAAATGTCGAATAAGGGTAAATTTATGCTATGGTAAGAAAATACTGATAACAACGGGGCGCAATTTTAGTGGTGTTTTAGTAATTTCTTAGCAGACAGCAGCGGTGTACAGAGACGTAGCTTGAGAGTAGGGGGGCTTCTTCTAAGCAATTTTTTTCCCGAAGATCCATCCATGTGCCGGATGCACTTAGGACAGGTTTGGCCCATTTTGCTAACTCTGTTTAGTTGTTACACCCACTCCGTGATCCCAGTTTTGTGCTATTGTTTGTGTAGGTGTGGAGAGAGGGTCAGGATGTCTTTTGGTTCCAGTTTTAGTTGCCAAAATATTCGTTGCCTCTGCCGTTCTAGTAACTTGCAATGGCAAACTATGTGCTCTACCGTTTGCCTCCCAATAAACATAACATATACAACTTATGGTTGCAACACTAAGTTATATAATGGTCATATAAAGGTAATAAAAGTATATAAGAGGGTTATAAGGGGTTTATAATATTACAGTAAGTTACAAGTTTATAATAAGATAATACAGCTGTTTCCATAACCATTTTGTAAAACTTGTAGTGATGGTTACCAATCTGTTTATAATGAATTGAATAAGGTTTGCCGCAACCTTATTTATACAACTATAATACCCATGGTTAAGTAGAAGTGATGGTAATCACCGCTTCTTCTATATAACTTCTCAAATACTAGTATAAAAACTACCACTATAAACCTTTATATGTATAAACTTCTTGTTTATAAAATGGCCATCTTTCATAATAGTATAAACACCTAACTTAACAGTTTTATGCTTTTCTAGTATTTCATAATTAATAAGCATAAACACTTTATTTCACTGTGAAATTGCAAAAAAAACTGTACTAATATATTGAATACTTAAAGGTTATATACTGTTACTATTCGTTATTATAAGGTCATCATATTAGGCTTCTCGATGCTACTACATTGATTACGCCTTGATTGTTTACCTAAATTTATTATATTGGAAATGGCATTTGCAAAAATACAAAATTTAAAAATGATCAATGCAAAATATGTGCTTATTTGTGTCAAATGGTGCCCCACACTAATATTATTTGTCATAGATCGTCCTCAAATAAAAATCTTTATATTTTTCTGAAAACTTCAACTGAAATTAATTATAATTGGATATTTGACGGGCCCCTGCATCTTTGGAAGTACTCCGTCTATTGGAGTAAAAAACTGTTCCAACCTCAATTTTGATTCATACATAAAAGGAATAAAATAGAACAGTCAGTTTCTAACTTCTGCTCTCCATTTTTATTTTTTTATATACGACTAATTTACTTGTGGAAACAGAAAAAAACTGTAATAATAAATAAAATGTATCTAAGAGAAGAAATAAACTTCTTTACTGACAAGCGACAGAGAGAGGCGGTTATTTAAGATATTATATAGTGGTTACCACAACCTTTCTGTTACTTCTGGTAACATAACTTAAATTTATTTAGCGTTACTAAACAATGTTTTTTAAGGGGTTTTTATAATTAACGGAAATGTTTCTGTTACTAAATGTATACCTATTTTTTATTTAGAGTAGAGGATATAGCATTTACGGTAAAATATTATACATCCAAAATAGTGTATTGGGGTAACTTCTCTGCATAATCTGCAGTTAAGGTATCCATTGTACAGTTGCATTCTATGCAGATGATTCTTGACAATCATGTGTCCTGTCAGAATTTATGTTCATTTGAGGCAGCTGCTTCGTTAGTCTTTGGTAGTGTAATCCCTGTCTGTTGTTCCAGTAGGTTTTATGTTTATTCCTGATCCATCGCATTATGGCAACTCGTACTATGCACCTTGGAACTCCGGGTGCCGGTTCTGGACCAATAAATGTATTTTCTAAACCTACTGACAAAAGAGTAAAGTTTAAGTTTAAAAAAAGATAATATAGGGTTAGGAACAGAAAGCCCTATCTTCCTTCTTACAAATAATTAGGGATGGCTGTTCAATACGGGAACTGATCCGGTGGACGTGATCCCTGTTCGTGGACTCGTGGAACTGATCCGGATTAAAATCTAAAACAGGTACGGGTACGAGTCCGTCAAATTACATAAGATAAGACTGCGGACGCGATAGATCAAACCGTGGTATTCGCCTGTTTGTCGCCATGGACTTGAAATGTGCAATGTAACGGAACAGTGGACTGGCACGGCGCTTTCGCCAGCTGAATATTGGACTTGTAGAGTGTAATTTATGTTCATGTAGGTACTCATTCGCCATGTTTTAATGAGTTTGCTTCTTTATTGTTGGTTAGGTTATCGAGTTCTGAGTAATAGGATAATTTACAGCGCCTTTTTATAAGTAAAATAATATATACTTATTATGTAAAAGTTATAAAAAAACAGTAGTATTATTTTTATATTATAATTTATTTAGATATATGTATATTATTATATAGAAAATAACAACCATAGGGAATTAGAGACGTCATGACGCCATTCGGGCATAGACAACGCAACGGACTAGAACTGGACTGAAATAGTGGACTCGTTGGAATGGAATCGGCCGCGGGCTCGGTGATACAGCATCGCCCTGCAGGCAGGGCGGTCCGGACTCGATACTGGAACTGATCCACGGACTCGATACTTGATAGTTTGGGATTAGTTCCGAACTGATCCGCAAAAATTTGTGGATCAGCCATCCCTACAAATAATTTGTAAGAAGTAAGCAGTGGCGGCTCGTCAGGGGAGGCAGTGACTCCCCTGGAAATATTAATGTAATAATACCTTATTTTATATACCTATACCTACCTATAATTATACCTTTCAAACAGCTTTAAAACATATTTTTTAATATAAACACAATAATATAATAGTTCCTGTATAAATTTTGCGAAATCTCTTTAATAAATTTGTAATTTCTGAAACTCTCTAATATTCAATTATTAATTTAACGTCTGGACCTTTGTCCAGTGACCGAGCAACAGCGTCCTTATCCGTTTCATTATTATTACATCTTGTCTCGCTCTTCACTGATGGATCGCAGTTTATCGGAACGAGAGGAGGCTATCCGAAAAATGTTTCCTCTGTAGTCAATGTTTTTGGGAAAAACAACAGCCTCTTGCGCTTTGACCAATAAGATTTTAGAAATTTCGAATTAGGTTCTGTAGTTGGGTCGTTACACCTGTTACCGTTATGTTAGTGTATGTTATGGTTTTTTAATTTCTTTCTTTATTCTTGTGATTTTATACGTGCAGGTGTTATCGAAGGTGAGAGGGTAAGTTTTTAAAATTTAATTTACTAATTCCATTATTAAAAATGAAAATAAATGAAGGATCTGTAAGAAACGCCAAGGATATTGTAGAATTTCTTATTAAATTTAACTTAAGCAGACTTTCATACAACGACAAATTATTCGTGAAAGATTTAGGGATTTCTCGTGCAGATTTGAGGAAAATAATAATTAGTCATGGTAAACTGCATCGTAGGTTTGTTAATGCATGGCATGAAAAATGTAATTGGTAGGTATAGCCTCCTAAACTTGTAATAAATAAATATAATATTCTTAGCAATAATAGTATATTAAAGTACAAGTTTTATAAGAAGCGATTTTAGCTCACGCGTCTATTTTAAAAAACGAGCCACGAAGTGGCGAGTTTTTTTATTGACACGTGCGCTAAAACGCCACATGAAACTTGTGCTTTATATTTTTTTCTATTTCACCTTTTATGATCAAAAAAAAGGTACATTTATTTCCTAAAATAATCCCGCGAAAAATTTTAATATCTTAAGGTTGGTAACAAATTTAAATGTAGAAACATTTGAAAATCGCGGTTTAATTTTAGCTGCCATTTTATTACCAAGAATTAATAAAATCGACTCTCAATTCGATTTAAAAATTTACTCTAGGTACTTTCTTATTAATATATTAAATAATGGACAGTTTAACTCCTCCAGAATTAAGAGCAGTGGCAGAAACTACTTTAAACAGCCTTTTGCCAAAAAAGTCCAAGAAGATATATGAAAAGGACTATGAAAATTTTCTAAAATGGTGTGAAGAAAAAGGCGTTACTAACCTTACAGAAAATGTTTTATTAGCATTTTTTGATGCGAAGAGTAAAATTAATAAGCCATCAACACTATGGTCCCTATACTCCAAGTTACGGGCCTGTATAAATATTAATATAAACATTGATATTTCAAGATATGCTAAACTTCAGGCATTTTTAAAAAGGCAATCAGAAGGTTACGAGCCTAAAAAATCAAAAATTTTGGAATATGAACATTTTAAAGCATTCCTAACTAAAGCAGATGACAATATTTATTTGGCTGTAAAAGTAAGTACCTATTTTGAAATAATATTTACACATCTACAAATCTAAAATATGAATGTTGTTAAATATACAATAAAGAAAATAACCAGAAAAACACTACCTACCTACCTTATACTTATAAACTAATACTAAAATACTTATTAATTATGTACTTATATTTTATCTTTATTTAAGGTAGCACTAATTATGGTATATAATGGAGCATGCAGACGGGAAGAACTAACTAATATATTAATAGAAGACATTGAAATTAAAAATGATATTATTCTAGTAAAGATTCCCAAAACCAAAACAAATGTTCCAAGGCACTTTGTAATAGTCGAGAAGTTGTGGATGGACTTAATAAAAAAATATTTAAATTTAAGGCCTAAAAACACAACACATAAACGGTTTTTTCTTACTTTTCGCAATGGGTATTGCATTAATTCACCCATAGGTATAAATACTATGGGGAAAATTCCTAGTTTGATCGCTAAATACCTCAATTTCCCAAATCCAGAATGTTATACAGGGCATTGTTTCAGACGTTCCAGTATTTCTCACTTAGCTAATAATGGAAGTGACTTGGTGACTATTAAGAAACATGGAGGTTGGAAGTCCTCAGCTGTTGCAGAAGGCTATATTGACACGTCACTGCAAAAGAAAATAGAGGTAGCACAAATGCTTTCTGTATCGAGCCCTTTTTCAAACTCACCTATAGTAGCTTCTGGCTCTTCTATTGCTCCCACACCTTCAACAAGCCAATACATTTCTAATGAAGGTCTGCTACAAAGACATACCTCTACAACAACCCATAAAGTAGAGAAAGTCATTGAACATGAAAATAATTACGAGCAAAACATTGTTTCAAATCAAAATATGCCAGACATTAAGTTTAGTGCCCAAGACACTTCCACAGTTACTATAAATGATTATACTAATTGTACTATTCAACAGAAGTAGAAATATATAGTTTTGATTATAGCAATATTTGTATTCTTCATCACAAAACACTAAACTCTAGATCTTGTTGTTTTAAAGTAAAATAATTGTCATATTTTTTAAGTAGAAGGTGACAGCCTTGAAATTTACAGATTTCTATGAATAGGGGTAACGTTTGTGAAAGGTGTTTTTAGCCTTTACACCAAAGCCATGTGAATGGAAAGGTATTTCCAATATTTTATATTTCTAGGTTAAATTTTCATTTACATGCCGCACACAAGATGGAGCGAACGAAGAGGTAAAAAGATGGAATTCAAACAAAGGTGGCTTTGAAAAACAAAATGTGATACCAACATCAAATAAAGAAAAAACGCTTATCGAAACAGCTTCATTACGATACGCAAATGCGTATCGTAATGAGCTTATTATGAACGTGAAATAGAAAAAATATGTATTTTAATAATATACTACAGTGGTGGCTCGTCAGGGGAGGCAGTGCCTCCCTTAGAAATATTAATGTAATAATACCATATTTTATAAATACCATTAAAACAGCTTTAAAACATATTTTTTAATAAAAATACAATAATATAATAGTTCCTGTATAAATTTTGCTAAATCTCTTTAATAAATTTGTATTTTTTCAAAGTCTCTAATATGCAATTATTAATTTTAACGTCTGGATCTTTGTCCAGTAACTCTCTAGTCAATATTTTTGGGAAAGACAATAGTAAAAATATAAATAATTATATATTTCAGGAAGCGTAGTAAGATTTTTCTCATGATGCAAAGCGCGGTTAGGGGGCAAGCACGCCTACTGCGCTTTAAACCTGTAAGATTTAAGGAATTTCGAATTAGGTCTTGTAGTTGGATTGTTACACCTGTTACTGTTATGTTAGTGTAGGTTATGGTTTTCTAATTTCTTTCATAATTCTTCATTATTGTGAACGGCAGTAGAGTTTTGGACTTGCATTGTCTTTATTTGTTTAGAATCGCTACGTTTCAACTGGTAAGTATCTCCAGTCGTCTTCAGGTAAATACTGATTCATCTGAAGACGACTGAAGATGCTTACCAGTTGAAACGTAGTGATTTCTAAACAAATTAAGACAATGCAAGTCCAAAACTCTACTGCCGTTCAAGAAACCTCAGTGTCTCCAACCTTTAAACATACTCTTCATTATTGTGATACATGAAGGTGTTATCGAAGGTGAGAGGGTAAGTTTTTAAAATTTAATTTACCAATTTCATTATTAAAAATGGTATTAAATAAAGGATCTGTAAGAAACACCAAGGATATCGTAGAATTTCTTATTAAATTTAACTTTAGCAGACTATTATTTAACGACAAGTTATTCGTTAAAGATTTTGGGATTCCTTGTCCAGATTTGAACAAAATTCTTGTCAATAAATTAATTTAATGGAAACTCTACACCTTCCCGTTGGTCTTGCTGCACAATAACATATTTTTATTGCATATCTACCTACCTATATAAAATATTTTATTGACCATGTACCTAGAGGTCCTTTCAATATCCTAATAAATAATCGGTTTCGTTATAAGAAAAATATATTGCCTACATCCTCTAAAAAAATTGCCATTAACCACAATAATTTTAGCTTCGCCAAATTTAACGGCTTCCCGGGGTCACGATTAAAAAACGAAGCACTTTACTGTAATTTTTACAAGGTTACTTTGATTGGCAAGTTTAACTCAAATTTTAACAACAATTTTTTAATCAATATACAGGGTGTCTCTAAAAGGTACGGAAAAAAGCTACCACAATCATTTGCGTATCGTAATGAGCTTATTATGAACGTGAAATAGAAAAAATAATTTAATGGAAATTCTACACCTTTCAGTTGGTTTTGCTGAACAATAACATATTTTTAAGCATGCCTACCTATATAAAATATTTTATTGACCAAGTAGAGGTCCTTTCAATATCCTAATAAATAATCGGTTTCGTTGTAAGAAAAATATTTTGCCCACCTCCTCTAAAAAAATTGCCATTAAATAAACATAATATTTTTAGCGTTGCAAAATTTGGCGGCTTTCCGGGATCACGAATAAAAAAACGAAGCACTTAATCACAGTAATTATTACAAGGAGTCACTTTGTTTGGCAAGTTTGACTCAAATTTAAACAATAATATTTTAATAAATATAGGTAGGTACCTACCTAATACCCCTTTCTGGTCCTCAAAAATGATTTAATTCCTACCTATATTATTTTGAAACATCATAAATACCTATAAAAAGAACTTGCGAAACTAATTTAATTCACGAAACTTGGTAGCACTTATAATTTAGTGAATTATTGACGAATTATGGGCGTGGCTCCGAAAAATTTTCGCCTGCTGCGCATGGCCTGCGACGCTTTTTCGCCTTGGTGCTTAATTTTGTCTACCCATTTTAATTTGCCATGAGCCGCCACTGGAAAGAAGATAGGAGGAAGGAGGATAGGAAGACATTATCTTGTCCCTTCTGGAGAGTAGATACGACTTCGTTTTAAAAGATTTCTAAACACAAAAATGTGTTGGATGGAAGAAAAAAGAAGTTGTATTACTTGTAAATGCTTCTTTTTATTAATATAAAATAATAATGAATAATAGTATAATATGCTGCACCTGATTTTTCGGTCTCTCCTTTTAGCGTGATGTTTCTGTGTTTCGTGATCCTTGTTTCGAGTGACCTTGGTGTCTCACCAATGTAAGATCGGCCACATTCGCAGGGGATATTGTAGATACGGTTTTTCTTATCTTTTAGACTTGTTGGTTTCGTCTTCCTAAGGTGGCTTCTTAAAGTGTCTCTCGAGCTGAATACTGTATTGATGTTGTATCGTTGTCCTAGTCTTCTAATTCTCTCAGATACTTCTTTGGGGGAAGTTCAAGGAAGCTGCTACCATACACCAGAACCCAGATTGTTTTAGTAAGCCCTCATTAGATATAAGAAATATCTGACAACCTTTGTTAAGTAGATGTAAACTTAAAATACCGTGCCCTAACTGAACGCATGACTGCACCCATCTCAGTTATGCTCCAGTGCATCTAGCTAGTATAAATAGAGCTGTTGTCACTATAATTATTTACACTTACACGCCAAAACCAGCTACTGGCAGAGGCACCTCACACTATACACCAGTACACCACAAACAACAAACAAATACATCAATATAGTAAGTCATACCAAAAATAACTAACCCTTGAAATATTTAGAGATGATAAATTCCTGCATATGCGGTCAACGTATGCAGGTAGATCCAAAACAAAAACATGCCATGGAGATGTGGAAAGATCAGTAAGACGTCTGGAGGTTTTATAGGCCATTTCGGGCCCGGAAACTGAAAGAACGCGGGGAGTTTTAGTCGGTAGGCAATCCCTTCAGGGTTGAATCCGACAGTACCTTGTCCCCACAAGGTCTCTTTGGAAGATCTCTCTTCGAAAAAAAAAATTATTTAGTAATCACCTGAAAACGACTGGAGATACTTGCCAAAAGTTTTGATTTAAAACAAGTAAAGACAATGAAAGTTATTCAAATTAAAACTATGTTATAAAATATTAATTACCGTTTTATTACCCAAATAGAAAAAGTAAATTAAGCAATTAAATTTTATAATTGTTTTTATTTTCATCAGCGAAAACAATTTCTGTTTATCAGGTAGCACAGTCAATAAAATTTTACGCTCCATAAATTCTGTGATTTCAATTTATTTACCAAAAAACATAGCTGAATGGTTGCAAACAAAATAAAATATATATTATCCATTAAAATCTTTTAAAAAATTAAATTTTCATATTAAGAATTGACTTAAATAAAAACGACTAATAACCCGGGAGCTTGATGGAATGGATTATGCAAAATGTGAGTACCTACCCCATTTTATCACTGGTTTATAAGCTTAGAAAAGCTTATAGATTAATATTTTGGATGTTGTCAGAAACTTTATTGGTCTGCCCCCCCCCCCCCCCTTCCCCCGCTTAACGGTCAATTAAATCGATTGAGCTTCTGCTGCAGGCGCGGATCCCCAACTTCTGTTAGGGGCAGCGTACCTATGTATTTACAAAAATACAATAATTTAATCAAAAACCGATTAAAAAAACATATTAAGAGTGAACTCGAGTGACGCATTTGACATTTCATTTTTTGATCAATATATCTTATCCATTTCGCATTATTCAAAAAGGAGCCGTCCTTGTGTATACTGTAAAAAATGATATTAAAATTTCATATTATTAATTTTTTACGCTATATTGTCGCGTATCAAAACGGTAGGCGACTGGAACGTGTAGCATAGATAGTTTAAAATTACGTTTTAATTTATTTAACTTGTTGCGCGCTATTTATTTACTGAAACACCAGAGATTTTTATAAGTTTTATTAAAGTAAAGCAAACCAAAACAAATTACGATTACATTATGGTAAATAATATAAGAAATAAAAATAAAGTTGTCATATCAGTAAATTTAGAGAGTTTTCTCTAAAGAAGAGTTGTCCCCTTAAAACTCACATACGATGCTATTGCAAGTAAGTTCAAGAGAAACAATTTCCGCTTTACAGTAAACTCAGACCAAAAGAGACATAAACAATTTAACAATTAAATAAACATTACAAAGATCGCTTACTCACTGGCTGGAAAGTGCTCTGGTTCTGGGATTGTATTTTTACATTATTTTGAGTGACCAAACGGGCAGAGGTTACCCTTACATTTGAATACGTTAAACATTTCCATTGAGTAAGTGTTTCTTTGAGTTTGATCGAAAGAGAAGGCTTAACCAGCCTTAACTAGAACTCAGGAGCAGCCAAGCTGCCTACCTCTCATGTGTCGAATAACTCACCGAAAACAATGAGCTAAGGAGTCTAGAGGATCAATATGATAACTGGACATCGAACGTGTCACATTGCCATTGCAGTGATGAGCACCCAGAACCAGAAACAAGGATTACCTCACATTTCATTTTAAGTGAGGCAAGGAATGTTAACATCAAATTAAATGACAGGCTAGCCATGGTACCTCAAAAACCCTATGGACGTACCTATCAGTAAACGATTAGTTTATTGGTAGCTCTCCACGACGCTGAGCGTCCGGGGTTTGCACGGTGTGCACCCTTCATCTATTACCCGCTGTCCCCTCACCTTGTCAGTGGGGAATGGCAGTTTACTGGTCGATATGACTCACTGCTAACAACGGTATGCCCTGTTTTTTTCCATTAACATCTCAATCCAGTGATCTGGCTTGGAAATGTGACACGTTCGATGTCTAGTTGTTTCTTTGAGGTTTTATAATGTTTTGTAACCCTTACCAAAATAGAGATATATTATTATATATTCAAAATTTAACCCTTTCTTCAACCAATTACAAACAGTTATTTTTATAAACATTCCATTCCACTATACCTATTTATCACCCATTAAGAATCTTAACTTCACAGCGAAGTATTAGATGAGTAATTCATCCTTAAGGATACCAATCCATATCCCACTATATAATATAATCAGGATATTTTTTTTTTCACTATGCCCCTAACAAGCACGTCTTCGGGGAATCAAAGAAGAAGTTTATTGAGGAAGATAAATAAACACATTTACTATATTATAAATATTGAAAATAAACTTAACTTTACAACCAATATTTACAATATATAAAGTGAACTTTAACAAAAAACTTGTGTACTATTACTATATAAACTCTCTACAAAATCACATTAAATCTACGGAAATTTCTTACACAACTAATAGAGTAATAATTTTATAGTATATATCGTGGTAATAAATTTCCAACGATAGTGTAATTATTTTAACAGTGTAACAATTACTCGCAGTCGTAGCCACTTACGTGGTAAACCATCCTTAATAAAATTAAATATTTTTTAAATCAAATCTATTCAAGTAATAAAAGGATCCGTCAAATAGTACATACCATCCCAACTAGGATTTTAACGTCACCGACGTTATATTTTTCAACCTGACGTTGGAAAGTTACTTCGATCTGACTTCGAGAAGACTCGAACTTGCACCAATTTGATGTACAAAATATGGGTTGTAAGGACGTCAGTATTTGACTTCTGCACATTATAAGTAATTATTGTTACGTATATCTGTTACTTATACTGCACCTAAGATGTCAGGAAGTGTTAAAAATATCTTTTTGGCTTCTGCACGGGTAAACATACCAGATCACTAACAAATATGACCAACTGATATTTTGATAATAATAATAATAATAATAATAATAATAATAATAATAATAATAATATATTTGTTTCTAGTATTGTTACATACATCATTTGCACCAAGTACAAGAAAATCTACAATACAAAAAAAGAAATATGGTCAGTGGGTTCTTTTATAAAATATAAGTAATGGCTGCTATATAAGGAGCTTACTCTTACTAGAATAAACTTATTTAGAACAGAAAAAAGTTTTTTAGCGGCAGGCGGACAAGTGGTGCATCTATCTTTTGCATTAAAGTACACGGGGACGCCAAAGGTAATGGGTTCCCCATGGGGCACAGGTAGACAATGACAGGCTGTTTCGTTCTTGTTAGAACTCATAAGAAAGCCATAAACTGTAAGCAACTCCAAGTACAGCGAGACTGTTCTTTCAAGGCATTTTTAAGAAATAAAAACCGCGATGAAACCCCAGTAACGCCATCAGTAGGAATCAACTCAATGCAAAAGATATAGCCATCTAACGTGAAAACATAGAACTAATAAACTAAAGTACGGTGACCAACAAACACCAGTATAGGAAACTTTACGCTTCACTAAAATTTTTTCTACGGGTTTGTAGATTCAAATATAGATCGCGCAGTGTGGCCCACTGGCGGTGCCGATCCATTCCGTATACAATGCCGTGTTTTTAAAATAAAGTAGAGACGTGGTTTGTGATGAGTTCTAACAAGAACAAGAACCATCCCTCTTAAAAAATGATGTAAAAAATTCAAAAAATGCATTGATCTTGATTTTTTTTAAATTCTGAATGCCACTTTTGTTAAAGAGAACCCATGCCCAGTTCCCCCCTCCTACTTCTACATCCTAGGGATTTTTTTTAAGTCACTTTTAATAGGAGAAGTTTTTGTCTTTGCGTCTATGATTAGCGCCCCCGGATGACTCAACGGGCCTAGGACCTCCTATATAACCAAAAATAAGCTGCGCCCATCCCCCACACTTTTTATAAACATGATACGCCATTGCTTATACAATATCTTGCTAACAGCAATACCCCTGTCTCCTGTATAAAATAACAGAATTTAGTAAACATAATATTAAAATGAGTGCAAAGCTGCGACCATAGTTTCCCTTTATTTGACATAATAATTCATAACCAAATAACCCAGAATACGCATCGTTGCGCTGTTAACAACGTACAACATTTGTTCTAACAGCGGCATTTGTACATAATTTTGCATAAAATGATATCAGTACAGCACATCCAGGCCCTGTAGCCTTCAACTGTGCGATTTCTATTTCTAACGGATTAAACACATTTGAGATATACGATATTTATGTTTATTATTTACTCGATTATTTATATATATAATTTTGTAAATTACCAACAATAAAATTAACAAGCATCGGTAACAAATTCGAGTCTATTTCGTATTTATTTTTAGTATTTTTATTCTAGGATAGCTCTGGAGCAGCCATACTTAACCTTTTTTTATAGGGACCACATAGACGTTTTAGGAAAGGTGCCGCGGGCCAAAACAGAAATTTATTTAGGTGTTAATAAAAAACGTAATTTAAAATGTATGGTTATCTTAATAACAAAGAAAGATGATCTTATAAGTCTTATAATATAAGGTTGACAAAATTTGGAAAGAGCTTTTACAATCCCAAATATTGGTTTTATCGAGATTTCTGAAATTGTGAACACTTTCAAAACTCGGTTAAGATCGGGCTTGGTTCTGCATGCCAACCTTATTACATCATCCAGATGTAAGTCCGTAAGTTTATTTCTGTTCACATTTCTTGCGTATTTCATTCGCGAAAACGACGATTCGCAAACGTATGTAGATTCAAAAAGTGTTAATAGAGTTTGGGCACTTTTTTGAACGGTTTTATATTTTTGCGGAACAATGCTCCAAAATACCACGTATTCCCCTTTTTTTCCTTTTTTTTTTTAACAAAACTTCTAGGTTGGTATCGTTTTTCAAATCGATGAACTCATCGAACAACTCTGCAAAATTACAACTTGAAACTGAAGCTAGCTGTGAGATGGTCGTCGTTCCCAGATGCCATGGGTGTTCTACAAGCAATACACATTTTTCTATTTTCCTTAAATCTTGGAACCTTTTTTGAAATTCGTCTGACAGTGCAGTTATACAGGGTGATTCCTAAGTTAATACTTCTTTTTAAGCTGTGTATAGAAAGCAATAAAATAAACAACTTTTTCGAATACCTTTTTTCAAAAAACTAAAAAATAGGCGAGATGGAGAAGTAAAAATTCGAAGTGCGGGTCTAGCATCAAAACATACCCCGCTATAGTTTTTGTTGTTTTTCCTATCTCTTATTAGTATTAGTCATACGGATAGTGTTGAACAATCCAGTGCGGTGTGTTTTTCTGAAGCAAGTTAATTTTAAATTATTGATTTTACCAAAATGGTAAATTTTGAAAACAATGAATTAAGGTGGTAATTTACTGTGAGTGTGGCAAAGTGCTTCGAGATTATACGCAGAACGCTTTCCCTTGCAGGCTCATCCAACACCCAGAAGTTTTCTTAATGTTATTCAACGGGCAAGTTAGGCAGAACCGTATTTGATTCGAATTGTAATAAATAAATGTAAGTACTTAATTTTTGAGTTTTTTTAAAAAACGTTTTTAAAAATGTTTGTTTATTTTAATGCCTTCCATACGCAGCTAAAAAAGAAGTATCAACTTAGGAATGACCCTGTATAAGTTAAAATTAAGGAACAATTTTTCTCAGAAATATCGATACGGTCCTTAGTAGCCTTTATCATAGTCGGAAAAGTGGTGGGCCACTCACAAAGGCTCAGCGGGCCTCATGCGGCCTGCGGGCCGCAGGTTGAGTATGACTGCTCTAGAGCAATAGGAACTGAAGTATAACGTTTCCACCATCGTTGCTCCAATATAACCTGTAATTACAAGATGGGCCACATGGCTATCAGCCGTTACATATTATCACACGAATTACATAGTTTACAAGAGGATGCTTCGAGTGTAAAGAAGAGTAAAGAAGTTATAAATGCACCTAATCTTACAAATGACTTGAAAATTTTGAATTACTTAAAGAAGTGATTGCACAGTTGGAAATACAAAATGCCCCCCTAGTGATTGCCTTTAATATATCTCAAATAACTATAAATAATTTGAAGAAATAGTTCATACCTCAAAGTGGAGTGGATATTTAGAAGGAAAGAAATAAGAACTCAAAGTTTTTCCCCACTGTTATATTATTGAAAAACTTATTTTAAAATAAAAATTCTCTAGCTGTTTCACATGCAGGAGCATTAATCTTCAGAAGAACAAATGAAATTAAGAAGCAAAGAGGTTCAATCAATGAGTGGAACAGTGAGAAAATCATCACTAAAATACACGTCACACTGTGAAAAGAGAAGGGTAGCGACCTTTTTTTCAGAAATCACTTAGCACGTCATCACAGGAAAAAATCAATGAAAATAAATATTCTGCTATATAAAGGCGAAACTAAACGGTACCAGTAACTTGTACCAGTCACTAAAATCCAGTCTTAAAAGCTTTGAAAGAATATTGTATAACTTTTAGTGCTAAAATAAGCAACTGCTAAAATCTATTATTGGATTTTAGTGACTTGTACACGTTACTGACACCGTGTAGTTCCGCATTTAGAAAATACAACCTGCTGTACTCTATATGAAAGCTGTGAATCACTGACTTAGGATATAGACATTGTCTTTCCTCTTAGCAATTGTTTACCCCCGCCCTTTCTCCTTCCTCGTAAATTTAGCTTATATTTGGACGCTTTTAATAAATCGATGTCCAATTTGACTTGGTTATATCTTGGCCTTAACTTTGATGGATTATTATTTATATTCGGCCATTTGTCTAAGCGGACATATTATATTTGACTGAAAGCAGAGTAAACAAGAAGAAAAAGTAATAAGTCAATATTGACTGACATTGAAAGCATTAGTTTTACTTAAGGGAGTTTCTCCGGAGCCAAATAAAAATATTAGTGACAAATGTTTAAAGATGTGGTCGATGCAATCAAATCATAAAGCCTTTTGAGCCTTGACGACAATATTAATTTATCTGGCAGATTTTTATTTTTTATATCGATAGTTCTAGGGATATCCTTAGATTAGATTAGTATTTAGTGGCGTTATATTAATTTACCGCCTACGCTTCAAATGTGTTCAACTTATTACAATAATTTTGACCATAGACGAAGTGAATTTTTTAAATTCAGATATCTCAAAAACAGCTGCTTAAATCAACTCTTACCACGTATACTTTTTTAGGTAAAGGACGTTGGAGAATCCGAATTTTTATTTAAAAGTTAAATATAGGGTGTCTCAAAAAAGTTATTTCGTTTTAAACATGTGCATGTTACCGCAGGTGGCGCCCTCAAAACTTTACAATAAAAATGAGAGCAGATTCTAGTTTCTCACCCCACAAAACCCCTCCAAGCCGAATATTGTGACAATACACCAATTATTAAAAAAATAATTTATAAAAAATGAAAACCAAATTGAACTTTTGACACTCTGTATCTCCGAAATAATCCACTTTTGGACTAAGGTAAATTGGGTTAGATTGTCATATTTACGCCTCAGGAACTTGTGGTAGCTTTTTTCCGTACCTTTTAGAGACACCCTGTATATTGATTAAAAAATTGTTTTTAAAATTTGAGTTAAACTTGCCAATCAAAGTGACCTTGTAAAAATTACAGTAAAGTGCTTCGTTTTTTAATCGTGACTCCGGGAAGCCGCCAAATTTGGCGAAGCTAAAATTATTGTGGTTAATGGCAATTTTTTTAGAGGATGTAGGCAATATATTTTTCTTATAACGAAACCGATTATTTATTAGGATATTGAAAGGACCTCTAGGTACATGGTCAATAAAATATTTTATATAGGTAGGTAGATATGCAATAAAAATATGTTATTGTGCAGCAAGACCAACGGGAAGGTGTAGAGTTTCCATTAAATTAATTTATTGACAAGAATTTTGTTCAAATCTGGACAAGGAATTTCAAAATCTTTAACGAATAACTTGTCGTTAAATAATAGTCTGCTAAAGTTAAATTTAATAAGAAATTCTACGTATCCTTGGTGTTTCTTACAGATCCTTCATTTATTACCATTTTTAATAATTAAATTGGTAAATTAAATTTTAAAAACTTACCCTCTCACCTTCGATAACATACATCTTCATGTATCACAATAATGAAGAGTATGTTTAAAGGTTGGAGACAATGACGTTTTTTGAACGGCAGTAGAGTTTTGGACTTGCATTGTCTTTATTTGTTTAGAACTGGTATTGCCAGTTGAAACGTAGTGATTCTAAACAAAAAAAGACAATGCAAGTCCAAAACTCTACTGCCGTTCACAATACTGAAGAATTATGAAAGAAATTAGGAAACCATAACCTACACTAACATAACAGTAACAGGTGTAACGATCCAACTACAGGACCTAATTCGAAATTCCTTAAATCTTACAGGTTTAAAGCGCAGTAGGCGTGCTTGCCCCCTAACCGCACTTTGCATCGTGCGAAAAATCTGACTACGCTTCCTGAAAGATATAATTATTTATATTTTTACTATTGTCTTTCCCAAAAATATTGACTACAGAGAAAACATTTTTCGAATTACCTTCGCACGCTTCCGATAAACTGAGATCCAGTGAAGAGCGACACAAGATGCAATAACAGCAATGACAATGAAACTGATAGGCAACTGATAGGACGCTGTTGCTCGGTTACTGGACAAAGATCCAGACGTTAAAATTAATAATTGCATATTAGAGACTTTGAGAAAGTACAAATTTACTAAAGAAATTTCGGAAAATTTATACAGGAACTATTATATAAAAAATATGTTTTAAAGCTGTTTTAATGGTATTTATAAAATATGGTATTATTAAATTAATATTTCCAGGAGCGGCACTGCCTCCCCTGACGAGCCGCCACTGCAGTATATTATTAAAATACATATTTTATAAAGTAGTAGAAGTTTATTGTCCGTAGTAATAAAATAGAAAGAAAAGTTCTATTTCTAAACCTGCGAATTGCAGAAAGGTGTATTGATAACAGCAAAATGCCATTCCCTATACTAGATGTGTGGCCTACCGTATCTTGGTTTGTTTTTGGTTCCACAATTTCACGTCCAGTGCCTTCGTCTTCTGCATTAAAATTCATTTCTACAGATTCATTCATTTATTACTTATTTCATTCGTAAATAAATCGTAAAAACACATTCTCGCTGTTTCTGGAGTTGCTTACAATTTTTGGCTTTCCGATGACTCCTAATAAGGACGCAACAGCTGTGATTGTCTACCGGTGCCCCAGGGAACACATTATTTTGGCGTCACTGTATACTTTAATGCAAGAGATACATCACCACTTTGTTCGCTTGCCGCTTACTTTACTTTCTACAGGGTGGCCCATTTGTCTGACAAAGTAATATACCGTCTCTACTATAAAAGATATCAAAAAAAAGTTTTTATAAAAGTATAAAAAAATATACGTTATAAAATTATTTTTAAGCATACAGGGTGGTCCAAAAGAGTAGGATAATAAAAAGATACTGTTGGAAAACTAGTTCCAACACTGGAATTATTAAATTTTCAATAATTATTACTCTCATTAAAATATCTTTAATTTGCCCTGTCTAAAAATCAATGCATCGAAAACAGAATAAATCATAAAATTTCCTCAGTTTAAAACTCTCAAATAGACAAATTTATACGTCTCAACTAGATAACATTCCAAGAAATTTCTATTTATAGAACACAGACAGACGGTTTGCATTTCTCGTTTGTCTTCTCTCACCCCTAATCTAAAATATAGATTTCTATTGGTCCCTATTTCGCGTCACTAATCAATCATTGGCCCTTCTGGAGGTCACAGGTTTCTTGCTGTTCCGCGACCCGCCGGTCAGAAGCCAGATACGAAGTAGATATCTCGGGGTCAAGACACGCTCGATTTTGACGTAAATCTCTCGCCGTTTCCGACACCCCCGTCGGTCGGTCTCTAAAGAAGATAGAAATAGTATCTCACATTGTTCAGTCACGCTTTGTTTTTTCGGAGTTTTAATAAAATCTCGCTGGCAAGACATCCCCGTTCTGTACGTCAGCAATTGAACGTATCGCGCCAAGTCACACTCGGCTTTCGGCAAATTCCTGTCAAACATTCTCGTTTTGGCAGTCTCCAATAAAGTGAAGCAAGACATCAACTGCATTTCTCACTGTGAATTTCCTGTCAAACACTCCCGTTTCTCAGGCTCAAAATAGATTAAAAATAACTCGTGTTCTTACAAAACTCGTGTTATTATCTCGTCGTTATATTCGCAGTTGATTGTATTCTGAAGTTCCCGTAAAATAATTCCACTCTGAAGGTCTACACTCTTTGTGATGTATTTGTACTTGTGAAATGTTTGATTATTTGAAATAGAAGACCTGTAGATCAAGGTAGGATCTAATCTAGTTGTCAATCCAATCAAAGTACGAGCAGTTTTGCAAATATTTGCAATCAAAAGAAATTGGTTGCATCCAAGTTACCTCTGTATGTAAATGTAAAAAACTTTTATAGTTTCAAAAATCATTCGACATTGATTTACCCGCTTTGTGGTTAATAAACAATTTATAAAAACCACTGTTTTCGTGATTACAAAAAATAGAAAAGTGACTTTGACATTAAGTGAATCTTTTCGAATTAAAAGTTATTTTTGAGCATTATTATGTTCGGGCTCCTTTAAGGTTTAAATGTAAAAACCATTTTTGATTTATAGATTTTGAACAACTGTTCATAGGTTGTTGAGATTTATATTTATTTCATAATCAAAGGTTATTGTATTTTTGATTTAGTATTTTTTAGTAGTATTACTGTATATAGTTAGTTGTATTGTTTTGATCTTAAAACAATAGTTTATTTCAATCGTTACTGATCCGGTATTTAAATTTAAGATTGATTTCAGATAATGTCAAATTGTATTTGATTTAACTTATTGTAGATTTCGTAAATAACGGAAGATACAGTAAATAAAATAATTTGTTAATACAAATTTAAAGTTCGTTTTTATTCAACTTGAACCACCCTTGGCATTTTACAGTCTGTTTCAGGCGATGTTGTAGAAACAACTAGCCACCCTTCTTTGAATATGTAAGAGGCTCGACAGTTTCTCACCATATTTAAAAGTGGCCGGATCATTAATAGTTAAAGTTTTGAAAAAAATATATGTTACTGAATCTTCCTCTATGTGAAAAATTTTCGCTCTCTCTCTCTTTTGCTCTCATGTGATTTTATTTTGATAAGTTACGCACTCTGCATTGTAAAAGCTGCTCGTACGACTCTCGCTCTTTGTTAATGGTGTTTTAAAGATTTTTATAAAAAATTTAAAATGACTAAAATGGAAAATTTGATTAAAAAACGCGGTAATTATAAAGGTATTATCACTCGCATACGTAATTGGTATACCACCAATCATGATTCAGAAATAAATCACTGTCAATTTGAAATTCGTGTAGAATATTTAAATAAGGCTTTTTCTGACTATACTGAAGTTCAAGATGAAATTGAATTACTCAACCCCGATGATAAAGATCATCATGAAACTGAAGAGAAATTTTATGATTTATGCGCTAAGTTAAAAAGTAAAATTCAATCTCTTTTGGCGTTACAAAACGCAAGCTTGCAAAGCTCTCCCTCAAATGTTTCATCACAGGTTACTTCTCAATCTGTGCCTAAGGTAAGATTACCAGAAATTCACATTAAAACCTTTAAAGGTGAAATCTCAGAATGGGTACCATTCTATCAGCTGTTTACAGCGCTTGTAGACAACAATCCCTCTTTAAGTGACATTGAAAAATTTATGTATTTAAAATCATTTTTAAAGGACGAACCTTTAAAACTAATTGATACTCTTGCGGTAACAAACCAAAACTTTGTTTCAGCTATAACTATTCTCAAGGACAGATATGAAAATAAAAATTCTGTTATAAATAGTCATTTACTTAATTTGTTAGACATTCCAGTAATTACAAAATGCAATTCACAAAACTTAAGAGATTTTGTTACAAATTGTAAACGCAATGTAGAATCATTAAAAAATTTAAATTTATCTCACGAAGAACTCTGGAATTTAATTGTGGTTCACTTACTCGAAAAGAAATTAGATTTTGTCTCAAAAAGGACTTTTGAATCTGAGAGAGGCCTTACAAACCTTCCAGATATCAAAGAGTTTTTTAACTTTTTAGATAAGCGCTGCACTATTTTGGAAAACTTGGCCAGTTTAGAAGGCAATGTTCCAAAAAAGGCTCATAATGTATCTTTTCATGTGAACAACTCAAATGTAAATAATGATAAATGTTTATTTTGTCATGAAACTCATAAGATATACACTTGCATGAAATTTAAAAGTTTACAAGTTGCTGAAAGACATAATTTTATTAAATCAAAAAAGTTTTGTTTTAATTGTCTAGGTTCTCAACATCAGGCAAATCAGTGCCAGTCTACTAGATTATGTTCTGTATGTTCTCAAAAACATCATTCACTGTTACATCTTGTTCCTTACAATAACAATTTGCAAAGTAATAATCAAAATGCACGTAATAACGTTGCTCATAGTACAAACCCTAGACAGACCTCTTCTCCCCAAACTGTAAACCCTTCTAGAAATACTCAAGGACATAATAACAGAAATAGTTCCTCTCAAGGTCGAACCTTAAATAATGAAAATTCTCAAATTCTCACTAGTAATCGCAATCACTCCTCTGCTCAGAATAGAAGTTTAAGCCAAAACGCAAACCCAAATGATTCTCAAAATCATCCCGTAGTCTCGCAGTCTCTTTCTGCAATTTCGACGAAAACGTCTCATGTGTTATTGGCTACTGCTTCTGTCTACATGTATAACGCACAAGGCGTTCGCATCTCCGCCAGAGTTCTGTTGGACAATGGCTCACAAAATTCTTTTATCACTCTTTATCTTGTAAATAAACTACAACTCCAAACTTATGATAAAATACTTCGCATTTCGGGCATCTCTCAAATTGGCTCAACTTCCAACACCATGACCAATTTAACCTTTCACTCCAAGGTCAATCCTCGCCAAAAGTTTAAAGTGTCTTGCGTCGTTCTTCCAAATATCACTTGTAAACTTCCTCAAGTTAGCATAGATGTATCTAGCCTAACTATTCCTCAAAATGTACAGTTAGCTGACCCTGAATTTGGAAACTCCCAAAAAATCGATATGTTAATAGGCGCTGACCTTTATTATAATCTTTTATTGCAAGGTATTATTAAGCTCGGTAGAAACCTACCCGTACTCCAAGAAACCTATCTAGGTTGGGTAATCGCTGGATGCGTTCCCCACAATTTAATCACTGCTCATAGTAGCTCCTCCTCAAATACCTCTCTCTCTGTACAAAGGAATGTACATCAAAATGTCTCTCTCTTCTTACAAACTGACGATGAACAGTTTAAATTGGATAGTCTGATTGAAAAATTCTGGACTATTGAGGACTTACCTCAAAAAACTCTTCTTTCTCCTGAAGATGAACAATCTGAAAGCATTTTTTTTAATACCACTAAGATTTTGCCTGATGGAAGGTATCAAGTAAATGTACCCCTAAAAACCCCTCAAGAAAATGAAAAATTAGGCGATTCATTTTATATAGCACAAAAACGTTTCTTAAACCTTGAAAGAAAATTTGAGAAAAATCCCTCTCTAAAACGTGACTACTCTAAATTCATAGATGAATACGTAGACTTAGGTCATGCTAAGTATGTACCCCTCTCTCTTGTTGAATTAAACTCTAAGAATCTCGAAGTTAATAAATACTTCCTCCCTCATCATGCTGTATTTCGTGAAAACAGCGTCTCTTCAAAAATTCGAATAGTTTTTGATGGCAGTTGCAAAACAAGCAGTGGCTTGTCCCTCAATGATGTGACACTCAAAGGTTTTCAGGTTCAACCTGATCTTTATGATATCTTATGTAGATTTAGATCCTTCATTTTCGTATTAATTTCGGACATCGAAAAAATGTACCGACAAATAAATATTAATCCTAAGCAATGTTTCTTGTCCAATATTCTCTGGCGAAACAACCCTGATGAAGATATTAAATGTATAGAGCTCTCCACAGTAACGTATGGTACTAACTGTGCTCCTTATTTGGCAACTCGTGTTTTAAACGATTTGGCTATTAAAAATAGTGAAAAATTTCCCCTTGCTTCAGATGCGTTGCTCAATCAAACCTATGTCGATGACATCATTTATGGGTGTGATTCTCAAACTGATTTAGAAAAAATATATTTCGAACTCAACTCTCTGTTAAACTCTCATGGTTTTCAATTGCATAAATGGTGCTCTAACTCGCAAGAATTTCTTGAAAAAATGTCACAAGAAAAAACTTTGCAATACGATTTGAATTTCGAAGAATCCCCTAGCTCAGTATTAGGCCTGAAATGGGACCCTAGTTCAGATAATTTTACTTTCTCACCCCCTGAAATTCAAATTAAAGGTCGTTTAACTAAACGTGAAATTCTCTCCACTATCGCTAAAATGTATGATCCTCTTGGTTTAGTTTCCTGCGTCATAGTACTAGGAAAGTTAATAATGCAGAAATTATGGCTCATAAAAATTGACTGGGACACAGAAATCACTGATTCTCACATTCTCACTCTTTGGGAAAATTTCATAGCTAATATTGGAAATCTCACAAAAATAAAAATATCTAGGAACTTATTTGTGAATAAAAGCAAAATAAAAGTTCAGTTCCATGGTTTTGCTGATGCTAGTATGTCGGCATATGCTGCGTGTGCATATGTTCGCACTCTCTATTTTGATGGAACCGTTTCCTCAAATTTATTATCTTCTAAATCTCGTGTAGCACCCCTTAAAACTGCATCTCTCCCAAGATTAGAACTTTGCGCGATGCTTCTCTTATCTAATCTTATTCAGAATTTGCTCTCAATTTATAAAAATCAATTTACAATAAGTTCAGTTCACTTATGGACTGACTCAACCATTGCACTCTTTTGGATACAATCGCATGCTTCAAGGTGGTCAGTTTTTATCTCAAATAGAGTATCTCAAATTCAAGACCTAACCTCAAAATTCATTTGGAGGCACGTAGACACTAAAAATAATCCTGCTGACTTGCCTTCTCGTGGTTCCTTACCGCAACATCTAGTCGATTGTCCACTTTGGTTCCATGGCCCTAAGTTTTTAATAAATAGTGAAAATTTTGACTTACTTAATGTTCAAAATAGTTTGGATATTTTAAACCCTAACCCTGAAGTTAAAAATGTAATTCTCTCAGAAGAAAGAAAATCTTCACCTGTCTCTCTCCATGTCTCAAATGAAGAAAATGAATTTTGGAACCAATTATTCTCAAAGTTCTCAAAATTTGCAACACTTCAACGAGTAGTAGCATATTGTCTTCGGTTTGCTATAAATATTAAAGCACACACTGAAAAATTATCAGGTCCCTTGTCCGTCCACGAGTTGGAAAATGCCCTTAACCTCATTTTGAAGGTATTACAAAATAAATATTTCTCCAAAGAAATTCTCGAATTGAAAAATGGTAAAATACTTTCAAATAAGAATCTCTTGCAATTCAAACCATTTCTGTGTGAAGCTGACAGTTTTTTACGCGTAGGAGGACGCTTAGAAAACGCAGAAATTTCGTTTGAACAAAAACACCCGATATTACTTCCTGCTCACAATCATATTGTCACTTTAATGTTAACCCAGGAACACATACGTTTGGGTCACGCTGGTGCTCAAACGGTCCTCTCCAATTTCCGACTTAGATTTTGGCCGTTAAATGGATTAAAAGAAATAAAACGAGTAATCAGAAATTGCGTTACTTGTTATCGTTTTCACGCTAAACCCGTTCAACAACTCATGTCAGATCTCCCCAAGGACAGAGTACAAATTTGTCGACCTTTTCAAAAGGTTGGAGTAGATTTTGGTGGCCCCTTCTTTATAAAGTCCTCAAGACTTCGGAAAGCTCCCATAACCAAGTGTTATATCTCGGTCTTTGTGTGCATGACCACCAAAGCCGTGCACATTGAAATTGTTTCCAATCTCACTACTGAAGCATATGTTGCATGCCTCAAACGATTCATATCAAGACGAGGCAATCCGTCTATAATCTATTCTGACAACGCTACCAATTTCCAATGTGCTAAGAATCAACTTTATGAACTTTATCAGCTCTTTAGGACTCAATCAAATTCTGATGTCATTATAGATTTTCTCGCTCAAAATAAAACTGAATGGAAATTCATCCCTCCTAAATCTCCACATTGGGGTGGTATTTGGGAATCTGCTATCAAAAGTGCCAAATATCACATGCGTAGACTTATAGGAAACGCTCAACTAACTTATGAAGAATTAAATACTGTTTTAATACAAATCGAAGCAATTCTGAATTCAAGATCGTTGTGCGCTCTATCCAATGACCCTTCGGATTTACAGAGTTTAACCCCTGGACACTTTTTAATTGGCACTAGTCTTACTGCCTTTCCCGAAAAGGACGTGTCCAAAATCCCTGAAAATAGACTTTCGTTCTGGAATAAATGTAGTCAAATCCAGCAAGTATTCTGGAAGCGTTGGGTAGTTGAATACTTAAATCGTTTGCAACATAGACCCAAATGGCTTTCTCCCGTTAGCAATGTAAAAGTAAATGATGTTGTTCTCTTAAAAGATTTTGATGATTCTTACCCTCTTAAATGGCCTTTGGCTAGAATTATTGAAACTATTCCCGGACCTGACGGAAAGGTTCGAATGGTCACATTAAGAACAGCTGATGGAATATATAAAAGATCCATAGTTAAAATCTGCCCATTACCAAATATGGGTGATTCTCCAAATGAATAATTTGCACTTTCATCTATCTTTTGAGTTGAAGGATGAATCCTTCAACGCGGGGTAGTATGTTGGAAAACTAGTTCCAACACTGGAATTATTAAATTTTCAATAATTATTACTCTCATTAAAATATCTTTAATTTGCCCTGTCTAAAAATCAATGCATCGAAAACAGAATAAATCATAAAATTTCCTCAGTTTAAAACTCTCAAATAGACAAATTTATACGTCTCAACTCGATAACATTCCAAGAAATTTCTATTTATAGAACACAGACAGACGGTTTGCATTTCTCGTTTGTCTTCTCTCACCCCTAATCTAAAATATAGATTTCTATTGGTCCCTATTTCGCGTCACTAATCAATCATTGGCCCTTCTGAAGGTCACAGGTTTCTTGCTGTTCCGCGACCCGCCGGTCAGAAGCCAGATACGAAGTAGATATCTCGGGGTCAAGACACGCTCGATTTTGACGTAAATCTCTCGCCGTTTCCGACACCCCCGTCGGTCGGTCTCTAAAGAAGATAGAAATAGTATCTCACATTGTTCAGTCACGCTTTGTTTTTTCGGAGTTTTAATAAAATCTCGCTGGCAAGACATCCCCGTTCTGTACGTCAGCAATTGAACGTATCGCGCCAAGTCACACTCGGCTTTCGGCAAATTCCTGTCAAACATTCTCGTTTTGGCAGTCTCCAATAAAGTGAAGCAAGACATCAACTGCATTTCTCACTGTGAATTTCCTGTCAAACACTCCCGTTTCTCAGGCTCAAAATAGATTAAAAATAACTCGTGTTCTTACAAAACTCGTGTTATTATCTCGTCGTTATATTCGCAGTTGATTGTATTCTGAAGTTCCCGTAAAATAATTCCACTCTGAAGGTCTACACTCTGACCTCAGTATGTGATATAAGAAAAATAGTTTTGTGATGTATTTGTACTTGTGAAATGTTTGATTATTTGAAATAGAAGACCTGTAGATCAAGGTAGGATCTAATCTAGTTGTCAATCCAATCAAAGTACGAGCAGTTTTGCAAATATTTGCAATCAAAAGAAATTGGTTGCATCCAAGTTACCTCTGTATGTAAATGTAAAAAACTTTTATAGTTTCAAAAATCATTCGACATTGATTTACCCGCTTTGTGGTTAATAAACAATTTATAAAAACCACTGTTTTCGTGATTACAAAAAATAGAAAAGTGACTTTGACATTAAGTGAATCTTTTCGAATTAAAAGTTATTTTTGAGCATTATTATGTTCGGGCTCCTTTAAGGTTTAAATGTAAAAACCATTTTTGATTTATAGATTTTGAACAACTGTTCATAGGTTGTTGAGATTTATATTTATTTCATAATCAAAGGTTATTGTATTTTTGATTTAGTATTTTTTAGTAGTATTACTGTATATAGTTAGTTGTATTGTTTTGATCTTAAAACAATAGTTTATTTCAATCGTTACTGATCCGGTATTTAAATTTAAGATTGATTTCAGATAATGTCAAATTGTATTTGATTTAACTTATTGTAGATTTCGTAAATAACGGAAGATACAGTAAATAAAATAATTTGTTAATACAAATTTAAAGTTCGTTTTTATTCAACTTGAACCACCCTTGGCATTTTACAGTCTGTTTCAGGCAATGTTGTAGAAACAAATAGCCACCCTTCTTTGAATATGTAAGAGGCTCGACAGTTTCTCACCAGATACATTTTTTTAAATGGAACACCCTATATATTTTATCATTTTTTGTTTTCTTACAAAATTATCCATATAACGCCATATTTAGTTTTTTAATTTTTTGCAACATTGCCAAACAAAATGCAAAATTCTTAAAATTTTGGAAAAAACATGATAGTAAAAAATTACCTATATTTCTCAATAAGAGTATCAAAAATCGAAAATTTCTTGTCAGCTCCTAAGTTTAGGGATAGAAAAGCTATCTTAAATCTTTAGGTACCTAAAATTTTGTACAGGGTGTTTTCTGTTGACACCCAAATATACAAAATTTTAAAATACAATAACTCTCTTTTTTCAAATGAAACACTCTATATTTATTAGGCTCGTCTGATAGATATTGTAAGTATCTTTTATTATTGTTAAGTCATACCCATACCTAAATTCACTAGTTTTGGCAATATTTCGATTTTTATTTAAATTTTGGTAAAAAAATCTATAGTTTTTATTTTTCTAGTAAGCCATGACCAGCAAAGTCGAAACAAATGTAATTGAATATAATGTCATATTTATAATTATTATATTTATAGTTATAATGTTTGTGAACTTATTTTCAATATCAAGTTGCGTAATAAAAAAGAAGTTTTGTTTAATTAAATAAATACGTAACTAACTTTGGTTATCAATTTATTATAATATGACATTATATTCATTTACATTTGTTTTTAGTTTGCTGGTCATGGCCTACTAGAAAAATAAAAACTAAAGTTTTTTTCACCAAAATTTAAATAAAAATAGAAATATTGCCAAAACTAGTAAATTTAGGTATAGGTATGACTTAACATTAATAAAAAATACTTACAATATCAATCAGACGAGCCTAATAAATATAGGGTGTCTCATTTGAAAAAACAGAGTTAAGTATTGTATTTTAAAATTTTGTATATTTGGATGTCAACAGAAAACACCCTGTACAAAATTTTAGGTACTTAAACATTTAAGACAGTTTTTCTATCTCTAAACTTGAGAGCTGACAAGAAATTTTCGATGTTCGAAACTCTTATTGAGAAATACAGGTAATTTTTTACTATAATGTTTTTTCCAAAATTTTAAGAATTTTGCATTTTATTTGGCAACGTTGCAAAAAATTAAAAACCTTAATATGGCGTCATATGGATAATTTTGTAAGGCAACAAAAAATGCTAAAATATATAGGGTGTTCCATTTAAAAAAATGTATCTTTTTATTATCCTAATTTCTGGACCATCCTGTATGTTTAAAAATAATTTTAGAACATATGTTTTTTTATACCTCACAACTTTTATAGAAACTTTTTCTTGATATCTTTAATAGTAGAGACGGTATATTACTTTGTCAGACAAATGGGCCACCCTGTATACATATTTTATGTTATAATGTTCCCTACATCACCATCATCCCTTATTTGCAATTACTTTTTCTATTCTCACATAGATATTTGTTGTTTCTTTTACACTAAAGTAACTAGATAAATTGGCTCTTTCAGTTAACTGAAACAATAGAATTTTGTATTCATTCTTGTTAGTGATGAACAGTGCTGCAACCTTTAAAAATGAAATTTTCCATTTTAAAGAAAAATCCCTCTAATGCATATATTACTGAAGAAGACTGTTAGCTCTTGCCCTCGCACATCTATTTCCGTTCTTCACCAACACAATTGTCTTCTCTGCATTCTTTCAATATCACAGAGCCTGCATTTATTCGTTCACGTGTTAAATAATAAGTGCAGTATTGTTGTTGTATTTGGTATTTTTAAAGATAATTTTGCTATTATTTTATACATATACTTTTTGGTTATAAACTGTTGGACTGTGTGTATCTGTGAAGTGTTCTTTTTATGACAAAGCGAGTATTTATTTAATAATTAACTATTACAGAAACCCCAGACCGGCCCTAGCCTTTAGTTCTTTAAAATAAATGTTACTAGAAATGATGTGTGCCATCAACGGCCATTAAAAACTTAAGTGAAATACACTATATCTCAGTTAAGAAAGCTGTTATATCTCGCTTACCGCTATCACTTTACAACCTAGGTATATAATATATTATTCGACATAGGATGAAACATTAAATATTCAATATATTAAGGGGATTCTTCCTTTCATCTAGTATTGACATTTTACAGTGGCGTCTTGTGGATATTGAGTATGGGAGGGCGCAGATCTAGATATACAAAAATAAATATCTGTACAAAAAAAAATTATGATAATACCAATAATAGTATTTCTATTGACTGTTTTTTAATTGTTTTAATAAAATATAAGCTTAAATCAATAAATTATATTTAAATCAATAAAATTATAATATTTTGATCAATTATACATTTAATAATGACCTATTTAAAATAATATTATTTAATCAAGACTTGTGTTTTTTTAATTACAGTATGTATTAAAAACTTATAAACTTTAAGATTACCTGTAAAACAAAAAAAAAATTGTATCAATAGCATAACTAATTTATATATTAATACTGTAATTGAAATAAATTACATATTGTTTTAAGCAAATGATTACATATTATGCAATCAGTAACTAGGAAATATTAAATGAAATTTTATTTATTTTATTTCAATGGTACGATGTTTAATTCAATCATAGAAAAGGTAGACCACACTTTTTCACCTGCGTAGCGGGGATGAAGGACAAATTTCTCTTTTGGCTGCCATCGCGTCGTCGCCTTGCCTCCTATAGTATTTTTCTATGCGGTTTTGCTTTATTTATTTTATTAGATTAAGCGAGTTCTATATTAGTGCAGTGCATAAATATTTAAACGCATTGTAGCTTGTTTTGCCACAATCATGGCTTGTTATTAAAAGCCAATGATGTTTAAATATAAATACTTTTATGCCAAATATATCCTTTTATTTAAAACCAATGGAAGTAAGGAACACACGTCTAAAAGATCAGGAAATTTAGATGCATACAAGGCATCTCTGACTGATTTTAAAAATGAACTAAGGAAACCCAAGAAAATATCCTATGGGAAGCACTGTGAGGCCATTGAAAGCGCCCCAGAATGTGCCAGATTCAGGAAAGTACTTTCGAAGAATCCACAAAACTTCATTGACTCCCTAAAACAGCTACGGGAGAGGACACTTAATCTGGGAAAGGAACAATTTCTGAACTCATTCTGGTACACTTTCCCAATTCCAGAATCCTAGACGAACCACCGCAGAACTCTAAGCTAAGGGAGGAAAATAGGGTTTCCAACAGGGCTTGCAGAAAAAACTGGCAGATTGCCAAAAAGGCGGTGACAAAGAAATAGATAAAATGAGCAATAAGCACATTTCAGCCATATGAGGCTCCGGGACCTGACTGAGTCTATCCGACAATGCTTCAGCAGGAAACTGGCCTGTTAATAGATAAGCTTTGCCTCATACTGAGAGCCAGTCTGGCCACAGGACATATTTCGAAAATATGAAGACTCACAAAGGCGGTATTTATACCTAAACTTGGACGACCAGACTACTCAGCGGCAAAGGCATTCAGGCCCATCAGCCTGATGTCGTTAATACGAAAACACTGTTAGACAGGCATATTAGGGATGATATTTCGGAACATAAACCATTTCATCAAGAACAACATGCCTATAGAAGAGGAAAATCAACGGAATCTGCACTTCACCAGAAGATCTGGAAAACAGAGAAGTGCTACTTGGAGCATTTTTACGGACGGGCCCTTGGAAAAAAAATTGGATAGCTAAATCGGTTACAATACATTTTCGAAATCCCTAGTTATACCTATATTTAAAAGAAACGAGAAAAGTGTCGGGCTACAGTATTTGTTAATTTTATTAGTCAGTTCTTTACAGATAATATCTCACACTTTTTAAAACAAAATTAACCGTTTCTCTAGAAACCCTGGAAACGAAAAGGGTTTATTCTAAAGGAACAATGTTAAACTTCCGACTAATCTAGCCTTGAGGGAGCAACTAAACTAATGTGACTAAAGGTAGAGATTTATCCCTTTTAATAAACCGAAATTTAATAGCAGCAAGAAGGTAAGTTACAACGATAACTTGACTATCAGAATACTTGATGCCTACCGAAGTAGGACCGTGAAAACACTAAATTAAGGGCTGGAATTTCTCACCGCGGCACAAATAACTTTGTTCGGCGGTTTGTAAGGACTTGAATTTTCCGGGTGATAGTCCCATTGTCTCTCGAACGTATAGAGCTCTCATGAGAGTATTTATGGTTTCATAACAAATTCAGATTCGAAAGGGTGTAAGGTAAGATGTTATTTGTAAAAACCCGTCTTATCATATGAACTTTCTGGGAGCTATAGTTTTAAGTAATTTTTAACTGACATGTCCTTAAGAAAAATATATCATTTCGATTCGTATTTGTGAGGTTAAAATGTAAGGTAAATTAAGTACAATATGGTAAAATTACAAAATATATTATTTTACCTATTTTTATAAAATAGTTAATTGCTTAAAATTATTGTTATAGTTCCCACTTAACATTGAACACCATAACAAGGTTAAAACAGTGGTTTATACTCATTGCCAGACGAGACGTTGTATTTACTATTATAATAACTATAACAATAATATTTATTGTAAACCAAAGGCTAAGGTGATAAGTTAAGGTTAGTATGTAATATAAATATGACTGATTGTAAGTTATTATATTATAATAACTATTATTATAATCTTAATAACCAGAATGTAACTATGAGTAACAAATATACCTTTTTTTATACATAAACAGTTACCCAGTATTTTACTTCATGGAACCAAGTAGTTACCGTACAAAGAATACCAATTTTTGCGGTGGACTTTTGGGAAAAAAAAAATTATAACCACTGCACTAAGAAAATTAATATTTTGGGGGAAACACAAACAACTTTCACTCAAAAAATATATAAATTTTCTATAATAATTTGAAAGAAATAATATTTTTCTACTTCTATATTAGTAAACATTGTTTTATGTATAGTCCACTCTACAAGTAAATCCATTCTTACGTACAACTGTGCGTTCCTTGATAACAAATCACAGGTTGACAAGTAAATTCAATGCTAGTGTGCGCAGCACTACCTGTTGAACTCCAATGAAAAACCAATCATATTCAAATAAGTGAAGATCGAGTTGTCCAAAACTGTCCAAACTCTGCATGTGCACTCACCACACAGAGACCCTAAAAAAGTTTCCCTACAACTTCGCTCTAAAGTCAACAGAGGAGCAAATATTTGGACAGTCTAAAACTTGCATGGGATTTCCTATGTGTCCAACCACGATGCACCACCCGGTATATAGATCATTTCGCATGGAGCTGGTGACTTTGTAGAAGAATTCAGAAATATTGTTTGTATGCTCTTAAAAAAATAAATAAACGTGAATCATATTTTTCTAGCTAATGTTTTCAATATAAATATGTAAGTCATATATTTTAGACTTTCCAAAAATTTGAAGTATATTCACAGGCACTTAATTTTGCGTAATTCTCCCCAGTTGGGTATTTTAGGGGGGGATGCTACCGAGCTGCAGACCCCCACCGGAGCCTAGGAGCTCGGGTCTTAAAGTCTAATTGCAACCTAATTTTTCGTCTCACGCTTGGACACTTAACTTAAATAATGTATTCATGGCTTAGATTACAAAGGTCTGGTAGGAAACGTTTAGTTTTTAAACTATTCCTTCTAAAAGTCCTGTTTTATATAGAGATTCAGGTGTCAGGCGCATATCGTTTTAGTTATTTGATTTATGATGCAATTTTAAAGAAAAACGAGTAAAAAGAATATTATTTTATATAGTATTTTTCTATTATATACTTGTCTGTTCCGTTTTCCCCTTTTCAGAGATATTTTAAATCAATAAAAATATAACCCAATGCAATAAAATATTTTTACAACAAAAACAAAAAAGAATTAGGTATTTATTTTTAAAGAGATAAATTGAACTAAAAATTTTAATTGAAACATTTTTTATGGAAGAAGTGTGATAATTTATAATTAAAAAAAAGTGCGGAAAGTAACGAGAATGCTTTATTATGAATATTCAAAACAGCACTTAAGAAAAACTATTTCAAAACCTAAGCATTTGCACCAAAGCTGCTTTTAGATCTAAGCTCCTAAAATACATGATTTCTGAAAAATCATTAATTTTGGCGTGGTGACCGATATTTATTTTAATTTTAATCATGCAAACATAGCCCGAAAAACGCTGGTTAGAGTCATACATAGGTACCATTGCGCCCAAAAAAAAACTGGGACAGCAAAATGTAGTTTAATCTCCCAGACTATTACCTTTTTTTTTGAAGTTGTCAATTTAATTTAATTTTGTGACTGACAGTGGCGTGTCACAAGAAATATTTTTTGAAATCGTTAACCACCGAGCAAAAAGAGATCATTTACACTTGATTGAGAGATGGGCATCAAATAAGAAACATCGCAGATGAATAAGGGATTAGCAAAAATACCATACCGTGTTGTTGGCTAAGCACAAAATTGCAGAATATTGAAATATTGTAAGAAAATCAGGTTCTAGTTGCCCCAAAATTTCGAATGATGGCCAAGATATAGAATTAATTAATTTTCTAAAAGATCATCCCTTCGAAACAGCAATAAAAGCTAAAGAAGAAACACATTTTTCCTGGTCTGGCTAATACAGCGCGTAGAAGAATTCGTAGTTCAGATATAAAAAGTTGTTGTGCTGCCAATAAAATATTTTTGACCAAAGCAAACAAACAGAGAAGAGTAGAATTTGCTTATGAATATATAAATCAAGGTAATATATGGAAAACCGTAATATTTTCCGATGAAAAACTTTTCAATCATGCCATAATGGGAAAATTCGCGTTTATAAGCCTTCTGGTACGAGATACGATGGAAGATATACAAATAAGACTAATCAAAGTGGACGCTTTCCTATAAACGGTTGGGGCTGGATTAGTGCAAGGGGCCCAGGAGTTTGCCATGGGAGTGGAGGTTGAAGGCACCATTATATTGCAACATACTAAACCAAGTTATGATACCATTTGTCGACGCAGTATATGGCTACGGTTTTATATATCAACCTATACATAAAGCCCGCATGGTTCAAAATTATGTAGAAGAAAATCAAATTCGTGTTCTGCCTTGGCCCTCGAAAAGTCCGGATATCAACCCAATTGAAAAGATTTAGGGTGAGATAACAAAATTTATGTATAAACACAACTTCCAGCCTAGAACTCGGGATGAATTAAGCCAAAGAATATTGAGAATGGGATGCAATAACGCCAGAGTATACGAGAAACCTAGTATTAAGTATGGCACGACGTTTACAAGCGTTAATCGATAATAATGGTGCAACTACCAAATATTAAAATTATGTTATTATATTAAGGTTTAAATATGATTAAAATTTATTGGAACATAATATTAAAAAAAATTTATTTTATTTTTGTTACCTACATTTTAAAACACAATATCCATATTTTAATTTTTCCTCGTATTTCTAAAAATGTAGTATTGTTGTTAAACCTTTTCACTTCCATGACAACTATTATAACAACAATGATAACCTTTCCTCAATAGACTTTATATATTCCTTATAGTCCAGGAGCTACTCTACAACAAGGATTTTGCTGTCCCAGTTTTTTTTGGGCGCAATGGTACGTCTGATGTTAAAGATTTCGATTGACACCAATATTCATATACAAATTTATTGCTTCCATGCATAGGGGTAGACGTATAATTTAAACGAAATTGCGGAAATTACAATGTCATAAAATACATAATTACAGTCCCGTCTGTCTCTCTCCAGAAAAAAAAATGTCCTACTTACGCCCACTGAGCCCCCCCCCCCCCCCCCAGCATATTTTCTGGCTACGCCACTGTCTCTCCCGTACTCAATATTTTCGAGCCGCCACTGCACAGGAGCTTTTAAAAGCGTACCATAAAACCAAATTACAGTCAAGTTTTTCAAACACAGAAAGTAAACAACTTTCCAACCAAAAGATCAACAAGCGTGGAAAATTGCACAATAACGCGTAATAGAATTTTATTCCGACGCGGCTCTATTTACATTACAACAAGTATCTTTTTGTTGGAAATTTAAACATTTTTAAGGTCAAACAAACTGCATATATAAAAACATTGCCCGTCCAAATTGTCATTTGGAAATCCCGACGCGCAATATTTTTATTAAAAGAGGCGGTTTGTCACTCACTCTTATCGTATTAACGCGCTTACTGTTCGTTTTGTGTAATAATCTCTCATAAAAAAATACATTTGATAGACAGCATTTTATAAACGAGGGTGTATTCTGTTTTAAACAAATTTTAAAAAGATAAAATGGAAAACGTGTGAAATAAAATAATGGTAAAAATTCGACGATTATAAAAAAGATCAATAACGAATATAGCTTATGGGTTTCAATTGGCGATTTCTTTTCGCACTAGTGTTTATTTTATTATTATGTCAATTTGCACTGGAATCAGACATTCTTACAATATTATAAAACTAAAACTAGAGGTTTTGGTTATTTTTAAATATATTAATACGTAAAAATTTTAAATATTTTGTAAGATAAAAAAACACAAAAAGGTTCAAAAATTAACGGTTTGTTTATTTTTGTGACATCAATTCCATTTTTTCGAGCAAGTCAAGTTTTTTGCCTTTAGTGCATTGATGTAATAATGTAACGTTTTCAGGTGTTGGTGCTACTTTAAATGTTGAAATTCCGTCTGTTTGTGTGACATGGAAAACTTACTTTTTTACTTTTTCGAGTCCACATTCAAAAAATATCCTAAATTTCTACAGTTTTTCAGCCCAATATCGGGCTACGTCCAGAGCTTCAGTATTAGCGAGCCATAGGTCATCGGGGGTACATGTCGATGGGCAGTGCATACATGATCTTAAGTGGTCCATATTCTGTACGTCCCCACAGTCACAGAGTACGTCGTCAGCATCCCTTATTCCCCATCTGGCCAAGTTAGATTTAACGGGCGCGACACCAGTCCGCATGCGGTTAAGAGTACGCCATGTCTTCCAGTCCAGCTCTATCCCTCGAGACGGATCCTGTCGCAGTGGAAAGTTTGCTGGTGGCTCTATCCTTGTGTTTCTCATAAAGCTTCTTCTAGATTTTAAACGACTGGTTCCATGGGGTTCCTCAAGACCGTGGAGAAGGTGCCTATCATCAAACATTTGTTTGAACCTTTCGACATACTGAGCTGCCTCGCGTCGGTCCTCTGGGGGAGCGAAACCAGCGGCCCGGTACAGTAAGGGTATAGGGGTAGGTTTCATACACCCAGTAATTATTCTGCATGTCTCATTTAGTGCGAGTGTGACCTCTTTTGCATGTTTTGACCTATTCCACACCGGGCATGCATATTCCGCTGTCGAGAAACACAGAGCTTCCGCTGTGGTCCTTAGAACGCTTGGGTTGGCACCCCATTTGCTTCCTGCGAGTTTCTTCAGGAGGTTATTTCTGTTGTGTTGGAATGGAAAAAATTATACATTTTATGAAGTAAATAAGTTATTATCAACTGTGCTTAAATTATCTGTATCAGTTTTGAAATTAAAAGTGTTATACATTTTTTTCTACTCCCACATGGGAATTTTCTGTTTCTTTTACACTTAAGCAGCGAGAAAAGTAGGTTATTCCAGTTTAGTTAAGTATTCTTACTATACAGTGCTGCGACTTTTAAAATATTTTTTTTTTTTAATTCCAGCTAATTCACACAATACTGAAAAAGTATTTTTTAGCAGATCACAACCACCAGTGATCCTAAAGAATATCCTACGAATATAACACTGTGCGTAAAAATTTCCCTTTTTTATTTGTAAACAGTGCCGACCTATCATTCCTGTGTGGTTTGTATCTTTATTTCTCACGACTCCAGAAATTTACCATTAGGTGAAAACATAATTCTAAAAATTAGTGTTGGAAAACTAGTTCCAACACTGGAATTATTAAATTTTCAATAATTATTACTCTCATTAATATATCTTTAATTTGCCATTTCTAAAAATCAATGCATCGAAAACAGAATAAATCATAAAATTTTCTCAGTTTAAAACTCTCAAATAGGCAAAATTATCCGTCTTGTCTTAACTCGGTTAAAAATCCTAAGAAATTTCTATTTATAGAACATAGACAGACAGTTTGCATTTCTCGTTTGTCGTCTCTTACACCCAATAGAAATATAGATTTCTATTGGTCCTTATTTCGCGTCACTAATCAATCATTGGCCCTTTTGGAGGTCAAATTCTTTCTGCTGCTCCGCGACCCGTCGGTCAGAAGCCAGTGCCAGAGACGAAGTAGATATCTCGGTGTCAAGACATGCTCGATCTTGAAGAAAATCTCTCGCGACCAAGACACGCCCGTTCTTGAAGAAAGCAATTGACATCTCGGCCGTTCAGACACGGGGTCTTTTTCGCTATTATAACGACAAAGCTCGTCGTTTTTAGTAAAACCAATTCTCTCTACTGTCAAACATTTTCGTTTTGTCAGTCTCAAATAAATTGAATATAGCTCGTGTTTTTACACTCGTCTGTTGGTTAACTCGTGTTTATATTTGCAGTTGACTGTACTCTGAATTTACCCCATAATATCTCCAAGAAAAAGGTCTATTCTCTGACCTCCTCAAGTAAAGAAAAAGGTTTATTCTCTGACCTCCTCAAATAAAAGTGAAGAAATTATTACACCTCTTTGCCATAAGAAACGATGTTTTGTGATTTATCTGTACTTGTGAAATTTTGAATTATTTAAAATAGAAGACCTGTAGATCAAGGTAGGATCTAACCTAGTTGTTGTCAATCCAATCAAAGTACGAGTAGTTTTGCAAATATTTGCAATCAAAAGAAATTGGTTTCATCCAAGCTACATCTGTAAATGTAAAAAACTTTCATAGTTCTAAAAATCATTTGACATTGATTTACCCGCTTTGTGGTTAATAAACAATTTATAAAAACCACTGTTTTCGCGATTATAAAAAACCGAAAAGTGACTTTGACATTAAGTGAATCTTTTCGAATAAAAACTGTTATTTTTGAGCATTATTATGTTCGGACTCTTTTAAGATTTAAATGTTAAAACCATTTTTGATTTATAGATTTTGAACAACTGTTCATAGGTTGTTGAGATTTATATTTATTTCATGATTAAAGGTTATTGTATTTTTGATTTAGTATTTTTTATTAGTATTATTGTACATAGTTACTTGTATTGTTTTGATCTTAAAACAATATTTTATTTCAATCGTTACTGATCCGGTATTTAAATTTAAGATTGATGTCAGACAATGTCAAATTGTATTTGATTTAACTTATTGTAGATTTCGTACACAACGGAAGATACAGTAAATAAAATAATTTGTTAACACAAATTTAAATTTTGTCTTATACAACTTGAACCACCCTTGGCATTTTACAGTCTGTTTCAGGCGATGTTGTAGAAACAACTAGCCACCCTTCTTTGAATATGTGAGAGGCTCGACAGTTTCTCACCAATTAGATTCCTCTGTGACGTTCTTATAAAGTACTGACCAATCACAGTTTATTGTATTTACTGAGGCTCTGTCATCTTTTTGAAGACACTAAATTATATAATTTATATGTCTATGGTATAATGTGCTATTAATTTATTCAATATAACAAACTATATACGCATTTATAATAGTTTTATCAATAATGCAACCTGCTAGATGAACATAGAAAATTAATTTCATGTAGCATTATTATTGAGTTAGTTCTACCCTAATTTCTAATATGAGGATCTGGTGAAGCGACAAAACATTAAGCTTTGCATTCAATGGTCGAGTTCAAGTCTGGCAGCCTGCAAACTTTTTAAAAAATTTTTTAGCATAAGTTCGTAAGTTTGGTCGTAGAAAGTATACACTGTTCAACTCGAGTGGATTCCTCGTGAGATATAGTCATTATTGCCATTCTTGTTGTACGAACTACTATTTTGATGTGCATGAAAAAAAACCTATTCCTTAACCAAGTATAAGCTAAAACTAAAAAAGTAGACAGTATTCACCTGAAGACGACTGGAGATACTTACCAGTTAAAAGTCCAAAAATCGTCTGTCATTCAAGAAACTTCAGAGTTTGACATCGCTCTTATGCAGGCAGAGAACTGGACACGAACTTTTAAGCAAGATTATAGGTGGATTTGAGTTTGAAATGAGATCAGACCACATAAATCCAAGGTTTCGCTATGACATGCCATATGAGGTCGTAATTGATGAACGAAACTTATGGAAAAATAAAACACCAGAAACTACTCCTGGGGCAATAATCTGGTACACAGACGGCTCCAAAACCAAAGAGGGTACCGGAGCGGGGATACACGGAGTAAGACCGGAGAAAAATTAGTTTTTCCTCTGGGAAAGTCTCTCACAGTGTTCTAAGCAGAAATCTACGCCATATTGCAATATGCGTACGAAAACAATAAGAGGGCTTACTTCAATAAGTTGATCCATATAGTCTGACTGTCAAGCAGCCCTTAAATCGCTAATATGCAACAAGGTAACCTCAAGACCGGTATGGGAATGTCAAGAGGAACTGGCGGTCCTGGCAAAAAAAAAACAAAGTAATACTGCAGTGGGTACCAGACCACGAAGATATTACAGGAAACGAAAAAGCTGATAAACTTGCAAGAGAAGGCTCCAAAAATACATTCACTGGTCCAGAAGCGGCACTCGGAGTACCAAGGTGCACAGCACTAGATGTTATTAAGCGATGGATCAGGAATGAACACAAAATCCACTGGAACAACAGACAGGGATTAGACTACAGCAAAAGCTTCATTAGGGGTCCAGACCAAAGACTTACGAAACAGTTGCTTCAAATGAACAGAAACCAGCTGAGAATTATAACAGGAATTCTGACTGGATACATGGCTGTCAAAAACCATCTGCACAGAATGCAACTGTCCAATGGAGACCTTACCTGCAGATTATGCGGACAAGTCAGGACAATTGTACAGCACATAGTTTGCCATTGCGAGTCACTAGATCGGAAGAGGCAACAAATACTCGGGCAACCAAAACTTTAACCACAGGACATCCTTACCCTCTTCCCAATTGACATACACAAACTATTGCAAGGAACTGGGATTATGGAGTGGGTGTAGCAACCAAACAGGGGGATCACAATGGGCCAAACTTGACCTAAGTGCATCCGGCGCACGGACGGGCTCTCGAAAAAAAAAACCTTTTAAATCTTATTGTCAAAATGATCTTACTTTTCTAAATATTTTTTATTTATTCTTCCCTATGTCTCAAATTATTAGTTAAATAAAAGATATTTTGAAAAGTAAGATCATTTTAAAAATTTCATTTAAAAGGGAGAGTGCCATTAAAATTATTGGAGAAAAATGTGAATATCATATTTTGCAGCAATTCCGATTAAACAGCAACTGAAATAGTTGTGACTCATTTATATACAGGGTCCTGCGTCTCACCTCCCGTTTTCTCTAGCCCACTTATTAATTAAGTTAGGATTTTAATATTTTACAGATTTTACCTGTATCCTAGGGCGCATTATTATATAATAAATATCAAAGGTGGCTTTGAAAAACAATTTATTGATATTAAAGTTTATTGAAGTGACAAAAGCTCATTTTGACTTTAGTTATTTCATAGTTTCAAATATTGTTAGATTATTATTAATTATTTAAGCTATATTATTTTTTGTGATGGAATACAACCAAGAAGAGCTCGTAGATATGATTTTCATAATAGGAGCATACTAAAAGAATTTTTATTTGTCCTTTTGGTAAACTTTAATATCAATAAATTGTTTTTCAAAGCCACCTTTGATATTTATTATATAATAATGACTGGTGGAATAGTTGAAAAAATGAGTTTTCTGCAAATAAGTCTTAATGCGTTAGAAATTGCGATAGGGTTGTAATTAGAACAAATGTTTGAATTTTAATTCTGCATCGAATGATATAATAATATACAGGGGTTCCAATTTGAAATAAGAAAAAGAAATAGCTTTAAAGTTTGCAAAGTTTGACACTAAACTTTGAACACCCTGTACAATTCGTATTAATTAAACTTGGTTAACGAAACTGTGAGACCTTATTTATTAAGTACCTTTGTATAATTTTATTAACGAGACATTAGTTTTAATTTTTATTAATTTTTAAAACCAGTGGTGCAAAACTGATTTTTTTTAGTTTTTATTTTTTTGTCGCCTATAATACTGAACCGATTTCATTAAAATTTTAGGGGTATGTAGGCAACTACAAGATGCATCCAAATAAATAAGAAAATATATGGCATGTGATCTAAAAAAAAATCCTTATGACGTCACACTTGTTTGGAACACCCTGTATAAACATGAATATTTTCCTGAAATGCACCCTAGGATACAGGTAAAGCTTGCAAAACGTCATAATCCTAACTTAATTAATAAGTAAGCTACAGAAGACGGGAGGTGAGGCGCAGGACCCTGTATACCAAACAAGAAGTAAAAAAATAATATTAAAAAGCCATCAAAATAATCGATTTAATTGAAAAATCGATTATCCGATTTTAAAGTTATAATCGATTATTTTGCACACCCCTACTTATAACTAGCATTTATTTGTACGCGTCTGATGTTAATAAAATTATTAAATTCCTACTTTCAAATAATCACTTGAAAACTTCCCTCTAAATCCTGACTCGAAATCATAACTCAAAATCATCACCCAGATTCGCCACTTGACATCATTACTTGGAATCGTCACTCGAAATCATCACTCGGAATCGGTCGTCTCACTCGTATTCTCATGAAACATGTAGGCAATAGTAATGGATAATTCGAGTGATTAATCACTCAAGTCATCACTCGATATTGAAGTCAATTGAGTACCGAGTACTTACTTAATTATTAAAATATCCGATTTGTCCAGTCAAGAAAAGAAAAAAAATGTTCACCTGTATTCAAATTTTTTTTGTATATCTCAGTTCCTTCTGGATGTAAGAAGACTGAGTGAGGTTATAGTTGCTAACTAACTCTTCGTTAAATTCTAAAAGGCCTATATCTATTACAAAATAAATTGTCTATCAAAAATTAGATAGAAGGAGAGGTTGTTGCAAGCAAACGTCTTACCGTTGTTGTCACTTTTCCCGGCTAAACATCCTGTTCCAATTTGCTACATAAATTCTAATTAACCATGAACAAACCTTAGAAGACATTTAACGTAATTTTGATGTAATCATTATGTTACATTACACTCCCCTTGTATTATATTATTATACAACATACTTTGATTTTCGTTCGGCTTCCCGTCTACAGTTTAAATTAGTTTTGACAAATACGTTTATAAGTTTCCCCTTTGTTATAACTTTAGGCTCTTTGCAAGAAGCATTATTAAAACCAATGGTGGCGTTAGCTCTGGTGGTTTAAGCGGTCATACAAAAAATACTATAATAAAAAAATTTTGAACCATGGACAAATTATCCTTAGATTCGTAAAGCGTATTAGGTATGCATAAAAAAGCTGATTAATGCCCGTATTCTCCGTTTTTTCATAAAGTGGGCTTAATTTAGGCTCTGTTAAATTTTAAAGCTGGCTTAAATTAAATTTGATAAGCACCGTAGAAAATTTTTGGTTACTTAACTAAGCCTTATTTTGAGCTGGCAACGATGCGGTTATTCTCTTCTTTTTTTAAGAGTTAATGGCTGCAGCAACGAACGACACTCTACGCCTACTTTGTGTTATCGTTACTAACTTTGTGTTGTGGATTTTTAACCTTAGCCTTCAAAACATTTTCAAATTTCAACTGACAAAAAAAAATTCTTTTTCTTGCTAAAATGGAGGGAAAAAAGTTGCTGTAATTTTACATATTCTGAAAAATCATTCCTATTCAGATTAATCGCTGACAAATATGCGATAACTCTTGAGGACAAAAAAACCGACCGTGCTTCCGTAAAAAAAACAAAAAAACGGGAAGAAGTGTAGAAATTCATTGACGAAGTATTTAATGCGGTAAATCCTTAAAATAACTATCGGAATGCCATCAGCTAAAAAAACTATACGTAATAAGAAGAAAGAGCTACGTAAAAAAGTGGTGGAGGAGAAAAAGAACATTTTTTTGACTGGCGGTGGACAGCCCACAAAAATTACTTTTACAAGATGATGTTAATAATATACTTCTCGTTCGTAGATTCTTTTGGAAAATCCAAGATCTATAACATCCAAAATATCTCCATCGTTTTAAATAAATATTTCATTTTCTATTTCCATATTTAACTTCGAAAAATACGAATATATATTACACAACAGGAGCAAAGAAAAGTCAAATACGGCGCAGACGCGTTGTTAAGCCAGCAATATTTAGGGCTTAAAGTTAATTGAGCTTAAGTCTTCAAATAGCGACCACGAATACGAAATCAGCAATTTAAACTGTATTAAATTTTAAGCCGGCTTGAAGCATTACGGAGAATACGGGCATTAGAGATCGAAATATGCGGTTCTAAGCAATGGCCACCGGTTTTTCCATAAATTGGAAAACTTCTGCAATTAGTTGTTTTATTTTTAAAAAGCATCATCGAGCCAGTGTTCTGAACCGTCTATATCAGCATGATGTCGGAGTGACAGTCCTGAATTATATTAATCCTTCATCATTCTCGCATCAGTCTTTTTTCTAATGAGAATTCACAATCATCTGGTTATCAGCCCTTGGAAGTTATCTTTACACGATCAGTATTATTGTCATTCACTTACTATTATTACCATCGAAACACATATTATTTTAACTAACTCTGCAGCTTTGTCATCAGTCAATCAGACACTGTATTAATATTTTCTATTAAATAAATTTTTTTTAAAAATCTCAAGTGTGACAACTTTTTGTTGGTTGTCAAAATATGGTTTGAGCTTGGTTCAACATTGAACCAAGCTTAAGCCATAATTGTACATTCGGATCTAAAGGGTTCTAAATTTAAAACCGTCTTAAATTGACAGTTCTAGGTTCGAAATGACAAGTGTCAGAAAAGGTTAACTATATTAGGGAATCCAAACCACGTGATTCTATATGGCGGTTGGATGGCAAAAAGCATTGAGTCACCTGTTAAAGGCCACCAGCAACATTATTTTTATGGTCACGTGTACCAATAACAAAGCAGTATTTGCCATCCAGCTGCCATTTTAACACATCGATGGATACAATATTTATATTAAAACTTTAGCAAGTACCTTTATGTATCAAATGCATAATACATCTGTATTTTAGTTATGCGATTTCACAAATCGTTTGTAAATGAATTTTACAAAATAATGTATATTCCTATTCTTCACAGATCTTTTGTGATTTTACAAGAAATTTAATGGTCGCCCTAAAAGCAGTAAATATTTTGTAATTTCACAAATCTATTTTTTTTGTAAAGGCAGTGCCTTCCTTGTCTGTCCCGACGAGCATTCACTGGCTTGGAAACACAGTTTGTTTCGATCACTGACTTGTAACTATATGGCAACCAATAATTTTAACACAACCCATATAAAATCTGCACATTAATGGAAGTTGGATGCTTTTATTGATATTATTTTGTAGTTTGTACAAAACAAAGTTGATCTAATTGTAAAAAACAAATAAAAACAACATGAAACCTTTAGAGTCCGAAACTTTTAATAAATTCAAAACCAAGCTAAACAGTTCTGAACAAAAGTTGCTTTGTTTAAATTTATAAAAGAGTAAAACTTTCTCGCTTGAAATAATTTAAAGGAAACGCGAAAAAATACAAGCAAGAAAATGGAAACTACAAAATATAGCTAGATAATTACGTCAGAAACTAAGTATAAAAAAATATTTTAGGGTACAATAGAATCAGTCAAAGAATATACAAGATGCTACACGGAGCAAGCTATAGTCGGATCTGGTCTTATCGTGCGGGTCATACGATTCAAGAAAGACATACTCTCAGTTTTTGTTTTCTTTACTTGCGTTTAATTTTACCCTCTAAACAGGGCCGGATTATCCAATAGGCTAGATAGGCTATAGCCTAGGGGCCCTCGACTTGCGGGGGCCCTTTACTCTCAAATAAAAAAAAGTAAAACGGTATACAACATCTATTTACTATAATACGTTGACCAATGGTCAATGACCATGATGTAATAATAACAAAATAATAATAATAATTATCATTATTTATACTAAATCTGGCCGCGGCACGGCTATAAAACACTACCAATAAAATTCCTACCGAAAATATTATTGAGAGTTTTGCAACCCTAAAATCACGGAAACGAGTATTTATTTGAGTTCACGCGTACACACCACCACCTAATTACATAATATATTCTTTTTTTTAGCGAAAATGTTTTAGGTTATTTTCTTTTTAGATATTCCTTGATTTTTTATGTATATTTTTAGAGTAAAATTTTTTTTTAAATCAAGATATTATTTTAATAAATACCTTTAAACCTATCAATTTTTGTTTCACATTTTACTTCATCAAAAAAAAATGTCTACCCTAGGTACCGTACCATAAAATATGCTGAATGTTCTGGATAGGGAGAGAAGGAGGGGCCCTAAGTAATTTTTAGCCTAGGGCCTCAACAATCGCTAATTCGGCCCTGCCTCTAAATAAAATACGTAAGATAAATGAGACAGACTTATTCCATTTTGACATGAAAAAAAAGGATATAATATATGTATTTACTTTCCAGCGATTCTAAAAAAGCTTATAATAGCACCAGCTACGTTTTATTTTAAATATGCCAGTTTTGTGAATTTGACAGTTTGTGACAAAATGAAACAATTTTCTGGGTTTTTGCATCCCCAATCAAAAAAAAAATGGTACTTAATCTGATAAACTATTTCAAAAATCAAAGAAAAAGTGAAAATTCGCCAACCAATATTCAGGAAACGGTAGCCAAAGCACTGGGAGTTAGTTTAAGGACTGTGCAGAAAATTGTGCATGAAACAAAACATAACATAATACCCAAGAATACTAAAAAGTGTGAACGAAGAAAGCGAAAGACTGAGGATGTAAGCGAAAATATTAAAATTGGAGTTCGAAATGTTATTTACGATTTATACAAATCCAAAACCAATGTAACTCTTCCAGTTTTACAAAAAACATTAAAAATTCGGGGTGTTTTGGAAATTGGACTTGAAGCGTTATCAAAATTATTAAAAAATTTAGGTTTTCGCTATAAAAAAGACTGTAACCGAAGATTTTTATGTGAGCAGCCACAGATAGTGAGTCAGCGTGTTCAGTTTAAAAAAAAAAAATATACGGACAATTACAAATCGAAATTTAGAAAAGTGGTATTTTTAGACGAAACGTGGATATTTTCGAATGAAAGTGGTTTAAAATCTTGGCAAGATGAGTCTGTAAAAAGTGTTAAAAGGAAAAAGGGGTGCGGTACGGGAAAGCGTTTTATTATTTTGCATGCCGGTTCTGCAACAGGATATATTGCAGGTGCGAGTTTAATTTTTTCTTCAACATCAAAAAGTGCTGACTATCATGATAATATGAATTGCGAAATGTTTGAAAAATGGTTAAAAGTTCAATTGATACCAAATTGGATGCTCCGTCTTTAATTGTATTAGATAATGCATCATATCATTCAATAATTTTAAATAAACAGCCTACTTCATCTTGGAGGAAAAGTGATATTTATGAATGGCTGGTAAAAAACACAACCAAAATCCTTTACCAAATATGCTTAAATCGGAACGCCTATCAATAGCAAAGTCTCTTAAAAAACCAAAAATATACGCAGTAGATGAAATACTGCGTGAATATGGTCATGAGGTTCTACAACTATATATGTAAATTTTTTTACTATTTTAAGTGTAATTCCTATTTGTCGCTTACTCGTGACTCAATATGTTCAGTTACAAAATGGAAAGTTCTTTTCCAACGGTATCTCGAGCGCCGGCCCTTGGATTAATGTGGTAAGGGGCCCATAAATGCCTCGGGAGCTTTTATACAGTGGAGAAAAATAAACCAGACAACTGCACTTGGTGCGATAACCTATTGCTCCTTTTTTGAGTCCTGAAAATGGCAGTTTTTATAGTAACGGGATAGAATAAAAGAAACAATCTGTTTAAAAAGATTTTATATTGAAAGGCTATAAAATATTTACATTAATATAGGCTCCATTTATTTGCAGTTCTAAACGAATGGACTTACTAGTTAAGAAGAGAGAAGAGGTTTTATACGTGCATTCTTCGCGATAATGTATTTTAATTTATTAACCGAGGATAAAATGAATGATTTCGGCGTTGACGCTGATGACTTAATTAAACAGAAGTTTCGCGTTTCCATATTTACAAGCGATCCGGTGGTGGATTTAAAGGTAGCGGTACGTAGGCGTGAAAAAGAAAAATTTGTAAGAACGGACGTAGCTTCGTTGACGGTATCGGCATAAAAATTAGTCCAGTAAAGGACGCGGCCTACTTTGTTGTTAGTATTACCGGTCGCTAGGTGAGAATACGATGTTCTGATTTCAGTACGGTACGATTTCGCTAAGGAAGGTTCTGGCTAATGCGCTCCCTTCCACTTGGCGTCACGGCATCAAGAGGTACCGTTGGCGACGGTGCTACGAATAGCGAAGAATGAAGGAAAACAAAGAAAAGCCATTTCCCGGTATTTCGCGACGGAAAATCAAAAAGTACGGATTATTTACAAACAAGAACGAACTTCGTATCATGAAAAAAGAAGGTTAAGTACGGATACGTATACAACCACGGTAAAACTTATGTAACTTCGTTACAACCTGGTAAAATAAAGTAATATTGAATTCCCTTTTATCACCTGATAACATAAAATTATATTAAATACAATTTAATTAAAAGTTAATACTATGTACAAAATTATTTTATAATATTAAACTACGGCTTAAAAATGTTTGCATTTTATTAAAGTATTTGTCTTTACTACCATAAAGTTGTACCAAATACATTTCACCTTCGTTCAACGAATTAACGGGTGCTCAGTCTGTAAACAAATTTGGAAGAAGACAAACGCGTCGGCGCCGGCGGTCCGGAAGGGTTCTCCGTTAAAAGTACCTCCATTGGCGATGAACATAATATTTTATCAACAACAATGACTAATATATAATATAATATAGTATATTATGTCAAAGATATATTAGAAAGTTGGTCCCCGCGCGACTAACCTGTGCATGGTAAGTCCCTGTAGATTAGTACATTTTTTTATTTATTTTAAAAACTAAATAAAAATTTCAAATACATAAAGATCGTTAAGATGCGTATTTTAAATATCTATTGAAATATACAAGGTTGTCCAAAAAGCGTCTGGAATATTACCTGCTTTATAAATATAGGTATTATAAGTCCATTTTTTGAGTTGTCCTAAGAATTCAACACTTATTTTATGTAGCTCTTACAACTACATCTCTTAATTCAATTGTTTCTGAGATGTGGACATTTAAAAAGTTACATTAATCCCACATTGACCGGCTGAAAATTCCAAATGATGCATCTTAGAAAAAAAAACAGGTTTTACATCACTATCTTAGTTTTTTATTTTCTACAGAAAAATGCATTTTGATTTCCATAAAAAAGTATAAAAATTTTTTAATTATAACGTGAACCCATTATATAAAAAAACACACAAAATAATACCCATAAAGGCTCTGGGATTGGCTTAAATAGGCAATGACGGAAAATGAATAATTTACGGTCAGTAGTTTTAGACAATAATGAATATTTATGGCCAAGAACTCGTTTAGGCTTCAACTATTAGGTTAATAATACCTTATTTATGATAAGCTATTTGCTTAAGCCGTTGAAACTTTATTATTATAGAATTTTCATTACCGCTGAATGGTTAAACTTAACCTACGACGCCGTAGGCGGAGTGCTTAAACTTCCGAGCGCAATATGGACAAACCACGCAAGTTGTACAGTATATTTTTTCTACGACTCAGCTTTTATTCTTCTTACTAAAAATTTTAAAAAATTATTAGGCATTATAACTTGTCTTTTTAATTAGCTGTGAACTTAGAAAGATACTAAAAAACAATTGAACAAAAATTAATTTCGTTGGCAAATCCATGGACCAAATTACACTGTAACGTATTTATCGATTTGGGTCATTTCTTATATATACACAAAATCACTTAGAATACATACCAGGTGTTGCATCGTCGAGCGGGACATAGGAAATCCCATGTAATTTTAAATGGGGTCAATTATTGGCTTCCCTAATTATTTTAGAGAAAAATTCTATTTAGGTTTATTAAAGAGCACTAAGACCCACATTCAAAAGAATAACTTTAGATATTTTTGATGAACCCGTTTACGGGTTATCGCCGATTTATTTTTAACTATTTCTCCTTTTTATGGCATCGTATTTGCGGGCACCAGTCAAGGTAAAAGATGACTGTCAAATAAAGTTGTCATTTTGAAATGTGTGTTTTATTGTTATAAAAAGTCGTACATCGAAAATATTAGCCATGAATTACACTTCTGAAGAAAAAATATTGATGATTAAATGGTATTATCAAGGAAATAGTTATCAAAATGTGTCAGACATGTTTGCTGCTCTGTATCCGAATAGACCGATACCTGCAAAATCTACAGTCGAAAGGACTATCAAGAAATTTGAGACAAAAGGCACTGTAATAAATAACTGCAGATGTGAAGAAAGGCAGGAACAAAGAAAAAATGCAAGAAATGATAGGGACTTGCAAAGGCAGGAACAAAGAAGAGATGCAAGAAATGATAGGGACTTGCAAGTTTTATTGTGCGTGGAAGAAAATGATGGGAAGATCAGCACAAGGAAACTTGAGGATGACATAGGATTAGATCACACCACAGCGTTACGAGCTTTAAAACGATATAAATATTATTCAAACAAATATGAAAAGCACCAAGAGCTAAGAGATAGGGACGAAATACGACGACAGGAGTTTTGTTTTGGTATGATTGAAAGAGCAAACATGTATAGGGATTTTTTAAAAAACATTTGTTTCACTGACGAATGCACATTTACCTTGAACCCAATGTTCAAAATTATCGATATTGGAGCAAAGAAAACCAACACAACTTTGTCGAAACAAGGACGCAATATCCACAAAAAGTTAATGTTTGGGCTGGGATTTTCCGAGAAAATATTATCGGGCCATTATTTCTTACCCGAAATTTAAATGAAGAATATTTTTTGGAACTACTTGAAGATCATATTTTACCTACTTTACATGATGCCGCCAGGAAAAATCAAAAAGTTTAGTACCAAATGGATGGCTGCCCGGCACATAGTACCCTGGCTGTCCGGGAATATTTAAACCGTGCTTTTAATGGAAATGTTATTGGCTTAAATTATACAGTAAATGGCCAGCCAGGTCTCCTGATTTATCGCCAAATGATTTCTTTCTCTGGGGCCATTTAAAAAACAGGATACAAAGATAAAAAATACCCAAATGTAGACGAGTTAAAAAATGCTATTTCTGCCGAATGCAATAGAATTTCAGTTTACCAACTAGCGAATGTAAGAAGAGAATTTTATTATCACCTCGGTTATTGTCTAGCAGTCAATATTTGAACATCTTCTTAAATCCTAAAGTTCTAACAATTTAATAGTACCTACCTATTAATTAGTAAAATATTGAAACATGTAAAATGTCATAATTAACCTTGTAATTGGATACTTTATTTAAGTTTTATTCAGATTAATTTGTACTCATAAATACACCTTTAATATTTTCGATGTACGAGTTTTTATAACAATAAAGCACACATTTCAAAATGACAACTTTATTTGACAGTCATCTTTTACCTTGACTGGTGCCCGCAAATACGGGGCCATAAAAAGGAGAAATAGTTAAAAAGAAATCGGCGATAACCCGTAAACGGGCTCATCAAAAATATCTAAAGTTATTCTTTTGAATGTGGGTTTTAGTGCCAATAATTGACCCCATTTAAAATTACATGGGATTTCCTGTGTCTCGCTCGACGATGCAACACCCAGTATATATTTCTCACATTCGGGATTTTGCAGAACAACAGAGGCAAAGCGATATATGTATTAATAAAAATGAACAATCTATTTTTCTCAACCATAGCGAGTTTGATTAAGTTATTCTGCTGGAACTCACAAACAAAAAGGTTAACCCTTTTTTTTCTGAAATGTATTATTGGTTGGCTGCTTGCGTAAGAATTATAAATAAATTTGTTTATATACTTTCTTTCATTTTTCACCATTTAAAGAAGATTTACCAGTTATTTTTCTATATCTGTTGCATAAAATAAAAGTTTTAAGGTCGATTGGAAATAGAGCCCTGTCATCGCAAATAAGTTCGTTTTGTATACACATTTTATGCATTAAATCTTATAGTATTTGTCTAGAAAATGTAAAACTGGAGATTTTTGTGTTAAGTACAGGGTGTCCAGTTTTCGTATGTTTTACGGGTTATTGCGTTATTAGTAAAGATAGAAGGTTGCGGTTTTCGCGGCACCATATTACTTTGTTGTGAAACAAACGATGCCACAAACAGAATTTTCATAGCCCCCTTAGTTTTTTAGATACGGGGTGTTTTTGAAAATTTTGCATTTTGTGACACCCGCCGTATCTCGGTTACGCTGCAACTTATCAAAGAAGTAAAAAATGGACTTATCAGTTTTTGTCACGTAGAATCCAGTAGCTTAGTGAGATTTTTTCTATGTTTAATTGTTTTTGAGAAAAAATTTTTTAAATGGGACACCCTATATATTTTTAACTATTATGAATAAGTTTATCACAAGCTTTTTAAAAATTTATAATACTTTATAGCTGTTTTCTATGTGAAGCTCAAAATTTACATTTTTCAACAAATTTACATTTTTTTAGTAGGCCATGACGGGTATTTAGGAAAACAAAAGATGACAGGCTTGTTACCTGAAATAATCTTTATTTACTGTCAGAATAGGTTATCCATATTCTGTTCTTAAAAATAAAATCAAACTTTATTGAGGTCGGCTCATTTTCCAAACCCCGACCTAGTATCTACAATAAGGAAAACCAGCACATTAATAAAGTAAACGTTTAGGCTTCAATTGAAACAAATCAAAGTAGTTCTTGTAGAACAGCGGAAGGTTCTGTGGGTGTTATAAAACCAAGGGTTCAAACTATTCTAAAAAAAAGTTTAAGCCATACAAATTTTATCTCGTACAATACTTACATCTCGGTGACGCAGAGCGCCGCATAGAGTTTTGTAATTGATATTTCCAAAATGTAAATAGAGAAAATCATTTTGAAAGAACGATTATATGGTTTGATGAGAGTCATTTTACCAGTGCCGGTATATTAAATCGGCAAAATACTAGGTTTTGGTGCCAGGAAAATCAACATATTATATTTCCACGGCAAGGCAGATTTGGGTTTAGCGTTTCATGCTTCATAGCGGGAAGTAAAATTTTATATAATATATTTGAAGACGGTCTTACCGTAAATAAATATTTAGAAATTTTGGTAAACATTGTGCCCGAAATAGTAGAGAATGTGCCCCTAGCTCATCTTAATAGCTTATATTGGCAACAGGACGGAGCTCCCGTTTACAATGGTCAAATTGAAAGAGCATGTCTTAACAATAATTTTCCTGGCCGCTGGATTGGAACACATGGACCTGTAAGATGACCACCTAGGTCACCCGATTTAACGGTTTTGGATTTTTTTTGTGGGGCTACCTAAAAAATAAAATTTATACCAGTCCAGATTTAAGAAAAGCCACTGAAAGAGCCTTTAGGGAGTTACAGGCACGGCCTTAAATGCACTGAGGCGAATCAGAACAATTTGTGAAACATGTCTTAGGCATAATGGAGAACAGTTTGAACAATAAGAATAAGTTTCCTAAATCATCAAATAATTGTAGTTTTTAATTTTTGAACGTATAACACAACTGAGTTAATTGTTATTTATATTTATAAAAATTATTGTTATAGGTATATATTTTTAAAATTAGTATTTTATATTTGTGAGAAGCTTGTGACAATCTGAATTATTGTTTAATCTTAAAATGTATACGTGTGTCATTTAAAAAAATGTAAATTTGTTGAAACATGTAAATGAAGCTATAGAGTATTATATATATTTAAAAAGCTTGTGATAAACTGAATCACAATAGTTAAAAATATATAGGGTGTACCATTTAAAAAAATGCAAGTTTGCTCTTTTTCTCGAAAACAATTTAACATAGAAAAAATCTAACTAAGCCACTGGGTTCTACGTAAAAAAAACTGATGAGTCCATTTTTTACTTTTTTAATAAGTTGTAGCGTAACCGAGATACGGGGGGTGTCATAAAAGGCAAAATTTTCAAAAACAAAATCGTATCTAAAAAACTAAAGGGGCTATGAAAATGTTATTTGTCCCATCGTTTGTTTCTCAAAAAATTAATACAGTGCTGCGAAAACCGCAACCTTCTATCTTTACTAATAACGCAGATAACCCGAAAACATACGAAAACTGGACACCCTGTACAAGCCAGAATAAAAAATAAATTGTAAAAAGGTAGAAAATATGCAAGAAAAATAACTATAATTTTTGTATTTAAATGTGAAGTTAAAATCCAATAATTCTTGAAATATTTATTTTTATATTTTTTGGAAAATGTAGCAAATTTAAACCCAAATGGTTTGATTCAAATTTAATTTTTTCTCTATTAAAATATGATCTAGACACTTCAGTTTTATCAAAAATTTTCAGCCACTTACACCCTCGATCTTCTTGGTGTTTAACCTCTCTTTATAGTTATTTAATATTATCTTAAAACGAACAACCATTAATCACGCTTCTAGTGGTCACACCCGCTAAAAATCCGAATGAATAAAGTGTAAAATCGGAAGCCACGGTGCGGCTTTAATGGTAAAAAGAAACCACTGGACTATAGTCCATTTCACATATAGAAAACAGTAAAAATTTATTTTTTTTATTTAAAATTTTACTTACAATAAAATATAGTTAATTTTATAATAAAATATAGTAAATCTTACAATAAAATATAGTAACAGCAAATAAGAAATAATATTTCTTATTAGAAAATATCGTTATATTTCATATTTTTTTATATAAATTTAAATAGAATAGAATTATAAAGAATACAAACTATTGTCACGTGGGGAAGAATTAAAGGCGACAAGTCTCCATAACACCTACTTTATTATATAATATAAAACGACAGTTGAACGGTTACATAAAATTAGGTTTTACTTACAACATTGCTAACTAGGGACGAGCTCTCTAGGGCAACGGGCTGATAACCGGAACAGGACTCTGCGCTGCTACTGACCCAATATTACTTATCTGGACCGAGTCGTATCTGCCCAAAATGGTGTCGACCGAGTGGTTTCTAACCAAATGATCGGCTTGAATGGTCTTGACCAAACTGGTCGAGACCCGAATGGTCCCGACCCCGAATGGTATCTCTTACATAGTACCGGCCTGCTATTTATACCAATCAGTATCAATAAAACTAACCCAGTTATAAAATGCAAGCTCGGCAATATGCTTAGATAGCATTCTTGTAGTGTGCTTGTTTTAATAACAAATAATTGGGTCAGTAGATATATTTAATATTAACTTTAAATAATAAAATTGAATTTTGGATAAAATAGAATATTCATATATGTCTATATATGACATATTCCCCTGGCCAAAAAAAGCTAGCCCCTAGCTTTAATTCTTAAAGCTAAATAGACGCATTATCATATAAATATATACAAACAAAAATATACACTTTATAATACAAACAAAAATTTACACTTTATACAAAAAATATACCTTTTATAATACAATCAAATATATACAATTATAATACCAACAAAAGTATACAATGCTGGCTTTCTTTTACAAAAAAAGTCTTATTGCTACGATAGAGTTCCAACACGCTACCAGATTCTTCGAGCGCACACCTAACACAGTTTTGTCTTTCACACTCCCGCACACGGTTTCCGGTAATTCGTCCTTCGATTTCCCATGCAGGTTGTTGAAGGAGAATGCGATGCTGAGTCTCACCACATGACAGTTCATTGTTTCCATGATACAGTTGGTTGTTTCGTGCTAAGGGTTGGTTCCATGCTCAGGGGATTGTTGGCTTAATCATCCCTGTATTTTAATAACACCAGCACCAAGAAGATTGATATCGGTGGCTGGTTTGTGTAGCTATGGATCTCCCTCCTCTTACGAGTTCGGCCACCGAACCCTTGGATTGGACCCAACTTGTACTGGTTGACTGCAGGGTTAAGCATTAGTACCATCAACGTACCGGACCGTGTTGGCATGTTTGGCATAACATGCTGGCTGCTAATCTGTAGGTGTTTTCCTTGCTCTGGGTTGGAAGGTGGAAGCGTGTGGACTCCATTGGTTACATGAAACAAAGAGAATGACCAGCAGTATATTCATAGTCAATGACAAGTATATAATATAATAAATAATATTACACAAAAATTTTAATTTAAGACAGATTTTCCCCTAACTAAGTTTCAGAAATGAAAGAAATTTTATACCAAACGATTTTCACACCTCCTTTTCGATTATCTAACAGATTTGATACATGACCCAGGTCCCCATAAAATTAGTGCTGATGATGACACTCCAATAGTGTCGAAACATGTCCCCAAAAACAAGTTATTAAATATATAGTGGTGTGCGATAGACCTTCATTTAATTTAACAAGTGTTTAAAAAGTATCTACTGTTCTCCCAGATTAAAGAAATGTGCTTTACTTTGTTTTAACTTTCACCCTGTTATTACAATCTCCTTAGATTTCTTTTACTTTGCTACACAATTATTAAAAACAATCTCTTTTTTGTGACTTGTTAATTCTACTCTTTACTCTTTATAACCTCTTTTATATTTCTTTTTTCACTAACAATGGCAAATCCCTATTTTGCCTCGACGAACATTCAACTCAGTAATAAACTCTTTTTTTATGTCTCTCACATACTACCTCATATAGTATAATACCTCTGATACATTTTATAGGCGAACATTCAGCTTTTTTTTTACATCTAGCCATCTTCCATGTTCCCCTACTTATTCAAAATATAATTCTTATGGTTAGGCAAGCATTCAACTTTTACGCATTTGAAAGTCATCTTCCATGCTCCCCTACTCATTTATTTTAAAATATAATTCTTATGTTTAGGCAAGCATTCAACTTTTAAGCATTCAATCATTTGCAAGTCATCTTCCATGCTCCCCTACACTGAAATTATTTGAGTAGTAGAATTACTGCTACATAAGTCACGCTTGACTCGTAGGAACCAAATCAAAATTCCAAAACAACTACTCCTCTGGCTATATGCCTCGTCAGGTATTGGATAATATGGAATTTTACTTGTCCTCTCGCCCTGTATAATAATTTTATAGTTCAACAAGATTATGGACTAATCGAAATCCTTTATACGTATCGTATATATAAAACAACTAAGTTTAACCTGGGTGAAAGTTTTTTAAAAATTATTCATCCTTATAGCTTGTTATTATAAATTGATTTTGATTTTAACGTTTTAAATGTATATGAAATATTTATTCTTACATATTATAACTTTTTTATTTTTCAAATTTCTTTAGAGAACAGGAGATGTATTATCCGGTATTTGTAATCCGGTAATTTACTTATTATTCATTTTTAAGATTAATCGGTCATGTTTTTAAAAAATATTATGTTTATATTATTAGATACAATAACAAATTATTTATTTAATATTTGATATATTTCTATACCAAGTGACCACAAAAGTTACAAATTTATATTAAGATAATTTATATTTTTATAATAAGATGGTGGCCATTTGGTTTTAACCAGTGCCATAAAACACACATACACACCATATATCACATCATATCCCACATGCACACACGCACACACATTTAAATTACTTGCTATTTTCCTGGAAACCTGGATAAAAAATAATAAAGTTATAAGTGTCTAATTGCTTTGCACCACAGTCGCGTGATTTTGCCATTCTGTGGTGTGCTATAGTAGTTGTAGCGGGTACTTTTTTGACTGCCCTTAGTATCATTGCACGCTCAGTGCCAGCGAACTTCCTTAGGGGAACTGTTGATTGTAACTGCTACATTTTTGAGTAAAAGTTGTAAAAAAATAAATTATGTGATTGATATTTTCGATTATTGTTTTGCACATTAGTATAGTGTTTTAAAGAAAAAATAAATTATTAAGAATTGATTAAACGAAGACAACCCCACTAGTTAAAATTGAGAAAAAATAATATAACTTGTAAGTATTGGACATTTCGATGAAACGGAATATTTAATAAAAAAAAATTTTAAAACAAAAAAAACGCCCTGTAAATTTAAGCCTATTATAAAAATTTATATATATATTAATACTCAATGTCAAGTTTAAATTGTTTGTAGTGCAACCTAAAAAAATAAACGTAAATAAATAATTATTGTTTAATTATTTGCTGACTAGGCCAGCTGTTTATATTAACATTAAACTTGGTCTTGTTATATCGGCAATTTGTCGAGGACGCGATATATTAAATTTCATCGTCGCCGAATAATTCCAAAAATTTCTTTTTTAAATAGATTTCACGATTTTCAAAAGTGGCTTTTTCCTCTGTATTTATGGTTACTGGCAGACCTGTCTCCTTGTGAGTTTTAATTTGTACGGTTTCCCCAGTGATTATTAATTTTAATTTTTCGCACCTTTTTTGTTCTCTTTTGCGTTTATTTAATTTTGTTCGAGCCATAAAAAAATAAAAATTTGAACAGTTGATGCTAATATACGGAATTCCAAAATATTTGTGTCCTTTTTGAATGGTTATTTTTGGGAAATAGTCAGTATAGTTATTCCCGCCAGCGTGAACGGGCACAAGAATAAGAAACTAACTTGTACTGTTAACAACAATTCTAAAGCCCCGCCAGCGTGAACGGGCACAGGGTAGAATTATTATCATCCGTACTGGTTACAGTAATCCTAGCTCGCCAGCGCTAACTGGCACAAGACGGGATTATTTGTATTTTTTGGTCTTGATAACCCTAATCTCGCCAGCGTTAACGGGCACAAAACGGGGTTATATCAGAACTCTCAGGGGTTAAAAAATATTGTTAAAGAAAAAATATACAAATTAACGAAAAAAGAGAATACCTATTACAATAATCCTAACCTCGCCAGCGTTAACGGGCACAAGGCGGAATTATTAATAATTTTCGGTTTATATAACGCTAGCCCGCCAGCGCGAACTGGCACAGGACAGAATTATAGTCAACCTCTCGGACACAAAAAGATACTATTATTATAAAAAATAAAATAATGTTATTATAAAAAAATAAAAAATATGGACACAATAAATGGAAAAGCTCAAAAAAAATATGAAATAATATTAAAACACTTGGTAAGTTAGGAAGAACTTACCAACGAGAACAAACACGGCGCCTCCACCAAATGTCACGTGGGGAAGAATTAAAGGCGACAAGTCTCCATAACACCTACTTTATTATATAATATAAAACGACAGTTGAACGGTTACATAAAATTAGGTTTTACTTACAACATTGCTAACTAGGGACGAGCTCTCTAGGGCAACGGGCTGATAACCGGAACAGGACTCTGCGCTGCTACTGACCCAATATTACTTATCTGGACCGAGTCGTATCTGCCCAAAATGGTGTCGACCGAGTGGTTTCTAACCAAATGATCGGCTTGAATGGTCTTGACCAAACTGGTCGAGACCCGAATGGTCCCGACCCCGAATGGTATCTCTTACATAGTACCGGCCTGCTATTTATACCAATCAGTATCAATAAAACTAACCCAGTTATAAAATGCAAGCTCGGCAATATGCTTAGATAGCATTCTTGTAGTGTGCTTGTTTTAATAACAAATAATTGGGTCAGTAGATATATTTAATATTAACTTTAAATAATAAAATTGAATTTTGGATAAAATAGAATATTCATATATGTCTATATATGACACTATTATAGGAATTTATATAATCAAAAATAATACCCGTCACTAAATGAAATACAATAATTTTATTGTAAACGGTATTATCCTGGATAATGGTCCTATACAGGGTGCTACAAATTCTCTTGCGTGCATGGGGATCTCAAAAACGGTAAGATATACGAATATGGTTAAATTGAGGTAAAGTTGCGTATTTTGGAGCTTAATAATTTGGTAAAAGAAAATTTTAAATATTTCGAATGCCTTCGGAGATATCCGAAAACAACCGAAATTTTCAGTTTTGATTTTTAATTTTTTGCGCCTTTATTTTTGACTTGGGAAAAAATAAACAACACTTTTTCATAGCCGTTTTTTATGATCTACAATATGGCCTTATTAATTTTTAAATGCGACGTTTCGTTCTTTGGATACCACCATCAAGTCAATTTTTTTAAATACGGACCTGGATTTTTTATTACGGTTTTAGGGACTTACAGGCTTTAGAAACCTAACACAATTAAAACATTTTTAAAATTTTAAGGTTTCGTCATCAAATAACACATCAATATTTACAATTATCCCTTTTTACCCATTACGGTCCAGGCAATAATTTTTAGGATTAAATATTAAAATTGCATTACAGGAAGTGAGACGTATAGTTTAAGCCATTAATTATTTTAATAAAAGTAGTCAGACAGTCAAAGTCAAATATTTCAGCAGGTCAATAAAACGCATAGTTTTTGAAACATGGGAAGTAATTATATTTTTTAATAATTTTTTTAAATTATGTCTTATCATAACACTTACTTTAATTCGTATAATTTTGTCCTGAGACCTCAAAATATTTGTAAATAGAAAAAGGGACAGTCATGAATCAAAAAAAGGTACATAGCAGTGGAGTGAAGTTGAAACAAAAATTTGAAGGTTCTAGGGCAAAAGTTTAAGACAGATAATAGTAATCGCTATCTATAACAATTTTTTCTTACTTGATAATACATCCAAAAAAAATAGTGAAATCATAAAGAAAAATGAAAACATTTAATAACATGTTAATTTAATACACACTAATACATCACTAATCAACATTAATATTTCGTTTTCGTTGTAATAATAATTGTATCGTATTTTATTAATCGGTGTCTTAAAACTATAAAAAGGACTCAAATTTTTTTAAATTTTTTACAGGGCCGTAAGGAAATAAATTGATAATTTTAAATGCATTATTTGATGACCAAACATTAAAATTTTTAAAATGTTTGAATTGTATTAGGTTTCTAAAGCCTATAAGTTACTTAAACCTTGTTGGCTATCCCGTGATTGTATAAGTTGGCGATCCTAGTTAGGATATGAAACTGACCAATTTACAGTGGTCACTAGGAAACCAAATCTACACGTTGTAAATTTTACTAGTCGCTTCTAAAACTTAACAAAAGTGAGGCTTAGAAGACATTTCAAAAAGATGCAGATCTGTTAGCTCAAATTTGTTATTTTTTATGTTTGAATCAAAACATTAATCTCAGAGCCTATGCTTACACCAATTTTTTCTGAAGTGAACGAAATGGTACGAGAATTGAAGATATAAAACCCAAATATATTTTTACCGAACTATTCTTTAATAATAAGACACTATTTAAACCGAGTGTCTACGTCTTGTTTCAATTTAGTGCCAGTTGTAAATGAACAGACTCTGAAGTGAACGAAATAGTGCGATAATTAAAGATATAAAACCAAAATATATTTTTACTGAACTATTCTTCAATAATACGACACTGTTCAAGCCGAGTGTCCACGTCTTGTTTCAATTTAGTGCCAGTTGGAATTGAATAGACTATAGAGTCGTTTTTCCCAAAAATGTAGGGAGCCTTCAAGGCTCAACTTGGAGAGAAAAATAAAAAGTCCTTAAATAAAGAAGAGCGGGTCTTTAAAAGTTCTTAACTGGTGACTGGTAATCTCCAGCAGGCCTGCCGAGTTTTCTTTTTTTCTGGCTTTAAGAAATGGGGTGGAAATCGTCTATTTTACTGGTGACGCGAGCTAAATGTATCGGTATGTCACTCTACACTAGACTTCTGCTTCCTGATCCGCTGCCGAAAGTGGGCGATACCTAGGAACCCTTAATACGGTCATACATGCGGAGATATTATGATTGACAAGTTAAGTATGGACCGCTTGATATTGAATTAGAAAAATATTAAAATGTGAATTTATGAACAAATTATGAATAATATATGACCGCGGCAGTGGCTCAAAGGTAAGTTACTGGAATTCGACCGTGGCGGTCCGGGTTCGATCCCCGGAATGGGCATACGAATAAAAAAAAGTATATCCGAAATTTAGTAGGTTTAAGAGTAAAAGAGTGTAAAATGTATTATCTCCCAACCCACCCCATTCACGCCGGTAATCAGGCCGGATGAGATCGGATACCTCGTGGGGTGCGGAAGAAGGTACACACTCCCCAATCGGTAGGTCATGCAATGGCAAGAAACTAAGGGTTGATGGCCCTTGGGGGGTGTCGCATGAATGATGATCGTGGTTCGGAACCCACGTTAAGCTGTAGGTCCCCTCGGGAATGACCCTGGCAGCAAACGAAGAGGAAAAAATTACACAATAAAAAAAGCATTAATACATATTATAAATGAACAAATAATAATAAAAAATTAATATAATAAAACATTCACTATGTCATATATTTCGCTAGATGGTTGAAAATAGAAAAATTCGGAAATTGTAAAATGAGAATTTTGCTGAATTTTTAAGATATGTTCTATCTTGTTTTCTACTTTTTGCATCCCACACTAGTAGCTTATTTCGTAAGCACCTAGCAAGAAATGTTACTTTTCCTACGACGACCTATGAAAATGAGAAAAAAAAGCACGGTTAACTTGGCTCGAAAGCGCCGAATATCACACGCGTGTTGAAAGAAAATATTTCAACTCTAGAGTGGTAATACAAGGCACACTATTTAATTTAAACATATGATGTCAATTTGACAGAACACCCCTATTTATTAAAAAGAACAAATTTTAAAAATCAGTAATTGTAAAGTGTTTTAACTTATTTTTCATGTATTTGTCGAGTGATTTAGAATTAGAGTGTGAAAATACGCCATGTGAAATTATAAAAAATGTTAATAAAAGAAAAAACAAGTCGCGCTGAAGAAAATGTCATATATTTAAACAACAAATGTTAACTGGTAGCCATGGACGCCATAGCGTAGACACTAAAGCTCTTGTCTACAGAACGGGAGGTCACAGGTTCAAATCCCATCAGGAGTATTTGACTTTTTTTATAAAAACATTAAATAATTTATAGAATTATTTTGAATTGAAATATTCCTTGTTGGGTGGATTTTTTAAATTTTGGTTTAAGGTATATTTCCTTGAAATTTAAAATTTTTCATTCTGGTTAATCTAGAAGTCAATCTAGGATTAGGTCTTCCTTTGATATATAATTATATAAAATATGAAAAAATTAAAATGTTAAACTACAAATAAAGGAAAAGCCTATTGACCAGAAAAAGCCCATATGAAACCAGATATTAAGTGAAACATAATCCTAGGTATGCTAATTTCAACTCTAGAGTTGAAATTTTTTTTTTAACAAATCAAAGGCTTTTTTAATAATTCTTTGTGGTCGTAGGAAAAATAGTGTACATTACTCGTGTGAAAGTGATTATTCTAAAACTCGGAGAATTTCCGCACTCGGCTGACGCCTCGTGCTAAATATCTCCTCGTTTGAAAAGTATCACTTTCATCACTTGTTATGTAATATACTATTTCCAACGAAGTAATCACACGGGCCGGTAACTATGATTTTGTTTGGGGAAAACATAAGTGAAAAACATAGCTATTTACATAAAAAGAGTTTAGTGTCAGATGATATCTTTTAACATACGCCGCCGGTGTTTATGCCACCCATCGATCGGCGCGCCACACGCTACTACCGTTATTTTATTTATTTATTTATTTATTTGCTTACAAACTCTACAGTAAATCCAATTACAGAGTAGGATAGTTGACAGAGAGTAGAAAAAAAACTAAAATACTTCATTTAACATTTTCCTAAGCCTAACTTTACTAATATTAAACAAATCACATTGGTTTTGTATTTGATTGTATATATTGCACATTTGCGTAATGGGTGAATTCCTATAGTAATTTGTACGGGCTTTATCAATATACAATGTCAGAGGATTTCTTGTTCTGTAAGACGGTACATAAAAATTTAAACAAGATAATAGGCTAGTGTCATCAACTAAGTTATTTACTAGCTTGTGCAAAAAAAGAACAGAAGCTATTTTCCTTCGGTTCTCTAAACTCTTAAGATTGAACGCTTTCATAACATCCATTTTGGGTATATGCATCTGATATACTCCATTTTCTTTATAATAGATATATCTTAAAAATTTATTTTGAATCTTTTCTATGACATATGTATGGTTCTTATAGTATGGGCTCCATACAATCGTATACATTTCATACTTGTAAACAGTCTGCAATTTCTAACCACAAATCCATACATTCTAGACGCTTTTTTTGTTATTTTAAATAAATGAGTTTTAAAAGTTAATTGAGAATCAAAAATGACTCCAAGATCCCGCATCTCCGTAACCCGAGCCAATGCCGTTCCATCAATTAAATATTCATAATTTATTATGTTTTTTTTCCTTCCGTAGCTGAGAACATTACACTTGCTGATATTAAAATACAACCGATTTTTAATTGTCCATTGATAGAGTGTATTTAAATCTTCTTGTAGACGTTGACAATCATTGGTATCTTTAACCATTATATAAAGTTTTAAATCTTCAGCAAACATTAATACGTTGGAGTGTTTAATTTCTTTAACAAGGCTGTTGATGTATAAAAGAAACAGCAATGGCCCTAGGTTAGAGCCCTGCGGGATTCCAGAAGTAGCCAAAAAATAATTGGAATTATATCCTCTAACAACTACCCGTTGTTTCCTATTTTGCAAATAGGATTCGAAAAATTTCACCATGTTTTCATGAAATCCAAATTCAGACCGCAGCTTTTTAATGAGAATAGCGTGTGATACCTTATCAAACGCCTTAGCGAAATCAGTGTAAATCACGTCTACCTAACATTTTTTGTCGAGACTTTCAGCTATGTATTGAGTAATATTACATAGGTTGGTAGTGGTGGACCTTTTATTTAAAAATCCATGTTGCCACTCCGTAATCTTATTTCTGACATGGCTGTACACATACTTATACATAATAGATTCGTATATTTTAGCCGGACATGACAACAAAGCGACTGGTCTATAATTTTGGATATCAGATTTATCCCCTTTTTTGAATATTGGACATATTTTGACTTCCTTCCATAATTGTGGAAAAGTATTTGTTCTTAATGAAATGTTAAATATTGTTTTGAGAGGATCAGCAAGAAAACCTACTAAGCCCTTAAAAATAAATGACGGTATATTGTCAGTTCCAACTGCCTTGTTAATTTTGAGATCCTTAATAGCATCACACACATCCTCATAACTAACCTGCTTCACACAAAAAACTTCAGATATATCACCTTTTTCACCTATTTGAGAAAACCTTTAAAAAAATTAGGTCCCGAATTCGTAATTTAGAGTGCGTGGGACATGATACGTGCCGATTTAATTTTATTCTACAATTTATACGTGTAACCAAGTCTACATTTTACGCTAAGGGCGATGGCGTGTATCGAGGATAACAAACCACCGGCGCCGTCCAGGGCATCCAGATTTATGTCCTCCTAAGAGCAGGCATAGTCGAGTCGCTGAAATTTCGGATTGTTCCACTCTTGTTGCTCCTTTTTGATTTCGTCATGAATTATTAATTATAGTAATCAGACACTTTAAACTTATCATGATTTTTCGAAAGGCTTTAATTGATATACCTAAATGGATTTTTTTTATTGGTTGCATAAGGTAACGTTATCATTATTATAATGATAACGTCTTATAATAAGATGATGAATACAGATTTTTAACCACAATTACCTACCTAGCAAGTTTAACTGTGACATACATAACATTTTCTGTTTTAAGGTTGAAGACGATGACGTTTCTTTACATAACATTGGTAGAAATAATTTTCTCTCAATCTTTCTGGCCTAGTTACCTTAATTTTTAATTTACGGATCAGCCACCTTTGATTGTAAATAGATAATGCCTGTCAATGTCTCTTATGTCACAGTCATACTTGCTGGTTAGTTAATTGTGATCAAATTTCTTTATGCAACCGAACATATAACAGGCAAAAATAACTACATAATGCATAATAATATATTAAATAAGATATTAAAGTACACTTTTTTATAGCATCATTTTATAGCATGCGTCCATGTAAAAGAACGAGCCCCTCGCGGCGAATCTTTTTTTACCAATGACTGCTACTGCCTCAATACCAGTAGCGGAACCACGAACAATCGCTTTCAAGTCGGATCGACAAGGAGAAGTCGACTACTCTCTTGTCGAAGCGATCGAAAATTCGTACCACAGTCAATCGCTTTACCGAAATCATCATCTATTCGGGTGTTTCCGCTCTGTCGATAAAGACTTATAATCCATTCTAAAAACATTTCCTATGTTTCCTAGGTTATGATTAAAGGCCAATAATTTACAGAAAAAAAGAAGAATAAAATAGGTTCTATTTTTGTTTATCTTGGCGCGTTTATGGTCGTTTTTAAATATTTGGAGAGTTTCAATCGTTTATTATTTTGTGAGTTATTAAAGTTTATTAATCAAAATGTTACCAGTAAATATTTTAAATGGACCGCGGGAGACGTAGGTTACGTCTACGACGTTTTAATTTGCAGAGGATGCGAATGTGGGAGTCATTTAATCCTTTTACTGTGGACGATGTGGAATTTAGACGAAGATACCGACTGACTAAGCCACAGGCACAAATGCTGGTGGATATGCTATTGCCCCACATGAGGAATATTCCGCGAATCTGGGAGGTAATATGTCTTGGCATGATCACGTTGCCGCAATTGCTAAGGTAGCTGCACAGAAACTTGGTGTACTTTTCCGCACCAAAAGGTTGTACACACCTGATCAACTTTTGACACTCTACAAAGCCCAGATTCGACCATCATTAGAATATTGCTCTCACGTCTGGAGCTCTGCACCCAAGCACACCCTTTGGCTACTGGATTCCATTCAAAGGAGAGCCGTTCGTCTGATCGGCGACCCCGAGCTGACCAAGACCCTCGATAGCCTGGAGCATCGAAGACAGGTTGGTGATTTGGCTCTCTTTTACAGATATTTCCATGGCAGGTGTTCGACTGACATTGCCCACTTGATTCCACCTAGAGCAATGCAAAACAGAAATACACGGCGAACCACTGCCGCTCATCCATATGTTGTTCAGCTCCTCGAACTTCATTGTTCAAGAATTCTTTCATCTGGAGAACGTCATCTTTGTAGAATGATCTTCCTGAGGTCGTGTTTTCCAATGAATACAATCCTCAACGTTTCAAGACCAACATAAATCGCTTTTTTCGCACTCGCACCGCTCCCAGAGCGCCTTAAAGGATTTTTCCTACAGTGCAGGTGTTTTATCATAAAAAAAAAAAAAAAAAAAAGAAGAGGTGCATTGTCCCCACGAACAAGAATATTTGCGGCACTGAAATTTTTCGCTACTGGCAGTTACCAGAGGCTCATGGGGCAAAGCGTAGATATTTCAGTACAAAGCCAACATTCGATGTCAAACTGCATTAATGAAATTTCTTCCTTCATAACAAATAATTTGGATCAGAGATTTATTCATCATACCAATATTTCTACTTTCCGTGTGTGAAAAAATGATAAATAATTTAAAAAAATTACATTGCCACTGTTTTTGGCGTTACAAGGTGGTAATATTATAATATACAGGGACCTGCAGCTCACCTCCCCTCTTCTATAGCTCACTTAATAATAAGGTTATGATTTTGATACTTTGTAATTTTTACTTGTATTCTAAGGAAGGCGCATTTAGGGAAACTATTTTTGTTTATACACGGTTTTTCAAAGAATTGTGACGTCAGAAGGATCTATTTTTTTAGATTATTCTAGAAAGATATTCTTACTTATTTAGATGTCTTTTATAGTTGCCTACATACCCCCAAAATTTCAATCAAATCGGTTCAATATTATAGGAGAAAAAAAAACAGTTTTGCACCACTGGTTTCAAAAAGTAATAAAAAATAAAAATAATGCCTCGTTAATAAAATTATACAAAGATTCTTAATAAATAAGGTCGAACAGTCTCGTTAATCAAGTTTAATTAATACGAATTGTACAAGGTGTCCAAACTTTAATATCAAACTTTGCAACTTGTAAATCAATTTATTTTTCTTGTTTCAAATTGGAACTCCTGTATATTATTATGTCATTCGATGCAGAATTAAAAATCAAACATTTGTCCTAATTATAACCCTATCGCAATTTCTAACGCATCAAAACTTATTTATAGAATACTCATTTTATCAACTATTCCAACAGTCATTATTATGAATAAATATTAAAGGTGGCTTTGAAAAATGATTTATTGGTATTAACGTTTACTAAAGTGACCAAAAAGAATTGCTTCTCATATGAAAATCATACCTACGAGCTCTTCTTGGTTGTATTCCATCACAAAAAATAATAAAACTTAAATAATAATTAATAATAATCTAACAATATTTGAAACTATATAATAACTAAAGTCAAAATGGACATTTGTCACTTTTGCGAGAAGGTTTTACAAGTTTTACAATTTCTTGGCTGATTGTCCCCCTCGAAATACATAAACTCTATGGGCGCCAGTGACTGTCACTACTGTCAGCCATTTTTATCAAGTGCGAGGTTGTGCGATTCGATTTAATCTATTTGGCACCAGAAGGGATAGTTAGGTAAAATTATAAAATAAACTCTTCGTGCGTGCCACATATATCCGTCTCTTTCTGCAAACTACCGCCAGTTAAAGTAAAAAGAGATAAGAATGTATAGGACTTAATCGTCTACGTTACTGAGTATGTTGGACAATGGTCTAGAGAGAGACGGAAACAACTAGAAAAGTCTATTATTACAAAAACCGATCATCGTTTTGACCATAAGGTCTAACTTAAGTGAATAGTCTGGAGCTTTTCGTGATGTCCATCTCGTCACATGTTCCATCTCTCCCATGGCTTTCTCGATGAACGTGAAGACAAGGAAAACATTTCTGTTTTTTCTACTTAAACATCGAGAAGGTCATGATCTTTCTTATGGGGAGTTTCACCGGGCTGATTAAAATGGCTATATGTTCGAGGAAAATGCGGGTAATACGGTGAAGTGAAGTAAGTGATGTGTGCCGCGTTGGATTTTGTCTACATTTTAAAAAATCAGTTCGGTTACACTTTTACTTTGTTTATACTATCTGTTGGTTACGTAACCACTATCATAACCAGTCCTTTCCATTAACAATATTAAGAACTTAATTTAGACGTCTCGGCAAGCGCCAATGAAACCATATACCAAATCTGTTCCCCCTTTATCTAAGTGCCTGCTAGTATATCTTAAATAATAACTCTGTCGAAACATTACGTTCGCTAGATAAACTGGGGGATAAAGCACGCCCGAGTCAATTAATATGAATTATAAAGGGTTAGTTTCGCGATACACCGCACTAAGCAGCATTAATTTAGATTGAACAGCAACGAGAGTGCGTGAGTCTTGCGAATCTGGTAAATGAAGCATATTAGATGGCAAATTTAAAAATCTATTTTTAAAACAAATAAAACGAACACATTGTTGCAAATTCAACATTAAATGTAGTAAGTAGGGGAAATTATACACAGTCTGCTCCACTAGTTTATTAGAAGGATTTCTTATCTAGAAAAACCTTAGTATCGTATCGTACATGTTTCGAAGGTGAAAACCATCATCATCAGCGAAATGAAGTTAATGTATATATTACAAGAAAAGAGACCCTCAACATTGCATGCAAACTAAAAGAGAAAAAATTGAAATAATTAAGTTGTATTAACGATTTTGATATTTAGTTTTATATAAAGAAGGAAAGAGATTAAGTAAATGTAGTGAAATATATAATCCTTACCTGAGGAACAGAAAAAGAAGAAAGAAAAGTCTTGAATTAAATTTTACATAATGTAATTTAATTTTAATTTCAATTTTTTATCCTTAATAACCTTAATGTATTTGGCACGATGTTAAACCCGTAAAGAGAGAGACTAACACCAATTAATATATCGCCCTCTCTTACTGGCGCGACCTGGCCTGGCCAGATGCTCATATGATGTTTTATTTTATCGAGAGTGAAGAGTCCCAATCGGGTTAGGGCACTACTAGGCTATATAGTTATGCTTTCGACTTTGCTACCAGCTACTAGATGGCAGCAACGGTTTTGCCTGTCGAGATATTAATTTTAAAATATTTATCTTTTAAACAGTTTTTACTATTTAACATAAATTATATTTTTGTGGGCGAGTTCTGTGCTTGTAGGTTAGGTTTAGGTTAATCCGTCAGTGGATTATATTCTTGATTCCGGGTTTAGGTGTAAAGTAAAGACGTATGGAGTTTTCTTATAAAATTTTTTTAGTGTTTTATGAACATTTTGTGTTAGAACAACTGAAATACCTTATTAAATGCTTCATTTAATTAGTCGGTAAGTTTTTTCGATTTTTTAATACAGGGTTTTACAAATACGATGCATTAGCATTGATATCTCTGTAACTAGGAGAGATAGGGAGTTGGTTAAATAGAGGCAAAGTTGCATATTTCAATCCTGAACAATATTCAAATTTCGATGACTTGCGGAGATATTCGAAATTTTTTAAAAAAATTAAGGTCCGTATTTAAAAAAATTAAGTTGTTGTAGGCATTTAAAAGTCGAACGTCGTGCCTGAAAAATGAAATTATTATCTTGAAGAGCATAAAAAGTTGTCACAGGTTTTTACCAAATCGTTTGTGTAGTTTCAAAGAAATTCGCAATATCTGTGACATGTTAACGAATTTCTTAAACAATCTCATTGTGTGAAACACTAATCCTAATCGTATTTTGGAAGTTGAAGGTCCCGTAAACTTTCTCTGCGAACTTGCTAGCTTATCGGTGTATACTTTGTTTATCGAAAGGTTGGCCGACAATCCCGTTCTCCGATTATTTGAATTCCTGCAACGTTTTCTAGGTGAATATGCTGCAGTAAGCTCTTTGAAGTATCTGCGAGGAAATTCCTCAATCGTTATTCAAGTAGAATGTGGTTAGTGTCAGGTAAGAGCATAATGTTTTGATGTTAAAAACTTAAAACTTTTGTACAACATTCCTTATTCAGAGACGGTAGTCCCTGTATCAAACCCTTATCAAGAAAACAATTTCAAAATTAGGAAGACATTTTAAGTGGAAAAAGGTATCATCGGGAGGAGCGAGGGAGGGTTTTATACATATACAGAGTGATTCCCATTTTTTTAGCTAAGTATAGAAGGCATTACAATAAACAACATTTTTAAATACGTTTTTTCAAAAAACTCAAAAATAAGGTATTTACATTCATTTATTACACCATGAATCAAATACGGTTCTGCCTAACTTGCCGGTGGAATAACATGAAAAAAACTTCTGGGTCTAGGATGAGCCCGCAAGGGAAAGCGTTCTGCGTACAATCTCAAAGCAGCAGCCATACTTTGACGACACTTATAGTAAGTTAGCACCTACCATATCTACTAGTTCAATGTTTTCAAATTTTACCATTTTCACGTGTCACCAATTTAAAATTAACTTATTGCTTCAGAAAAACACGCCTCAGCACATTGCCAAATAAATTACTGACCACCAACCCGTAAATTGCATTACTAATAAGACAAAAACAACATAAAGTATAGCAGGCTACGTTTTGATGGCCAGGCCCGCATTTTTTACTTCTGTATCTCGCCTATTTTTAAGTTTTTTGAAAAAAGGTATTTGAAAGTGTTGTTTATTTTAATGCCTTCTATACACAGCTAAAAAAGAAGTGTTAACTTAAGACTCACCCTGTATTATCCAACAACTGAACTTAATAAAGACGGACTAGATACTAAAAAAAACAACGCATCCAAACATGTTCACTAAATTTCAAAAAATAATCTAGTCAAAGAACTCTACTAACTAAATTTTTTAAGTAGAAAATAAAAAGGTTGAGGTTCTAAAGAACTTAGAAGAAACGTGTCAGCGGTTGCTTTTTTACACAACATTTTACATGGTAGAATTGACTGATTTAACCAGGATTTTTGATATTTTAGTAATTAGATTAAACTCTAGAAATAGTTAAAACATTTTATTGCCTTAGAGCAACTAAACTGCTGGACAATTGCTTTTGAGCAAGAAAAATTTCGCCTAAATTTAACAGTTAATATTTTCTGAACCAGATATGATATCGACCTACAGTTTTGAATGGTTGATAGATCTATTCCTTGGGAAATAATTGTCAATGTTGGATTTTCTTCCACTGTCAGAAAATTTTATATACAGGGTGTTAAAGAAGACGATGATTTTTGCTCCAATTTTAATGGCGTGTAACTTTCACAATAATATTTTTAAATTTTATCACTCTACGTCAATTGAATCACTGGTTTATAGCAAAGAAAATACTTTGTCAAATTTTTGATATCTGGTATATTTTAAGAAATACCGATTTTTTTGGAAAACCTTGCTTTATTTCAACTTATTGGTAGCTAGATCTCACTGTGCGTTGTATCGTGCAAACTTTGCGAGTGATTCTTATACTTTATGAAAAGCTTGATTATGTTCAATAACAATAGTTGTATCTAAATGTTATGATGTACAGTGGCGTACTTATAAACACCTATATGTCTATGGTTTATGAGTATCTCACAATTTTTCACGATTGTTTTATATTGGAAAGTACTCGCCCCTAGATTAGGTCAATTCTTTCTTATTTTTTAGTTTTTTTATATCGCACTATAGGTATATTATACAGTGTGTTTATAAAGTTTTAACAAAGTTCATTTTTTTTAATTTAATTTTTGGAAAAAATGTATTTATTAATTTCTAACTTTCTAACACTATACTCATAAACCATAGATATACAGGGTGTCCCACCGGGAACCGAATCGATCTATATATAGAAAACTATACATGGGAAAATTTTGAAAATTTGACAGTATGCTGATGGGGGCGACCAGGCTAAAATATTTTCATAATGGTGGCACTTCCGGTTATACCGGAAGTAAGTGTCAACTTGCTTATTTGAAATGGGACACCCAATATTATATTATTACATTTTTGCATTCTACGCAAGATTCTAGGCAGATTTTGTATACCATGTCCTATACCTATGTCTAAACGTTTTTGACATATTTGAATTTTTATGTCAAAAATGACGATTGCAAGTCTTAGAATAATTATCAATTTTTTCTATAAAGAAGCCTTATTTATTTAATTTAAGTGGGATTCCTTGTTATAAAGGACCTGCTTTAATAGGTTTTTTATAATATTTTGATAACTATTAATACAGGGTGTTTAAAAAATAAGATTAAAAATGAAAATGAAAAAACTGTCCAGATTTTCAAATGGAAACACCCAAATTTCATAATTATTTCTTATTTAGCATTAAAAATAAGGGTAAGTTTGTATAAGATTGTATATCCCAAAAATTCTTAGTTTTCGAAGTAATGACAATTTAATATTTTTATATGGGGATTTTGCTGCAGATTTTAGGTTCAGTTACTCTTAGTTGGCTATGACGGCGTTGAAAAATAATCAAATGCTAAAAAATCTATAAAGCTGTCACTTACCATTTAAACATTATTAATAAGCACATTGTGATGGCTTCTGTTTTTGCGGTTATCGAATGGCAAATTTGACATGATATAACTTTATCAAATTCTCCATAAATAATAAATAAGTTTAAATAATCTTCATTTATATAATTTAAGCGCCCGGGAATGATTATTAATAACGTTAAGTGACAGCGTCATAGATTTTTTTAGCATTTGATTGTTTTTCAATGCCGCCATAGCCAACTAAAAGTAACTGAACTTAAAATCTGCAGCAAAATCCCCATATAAAATTATTAAATTGGCAATATTTCGAAAACTAAGAATTTTTGGGATATACAACCTTATACAAACTTACCCTTATTTTTAATGCTAAATAAGAAATAACTATAAAGTTTTTTCATTTTCATTTTTAATCTTATTTTTTGAACACCCTGTATTAATAGTTATTAAAATATTATAAAAAATCTATTAAAGCAGGTTTTTTATAACAAGGAATCCCACTTAAATTAAATAACGTCATTTTTGACATAAATTCAAATATGTCAAAAACGTTTAGACATAGGTATAGGACATGGTATACAAAATCTGCCTAGAATCTTGCGTAGAATTCAAAAATGTAATAATATATAAGGTGTCCCATATAAAATAGGCAAGTTGACACTGACTTTCGGTATAACCGGAAGTGCCACCATTATGAAAATATTTTAGCCCGGTCGCCCCCATCAGAATCAGCATACTGTCAAATTTTCAAAATTTTCCTATGTTTAGTTTTCTATATATAGATCGATTCCGTTCCCGGTGGGACACCCTGTATAGGTGTTTATAAGTACGCCACTGTACAACAAAACATTTAGGTACAACTATTGTTACAGAACATAATCAAGCTATTCATAAGATATAAGAATCACTTGGAAAGTTTGCACGATACAACGCACAGTGAGATCTAGCTACCAATAAGTTGAACTAAAGCAAGGTTTTCCAAAAAAATCGGTATTTCTTAAAATATAGCAGATATCAAAAATTTGACAAATTACTTTCTTTGCTATGAACCAGTGATTCAATTGAAGTAGAGTGATAAAATTTAAAAATATTATTGTGAAAGTTAAACGCCATTAAAATTGGAGCAAAAATCATTGTCTTTTTTAACACCCTGTATATAAAATTTTCTGACAGTTGAAGAAAATCCAACATTGACAATGATTTCCTAAGGGATAGATCTATCAACCAACTGTAGGCCGATATCATATCTGGTTCAGAAAATATTAACTGTTAAATTTAGGCAAAATTTTTCTTGCTCGAAAGCAATAATTGTCCAGCAGTTTACATATTACTAATGTTGTATATCTTCTTAATTCTCCAATTTGTTTATTGAGTACCTGCTTCGTGTGTGCATAGTGCAAAGTACACATAGGATATGATTATGATATTCTTTTTTTATGTACTGGGTGGCCAAATAAAAATGGACGTCGACCATATCTCAGGAACCACTGATTATAATGTTTTGAAAGAAAAAAATTCATTACAAAATCGACCAAGAAAAACCGCTAGAAATTATTTTAAAGTTTCTAAATTTACCGCTAGAGTTAGTTTAACATAGGACTAGAAGATTATAGGATTTTTATCGGTAATATGCCAAATAAAGTTAATAATAAAATTAGGTTTATTATTCTTTGGAATAAATGGTATAATTTTGCTTCAGTACATTCTAACTTGTAAAATAAACTGAGACGAGGAGGAGGGGAACCTCTTTTGAAAGAACCAAATTTAACAAACTTGGTGTCATTTGCAAAAGCTTATCCTATAGTAACATTTAAAGTTTAGTATGATTATATTTTTTTATATCCGTCGAAGCTAGAGGTCGCTATTTGCAAAATCACCAGATTGTTGATCACTATAGATTGCAATGCGGCGTTTTAACTACTTATTTTACTCTTAAGTAAGTCTTAAAAATGCACATTCGCTATTTGTGGAGTTGCTACTTACACTGAGAAAAGCTTCAGCAAGAAATTCTTTGCTAGGATTATTTTGGCTGTAATATTAAATTTTCAACCTACGATAGCAAAATGAATTTCTTATTGCAAAAGAAACAATTTACCTGAAAACTCTTTCTACCGGTTACAAAAACCTTTGCTATTATAGAAAACTTACATTATAATAACAGCTAAGTAAGTATTTATAAAAAATTATTTTCTAGGACTACTATTTGCTTTGCTGAGGAAGTAATGCAGTTTGCTGCTTTTGAAAAAATCTTTATAAAAAAAATCTTTTCTAGCGCTCTAAAGCGTGTTTAAAGGGGTAGCAAAATTTTTTGTTGGAATTGGAAAAATCGTAACTGTTCGGTTCGAATCGGATTATTTCGTGGTGACAAATTCAGTCTGATTGGGCCAATTTTTATATTGAACATCAGTCGTCCCGTTCCTGTCTCCACATGTCTTCAGGTATTCATGTTTTCTGATATTTAGATGCTCGTTCCTTCATAAAGTAAAATCGTCGCATCGGTGGCTGTTGTTGGTGACCATTATGACTCGACATTTGTCTCATTTTTTTCAATAAACATTGTCTTGGCTCAAAAATGTTTCCAGTGTGCAGTGCTTTATTGGATTGTGACATCAATGACAGTGTAGATTTTTAATTAAAAGACCAAAGTTATTTTAGTTTTATGTTAATTTTTTTATGTTATGTGTTTAGTTAAACTGTTGTTTATTTAATAATAATTTTGTGTGAGTCAAGCTTTAGAGAAAAGAAAATTAGTAATTCTTTAGCAAATGCTATTCATAATAAAAGTCCTTAAACTAAAATACAACTTACCAGAGTTTTAAACACGGTATGATTTTTAAAAGGAAGATTTTAAGAAATATCTCAAAAGTAAAATACTTTCTTTTTCTAAATAAAATACAATGTAATTATTATTTTACCTAATATTCGGGCTGGATACAGAAAAAAGTTTGGATATTTGTTTAAATTTAAAGTGAACAGATATTTTTTAATAAGATATGTTTTAACCACTCAAAGAAAAAAGCAGTAAAATATTATTGTTTTTTTTAAGCAGCTAAAACTGAAACTATTTTTAGGTTATGAAGTGTTGTTTTCTGTTGTATTAAATAATAAAGAGAACATTTTTTTTTTAGTTTCCAATCTTTGACAACCTATTCAGACGTGGGGAGTTGCATGATATAAAATATGATGGAGTTACCTGAAAAATAAGCTTTATACTATGTTTAATTTTTGATATAGCATGGAAAATATTATTTTTAGTAACACAATTTTAAATGAATCAAAATTTTTTGAAACTTACGTATCCAAAGTAAAAAAACTTGGTTTATATAAATGTGTTATTAAGCATAATATGTTCTCTAGAGTATATTAAAAATTCAACAAAATATACGGCTTCTTTGATGGGCCACACCCCACATATTATAGCAAATAAGTGGTGCTGTCATAATAAACCACTTTACTATTATAGCAATGCTTACTTGCTACCGTAGCTAAAAAAGAGTTCCTGAAGTAAGTAGGTACATTCTGACGCAGCAAAGTAACTTTCTTGAAATAAATAAAAAAATCTTTCTAATATAGCAAAATGTTATACTGATATTGAAAAAAAAATTCTTGTTTCAATAACGATGCAGATGGCGTAGAAAAGTATCTTTATTGTTTTAGCAAAGTCTCTTTATAGCCGATGGTCAGTTACTTTGCTAATACAACATTTTTGTTTACTTGAGTTAAGTGATCATTCTTTATAAAGTGACTTTATTACGACAGCAAAGAAATTACAGCCAAATGGATTTTACTGTCTCAGGTAGTTTTTCTTTTGTCCCCTATGTTAGCATTTTTCTTTATAAGCGGTATAAAGATTTTTATAAGGACAGCAAGAATCTTCTCTCAGTGTAGGTTATGACTCTCCGTAGAGTCCGGCAAACGGCAACGGCAGTCATTGTCTACCTATGCCTACTCTGTCCGCTTGCCGCTAAGTTTTTCTTTCTATTGTATTTAGTATTTTTTTAAATATTTGCTATAATCCAGACTTCTTGACACCCTGTATATTGGGCTACTTGTCCTTTTACTCGTAATAATTTTAATTGTATTCTGTTTGAGCCTGGTTTGGGCTCAAAGACTTTACCTGCAAACTTGCACTGCTCCTCGGTCTATACGCTGTTTATTTAAAGGCTGGGTGCTGGCCTCGTATTAGGATTATTCAAATTCCTGCAGCGTTTTCTACGTAAATATGCTGCAGAAAGTCGTTTGATGATTCTGCAGAGGAAAATTTCTCCGTCATTGTTTAAGTAGATAATATGTAAAATTTTAGGTAAAAGCTTTCGGTTTTGCTTTTGGGAACTTTAAGGCTTCGTTATAAATTCCTAATGTTCAGAAACTCTTAGGCAGTTTTGACACGGGGAACTTAAAAAAAAGTCTAGTAGCTTAAATATTAGGAGACTGGGCAACTAGGTCACCCAGCATGTACATTTGAATGGAGCTACTTATACGACGCTACCGAAATTGCGGCGACTGGGAGAACCGGCAAGTCAGTATCCGCTACTCGGCATGCTGGTCGCCACGCTACTCCAGTCTCTTGAGTGACGTAAAATAAATACGAAGCAAATTTGTAAGCTGAAATTCATGAAATAATTAATGCCGCCTTTAGCTGCTAACGTTCAAGTTTTACTGATACTGATACTGAGCTGTATTGTCACGCCCAGATTTTAGGGTGTGACGAGGGACGTAAGGTAGCACGGAACCTTGGCGACTATAAGAAAAACAACGTGATTCCGAACACAAATTTATTAAAAAGATAAAAATAATAATTACCTGAAGGGTTTACAAAAGGAATCAATAAATACCTGGATTTAAACCTTTGCCAACAGTTGAAAATAAAATTATACTTACATAAATTTTGGGCTCCTCGCTGGCGTCTTGAGGACCAACAAAATTTCACAAATTTTCGAACTGAATATGCCACGGACCGGAGCACTAGTGCCTTCCGATATTTTTCTACCAACGATGTGTAGTTCCATCAAGTCAGCGATTTTTCCCACTGCAGGGAGACAAAGGTCGTATACCTTATTTCTGCCGACTTGATGACACCACAATAATTGTTAGATCGGGATGTACCATTGCGCCCAAAAAAAACTGGGACAGCAAAATGTAGTTTAATCTCCCAGACTATTAGCTTTTTTTTGAAGTTGTCAATTTAATTTAATTTTGTGACTGACAGTGACATGTTAAAAGAAATATTTTTTGAAATCGTTAACCACCGAGCAAAAAGCGATCATTTACACTCGATTGAAAGATGGGCATCAAATAGGAAACATCGCAGATGAATTAGGGATAAGCAAAAATACCGTGTTGTTGGCTAAGCACAAAATTGCAGAATATTGAAGTATTATAAGAAAAGCAGGTTCTAGTCGCCCCAAAATTTTAAATGACGGCCAAGATATAGAATTAATTAATTTTCTAAAAGATCATCCTTTCGAAACAGCAATACAAGCTAAAAAGAAACACATTTTTCTGGTTCAGCTAATACAGCGCGTAGAAGTATTCGTAGTTCAGATATAAAAAGTTGTTGTGCTGCCAATAAAATATTTTTGACCGAAGCAAACAAACAGAGAAGAGTAGAATTTGCTTATAAATATATAAATCAAGGTATTATATGGGAAACCGTAATATTTTCCGATGAAAAAACCTTTCAATTATGCAATAATGGGAAAATACGCGTTTGTAGGCCTTCTGGTATGAGATACGATGGAAGATATACAAATAAGACTAATCAAATCGGATGCTTTGCTATAAACGACTGGGGCTGGATTAGTGCAAGGGGCCCAGGAGTTTACCAAATAGTGCAGGGGAGGCTCAATGCACCATTATATTGCAACATACTACCCCAAGTTATGATACCATCTGTCGACGCAGTATATGGCCAAGATTTTATATTTTAACAAGATAATGCTCCCATACATAAAGCCCGCATAGTTCAAGATCATTAAGAAGAAAATCAAATTCGTGTTCTGCCTTGGCTCTCGAAAAGTCCTGATATCAACCCACTTGAAAACGTTTGAGGTGAGGTGACAAAATTTCTGTATAAACACAACTTCCAGCCTAGAACTCGGATTGAATTAAGCCAAAGGATAATGCAAGCATGGTATGCAATAACGCAAGAGTATACGAGAAACCTAGTGTTAATTATGCCACGACGTTCACAAGCATTATTCGATAATAACGATGCAACTACCAAATATTAAAAACATGTTATTATATTAAGGTTTAAATATAATTTAAATTAAAACTTATTGGAACATAATTTTAAAAAACTTTGTTTTATTTTTGATACATTTTAAAACACTAAATATGCGTATTTTCATTTTTCCTCGTATTTCTATAAATGTGGTATTGTTGTTAAACCTTTTCACTTCTATGACAACTATTATGACAACAATGATAACCTTTCCTCAATAGATTTAATATATTCCTTATAGTCAAGGAGCTACTCTACAACAACAATTTTGCTGTCCCAGTTTTTTTTGGGCACAATGGTACGTATAACATTTCATAATTGCAACTTTTTAAGATTTGTTTAATAAACTTGGCGCCGGTTTCATGTTGCGTTGAATGGCCTGTGTTAAACGCGCTGGCGCCGCGTTCCTAATTTTACGTTGGTGCTTTAACGATGGCGCACAACAGTTGTGGATAAAGCAGCGGCATTTCAGCGTGTTTTTAGTCACACAGTGTGTCGAATAGGGCTATGCGAGGTAGCTGGTAACGAAGGTAGTAAGGGAGTTGCAGGCAGTGTTGCCAATCATTCTGACTTATCGGTAGATTTACCAAATTTATTATTGTTTCCCGATGAAAACAATAAACATGATGAAATAAAATTGTCGTATTTTCGGCAAGCGGCAAGAAAGGGGCGCTGCCAAAAGTTTTAAAAAAAATGCTCTAGTCAATTTAAAACTCAGAGACGTTGATTTAAGTTATATAGTTAGATTATAATTTGAGTTAAAAAAGACGTAGATTTAAAACTAAATTACTGATTATTGAAATGTTCCTTTTAATTAAGATTTTACCCGCCACTGCAAACATTATTTTATTTCGTAAAAAAAAATAAAATTTAGAAATTTTCTTTTACTCCCCAGACGATTCGTCTTAAAAACAATCAGCAGATTAATATTTTAGGAGCAGCGAGGCCTTACAAAGTCGCAAATAATTACTGGAGCTTTCTTAAAGAGTCATAAATATTCAGACATAATATTAACACAAGATTAAACTCTTTGTAGCTCGGTTCTAATTGAGTTTTTCTCCCACTCAGATTAAATTGTATATTCATTGTGCTTCTCTTTATCTTTATTAACGCAAAATGGCCGATTTTGTGCCGCTGCACTTGGCGAAAAATGCAAAACCGGGGATGTTAATAGGACAAATAGAGAAAAATAGTGTGAAGTTTATTTTTTGCATAAAAATTACAGGAGAATAACGTATTTGGTTTTTTATAGTTTTATTATACAAAAACTTTAAGAGAATAATATTATTGTACTGTCTTGACTTGACTGTTTTTCGTTAATTGCTGCAGTATGTTCTGTACTTATTTATACATTTTACGTACGCCTGTAGAGCTGTTATTATTTAGAGAGAAATTTCGAACTTGAATGGACTAGTTCGACTAGGGTATCAAAGAAGAGCAAAGAAGACCCAGTGCTTGCTCATTTACTAGGACAAAGTGACGAAGCTAGAATGGGAGTTTGTGGTTGCTCACCATACCTGGGGTGCAACTATGTTCATCTTTTAGGGCGATGTCGATTCGAATTAATCGCCGAAAGCACTATGTTCATAGAAATTGTCGCTTTTAAGAGATATATTAAGATTTCTATCGACAACGCCATAGGTGTCGATTTCAAGTGGCTTATGTGAGTGCGATAAAGATAAGATAATTTAAACCGATCACTCACTTGTTTGACCTCTAATCCAAATTTTAAAACGTTTTGTACCACAATAAATAAATTTTTGTAATAAATCCTTAACTTCTTCCGCAAGAGTTTAAGACAGGGCCGTAGCTAGAGGGGGACTGGCCAGGGCGAAGCTCTGGTAAAAAAATATTAAGCCCTGATTAAAAAGATTTTGAAATAAAAAAATCAAAAATGTCTGCAAGTTATTTGATAAGTTTATTAAAATAAAATTATTTAAATAATTTCGTCATATGGGTAGAGTCCTGTCCTGCCCCTGTCTGTTCCGTTTTTCCTTTTTTAGAGCTATTTTAAATCAACAAAAATATAACCCAATGCAATAAATTATTTTTACAACAAAAACAAAAAATAATTAGGTATTTATTTTTAAAGAAAAAAATTATAGTAAACATTTTAATTGAAACAATTTTTATTGAAGAAGTGTGATGATTTATAATAAAAAAATAGTGTGGGAAGAAACGAGAATGCTTTATTATGAATATACAAAACGGCACTTAAGAAAGAGTATTTCAAAACCTAAGAATTTGCACCAAAAACTGCTCCTAGATTTACGCTCCAAAAATACATGATTTCTAAAAATTCATCAATTTTGGCGTGGAGAGCGATATTTACTCTTTTTTAATTATGAAAAATCGAGCCCGAAAATCGCGTGTTAGAGTCATACATACGTCTTATGTTAAAATTTTGAATTGACACTAATATTCATATTGTTTACAAATATAAAAAATGTTTTTTTTTTAATAAAGAGCCAGCTAGGAAAATCAAAAAAAAAAATAAAAAAAAAACATTTACAAAATGAAATTTTAATAATTTTGATGAAATTTGTTAGTAGTTAGGTGAATTTTAAACGAACTTTGGGGGTGGCCCCGAAAATGTTTCGCCTGCGGCGCTTTTCCATCTTCTTTGCTAGGTACAATATCATGAAATACATGTAGTCCCAACTGTCTTTGTGTGTCCTTTCTCCAAACCCTCCCCCCTCCCCCCGAGCATATTGTCTGGCTACGCCACTGCTTATAATATGTCGGATGTCGGTCGTTCTAAAATGTAAAAAATTCTACAGCGTCCCTTAAAATTCAAATAATCATTATATTTCAACGTGAGAATATGGGCACTGGTAAGGAATCGAATAGCCCTATCAAAAATTTAGTTCTGGCTACAGCCCTGGTACATTTTTAATATATTTGAGGTTATAACTCAAAAAGAATTAGGCAATCCAACAATGTGTCAGAATGGCGACTGGATAGCAAATACTGCTTTGTAATTGGTACACGTGACGCTAAAAATAATATTGCTAGTGGCTTTTAAAGGGTGACTCAATACTTTTTGCCATCCAACCGCCATATTGAATCACGTGGTTTGGATTCCATAATATAGTACCACCAATATAACAAGTATAAAATCCTAAGCGATTTTTGAGAGAAAGTCGATTCCTACCAATGACACCCGAGTATTTTAATGACACTTGAACGTGATAGGAATATTCATAACTATCGAAAGCGATGTCCCGAGAAATCGATTGCTTTTCTTTTTAAACATATTTGCGCCCCAGGTCACTGACAAGCATTAGAAAAATCTGGAAATGCTTTGGCTGTCTTCCAATGTATTTTATTATTTGCGAACTATTAATGTGACAAATTTGCCAGACTGCAAATAGAAGTACAATTAACAAAATCATATCTACTCTCTAGAAGAGTCATCATTAACTGAATGAGAAAGCAAGCTTGTCGTTCGCCTTCTTTAATATAATATGCCTACGCGTTTCGGTAAGAACCCTCATCAGGGCTAGCCTGCAGTCACAAAAAGGTGATAAAAAGGGATAAATGAAAAAACGGTTAACATTACTTACAGGTCAAAAACTTAATCACCAAATTATATACAAATAAACATCAAATTGCCCATCAAGCAAAACAAGCATGATGCCATACGAGGTAAATATGACTGTGATTGGTCAACAAAATTCGATATAAAATTAAAACTGAATCGTTGGTATACAACTTAAAATTATTTTGACATTAAGTAAATAAGAAAGGGTAACAAAATTATACTCAGTGGAGTGTATTAAGGCTTGAAGATATCGATCAATTTAGCATAACTTTTGAAGAGAAATGAGCTAGGCTCGTTGAGGTTAGTGGTAAAGGAATTGGTTTGGGAAATTATTATTTCTAGGTTTTCTAAAATATTTAATTTAAAACTTTTATTGTAAGTTTGAAGAACTGTGAAATTAAATCGCGGATGAGAGAAGTGGTTTTCCGTTTTTAAATGTGTTCCAAAACTAGATTTATTATCATGGGTTAGTCTTTTTGATCTAAGATGTTCTTTAATTCATTTTTTCTACTCCCACATAGAAATTTACTATTTCCTTTACAGTTAAGTGGCTGGTAAAGTAGGCTATTTCAGTTAACTGTGCGGCAAAATTTCATATCCATCCTAGTTAAGAAATGAAGCTGACCAATCACAGTAGTCAATTACAGAGAAGCCAGATTTACATGTGGTAAATTTACATGTTGTAAATTCGTTTTCTGACAGTTGAGAGAAGTTAGGTTACCAATATGCTTCAAAAATATACAAATCTGTCACATGAAATTTGTGCTATTTAAATTTAAATCAAAACATTTATCCCAGATGTCTATGTATACACAATATTTTCCTAAAGAGTACACGAAATGGTGCAAAAATAGAAGGTATAATAACAAAATTAATACCAAAATATATTTCTACCAAATTATTGTTATTTTCTGACCGAACTAAAGATTTGCACACAGACCCACTTTCTTATTTCAAAAATATCTTTATTTCCACTTATTTCTAGACAATTACTAGAAGCTTTACATAAAATGTACTATATACCTATCAAATGAACGTTTTCTTACTAACCTTGGTTATTTTTTCCATATAATTATTATTATTATAAATATTTGTGCACGGGGATATTTTCCGATATATTTTGAACGGGGATCCAACCCCAATTGATCTTAAAACTTTTATTATACGCAACAAACATAGAAAATTAGACGAAATTATAAGATTTCAAGAAAAAAAATCCATTTTTCACTAAAATTTTTAAGGTTATGTTATTTCTAGATTTCTACTTACACTGTTGCCACTTCTCTTTCCACGTTAACAGTGTTCCTAGTTTGTAAATTGGAGATTATTTTGAAAAATTTGACCATAGCGAACGTTAAAAAATCATATTAATGCATCAAATCCATTTTTAACTGTTTAAAACGAATTCTACAGCTATTTTGTTGTACTTTCGGAGTTATAATTCTTATGCAAGCAGAAATAAACCCGCAAACCTTTTTTTCTTCTGTGCAATTAATCAAAATACCTACGATTGAGAAAATAAATTGTTCGTTTTTATTAATACATATATCGCTTTTTGTCTATTATTCTGCAAAAAGCTGAATGTGAGAAAGATAGAAATATTCAAAAGTGAGTTTGTTTAAATATAAGAATTTACCCAAATCGATAAATATGTTACAGTGTAATTTGGTCCATGGGTTTGCCATCAAAATGAATTTTTGTTCAATTGTTTCTTATTATCGTTCTCACAAGTTCATGGCCAACTTAAAAGACAAGTTATGACGCCTAATTTAAATAATTTTTTAAAATTCTTAGCGTGAAGTTCGGAAGTTAAGTCGTAGAAAAAATATGCTGTACAATGTGCGATATGGACATCATATCCACTCTTGTTGCACAAACTACTATTTCGAAGGTTCTCCCGGTTTGTCCAATATATTCTGCAGGGCAGGAATCACACTGCAGTTTATACACTCCACTTTTGTTTAAATTGTCAATTTTTTCTTCAAGGTGTGAAAATAATAAAGAAACTGTGTTGTTTGATTGATTGAAAGAAATAAATATATTTTTAAAAATTTTAGCCAAGTCGACTGGAAATATGAGTGTAAAAAAATGTAGGTACCTCTATAATATAATCTTAATTTACAATTAATAATACTCTTTTCACCTAATTATCTTTAATTCTAAAATTATTTTCTTAGAAGAAACTTCGAGAAAAGTTTGTTTTAAGATTATACTTTTTAAAACTATAAGCCACAAAAGTTTATAAAGGCCAAATTTGTATTTTGTTAACTGAACTTTTATATTCCGAGAACATGCAAGTAGTGAGAGAAATATTATAACTTTTAGAACATAGATGTAAAGTTATTTTCACAATAAATAGTTTTAAGCTGTTAACTCCAATAAAACTAAAGGGTCGATCCCATTGTGAGGACAAGAGTTTGGTAATAAATAAGTAAAATAAAGGTGCAGTAAAGGGTCGTACTAAGAAAATTAAGCAATTATACTCGTATGACCAAACTTTTGATTTTAATTGGTGCCACAAGTGCTCTATGGCATTAAAAATACAATAATAAAGTCATAGCCGTAGTACAGTATGTCCCATTTCCTCTGCCAATGCGTCACAATAGTAGTTTGTACAATGAGAGTGAATATGATGTAACTCACGAGAAAGAAAATTGAGCACGGCGCCGTAGGCGGAGTGCTCAAACTTTCGAGGCATTCACTTCACCTACTTTGGAGGTTGCACAGTTTTACGCCGTTTGGAAAGAGGTAAAGTTATTTTACTTGCATTGGTAATAAAAGTGTTTTAACATTATTTTTAATTTTAAACAGGCGTTCAGTGGCGGCTCGCGGTCTTAAAAAATGGTGAAAAGTTAGGTATAGTGCGGGTACTTGAACAAACATTGACTATAAACCCGTGTAACAAAACGTCTCTCTTATCCTTATCTGTCCAACGGCTGAATGGAGTTTCCAACAAATTAAAAACTATGTCATTAATTGGGTTCAATTTTAAAACGCACAACTAAGTAGGTATGTACACTACTGAATTAACTGAAAAATAAAAACAAAACTTTAATCACACAGTAATCACGTTAACACGATATCTATAACCGTAAGTTTCGCGAAGCCTCAAAATAAATACCTTAAGGTTAGGCGAACCAATACTAAAACAATGGTGCATACAACTGATTCATTTTTAAATTGCCTTTCATGATAATGCTAATTGTTACATGCTGTTTGCGTGACTGACGTCACGTAACCATAGCAATGGTTGATATCAAAGCCATGTGGGGCGTTGGGTCTTCACGCGAACTAACGGACACGGTCGGCTGGCGCTTGCCAAAATGCACGAGTGGTTATAATTGTCCATCGGAGTTAACCGTGGCCCTATTATTATGCATAGCTACATTCGGATTAAATTAATATTATTAATTCGAACATAATTATTTTTTAAATGCTAAAATGGTAGCTGCATTGGTATATTAATATTTAATTTTGTCGAAAAACTTTCTTCGTGGTTTTATTTTTTTGGTGAAGAGCCCCTTTACCTACTTCACATGACGAGCCGTCACTGCAGGCGCTGTAGGCAAAAAAAAAAAAAATATTTGTTGTATAATTTATTAAATATTATCGTACTCTATATCCTGGAAGACGGCATATTATTTTTGAATTTTAAGGTACTTTGGTCAAACACAAGAAGACATACGAAACTGATAAATCACAACAACTCACCAGTGCATGGGTACTTTGGAAACAATACCTATATATGTTTGTGAGTATTAAAAAAGGGAAAAAAGAGAAATGCAGTAAGAAATACCCTGAAAATTGGCAAGTTATATACAGTGTGTCCGCGAATGGCGTCCCCAAGGGGAAAAAATCTTTATTATTCATTTTACGACCAAAAGTCATTCTTTATAAAAAGTTCTGCTTGTTGACAAAATGAATTCACGATAAAAAAAATGTCAGATCAGATGTACAGGGTGTTAATAAATTAGGAAAATATGAAAATGCTTCAACAGAGAGGTACCATTATTTATTATTTTTTACAAAAATTTTATAAAACAAAGTTGTTTATAAACTAACGTAAAGTCTAAATACAAATTTTGAAAGAAAAGTTCGAATTTTTAAAATTAAATATTAATATTAACATTTATAGCGTATGATGAGACACATTTCGAATACCGTAACATTGTATTAAATAAATACGCTCTTCTTTGGCTAACATTTTCGAAAATGCCTTTACGGAAATAGAATACTGATAGATGTAAATAAAATTCTGACATAAACATGAACGTATACAAAATCTTGATTTTTTTGTAAAATAAAACTAATTAAATGAAAACAATAATTATTAATATTTTATTTTAAAAATTCGAATTTCTATTTCAAAATTTGTATCTAGACTTTACGTTAGTCGTTAGTTTATAAACCACTTTGTTTTATAAAATTTTTGTAAAAAATAATAATGATACTTCTTTCTTGAAGCATTTTCATATTTTCCTAATTTATTAACACCCTGTACATCTGATCTGACATTTTTTTTATCGGGAGTTCATTTTCTCAACAAGCAGAATTTTTTTAAAGAATGACTGGTCGTAAAATGAATAATAAAGATTTTTCCTCCTTGGGGACCCCATCCGCGGACACACTGTATATTTATTATATATAGATTTCAAAATCGCTGTCACTATTTCTGTAACTTGAATGAATCTTTAATAAAATTAAAGAAAATGCAGACTTATTAAGCATATTTTTTTCAGGGCTTGAGGATAAAATATATACGTTTTAAGGCTTAGTTGTCATATTATTATAGCTTAGGTAGTATAGTGATTTTTTGTTTTAATATGTATCTAGGTAATAAAATTTGTTAATATGATTTCTAAATTTTTGTTGTGTAAGAAAATCAAGTGCAAGTAGTTATTTTAAATTAGGTTTTTATTTGTTATTTCTTATTTAATAATTTCTTCATTTTATTCAAGAAGAATAACATTCCCTTTAAACCAATTACCTAAAACCTTCATATACAGTTACAAGTTTCAAAAATTTTATTCATCAATAATATTAATTACCTAGTAAAAAGAGGAAATGAAGTTTTGGTAATTTTGATTATTTCGTTAAAATTATAAACCATTTTTTTTTAACTGTAAATTTGAAAACACGCTATTTGACCGCTCTATGGAAAAAAGAAATATATAATAAAATACGAATATAAAAAAACGTTATTGCTTGCAAAGTATTAGTTAACAAATACCTAGAAGTGCTCTCTATAGTTAATGAAATATAGTTTACTGTGCCAATAAAATTGTAACATGTAGTTAAGCAATTGATAAGGAAATTACTTTTACTAGCACTTGACCATTTATTTTTTGGTTAAAGTCCCCCGAAGCAGCATATACCAGATAAATTTACGACAGCAACCTATATATTTTCCCTGCTTATTTACGTTGTATTTTTTGGTCCATAATTACTATTCATCCCTCGCAAACAAATCCTCCAAAAAAGCCGTGCGAAGCAAAATTAAAAACAATTCATTATGAAAATAATAAAAAAAAGTCCAATTTTGACGAAAGCAGCTTCACGGCTCGTTGAAGCTCATTCCGTGCAATTTAATAGGAGCGGAGGGACAAGACAAAGACGATTACGAGGGGCATTGAGCGAAGTAATTACATCGTATTGAATAGTGAACTAAACATCCCAAGCTAGTCTTTGTTCTAGAGTATCTTGTACATACAGTATACGTGTAATAAATATTACTGTCGTTGGTGTCAGCAAAACGCTGCCTGCAACGATATCAGGGATTAGTTACCAGGAAAATATAAAGGGTTAACAATGCAGCTTAATGTTAAACGAAAAAATATTGCTACTTCTTACTTCTTGACATTTAAAAGGAAAATTCTTTTTTGTTGTGGTTAGGGAAATTCTTATTCAGATGAATACTAAATAAGTATAATAACTAGAGCTATACAGGGTGTTACAAATTCTACATACCAGCATTGGAATCTCGGAAATCATAGGAGTTAGAGAAACGGTTAAATGGGAGCAAAGTTGTGCAATTCGGTGCTGATTATTATGCCACTTTAAAAGTTTTCAAATTCCGAATACTTCCGATTTTATTCGAAAAAACCCGAAATTTTGCAAAATCGTTTTTATTTTTTTCTTACTTTACTTTTTCGTGTCCAAAACAACAACTCATAGTTTTTGCGCCCAATATTGGGCGACGTCAATGGCGTTCTGTTCTGCATTCCATAAATCATTTAGAGAGCAGGTGTTGGGGCAGTTCCTGCAGTTCGTAAGATGTGCCATGTCCTGTACTTCTCCGCAGCCACAGAAGGCGTCTTGATGGTCTGTTTGGTTCCATCTAATTTTGTTGGTTTTCACAGCTGCGACTCCAGTTCTGATCCTATTTAATGTTTTCCACGTTTGCCAGTCTAGGTGCATTCCTCCAGGATCTTTTTGACATAGTGGGTAATTGTCGGGAGGTTCCTCACCAACCATTTTAAGGAAGCCTTTGCGTGATTTTAGCCTTCCATGTATTACGTATGTCCCGTGTAGAGGGTGTCTCTCATCGAAGGTCTGCTTAAATTTTTCTGTGTATTCAGCCAACTGGCGGCGCATCGGGGGACTGGCAAAACCGGCCGCTCTGTAGAGTGCTGGTAAAGGTGTTGCTTTCATGCAGCCGGTGGTTATTCGACATGTCTCATTGAGGGCTATGTCGACCTGTTGGGCGTGGCTCGATCTATTCCATACTGGGCAGGCGTATTCTGCGGTGGAAAAACTTAACGCCTCTGCCGTTCTTTTAAGCACCAAAGGTCGAGCACCCCACTTACTATAGGCGAGTTTTTTGAGAGCATTATTTCTTGATGTTACTTTTTGCCTCGTCTTAATACAGTGCTGTTTATAGGTAAGCGTTCGGTCCAAAGTAACACCAAGATATTTTGGGAAATCCGTGTGTTCCAACTCGCTACCCTGCCAACTGACTTTTAACCTCCGTCTTGCCTGTTTGTTTCTTAGATGAAAAGCACTCACTTGGGTTTTCGCTGGATTGGGCCGCAAAGCATTTTCTTCGTAGTACTGAGCCATCCGTTCTAATGCTTCCTCTAGTTTCAGTTCAACTAGGTAAAAATCCTTATCTTGTACCGCTAAACCAAGATCGTCAGCGTAGACAAAACTTTCTGAGTCTTCCCCAAGAGGCTGGTCGTTGGTGTAAATATTAAAGAGGATTGGGGAAAGAACACTCCCTTGCGGAAGGCCGTTTTTTTGATCTCTCCATCTGCTTTTCTTACCATTTAGGACAACATAGAAACGCCGGTTTTGTAGTAGAGATGATATTACTTGCGTGAGTTTGAAGTCTTTGGTAAGGTTGTAAGTTTTTATTAAAAGTTTTTTATGGTTTACGGTATCATACGCTGCGGATAAGTCAACGAAAGCAACACCCGTGATAAGTTTTTCTTCAAAGCCCTTCTCTATGTGTTCTGTGAGTGCAAGGACCTGGCCAGAACATGATTTTCCGGGTCGAAAACCTGCTTGTTGCGGTATGAGTTTAGGCTTTATGGTTTTTCCCATACGATTTAAAACCAGGCGTTCATAAACCTTAAACAGATGACACAGAAGGGAGATTGGTCGATAGCTGCTGGCAGATTCCGGGTCTTTTCCTGGCTTAAGTAGGGCAATCACTTTAGATTTTCTCCATGACTTTGGAATTTGAAGGTCTGAAACGCAGTTGTTAAAAAGAGTTAGCAACCATTTTTTCGTCACCGGACCAAATTGCTTTATTTGTTCCGTACACATGTCGTCCACTCCAGCGGCCTTTCCATTTTTCATTGTGTTGACGGCCTCGTTAAACTCTTTAACTGTAAAAGGTGGTTCCAGGCTCTTAGTCTCCATTGCGTGGTCTCTTTGCAGTTTTTCTATCTGGATCTTCTTCTCTGTTTTGCCGTTTTTGAGTAGTTGTTGAGCTACTTGGTTTGGGGTTACATTAACAGAGTTCTGTTTTATAACTGGGTCTCCGTTGAGCTTCTTAATAAAATTCCAAGCTATTTTGCTGCTATGTGTCATATCTAGACTCTTCAGTTTCTCGATCCATTTTTCTTGCCTTGTGGAGCTGAGCTGCTGAACCAATGCAATGCCACAGTTTATTGTATCCTCGCTGAAAGGGTCACGTTCATAGAGTTCAGTATACTCACTCAAGAGATTCTTAGTGTTGTTAGACAGACCCGCTATGTATTGGGTTCTGCATCCTCTCGGTATGGTCTTCCTAGAGATCTCTTTAAGTATCTCAGTAAACTGTTCGTAGTTTTTCGGTGTCGGTTCTAGGTTGCCGACTCTCTGGTCAAGCATCTTGGCAAATTCTGACCAGTTTGCTTTTTTGAGGTTAAATCTGCGTCTGAAGGAAATCATTGGCGCTTTTACGGCGGCATAGACTTCAAGGCCAACTGGTCGGTGTTGGGTTTTTGGAATAGGATCGTAGACTCTTTTGACGCAGAGGTCAGCTAATTGCTGACTGGCAAAGCACAAGTCTGGGTTGTATCCTCTTCTCCAAATTTTACTTTGGAAAGAATGCGGGAGTTTGGAGTCATGTATAAGAGAGAAATCACCCCTCTCACACCATTCTTCCACTGCTTCTCCGTTTTTTTCTGAGCTCATTTGACTAGCTACTTAAAAATAAATGGCACAAACCTACCGTTTGCACATTACATTTGACAATGTCTGTTTGAAGGTCGGAGACAATGATGTTTCTTGACTGATAGAAGAGTATTGGACTTGCATTGTCTTTATTTGTTTTATATCACAACGTTTTAACTGGTAAGTATCTCCAGCCGTCTTCAGGTACACCTGAAGACCCATTTAAATATAATAAGTTTATTCCATAACACGCTGTATCGTATTAGCGATGAATGTACCGGGCCGACATTCCTAAAAACTAGCTACACAATAGCAATTTGCGCATACTATATAAGGGTCAATTAAAATTTGCAATTCATGGCTTCGCGAGAACGAATGCCCAAATAAATTTGCGTTCGAACTTACCAGCATCAATTAATTCGGTCTTGTTTCAGACGCCCGAGAATATGCTGACGAAGTCGATAAATTTCCTACTTAATAGCTCATTGGCTGATCGTTATTTTGCAAAATGTCTCGTGTGAAATTATGTGGTCACGCCGGTTTAATGTTTTTATACTGGATGCCTCTCGGCACTGCAGATTTTACCTCCATAAAATACTTTATCAATTATAACTTGTAGCTGAAGCCCTGCGGCTTTTTAGGTTTTTGTTGCAAAATTTGAATTATGCTGTTGCATATAAACGTTATGGGTTGGTTTATCCCACCATTCAGGAATATAATGTTTTATAGAAAAATGCATCGCATACTTAATAAAATATGCGTCTATTTAATTTAATACAATGATTAAATTTGAGTTGTTTTGACTCGCATTGTATTTAATTTATATATATAAATAACAACATTTCAACTGGTAAGTATCTTCCATCGAGATAAAATAAACAAGGAGGCGCTATTACCATTTAATTTCGTCTGCGAAAAACGGTACCAAGGGGGCGGGGCAAAGTGTCATACCAATATGGGCGATTCATAAGGGCCTGATGAAATTTATTTTGAACAATTCTAAAAATGCTTGGGTCAATCAACGAGAATAATATAATTTTATTAAACACATATACACATGTGTCTGTTTAAAGGTTGGAGACAATGACGTTTCTTGAACGGCAGTGGAGTTTTGGACTTGCATTGTCTTTATTTGTTTAGAATCACTACGTTTTAACTGGTAAGTATCTCCAGTCGTCTTCAGCTGAATACTGAATAAGTACGGTAACTACAGCTCTATTTATACTAGGCAGGTGCTGTGACGCATGACTAGTGGGCGGAGTCATGCGTGTTGCTAGGTAATGACGCATAACTGGATGAGTCATGCTTGATGAGTCATGCTCGATGACGTCATGCTCAATGAATCATGCGTTTAACTCTTGGGTGGTCTTATTCTAAGATTACATTTACTTAACAAGGGTTTCCAGACGTTTCTTATATCTAATGAAGGTTTACTAAAGCAACCTGGATTTTGGTGTATGGTCGCAGCTTCATTAAACATCCTCTTCCTCCAGTGCGGTTCTTTTTGCAGGATTTCCGCTTTTGTCCACATGATATGATGGCCGTGCATCCAGGCGTGGTCAGCTGCACCTGATTTTTCGGTCTCTCCTTTTTGGGTGTTATTCCGATGTTCTTTAATCCTTACTTCTAGTGGTCTTAGTGTCTCACCAATGTAAGACTGGCCGCATTCGCAGGGGATCTGGTAGACACAATTTTTCTTGTCTTTCTGGCTTGCTAGTTTCGTCTTCGTTAGGTGGCTTCTTAAAGTGTCTCTAGAGCTGAATGCTGTGTTGATGTTGTATCGTTGTCCTAGTCTTCTTATTTTCTCGGATACTCCTTTGACATACGGAATATTGAGTATTGGTTGTGTCTCTTTCTCTGCTATACGTGTGTTTGGCCGATTCTTGCGATTTTCCAATATTGTGTCAATCAATCTCATGGGGTAGCCATTCTTGTTGAGGTCGGGCTTGATGTGGTTAGTTTCTCTTTTGAGAGCTTCGTTTGAGTTACAGAGAGTAATTACTCTATCCACAAGGTTTCTTACTATGCCATGTTTTGTGTTGTTTGAGTGGTTTAATGTATAATTGAGATATTGCCCTGTATGTGCATGTTTTCTGTACACTGAGGTTAGGAAGGTGTTGCCATTTAAACAAATAAAGACAATGCAAGTCCAAAACTCTACTGCCGTTCACATATACACATGTTTGTATATTGTGTACTTGTTAGTAGTTTTGTGAAACCCGTTTGTGCTAATTAATTTAATTGATTGGTGACAGAAAATATTGAGAATATAGTATTGTAATTAAATATTGCAAATGTGCACAATGGGATGAGAAATGATTTTATTTAGAAGTTGTAAATGTTTTAATCATAGACAAAAGAGCTAAAAGATAGACACCGAATCTCATTCATAAAATTACTTTTGCGCCGAGCCTACAACTCACTGTTTATAAGAGGGCGATAGCATGTTTAGACTACACAATCGAGGCACTGAATCGGTTATTTTACAAACCTAGCGCTGTCCCATCATATTGGTCTTTTATAATTAACCCACAAAACCTTCAAACAATAAATTCTCACCACTTATTTATTTACTAAAGCTGGAAATAAATAATTTATTGTTCAATACTTCTTAATGTCAAAGTTATCATTCATTTCAGTATTTTCAATTGCTACCGCTAGGAGGCAAACGTTGCTAAGTTTTTCACGATTCTCATTTTGCGAACTATATGCGCCAGTGTGGAATAATCCGGAAAATAAATTTATTATGACAGTTTGTTCACTTATGTTGGATTGATCAAAGATTTTTAATTAAAATTAGCTCTAATTAGCAAGTTTGACTGTGACATAATTTCATTGACAGGCGTTTTGTACTCACAGCCAAAGGTGCTTGATTAGTAAATTAAAAATTAAGGTAACCGGGCCTAGATGATTGTGAGAAAATTATTTCTGCCAATGTCAGGTATGTCACAGTCAAACTTGCTGGTTAGTTAATTAATATTAAAATTATTTGTGCAACCCGACATTAGTACGTTAAAGGCAATTTTAAAATGTTATCGTAATGCTGATTCACTGTATTTTAAAACATATATTTACTTCTCGAATTCGTGAAGAATAGGTGATGATGTGACGAAGTAGAATACTCAAATCGTTTTGACAAAATAACTATTTTATATTTAATTTCTACTGTAGTTCAGGTCAAAAGTTAGGTTTAGTTAGGTCAAACTGACAATTACGTTCCAAGTTCAATTCTATTGCGGTTTTCATTTAAATTTTGACACGGATAATTACAAAATATACCCACTCGACCTTGAAACATAATCGAACTCAATACCTGTCTCGTTCACAGTCGTTTGTCGGGCGCGCTCTTTCTGGAAACTAGCTTAAAACTGTCCATAAATGTCGCCTTAGAAAAATATCGTCGTAATTCGAGAATCGAGTCTCCAGAGCGCGCCCGACGAACATCCGACGTCGACTGTGAACGCGACCCTGTGTTCGTATAATTTTTAATTCGCTATGTGGATCGATTTATGTAAATGTGGTAAATTATTAGGAATACGAGAATACCACCACTCCATTTAAAGATAAATTTTAAATAATTAGTAGAGGTTAGATTATGTTTTAGGCAATCCAACGATGTGTTTAACTTGAGCTTAAATAAAACCCAAAATATGAGAATCTTTTAACCATTTGGCAACAGCGTATTATACGATCGTAAAAATGGCCTTCTATTTCCATAATTATGGTTTCATTCATGGAACTTGTCAGGAACTAAGTGGTAGCGTGAAGTTTAGTTTATGACGGCTTGTTTTGATATAGGGGAATTCGGTGTCTACCTTTAGCTCTTTTGTCTATGGTTTTAATAAATAAACTTTAACCCATAAAATTTGAATTACACGCGACAGCAGCAAAAATGAAAATTTTTATATATAGTGGCCTGGTTTCCTAAATTTTTAATTTATAAATATTGCAAGTTAAAAGTAAATAATGCCTGCCAATGTCTTTTATGTCACAGTCAATGTTGCTGGTAAGTTAATTCTGGTTAAAAATCTTTGTGAAACCCAACATACAAGTTGTGTTTATTTCGTACATAGAAAATACTGACCTTTATCAATTAACATATGGTGAAATTGCAGTTAAGCAGCTGGACCTAAAAAGTCCAAAACTGCTTTAACTTAATTGTTGATGTATTGTTTTTACATTTTTTTTTATTTAATAATTTAAATAAAACTAAACAAACCATAGGCAATATTTTGCACAAAAAGTTTATAAATACGGACCTGCCCTTTATTTATACTAACCTATGAAACGTAATTTTAACCTTTTTCTTCTCATCTATAGCATTTCTGCTGGAACAACTTCGCACGGCGCAAGAAATAATTAATACACTGTGGCGCTTCGTGCCACACCTTACTGGTGTGTCCCACCACTGTGCTGCCATAAGCAGCTTTGAGTTCTCTTTGTTTTGTCGGATCCTAGCTCTACTGATGAGTCATGATATGACGAAACGCGTCTAGGGATGGATCTGACGAAATAAAGAGAAATTCTTCTTCCAAATAATTAATATTTATCACACAGTAGCAATAATAGTTTTACACAAAAACTTCTCATAAAATCTAAAACTACCTCGATTATGATGGATCGAAAGAAGCTGATTACCAAAATGACATAAGTCTCATACCAATATCGCGCAGGTAGGTCACTTTTAGTCACGTGATGTCGCCTCCTTGTTTATCTCGATGGTATCTCCACTCGTATTCAGGTGAATACTATATATGTATATTAACTAGAGCCCTATACTGGGTACTACGAGACATAGGAAATCCCATGCAAGTTTTAGACTGTCCAAATATTTGCTCCCTGTTGACTTGTGTGGTGAGTGCACAATTTTGGACAACCCAATCTTAACTTATTTGAATAGGAATGCGGGTGGTTTTTTATTGGAATTCAACAGGTGATGCTGCGGATACCAGCATTGGTTGTCAACCTGTGATTTGTCATTGTCAAATATAATTTAAAAGTATTCGATTTTTTGTTAGGTACCTAATTATACACAATACAAGAAAAAATCACTACAATAAAATAGTACACTATGCGCGAAGAAGTTTAAGTTTTGTATCTGATATGTTTTCCGTTTACTTCCCTGATAGACCCATTCCTACCAAGTCGGTAATACAAAAAGTTATTACTAAGTTTGAGACGAAAGGCACTGTAATAAACAACTTCAAATGCACAGCACAGAAGCATGAGAGAGCTGAAGAAAACTATGATAGGGATCTTAATATTTTACTTAACATCGAAGAAAATAAAAATATCAGCACTAGAACTCGGGCAAGGGGTAGAACAACATTCCACTACAGTATTGCGAACTTTGAAAAAGCATAAATATGATTCATATAAGTATCAAAACCATCAAGAATTGCTAGAAGGGGATGAAGAGCGAAGATTACTTTTTTATTTAGAAATGATTGAGCGAGCTAACAACAACAGATATTTTTTACAAAATATTTGCTTCTCAGAACAATGCACGTTTACATTAAATAATAAGCCGGATATACAAAATGGTCGGTAGTGGAGAATACAAAATGAACATCGTCTTGCATGCACTCTAACATTTTTTGGACATCGCATCATTGGACTATTTGTTATTGACGGAAATCATACGGGTTCAATATATTTAGATCTTCTTTAAAATCAAATTGGACCCGCACTGGAGGAAGTCGCTGATGAAAAAATAACAATATTTTCTAAAAACTATTTAGATTAAACTATGCAAAGTACCATAATTTCGAAAAGATAACTCAACTTGTTTTTGAGATTTCAAACTGAGCCAATAATTATTTAAGTAAAAACAAGTTTTATCGTTATAAACTAGGAAATATATTTATTTAAAAAGATACTACATCTGACAAATCTGGTATATTAAATTTTTATATATTAAATGCTTGGAAAGTATTATTATTCACAAAAATGGAAAACTAATTTACTAGTTGCAATATCTCCCAAGTTTACGTAAACAGCAACATCTATTTTTCTTGACAAAATACCCAGCTTTAGAGAAAATCCCTTCCGCAATATGAACATAGCCAACATTTTAGCATGCTTACCTTCTCATATAATCCCACGGACCAGCAGTTAACAGCCTAATAACGTACATAACTTAAAATTCTTTCTAGTTTACAGAAGCGTATTAAAATTTTGGCTTGGATAAATAATATCGATTTTTTAGCAAGAAATACCGGGTGTACAACTAAAAACGAACACCCGCTGTATCTTGGAAACAAAAGTTGTTATTGGGAACCATGAATCATGCAGTTATCGGAATAGTAGATGTACCAGTTTACCAGCATGCTCAGTTTACAACCTAAAATAATTTAAGGGTATTTTTATTGTTGTCATTTTACGTAGTAGACCGTTGTTAATAAATAAAAAAAAGACACTGACAAGAAATTTAATTTTTAAAAGAAAAAACTGGAATATCGTCGTCTTACGAGACCGGATACTAATATATTTACTATTTTAGGTAAGCAAACCATAATAGTTGGTCCTTTAGCCGTTTAAACCAACCCGCACTTGGAGAATGTCCGAAACTACTAAGAATGTTAGAAGGAGTTCTAGACTGGCAAATAAGATTCCCAGCAATATATATAAAAGTTCTTAACAATGCAGAAATCAGTTCCCAAAATGCCCAGATTTTGACCTTGAATGACAGGATCTTACAACTATTGAAGCAGAACGAAACCTTGTCAGGTCAAGTTGAGCAACTGAATGTAGAAACAAATAACCTAACTACTAAGCTACATGAACTTAACGCTCTAAAAAATAGTATGCTAACAAGTATTGAGGTGTTGACTGTGGAAAGAGATATATTCATCAATGACTTAAAGCAAGCAAACTGCCAAGTATTTAACTTGCAAGGGGATATACGGGAATTCAGTGAACCTAATAAGTCCAGTGGGAAAGAAACTATAAATAGGGATAAACAGAAACATCATAATAATACTAAATGTGTTCAAATGGAAAATAAAAATGCAAGTTTAGAAATGAATGAAAGAATTAAGGATAAAGTGTTAATTCTGACTGATAACTTTGGTAGGAAACTATCTCAACCACTTAAGGAAGTTCTTGGGGATAAGTATGACGTGAAAATCTTTAGTAAACCATTTGCCAAATTTAAAGAAGTGACATCTAGTGTAGAATGTTATATTAATGAGTTATCATGCAGTGATTTTGTTGTTGTCTTGACAGGCTTGAATGACTTGGGTATTCGCTTGAATGATGTTACTTTATTAGCAAATAAGTGTTTCTATACAAACCTCATTGTCTGCACTGTACCACTTAATGATGATTTGTTCAGGGACCGTTGGACTAATAATATTGGTGTTATAAATGAGACATTGAAAAACATTACCAATAGGTTAAGATTGTTTTCAAATAATATTGATCTGCTTGATTTGTCTAATAAATTTTTTAATAATAACTTTGTAAATAAAGGCCCATATTTGAACAGGGCTGGTCTGTATAATTTGTCCAGATATATTAAACAACATCTAGCGCATTTTGGTTCGCGGGCCCAAATTTCGAACCTGACTTATCCGACAGTGAGTTCTGGCAATATTGATCCTCCGGTTCACACAGTTGTCGTGAGTCGGAGTAATGAGTCAATTGTTCGGGTCGATGCTTGCGACACCGCAAATACTTTTTTATAGATGACCAGTCTGGAAATAGCGGTATATACTGTAATAGTTTACTAAGAGTGCTGTTGTTAAATATCCAATCCATTAGAAATAAGAATGATGAATTGCTGATTTTCCTGGAGGGTTTCAAATTTCCTGAAATTATACTTATTACAGAGCATTGGCTCAGACCTAATGAACCTTTTTATCTTAGGAATTATATTGCTGTTTCCAGATTTAACAGGGAGAGCTCATCTCATGGTGGCACTGCTGTTTTTGTTAACAAAGATTTCTACAATGTATATAATTTTGTAAGCGTCACGAAATTTGATGGTTTGCTGGTGGAAAGTGAGTTTGAGTTCTCTTTGGTACATGGTATCGCCATGAATTTATATATAGTGTGTATTTATAGACCACCCTCCTGCAGTACTGCAGTATTTATTGAAAGACTTGAAGATCTCTTAAGCAGACTGCCTGATAAAGCTCACATTATAGTGGCTGGTGATTTTAATATTAATTATTATGATAGCTCAGTATGCACAGCAACACTTAAGAATTTATTTTTATCATTGAACATCTCAATGCATGTTGACGCTGCAACGCGCAAATCTTACTATTCTGAAACTCTTATTGACTACTTATGCTCAAATTATGACCCAGTGAATGTCGAATGCAATGTCACTCCCTCTGGACTATCAGATCATGAGGCAGTTTTAAGTAGTTTTTTAATCGATACTAAAAAACTTAAGTCTAAAAAAGTCCATCAGTACGGGCGAATTTATAGTGCCCAAAATTACAAGAAATTTTCTGATATATGCTCGCGGACGAATTTTGTATTTACTACCGGTGATAAATTGGCTGCATTTCACAGTGCCTTGGTGAATGTATTTAATCAGGCCTTTCCACGTAGAAAACTAAAACTAAAAAAGAAAAAACTATGGCTTACTAGGGGCTTGCGGGTTTCAGCTGTCAATATGCGATCACTCCAAACTATTAGGAAATATACGACAAGTGTCTCTTTTCTGGCTTACTTTGCTAAATACAGATCAATGTACAGAAAACTTATAAAGGAAGCTAAATCTAAATATTACAACAACAGACTTAATAATGCTCAAAACAAGGTTAAGGAAAACTGGACTATTATAAATGAACTCAGGAATAAGGCAGATTTTAAGAATGTTGAGTCTGATATGAATGCAAATGACTTTAATGAGTTTTACTGTTCGATAGCTGCGGAACTGACTGGTAATATAGTTCCAAGGAATGATCCTCTTTACTACTTGAGTGGTGTCCATGTTGATGAATGTTGTGTGTTGACTCCTACTAACATTTACGAAATTAGAGAAATTATTTGTGAGATCAAACAAAAATGCTGCGGGTTATGATGAGATATCTGCACAAATTCTTGACAATATGCCGGAAAGTGTGTTGCGATGTTTGTCTCTCTATATCAATGAGTGCTTTCAGAGGGGCATTTTCCCGGATTGTTTGTTGAGCTCAGGTTATACCCATATATAAGGGCGGCGAAAAAAATAATCCCTCAAACTATCGGCCGATATCCCTACTATCAACTCTTGCAAAACTGATTGAAAAAATTGTTAAAAGACGTGTTATGAGCCACTTAAAGAGAAATAAAATTTTAGCTCCTAATCAATTTGGATTTCAGGAATCAAGGTCCACCAATGATGCCATGTTTGTTTTTCTTGAAACTGTATATGCTGCCATCAACTCTGGTAGCAGTGTTGCGGCAGTATTCTGCGACTTTTCGAAGGCGTTTGACTGTGTGGATCACGGTATACTGCTGCGTAAGCTTACGAGATATGGGTTTGTAGGAAGGACTTACGAGTGGTTCTGCTCATACCTGTCTGATAGAATGCAAAGGGTAACTTGGGATGGTAAATCGTCTACGAACTCGCCCGTAAACCGTGGTGTACCCCAGGGCTCAGTGCTGGGACCAATTTTGTTTCTGATTTATATTAATGACAACTAGATTGAACATTAGCGGATACTTGACCTTGTTTGCCGACGATACCACCCTTGTGTGGAAAAGTCTTAATATTCTTCAACTCATTCAATCCATAGAGCTTGATTTAACACTGATTAAGGAATGGTGCGAATCAAACTTACTCTGTTTCAACATGTCAAAAACAAGTATTGTTTCATTTAACTGCCATGTACCAAATGTGGATATAGTTAATAACAGTATAAAAAACAATAGTAATGCTAAATTCTTGGGTCTGCACATTGATGAAAGTTTGAAGTATACAACACACATAGAAAGTTTATCTAGGAAAATATCGCGTGGTTGTTATGCTGTGAGAATTGCTGCGAATGAATTGAGTGGAAGAGAGGCGCGAATGGTGTACTTTGCTCTGGTAGAGTCCCATTTGTTGTATGGTATATGTTTCTGGGGCTATTGTAGACGTGATTTATTTCAGTCAATATTTGTGTTGCAGAAGCGGGCTGTTCGATATGTGTGTAAGGTAAGGACAAGAGAGCACTGCAAACCTCTGTTTATAGATCGGGGTATTCTAACTCTGGTGTGTTTATTTGTGTTGGAGACTGCATGATTAATTCATAAGTCTGTTCTACGTGGTCCAATGACTATTCTTCCGGGACAGTATAATACGAGAGGCTCAGGTAAATTGTCTTTACCTATTCCTAAAACTACACTCGTTAAACAATCTATATTTTATGAGAGTAGGAAAATTTACAACCATGTTCCGCAGTCTGTAAGAGATCATCAATGTCTCAAACTTTTTAAAAAAACATTTAAGGCGCTACTGTTAGCGAAAGCGTTTTATACGTTGGAGGAGTATTATAACTGTGTTTTTTAGATGTGTAGTATTTTTCGGGTTTTGTCTTTTCATAACTTTGTAATGGTATATGTATATTTATTTTATGTATTTGTAATTATTTTAAGTTTGCACACTTTGTCAACAAGATTTTTTCTTCAGACAAAAAAGTATATTAAAGTAAAGTAAAGTATTAAAACTTGCCCGGATCTTGGCCAAAAAGAATTTTCTGTGGGGCACCGGATGGAACAAGACAACCACCAGCCTCAAAATGCTGACAGCAGGAAAATTCAAAACTCTGAAAAGTCAAGCAGAAAATCGGGAAAGAGCAGGTTGAACTCAAAGAAAAGTGATTCTACAACAAGAAAACAAAATCAAGCTAGAATAGAAGTGGAAATACAGAAGAAACAGCTTGAACAGGAAGCCATCAAGAAACAACAGGAATTATTGGATTTACAATTGGCCATGAAACTCGCTCAAATTGAAGACGAAGATTCAGAATACGACGGAACCTGTTCTGGGTCATCTGTTAGTGGGTCAGTGGCACCGGAGCAGCCAAATTTACAAACATGGATGAATGGAGAAACGCCGTGGGAAAAAACAGAAGTAATACAAAAGGAATCGAAAGAGGTAGTAAATACCTCACATCAGGTATGTGATGATAATTTAAGTATTGGCGAAATATATTCTACTTCAAATAATGGCAGAAACGAGAATTTACATCTTTCAAAAATGTTAACCAGACAATCCGTTCCCAAAGAACTGCCAATTTTTGATGGTGATCCATCTGAATGGCACAACTTTATTTTTAATTTTCGTAACTCTACTAAAATTGGTGGTTACTCAGATGAAGAAAACATGTGTAGACTTCAGAAGTGCCTGAAAGGCAACGCCAGGAAAATCGTCAGTTCTCTTTTAATACTTCCTAAAAACGTGAATAAAATTATTAATATTTTGGAAAACCGATTTGGTAGATCTGAACTTATAATTTATATACAGTTAGAAAAAGTAAAAAAATTCCCAATAATCAGAGAGGAAAAATTAGATAGCATTATTGAATTTTCTGACGAAGTAAATAATGTTGTCGCGACTTTAGAAATACTAAATGAGGAAGATCATTTACGAAATCCTTTACTTTTACAAAAGCTTTTAAATAAACTGCCGACATCGTATCAATTAAACTGGATAGAATATATTTCAGCTAAAAATCCTGCAAAAAATGAACAAAAATTAGTTTTGTTTTCACAATGGCTAAATAATAAATCAAATGCCGCTTGTCAAATACACATTCCTCATTCTGACACGAAAGTCAAAAATAGACATATTAATAACCATAAAAATGTGACATTGGCAATCAAAAATTCTGCAAAAACCTGTATATGTTGCGGAAAGCAGGTGCATTACCTATCTACTTGTCCTAAATTTAATTTATTATCTACGGATAAGAGGTGGTCTTTTGTTAGGACAAATAAAATTTGTTTTTCATGTTTAGTACCGTTCCATAGTAGTAAGGTATGCCAAAAAAGGCAAAGATGCAATGTCGATGGTTGCAAAAGGCCACATCATGAGCTACTACATTCAACCTATACAAATAATCAAACTGATTCGGAAATCATACAGACGGTAGAAAAGAATTGCCATGTTATGTCAAATAAAGAAGTTTTGTTAAAAATTTTACCTGTTGTTTTGTTTAATGGAAATATTAAAATTGAAACATATGCTCTATTGGATGACGCGTCCACTGTAACTTTAATTGACCAAGATTTAGCGGATAGATTAAACCTAAGTGGTCCCCAAAAATCATTCTGCATACAGTGGACCAATAATCAAACAAAAGAGCAAAATGATTCTCGAATAATTAGTGTAACAATTTCCTCTTCCAAACAGGAAAGCAAGAAGTATAATTTGAGACATGTAAGAACCATAAAAGGATTAGCCTTGCCTTCACAGACGGTCAAAATGGAAGAGTTATTACAGAAATATAAATATCTCAAGGAAGGAATAGATTCAATGAATATGGCCCAACCACAAATTTTAATTGGACAGGATAATTGGCCTCTTTTGATAAGTAGACAGGTAATTAAAGGACCCTGGAATGGACCTGCTGCTTCCAAGACACCATTGGGCTGGGTAATTCATGGAAATTGTGAAAATAGCAGTCACAACTTACGACAGCAGTTTATATGTCACGTGGATCTAAAAGAAAAAGACGATCTAGATATTTTACATGATTTTGTAAAAGAACAATGGAAACTAGAGACATATGCAACTGCAGATCATAAAAAAACGATGTCAAAAGAAGATATGCGAGCGCAAGAAATTTTAAATACAACCATGAAAAGAATTGGTAATAAAATGGAAACAGGATTGTTGTGGAAAGACAAGGATATAATTTTACCAGAGAGTAAAGAAAATGCGTTACGACGAGTTAAATGCACTGAACGAAAGATGGATAAAAATCCTATTTATGGACAGAAATACTGTGAAAAGATTGTCGACATGGAAAAAAAGCAGTATTTAAGTAAAATTAGTAAAGAAGAATCTATGTTGCCAAATGACAAAAGTTGGTTTTTACCACATTTTGGGGATATCAATCCAAATAAGCCTGAAAAAATAAGAATAGTTCTAGATGCCGCAGCAAAATCACATGGGGTAAGCCTTAATGATAACTTACTTACAGGCCCGGATTTGTTCAATTCTCTACTAAGTATTCTCATAAAATTTAGAATAAAAAATTTTGCATTCACAGCTGACATCAAAGAAATGTTTTTACAGGTTGCAGTGAGAAAAGAAGATCGTATAGCTCAAAGGATTTTATTTCGTGGAATGGACAGAGACAGTAGATTCTGTAACGAGGTTAGAATGAAAAATTGATTCGAGGAACCACGAGTATCGAACTATTATCAAAAATGATTTTGGAATTATTGCATTCAGTAATGGTCGTAGAGAAAAATAATTCTATATCTGTCTGTACCTATAAATACGTTAAATTTAATTTGGGTTTTATTGGATTTGTTTATATAACAAACAATTTAAAAAGTCTTTAATAACACAAACTGGCTATTATATCGCTCGACCACAAAAACAATCAAACACAAATTTCATTAACTCTCAAAATTGATTACCTGTTTTGTAGATTTAGTGTGGCAAAAAAAGCATTTCGAGTATTAAAAAACTAATAAATCCACATATTTTTCTAGCTTTAAATTCGGCCAAAACAACACTCTCGCCAATTTCAATCTGTTTCAGGGAATGGTTGAACGATTCGCATCGAATTATCAATTGCAATGCCATCGTATTGCCCGGTTGCTCTGTTTTAATTAAGACAGCCAATTTATTATAAATTGAAAATGCTCACCTATTATTCTCACAATTAGATATTAACCTCATTGGTTTGATCGCTTGGAAATTTGATGATGACAATTCAGCATTTTAGTTGACTGTTTAACAAATGAATAATAGGTTTTATTAATAAGGGATAATTAAATTTATAGATAATGAAACGAAATAAGTTATAAAAAAAATTGTAAAAAAATAGGGTTCTGCACAAGACCCATGATACAACTACAAGAAGATATGATACCGCGCAGGTGGGCGTGACTATCGTGACGTCACCTAGTGAGTAAAAACCGCCCTATTGCGATACTCTCCGTTGGTTACGTTAGAATTTTAATTATGTACCAGTCGTTTATTTCTGATAAATAATTCGTAAAGTTACTGAAAAATGAGGTGTGCGGTATATGGTTGTATAATGTCGATAATAAACGCGAGAGTTTTACGCCTGTTGTCCAATTTTAAGGAGTTTCAAGGTGTTTGGAAGCATGTGTGTAAACGCCACGATAAGTTTAAAATTTAAAAATGCTGGTGCTTGCTCCAAACATTTCAGTGACGATGACCATGAATGAAATTTTGAAACACGAATTGTTGAAAAATACACCTGACAAATATCGGCCTTGTTTATTTTTTTTACTCTGCATATTCATTCTTTGAAATCAGCTCTTCGATGTTATGTTCGAAGGGCAAAAATGTTATTTTTTGATGTTGATGTATTTTTGTAGCAGAGAATTAAAATGATACGACCCTTTCTAGAAAAAGAAAAATGAAAAATAAACAATAACCTAAATTTTGTATTAAAACTTTTTATGTAAAATAAATTCAAAACAAGTTTTTTTTTTGAACGAATACTAGACTAAGCTCTTTTCTATACAAAGAAATATTGGACAGTGTGTCGTTTTTCAATTTCCATATTCGCAATGTATACCTACTTAACTTGTTCGTGTTAAGTATATCAACTTTTAGAATAAACGGTTAAATATTCATTTCTATGGTCTATTTTTATAATTATTTTAAATAAAGATATCATTTATTATTATTGTTATTTTTATTATTACTAACTTTCCCAAACAATGCCATCATTTATTATTAATTCTATTTGTGCATATCGTCTTTAAAGTACTCGGATTCAAAATATTTATCTTTTCAAATAATTTAAAAATAAAATATTTTTGCTTGTAAAATAAGTAACATGCTGTTTCCATGTAAAATTTTAGTCTAAATGAATTCCTACGTACTTTAAAGAAGTTTTCCTGTTAGCATAAACACATCTAAAAGTTTGAGTTAAGGAACGTAAGTAAAAAGAAGTTTTAATTTTTGATTACACAATTATACAATTCAAAAATTCCTCACTAGGTGACGTCACGTTCCACTGCGCACCCTGTTGATATCATATCATGTGTAGTTGTATCATGCACAAGACCCTATAGTGTATTTCACGTAAGCTTTTAATGGCCGTCCACGACACATGTAATTTCTAGTATAGTCTATTTCAGAAATGTGTAGAATAATAAAATGAGAAATTCCTTCCAGTTGGGCTCAATTTCGGTGTCGGCCATAAGCGCAGGTAAATTTTGTACATTAAATTATTTATGATAACTAACCAAAAATTTTAGAGGATTAGGTTAACGGGTATTAACACAAAATGGTATTAATTGAAATATTAAAATTTCAAGTAATTGTGTAATTCAATTCGGGAGATTACTACGAAGACATCATGAATTCGAATATTTTTGAGGACTATTTTGGTGAAATGATAAAATATCTTCCAGCTCAGGCTAAAGGACCTCGGTCGATGGCCAATTAAATTGTATTTTTGTAATAAAGTACAGTTTAATAAAGAACATTAAGTAAGGAGTATCTTCCAGCTGATTCAGTAATAGTTATAGATAACGCAAACTATCATTTACGATGCACAGAGAAGACTCTAATTTCATCTTGGAGAAAACAAGAAATTATCTATTGTTTTTTTTTCCAATAGTTTATCTACTAAATGCATGGGGTAGTTATAGTATAAGTGGAGCTGTAGTTACTTTACTAATTTAATATTCACCTTAAGACGACTGGAGATACCTACTAGTTGAAATGTTGTGATGTAAAACAAATAAAGACAATGCAATTTTAAAACTCTTCTATCATTCAAGAAACATTATTGTCTCCAAACTTCAAACTAACGATTCAAAATCAACGTAAGGTACACCGGGGTAAGCGGAACCGTGAATTTCAATACCTCCTGTTTAAACGTAATTAAAAAGAAAATGTATATCATAATCAGCGTTGCCAGAGCTGGTACAATTGTACGAATCTGGTACATTTCGAACGCAACTGTACAAAAGTATATCTACACCATTTTCTGGTACATTTTCATCCTCGTGCCGCCCCCTATCATTTAATAGCTAAAACTCACAGAAAGGCAGTTTTGCAGTAAAGTTTTTAATATTTCATCCCCCTATCGCCATCTATATATTGAAGGCAAATCTCAAAAATTTAGCAGATCACGGCGGTATCTGACGGAACTGTAACTTGGAAATCTTTGACAAAATATGGCGCAAATCCGAATCATATAGTTCGGGGAACTGTCAAAATTCTTCTTTTGGTACGACGTTAAAAAATAAGTAATTTTTAATGGCTGTACAAAAGTTCAAAATCTGGTACATTTTATGTTTGTGATTTGTACAATTTCTTGATACCCTCTGCCAACACTGCTCATAATCTTGTTCATAGTTGGCAGGCTTACTGGTTAGACATTATTAACATTTTAACAACATACCAACGTAGAAACCGATCAAAAAAGTTCCCTTTTTCTCTAGGATTTTTTTAATTTTCGCTGGTCTTGGGTTACACTTGCCCCAGGTTTGTGGGGCAAGTGTAAACAAAGGCACTTTTTCTTATTTGGACGTAAGAACGTTGACCGGGGTAAGTGTAAATAATTAATTTTTTCGCATGCTGCAGAATATTTATTTTTATTAAATTAACAATTTAACCAACATTATATGTGTCAAAACCAATGCTAAAAGATATTTTTCCTCGTTTATTTACTAAAGGCGTGGGTAAATGCATAAAAATATTATCTTCATTGACAATGCTTCTATCTTTCACAACAGGCCAATAAAATATGGGTGTGTTACCAATTCTTTGGCAAAATTTTACCTCCAGACAAGGTTCTTTATCTGTAAGCTGGCCCACGTACATTTTTAACCTGCTTCTTCTGATCGAATTTAATGATTTTGTTAAGTCGAGCTGCATTTGGTTCAGGAAACTGATTTCTTTATTTATCTCTTCGACTTCGTCGACACTAGAATTGCTTGAGAGGCTTTGCACACCTTCAAGAAGGTCATCATCAGTGGATAGTCTCCCTCAAATAAGGGTTTCCTTAGTGTAGCTCTTTTTTTCTCTATTTTGCTTTTAATTCTCCATAATTCTTCTAACTCGTCATCTTCACTGCTACTACCTTTATATTTTTTTTCTATTTTTTGCTATTTTGATTTTCTTTATCTTTTGCTTCTCGATATCTTCAATCTGACCTGAACCTAACATAGGTTACACTTTCCCCATTCTGTGATTTTTTAGGGGCAAGTGTAACCTAGCTCGTTTCTTCAACGTAAACAAATTTTTGTGACCCATAGGTTTATAATACAAAAAATATTGTTAATGATGTACTTACCTCAAAAAGTTTAATTAATACTATAACTTTCGTGTGTGTTACAACCACTGACAAAAAACACGTGTTAACTCGTTATGCGAGGTAAATCGACAACCTTGACAACAGTGTTATTGTCGAAGCGCAAATAAATCGCTAACGGCTTTCTATGCAACACGGTATGTAAAGGATGTAGGTAGGCTGGTATGAAATAGGTGAAGCCACTTTACAGAACATTGTTTTATCAGGAATAAGTCTGAGTTCCACTTGCCCCGAATTTCCAATTACCCCGGTGTACCTTACTTTTTAATATCCGGATCCAGATTAAGATCCTCAGACATTTTTACATCGAAATTCCGAATTGATCCCCCCCTATTAGTCAATATTGACCAAACACCAAATAAATGGCTGGTCCCAATTTTCCAAGCACTGGTAATCCTTTCCGAAACAAAGCAATCACTTGAGTTATGATCCAAGAAAGGGAAAGGGTTAAAAGTCAAGGGAACGGCTCTCAATCTATCTTTCCGAACGTACGCTTCGTATACGGACCCGCTCGCCCTTGTCTGCTATACGAGAAACAACTTTGAGTAGAGCTACTAAGGGTTGATTTAAGGTCTTGGAATAGAACTAGTCTATGATATTTTAACTCTATAAAAAGAATAAAATTTTACATTGTTCACAAGAAGAAAGCGTAGTAATGGGGAAATAATGTTAAGAACAAATAGTAGTCGATGAAAGTCACGGACAAATAGTGCATATTTACCACATTGCGTATGCGTATATTGTACCTGTGCCTGGGGATGGCAATGAAATATCTTTTTTTATATACAAAATATTATAAAAACAAATTTCACAAGAATTAAGTGGCGCACAGTAGACATTTTTAATATAATATCGGGGCATCGTTTGTAATTTTAATGGAAAATAAGAAATTAACATGAATAGCCCTAATATTTCTATTTTCATGTTCTATATAGCGGATGATATAATTTGAACCTATATAATTTAAACTTTAAAATTAATTTTTAATTTTTTAAAATAGGGTATAATCCACCATACTAGAAGTTCTTGTAAATAGTGTGGACTCGTCAGGTGAAGGGGCAAAAAAAAAATAAAACCAGGAGGAAAGTTTTTTGACAATATTAAATAATTATGTACCAATACAGCTACCATTTTAGCCCTTAAAAAAATTATGTTCGTATTAATAATATTAGTTTAATCCGAATGTAGCTATGCATAATAGGGCCACGGTTAACTCCGATGGACAATAATTATAACCACTCGTGCATTTTGGCGGGCCCCAACCGACCGCGTCCGTTAGCTCAAAGCAAGTGAAGACCCAACGCCTACCATGACTTTGATATTCACCGTTGCTATGGTTACGTGACGTCAGTCACACAAACAGCATGTAACGATTTGCATTATGATGAAGGGCAATTTCAAAATAGATCAGTCGTATGTTTTAGCATTGGTTAGCCTAACCTCAAAGTATTTATTTTAAGGCTTCGCTAAACTCACGGGTATAGATATCGTTTTTACGTAATTTACTGTGTTATTGAAAAGTTTTGTTTTTATTTTTCAGTTAATTCAGTAGTGTACGTACCTACTTAGTTGTGTGTTTTAAAAATGAACCCAATTAATGACATAATTTGTAATTTGTTGGAAACTCCCTTTAGTCGTTGGACAGATGAGGATAAGAGAGACGTTTTGTTACACGAATTTTTAGTCAATATTTGTTTAAATACCCGCACTATACCTTCACAATTTTTTAAGACCGCGAGCCGCCACTGTCGCCTACTATTTTGATACGAGACAATATGTACAGGGACATTATTTTAAGTGTCTCACCCGATTGGTGACTTTCCTATCGACCACAATAAAAAAACAATTATGTATTCCCTAATAGCTTTTTGTGAAGAAGCCAAATTTGTAGTCAAAAAAAATATATGTTTACAAATTTGACAGATACGGCGCCATATTAGATTTTCTTAAATGGCAACCTTACTTTATAGTAAGACAGCTGCATTCGCTTATTTGTTCCAACATTAAAAATGTATAGTTATCAATATTTATTTTCAGCGGTTCCGGAGATACGAGGCTTCGAAGTTGGTGATTTTGTTATCATTAACAGAAGCTTTTACATTAAAAACTCAATTTTTTTTGAAGATAGGTAATTTTTTTATAGCGGAGCCACCCAGACTATTGTCATATATATCAAATGTCAAAAAATCACAGATACGACGCCATTTTGAATTTTTTTAAATGGTAACCCACATTTATAACTACATTAGTGTATTGCAGTTCGCGGTCCGATTCTGTCATTTTTTGACATCTGACATATGTCGCAATAGCATAGGTGGCTCCGCCATAAAAAATTACGTATTTGCAAAAAAAAATGAGTTTCTAATCACAAAGCTTCTATTTTTTAATGGGGTGAGAGGCTTAAAAGACATAATCGTACGATGCAGTTTTTGATACGGTCGTATTTCCGTAAGGGTTGGAAATAAATATCGACAACTATATATTTTTGAATACAGTTTTAATGTTGGAACAAATAAGCGAATGCAGCTGGCTTAATATAAACTAGGGTTGCCGTTTAAGAAAATCCAATATGGCGTCGTATCTATCAAATTTGTAAACATATATTTTTTTGACATCAAATTTGGCTTCTTCACAAAAAGCTATTGGGGAATACATAATTGTTTTTTTATTGTGGTCGATAAGAAAATTGCCAATCGGGTGAGACACTTAAAATAATGTTCCTGTATAGTACCGACGCCGACATTTCGAAAGGCTCAAAATAGGTATTAACATTTTAACATTCTAGCCAAGGTTTTGAGTCGCAGTTAAATATTATAAGCTCTAATTTTAAGATTTTATTTGTTAACTCGAGCAAAGAACGAGTATATTATATCTATCATCGGTAGATAGAACGAGATATAAACCAAAGAGTTACCTGTGCTTTAAACCAGAGTAAACTGCTTATTAACTACGTCCCTTAAAGTAAAATAGGCCATAATAATTAAAGTTGTTATGCAAATGAAACTAGAACTTTTTAATATAAACTCACTGAGAATCCAGAATTTATCTTAGAATTTACCATACTTCTCTTAAGTTAATAAAACCCAGCTGCACTTAGTAAAAATTTGGTGCCAGAAAGCTTTTCCTAACATCTGTAGTTAAAGTTTCCTGTACAATTTTAATTAGGTCATCATTTATTTCCATTAGAAAATGTAGTTTAGAGAATTCTTACTTTTAAATATAGATATAGATTTGAGTCTCGAAAATGGAATAATTGTTACTAAGCTAATTATCCGATCATATTACAATAAATAACTTAGTGACGGCTCTTCCATATGGTCATTTACATAAACTCTCTTTTTAGATAACTTAATCTTTATTAAATAAAAATTCCGTCCAACTATTAGAGAAGAAGAATAAATATATAATGATTACCTAGTCTCGGAATCTGTAGGAATCAACTCAATGATGATGATGATGATGATGATGATGATGATGATGATGATGATGATGATGATGATGATGATGATGAAAGGATAGCCATCAGACGTAAAAACATAGAACTAACAATAAACCAAGTACGTTAGGCCACCACATCCAGTAAAGGAAACGTTTTTGCGCATCCCTGCACTTTTTCTACGGGTTTGCAAATTCAAGCATAGATCGCGTTGCAGTAGCCCACTGGGGTGCCGTACTAATCCGTAATACAATGCCGTGTTCAATATTTATTCTTTAAAATATCTTGAAAGCATATTTTCTCTGTATTGGAATTTGCTTACATGTTTTAGCTTCCTGATGAGTCGTAACAAGGATGAAACAGCCTGTCATTGTTTACCTGTGCCCCAGGGAACCCATTACCTTTGGCGTTCATGTGTATTTTAATGCAAATCATAGATGCACTACCTTGTTTGCCTGTCGCGAAAATCTTTGTTTCTATTAATAATTATTTAAGGGCTTTGCAAACTTCATTTTTGACATAAAAACTTAAATATGTCAAAATCGCTTAGACTTAGGGATATTACATAATATAATATCTGCCTAAAATCTTACGTAGAATCTAAAAATATAATAATATATAGGGTGTTCCATTTAAACTAAGCAAGTTAACACTTACTTTTGGCATAACTAGAAGTGCCACAATATTGAAAATATTTTAGCCAGATTGCCTCATATTAGCATACTGTTAAATTTTCAATATTTTCGTATTCATAAAGAGATCGAGGCGGTTCCCGGATATAGGTAACGATTCAAAAAGTTGTAAAAGTTGTAATCGTCATAATATGCATGAGCACGCCACAAAAATAAATTCTTAAGCCAATCTAAATAATTTTAAAAGCAAAACTTTTTATAAGGAATAACTTTTTTTCGATTCGACGATTACAACTTTTACAACTTTTTGAGTCGTTATATCTCAGAAACGATGGCTCGTAAGAAAAAAAGTGTATATACATTTTTTATAGATAATTTTATAGTCTACAATTTTTGTCTAAAGTATTTTTATGATAAAACTTACCGTTTTGCTAAAAATCGCGAAAAAGTAATTTCTTTGACCTTTGACCTCAAGTCAAATTTTTTCCATACACGGGAATGTTGAGGAACTTTCAAATTTTATTTATATTTGTATTTTGAACATTTTTACTGATTTTCAGCTTGTAAATTTATGTACCTTCACTATCATTTTTTGGTCTAATTTGACCGGACTATGTTTAGTTTAATGACTTTTATACACAGTTAAATTATGAGTATAAATTTAAAAATATCTTACGGACACTGTCTAACACCAACTATAGAATTTAACTAAAATCACTAAATTTCCCTAACTTTTAGAAGCCTTTGTATTCTCGTTGCATAATCAATCATCTACTATTTTGATTTTACGACAATAAAATGAACTAACTGCATTATTGCTTCTAGAAAATAAATCGAAAATTCAAAGAGGTCGGTAGGTAACGATCCCATTGTTGGTGGAAATTGATAGAGGCGGAAAATACACTCATATCGTTTCTAACTTATAATTTATCGCTAGCAAAATTCTTTTGTGATCTCTTAAGATACAGCACGTAATATTTTTACTGCGAATTGAACAAATATTTGAACATTTTTTCTGATTCCGAAGGAATAATATTTTTTGCGGTAAGGAACTTTTTTTTAAGGACGCGATATGATACTATTATCAAATATAAACTTAATTGGCAATTATCTTCGCTTTTTTATATTTCTCCTTTTTTGTCGATTTAAGTGACTGATATACATTTTTTTTACGCCCACATGGATAGTTCCTCTTTCCTTTATACTAAAGTGTTTGGATAAGTGGGCTATAAGTTAACTATTTTTTTATTTAATGGTAAAGGTGAATGTTTGTCACAAGCAGCCCTGGTTTACGTATTTTAACTATTTTTATATAATTTTATCATTTGTCGGTCATGTCTTAAAACCTGGATAAATAATAATAAAATTATAAATAGCTAATTGTTTTACACCACAGTCGCGTGACTCTGCCCTTCAGTATCTTATTGCTAATAGTTGGAGCGGGTACTTCGCATTACTCTGCCCTTAGAGCCATAACACGCTCAATGCTAGTGGAATTCCTGTGTGGGATTCGTATTAATATGATGTTAGTAAGCACTATCTCGTAACTCTGCCCTTCAGTGTCTTATCGCTGCGGGTACTTCGCATGACTCTGCCCTTAGAGCTATAACACGCTCAATGCTAGTGGAATTCCTGTGTGGGATTCGTATTAATATGATGTTAGTAAGCACTATCTCGTAACTCTGCCCTTCAGTGTCTTATCGCTGCGGGTACTTCGCATGACTCTGCCCTTAGAGCTATAACACGCTCAATGCTAGTGGAATTCCTGTGTGGGATTCGTATTAATATGATGTTAGTAAGCACTATCTCGTAACTCTGCCCTTCAGTGTCTTATCGCTGCGGGTACTTCGCATGACTCTGCCCTTAGAGCTATAACACGCTCAATGCTAGTGGAATTCCTGTGTGGGATTCGTATTAATATGATGTTAGTAAGCACTATCTCGTAACTCTGCCCTTCAGTGTCTTATCGCTGCGGGTACTTCGCATGACTCTGCCCTTAGAGCTATAACACGCTCAATGCTAGTGGAATTCCTGTGTGGGATTCGTATTAATATGATGTTAGTAAGCACTATCTCGTAACTCTGCCCTTCAGTGTCTTATCGCTGCGGGTACTTCGCATGACTCTGCCCTTAGAGCTATAACACGCTCAATGCTAGTGGAATTCCTGTGTGGGATTCGTATTAATATGATGTTAGTAAGCACTATCTCGTAACTCTGCCCTTCAGTGTCTTATCGCTGCGGGTACTTCGCATTACTCTGCCCTTAGAGCCATAACACGCTCAATGCTAGTGGAATTCCTGTGTGGGATTCGTATTAATATGATGTTAGTAAGCACTATCTCGTAACTCTGCCCTTCAGTGTCTTATCGCTGCGGGTACTTCGCATGACTCTGCCCTTAGAGCTATAACACGCTCAATGCTAGTGGAATTCCTGTGTGGGATTCGTATTAATATGATGTTAGTAAGCACTATCTCGTAACTCTGCCCTTCAGTGTCTTATCGCTGCGGGTACTTCGCATTACTCTGCCCTTAGAGCTATAACACGCTCAATGCTAGTGGAATTCCTGTGTGGGATTCGTATTAATATGATGTTAGTAAGCACTATCTCGTAACTCTGCTCTTCAGTGTCTTATCGCTGCGGGTACTTCGCATTACTCTGCCCTTAGAGCCATAACACGCTCAATGCTAGTGGAATTCCTGTGTGGGATTCGTATTAATATGATCTTAGTAAGCACTATCTCGTAACTCTGCCCTTCAGTGTCTTATCGCTGCGGGTACTTCGCATGACTCTGCCCTTAGAGCTATAACACGCTCAATGCTAGTAGAATTCCTGTGTGGGATTCGTATTAATATGATGTTAGTAAGGACTATCTCGTAACTCTGCCCTTCAGTGTCTTATCGCTGCGGGTACTTCCCATGACTTTGCCCTTAGAGCTATAACACGCTCAATGCTAGTGGAATTCCTGTGTGGGATTCGTATTAATATGATGTTAGTAAGGACTATCTCGTAACTCTGCCCTTCAGTGTCTTATCGCTGCAGGTACTTCGCATGACTCTGCCCTTAGAGCTATAACACGCTCAATGCTAGTGGAATTCCTGTGTGGGATTCGTATTAATAGCTCCCATTAATGTGCTACTCCGGAATCAGGCACTTTCACCACAATTTTTATAAAAACAAGTATGAACGATTTCTTTAAAGAAAAATTCCGCACTGCTAAAACTTTTTATTATACTACTTGCCACTTCAATACCAGATACAAACAATTTACAAAAATAGGCAACAAAATTTAAAAGACTCATATTTTGTTGTCTGCAAGTGAATAAAACTTTAACTTTGCAGTTTGACCATTTTCTGCTAAGACTTGGCAAAGTCACAAAAGAAACATTTAAATTTGAAATGCGTTTACTCCATTTTCTCGGAGGCATTATTTTATTTCTTGGAAATATTTTACGTTACATTTCTTGCTGGAGAAAATAAGTTTATTTCATTTTTATTGGGTGGTTTTGAAATACTTGCCAAAGGAATCATGACAATATGTTGTATGCTATAAAAGAATACATTCATATGTAAATATAGCTTGCGAAAAATAGTGGGCGACAAATTAAAGTTAATCCTGTGTGGTTTCTTAGCTATGGCAAATAACTTTACCCCGTACTCTCATCACTAAAATATACAGGGTGATTCCTAAGTTGATATTTCATTTTTAGTTGTGTAAAAACAACATTTTCAAATAACTTTTTTCAAAAAACTGAAAAGTTAGGTAGGTATTTACATTCATATATTACACTATGGATCAAATACGGTTCTGCCTAACTTTGTAAAAGCCTAAACCTTATATCTGAAAAAAATTTGTTTATCACAGTTCAATTACCAAAGAAAAAACCTACAGTTCAAAAAAAAATATCGAAATCGATTAATCGGTTGGCGAGAAAGTCAACTTTAAAATTGGTCATAGTTTTTGGCTGTGCGTTATTTTAAATTGTTTTTTATGTTCCTAGCATGGTCTCATTTTCAAAAATCCAATATTTTTCTTTAAAAATAAAAAATAAAATTAGCAGTATCCTACCAAAAGTGCAGTACCTAGGTAATCATAATAAAAAATGCAGTAACTCAGTTGTTACTGCATAAAATATTATTTCTTTTATATAAAAACATCATTGTTTGCTAACCGAAAATGCAGTTGTGTCATATTCATAATGAAGAACGCTGTAACATAATACTTACTGGCTTTTATTTAAATAACGGCATTTGATTGTTAGTTTGTTCATCTCAAGATTTTTGTTCCCGTGTCCAGGCATTTTTTAAATATTGGACCTAATTGCCCCAAAACAACACTTCTTAGTTTTTGGTCACCATATTTAAACTAATTATATATCAGCAATGAGTAATATGCGAAGATATTGGTTGTTCATAATTTTAGACCAGGGCGTCACTACAATGGGTAAATTTGATTATTCACCTTTAGTGATTTTCATTTAGACTTTATTTTATAGAAATTAATATGATTTTTTGTTATTTTTTAAATAATATCAGGCTTAAAAACATAATACACTAGGTAGTATTTCAATTCAATTTTCTTTCTTCGAAAGCTGATGCTAGTTTTACTATTGTGTTTATGGCCAAATTGCTAGGGGAGTAAATAAATTAAAGAAGAAAACAATTATTAAAATACTTTGTCCCCTAATGAAGGAAGGAACAAAACTATTTTGGTTTAATTTAGAAGACAAATTTCAATTAAATGACTTGACCGAATCATTTGATTAATAAAAAAATATTGTATTATTTAATAAATTTTATACCTACTAAAACATGTAGTTTCACTAATTTGTTACTTTTGCAATATGAAAAAATACCTGAATAAAATACAATACTAGTTACAAGTATACCATTAGGGCCTTAAATGTTTATCCGATTTAACAACATATTTTTACATTAGGCCATTTTTGAAAAAGTAAGCACCTCTATAATTTTTTTATATTAGAATTACAGACAATATCTAATTTGTGATAACTTTTTTATTAGTAACAATATTTTATATTTTAAACACAATTTTTTTTTGTATTGTATATTAAGTTTTAGTATTTTAACTTTTTTTAATCATGCAGTATTATAAAAAAATAAGGTAAAACTAGCCTTGAATCCCATTTACCATAGTGGCGGCACATCAAAGAATACTTGTTAAAAACGCAGTAACAGAGAGGAATACTGCGTTCTTGCTTAGCAAACATGTGATAATATGTCATGTTATACTAGGAAGAAACGAATTTTGGTTAATATTATTTTGTAAAAACACTTAATACCAATTAAATTGAATAAAAATATAGAGTTAGACCCTATATTTTATAAATCTATTAAAAAAAATTAACAAAAATATTATATGGCTACAAAATAAAATAAAAATTTCAACGCCGTTTTTCTCCAAACCTTAATTTCTTATTTTACAGCGTTTTCAATTGTTGTAAATAAAAAATAACAAAAAATGTTAATGTATTGTGAAGTATGTGTTAAAGCTCTGAAGTGTTTAAATTCTCAAAAAAAAAATACATATTTTAAGAACACATTTTGCAAAATCTTTTTGTTACATCAAAAATTGACTTTTATATTTTTAGATGTTTTAATAAAAACTTGAAAAAGTACGATACAGACGTAGGAAACGTTGTAACATAACAATGACTTTTTTATTTGAATAACCTAATATACCCAAAAATCACCAGAAAAATAAAACCTTTTAATTAATTATCTCTCCCATTTCAAAAAATAATTTATATTTTATGATAAAAAAAAGTTTATTAATTAGAAAACTTTTCAATTGGCCAATCCAATAAATATTTTAATAAGCCTTATATAAGTTTGTTTTCCCGTTTTGGGTTATACAGGGTGGCCCACTCTCAACGCACGATTTTAACAATATTTGTGCCTAAATGTTATGATGTACAGTGGCGTACTTATAAACATCTATATGTCTATAGTTTTTGAGTATCTCTCAATTTTTTACGATTGTTTATTGGAAAGTACTCGCCCCTAGATTAGGTGAATTTTTTCTTATTTTTTAGTTTTTTATATCGCACAACAGGTATATTATACAGTGTGTTTACAAAATTTTAACAAAGGTAATTTTTTTTAATTTAATTTTTGGAAAAAAGGTATTTATTAATTTTTAACTTTCTAACGCTATACCAACTCATAAACCATAGACATATAAATGTTTATAAGTACGCCACTGTACATTATAACATTTAGGTACAACTATTGTTACTGAATATAATCAAGCTTTTCATTCAAGATATAATAATCACTCGCAAAGTTTGCACGATACAATGCACAGTGAGATCTAGCTACCAATAAGTTAAAATAAAGAAAGGTTTTCCAAAAAAATCGGTATTTCCTAAAATATAGCAGATAACAAAAATTTGAGAAATTACTTTCTTTGCTATGAACCAGCGATTCAATTCACGTAGAGTGATAAAATTTAAAAATATTATTGTGGAAGTTACACGCCATTAAAATTGGAGCAAAATCATCGTCTCCTTTAACACCCTATATATAAAATTTTCTGACAGTTAAAGAAAATCCAACATTGACAATTGTTTCCCAAGGGATGAATCTATCAATCATTATTTAATACCATAGGTCGATATCATATCTGGTTCTGAAAATATGAACTGTTAAATTTAGGCGAAATTTTTCTTGCTCGAAAGCAATTGTCCAGCAGTTTAGTTATAAGGAGATATTATTTATACAATTTAAAATTATTTTAAATTCTACAGTGTGTCCGAAATAGTCAGAGCATATCAAAATGCTACGCTTTTCTCTGTAAAATATCATGTGTCTAAATTCAATATTCTTTGAGATATTGACGTTCAGGGCTTATCAGAAATTCTATTAAAAAAAGGGAATCTTTGAAATGCCCTGACTCATCCGGACACCCTGTATAATTTTAGAATGTAAAAGTAATTTTTTTTTTCGAGGGCCTGTTCGTACGCCGGATGCACTCAGGCCAGGTTTGGCCCATTGTGCTCACCTTGTTTGGTTATTACACCCACTCCGTGATCCCAGTTCCTTGCACTAGTTTGTATAGGTCAACTGGACAGAGGGTAGGGATGTCCTCTGGTTCCAGTTGTGGTTGCCCGATTATTTGTTGCCTCTTTCGATCTAGTAACTCGCAATGGCAAACTATGTGCTGTACAGTTTCTCTATCTTGTCCGCATAGTCTGCAGTCAAGTCTCCATTGTACAATTGCATTCTGTGCAGATGGTTCTTGACAGCCATGTGTCCTGTCAGAATTCCTGTAATGGTTCTCAGCTGGTTCCTATTCATTTGAAGCAGCTGTTTCGTAAGTCTTGGGTCTGGATTCCCAATGAAGCTTTTGCTATGAGCTATTCCCTGTCTGTTACTCCAGTGGATGTTCATTCCTGATCCATCGCTTTATAGCATCTCGTGCCGTGCATCTTGGCACTCCGAGTGCCGGTTCTGGACCAATTTGTAAAAGTAATGCCTTTCTATCACTTTGTTTCTGAAAAATATTTAAATGACTATGACTTCCTACGTTCAGAGTGATCCACCCTGTATATCCAATTAAAACTTTTATTTTAGGGAATTTATAATATAAAAAACATTAGCAAAACGAATATTACAGCTATACCTCTTATACTTACCTTTGTATAAAAAATGGTATATTTTTAAGATGGGGACAAGAAGGATAATAAAACATTTTTACCAAAATATCAAATGGTACCTATATCGTTTTCAGGGCTTTTAAGATCAGACAAATTAAACATGATCAATATATTATGTCAAAAAAGTTTACGGGGAATAAAATAACATTGAGAGGTGCTGTTAATCCTGACTAAATTTATAATTTGTTAGAAACCAATACCAAATTTGAGGATTTGAGGATTCGAATCGATATTGTTTTTACATTGGCGTGCGGCAATTTTGATCTGATTTAAGGAATCTTTGCACAATTTTTTATTGTCTCTCTAGAATGCCCAACCAGTCAAACATGTTAATATAGTAATAGATCATTTTCTGAAAACCATCTAGGTACAGTGGCGTAGCCAGAAAATATGTTCAAGGGGGATCATATGTTCTAACCCGGTTTTTGTTTACACATAATACAATAATGTCGGATTGCATAAAGATTTTTTAAAATAAATAACTAAGCAGCAACTTTGACTGTAGCATAAATGATATTGGCAGAAATAGTTTTCTTACAACCAAGTTGGCCCGGTTAGCCTCATTCACACAACTTTTATTTTGAGAAAATAATGCCTGCCAATGTCACTAATGCCACAGTCAAAGTTGCTGGTTAGATAATTATTATAATCTTATTAAAAATCTTTATAACACCTACTTATTCATCCATCGAATTGATTAAACTTTGTAGCAACAACTTTCAAGGTAAGCTGAATGCAATCATATTAGTATAGAAGGGACCATCGAAAATTTATTTAGAAAAGCGTCATCAAACAGCTTAAGCGACATCTACCTGGCCCAAAATTGGGTTATTCTAAATTCTGTTTTGCTGATCGAAAAGCCAGAGAAAACGTTAAAATATATTTTTTCGGCGCTTGTGTAAAAATACAAAATCAGAGAATTACCCATATATTTAATATTTTTTTGTCGATGGACTCGCTCTCTATATGGCTCACACAGGATGACGCGGAGTTAGCAGCTGTAGATATTTCGACGAAAATGTTTTTGCTTTTTTGTTTTTATGCGGCTTCATCAATAAAAATTAATTTTCGATAGTCTCTTTTATACCTGTATAATTTTATCGTTGATGGTAGACCAAGTAGAATAGTAAGAGTGACCAACCGATTTCGTGGTTAGGGTTATAGAAATAAATATACTAGGTATAACCTACATTTAAAAGCTGTAAAATTCACATTTTTACTTACGGCAACTAGGATTATTTTTTCGTCACACAACTCACAAACTACTTAGCAATGTGTCACCGATAAATCTTTTTAAAAACAGCCCAGACAATAATTCACAATAATTCGGATTCAAGCGAGTAAGTAGAAACGTCGTTTTCAACAAACTAATGGCAAACAGCTCGAGCTTAGTTCTTAATGCCACTATGACGATCGAGAAACACTGTTGCCAGATGTGAAAATAGTGAATTTTGAAAATTTGTTAAAATGTAGCGGAATGTGGCTGAATATAAAATATTAGTATAGGGTGTAAGACGAAAAATTAGTTTGCAATGAGACTATTAGACCCCGAGCTTCTGAGCTCGGGGGGAGCTGCAGCCCTGCACCCCCCCCCCTAAATACGCCACTGTCTAGATATCAAACTTTTTGTTGGCGTTATTTGACATGTAATTTTTTAGAAAATAAAAATAAAAAATCGGGCCTTAAAGTAACGTCATAAAAGATGACTAGCTTAGAACACGATTTATTTTTGTTATCCAAACTTCGACGAATAAAAATAGAAGGCAAAAAAAAACATACAGTTGCCAATATATCTTGAAGAAGTTCTTACGTCTTATTTTTCATACGTGATTGACAAAATAATAGTGTTAGCAAAGAATAATTGACAAGGAGAAATATTGCTTTTGTTTTTAGTAATTAGAATCAATTCTAATAGATTTATCTCTGCAGGAAATTTAATAATAGCAGTAAGTAATTGAATTTTTATAGTTAAGCTTGTTGTGGATTCGGTAAACCTATTGGTATGAATGATATGAAAAACCATAATATTGTCAGCACAAATGAATATGTTAAAGAAAATATTATTATTAAATGACGGTTGCAGTTGGCAAGTTTATACAAGGTGTTTGGACATTACCCGTAACATAGGGATACTTGGGCATCTTTGCGGAATATTTTTTCGTATAGGTAATTAAAAAAATGGTTTGCAGATATCTTCATACATTTTCATGATACCGACATAACTGAATGGCATAATCTGACACACAAAAACATTAAAAAATAAACAGTTTCTGGACAAAATTATAAAATGGTTTCCAAGTTTCAAGTTAAATTAAGCAAAATTATAGTCTATTTTAGAAAGGTGTAGAGTAATAAAAGCTCATTAGGTATGCAAAGGGACTACAGAGTAACCCAACGAATATTTAAGCCATTTTCATAAATTGGCATTGATTCCATTGCGAAATTATTTCTTTTCATCAAGTGCAGGTAGTACCAACCGGGTTTGGGTTAATTTATGAGTTTTGCCTATTGTTATCCATTCACAAACACTGAAAATGGTGTGACAAAGGCGTGCATTATATACATAGTATTAGGAACACTTATTTTTTATTAAACACTATCAAAAAAATACAAAAAATACATTATACAGAAATTTAATTATAAAAAATTATAATATTCTTCGTCATCTGAGGAATTGTCATCTTCACTTGATGTTATAATTAATGGGTCGACGGTGCGATCGATCAGATGGTCAAGATCACACATTTTCTCCTTTTCTTTAATGATATGATGGACTGCTGTCAGTTCTCTGGTGTCACTCATTAATGGCTTGATCAAACAGTAGCTTAACATCTTTCATTTTGAATGTCGTGTTGTGTCTTGCTACAAATACTTTCACTTGTACCCATATAAGTTTTATAGAATTTAGTTCGAAATAATATGGCGGTGTACACAGCACAGTTACACTAAGTTTTTCAGCTATATCTTCCACGGATTATTCCATAAAACGATTATCTTCTTTTGTTTTCTTATGCCAGGGTGGTTTAAAACAGGGGTGGTTTTTAACAGGGTGGTTTACAAACGAGAGTAGTTTTAAACCACCCTGTTAAAAACCACCTTCTGTTTTTACAAACGAGAGTGATTTTAAACCACCCTGTTAAAAACCACCTTCTGATTTTACAAACGAGAGTGATTTTAAACCACCCTGTTAAAAACCACCCCTATTTTAAACCACCTTGTTAAAAACCACCCCCGTTTTAAACCACCCTGTTTAAAACCACGTAAATTACAAACGATACCACGATATTATCTTCAAAATCTCCACCAGTTAATTCTCGTAAAATTCGTTTTTATATTTTGTATGTAAAAAAAATTGTTATTGCCATCGCCAAACACAGGTACAATATGCGTGATGTGGTGGAAAGTATTTGTTCGTGATGCATGAGCATTACTTTATATGAACTAAGGAATCCACCATTTAATTTATTTCCAACTTTTTTGTTCCACCTGGTACCATATTGTATGTACCATATTTAAATACTCATCATAACAAACAAATGTGTTTTGTTTAAGCAGAGACGAATTTAATATTTATTAAAATTTCAACCCTCTTTACTTTTTGGCACAATCTCGAAATTATTAAAAAAGTTTTTAATGTGTTTGCCATCAGCATATTAATCAAGTTGACAGTACTTGACAAAGGTATATAATTGGGCAAATAACGGAAATATAATTGTTGCCCTTATTTTCCATAGAGGCGACATATGTATAAGCAGTAACAAATTAACATTTATACCATCTGGAGTATTTTAAGCCATTTTTAATATATTATCCAGATCAGTGGCGTATTTAGAGAGGCTGCAGGGCTGCAGTCCCCCCCCCCCCCCCCCGTCATTAGACCTCGAGAACGATTAAGTTTGATTGCAAACTAATTTTTCCTCTTACACCTTTTACTAATATTTTATATTCGGCCACATTCCGCTACATTTTAACAAATTTTCAAAATTCACTATTATCAATAGTCGAATCTTGCTACGTCTGGCAACAGTGTTTCTCGATCGTCATAGTGGCAATAACAACTAAGCTCAATCTGTTTGCCAAGCCGGCTATGCGCCGTACTCGAGTTGCACCGTTTGATCGTTGAAAACGACGTTTCTACTCCCTCGCTTGAACGCCGAATAATTGTAAATTATTGTTTTAGCTGATTTCGTATAGATTTAGCATTAACAAATTTTACAGCTTTTAAATGTAGGGACAGTAAATATTTATGAACATAACCACGAAATCAGTTGGTCACTCCTCACTATTCTATTGGTCTAGCAGTAACGATGCAATTAGACGGGTATAGAAGAGACTATCGAAAATTCATTTTTATATATGAAGGCGCATAAAAACAAAAAAGCAAAAATATTTTCGTCGAAATATCTATACCTGCGTCATCATGTGTAAGTCATATGGGGAGCGAGTACATCGACAAAAAAATATTAAATTTATGGGTAATTCTCTGTATGGAGATATATATTTTAACTTTTTTCTGGCTTATCGATCAGTAAAACAGAATTTCTTTTAGAATAACCCATTTGTAGGCCAGGTAGATGCCGGTAAGCTATTTGATGTCGGCACAGGGCCGTAGCCAGAAATATTTTTCGGGAGGGGTTATTCTGGCGCGCCGAAGGCGCGGCGCTAATTTGCGCCGCAGGCGAAAATTTTTTGGGTGCCACGCCCTTTTTTGGGTAAAATACCCATAGATAGAGAACTAAAAACAAGTATTTTTATGTCTGCCACTTTAATTTCTTGTAAAAGTTTTTTCTATTTACCGACCTTTGTCCAATTTTCATCGCCTCCACATATTAAACAAACAAAACAAAAAAAGTATTGGTATTTTGGTATGACATATAATTTATGATTTATGTATAACTTATTAACATGCACGGGAAAAGTTAAAGCGTGACAACTGTAAACTGTAATTAATTACAAGAAATGTATTGGATTTTAAGATACTAAATTTAAGCGTCGCGCTTTCTCAGTAAACAAATTAAGAACTTCTAGGTATTAAGCGATGGTGTCAATCTTCGGACGCCAGATTTAATTCCGAATTTATGATTTCTCTTACAATACCGAATTTTTTTCGGGTTTAAATTTTATTGCGAATTACTTAATTTGAGATTTTTAAGAAATATTTATTTTTTTACTTTTATTGAAACACTTTAAAGTTTAAGATTTTTTTAATTTTAAAAATTATTTTTGTTTCTTTCATCTTTCTGATTTTTTTACGATTTTAATTAAATTTTCTGAACTTCATTATTAAATAAATAATTTCGGGGGGGGTTCTAACCCCCAAAACCCCCCCCTTAAATACGGCCTTGTGTCGGCAACCTTTACAAACAAATTTTTGATGGTCCCTTCTATACTAACATGACTGCATTGAGCTTGCCTTAAATGTTGTTGCTATAAATTTCGGCCAATTCGGTGGATAAATAAGAAAATAAGTAGGTATTATAAAGATTTTTAACAATAATTAACTATCTCGCAACTTTGACTGTGTCATTAATGACATTGACAGGCATTATTTTCTCAAAATCAAAGTTGTCTGATTAGTAAATTAAGAGTTAAACTAACCGGGCCACCTTGGTTATCAGAGAACTATTTCTGCCAATTTATGTAACAGTCAAAGTTGCTAAACAGGGTGTCCCGTAACTTATTGGCCGTAGAGTAACTGGAAATACTAGACATCAAACTAAACCGATTATGTCATAAGTTTTTTCGGATTGTTACTCGTTCTAGAGATACAGGGTGTTGAAAGTAAAAGTTTATTCTCGAAAATAAGCCATAATTTTAAAACGGTTTAATGAATCGAATTGAAAGTTGGCTATATTATGTTTTTATGAGCAAGAAATAAAAAATTTTAAGTTGCAAACTAGAGGGCGCTAGTTGCATACACTGGGCTTCATAAATTTATGATTTTTTTCTTACCTGTGATATTAGGTGTTTTTCAATTATAGTTTCTTAAAAAGGGCATTTTCTGAGTAAAAAATGTGAACTTGATTGATCTTAATATCTTTAACGGTTTTCGAGATATTTCCCTTTAAACACCCCAAAGCATAAAAAAACATAGTAAATAATTAAATTAACAAAAAAAACAAAAATGACAATCCGAAAAAACTTATATGACATAATCGGCTTAGTTTGATGTTTATTATCTCCAGTTACTCTACGGCCCATAAGTAACGGGACACCCTGTATAGTTAATTATTGTTAAAAATCGTTATGCAACCCAACATTATTATATTATGTAAAAAAAACTGGTTAGAAAATATGACTTCATGAGATTATAGTGGATAAAATATTGGAGACTCGTAAGCATTGTCAAAAGCAAAAAGATGTACAACCAAAGAAATATCTGAAAGAATTAGAGACTAGGACATCGATACAACATCAATACGGTATTCAGCTTGAGAAACACCTTAAGAAGCCACCTAACGAAGACGAAACCAACAAGCCGAAAAGATTTTTTTTTAAAACTGTGTCTACTGGATCCCCTGCGAATGTGGCCAGTCTGACATCGGTGAGACACTAAGACCACTTAAAACACAGATCAAGGAACATAGAAACATCACGCTAAAAGGAAATACCAAAAAATCAGGTACAGCTGACCATGCTGAACAGACGAATATCATATCAAGGGAATAGATGCTCAAATTCTGCATAAAGAAGAGCTGTAGTTACTGTACTTATTTAGTATTCACCTGAAGATGACTAAAGACTAAGATAAGTTCAAAACTCTTCTATGTTTTAAGAAGAAAACAACCACCCGTTTAGCCAACGAAAAAAATTGTTTACGGTTTAACATGTTAGACCGGAAGTTGTAACTTTTAGATAGAGAATAAAAACTAAGCTACAGGGAGGTAAAAACCAGTTTCCTCTAAGATGCGCTGTCCCAATGTTACAGCCTGTCAATGTCAAATAAAATGGCATATTTTAAACGTCAAGATCCTAAAAACAATTGAATTTAAACATATGAAATGTTATACAAAATTTTTGTGGAATTGTATAGAGAATTTTAAAATAATATAATATATAGGGTATTATGGAATTGCCCGAGTTATATTTAAATGGGTGACTCCTTGGGTGTCCTAGAAAAACACTCCATGGTTTTTTTTTAATCGACCATCTAAAAAGTAGGGTAAGAACCCCTAAAATCAGCCCGACGCCAATGAAGAATAGCCATGAACTTCTCAATGTAATAGAGTGAGAGATACGGGGAGAAGCATAGCCTCGCGAGGGAGAGAGGTGGGTGTCACAACGTTACCAAATATCACACTGTCAAAATCAGGTGTTCAATAAAGAAAACATATGGTTATGGTTTTTAGGCGAACTTACAGCATCAGCTGTTTGTGTTTAGTAAACAAGAAATTATTTTTTAACCAGTTCACTTTTTAACTAAATAAAAATAATAAAATAAAGGAAATAAATAATTAATCAATATTAGTTTTTGGCAGCTGCCTTGGTATTTCGTTAAATTTGCCTAACGTAAAGTAAACAGGTCCACAAATTTTAGGTTAAAAGTTGCCCTAATGAAAAATAGCAGGTACTTACTTACCAGTTTTTTTTGTTTTACATTCTTAGAGGGGAAAAGCTCAAAAATAACAACCAAAAACAGGATTTTTGCGCGTACTTTGATCGTTCTCATATATAATCTGTCATGACAGTTAATTCAAATAACCTTCTTGTCGACTACAACCGTCCTAGCATTTTTGTGATTTATTCTGCTTTTGCTATCATAGTGTATTCCTAGCGCATTCACCAAAACCAATCAATCAAATATTTAAATAACTATTATTTTAGTAAAGAGAAAATTATTATTAGCGCAGATTAACAAAGGTAAAATTCTTCATTCTATCATTCAAAGGTAAAATGTGTTCCGCGCCTACTAAAAAATTTCACAAACTTAAAACAGACAACAACATTAAACGATTTTGCAACGAATATTCATTTAAATTTGGCGCCATTTAAGTAGTTAATTGTAATGACAGTCTGACACATGAATACCACGGACCACACCATGTGATTCCCACAAAAGAGTACAGTGTTTTGTTTTAATAACAAACTGAGAGATTTTAGTGAGGAAAAATAGAAATATGAAGAAAAACAAGTGTTTGCACAAGGACGCCAAAAGAAGTGACTAATTAATTAAAGAATTTTGCTTAAATAAAATAACGTGTTGTTTTCGTTGTGAAATACTGGTTAATTTTTAAAGTTTGAGTCGCAGCTTGGATATAAAAGAATTTGTTTATTTCATTATGGTTTTTATGTCAGTTTTTAAGGATTCTTGCTAAGGTATGTTTAATTTTAATTTCCAAAAAGTTTGAATATAACCTAATAACATAGGGTCAGTGAACTCTTATTTAGTAGGTCACTGTCATGCAACATTGTAAAATCACTGAACTTTCTATTTTAGTTTGACAGTTCAAAATCAAAACAAACGCACGTGGGTAAGGCAGTAAAGGCGTCCGAGATCAAAAACACAAAAGGTGAATTTTTTTACAACCAACTTACAAGCAAACCGACATTTAAAAATATTTTTTCTTCAAGATTTACGGGTTCAAATATACCCGGGCAAATACATAACACGCTATAAATTGTGTTTTACTCAAAATAACGATGTTGCAACTTGTTTCGGGCAGAAGCGCTAACTTCGCTTCGCTAAAAATATTTTAAAACTATAGACCATGGTTGTTTATCTGAGTAACCAAATTTTTGAAGAAAACGTATCACCTGTTTTCCATAAAAGTCTAACGTTCCATCCACTGTGAAACACCCTGTATAATATTTTAATAAAATGCACAATTTCATAAGTCATAATTTAATATTTAAAAAAATTATTCTACAGGAACATGATACGAATATTCATAACTATTAACAGCGATATGGCTAGAAATCGATTGCTTTTTTTAACATAGTTGCGCTCCGGTACAAATGTTTTGATTCAAATAATAAATAACAAATCTGACCGAAATATAGTATTCTTAACCTCACTTGTAATGAAGTGTCAAAAAACGAGGCGTAAAATTCACTTATAAAATAGGTTTCTTTGTGATCATTCTCAAGTTATAATGATTTAACCGTTATGATTGGTCAGGTTCATATCCTAACATGGGATTGGAAATTATATACGTCCAGTTAACTGGTATAGCCCATTTATTCAGTCAGTTGGTTATAAAGGGAACAGAGAATATCCATGTGGGAGGTAGAAAAAATGAAAATCGAACTATTATATTTATACACGTTTGTTTTCTTCAACATATTTCCAATAACGACCGTAAGTTAATATTTAACTCTTTACCACCTGCCTACCTAGTAATTAATAATATAAAGAAACAGGGCTAATAGACGTTTTAAAGAAATCCTTACGCACAAGAACTCCAATTTTATTACGTCAGAGCAGCTTAAATAAACCTCATAACAACCTTTTTTAATAAATATTTACAACATAATTAAAAAAATATTTGAGAAGGATCTGAAAACGCCATAAAAATACGATTAGGTAGTGCTATTATACCCCATTTCCTCCAGAACTAATAGCCCTAAATATAACAGTAACGACCTTCATATTACTTTCCTTTAAATATAAGGGACCGTTTTAGTCGTTTACTTAAGCTCTTTCCCACGTAAAGTCAACAAATATCTAGTAAACCCTATAAACGGTTAACGTTAACGCGTGTGTTAACTTATCCAGGCAGTCTATACACAAATATAGCTAGGAGGTTTGTGTATCCTTTTTTTTAATAATAATATTTCTAAAAGCTTTTATTTATCTTGCAATGTTAGTTTGTGTGTGTGGTCAAATATTGCAGGGTGAATTAGAATAACTTCGAAGTTAAAATTTGACATGGTAATTCATTTTCGATTACCATTCCTTTTATTATGATTAAAAATCCCGAACAAACCCAAACAAAAAATCTAAAAAACCTGAATTTCTTTCTCTTGTTCTAAGAAGTTGAAATTTCACATGTTGATTCAGTTTCCATATAATGTAATAAAAGAATGGGTTTCTTCGGAAAGGGCAGGGCGATTAGATGAAAGGGCGGGCGATAGGTAAGGGCGGGGCAATAGTAGGAAAGGGCATGGAAACTCGAGAAAAGGGCGGAGCGATTTTAGATGGGGGCGGACCAATTAAAGAAAAGGGCGGGACAATTAAAAGAAAAGGCGGGACAATTGAACACAAGGACGGTGCGATTAGAGGAAAAGGCGAAGCGATTGAAGGAAAAAGCAAGGCGATTGAAGGAAATGCGGGTTGACTGGAGGAAAAGAGCGGGACAATTGGAAGGGGCAGAACGATTAAAGGAGAAAGGCGGGGCGATTGGAAGAGAAGGTGAGGCTATTTTAATTTTACCTTTTTATACGTCATCGAGTGGTGTGATTGAACGAATACTGGCAAGTATACGTCGGCGACGGCTTCTTTGTAGTTCTCGTAAAATAATAATATTAATATAAAAATGTGTAATGCAATGTCAAGATTTTTTACGATTGTTTTTTGTTTTGAGTAGTAGAGAGGGCGGGGTACCAAAACCGAATAGTGCCTTTTTGGCATCGACATCCTGGAATCCCATGAGGCAAGGCTAGGCTTTGCTCGTCAAATAATTAAAATAAAATTGCGGCAAGTTTCGACTAAAGAAACAGTCGAGGGTCACGTGGTCTAGATGACGTAGGCATTTTTGGTCAACAACCACTGGTCATTGGTAAAGACTTCTTTAAAAAGACATTCCTGAAAAAACTTCTTCGGATACGATATTAGCTTTTTCAAGATGTCGATGGCACTATTTGGTCCTAGTACCCCGCCCTCTCTACTACTGGTTTACATACAGTAATAAATAAATTTGTCGATCGGCTTAGATTTTATAATATATACAAGCTTTTATTTAACTTGAAATAATAGTTTGTGTGTGTTAGGGTCAAATCTTGCAAGCTGAATTATAATCACTTGCTTCTATCCTACGTAATTCCGATCACAATTCATTTTTATAATAAAAAAACGAACCCACCCGAACAATAACGAATTAATTGAAATGAACATACTAAGAAAAATATCCAACGAAAACTAAAAAAGAAAAGAATAAACTAATATCTAAAAAATACAAAAAGCTTTTATTTAAATAAGCTAAAAAGAAAAAAATAAACTTTAAACTAAATCAAACCTATCCTTTTGTTATATTATACAATTTTATGATATAATTGCTTGTCGCGAGAATAAATGTTGACACAGGTCATTTTAAATTTAATTTATAAGAAATACAAAGATCAGATAATCAGAAACATTTAAGAATAAGGTGAACATAAAAGATTCAAAATAAAGACAACAAAGTCACGATCTCAGCAAATATAATCGGTATGGTTACGCATGTTTCACCCTTTCGGGCATCATCAGACCTAAAACAAGAGACCTAACTAACAGATACACGAATAATTAAAAACCACTAATTACCTAGAATTTAAAACTGAGAAAAAACAGTCATAACATATTAAAATTTAAAAATGTATATAACAAAAACAAAAATTTCAAATGTCAGAGAGCAGTCGGGTCAATTGGATCAATAAATTCAGTGAAACGAATGCGACGGGATCTAACTATGTTCAACTGCCTGAAAATATGAAAGAAGATGAGAGCTTACCGAATCTGTTCTGTGCATTAAAATTAGCGAAAGGTGACCGTCCCGATGTCAACATCGGGTTATAAACAAAACAAATCATAACCAATTCATTTACTAATATTGTTAAAAATCAAATTAGGTTCAAAATTAAACACGTCATTGACACAAGTAAGTATGGGGCTTTTTTTGGCCTTAGTAATATCCATTTTTTCCAACAGATCCAACTTCACACCCTTAGAACATTTGTATAAAACCTTGATATTTGTAGGGAAAGAAAACTGGTGTCCAGAAGTTAACAGGTGTTTAGCGAATGCAGACTTAGTCTCGGTTGTATCAGAATGTTTATACTTATTGAAAAGGCTGATATGTTCCTATACTCTAATGGATATCCTTCTCCCCGATTGAAAGAGTTTGAAACCGGTCTGTTGGTTGGTAGTAATATGCATTCTGATTTGTATTTTAATATCTAACAGTGGGTATTAGACCAATTACAACCTTATAGTGTAGTAAGTAAGTACAGATAACAAGACTGTATATTAAAAATAGATGTGATTCCAAATTAGTATTAGGAAATGATGAAATAAGTATATGACCTAATTAATTAGAGTTATTTACATAATATTATGCTTGGTATACATTTTAATTAAAGTATAGCACAATCAAGGGTGATTGCTGCAACGCTTAAGTATATTATTTATAGTTCGGAAAAATAGAATTAGCTTGAACATGAAACTAACAACGTGTATGATTTATTGAGGTCTCCCTTAATTGAGAATAGAAATTAGAACATTTCTTTTATTACAATAAGAAAAGGTACTTTCAGTTGGTTTTAAAAAAATATTATTCATGCATTTCTTACACGTTTGGTAATACCTAATAAAACATTCTATGTTTTACAATGGATGGATTCTTTGTACCGAATTTATTCCTGTTAAAAAAATTGCCCTGTACCTATACAGTATGTCCACGCATAGGGTTCAGAAGAGGAAAAAGACAAAGAAGTGAGAAATGCGAATGCAATTATTTGTAAAAGTTTTTACTTGTACCGGGTGGTCAACTAAGAATGACCGCCGGCCATATCTCAGAAACTAGTAATCGTACAGCATCCGGGTAAATTTTTTTATAATAAAAGTGTCTAAGAGAAAATGCTGAAAATTATTTTTAAGTTCCGCATTTTACCGCAAGAGGGCGTAATTGAAAAGTAAATTTTAAAATTGGACATATCTCCGAAAATTTCACATTAAGGTATATCTTTGATAACACCATTAAAAAGCTTGGACAATTATGCATCATTTTGGTCGTATGCTCATTGGCGTACCGACTTTAATAAGAGGGAGGAAAGCTGTTGAAAGTGTAATCAGTTCAATCGCTGTAACTTTTAAACAACTTATCCGATCTTAGCAAACTAAAGACTGTTTGGAAGAGAAATGTATGCACTTTCACCAATCGTATTTAGTTGTCCATAATAGTTCTCAAAAAAAAATGCTAGAGGGTGCAATTTGCAATAATAACACATTTTTTGATTTTACCCCGAAAAAATAAATCATACGGTATAATTATGATACCATATTCGAAAAGTAGATGAAATTTGCTAGAAAAAATATTAAAACCGCAGCTCGATATCTCCGTTCGTTTCAGCGTCATCGCCAAGAAAATAATTTTTAAAGCTAAGCGATTATATATTTTTTAGAAAAAAAGTGGTACGCCACTGATATTTTTCCATGTGGATATTATTTCTGATTAGCCTGGTCAATTTTGAATAAAAATGGTCTCTTGCGTTTTTCTCCTCAGGCACACCGTTCTTAATTAAAATAATTAAATAAAATTAGCTTCATGCATGCCTAATAAGTAAAGGTGGTCATTTCCACCAATTTTTATAAAACAAAATTTTGCATTATCAATGTTAATAATAATATTAGAGCTAATTTAATTTAATTATTTTAATTAAGAACGGTGTGCCTAAGGAGAAAAACGCAAGGGACCATTTTTATGCAGAATTGACCATGCTAATCAGAAATAATATCCACATGGAAAAATATCAGTGGGGTACCACTTTTTTTCTAAAAAATATATAATCGCTGACTGCATTACACTTTCAACAACGTCCCCCCTCCCCTTCTTATTAAAGTCGGTACGCCAATGAGCATAAAACCAAAATGATGCATAATTGTTCAAGCTTTTTAATGGTGTTATCAAAAATATACCTTAATGTGGAATTTTCGGAGACATGTAAAGTTTTAAAATTTACTTTTCAATTACGCCCTCTTGCGGCAAAATGCGGAACTTAAAAAAATAATTTCCAGCATTTTCTCTTGGACTCTTTTGTCATTAAAAAATTTACCCGGATGCTGTACGATTACTAGTTTCTGAGATATGGCCGGCGGTCATTCTTAGTTGACCACCCGGTACAATAAATTAGATTTATTTAAAGGTTAGAGACAATAGGCAGTATTTATAAAAAAGAAAGTTTGCTTTTACTTCCCCAAATCGAAACATTTACTTTACATTATATTTATTGTATAGTATTGGGGAGTGGCTATCAGACCCTGACTGACCCTATCTGATGAAGCCCATCGTGGAAGAAGCAGCGACAGTAACTTACATAATTAACAAACTGACTCGTGCGTGTCTACCTTTTTTTTGCCGAGGATTTGCTTGCAAAGAAAAGAATATAAATACGAAATAAAGCAAACAATTTTCCATCTACCTTCACACAATTATTTTTGTGAGCTCTTCCTTGCACTCTTACCTTTAGCTGTGAAGCAAATGTTTTTTTTTATAAATACGATCCATTTATGTTTCTTGAATGAATTTTGGATTTGTATTATCTCATCTCTCATCTCATATTGGTTTTAAATCGCCATATTTTAACTGGTAGGTAAGTATAGTAATAATTTTGAGAGAACTCGCGAGATCGTGGCCCAATCACGTGACATGAGTGATATGCTGATTAGATTTAGTGTTTTATATTGGTATTATTTGTCGTAAATACCAGGATTGGACTTACATTTTTAATATGTAAAGTTTATTTTTAAACGAATAATATTCCATTATTAGTAAATGTTATAATGCCAAACAAGATTATAATAAGATGAGGAAGAAAATCGCCAAATGTTAGCGAAAGTGGTGCAACATTAAAGAAAAAATGTATACGGGTGGGATAAGTGAAAGTAAAAAAATCGTAATATTGGAAATTTCATTTAAGAAAAATTTCAGAACGCTAAGATTTCTGTTAGAAAAACTTCATGATAAATTGATTGGATATGGTTTATGCTTAGTGTGTGAAGGAATCTTAATTTCATCTAGAAAAAGAGAACAAACTTGTTAGTAAGTTATTAGAATATGAAATCTATAAATATTAAATACTTTATGACAAAACATTTTGGTAATTATCTGTTATATACACAAGGTTGGTTGTCATTTGTTGTTTGGACTGTCACATGTAAAAATAATTTATTTTATTCGGCTTTGCATTTGGTTATATTTTTGATTTAAAATTAGGGGAATATAAAATATTGCCCCCTTTACTCGTTTTTCCTTTAAAATTGCATCATCAAAAATTAAATCTGAAATAAAAACTAAGCGTTTTCCACAATAACGGTAGTTAGATTCGTAATCTACGCCCTAAAATACATACAAACTAACAAACTCAAATTTAAAATATTTCGTAAACCTTCCCAAAGGGACAATGTTATTCCCGCTAACTCTAACCACCCTAGTCAACAAAAAATGGCAGCATTTAATTGCTTAATTAATCGAGCCCTTAGTATACCCATGTCTCCAGAAGATCACATAAGCGAAATTAATGTCAATAAACAAATTGCTGGGCAAGGGTCTGTCGACATATTAAGCACCGGTTCCCGCAGATCACCGAAGTTAAGCTGTGTCGAGCGCGGTTAGTACTTGGGCGGGTGACCGCTTGGGAACACGGCGTGCTCTTGCCTCAGGGAAGAGTGTAAAATGAATCGACACCTAGCCATCCTATTCACGCCGGACAGGCCGGATGAGATCGGATATCTCGTAGGATGAAGGTGCCGTTTCACACTCCCCAGTCGGTAGATCACATTTGTGGTCGATGACCGGTTCAAGATGGCCTACGTAGTCGGCGAACCGTAAAAAAAAAACAAATTGCTCTCACCAATCGCTATTCTCCTTCCATTGTCGAAAGAACTTATCAAAAAATTTAACAAAAAAGAGAAAAACACATTGCTTACAATACTAACATCCCTGATAATACCAGTAAATTCTTGGCACTAACCTATCTAGGTCCCTTTTCCAACATAATCTCAAGAACCATTTCTAACAATTTTCCGAACATCAAAGTCTCATTTAAATCAACAAATAAACTTAGCTCTTCCATTGTCAACACAAAACAAAAAATGAAACATCTACAAAGGAGCGGAGTATATAAACTATCTTGTTTAAATTGTCCAGCCACCTATATTGGAAAAACCACCAGGTCTTTACACACAAGAATCAAAGAACACATAAGTAGGCCAACAAAATCAGTTTTTGGACACCATCCTAAATATAATAAACACAATTTTTCTCCTACTTCAAGTAGTAAAATCATTCATCATTTCACAGGTCTTAATGTCAAACGTCTTGATCTTCTAGAGGAGTTAGAAATTTCTAGAGAGATCAAGAAAAATCCTGTCCTGTCTTAACACAAAATCATCTAACAGCAATTCACTTTTTAGACTTTTCAATTAATTTTTTCGTTAAGCCAATCAACCTTTACTGCATACTAAACCTTTACCATCATTTGCCCATTTAACTATAAGATTATTTTTCCATATACAAATTTTTTTAACCTTGTTGCCAAATCTATTACAAATAATTCCTTAAAATCTGAATACCCTCTTTATCAAATTTAACAACCTAAGTTGAAAAACTTATGATCTTATAATATAATGGTTGATTGTGTTGATTTTCGTTAATTTCTAATGGCCGATATCCAGCACTTGTCTGGAGTCCACAAGAACTTGCCTTTTAAACATGCATTTTGCTCAGGCCTAATCTTTTTTTAGCATATATACAATGTTGCCGGTTACCTCATTTTTAATTATTTTAAATAAAAAAATTTTAATTTGTAAGCATTTACTACTACTTAAATTAAATGACCTGGCCTTGTCAGATTTGTGATTTTAAGTCTGTTATTTTAATTTTCATGACCTTTGTTCGTATCTTTCTGTTTGTAAAATGTCATATTTATATTTTAATTATTTATTTATTCAAGTTCAGTTCACGACGTCAATGTGTTTATTATTTGAAATGTCATTTATCCGAGTTTAGGTTACTGTCTGAACATAAATTATGTACCACAAAAACCTTTTAAGCATTGCTTTCAAAACTCTTTTTGACTAGTAAGTACTCTCTTTTATTGTTATTTTACAACTTCTAAATTTATACTTACTTTTAGGGTTAAGCCCTGATGATGGCCTTAAGTAAATAGGGCCGAAAGCGCTTGGCGTCAGTAAATAAACAGTTACACTGAAATACAACGTTTTTCCTTTCTTCAGAACACAGTGTACAACCAACTCCACACATTTACTTTCTAAAATACATCGTTCCTGAAAAAATCATCAAACATGGTGTAGCTATAACAGATAATTAACAACATTTTAATTAAATGAAACGAATTTATACTTTGTTATTTCTTATTAAATTATAAAAAATCCCATTGCGGCCATTTTGTAGTATGAATTTAATACCAAAATTTTTATGGAACCGTTTTTCTTTAAATAAGTTTAGTGAGTATAAAATATCTTGTAAATCACCTTATAAAAACATAATAAAATTCAGCATTTTTTGATTTAAAAAATTTTAATTCAATAATTTCTCTTATTTGTTTAGTCGATATCGATTTTAAAAAATAAGTAATTACTAAAAAGAAAAGTTTAAAAGTAATAAAAAATTAAATAAAAAAAAAGGAAACTGTCCGAAGCGGGATTCGAAACCTTACCATCCCGCAAGGGTACACTTTCAAAAAATTGGTGCATATGCCTTACATAGGTCGTATCGCTAAGGGCCGTTTGCAAAAGTTAGGCTTAGACAAAGTTAAGTGACACCTAATATAAAGTAGCACTTACTGGTTTGCACAGTCGCAAAAAATGTTTTTAAGTGTCACTAAACATTAAATAAGATAAGCGGAGGATGACTTCGGCTTAAAGTCACACTTAAGAATAAAAGTCAAATTTTGAAGGTTACAGTTTGGTCTGTCGTTTTTTAAAAAACTAAAATGAATTTTTTGGATTAACTTTACAATGATGATAACTTGGATGACCTAATTTTAATAATATTGGGAATTCCACGACGTATCTATAAAATATTTAATTATTTCCACAGCTTCGATGAGTTAACTTTTTTTAAAAGCTTCCATGTTACGAAGCCAACAGCTTTGAACATTTTACATTTAATTTAATTTCGTACTATATATATCTTTATATGTAGAATTAAGAAAAAAAAATTAATTCTAAAAAAGTATCTACTTTTTTTTTATTTGCTTCATAATTTGATTAAGCAATAACCAATGAACAGACATGAAGTATAAATGGACACTTTTTCCCAAAAACATTTTTAAACAAAATTATTTTTTATTGACATTATCAAAAAACTTGTTCTTTTTTTATTTCTAATTCAGTTTTTTCAATTTCTAATAATAATTGCCGTTTCTGTAATTCATGCAATTCTTTATTTCTTTCTTCTAGTGTTCGTTATTCTAAGTATTCCTTAGCCAGTTTACCAGAATGCTGCTGCTGACTTGCAAGCCTTCTTCTTCTAGTCCAGCAACGTGTTAATGCAGTATCTTTCGGCTGTCCTAATTAAGCAGTATTTATTTTTTTGTGTTCCTACAAGAAAACAACACATAAATCAAAGTTAATTTTGTGAAAAAATATAGGGATTATTTCTGGGCAACTTACATTTTTATGGACTATTGCAGGGATAGGTCCTTCATCTTCTGCTTCCAGTATTACATAATCTTAATTTTCATTGTTACATTCTGTAGGAACAGTCCGAGCAGTAGCAGAGTTTTCCGGTATTTGTTTAGGTTTGTTCACACTCTGTGAATCTCCATCATACAGGTTATCAAGGCCATAAACAGTTTTATGATTAATAATACCTAATACAAGTTCTTTGCATTCATCATCACGACTACTTTTAGGTATACCTCCACCAGTACAGTATATTTCTTTCTTTTCTTCGGCCTTCACCTGTTTTCTCACTTTGTTTTTATATTTTCGGAGAGATTCCTTTGTTCTTTCTATGTTCTCTGCAGAACGAGAGTTAAAAATACCCTGGCGATGGAATCCCATGTTTCGTATTTATTTTTCCAAGTTATAGAATTTTTTTTATTTTCAACTACTTATATCTTTAAATTCGCATATAGATTCTAAGAGTAGGCTTTTTTCCCGGTTTAAATAATTTGGGGCCCTTTTTATCTGGGATCTCGGTCATTATTTAAAGAAAATTTTATATTACGAGCGGCGTACTTGACATAACATCAAATTTTAAATAAAAGTAAATGTCAAAAAATGACAATTATCTATAAAAAAAATAAAATTCCTAGCCAGAGGTGACGTTGCCATTCATTTACTCGACTTAGCTAAGTTTTTGTTAAGCCGAACATTAGCAAGCAACTTAACGGTGGGGGTAACCCTAAAATTAAGTGCCACTTTGTTAGGAGACAGAAATAAGTGCAACATGAGCAAACGGCCCTGAATGTGACAACTACTTGTCAAAATAAATTAAAACTATTTATAATTATCTTATTCTCTTTAGCAATGACATTAGCGAAGTTCTAGATGAACAATACTTATAATTCATAATTATTAGTTATAGTCTACAGCAAAACATTTTGGGACAAATTAATTTTACTTACCGCCAATTTAATAATAACTCAATTATTAAATAAAACGTTTAATAATAATAATAATAATAATAATAATAATAATCTATATTTCAAATTATGTTATAATATACATTTCTTGTACAAAGCACACAAAACATACAAAAACACAAAAGGAAATGGCGTCATAAAAGGAAGAAAACAAATGTTCTTATTCTCTATAAATTATCCTAAATAATCCTGTATTGAGTACGGTTCTAGATTAATTAACATTTCTTTGACTTTAACTTTAAATACTTTAAGACTACTTATGTTTAGTTTATTGTCCAAAATTACAAAGACTCATGCACACTCGTTTAAAAGTACTTAAACTAAAACATCACAAACTGATGACGGCCTGAATACGTCTCCGTCAAAATCTGGGGAAATTTTGAAGGTCCTGATCAGCTAGCCGATAACATGTATGTGGATGTCAATTGTCAAAAAACGAGATCTCTGGTTATTTTATCTATATCTCCAGTCGTCTTTAGATGAATAGTTTATAATAAATAAATTCTTGTATAAAGTAAATCTTATTTATTTACCTATAAGGAATAAATAAATGAAAGCATTTTTCCATCGCTATTTGGTCCATTCATCTTCTTTTAAACGCCTCGCCGTCCGCGGACATACTGTATTTTTCTGAAAATAATTTTGGAGCAGGGTTAAAAGTGAAAATTTCCTGCTGCCTAGAATCTACAATTTTCTATTTGTCTACCCGGTATTTTTCTCGCTGTTTGCCGTAGAACACTTTGCTTAAGGTTAAGCCTTGATGTAATATGTTTGTAGTTTATATAAAAGCTTTTATCTTGTACGCAAACTTTTAAAATCGCTTTTAAATTTGTTAAAATCTTTTGTGGATTTTATTCTTTATTAAAGCAGTGGCAGGTTTAACTTGAGCTAGAAATACCCAACAAACAGGTATTAAAATAAAATAAACAATAAAATAGTGGAATTTAGTATACGTTAAAATATATAGAAATAAGCTTAGCGACAAGCGGACGGATTAGTGCGTCTATTTTTCGCATTAAAGTATATAGGTAATTGGTTTCCTGGGACACAGGTAGACATTGACAGGCTCTTTCGTCCTTGTTGGGACTCATCAAAAAGCCATAAATGTAAGCAATTCCCACTACAGCGAAAATATGTTTTCAAGATATTTTTGCGAATAAAAATATGATGAAAAAATAGTATCGCCCCCTGTTGGAATCAACTCAATGCAAAAAATACCTATCTAACGTGAAAACATAGAACTAAATCAAGCAAGCGTGATAAAATAGACATCATTCCGATCATAATATCGGTGGAGGGAGGTATGGCGCAAAATTTCAAGACCAACTTTGAAAAACTTGGCCTTTCAGGTTATTTATAACAAATTCAGAAAAGCGTCATTCTTTAAACGTACCATATAGTACGGAAGTTTCTAAACAGTAAAGGTTAAGATGAATTTCCTCTCTGTGCTGTAAATAACACCAGCAATACCAGCAAATACCAGTGAAACATAACATTTAATAGTAATTTAACCAACAAGTACATTAATAATGGCGATTAATGATCGAAATATTTTAACGCGTAAGCGTAGCGAACGCGTTAATGTTCGAGATCATTAATCGCATTTTAATGTAAGAGTTGGTTACAATGTTTTTTCGTCGACCGTATTTTTTACTAAAGTGAAGAAAAACAGTTAACATCTTTTATTTTACAATCCAGATTTCACAATTCTACCAATACTAATGACAGCGGACGACGTTTTGGATTGACGTTTTATTATTTTGTTGATTTGTTTGCATGGCTGCCTTTAATTTTAATTACCAAAATCGTGCATTTACAGAAAATCATGCATTAATAGGGGTCATTAATGAATGATTTTGGGAACGTTATTATCGGATGTAAATACACGGTCGACGGAAAAACATAATAATATTATTATTATATTATATATTTATATTATTATTATTATTATTATATATATATATGACTTTTACACAAACATCGTTTTATGAAATATGCCGTAGAAAATATGGCTGAAAAACATAGTGTAATTGTGCTGAGCATACCGCCATATCATTGCAAACTAAATCCTATAGAACTTATATGGGCGCAAGTGAAAGGATTCCTAGCAAGACACGACATGACATTCAAAATAAAAGACGTTAAGCTACTGTTTGATCAAGCCATAAAGAAAGTGACACCAGAGAACTGTCGAAGCAGTCCATCATGTCATTAAAGAAGAGGAGAATTTGGGGTATCTTCACCACCTGATCGATCCGACCGTCGACGTGTTAATTATAACGTCAAGAGAAGATGACACTTCCTCAGATGACGAAGAATATTATGATTTTTTATAATTTAATTTCTGAATAATGTATTTTTTTATAATGTTTAATAAAAAATAAGTGTACCTAATACTATGTATATAATGCACGCCTTTGTCACACCATTTTCAGTGTTTGTGAATGGATAACAATAGGCAAAACCCATAAATTGACCCAAACCCGGGCGGTAGTTCCTGCACTTAATGCACTTAATGCACTTAATGACAATCAATAATTTTGCAATGAAATCAATGCCAAATTAGCCACTCTGTAGTCCCTTTGCATACCTAATGAGCTTTTATTACTCTACACCTTTCTGAAACAGACTATAGTTGGACTAACTGTCGTTCTATTATTTATTTCTTAACAATTCCTCATTTTTCCCATTTCAGTTTTAATATAGCCTCGAGAGCCATATTAAAAAGCACAAATTATCATATATATTTCTGAAACAGCCATAGAAAACCATCCTTACGTTATGTAGATTAAAACGTATTTATTTATTTACGTATTCATTTATGCAGTAAAAATTCAACCTTGAGGGGTCAAAATGGACGGTATAAAATAAAATAAAAGCGGAAAGATGCGATAACGGAATGGCCTTATTATCCCCAAGAGAATTACTATATCATATTTAAGGGAGCCTTAATTCGGCATAATACGCTTACTAAGCTAAAAATAAGCCGTTTTATGAATTTTTCACCGAAACTGTATCTGGTTAACGCCCGGCCAAAATGAATTCCGCACTTGGTTTCGCCTTACTCTAGCAATTCCTTAAATTATTTTAAGGGTATATACGTAAACAAAAATTATACCGAGAAAATTAAGACTTTGTCGAGAACAGGAGCGTATTACGAAAGGAGAAAAAGTCGACCTCTTAAAGAATTGAAAAATTAAATTTTTTTAAAAATTTATTAAAATTTTACACTTTTTGACAATGTCGTTTTTTTTCTAAGTAATTTAAATTATATTGGAATAGTGTAATTGTGGGATCAAAAGTTGAAAATGTATACTTCTGAAATAAACAAATATAGTATATATTACATAACAAGTGATGAAAGTGATACTTTTCAAACAAGGAGATATTTAACACGAGGGGTTTGCCGAGTTCGGAGATTTAGAATAATCACTTTCACACAAGTAATGTACTATTTTTCCTACGGCCACAAAGAATCATAAAAAAAGCCTTTGATTTGTGAAAAAAATATTTCAACACTGGTGTTAAAATAGTATATTACATAACAAGTAATGAAAGTGATACTTTTCAAACGAGCAGATATTTAGCACGACGCGTCAGCCGAGTGCGGAAATTCTCCGAGTTTTAGAATAATCACTTTCACACGAGTAATGTACACTATTTTTCCTACGACCACAAAGAATTATTAAAAAAGCCTTTTATTTGTAAAAAAAAAAATATTTCAACTCTAGAGTTGAAAAAAAATATTTCAACTCTAGAGTTGAAATTAGCATACCTAGAATTATGTTCCACTTAATATCTGGTTTCATATAGTTTGTCAATAGGCTTTTCTTTTATTTGTAGTTTAATATTTTCATTTTTTCATATTTTATATATCATAGGAAGACCTAATCCTGGATTGACTTCTAGATTAACCAGAATGAAAAATTTTAAATTTCAAGGAAATATACATTAAACCAAAATTTAAAAAATCCACCCAACAAGGAAGATTTCAATTCAAAATAATTCTATAAATTATTTAATGTTTTTATAAAAAAAAGTCAAATACTCCTGATGGGATTTAAACCTGTGACCTCCTGTTCTGTAGACAAGAGCTTTAGTGTCTAAGCTATGGCGTTAATGGCTACCAGTTAACATTTGTTGTTTAAATATATGACATTTTCTTCAGCGCGACTTGTTTTTTCTTTAATTAACATTTTTTTATAATTTCACATGGCGTATTTTCACACTGTAATTCTAAATCACTCGACAAATACATGAAAAATAAGTTTACAATTACTGATTTTTAAAATTTGTTCTTTTTAATAAATAGAGGTGGTCTGTCAAATTGACATCATATGTTTAAATTAAATAGTGTGCCTTGTATTACCACTCTTGAGTTGAAATATTTTCTTTCAACACGCGTGTGATATTCGGCGCTTTCGAGCCAAGTTAACCGTGCTTTTTTTCTCATTTTCATAGGTGGTCGTAGGAAAAAAAAATATCAACACTAGTGTTGAAATTAGCATACTTAGATTTATGTTCCACTTAATATCTGGTTTCATAGTTTGTTAATACGCTATTCCTTTATTTGTAGTTTAACTTTTTCATACATTGTAACGAAGTTACATTATTTTTACAGGGTTTTATACGTATCCGTTCTTAACTTTCTTATTTTTCGTCGCACAAAGTTCATTCTTGTTCGTAAATTATTCATATTAATTGTATTGATTAATTTTCTAAATTTTTCCGTCGCGAAATACCGGGAAATAGTTTTTCTTAGTTTTCCTTCATTCCCCACTGTTCGTAGTACGGGTCGGCGCGGAACCGCCGTCGCCATCGGTACTTCTCGATGTCGCGCGCCGAGTAGAAGGGGACCATCCCGGCTGAGAGCCTTCCTTAGCGAGATCGTGCCGTCTTATAATCAGAGTACCGCACTCTCAACTCGCGTCCGGTTGACTACTCCGACTAGCTCCCGACCATCACCGAGACCGACCGACGATTAACAAACGGTAAGAAACATCATGTAGACTGTTAAAATTGTACAAGCGCCGTCATTACACTTTCTGGTTCACCGACACATACATACAATACACTGTTCTCTCTCTGACACATATACCGGGATATAGTAAGTTACATTCTTTATGATTCTAATACATGAGACCAGGTTGCTTGGAAAACCATCGATCAGGTAGCTTTGTCTCGTTCTATTTCTGCACCGACTTTGTTTAAATATTATCCTATATGTATACGATACCGGACTGCTTGGAAAACCATCGATCAGGTAGTTCTGTTTCGTTCTAACCTATACGACATATACATATTACACTGACACCGTTATACCTTTCTCTCTTCAACACACACAATGACCGGTATAATAATTATCCCATATACGATTCCGGGCTGCTTGGAAAACCATCGATCAGGTAGCTCTGTCTCGTTCTATCCGACACATACATATTACACTGACACCGTTATACCTTTCTCTCTTTAACACACATAAAGACCGGTAAATAATTATCCCATATACGATTCCGGGCTGCTTGGAAAACCATCGATCAGGTAGCTCTGTCTCGTTCTATCCGACACATACATATTACACTGACACCGTTATACCTTTCTCTCTTCAACACATACAATGACCGGTATAATAATTATCCCATATACGATACCGGGCTGCTTGGAAAACCATCGATCAGGTAGTTCTGTCTCGTTCTAAATAATATACACCGTTCTATCTTTCTCTTTTCAAACGACCGATATATTAATTATTCTATATATATACGATACCGGGCTGCTTGGAAAACCATCGATCAGGTAGCTCTGTCTCGTTTCATTTGTTTGATACACCGGGCTAAATCCAATAATGTATTATCTCCGTTCTCTCTCACACACACACGCATACCGACATACCTATCTCTGTCCCACACATACAACACTCACATTTACAATTTTCCTGCAAACACTGTTGAACCGCCAGAACGTGTAGTTCCGCGAAAGTCATATACAAATACAAGTACCGCAAAGCCGGCCTACTATTTTAACCGCTACTAAAATACTAGTCGTTTCTATTCTCTTCTGGAACTTTTTACCGATACCACTCAACGTATTTCCGGCCGCATCTATTTTTGTAAGCAATTTAACCACGGGTTTCTTTTCCGATAGCTCAAGTAGGTCGCGTTCCGTTACTGATATCTGCAAGTCCGTTACTGTTCCGACCTTTACACTGATACCTGCCGATCATGTTTCCGTTTGCGCCTACGTACCGCTGCCGTAAAGCCAACCGCCGAACCGCTTGCAAATATAGAATCGCGAAATCATCTAATCACGCCGAAGCCGGAGTCATTTATTTCAGCCGCGAATAATTAATAAATAAAAGATACCTTGTCGCGTACCGCTGAACGTATACAATCCTCCTCTCTCTTTGACTGGTAAATTCATTTCATTTTAGAACCGCTAATAAATGGGGCATATTTTAATGTACAGTACTTTGAATATAAAATGTTTTAAAACCGATTGTTTTATTATTCCTTCGCACCATGCATATGCAGTTGAACGCCTGGATTATTTTCTCCACTGTCTAAAAGCTACTCGAAGGTAACTGTGGGCCTCTTACCACATTAATCCAAGAGGTGGCGCCCGAGACTCCGTTGGAAAAGTACTTTTCGTCCTATAGTCGCATGCAGCAAATCACGCATAAGCGACGTGAGCAATAGATTAGCTAGATAGATAGATAGGAATTAATACGGATCTCACCAAAAACGCCTTCTTTACAAAATTTGGCGCCCGAGCAGGGACATACTGCGCATGCGCTGAATAAATTTTCTGTAAAATACCGTCTTACCGAGTTTAAAAATTAAACCGAAGGTAGGGAATCCATTTTTCGACATCTATATATTGTATTTTTAGGTTTAGGGTATTTCCGTATTATACCGCGGGCTTGGTAAAGAGTCGCGGTCCGGTTAGGGTATTACCGTGGTTCAGAGAGGAACCCAGGTGGTAAGAATCCCTGTTTAGTTTTAGGTTTAGGTTAGGTCGTGTCGAAATATGATCCGTTGACGTACATTTTGCCGAATACCGTTTAGCGCATGTGTCAAGCATAGTTTTTTTTAATCCGTAAAATTTAGCTCACTAAGTTGTTGCCATTCGAAAAATCGCGCACCGCTGAAAGAAAAGAGAGGGGAGTGTGCGTTCTTTTAATTGCGCAAATCCGTATCTGACCGATAGTTAGTCGTCGAGAAATATCGAAAGAGTTCCCATCGAACCACCGACCGAGACGGATCGTTCTCTAGAGACCGCAGAGATCCTAAAAGCCAACTGCAATGAATACTGATGAGCCGAACAACGCCGCCGCCACGACGCCGCTGCACTCCGAAGATGACACCACGAAAACAACACAGACCGATCCGAGTGATACACAAGTAAGCTGGGTATATCAATTAAAAAAGGATAGTCTGATTGTCGAATTAACTAAATTTGGTCTTGAGACTACTGGAAGCACCGACATCCTCAAGAAGCGTCTAATAAATTTTATACGCAGTGGCCGCGCGACGCCATCACTAAAAACAACACCGTTTAGCTTCCCACCTGGTAACGTTTCCACTACCGCTACCCAACCGACCTGCGCAGCCGCCACATCACCGAAGCCTTCCTTGACCACAACCCAACCTGCTGCAGTAAACACAGTAACACCGGCAGTCACGATAACGACACCGTCCGCATCACAGGCCGCGATGACCACGAACATTGTGCTCAATACATCCGGAACCGTACGGTCTTTAAAAGTATATAAATGGAACACACATTTCAATGGCCGAGATGACCCAGTGACCTTTATCGAACGCCTTGAAGAAATTTGCGCCGCTCAAGCTATCTCAATGGACGCACTGCTACCGCACATGCCGGAACTTCTACAAGGAGAAGCTGCGTTATGGTACCGCAATAACAATAGGAAGTGGAAAACATGGGTTGAATTTGAAGTGGACTTTAGAAGCTTTTACTTTCCGTTAAACCATGCCGATGACTTGGAAGTGGAAATAAGTCACCGCCGACAGAGAATAACCGAATCGCCCAGCCGATATATCACCGATCTGCAGACGCTTATTCGCAGACACGGAAACATAAATCCGGATCAAGAATTAAAATGGCTATACCGTAATCTACTGCCGCAATACCGACAACAAATACGAAGGTCGGATTTCACAGATATTGTGTCATTTTCCCGAGTAGTACGGGAAACCGAGTTATTATTGGAGCAACTAAGCCGCACCAATTATAGGCCACGACCCGAACCAACCAGCAGTATGCCTACAAATCGGCCAAGAAACGCCCCACCACCAGAAAGACGCTCGTCGAACCAACGTTTGCCAATGTGCTGGAGATGTGGAGAAAGCGGACATTTTCGTACCGAATGCAGAAATCCGCCCCGCTTATTTTGTTCAAGATGTGGTAGGGATAACATCATGTCTCGCAACTGTTCGTGCCCCACAATCCGACAGGAAAACTAAACCGGCGCTGTACCGCTTCGAGGTCAGTTCAGTACCGAAACCATTTAACCTCGACTCCATTACACCGTTCGATAAACAATAATACCGATAACCGTCCGCATGTCATCGTATACATTTGCAATACACCGTTTTCAGCCTTAATAGACACCGGCGCTGCAAGTTCATATATAGGGGATCTAGCCGTCGAAAACTGCCGAAGACACCGTTGCGAAAAAGTAATATCACCTGTTAAAAGTGCCCAAGTAGCCAACGGCGGAGTGATACGTATATCAGAAGCTTACCGCTTATCATTGAAATTTGGAAACACAGCTTTGATCGCCGACATCAGTTACTTTCCGCATCTGACGTCCGATGTTGTATTAGGAATGGACATATTGGGGCGTCACCAGTTTCAGCTAGATTTAAGCTCTGGCCAAGTATACCTTAATGACGAAGCCCTTTCTTTCTCCGATATGTGTAGTCCCATAGGCTTAAATCAAAACGCTCCTAGTCTAGTTCTAACGCAGGAAGAAGAACGCCAACTACAACGATTTCTAGACCGAGAGCTTCCGAAATTCAACGATATACACGGCACTACTCCGCTCATGCAGCATACAATACATTTGTTAAATGCTGAACCGATTAAGCAACGATATAGGCCGCAGAACCCTAAGATGCAGGAAATAATCAATACAGAAGTCCGAGAGATGTTGGAAAACGACATAATTGAACCTGCCGATAGCCCATGGAGTTCTCCCGTCGTAATAGTCCGCAAGAAGGATGGTAAATACCGATTCTGTATCGATTTTCAAAAGATTAACACCATTTCCCGTAAAGACGCCTACCCTCTGCCCTACATCAACGCAATATTGGATAAGCTGAGACGAGCCCGGTATATTTCTAGCATCGACTTAAAACAAGGCTACTGGCAGATACCGCTATCTGAAGAAAGTAAACCGATTACTGCTTTTACTGTACCAGGCATGGGTCTATTTCAATTTAAAGTAATGCCTTTTGGATTGCATTCAGCACCCGCCACGTTCCAGAGATTAATGGACCGCATTATTGGGCCGGAGCTTGACCAGTTCTGTTTTGCGTACCTAGACGACATAATTATTTTAGGAGAAACCTTCGAGGAACACCTTAATAATCTACAAGAAGTATTTCGCCGTCTCCATACCGCCAATCTGAAATTAAACCCCGAAAAGTGTCAATTTGGCCGTCGATCGCTCCGATATTTAGGTCACCTGGTTACCTCTGAAGGCATTAGTACCGATCCTGAGAAAGTCTGCGCCATTCTTCAATTAGCTGCACCGACTAGCATACGTTCCTTACGACGATTCCTGGGTATTGCATCGTGGTACCGACGCTTCGTACCTAATTTCTCACAGATAGCCGCACCGCTCAATCAACTCTTAAAAAAGGGAATTCGTTGGAAATGGACTGAAGAACAACAAACCGCATTCGACCAGCTAAAAACTAGCTTAACCAATTCACCTGTCTTGACGTGCCCGGATTTTTCGAGACCATTCACATTGCAAACAGATGCATCCGACAATGGGCTTGGTGTTGCACTAATTCAGCATGGATCCGACGGCGACCACGTGATTGCATATGCAAGTCGAAGCTTAAGTCCGAACGAAAAGAAGTTCTCAGTCACTGAGAAAGAATGCTTGGCAATTGTATGGGGAGTAGAAAAGATGCGACCATACCTAGAAGGCTATCACTTTACAGTCGTGACCGATCATCAATCCCTCCGCTGGTTACACTCGATTAAAAGTCCGTCCGGCAGATTAGCTCGGTGGAGCATGTACCTTCAACAGTTTGACTTTGAAATAAAATACCGAAAGGGGGTTCTAAACAAAGTAGCCGATGCACTATCCCGTGCCCCTATCGCTACCAATGACGAGGAAGAGGAAGCCAACCCGATATTTTCCTTAGAAGAGTTTACGCCCTGTTCTTGGTACACCGCCAAGAAAACTGCTGTTGAGAATAACCCCACTGCTTTCCCGGACTATAGCATAAAAGATGGCCGCCTATACCGTCACTTCTGGGATATGTCCGACCCTACCGATGATGACATGACCGATCCATGGAAAGTTTGCGTTCCTAAGGCCGCTCGAAAAGCAGTACTGGAAGAAAACCACGACCGAACAACCGCCGGACACCTCGGTATTGCAAAAACTACCGCACGAATAGCCCGTCGTTATTACTGGCCAGGTATGTTTAGAGATATTGCCGTTTATGTGAGACGCTGTGCATCTTGCCAAAGGTATAAAACTTCTCAACAACAAACTGCTGGTAAAATGCGACCATCAAGGAATGACCAACCATGGGAAACCGTCAGTACCGACTTAGTAGGACCATTACCCCGATCGGCGAAAGGAAATAACTACCTAGTTATGTTTCAAGACCGCTTTACTAAATGGGTGCAGTGTCGTGCTATTCGAAAAGCTACCGCTAAGGCGGTAAGCCAGGCGCTCTATGAAGAGGTTATCACCCGATTCGGATGCCCACACACTGTTATTTCCGACAATGGAACCCAATACACCGGACAAACCTTCAGGGACCTACTAAATGAAATGGGAATTACGCACCGCCTTACACCTCCGTATACACCGCAAGCCAACCCAGTAGAACGCACCAATAAAACTATGAAGACCATGGTAGCCCAATTCTGCGAATCAGACCACAGAAAATGGGATGTGCATCTACCCGAGTTAGTGTTTGCACTCAATAGTTCCCGACATGATTCTACAGGGTTTTCTCCAGCTTTTCTTAATTTTGGCCGTGAACTGGACCCTCCTAAACCGTTATACCGCAACCTTCCGGACACTGAACCACAGCCAGACGACGTCGGCCCCTCCGCAGAAGAAAATACCGCTCAATTGGAGAACCTGACGGACAGGCTAAAAAGGCTGAAAGATGTATATGCGCTCGTCCGCATCAATCTCGGAAAAGCCTTCACTGTTCAAAGCCACCACTATAACCTTCGTCGCCGTGAATGGAGATGTCACATTGGTGATAAAGTCATGCGACGAGAAAACCCACTATCTTCTGCTATTAAAGGATTCGCCGCCAAGCTTGCACCGAAATATTCTGGGCCTTATACTGTAATTAAAGTGGTATCACCGGTTGTATATGACCTTAAGGATCAGTCTGGGAAAAAGTACCGGAATATACATATTAAAGACTTGAAGCCCGCACACGATGATCTAAAGTAATTTCCGCCCAAACCGACACCCCTAACTTAGTGAAGCCCTATGTGATGTTCCAGTCCCAGGAAGCAGAGACGGTGAGGCATCGTGTTTTGCACGGTTTTCCACCGCTACGTGTACGAGAACTTGTTGCAGTACCCGGACCACTGGACCAGTCCAAAGAAGAAATGATATATTATTTTGATTTTATTTAGATCCGCGATAGTTTTCTGAATTGTAACTTTAATTATTAGGGACCTTCCGCAATAGGGCTAGATTAAGAAAATATTTTCCTTTTGTAAATAAAAATATTTTTTTCAAAGAAGGGGGGGTGTGTAACGAAGTTACATTATTTTTACAGGGTTTTATACGTATCCGTTCTTAACTTTCTTATTTTTCGTCGCACAAAGTTCATTCTTGTTCGTAAATTATTCATATTAATTGTATTGATTAATTTTCTAAATTTTTCCGTCGCGAAATACCGGGAAATAGTTTTTCTTAGTTTTCCTTCATTCCCCACTGTTCGTAGTACGGGTCGGCGCGGAACCGCCGTCGCCATCGGTACTTCTCGATGTCGCGCGCCGAGTAGAAGGGGACCATCCCGGCTGAGAGCCTTCCTTAGCGAGATCGTGCCGTCTTATAATCAGAGTACCGCACTCTCAACTCGCGTCCGGTTGACTACTCCGACTAGCTCCCGACCATCACCGAGACCGACCGACGATTAACAAACGGTAAGAAACATCATGTAGACTGTTAAAATTGTACAAGCGCCGTCATTACACTTTCTGGTTCACCGACACATACATACAATACACTGTTCTCTCTCTGACACATATACCGGGATATAGTAAGTTACATTCTTTATGATTCTAATACATGAGACCAGGTTGCTTGGAAAACCATCGATCAGGTAGCTTTGTCTCGTTCTATTTCTGCACCGACTTTGTTTAAATATTATCCTATATGTATACGATACCGGACTGCTTGGAAAACCATCGATCAGGTAGTTCTGTTTCGTTCTAACCTATACGACATATACATATTACACTGACACCGTTATACCTTTCTCTCTTCAACACACACAATGACCGGTATAATAATTATCCCATATACGATTCCGGGCTGCTTGGAAAACCATCGATCAGGTAGCTCTGTCTCGTTCTATCCGACACATACATATTACACTGACACCGTTATACCTTTCTCTCTTTAACACACATAAAGACCGGTAAATAATTATCCCATATACGATTCCGGGCTGCTTGGAAAACCATCGATCAGGTAGCTCTGTCTCGTTCTATCCGACACATACATATTACACTGACACCGTTATACCTTTCTCTCTTCAACACATACAATGACCGGTATAATAATTATCCCATATACGATACCGGGCTGCTTGGAAAACCATCGATCAGGTAGTTCTGTCTCGTTCTAAATAATATACACCGTTCTATCTTTCTCTTTTCAAACGACCGATATATTAATTATTCTATATATATACGATACCGGGCTGCTTGGAAAACCATCGATCAGGTAGCTCTGTCTCGTTTCATTTGTTTGATACACCGGGCTAAATCCAATAATGTATTATCTCCGTTCTCTCTCACACACACACGCATACCGACATACCTATCTCTGTCCCACACATACAACACTCACATTTACAATTTTCCTGCAAACACTGTTGAACCGCCAGAACGTGTAGTTCCGCGAAAGTCATATACAAATACAAGTACCGCAAAGCCGGCCTACTATTTTAACCGCTACTAAACTACTAGTCGTTTCTATTCTCTTCTGGAACTTTTTACCGATACCACTCAACGTATTTCCGGCCGCATCTATTTTTGTAAGCAATTTAACCACGGGTTTCTTTTCCGATAGCTCAAGTAGGTCGCGTTCCGTTACTGATATCTGCAAGTCCGTTACTGTTCCGACCTTTACACTGATACCTGCCGATCATGTTTCCGTTTGCGCCTACGTACCGCTGCCGTAAAGCCAACCGCCGAACCGCTTGCAAATATAGAATCGCGAAATCATCTAATCACGCCGAAGCCGGAGTCATTTATTTCAGCCGCGAATAATTAATAAATAAAAGATACCTTGTCGCGTACCGCTGAACGTATACAATCCTCCTCTCTCTTTGACTGGTAAATTCATTTCATTTTAGAACCGCTAATAAATGGGGCATATTTTAATGTACAGTACTTTGAATATAAAATGTTTTAAAACCGATTGTTTTATTATTCCTTCGCACCATGCATATGCAGTTGAACGCCTGGATTATTTTCTCCACTGTCTAAAAGCTACTCGAAGGTAACTGTGGGCCTCTTACCACATTAATCCAAGAGGTGGCGCCCGAGACTCCGTTGGAAAAGTACTTTTCGTCCTATAGTCGCATGCAGCAAATCACGCATAAGCGACGTGAGCAATAGATTAGCTAGATAGATAGATAGGAATTAATACGGATCTCACCAAAAACGCCTTCTTTACAACATTATATATCATAGGAAGAACTTATCAATTTTGGATTGACTTCTAGATTAACCAGAATGAAAATTTTTAAATTTAATTAATGAAAGATGCATTGAACATAGATTTAAAAATGCACCCAACAAGGAAGATTTCAATTCAAAATAATTCTATAAATTGTTTAATGTTTTTATAAAAAAAAAGTCAAATACTCCTGGTGGGATTTGAAGCTGTGACCTTGTAATCTGTAGGCTAGAGCTCTATTCTCTACGCTATCCATCAGTAGATTAAGATATAAAGGAATAGTCATACTACATCCACAAAGTGTCAATATCAGGCTGCAGCTTCGAATCCAATAAGGATTTGTTGTTTAATACATGACACTCTCTTCGACGCGATTTGTTTTTTCTGGTAATAGATTGTCCAAATAGTATTCACATTTTTTTTATAATATCAGAGGGCGTATTTTCACACTTTAATTCTGAATCACTCGACAAATACATGATAAATAAGTTAAATAATTTACAATTACTGATTTCTAAAATTTGTTCTTTTTAATAAATAGGTACGGGTGGTCTGTCAAATGGGCACCATATATTTAAATTAAGGAGTGGGCCTTGTATTTCAACACTAGTGTTGATATATTTTTTTTTCAATACGCGTATGATATACGGCGCTTTCTAGCCAAAATAACTGTGCTTTTTTTCTCATTTTCATAGGTAGTCGTAGGAAAAATAAATTAACTGCAATTTCACCATTTGTTTATTGATATAGGTCATTATTTTCTATGTGCGAAATAAACACAACTTTTATGTTGGGTTGCACAAAGATGTTTAACTAAACAGCAACATTGACTGTGACATAAATGACAATGGCAGGTATTACTTACTTCTTACAATCGAACTTGCCTGATAAATAAATTAAAATTTTAGGCAACATTATGCCACTACTTGTCTTCGTCTGGTTGGTTGGTTGGTTGGTTTGAGGCGGGGGTTGGGCGTTCGGCCCAAGCTTCTTGCACTGCAGCCTAGTGGCTTATTGTGCTCCCCTATCTTGCTAGAAAAGATTTGTTTCTTTTATAAGGTCCAGCAAATTCCTACCAAGTTTGTCATGTGGGAGGTTATCCCCACATTGAATGTCTCCGAAGATTCTGAGTCTTCCTCGGGTCAGTGCTTCGCAGTTATATATGATGTGTGAGGCGGTTTCGTCCTCATTGCCGCAAAGTCTGCATTCAATGGGACCATTGTAAATTCCTACTCGGTGTAGGTGTTTTCTTAAGCAGTGGCCTGTTAGTAGGCCGACCACTTGTTTTAGCTGGGTGCGCGTTAAAGGCATCATTCCAGTTGATAACTTTTTGGAGGGTTTTCCAATTGTGGCCCTCGCTTGGGTATGACCAGGTATCCTGTTCCATCGGGACAGGTGTTGTTGTTGTGCCCACCTGTCTGATGCTGTTCTGGTTGCCTGTTTTGATATGCCAAGGGCGGGTTTAGGGCCCCTGAGTTTTTGAGATGATCCGGCTCTTGCCAGTTCATCGGCCTTTTCGTTGCCTGCTATCCCTGAGTGGCCAGGAACCCATAGGAGTTCTACCTTGTTGTTCCTTGCGGCCAGGTTTTTCAGGTCGTTTAGGCACTCCAATGTGATCCTCGATTTGAGTCGACTGGAGTTTAGGGCCTTGAGGGCAGCTTGGCTGTCGGACAGAATGTATATCTCTTGGTCGTTATAGCCCTTTTCGATATTTTTCTGTACACATGCTTGTATAGCACGTATTTCTGCTTGGTATACTGTGGCGTAGTTTCCCAGGGGAATGCTGATTTCCATTCTGGGTCTTTCCCCAAATATACCTGCGCCTACTCCGTCGGCCGTTTTTGATCCATCAGTGTACCAAACCAGGCCCCTATCTAATGACGGTGGTGTCCCTTTTGACCACATGTCAGAGTCGCACCTGATGTTAAAGGGTCTGGTGAAGTTGTAGACCTCTTTCATGTGATCTGTTTGCATCTCCAAGAGCTCGTCGTTGATTAGATCCGCGGCTCTTGTGTGCCCTATTCTTATGGGTTGTTGTTTCCATTCCCCATTTATTTTCATCCTGGAGGCGCTACAGCTGGCCTCCTTTCTGATGTGAATGTCTAGGGGTAGCAGTCCTAGTATTATTTCCATCGCTGCGGTGGGGGTGCTTTTCATTGCACCACTGATGCATAGGCAAGCCAGTCTCTGCAGGCTGTTTAGCTTGGTGACTGTCGTAGTTTGCTGTGTTTTCGTCCACCATATTACAGATCCATATGTCGCTATGGGTCTGATGACTGTGACATATAACCACAACACCATTTGCGGTCTGAGTCCCCAGGTTTTACCAAACAAGCTTCTGCGTCTTCGTCTGACAAGTCACATGATTCATAAAACAATGTCCCTAAAATTTTCATTTTTACTGCTGTAAGTCAAATTTTATGGGTTAACGTTTATTTACTAAAACAGCTACAAGTTCTGAATAAAATCATGTTGTAAAAGGTCCTTAGTTGTGGACCTGTGCAATGGAACAATATTTAGTGACACTTCTATAATTATTCTCAATTTTTCCTGTCACCAATCAAGTTAATAAGTTAATAAACAAAAATGGGTTTCACCAAAATTCTCCTAGCTACTAACAAGTAAACAATTTTTTTTTTTTTTTTATGATAAAACACCTGCATTGTAGGAAAAATCCTTTAAGGCGCTCTGGGAGCGGTGCGAGTGCGAAAAAAGCGATTAACGTTGGTCTTGAAACGTTGAAGATTGTATTCATTGGGAAACACGACCTCAGGAAGATTATTACACAAAGATGACGTTCTCCAGATGAAAGAATTCTTGAACAATGAAGTTCGAGGAGTACTAAGCTGAACAACATATGGATGAGCGGCAGTGGTTCGCCGTGTATTTCTGTTTTGCATTGCTCTAGGTGGAATCAAGTGGGCAATGTCAGTCGAACACCTGCCATGGAAATATCTGTAAAAGAGAGCCAAATCACCAACCTGTCTTCGATGCTCCAGGCTATCGAGGGTCTTGGTCAGCTCGGGGTCGCCGATCAGACGAACGGCTCTCCTTTGAATGGAATCCAGTAGCCGAAGGGTGTGCTTGGGTGCAGAGCTCCAGACATGAGAGCAATATTCTAATGATGGTCGAATCTGGGCTTTGTAGAGTGTCAAAAGTTGATGAGGTGTGTACAACCTTTTGGTGCGGAAAAGTACACCAAGTTTCTGTGCAGCTGCCGTGGCAATTGCGGCAACGTGATCATGCCAAGACATATTACCTCCCAGATTGACCCCCAGCAAATTAATAGACGGTGCCAGGGGAATTGCGTGTCCTGCCATGACTATATCCGGTTCTGCAATGTTAACCTTTTTGGAGAAGACTGCTGCCTGGGTTTTCTTAGCATTAAATTCGACTTGGTTACTGTCACCCCAAGCCAAAATTTCTTCCAGGTCCTTGTTGAGGCGCAATACTTCATGCTGCCTGCGAAGATGTGCGTCGACAGCGGATGTTTGGGGAGTCAAGGTAAAAGATGAGACAAGTGTGCTGTCATCAGCAAAGCTATAAATTGGATTTTGGGTTTTCACTAAAAGGTCGTTAATATACAGTAAAAAGAGGGTAGGCGACAATATGGACCCTTGAGGAACACCGGCATTGATGGTGAAGGTGTCTGAGAGAAACCCGTCAATCGCCACTTGCAGAGAACGGTTCTTAAGGAAGCTGGTTAACCATAAACAAAATCCATTAGGCATACCGTAGGATCGCAGTTTACTTAAAAGCCCATCGTGACAAACACGATCAAAAGCCCTAGAGATGTCCAGTGCAACAGCCCGGGATTCTCCATGATGTTCGATGGTGTTGCTCCAAAGATGGGTGACATATGCCAGAAGGTCACCTGTTGATCTGGACTTACGAAAACCGTATTGATGGTCGCTGATAATGTTAAGCCCTTCCAGATACTTTAGTAGTTGTTGGTTAATAGCTTTCTCCATTACTTTGGAAATTACTGAAAGCAATGCGACGGGTCGGTAGTTGCTTGGCAGGGTCTTTTTACCTTTCTTTGGAATGAGCTGGACACGCGCCGACTTCCAGCAGGATGGAAATATTCCTTTTTTGTAGGATAAGTTGAAAAGTCTACAAAATACTGGTGTAAGTTCATCGGCGCATGTCTTGAGAACAATGATGTGAAACAAATATGTGTATAATGCCACTATCCATTATTTCTACTACAGAGCTGTTTATGTAATTATTAATATAATTACATGACCAAACTAGAATAATATCTAGTTTACCTAAAAATGTTTATTAATTTTTTTAAATGAATTTAATCAAGCCCATATGAATTGGCCATATTGATGCTATACTTAGCTCCCCCAGTGATACCGTCTTTTGCAGACTAAATTAAATGGTAATAGCGTCTCCTTGTTTGATTATACCTCGATGATTACAACATATCACAGTTAAAATAAGGTTGTGTTGATGATATTAGAAAAAATAGCATCAAAACACTCTAAAAAGTGAGTTGATCGCTCGAGCTAATAATTTCTTGCTAGATAGACTTTAGCATACCTAACCATAATCTTTAGTTTCCCAAACGAATTTTAGCTATTTACTTGATTGATTTAAACAAAATTCTTTAGCTTTGAAAACTTAACAGTATTTTTAAGTGTACTATAGTATTGGCTACCAAGTCGGCATGTTGCAACCAACAGATTAGCTTACCTAGTTCCCACAACAAGTTTAAATATTTATCTTAACCAAACACCCCAGGACTACCAAGAAATGACGCCAAAAGTTATATACAACCCTAGAAGATTATTAATATTGTAATTTTTAGTGTCAAGACTATCGTTTGGAAGGTATAGACACCTACCCTGTACGGACGAGAACACAAGAGTTCAAAACCGATCTGCAGCATGATACAACTACACAAGATATGATACCAACAGCGTGCGCAGTGGAGTGTGACGTCACCTTGTGAGGAATTTTTAGATTTAACGCGCCGAATTATACGACAAAGCGTAGTTTACGTTATTAAAGGGCAATTTAATATGAAATTTTTAATAAATTTATTTCAAATCATATTAGCCTTAGAATTTCTACTGTGACTTAAATCTTGAAACATACATTTTATATACCTAGACATAGATTGATTATTATGATTAAAATTTAAAACTTCCTTTTACTTAACTTCCTTAATTCAAACTTTTAGATGTGATTAATCTAAAAGGAAAACTTCTTTAAAGTACGTAGGAATTCATTTAGACCAAAATTTTACATAGAAACAGCATGTTACTTATTTTACAAGCAAATTAAAAATTTTGACTCCGAGTACTTTAAAGATGATTTGCACAAGTAGGATTAATAATAAATGATGGCATTGTTTGGGAAAGTTAATAATAATAATACCGTTCACTCTAAAAGTTGATATACTTAACAAGAACAAGTTAAGTAGGTCCTTCATTGCGAATATGGAAATTGGAAAACGACACACTGTCCAATATTTTTTGTATAGGAAAGAACTTATTATAGAAAATATTTTTACCAGTGTAAGAATATTCGTTTAAAGAAAAAGTTGTTCTGAATTTATTCTACATAAAAAGTTGGTACAAAATTAAGGTTATTGTTTTTTTTTCATTTTTCTTTTTCTAGAAAGGGTTGCATCATTTTAATTCTCTGTTACAAAAATACATCCTACATCAAAAAATAACATTTTTGCTTTTTGAGCATAATATCGAATACCTAGCTAATTTCCAAGAATGAATATGCACAGGGTAAAAAAATAAACAAGGCCGATATTTGTCAGGTGTATTTTTCAACAATTCGTGTTTCAAAATTTCGTTTATGGTCATCGTCATTAAAATGTTTGGATCAAGCACCAGCATTTTTAATTTTAAACTTATCGTTGCGTTTACACACACGCTTCCAAACACCTTGTAATTCCTTAAAATTGGACATCAGGAGTAAAACTCTTGCGTTTATTATCGACATTATACAACCATATACCGCACACCTTATTTTTCAGTAATTTTACAAATCAGTTATCAGAAATAAACGACTGGTACATAATTTAAACTCTAACGTAAACAACGGAGAATATCGCAATATGGCGGTTTTTACTCACAAGGTGATGTCACGAAAGTCACGCCCACCTGCGCGGTAACATATCTTCTTGTAGTTTTATCATGGGTCTGCAGGTGGTTGCATCCTACCAATAGTAAAATCTTCTTCTTGGGGGGTGCAATCTGATTTGTATTTTGATATTTATTATAAATATACTTTTATATTATTTTAAACAAATTAATACTGGCAACAAGCATACCCTAACAAGCATAACCTAACAAGTACCTAGTTAGTTTGCTAATGACAAAAGTGAGGCTCTGCCTCTGAGGATATTTTAACTAACGAAAACTAAGTTTCTGGTATAGTTTATCTACTAGGCCAGTTTTAAGAGTGAACCTAATTAAGAATTTATTACTTGACTGAAAAATTAATAATAAACAAAAATTTTATTGTGCTTTAAATTTAAAAACAATTCCAAAAACATTGCCTAATTGCTTTTAACGGCCAATAAAAAAAACAAGTTGTTAATTAACACATAATTTCCCCGTAGTTCCACGCGCGGTTTTTTCTACGTTACTTTATTTTCAGAATAAACTTTTCAATAACGAACACGCTCGGTAGTTTATAAAAGAATTTCTAAGCCGAAATTGAATTTTAGGAGAAACAAATTTTCACAGCTACGAGCCGACGAATAACCGAACGGTCTCTAACAGGAGGAAATAAAAACTGCAAAACGGCATGACCACGCAATTTTAAACTGGAAGTTGTAGGATAATGGTGAAAGGAATTGACTATTATTACAGAAGTGTGTATTGCCTTTTTCCCTAATAACTTAAAAAACATGTCGTTTCAGTTTTCTCTTATTTCTTTTGATCATTTTTGTTAAATTTATGAGTCGGCCGAAGCCGAGGAATAGTTTTTACATTTTATATTGATGTGGTCATGTCTAATATAACATTGTCACGATAGGGAACCATAAGATCATAATATTTCATAAATCAATATTTTCCATTTTAATATTTTAATTATTATTCGCGTTAAACACAAGTCATTCCTCGCAACATGAAACTGGCGTCAAGTTTATTAAACAAATCTAATAAAGTTGCAATTATGAAATATTATACTAGCTTCCCGATATATCAATTATTGTCGAGTCATGAAGTCAGCAGAAATAAGGTTTACGACCTAAGTTAGTCGTTTTCCTAAAGTGGGAAAAATTGCTGACTTGCTGAAATGGCACATTATTGGTAGAAAAAATATCGGACGCCACTATAGTGCTCGAGTCCGTGGTCGGTGATGCATACACTTTAAATATTGTTAAACAACTTGTTGGTCCCCAAATTACCAAGACCCCAGCGATGAGCCCCATGTGTAGGTACAATTTTATTTTAAATTCATTGTTAAAGGTTTAAATCCGAGTTATTTATTACTTTTTATTTTATTTTTAAACCCTTCAGATAAATATTATTTTGATTTTTATAATAGACTTGTTTTCAAAATCACTTTGTTTTACTGATAGTTGCTAAGGTCCCGTAGCTACCTTTACGTCCCTCGTCGCACCCTAAAATCTGAGAGTGACAATATAGAAATTAATTTTTGAAAATTCCTTTACGAAATCCAATCGTTTGCTTTAGATCTTCCAGAACATTACAAAATGCTGGTAAAATACATAATTAAAAAAACGTATGAAAAATAAATCTCTAACCACTTGAAAGCTCCTTACATCTACTATAGTCCGTACAATCACTGGCTGGATGCACATCACGACTAGCAAGTACATAATCTTAACAGAAACAATAAATAAGGTAGGTCTGTTATTAATTAAAGGTCCTTTCATTTGACATAAAATTCGTTTTGACAAGCTTTTTCATTTCGAAACACTTTTAAGTGTTAACAGTGATTTCAAAGCGAAAAATAGTTAATTGAAATATAATCTACAAATATGTCTCATTATTCAGCAAAAAAAGGAATTCAAATTTTGAAGTTTATTTAAATCCTGACAGAATTGAAAAATATACAATTTAATCAACGACATGGCTCGAATCAAAAATTACCTCAGAAACTATGACGTTCATCCAGCCAATAACTGGACGGACTTATAGAATTATCGTATTTTATCTCACAGTTAGATACTAAAATATAAATCAGATGCCAAGAAATGAAGATCTTACTATTTGTAGGAGGTCACACAATATACGAGTCATGATTTAATTAAAACTATATTTTTATTTGTTTTATTTAGAGCAATATAAATATATTTTTACGAGTTGATCTACTCTGATTTTTTGAGTGGACAGGTATATTTGGAGAAAGAACCAGAATGGAAATAAGCATTCCCCTGGGAAACTATGCCACAGTATACTAAGCGGAAGCACGTGCTATACAAACATGTGTACAGAAAAATATCGAAAAGAGCTACCACGACCAAGAGATATACATTCTGTTAGACAATCAAGGCGCTAAACCGACTCAAATCGAGGATCACAATGAAGTACCTAAATGACCTGAAAGACCTAGCAGCAAAGAACAAGGTAGAACTCCTCGGGGTTCCTGGTCACATGGAAATAAGGGGCAATGAAAAAGCTGATGAACTGTAGAGCCGGATCTCCTCAAACACTCAGGGACCCTGAATCCACCCTTGACATATCAAAACAGGCAACCAAAGCAACATCAGACAGGTGGGCGCAACAACAACATCTATCCCGATGGAACAGGATACCTGGTCAAACCCAAGCGAGAGCCACAATTGGAAAACCCTCAAAAAAGCAGAACAACAAGACATCTTTAGGATGGAACAGATATAGGTAAAATCTGTTTTAAAAGAGCAGAAAAGACGATTGGAAAGAGTTGTGAAGTTCTTCCTATTTCTATCGAGCGAGTCGCCTTTCGGCCATCGCGAATGTAGCCGAGCGATCTTACATGGTGCTAAATAAGAACAGAAAGGAAAATAGACAGGATATTTCTATCTTTTCCATGGTTCCGCTGCTGATTTTCAAAAAACAAATGCATAAAATAATTTTTTCCGGAGATTTTAGGACTGAAATTAGTGATTTCAATAAGCCCTCTAGATAGAAAATAAATTTTGAAAAAACTTGTGAGAAAAAGTGCATGAAAAGCGACACAGGGTTTTAATTAGAATGACATATGGAATCAAAAAACCGAAAATATAACAGCAGCGAGCTATGAAAAAAATAAAAAAGAAGTGTATTCGCTATTTTTTTTTCTAATTCCTTTCTAATCTTATTTAGTACTATGTAAGTTCACTCGGCTAAATTCGCGATGGCCAAAAGACGACTCGTCCGATAGAAATTGGAATAACTTTTTGGCTCTTTCCAATCGCATATCTTTCTCTTTTAAATCAGATATTTCATATTTCTGTTTCATTCTAAAGATGATTATGTGATAGCTGTGTCATGTTTGTTACTGTGGATATGTCAAAACATAGAAAATCTTAATATAATATAGCGCCAAATCTTATCGAAAGGAAATTTTATTATTTCTATGTTTTAATTATTTATAACATCATTAATGTCACTTTCTGTTAAATCAGAAATTCTATGAAGTTGTCACTTGTCGAAAAATGCAGTTTTGTATCGTATACTACTTTATTTCCTATTTTTAAAACTAAAAAAAAACTATAGGAGCGAGCTACCTTCCGCGGATGGGCTTAATGCTTATAAATTTTTATAATTACTAACCTATTAAAAAAATGTATGTTTAAAATGAAGTATTGATTTAACTAGTTTTATTTCTAGGGTACCCGTAATCTATTTTTTATTTGAAAAATATTTTATTTTTAGACACAATGTTTTTACAGACACGCACATCGGGACACAAAGAACTTTTTTCATTAAAATTTAAAGTAGTAATTATATTAAACATTTAACAAGTTAAAAGTAATTCGTTTTAAGCAAAAGTTAAAGGGACACTTCCAGAGGGGTTCTTTCATTAAACACATTAAGTTAATGTTATTTTATTTCATTTATTACTTAAAAATATTAACTCGCTAACGAGACTTATGTAATTGACAAGTAAGAACACTATAAAAAAATTTTAGCTGTTGGAATAATAGTAGTTTGTACAACAAAAGTGGATATGATGTCCATATCGCATCACACGAGGAAGTAAATTGAACACGACGTCGTAGGCGAAGTGCTCAAGCTTCCGAGCGTAATATGGACAATCCACTTGAGTTGTAGAGTATATTTTCTCTACGACTCAACTTTCAAACTTCATACTAAACATTTAAAAAAATTATTTAAATTAGGCATCGTAACTTGTCTTTTTAGTTGGTCGTGAACTTGTGAGAAAGATAATAAAAAACAATTGAAGAAAAACTCGTTTCTTTGGAAAATCCATGGACCAAGTTACACTGTAACTTATTTATCAATTTGGGTAATTTCTTATATTTACACTTTGAATAAATCTATCGTTCTCACATTCGACCTTTTGCAGAATAACAGACAAAAAGCACTCTATTTACTAATAAAAATGAACAATTTATTTTCCTTAACCATAGCGAGTTTGATTAAATGGTTCTGCTAAAATGCATAAAAGAAGAAAGGGTTTGATTCGTTTTTTTCTGCTTGCGTAAGAATTATAACTCCAAAAGTACAACAAAATGATGACACATATGGCGCTCCGTGTCATATCTTACTGGTGTGTCCCACCAAGTGCTGCCTTAAGTAGCTCCGAGATCCCTTTTCTTTTCGTCGGATCCTAGCTCTACTGATGAGTCATGATATGACGAAACGCGTTTAGAGATGGATCTGGCAAAATGAAAAGGAAAATCTTCTTTTTACAACAAAATAGCTGTAGCGTTCGTTTGAAACAGTTAAAAACGGCGTTTGTGAATTAATATGATGTTTTAACGTTCTCTGCGGTAAAATTTTTCAAAATAATGGTCAATTTACAAACTAGCAACACTGTTAACGTGGTAAGAGAAGTAACAATACTGTTAGAAGAAATAACATAACCTAAAACGTTTAGTAAAAAATGGAATGCTTTTTTTTCTATAAATCTTATAGTTCGTCTGTTTTATGTGTTAACGTGGAAAATAAAGTGGCAATACTGTAGTGTAGTGTAGTAGTAGAAATAACATAACCTTAAAAACTTTAGTAATTTTTTTTTTCTAGAAATCTTGTAATTTCGTATGTTTTATCTGGTTTCATGTACTCATCTTCATGTTCCACCATTTAAGGAAGATTTACCAGTTTATTCCATATCTGTTGCGTATAATAAAAGTTTTAAGGTCGATTGGGGTTGGATCCCCGTTCAAAATATATCGGAAAATATTGCGGTGGACAAATATTTTCATGGAAAATAAATGTTGATTATGTAGGTATATACGTTAGTATCTTTTGTGACTTAAAAAGAATATTCTTAACCTCATTTCAGTCAAGTGTCAGAAAACGACTCGTAAAATTTACAACATGTAAATTTGGTTTCTTTGTAATTGATCACTGTGATTGGTCAGTTTCATATCTTAACTAGAATCGTATCCATTCAGTTACCCGTAAAAGCCCACTTTTCCAATCACTTTAGTATAAAGGAAACAGCAAACTTTCATGTGGAAGTAGAAAAATACTTTGCATTGAAGTACATAGTGACGCCAAAATAATGGGTTCCCTGGAGCATAGGTAGACGACAGCTGTTTCATTGTTATTAGGTTTCATCAGAGAGCCAAAACCCGTAAGCGACTTGAGGAAAAGCGAAAATGCGTTTTGAAGACTTCCTTAAGAAATAATTAGTTGGAGTAAATTGTAAACAAATCATAATGTTATGTTTGTGGAGGTTACTTTACTGGATTAAGGACGTGTTTATCAATGCACGTCTAAAGTTTCGGTTTCATTGCTGCCAGCCAACTCTAACTTGACGTCAGTGTTGCCAGGTACACATTTTTTTTTCTCTAGATAATTTCTTAAAAAGTCCCCAGATCTTTAAATTTGAAAAAAAGATACTTGAAACCAAAAGTTATCGCTATTTATTAATAAAATTGGTAACGTTTTAGTATGGAGATGAAAAAGTTTTGACCAAACCCAAATGGAAAGTGACTTCTAAAAAAAAAAAAAAGGTCACCGCCTCCCTTCCACGCTGGTAGACGTCATAAGCAGGGGCACGATACTTCTACTTCCCTCTTGTCCAAAATGAGTTCTAAAAAAAAGTCTCGCCTCTCCCACACTCTATAACAGCATATATATATTTAAATATCACAAAATCGAAGAAGTATAAAAATTTCCTAAATTATAGAAAATTTGCCTTTTTTCCTACTGCTTGGAGTTTTTCCCCAGATCCAGATTTAGGGAAATTTCCCTAGCAATGGCAACCCTGCTTGACCAGCAGCTAACACTTTACCGCAATGGCGGCTCGTGATAGTTGAAACAGGTGGGGCCAAAATTTCCAAATCAATAAAAATCGATAAGGAAAAAAGGATAAAAAAAATCTTACCGAATAGTAAATAAATGGAGCATATAAAAATATTGTCTAAAATCAAAACATATTAAACAGTGTTTTCCTCGATATTTCAGTAGTTCTAAATAAAAAGAAAATGTTCACTAAACACTTATATTTTCCTATAGAAAAACTCTATTAGTCTTTCTTTTTTGTTAGAAAATGTTTCGATCGAGCAATTTTGGTCCACTTTGAGTCTTTGTTATATACAGGGTGATTCACGTTGAGTGGCCTATTAGAAGATCTCGGAAAGGAGTAATCCTATCTTTCTAAAAATTTGATAGCAGGCATAATTGGTTTTGGGCTTTTAAAACATATATTTATATTTATTACTTCCGGTTATACCGAAAGTTAATGACAACTTTGCTATTTCAAATGGAACACCATATATATTTTAACATTTTTTATTAGCTTATTAAAATCTAAATAACTTTTTTTAATAATAATCTATTTCTATCTCTAACCGTTTTTGAGATATGAATTATAAAAGGATTTTTTTGTGTAAAAACGCTCCGAGAAGAAAGTTTAGTAACTCTGAAACTAATAAAGGTAAACATTTAAAATTTTCTAAGCTTTCAAGTAATACATAGATCTTTAGTTTAAATTAATTAGATTTCACGTTTTTCATACAGGGAGTTCTTAAAATTGTGCCCTTGTTTCCATTTAAATAAATGGGCATAAGTCAATTTTTGCAAATGGAACACCCTATTTTTTAGCTTACTAACGTGTAGAGAATTAAATTTCCTATTTAAATGCCTAATATTATGTTACAATCCACATTTTTAGTCGTTTTGGAATTATGAACAATTTAAATAAAAAATCTTAAAATTTATGTTTGTGTTAATGCGACATTATTTTTGAAAAGAAGGCTTCGACTGGGACTTTCGTTTGGCTTTGAATGAGAAATAGCTAAGCAACGAACATAGGCAGTTAATAACAAATGGTAACAAAGCTCATAGTTAAACGAAAATCCCAGTCGAAGCCTTCTTTTCAAAAATAATGTCCCATAGTAAAAACTGTTTAACAGAAATATATGTTAAAAGTTAATACCTCGACAGGGCAAAAAGTATTGAAAACAGCTGCCATCTAATATCGGGTAGTGGTAGCAAAGACGAAGGCCTAACCCGATTTAGACTCCTGACAAAGTGTAAGGTAGTTACTGAAAATCCATGTACTGTTGGACTGGCAGGATCGCCATGTAATGTAACTACTTGGTTCGATATGAAAGAGTCATCAAGACGTGTATAAAAATGTATTTATTTCTATTCTTTCTATTCTTCTATCTATCTATTCTATTTTACAATCAGTCGTAGTTACTTATATACTAAACTTAACCTTAAACTCGTAACCTTAACTCTAAGCTTAACCTATGATTATATAAATGTTATTGTTATATTTAATGTACAATAACATATTGTTACCTTTAATAGAGGGTTATACCCTCGACTATATCCTCGTTATTGATATCAGGGTAAAGGTAACAATAATATTATACATACCATTAAATTGTACAATTAGGTAAAATAAGGTAAAGCCTTATTATTACCCTACATCTCCTACGGGAGGGGAAAAAAAATCTAATATAACTAAATATTTGATTTTTTTTGTATGTTTACTTAATTAGGTAAGATTATTTAAAATATTTCTTAACTCTATTTCTATGAACTAACACTTTTACAATTTATTTACATCTTTAACAATCGTTACCTTTTTACTACTTACTTGAATTTATGAATACAATATTATTATATTATTATACGTCCTATTTAATTATAAGTCCTATTAATCCTTGCGTGTCCTCATGTCGCTAGTAACTGTAAATCATTAAGAACTATTTGTCTTACGATCGAATATCCTTTTCCATTTTTAATAATAGATATTTATTTCTATACCGGTATCTATTATTCATTTTTTTTATTTTCAAATGTTTTTTCTTTTAAACATTTGAGCGCTTTTTTCGTCATCGCGAATATTATATTCAATATTCATCACATACGGCATTCGGTTCTTTCAACGAAGCAGTTAAATGCGAAACGCCGATCAAGAATTCCGAACTTTATGTTCCGTATAATTATTGTTCCTGAATTACAGGGCTTTCGACTGTGCACTTAGGGCCAAACGTCGTTCAAGACTCCTGACTCATATAAACAATATTTTTAAAATAGACGAAATTTCCTATGCTGCAGGCATATTTTTTACTTTTGCGCATTTTAATAAATTTAGCTATCGAACAGGACAGAGTTCACAAGAATTATTAGGCCGTTTTACTAACTCTACTACGCCCGGGAGATCAATCCGTTCGTAAGTAAAAGTTTGTTAATGTTACTTCCGCGTCGCGTGTATTCAAAAATTTTTATTAATTCCATATTACTTTGCGGACAAGCTAAAATACTTGTTATATAATACTATTTGCTATATCTCCTGGTAACATAATACAATTTTCATATTTGTCAACATAGCTATATTTAATTATTTCACAGCGGGCTAGAATTTTAAAATATGATTTTGGTTTTGCCAACATTGGTCTGAGAAAATTTTATTCTCAGTAAAAAAATGAAACAGTATTATATTTACTAGAAAACGAAAACTTAAAATTTTTAAAATTTATCTTGGCAATATATTTTTTCAAAAAAAAATCTGGGCCTACTACTCCATTTATTTTATTTTATTTTATTTTCAAAACTTTCAATTACATGAATGTATGTTTTAAATTGTCATCAAATAAATTTCAATGTCAAGTTCGTAAAAATGTTGAACTAATTATTTTTATTTTCTTTCCGGTGTTTATATATTCATGTTTAGTAATAAAAATTTTTAAATATAACACTTATAGAAGCTGCTGTGTCAATTAATAATTTTAAAATGGTGCATCTATAGTTGACTTGAATAAAATTTAGATTTAAATTTTAAAATTACAGATTTTAAGTTTCCTTTATGCCCTTAAAATTTATCGGTTAATGTTGATTGTATGATGTTACCCTCGCAAGTATTCATGAGATATGTACTATTATTTTTATTATTATACCCTTAAAAAAAAAATTTTTTTTACCACGATTTAACGAACTCCTATATTGCGAAAATCTATTATTATTATCAATATTTCGCGAGTTCCCTGCGGGTAAATTTCTTTGTTATTTAAAATTTGGCACGAATTTAAATCAATTTTTCTACTCATAGTTGCTTAACACCTTTCAAAATTTAAATTCTCAAAAAAATAAAATATAGTTAAAATATGTCCCTATTAAATACAATTTTTAAACAATTAAATAAACTTATCTAAATTCTTACTAAATTTTCACCGAGCTGTGCCTCACTGGTGTGTCCTTCCTAGGATTGTGTAGTGCTGTGGTTGTCTCCACAAATAGCGGGACTCCTGAAGACCCATGAGCTAGTCCCCCGTTGCGTACGAGCGGCTTTTGCCTCACCTTCTATTAAGGCCTCACACGTACGTGCTGCTGGGCTGGACTGCCGGTGGCTGCTAACTACATTTTCGCCTGGCGCCGTGGTATAGCATTTTTCACCATTGGCTGACTAGGAAGACTGGACCACTGTTTCTGGACTGGGTGAAGATGGCTTTTTCTCTCCATGATTCACTTATACGTTAATATTTTTTTTCTTTTTGGGACCTCAGTTCACTTGTAGAAATGCCATGGGACCTTAGTCCACTGGCAGGAATGCCATAGGACCTTAGTCCACTGGCAGGGTCGCCATGTAAGGTAGTTACTGAAAATCCATGTACTGTTGGACTGGCAGGATCGCCATGTAATGTAACTACTTGGTTCGATATGAAAGAGTCATCAAGACGTGTATAAAAATGTATTTATTTCTATTCTTTCTATTCTTCTATCTATCTATTCTATTTTACAATCAGTCGTAGTTACTTATATACTAAACTTAACCTTAAACTCGTAACCTTAACTCTAAGCTTAACCTATGATTATATAAATGTTATTGTTATATTTAATGTACAATAACATATTGTTACCTTTAATAGAGGGTTATACCCTCGACTATATCCTCGTTATTGATATCAGGGTAAAGGTAACAATAATATTATACATACCATTAAATTGTACAATTAGGTAAAATAAGGTAAAGCCTTATTATTACCCTACAAAAGCACTCCAATCCTGGACGGATCTGAGGATCTCGCCCGCCACAAAAATCCGAATTCCTTAGGCGTCAGTAAGAGAGGGCGATATATCTATTATCTCTTTTGTAAGCGATGAACAGGCTGGCCATACGTAGAATTGACCATTTGCGGCGTCATCAGGGAGTTTTTGCACCGTTACGTATTATCAGATATTAAATGAACGCAACGTCTTGAATTTTAAATTATTCACATTTTCAAAAAGAATGAAGCGTAAGAGAGACAAAGCAATGATTATAAAAGTGAGTGAATAAATAGCTTGGGGTAAAGGTAGGTAGGGCCATGGCACTGTGGCCCTGCTGTACGAGCTGCCACTGCTTGACCGATAGCTAAAGTTTATAACCGTGCACTGATGAACCGGCCCTAAGTTATATAATCTTAAGCAGCTTCCCAATTTTACCATTAACGACATTATCGTCAATATGTTAATTATTAGATCGTTAAATTGAACATTGTTTTATCGACTTCACAACGGCTCACTTATATTTACAGATACAGACTCTAACAAAACAAAAAGTTTTTTGATTAAATTTTAAATTAATTAACATATTAAACATCCGACAAGTTAAAAGTAATTCGCTTCAAGCAAAAGTTAAACGAAAATTTACAGAGAGTGAAAGTTAAAATTTTCGGAGTTTTCGTCAAAGACGTTAAGTATGTTAATTTAATACTGAAAATTTTCAGTTCTCTTCTAAAACTTTTCTAATTGCCGCGTGTCCTATTAAGCTAACCAAATCGAATTATGTCAGGCAGAAAAAAGCTTTTTACGGAGTATTTTTCCGGCATTTTTCAAAAACTCTTTGGAGAAAACAAGTGGAATGAATTATTTAAGTAGAAAGATCTTTTATTATCGACATTTTTTATTAATCTTTATTTTGTTCCGTCCTATTTTTAACCTAAATTTAATTTAAATTTGAAATGATTTATTATTAATTTCAATAAATTGAAATTATCTTGTAACATGATCTGAGGGCGCATGTTTTGTATTTCATACAAGTAACATGCCGAAGAGACCTGGTCGAACCCAAGGGAGAAACCCTAAAAAAAATCCACTGGAATGTTGCTTTTAACGGGTACTCAGTTAAAACAAATGGTCGGCCTACTAACAGGCCACTGTCACTTAACAAACACCTACGTCGAGAAGGAATTTACAATGGATCCATTAAATGCAGACTTTGCGGCGAAGAGGACGAAACCGCCTCACATATTATATTACAAGTGCGAAACACTGACCCGGAGAAGATTCAAAATCTTCGGAGAAATCCAATGTGGGGATAACCTCCCGCATGACAAACTTGGTAGGAATTTACTGGACCTTATAAAAGGAACAAATATTTTCTAGCAAGACAAGGGGCGCATAATAAGCCACTAGGCTGCAGTACAAGAAGCTTGGTCTCCGCACGCCTGACCCTGCCTTAAACCAACCAAGATGCCGACTGTAATAATAGGATAGTATAATCAGTTACAAAAATTTAAGTACTGGGTGGTTGGTTGGTTGGTTTAAGGCGGGGGTCGAGCGTTCGGCCCCAGCTTCTTGCACTGCAGCCTAGTGGCTCATTGTGCTCCCCTATCTTGCTAGAAAAGGTTTGTTCCTTTTATAAGGTCCAGCAAATTCCTACCAAGTTTGTCATGTGGGAGGTTATCCCTACATTGGATATCTCCGAAGATTCTGAGTCTTCCTCGGGTCAGTGCTTCGCAGTTATATATGATATGTGAGGCGGTTTCGTCCTCATCGCCGCCAAGCCTGCATTCAATGCGACCATTAAGAAAACACCTACTCGGCGTAGGTGTTTTCTTAAGCAGTGGCCTGTTAGTAGGTGTTGTTGTTGTGTCCACCGGTCTGATGTTGCTCTGGTTGCTTGTTTTGATATGCCAAGGGCGGGTTCAGGGCCCCTGAGTTTTCGAGATGATCCGGCTCTTGCCAGTTCATCGGCCTTTTCGTTGCCTGCTATCCCCGAGTGACCAGGAACCCATAGGAGTTCTACCTTGTTGTTCCTTGCGGCCAGGTCTTTCAGGTAGTGTAGGCACTCCAGTGTGATACTCGATTTGAGTCGATTGGAGTTCAGGGCCTTGAGGGCAGCTTGACTGTCTGACAGAATGTATATCTCTTGGTCGTGGTAGCCCTTTTCGATATTTTTCTGTACACATGCTTGTATAGCACGTATTTCTGCTTGGTATACTGTGGCGTAGTGTCCCAGGGGAATGCTGATTTCCATTCTGGGTCTTTCCCCAAATATACCTGCGCCTACTCCGTCGGCCGTTTTTGATCCATCAGTGTACCAAACCAGGCCCTTATCTAATGACGGTGGTGTCCCTTTTGACCACATGTCAGAGTCGCACCTGATGTTGAAAGGTCTTGTAAAGCTATACACTTCTTTCATGTGATCTGTTTGCATCTCCAAGCGAGTACTGGGTGAGTCAATGATACAGTAAAGTTCATTTTCTCCTTTGTCTTTATAAAAATTCGAAATAATAAAGTTGTAGAGTTCGTTGCGGGCACATTTTATAATTATGCCGAAGTATACGGGGTGACAAAAAAAACGTGGCGAATACAACTTGGGTTTTTGTTAAATGGAACACCTTATATATTGTATTATTTTCTGATTCCACACAAAATTCTACGGTTATTTTGTAAATGCTATATATGGTATTTTCAGACTTTGACAGGCTGTCACATTGAAACGGTTCATCTTAGAGAAAAATGATTTTCACGTCCCTAACTTAGTTTCTTATTCTCTATCCAAGGAGGCCAACCTCCGATTTAAGATATCAAACTGGAAGTTGTAACTTTTAGATAGATAATGAGAAATTAAGATAGGGGGGAGGTAAAACCATGAACCGTTCCAATGTTACAGCCTGTCAAGAACTAAAAATGCCATATTTTAAACGCCAATATCTCCAAAACTATAAAATTTAGACATATAACATATTATACAAAATAAGCGTAGAATTTAGTGGGGAATTAGAAAATAATACAATATAGGATGTTCCATTAAAAAAAAGGTAATCCATCTAATTAATTTATTTTTTAAAATAAATAAAAATGATAATCCTTCAAAAAATGTAATTACTCCAAAGTGTGTCATGCTAAAACTTTCCAATATAGATCGAAGTCACCATCGAACCGCTCCGCTCGGTCATTTTTTAGTTTAGCTCACGGTTGACCTCACGAGTTTATATTGAATTAAAAGATTACATAATTGAATTGGAAACTAAGAGCGAAACAGACCTAAGCGCTCTTGGAAGTTAAAAAGAGACAGGAAAGAGACAAATTCGTCGTCGACTTCCGCATACTTCGCATTCAGTTGGCATCAGTGGTTCAATCACGTTTAATAGGAAGAAATTTTGGCTTGGGGTGACAGTAACCAAGTCGAATTTAATGCTAAGAAAACCCAGGCAGCAGTCTTCTCCAAAAAGGTTAACATTGCAGAACCGGATATAGTCATGGCAGGACACGCAATTCCCCTGGCACCGTCTATTAATTTGCTAGGGGTCAATCTGGGAGGTAATATGTCTTGGCATGATCACGTTGCCGCAATTGCCAAGACAGCTGCACACAAAAACTTGGTGTACTTTTCCGCACCAAAAGGTTGTACACACCTCATCAACTTTTGACACTCTACAAAGCCCAGATTCGACCATCATTAGAATATTGCTCTCATGTCTGGAGCTCTGCACCCAAGCACACCCTTCGGCTACTGGATTCTATTCAAAGGAGAGCCGTTCGTCTGATCGGCGATCCCGAGCTGACCAAGACTCTCGATAGCCTGGAGCATCGAAGACAGGTTGGTGATTTGGCTCTCTTTTATAGATATTTCCATGGCAGGTGTTCGACTGACATTGCCCACTTGATTCCACCTAGAGCAATGCAAAACAGAAATACACAGCGAACCACTGCCGCTCATCCATATGTTGTTCAGCTTAGTACTCCTCAAATTTCATTGTTCAAGAATTCTTTCATCTGGAGAACGTCATCTTTGTGGAATGATCTTCCTGAGGTCGTGTTTCCCAATGAATACAATCTTCAACGTTTCAAGACCAATGTTAATTGCTTTTTTTGCACTTGCACCGCTCCCAGAGCGCCTTAAAGGATTTTTCCTACAGTGCAGGTGTTTTATCATAAAAAAAAAAACAGTCGAACAGCGCCGTGAATCATGCCATTTTAATCAAAACTTTGCGTTAGACAAAGAAAAATTTATATTCGCCAAGTTTTTTTGGGCCACTCTTATACTCCAGTATAATTATGAAATGTGCACCTCAATGACCCCTACAACTTTTGTATTTCGAATATTTATCTAATTCTTATAAAAAGAAAAAGGAGAAAATAAACTTTACCCTATTGTTGACTCACCCTGTACATCACAGTAACATAACTAGACTTAAAGTCTTCTTACATTAGATGCAAGAGCAGGTAGTCATTTTCAATAGGAAAACTTACATCAGATGATTAAAAATGACATTTTAATCAGTTGATGCCAGTTTTCCCATTTAAAACAACCATTAACTTGCACTTGCAATTTGCATAATGTAAAAAGGCCTTAACATAACCGTAGGACGAAGCCAGTTGGTTGCCTATTCCATCATGATAACCCAAAGTCGAAGTCTATTATTTTAAAGGTCAAGTCAATAAATAAAAATAAATAACTCATCGATCAAATGGGGTTCGAAGTTGAAAAACATCATTCACGCAGATAAGTACTGGACATTTCTTTGATATATTAATTTCCATTTTTTCTTGCAAATCAAGTTTTTTACCTTATGTAGTGGCAAAAGCTGATTTAGTATCTGTTATGTCTGAATCTTTATATTTAGTAAAGAGACTTAAATGTTGACGCATTCTGGTAGATCTCCCTCTTTTTGACAGTTTGACATATAGATCACGGTGGAACATATCAACGAAGACAAACATAGAAAGAAGACAAACAAACGTTTTAATTGGTCGAAGCAAAATTTGACATAGGAAACGTCAAAACAGCGCCACCATCGAGTCTGGAGGGAACCTCTGGACTATAGGCGGGACTTTCAAATATGACCATTTTAAAAATTTTGGCCGCCAAAATTTTAAAATGATATTTACAGCTTAAAGAACCATCAGGATCCTAATATTTAATTTTTACTATACTTAGAAAATTATATGAGGATTGTGAATAGTTTGTTGGCTGTAAATATCATTTTAAAATTTTATGTGCAAACATTTTTAACATCTAGACAACCTTTCGACTATAGGCGGGACTTTCAAATATGGCAATTTTAAAAAGTTTGGCACACAAAACCTTAAAATGATATTTATGGCCATCAAATTATTCACAATAATCCTCTTATTTGATTTTTCAAGTAGAGTAAAAATTAAATATTAGAATTTTCTGATTAGATTTTTAAGCTGTAAATATCATTTTAAAATGTTATTTATTAAAGTTGTACAATTAGAAATAAAACTTTAGAAATCAGCTTATAATTAATTTTATTGACAACTACGATTGAAATATACATTAGATCTTTGAGAACTCCCAAAAGATTCAAATCGGCTGTGAAACGGCTCTTGCTAGAGAAAGCCTACTAGACCACTGCTATAACTATGTAAAAACCTACATTATTTACCCACATGAGGATCTGTTTTTTCTTTATATTCCCAAAATGTACTTACTTTCCCTGATTAACCTACAGTACCAGCTGTGGTGGCTCCCGTACTAAACATTTATTCATGCAACATGCATGAATTCATGAAAGATTCATGTATAGGTACTTCTTGAAATAGCTAACTTAAAAGAATATAAAACAAAAAAATTAATGAATTACTTACTACAACACTCGACAGACTTAAAATTTTCTAATGGTCTAAATAATTGAATAGCAAAAAAAAGATATTTTGTAGGTATTTGTGTTACCTACAATTAATAAATATACTATAAATGATTTAGTGGACATCTACATTATTAAAAGTTATTAAGTGAAATTCAACAAAAACTCCGTAAAGTAAAAGTATGTTTGGAACATAATTATTTTTGCAACAAGTAGGTAAACTAATGTAATAAATAACGAATAAAAATAACTAAAGAAATGTTCAAATCACGATTTACTTACCTGCAACAAAAAGAAAACGGTCCTTTTGGTTAAAAGATTAGAAAATTAAAAATAATATAAGAATATCAAAAAAGCTTGGTCTGATTTTCAGCTATGAAGAAAGAAAAAGGGGCAATTCCATTTGTGCCATTGACATTACAAATGTCAATGATTTGTGCTCAACAGGGAGGTTAGGTTGTAAAATAATTTAACAACTCGTGCTATTCATGTCAAGTACCTATCTCTGTCTGCATCAAGTTATCTCCATTCGATGTAAAAAGAGACAAATATAGTCAGACCAAGTTCGTCTGCCGTAGCTCTCTTTGTAAAAATAACTACGTAGGTGTAATATATAGATATAACTGATGGGGATAAACGTAGGTCCTAACTTGAGAAAGTCTGGAGGTCTGACGTCACTCTAGCTTCGATCCCGCCCATAAGAAGTTTCACCGGGCTGGAACATATTATTCATCACAACACAATGTCACCGCATCAGTGGCTCAGAGGTGAGTTACTGGGATTCGACTTTATTCGACCGTGGCGGTCCGAGTTGGATACTCGGAGTGGGCCCACGCACAATAAAAAAGTATGTCCGAAATTTAGTAGGTTTAAGAATGCAGGGAAGAGTGTGAGATGTATCTATATATCTTAGTAGTCATGGCCTTACTTGAGACCACCCCCACTCCTCTACCTCTGACGTCATAGGCCCCGCCCCTTTTGATCTGTCACTTGTCATGCGTCATCTGTCATATGTCATACGTCATCTGTCAAACTTCATACTCTTGGGCGATAGCTATTTAGGCGTTAGCTACTTGGGCCGTAGCTACTTGGGCGTTAGCTACTTGGGCAATAGTATCATTGGCACTAGTTGTCATTGGGTAAACGTCATCCATCATATGTGATACGCTATCTATTACATGTCACTTGAACCTCACCTACTTAGGTATTCATATTTGGGGGACCCAAGTCTACAAGTCGGGACTCCGCTAAAAGCCCTACCTCTAAGAACCGGTACCCCAATAATTTCTAAGTGGGGCCCCTATTGAAATTAAATGATTAAAAAAAAGTTTTACCTGTGTGGATTCGATCCCGGGTCACCGGATTACAATTCTAATGTCGTACCATTACGCCAGCTGAGCTCATTACAAAAACTCGGCGGCTGGTTGATGCTATTAAGTACAGCGTCTACGAGAGTCATATCATGACGCACCATGATAAGTAGTGTTTATAGGGGAAGTAAGATTAATAATAATATATTTGTTAAAGTGTAGAGGGAACATAAACAGAAAATAAAATTAACTGTAACTATAAATAAATTTGGTAATACATGCAGTGTTTATTTACAGCAATGTTTAAAGAACGAGCAATAAACAACTAAACCCTGCTGAACAGGTTAATCAACATCTAATAATCGACTAAAACATCTAAAAACGTATATTTAACAGGTCTTGAACAGGTAAAATTGAGAAAAATAAATAAAATTTGCATAAAGAGAGGATATAGATAACATAAATTCTGCTAATACCTATAACTCGTATGTACAATATTGTTTTAATATACCTAAGAAACAACTAAAACCTCTTTGAACTCTTCTTGATCATGTAAAAACCTAAAATAAATAAGGGTAGGTACAACCCCTGTACTAATACTTCTTGGTATCAAATTAAAGGTAAAAATGTCAATAACAGGTGTTTAAGGGTTATATTTCTAACTGAAGTACCGTTTAGAACTCGATAAATTGATAATATTTTATGTTTTAAACTAAAATTACGATGCAACGTTCCAACGGTTTTTATAACCGACAAACAGCTCCAAAAGTTCATTTTTGCCACTAAATGAGAGAAAAATAGGTAAAAATAGCCTAAACATCGCGTATACACAACCCCAATTTTTGCTAATATCTATGTACGGTTTAAAGATACGTAATAAACAACTAAAAACTTCTCTAAATTGAGTTGCTAAAACATCTAAAAAATCACTAAAGTACCAAAAAAAAAACGGCCCTTGAACCCATAGAAATGGGGTAAAATTATTACATTATCAATATCCAACGAATGATAAAAATACAGGTAAGTCGAAGATGTTATTTTTTTTATTAACACAAAGTGTTTAAAACTTCTAAAAGCACAATAGAATTGTGTAATAGACGACGAAGGATAAATCGATAAATAGCATTGCAAATTGAAAATGTTATATTGCGTAATATACTTAGAATTTTGCACATACAAAGGTAATTTAATACTACAGGGTGGTCTGGGTTAGACTTAAAAACAAAAATACCTGAATATCGTTTGTGTGAAGGGTACTAGATAGGTATAAATGTAGTCACTTGGTAATTATATCCACCAAAAATGTCTAATCACTTATCTCAGGTAAGATTGGGGTCTACCATAATGATATAGTATATGGCCGCGACTGAATCGGCACTAACTAGCATAGTTATACTAGGAAGCATTATCAAAGAGTTGGACAACATTCATCATATTATCACTAGGATGTGTGGGTTCTTTATAGTCATTAGACAACACGTTCTCAATATTACTATTATATACCTAACTAAGACAACAACCACCGTTGTAGAGTGGGATTACCGATGACTAGTTGGTACTCTCTTACTATAATGCAAGCCCTGGCGTAATCTGAGAATTCGTCAACCCTTGCCGCGAACGACTACCATCTATACTAGTGTTAATCTGATAAATGCACGCTGCAAGTATTACAAACATCCAACAAAATAAAAAACATTGAGGTTAGGTATGCGTAATTGATGGCCTAGATATTATATAAAAGGTAATAGCTGAAAAACTTACATGGAAAAGCAAATAGAAAAGCTAATCAAGCACTTACAGCTAGATGTATAATTAATAATACAGACCCTAGGTTCTGCATTATAGTATACATATTTAAATGTCTTGAGAATATTGGTCCATCTAAAACATACATAAATTGTATCACTAGAACGAGTAGTTAAGCGCAAGAATTTAGGGGACTTCCGGTTGACCTTATTTACCTAAATCTTATGGTATGTAAAAAGTGTATTAATGAGTTAATAAATTAGCTAAATAAGGTCTTAACAGAGTGCCAGAACGTGAACTGAGTCCCCAGGCGCACTCCATTTCGATTTTTAGGCTAAAACGAAAGTTTCAAAAGCAAAACCTTATGAATAAAATCCAAAATATTGGTAGACTTTATTTTTTATTAATACAATATCTATATACATTATATGGTTTTCTGTGTCTTATAGCCATAAGGTTCAGAGCCACCATCGGGGAGAAATTTTCTTTTTGTGGAATTGGGTCTGTAAAGCTTGGTTTCTGCACATGTTGTCACCATATGATCCTTGGTTCGTCGAATGTTCTTTGAGACAATGGGTATTGGATCTGATTTGTGGAGGACCATATCTTTAATAGAATTAAAATTAATCAACTGCGACGCACTATAATTTAACGAAATGCCCTTGACTCCACATAACATATCTATAAATTATTTGACAGGGGTCAAAAGCTATTAATTCGCGGGGGTAAAAATACTATAAAGCATTATTAAGTGGGCTCTGTTTTACCCTGTAGCCGATAGTGAGTAAAGGGGGAGGGCGGTTGTCACCTGTCAATTAAGATATATAAAGCTCACCTGTCACATGTCAAATGTTAAAATTGAAATCTAACACGTGGGTCGTGTTCAGGGTGACGTCATAAGTCGTTTAGAGAAAACCTAAAGTCGATCGGCTAGCTGGTTCGAGAGATATAATTTTTGCGATTAGGGCCCTTATGGCTAAAGGTGAAATGGGGAAATTTGGCAAACGGGTATAAGATGAGTATACCTATCAGCTAGCGAAGAAATATTTCAAATACCTTAATTAATAACGGTGCTAGACGTATAAAACCATTAGGGCCTTAACACAAGATATGTAAAATTGATTCTATACAATGGCTATTGGCAATGATTATTATTAATATAGTTCCAGGAGGAAATATCTATACAATATCAGTAAAATCACCAAAGCTGCAAAACGGTACATCTGAAAATTCTAACTTTTTCCATATTTACATTACTAAACCATGCCTATTTAATCCCAAAAATCAAAATACTTCCAAGTCTTCAAATTATCAGTAAAACCATAATAATTGCCAAAACGGCCCCTCAGATTTTTATAATTTTATTTAATATATCCTTAATTAAGCCATACCTATAGAACCCCGCATTAAAAAAATAAGGCCATTTTGGAAATGCGCAGAAACCAAAATCGATGTTTCAAAGTTAAATAGGAGGAAATATTATGCGCAAATAGCAGAAAAAGTACCTTCGGTACTACGACTGCCCTTTTAGCACTATTTTAAGTATATTAAAAAAAACACCCTATTAAGGTATTTTCAGGTTGAAAACAGAAAATACGATATAGACAGCGTTTATATTAAACCTTCTAGGTGGTTCATTCATAGTCGTAAATATTTCAAAATATATTTAATACATCTAAATTAAATAATTAGGTCAACTTGTTATTGTGGTTACGGATATTATGTTGCTGCAAATAATGTATTATCAGTAGAATATTTATCAACTGCATGTGTACGCTTAACCGCAGACCGGAAACATGTCTGGCAGTGATAATAGTTAATTAGATAAGTATTATTAACAGAATATTTATCAAATGTGGGCATACACTTAACCACATACCGGGAAACATTGCGGTTGCTGTCGGATGTGATAACAGTTTCTTACATGCATTATAATGATTATTTTTAAAAAAATTTATAAGCGAAATAATGTAAATGTAATTATTATATCTCCGAGAATGTGGTTAGCGATTAATTACCATGTTTAATAAACGTATGTAGTCAGAAGGATTGCATCATCTTATGGATATAAATACGAGCAAAAGCATTCATTCTTCAGACGTTTCCCAAGCGCTTATACAGACAAGGTGTTGGCTAGCGAATTCTAATTTTTCTTATTGTCTAGTGTGTGTTATTATTTGGTAAGTACAGATATTATTTGTTATATTATATCAGTGCATAATTATTTAAATATTGTTGGCTCTATCAAAAATTAGATACCAAATAAGGTAACACGGTGGTATATATTTTTAAAATGTATTGTTCTTTTAGTGTTATGACGTTTAAACTAAAAACAGAATAACTAAGGTTATGCTTGCTTATTAGGCAATAAATGTGTATTATCAATAATAGGAAAAATTGAAATAATTAAATAAAATTCCTTAACACAAGATATGTAAAATTGGTTCTATACAATGGTTATTGTCAATGATTATTATTAATATAGTTCCAGGAGGAAATATCTATACAATATCAGTAAAATCGTCAAAGCTGCCAGAACGGCACATCTGAAAATTCAAATTTTTTCCATATTAACATTACTAAACCATGCCTATTTAATCCCAAAATCAAAATACTTCAAAGTCTTCAAATTATCAGTAAAACCATAAAATTTGAAATAATTAAATAAAATTCATAATACATAAAATATCTATTCACTCTGTATATACGTAATGCACATAAATGCTCGTCGCCAATGGTGGCAAATCGAAAGTCAATTTCTGATAAAATAATCTCTTATTAGTACATTGGCGGTATAATACTAGTGATACATGTGTTTATAGGGCAATAATTAAGATTTGGGTAAGTGCAGAATTGATTTTTACTGTGAATAACTGTCGCGGAAAAGTATTGTTTAAACCCCTCCTTTTGGTTTTACCTATTTTTAGTAATGAAAACAAGTGAAAGATTTTGTGAATGTATACGTGAACTAATTTATGTCAGCGCTTTTAAGTTATCTAGCAGTGCAGCGATTGTTGTATATTTTCGGTAAAGACTTATACTTAAAAGTCTATGCAGCGCATTGAAAATTATAGCTTAATTGCCTCAAGAGTTTTTAATTGGTTTTAGAATCAAGTATAGAAACACAATAGGGTCATGGTGTTAGTAAATATTTTTAGTTAAAATAATAGACATTGGGTTTTATTTAAAAAGAGGGGATCCTTATAAAAATTGTGTATCAGATAAAGATAACGAGTAGTAGAAAAACTGCTTATCCGGGTTATGTTGTACACCAGATCACACTGTTTTAGGGAGTTAAAGCAAGTCTGCTGGTACTTTTATTTTATTGCTTTACCTATATTTCCACTACTGCTGCCTGTCTATATGCGACGATCTATTTATTATAATAGCTGATTTCTAGGGTGTTTTCCCTATATTAACACATTAATTATCAGTTCATACTGTGTTATACCCTTGTCGAATGCAGTAGATGCTTCGAGTGTTTTAATTAGCAACTGGAATCAACAACAAATATGGTGCTTTTGTATGCTATTTATATATATAAAACTGCGTTTGCAATATGATAAATTATGATAATAATTATTTAGTAGCAAATAAAACACAGTTATTTTATAATATATTTATTTATAAAATTCTATTACACCTATTCTTTCAAGTTCTCTAAGAATTGTCCTTATTTCACCACTATAGCAGTTATTTATATTACGTTCCTCTAAATATCTAAGCCTGTCAACCAGCTCATTTACATCTCCATACTCCATTATTAGTTTAGCGGAACCATCTAACTCAGCTTTTTTACACCCATCATCTTCTTCGTCTGAACTATGGCTACCACTCATATCACTCATGTTTTGCAGAGTAGCATTTGGCCTTTGTGCATTCTGTTTAACATGTTTTTGATGTACATAGCTTCTTTTAGGTGGAAATAATTTTGATAGTATATTTTTATATTTCCAACAGTTTAATGACAAAACGTTCTTATCTATACAGAATCCTTGCTTGTGTGCACTCGTTTCAAGTAGAATTTCTTTGTATTTACTCAGATCTTCATTTGTATACCCGACAGGATGATTTGTAGTCAATAAATTAACTAGGCCATCGGTTAATGGAAATTCATTGGTATCAATTCTAAGCGTATTGTCCTTTACCTTAACAGACTTACTACCAATGAACATATTAGAACCCTCTTTTCGAATACCATATTTAACATTGGGTGTTTCCAGGAGAAGATACTTTATCTTGCGTGCATACATCCTATTGCAATGATGTTAAAAACTAAACTAACTTTATTAACAAGTGCAATTATTTTTATAGAGCAGCAATAGAGCAGCTATAGAACAGCTATAGAGCGTTCATAGAGCAGCTATAGAGCGTTCATAGAGCGTTTATAGAGCAGCTATAGAGCGTTCATAGAGCAGGCATAGAACACTTATAGAGCATGCATAGAAGTTATTAGAACTGTAACTAATATCAAATAAAGCATTCAATATTGTATAGTATTTTTCAAAAGAACCATATAAAATAGTTACCTTATACCCTATGTTCCACTATTATTTAAAGTAGATAATTATATATTTCCGTTTAACCTGATGCATTACAGTTTAATTATAGAAGCCTGTTATTACATAATTTAATGTTGTTTATTAATCTTTTAGAAATAATCAATTAGTACATTATGGTTATTAATTATTTTTATCTTGGTAAATGAAAATGTTATCTATTCAAACTAGCTGGCATTGGGAACGGAAACAGTTTTGAAATTAAATTTGTATATTTCCAGCTAGTGCTTGATTTAATATGTCCATTTTTTTTTGGAAATCGGTTTATGTAAATTTGTAAGAAAGATTAATTCTTTGTATACCTTTAAGTCTTTCTGAGAATATGCTTTAGGATGCATACTCGTTAATAAATCCAACAAACCGTCGGATGGTGTGTATGTTTCATTATCAAACACCAATTGGTCATTCTGAAAGTCAACAGGCACATTTCCCAGAAACCAATTAGTTCCATTTGTTCTTAAACCAAAGACGTCTCCCTTTGGCATTTCCAGGAGCTTAAGTTTTATTCTTCTGCTTGCCAGCTTACTCCTTTGATGTATGAGTCGCTAATGACATCTTTGAACCAGTATTTAACTATTTATTTAGTCACAATACAACCTCAAGAAAACACTAACACCACAGATAGAAAACAATAACACGACAGGGATAAAACACAAATAGATAACGTCGATAAGCTAAAAACAGACCTGTTTCTAATACCCCGGTTTTATAATCATACAACCCAACATGCCTATAACAATTAGCGGGTCAAATATTATGCAATAAAAATATAGGCAAAATATAGTAGGTTTCAAGACTTGAGATTAAATAATTCCTACATAACGACAGCCATCTGTTATAGTATACAATTAAAATCATTTTAAGCCTGTAATTATAATATTTTTTATACAATTTTCATATAAACCAGATGCCTACAGTTTAAAAGACAATAATTTGCCTGTTATTCTAATGTGTTACATGATGGGTCTAAGGGTTGGAGGGGGTGAATAACCCTTTAAATAATATAATTTTTAACGTTATGTGTAGATGACATCAAACATAAGTCATCTTACATCGTTTAACATTGTATGGTTTTTTAACAGGGTGGTTTTTTAAACAGGGCTGTTTTTAAACAGGGTGGTTTTTTAACAGGGTGGTTTTTAACAGGGTGGTTTTTAAACAGAGTGGTTTTTAAGGCTAATATTTTATAGAAACTTATTGAAATCATATTTATTTACCTCCTACGCGCTTGTACACTGTATAGCAATAGATATTTAGGGGCGTTAAACTTTAGAGTTGTTAAAATCTTTAACACATAGCGTTTTTATGTGATTTTTGATCACAAGATAATAAGGTACTAGTTCAGACCATATTGAACAATAGGTTCTTAGTAACAAAAATGTTCTTATTTACTTCAAAAATATTTAAAGTTATATAATACTTATTAAAATACATGTTATTTTATGCACCTTGGATGACCATATTATTCATATTCATTATTGCACAAGCAATATTGTTAGGGGCCTAGATACGTTATGACACCTGTCTATGTTAAAACTTTTAAAAAAAATATATGCCTCTTAAATGGTAACTTTTTTATTTACTATATCTAGATACATTATTATAAATAAGTAGAAAACGACAAACTAACTACTTTATTCAAGCTTAAGTTTTTAGAGTTTTTGCTATAATTAGTTCTTCGGCTGTGTTTTGTATACACTCATCGCATTGAAGATACGGGAATCGTATTGGTTTCGGATGGCTTTGAATTTGGGATACTAAGACATCAAGTACATTTTTCTCGAACCAGTCCATTAAGTCTCCTTTTTCTCTTTGTTTAAGCATTTGTACTATTTTTTCTTCTTGTCCCGAGTCAAATCTAACAGTAAACAGAATAAGTGGGGTGACCGTTGCAAATCCTTTAGAGGCAGAGCGGAAACAACTTCGAAGCCGTTCTCTAATATCCTTTTCCGTCTGTGGTGTTTGTCCCTCAACTATTGCTTTGAGTAATTCATAGTATAACTCCTCATGATGTCCAATATTTACATAATAACAGCTTGGACAATACGTTTTAAAATCATAATCTGATATTCCCTTGCGGTCTTTTTGTAGGATACCCCCAACTCTATAGCCGTCCTTGTCCTGGCATATCTCGCATTTTTCTTTCAACTCAGGACGACACTCGCTGCAGTCACAAGGGCGTCCCCAAAAACACTCTTTAGGCATTGTGCTCGCTTCAACTGATCAACAAAGACTAATTGTTTAGGGATAATAATATAATAATATAGTAGCTTGAGAGGGTTAAAAGTGGAGGGGGTAAAAGTGGAGGGGGTAAAATTTTAAAAATACTGTTGTGTTTTGTTACAGATTTTTATGATAGTTGAACTTCTATCACTTTCGACTAGCAAAATATTATTGTTCTCGGTAAGTAATATAATATAAAAGTCCAAAACTGTGTGTACATCTACTGCATACTTACCCTTGAATATTTATTGCAGGCTATACCTTTCCTATTTTCTGAACGCACCCTTAGTTCCTAAATTTTGGCGAACCGAGGTTATAAATTGAGGTGCCACAGAGCGATTCTGTTAGTCTTTACTAGTCTCTTGAAGTGTGCAGACGTGTCAGTAAGAGCTCCGCAAAAATGGAAAAGTTTATCATTTTAAAAGATGCTATTCAAAAAGTGCGCCGATACAATATTACAGGTCGTACCCTGGAATTTAGGTTAAAGTCTATACCTGAGGGTGTTGAACCGGTTGGATGGGTGCGGGAGGGAATTAATCAAATTGTTCAAAAGGCTACAGAGGGCCTTCAGCCCCTGGACCAGGTGGGATTTAGTTTCTGTTCCAAAGATTTTAATCGTGGTGAGGGGTGGCTTCGATTTAAACCGGCTGCAAAAATAAATTACGAAGATGTCTGGAACGTGATCAGCAACGTGTATCAGTCTAACTCATCTGGTTTAAACACCGAATCATTTTGCTTGAAAGTTACTACTGTGTGTTTGCCAGCCGGTAGGGGAAGGGGGAGCAAATATAATAGTTTCGACGAGGAGTGTGGTATGAGAAGGGGCATTGTAACCATTAAAAATACAGACAATCTATGCCTGCCTCGCGCTTTGGTGGTTGCTATGGCTAATATTACAAAAGACAGTGAATTTAGCAGGGTTAGAAGAGATGTCGGCAAAATTCAGACAGAAAGAACAAGGACACTGTTGGAAAGCTCTCAAATTATCATTCCCTCAGAAGGGGCCGGTATTCCTGAGCTACAGAAATTCCAAGATTATTTGGCCGATTATAAAATTATTGTTTACAGCTATGGATCAAAGGGGAGGGACGTAATTTTTGAAGGGGCTAACGAGAGCGGCGAAAGACTTAATTTGTTACATCATGAGGGGCATTTCAACGTTATTACCTCCCTCACAGCCGCTTTTTGCTGTAATTATTATTGCGAGGCATGTTATATACCATACGATCATATACATAAACACCGGTGCGGTGGAATGTGCCCCGGTTGTTTTCAGTCACCAAAATGTGTTGATAATCAAATTAAGATTATCTGTGATAACTGTCATAGAAGTTTTAGAGGAAAAATATGTTTCGAAAACCATCTAAAGGAGGGTTCGTGGGAAAAGAGTACTGTTTGTGTTGAAGTTAGGAGCTGCGAGCATTGTTTTAAAACTGTAAAAGGGAGTAGAAAACATGTTTGCGGAGAGGTCTTTTGTAAGAATTGCAATTCACATGTGGCCGAAAATCACCTTTGTTACATTCAAAAAGATAATGGCAAGCCTAAAACAAAAGATATTCTGTTTGTGTTCTATGACTTGGAAACGCGACAAGAAGAAGTTTTGCAAGATGGGTCACTCCTCCATCAGGTCAATCTCTGCGTTTTAAAACAATGTTGTGATGAATGTATAAATCTGTCAATTGAAATTTGTAAAAAGTGTGGAGTCCGTTTACAAAAAATAAAAGGAAAGGATCCGGTTGGCTCATTTACGCAACATTTATTAACACTAAGAAAGAAGTTTAAGAACATTGTTGTAATTGCACACAATGGACAAGCCTTTGACCATCAATTTTTACTAAACTATATCATGACTGAGACCGACTTGACCCCCGAGTTAATAATGAGAGGCACAAAAATTATTATGATGCAAATTGAAAACGTAAAATTTATAGACTCTCTAAATTATTTTCCTATGGCTCTGGCAAAATTGCCCAAAGCATTTGGTTTGGGTGATAAATTCAAAAAGGGGTATTTTCCCCACTTGTTCAACACAAAGGCGAACGAAAATTATGTGGGTCTTTTACCGCCTATTGAGTATTATTCCCCGGACACCATGAAAGATGAGGAACGTACCAGGTTTTTGGAGTGGTACGAAGAGCATAAAAATGACCAATTCAATATGCAGGTGGATCTCGTTGATTATTGTGTGTCAGATGTAGAAATTCTTGCACAAGCATGCTTGAAATTTAGAGAGCAATTGATGAGTACTACCAACGTTTGTCCCTTTACAGAAGCAGTTACCATTGCCTCAGCATGTAATAAAGTTTTTAGACGAAGCTTTTTAGAGCCCAACACTATTGGTATTATACCGAAAAATGGTTACAGGTGGACTGATAATCAGAGCAAAATAGCAATTGAGTGGCTACTCTGGGAAGAAAACCAGAGACAAATAAACATCTTACATGCTGCAAAGGGTAAAGAGGTTGTGTTACATGGTTTAAAGGTAGATGGTTTTTGCCCTGACACAAACGAGATATTTGAGTTTCAGGGGTGCTATTACCACGGTTGTGTTAAATGCTACAAATTTGCTAGAAACGACCCACTTTTAGAGGAACCCACAGCAACTTTAAATTTACGTTACGAGGCAACACAGGCAAAAATTATGAAATTAAAAGAACTTGATTTTGTAGTAAAAGAAATGTGGGAGTGTGAATTTAGAAAAATGTTGGAAGATAACCCTGAGATCGGTGCTTACACTAAAATACATCCTCTAATGACTTCAACCCCTTTAAACCCTAGAGATGCCTTTTATGGTGGTCGCACAGGAAATATTTGGGAATACTATGAAGCCCAAGAGGGGGAAAAGATTAAGTATGTTGATGTGTGTAGTCTCTACCCCTATATTTGTATTTATGGTAAATTTCCAATCGGGCACCCTGAGATAATTGTTGGCAGTGCAGAATGCAAGAAACTTAATTTAAATAAAACAGACGGTTTAATTAAATGTAAAATTCTTCCACCTACCAACTTGTTTCACCCTGTACTACCACAAAAGTCCAATAATAAGTTGATGTTTATGCTTTGTCGCTCATGTGGGGAAGCTATGGATCAGGTTATTGTTTGTAACCATACTATCGAAGAAAGGGCTTTAACAGGTACCTGGGTCATGGATGAAGTAATTAAAGCAATAGAGAAGGGGTACGAAATTTTAGATATTTACGAAATTTGGAAATATAAAATTCAAAAATTTAATAAAGAAACAGGGGAGACTGGCCTCTTTACAGCCATGATGAATACGTTCATAAAGATTAAACAAGAGGCCACGGGTTGGCCTAAGAAATGTAAAACCGAAGAGGAAAAGAATAAATATATTGAAGAGTTTTTTAAAAGGGAAGATGTAAAGCTCGAGTATGCTATGATTGTTGAAAATCCTGGGTTGAGATCCCTGGCCAAGCTTATTTTAAATAGTTTTTGGGGAAAATTTGGTCAACGGGAGAATCAACCAAAAACCAAAATTGTAAATGAACCATCTGAATTATTTGCAATGTTTACCAACCCCTGCATTCACATTAACGGCATACTACCCGTTAATGAAATGACCCTTATTGTCAGTTACGAACACACCGAAGAAGCCTATGATCCATTACCTACTGTTAATGTAGCTATTGCGGGTTATGTAACGGCTCAGGCTCGTCTTAAATTATATTCATACCTTGAACAACTTGGTGACGGAGTATTGTACTATGACACAGACTCTGTCATTTACGTTTCAAGAAACGACGGCGTGGATATATCTACTGGTGAGTTCATCGGTGATATGACTGACGAACTTGAAGCATATGGACCAGGAAGCTACATTACTAATTTTGTTTCTGGTGGACCCAAGAACTATGCTTACAAAATTCATACAACAAAAAGCAATCAAGAGGAAGTGGTTTGTAAAGTCAAGGGCATTTCGTTAAATTATAGTGCGTCGCAGTTGATTAATTTTAATTCTATTAAAGATATGGTCCTCCACAAATCAGATCCAATACCCATTGTCTCAAAGAACATTCGACGAACCAAGGATCATATGGTGACAACATGTGCAGAAACCAAGCTTTACAGACCCAATTCCACAAAAAGAAAATTTCTCCCCGATGGTGGCTCTGAACCTTATGGCTATAAGACACAGAAAACCATATAATGTATATAGATATTGTATTAATAAAAAATAAAGTCTACCAACATTTTGGATTTTATTCATAAGGTTTTGCTTTTGAAACTTTCGTTTTAGCCTAAAAATCGAAATGGAGTGCGCCTGGGGACTCAGTTCACGTTCTGGCACTCTGTTAAGACCTTATTTAGCTAATTTATTAACTCATTAATACACTTTTTACATACCATAAGATTTAGGTAAATAAGGTCAACCGGAAGTCCCCTAAATTCTTGCGCTTAACTACTCGTTCTAGTGATACAATTTATGTATGTTTTAGATGGACCAATATTCTCAAGACATTTAAATATGTATACTATAATGCAGAACCTAGGGTCTGTATTATTAATTATACATCTAGCTGTAAGTACTTGATTAGCTTTTCTATTTGCTTTTCCATGTAAGTTTTTCAGCTATTACCTTTTATATAATATCTAGGCCATCAATTACGCATACCTAACCTCAATGTTTTTTTATTTTGTTGGATGTTTGTAATACTTGCAGCGTGCATTTATCAGATTAACACTAGTATAGATGGTAGTCGTTCGCGGCAAGGGTTGACGAATTCTCAGATTACGCCAGGGCTTGCATTATAGTAAGAGAGTACCAACTAGTCATCGGTAATCCCACTCTACAACGGTGGTTGTTGTCTTAGTTAGGTATATAATAGTAATATTGAGAACGTGTTGTCTAATGACTATAAAGAACCCACACATCCTAGTGATAATATGATGAATGTTGTCCAACTCTTTGATAATGCTTCCTAGTATAACTATGCTAGTTAGTGCCGATTCAGTCGCGGCCATATACTATATCATTATGGTAGACCCCAATCTTACCTGAGATAAGTGATTAGACATTTTTGGTGGATATAATTACCAAGTGACTACATTTATACCTATCTAGTACCCTTCACACAAACGATATTCAGGTATTTTTGTTTTTAAGTCTAACCCAGACCACCCTGTAGTATTAAATTACCTTTGTATGTGCAAAATTCTAAGTATATTACGCAATATAACATTTTCAATTTGCAATGCTATTTATCGATTTATCCTTCGTCGTCTATTACACAATTCTATTGTGCTTTTAGAAGTTTTAAACACTTTGTGTTAATAAAAAAAATAACATCTTCGACTTACCTGTATTTTTATCATTCGTTGGATATTGATAATGTAATAATTTTACCCCATTTCTATGGGTTCAAGGGCCGTTTTTTTTTTGGTACTTTAGTGATTTTTTAGATGTTTTAGCAACTCAATTTAGAGAAGTTTTTAGTTGTTTATTACGTATCTTTAAACCGTACATAGATATTAGCAAAAATTGGGGTTGTGTATACGCGATGTTTAGGCTATTTTTACCTATTTTTCTCTCATTTAGTGGCAAAAATGAACTTTTGGAGCTGTTTGTCGGTTATAAAAACCGTTGGAACGTTGCATCGTAATTTTAGTTTAAAACATAAAATATTATCAATTTATCGAGTTCTAAACGGTACTTCAGTTAGAAATATAACCCTTAAACACCTGTTATTGACATTTTTACCTTTAATTTGATACCAAGAAGTATTAGTACAGGGGTTGTACCTACCCTTATTTATTTTAGGTTTTTACATGATCAAGAAGAGTTCAAAGAGGTTTTAGTTGTTTCTTAGGTATATTAAAACAATATTGTACATACGAGTTATAGGTATTAGCAGAATTTATGTTATCTATATCCTCTCTTTATGCAAATTTTATTTATTTTTCTCAATTTTACCTGTTCAAGACCTGTTAAATATACGTTTTTAGATGTTTTAGTCGATTATTAGATGTTGATTAACCTGTTCAGCAGGGTTTAGTTGTTTATTGCTCGTTCTTTAAACATTGCTGTAAATAAACACTGCATGTATTACCAAATTTATTTATAGTTACAGTTAATTTTATTTTCTGTTTATGTTCCCTCTACACTTTAACAAATATATTATTATTAATCTTACTTCCCCTATAAACACTACTTATCATGGTGCGTCATGATATGACTCTCGTAGACGCTGTACTTAATAGCATCAACCAGCCGCCGAGTTTTTGTAATGAGCTCAGCTGGCGTAATGGTACGACATTAGAATTGTAATCCGGTGACCCGGGATCGAATCCACACAGGTAAAACTTTTTTTTAATCATTTAATTTCAATAGGGGCCCCACTTAGAAATTATTGGGGTACCGGTTCTTAGAGGTAGGGCTTTTAGCGGAGTCCCGACTTGTAGACTTGGGTCCCCCAAATATGAATACCTAAGTAGGTGAGGTTCAAGTGACATGTAATAGATGGCGTATCACATATGATGGATGACGTTTACCCAATGACAACTAGTGCCAATGATACTATTGCCCAAGTAGCTAACGCCCAAGTAGCTACGGCCCAAGTAGCTAACGCCTAAATAGCTATCGCCCAAGAGTATGAAGTTTGACAGATGACGTATGACATATGACAGATGACGCATGACAAGTGACAGATCAAAAGGGGCGGGGCCTATGACGTCAGAGGTAGAGGAGTGGGGGTGGTCTCAAGTAAGGCCATGACTACTTATCTTCCAACGCACTCCATTCACGCCGATAACTAGGCCGGATGAGGTCGGACATTTCGTGGGGTGCGGAACAAATACACACTCCTCAATCGGTAGTTCATGCAATGACGCAAGGAATCTAGGGCTGATAGCCCTTAGGGGGTGTCGCATGACTAAGAATCGTGGTTCGGAAACTACGTTAAGCTGTAGGTCCCCTCGGTAATTGGCCTGGCAGCGAACGAAGAGGAATAAATAACAACACAACCAATATACTCCTAAATTAGGCAACTGATATGTTTCATCCTTTGTCTTTAATAAGTGTTTATTAATACAGTATTGCCCGAAATAAACAGTACTGAACTTATAATCGTAATATATATTTAAAAAATACATATTATTGACACTTTATTATATGTTCTAAATGTGCACCTCCTCGTTCAAGACAGACTTCATAACGATGTTCTAAGTTTTTGGTCATGTTATTGAATAAGGGTTGTCTCAGAGCTGCGAAGAAGACTCTAACGGCATCCTTTAATTCATCGATGGTTTGTGGTGCCCGTTTGAAAACGGCATTTTTAGCCATGCCCCAAATGTATGCGTCTGGAGGTGTGAGGTCTGGAGAATGTGAAGGATAAGGGAAGTCAGTAAATCGTGAAATGAATTTGCTTGGAAAATGTTCTTGAAGAAATTGACGAATTGCGGCAGCAGTATGGCAAGTTGCCCCGTCCTGCTGAAAAAATTGGTTTCGAAATGCCAAGTTACGTGTACTACAGAATTGACGTAGATCAGGGATAAATCGTGTTAAAATGTGTCTGTACCTCTGTTGATTAAGTTTGACTTGCCTACAATTCTCTTCGATGAAGTACGGACCAATGATTCCGTGTCCGGACACAGCACACCAGACACTCACTTTTGCACTATGTAAAGGAACCTCTTGAACCTCATCGGGTCTGGCAAAGCCCAGAAATCGATTTGTGCGACGATTTACATAGCCTGACAAGTGAAAGTGTGCTTCGTCTGAAAACCAAACATTTTTTAAAAATTCAGGATTTTCATACTGTAACGCGAGAATTCTGGCGCAATATTCCACTCTACTGCGATAATCCCGAGGATGTAGTTGTTGATGTACCTGAATCACATACGAACATACACCCAGCTCCTTCAGGATTCTTTGAAAGGAAGTTCTTTTTAAATCAAGTTGTAACGCTGTCCTTGCCTGGCTGACTTTCGGATTTTGTAAAATTTGCTCAAAAACACGTTCATGGTTATTGTTGTTGTTAACTGTCCTGGGACCCCCGAGTTTCCTTTTCGTTGGCACAATACACTACCCGTATTTCTGAACTTTTCAATAACCTTCAAAATTACAGCATTAATTGGAGAACGTTTATTAAACCGTTGTGTGAATTGATCAGACACGTATAGCAAACTTGCACCATTATGTCGGCCCATTCCGTATGAGCGAAAATAATGCTTTACCAGAAACACTTTCTCCTCTGTACTTAACACCATTTTTAACAATTAGATCCTACTAATTACTTGTTTGAGGTTTACTTGACAGGTCTATACTAGCTAACTTGAGTGTGACAGCGCACGCATAAAAACACCGCCAACTTAGTTTTAGTACTGTTTGTTTCGGGCATATCTGTAGTTTTAAATGCTATTGTCATTTATATCCAGAACTGTCAGTTTAGAACGGTTTTTAATTTAAAACCCTTTAGTGAATAGGTCTGTGAGATTTTCAAAAAATGTGTAAAGAAATATTACCAAAAAAGATATAAATCTAAATTGTTTGTTTTTAGTTATAGCATGAATTATGTTATAGAAATATTTTAATTTATTTACAAATTTAAAATACATCTTATTGATAGTGTTTATTGGAAACCCATTATTCATGCCAATCTGTTTAATTATATTTAGTTCGGTGTTAAAAGCATTTTTAGCCAAAGGGAGTTTAAACAATCTGTAAAAAACTGAATTCAAGGCAGCAAATTTTAAAAGAATTTAATGGTGAATTAGACGAAAATTGATTGATATTATCGGTTGAAGTAGGCTATATATAGAATTAGGAAAAGATATTGAAGTAAAATTAATTTTACGAAAACTGTGCTTTCTATGGAACAAACCAAGATTATCTTGTTTTAAGAACAAACTCTAGACTTTCAAAAAATTGCATTTAAAATTAAAAAATCTTGGAAATAAAAAAATAGGATAATATATACCGTAGCCCCACTCTATGCGACGCCACTGGAAGAAATATTTTCACTTTAAATTCACTGTAATTTACAATTTATTGGTTGTAAGATGCGTAATTTTCATGCCATTATCTTAAACGGTTTCCATGCTATTACAAACAAAAACTTTCTCCTCGACCCTCGTTGAGATGGAAGCTTTTCTGGGGGTATGTTTATAGGACATTTGTGTCATATTTTTTTAGGTACTCTATGTTGTATACGTTAAATTATGAAATAATGACGCATTCATTTAAATGAACAGACTAAGAAACAGCTAAACTGGGGCATAAACTTGCAAGAACGAGTGAAAAAAGCGTCGGTAGCATTATATGCCTGCAAAAAAGCAATTGGAAAAAAATTGGGACTAAAACCCCACATAGTACACTGGATCTATACGGCAATTATAAGACCTATATTAACATACGGGGTTCTGGTTTGGTAAACTGCTTTGGAAAAAGCAGTGCACACTAAGTCAATAACAAAGATACAAAGGGCAGCTTGTTTAGGAATAACCGGAGCCCTTAAGTCAACCCCGACAGCGGCGCTAGAGGTCATGTTATATATACCCCCCCTGGATATCTACGGAAAAAGTATGGCTGCAAAAAGTGCCCTTCGACTGAAAGAGTCGAAATTCTGGAAGGAAACCAACTACGGGCACAGCAGTATACTAAAGATACACCCGGGGAATAATTTACGAGACCCGACTGATTACTCTGTCCCAATAACATGCTTCGATAGAAGGTATTCTATACTCATTCCGAGTAGGGAAGAGTGGGAAGGCAATCAGTATATAACGAAAACAGATCACGCAATCTTCACAGACGGTTCAAAAATGGACGTTGGTGTGGGAGCCGGGGTATTTTCCGAAAGTTTACAAATACAGAAATCGTATAGACTCCCCAACTATTGTAGTATTTTTCAAGCAGAAGTACTGGCAGTAGAGAAGGCGGTCAATATCCTGCAAGAACACCTTGGCCTGGGAGTAGCCTCGTCAATCACCATCTTCAGTGATAGTCAGGCGGCGATTAAGGCAATCTGTTCCAGCAGCGTTAAATCAAAGCTCGTAAAGCGATGCCGCAACAATCTATGCACACATCGGGTTATTCTGTGCTGGGTTCCTGGACACTCCAAAATAGATGGCAACGAGGCTGCCGATGCGCTCGCAAGAGAGGGCGCAGGCATGCCAGCCGATCTAGCAGACAATACAGTAAACAAACCACTGGGATTGGTCAAAGAGGAGGTTGACTACACGGCCAAGCAGCTGCACAGAACAGATGGACAGGGTTGACAACCTGTAGTACATCCAGGCAACTGTGGCCCCCATTCGATAAAAAGAGAACCGCAGAGCTATTGAGACACAGTCGAAAAGACGTGAGAAATATTACTGCGGTTGTTACCGGACATTGCCTCTTCAGTAAACATGCCGAACGTATGCAAATATCCACTAACGACTTCTGCAGAAGTTGCAGAGATGAGGAAGAGGAAGAAAGTATTCAACATTTTCTGTGTGAATGCCCTGGCCTCGCAAGAAGAAGGTTCACTGCTCTGGGTGAACCATCTTTCGATAGCCTGGAGGAACTAAGCAACTTACAACTTGGACGGCTGAGCAGGTTTCTGAACAGTAGTGGCTGGTTTGAATAAGTTGTTAAAATCCTTCTGCGGTGTACGCCGCACTAACCATCAGAGATCTGATGAAGGTGGGTTCTACGGAACACGTGTGGTATCACAACGGACCTAATTAGGACTACGTGAGACTGTTTGGTCAGAACCAAAAGTCTGCCACTCTTATCTAACCTAACCCAAGAAACATATCTAACGAAAATTAAAAAAGAAATAAGAAGGTTTAAACTGTTTTAATAATGGGTGAGATCGGACATCTCGTGGGGTGCAGAAGAAGGTAGACACTCCCCAGTCGGTAGGTCATGCAATGACGCAAGAAACCGAGAGTTGATAGCCATTGGGGGGGTCGTATGACTCAGGATCGTGGTTCGGAACCCACGTTAAGCTATGGGTCCCCTCGGGTATGGCCCTGGCAGCGAACGAAGAGGAAAAAATTACACAACAAAAAAATGTTTAATGATATAAAAGCTTGTCGCGATGATAAATCTTGACACAGATAAGTATCTATGTATTTCTTATAAATTAAATTTAAATAGAAACTCTTTTTTTTTGTTGCCATGGTTGGCGAAAGAGCCAGTATAATTAGGCTTATCAGGCCCATTGTATCCCCTATCGTCTGGGTACTGTCAGCCAGACAGGACCTACAGCTTAGCGTGTGATCCTAACCATGTGTATGCACTAGTTATCCTTTTTATGCCCCCATAGGTCCATGGCGCCCCTCTCGTTCCCGATATTAGGAATCACTAGTAATATACTGCATTCTTTTATCCACTAAAGTCCCTCGTCTACTTTATTTATTAAGCATATTCCCTCTCTGAAAATCAAACCCGGACCGCCACGGTCGAATGTCAGTCACTTCCGCGATAATTGAAACTTTTACGACAAGCTTCTTTTTAGCACTTTTAAATAAAAACTTTTTATTAAAAAAATGTTTTATTTATTTTTTCCAATTTCTTTTATTTGCTTATTTCTTCAATGATGACCTATACGCTACAACCAAAATAAAAAATTCAGTGAAAAACCCCATTATTTAAAAATGGTTTGTGAATTTACCTAATACAGATTGTTTTCTACAGTTTTTTATAAATTCACCGAACGTATTTTGTGCATTGTTCACCAACTTTTGCTCTGTTTAGCAAAGAATTTAAAATTTCATCCATCATGAAACTTGGATCATTTTTTAATTGGCCAGTTGTGTTAACCATTTTTACTAACCTATAATTTTCCAGAATATAAAACAATACTGAAACTTTTAATACCGAGGATAAATCCTTAACAGTCTTTATAAAACAAAAAGGTTGGGTTATATGATAAAACAAAAAATTCCATCGGGGCCGGGGACCTGAGTAGAATGTTTCACCCCTAAAAGAAAAACATAAATAAATATTTTATGAATTTGTATATTATTTAAAAAGCAAAGTCCGCCTCCCCAGTTTGTTTTTTAGATATATTTCGAAGCAAACTTTGCTTGAATAAAATTGTATTAGGAAAATCAAACTTTCCCGTTATTTCATTATTATATATTTCTTCGTAAAGATGTTTTATTTTCAATACAATTTACTGATTCAACTATTGCATTTAAGTAAATATACAGGGTGATTCACGTTAAGTGGCCTATTAGAAGATCTCGGAAACGAGTAACCCTATCTTTCTAAAAATTTGATAGCAGGCATAATTGGTTTTGAGCTTTTAAAACATTATATTTTGACGTTTCTATTACTTCCGGTTATACCGGAAGGTAATGCTAACTTTGCTATTTTAAATGGAATACGCTGTATATTTTAGCATTTTTGATTACCTTCTTAAAATCTAAATAACTTTAGTTATTAATAATATATTTCTATCTCTAACCGTTTTTGAGATATGAATTATAAAAGAATTTTTTTGTGTAAAAACGCTCCGAGAAGAAAGTTTAGTAACTCTGAAACCAATAAAGGTAAACATTTAAAATTTTGTAAGCTTTCAAGTAATACATAGATCTTTAGTTTAAATTAATTAGGTTTCACGTTTTTTATACAGAGAGTTCTTAAAATTATGCCAATGTTTCCATTTAAATAAATGTGCATAAGTTAATTTTTGAACACCCTATTTTTTTAGCTTACTAACGTGTAGAGAATTAAATTTCCTATCTAAATGCCTAATATGTTACAATCCACATTTTTAGTCGTTTTGGAACTATGAGCAATTTAAATAAAAGATCTTAAAATTTCTTTTTGTGTTAATGCGACATTATTTTTGAAAAGAAGGCTTCGACTGGGATTCTCGTTTGACTTTAAGCTTTGTTACCATTTGTTATTAACTGCCTATGTTCGTTGCTTAGCTATTTCTTATTCAAAGCTAAACGAAAGTCCCAGTCGAAGCCTTCTTTTCAAAAATAATGTCGCTTTAACACAAACAGAAATTTTAAGATTTTTTATTTAAATTACTCATAATTCCAAAACCACTAAAAATGTGGATTGTAACATATTAGGCATTTACATAGGAAAATTAATTATCTCCGCGTGAGTAAGCTAAAAAATAGGGTGTTCCATTTGCAAAAATTGACTTATGCACATTTATTTAACTGGAAACATTGGCACAATTTTAAGAACTGTATAAACTGTATAAAAAACGTGAAACCTAAATAATTTAAACTAAAGATTTATGTATTACCTGAAAGCGTGCAAAATTTTAAATGTTTACCTTTATTAGTTTCAGAGTTACTAAACTTTCTTCTCGGAGCGTTTTTACACAAAAAAATCCTTTTATAATTTATATCTCAAAAATGGTTAGAGATAGGAATAGATTATTATTAACAAAAGTTATTGAGATTTTAAGAAGGTAATCAAAAATGCTAAAATATACAGGGTATTCCATTTGAAATAGCAAAGTTGGCATTAACTATTGGTATAACCGGAAGTAATTAAAACGTCAAAATATAATGCTTTAAAACCCCAAAATCAATTATGCCTGCTATCAAATTTTTAGAAAGATAAGGTTACTCGTTTCCGAGATCTTCTAATAGGCCACTCAACGTGAATCACCCTGTATTATTTTTCTTTTTACATAATGGGCTTTTTCGCTAAATTTTGATTTTGAACCAATCTTATTAAGTACACAAAATAAAATGTTATACGGTTTCAGTTTCTTTAATTACCAATTTACTGATCAAATAATTAAAGAAAAAACTTCCGAGTGCAATATGGACAATCCACTCGAGTTGAACAGTATATTTTTTTACGACCAAACTTACGACCGTTATGTTAAAAAAATTTTTAAAAGTTTGCAGGCTGCCGGGTTTGAACTCACGACCATTGGATCCAAAGTTCGACGCATTGCCGTTTGAGCCACAAGATCATGTTAGATTAAGGTAAAACCAATTCAATAATAATGCTAGATGAAATTAATTTTCTATGCACATTCAGCAGGTTGCATTAATGATAAAACTATTATAGATGCGTATATATTTTGTTATATTGAACCAATTAATAAAACGAAGTCGAATCTACTCTCCAGAAGGGACATGATAAAGTAGGGTTAGGAACAAAAAGCCCTATCTTCCTTCTTACAAAAGAAGTAAGAAGGAAGATAGGGTTTTTTGTTCCTAATCCTACTTTTTCAATTAATAAAATATTATAGGTACCATATACATATAAATTATAAAATTTAGAGTCTTGAAAACAAAGGCAGAGCCTCAGTAAATACTATAAACTGCGATAGGTCAGTACTTTATAAGAACGCCACAGAGGAATCTATTTTTATAACAATGTTGTCAACTAATGGGAAATTTCCGGATTCGTGAGAACAGAGCACAAAGTAATGATAGGTCGGTGCTGTCTCCAAAGGGAAAAAGGAAATTTTTACTCACAGTGTTATATTCGTAGGATATTCTTTAGGATCATTTGTAGTTTTAATCTGCTGAAAAAATACTTTTTTCCGTATTGTGGGCTTCGTTGAATTTTTCTTTAAAAATAGAAATTTTATTTTTAAAGGTTGCAACACTGTTCAGCACTGATAGTAAGAATATGAAATTTTGTCGTACAGTTAACTGGAATAGAGTATTTTTCTCGTCATTTAAGTGTATAGAAAACAGTAAATATCCATGTGGAAGTAGAAAAATTATACTTTTCCGAAAATCGAAATATTGACATTTTTGAAACATTTCTGAAAGAAAAAGTCAATATTTCCTTACACTTAGTCGTTGCTAGTCAACGGAAAATAACTTAAACGGAAATATTTATTATTGTACTGAAAGGAAATATTATTTCTGTACGGCTATTTATAAACTAAAATGTGTTAAGCTTGACAATTCAAAATCACTGTGTTTCCATAGTTACAACACAAATATTTAATGGCATCCTTTATTTGTGAACAAAGTTAATAATATTTATTTCAAAATTTTAACAAGTTGATTGTAATAAGTTATGTCTTTTTAATAATTTTCGATTTACGGAAAAATAGTACGTATGTATACCTCGTAGACAAAGCCACATTCCCAGACTCCATATTGTCAGTCTCGGCTTGCGCCTCGACATACAATCTTCACGGTCGTCCGGGAATGTTCAGTTTTTCCTACAAGGTATAAAATGTACTATTTCTTAACAATCTTGTATTGATAATTGGTAACAACACAATTCTCTTAGTGTAAGCGGTACGAATACAAGAATCTAATTTGTCGACGATTTTTAATTACTACAAATTATTCCTTAGACACCTTCTTAACCACACAGATACATACATAAACCAATTATCTAAATGCAGAAATCCATATTTCTGTATCAATTCTTCCTTTGTTGGACTATAGGCAATTTCAATTCCATAAATATTAGATAAAATAATAGCTCCCTTAAAGACTCCGACCTCACAATAATTGATTTTAATATTATTCATAGGAATGCTTTCCGGAGCAAAGTGGAGATATTTATTTGACGGGTCGGAACTGGGAACAATAAAAATAATGACTTCACAAGAGGTACTCGTTTTAGTAGCAATCAAGATCTAATATGGCAAGAAAAGGAACTTTATTGTTTTGCTGTCCTTTGTTTTCACAAGAGAGCAATTATTGAGCTTTTCAATTAAAAATGTACTTTTATGAGCATTGGGACTGGAAACGTTTTATTGTAACGATGAAATATGGTTTGAAATATAATCATAATTACTTTAATATATGTTGTTATAAATTTTAATAAACAGTATAAAGAAATAACGATTTTCAATGCGACATTTTCTAAAAGGGTTACGAAATAAAAGAAAACTGCAACAAACCAGATAATGATTGTTTTCTACCTTGATTAAGTATATTGCATATTGTACCACATACGTAATAGTATATTTTCAACTCCCACATGGAAATTTGCTGTTTCCTTTACACTTAAGTGGCGGGTAAAGTAGGCTATTCCAGTTAACTGTGCGGAAAAATTTCATATCCATCCTAGTTAGGATATGAAACTGACCAATCACAATAGTCAATTACAGAGAAGCCAAATTAACAGGTTGTAAATTCGTTTTCTGACAGTTGAGAGAAGTTAGGTTAACAATATGCTTCAAAAATATGCCAATCTGTCAGATGAAATTTCTGCTTTTTAAATTTTTAAATCAAAACATTTAACCCAGATGTCTATGTATACACAATATTTTCCTAAAGAGTACACGAAATGGTGCAAAAACTGAAGATATAATAACAAAATTAATACCAAAATATATTTCTACCAAATTATTGTTATTTTCTGACCGAACTAAAGATTTGCACACAGACCCACTTTCTTATTCCAAAAATATCTTTATTTCCACTTATTTCTAGACAATTACTACAAGCTTTGCATAAAATGTACTATATACCTACCAAATGAACGTTTTCTTACTAACCTTGGTTATTTTTTTCCGTATAAATAATATATATTATTATAAATATTTTTGCACGGGGATATTTTCCGATATATTTTGAACGGGGATCGAACCCCAATTGATCTTAAAACTTTTATTATACGCCACAAGCATAGAAAATTAACTGGTAATTCTTTCTTAAATGGTGGCACATAAAGATAACCCGATAGAACAGACGAAATTATAAGATTTCTAGAAAAAAATCCATTTTTTACTAAAATTTTTAAAGTTATGTTATTTCTACTTACACTGTTGCCACTTCTCGTTCCACGTTAACAGTGTTGAGAATTTGTAAATTGGCGATTATTTTGAAAAATTTGACCATAGCGAACGTTAAAAATTCATATTAATGCACAAAATCCATTTTTAACTGTTTAAAACGAATTCTACAGCTATTTTGTTGTACTTTCGGAGTTATAATTCTTACGCAAGGAGAAATAAACCCAGCAAACCTTTTTTTCTTCTGTGCAATTCAGTAAAACAAGTAATCAAAATACCTACGATTGAGAAAATAAATTGTTCGTTTTTATTAATACATATATCGCTTTTTGTCTATTATTCTGCAAAAAGCTGAATGTGAGTGAGAAAGATAGATATATTCAAAAGTGAGTTTGTTAAAATATAAGAATTTACCCAAATCGATAAATGTTACATTGTAATTTGGTCCATGGGTTTGCCATCAAAATGAAATTTTGTTCAATTGTTTCTTATTATCGTTCTCACAAGTTCATGGCCAACTTAAAAGACAAGTTATGATGCCTAATTTAAATAATTTTCTAAAATTCTTAGCATGAAGTTCGGAAGTTAAGTCGTAGAAAAAGTATACTTACTCGAGTGGATTGTCCATATTGCACGAGGAAGTAAATTACTTCCTCGTGCAATATGGAAATCATATCCACTCTTGTTGCACCAACTACTATTACGTAATAGGTTTGGTAAAAAGCATATTATGCACGAATGGAAAAGTTGTCAGCGTGCCGCTTAGCGGCGAGTGCAGTAATTAAATGAGTGTGTAATTGCTTTACAACACGCAATACGTACAATAATTTTTCTCCGACTCTTACTAATGAATTAAAGATCGGTTTATAATTTATAAAGTATCGATTTCAACTTCAAATCTCAAATAATAACAATTTGACTGTCAAATATTCAAAACGCAAGATAGATGAATGTTACGATTTGAAGGTACAAGGCTAACTTGATTGTTACACTAGGCATCATAACGCATAGTTGTGCGTTTTTAAGCATCATACCGCACAGTTGTGCGTTTTTTTGTATCATAACGCACAGTTGTGCGTAAGAATTGATTTACTTATAGAGTGAACTGTACGTAAAACAATCTTTACTAATATAGGACTAGACAATAGTAATTTGTACAAAAAGAGTGGATATGATGTATATGTCTCATGAGGATGTAAATTGAGCACGATGCCGTAGGCGGAGTGCTTAAACGTCCGAGTGCGATAGAACAACCCACTCGGGTTGAACAGTAAATTTTTTCTACGTAGAAACTTACGAACCTTCTGTTAAAAACAAAGTTTTAAAGTTGCCTCGGCCACTGGGTCATAATCGAAATTATGGTAAAACCAACTTAATAATAATGCTTCATGAAATTATTTTTCTATGCATCTTCAGTGGGTTGCATTATTGATAAATCTATTATAGATGCGTATATATTTTGCTATATTAAACAAATTAACAACATATTGTACCATATACATATAAATCATACAATTTAGTGTATTAAAAAAGAAAGCGGAGCCTCAGTAAATACAATAAACTGTGATTAGTCAGTACTTCATAAGAAGGCCACAAAGAAATATAATTTTTATAACAATGTTGTCAACGAAAGGGAAATTTCCGGATTCGTGAGAACAAAGCACAGAGAAATGATAGGTTGCCGAGGTCTCCAACGGGAAAAGAGAAATTTTTACGCACAGTGTTATATTACTTGTTGTGATCTGCTTAAAAAAGACTTTCTCAGTATTGCGTGCATTCGTGAAACATTTCTTTAAAAATGGGAAATGGAGAATATGAAATCTGGCTGGGTAGTTAACTGGAATAGCCTACTTTTCTCATCAAGTATAAATGAAACAGGAAATATCCATGTGGGAGTAGAAAAAATAATATTTATTATTGAGTACTTTTTAAAACATTTTTGAAGATTTAATTTTTTGTGGTTATAATTATTATTAAATATTATAATGTAAATTAAATGGAATAAACATTAACTTCTTTAAGATCAGCTGGAAATCCAGAAAATTTATAAATCGGCAATTTTCTTGCAGACGAAAATAATGAAAAATGCATCTAACATAAAAGAAAGGAGGAGAGAGAATCATAATATGTAATCAAGGATAAAAATAATACCCATCAACTGTTTGTGCATGTCCAGAAGGGGAACGAAATAACGACAATTTGTCATTTTGTATAAGTGACAGACAAGCATTTGGCAAAATAAATGCTCTATCTATTCAATACAAAGCCGAGCTGCTTCTTTCGATTTTAGCCTTTACGAGACAGTTATAAATTTCTACTTCTTTCGAGCTTTATTCTGCCAAAAGAAATTTCTGTTTGTTTATTTAATACTATTTTGACGCGCCACATTTTTTATTTATTTCGATGTGGGGTTGATTATTGATGTATGGACAGGGACGGATTTTGTACAAACAAATATGAATAGCGTAGGTACGGTAAAGTTAACAAATCTGCGAAACAGATTAGATTTGTATTACCTAACCTATTTTACTTAACTTTAATTTTATCCTTAAAGAGAAGTATGGTAATTTAAAAAATAGTATATTGTTATACTAAAATACTCAAATATTTATTTCATAAATTACAGATACAGTGTACAGTTACAATTTATAAATGGAACACTCTAAATTTTTAGCAAAATTTGTGCTGTGCTCCTTTATCTTATAATAAAAATGCTTTACAACACTAATGTTGGGTTGTACAAAGATTTTTAACCAGAATTAACTAACCAGCAAATTTGACTGTGATATATCTGACATTCATAGGCATTACGAACTCACAATCAAAGGTGCCCAATTATTAAATTTAAAATTAAAGTAACCGGGCCATTATGATTGTGAGAAAATTATTTCTGCCAATGTCATGTATATCACAGTCATACTTGCTGGTTAGTTAATTATTATTAAAATTCTTTGTGCAACCCGACATTAGTAACTTATTCAGGTTATGTATAATATTTTTATACTATTTTTTTAAATAAAGTAGAAGTTTAGAATCCGTAATAAAGAGAGAGAAAATTAGCGGCAAACGAACAAAGTTATACATCTGTCTCAGCATCGGCAGAAGTTTCACAGGGATCTGTGTTGGGACTACTATTATTTTTATTGTATGTTACCAATCTTCCCAATGTTATTAAATATGTTGTTTACACCAAATAATTTTGTGAAAAATTTGAAGTTATAGAAAAGAAAACATTCAGATTTTAACTTGCACATTTTCTAATTAAGATAAGTTTTGAGTACCAATATTTTTTTAAAAGTAAACATATTGCTGTGAGTTTGATAAACGAACCACGTACGCCACAATGCACAGTCTGTCAACCTCATCAATCCATCAAAAGTCAGTATATTGTTGTTCATTTTTTCTATGTACTCCTCCCGATATCGGATCGAATGTTTGAGATATTGTATAAATTTGGATCCAATTATAGAAAATGTGTGGCCATTAGAGTTATCCTACTGACACAAGGGCGGATGAGGAAACTATATTGACCTTTATAAAGGATGTTTTCTACTCCCACATGTAAATTTGCTGTTTCCTTTACACTAAAGTGATCGGAAAAGTGAGCTCTTCCGATTAGCTGAACGGATATGATTTCATATCCATTCTAGTTAGGATATGAAACTGACCAATCACAGTGGTCAATTACAAAGAAATCAAATTTACAAGTTGTAAATTTTACGGGTCGTTTTCTGATACTTGACAGAAGTAAGGTTAAGAATATACTTCAAAAATATGCAAATATATCAGAGAAAACATGTTCTTTTTTAATTTAAATCAAAACATTTATTCCAGAGTTTTTGTATGCATAGACAAATTTTTCCAATAGAGTACATGAAATGGTGCGATACTGAAAGGTATAATAACAAAATTAATACCAAAATATATTTCTACCAAATTATTGTTATTTTCTGACCGAACTAAAGATTTGCGCACAGACGCACTTTCTTATTTCAAAAATGTCTTTATTTCCACTCAATTCTAGACAATTACTACAAGTTTTAATGCATAATATGTACTATATATCTACCAAATAAACGTTTTTTTACTAACCTTGGGGTTTTTTTTTCCACATATATAATATATTATTATTATAAATATGTTGTGCATCTGGATATTTTCTAATATATTTAGAACGGGGATCCAAACCCAATTGATCCCAAACCTTTTTTATACGCAACAAACATAGAAAATTAACTGGTCATTCTCCCTTAAATGGAGGAACGTGAAGATGAGTACATAAAAGCCGATAAAAGAGACGAAATTATAAGATTTCTAAGACAAAATTATTATTTACATTTTTTATTTCTACTTACAGTATTGCCACTTCAATTTCCACGTTAACAGTGTTGCTAGTTTGTAAATTGACGATTATTTTGAAAAAGTTTGCCATAGCGAACGTTAAAAATTCATATTAATGAATAGAATCCATTTTTAACTGTTTAAAACGAATTCTGCAGCTATTTTGTTATACTTTCGGAGTTATAATTCTTACGCAATCAGAAAGAAACCCCGACAAACCTTTTTTTCTTTTATGCATTTCAGTAAAACATTTAATCAAAATACCTATGGTTGAGAAAATAAATTGTTAATTTTTATTAATACATAAATATATCGCTTTTTGTCTATTATTCTGCAAAAAGCCAAATGTGAGAAAGATAGATATATTTGGTGGTGATTTGGTTTAAATATAAGAAATTACCAAAATCGATAAACATGTTGCAGTGTTACTTGGTCCATGGGTTTGCCATTAAAATTAAGTTTTGTTCAATTGTTTTTTATTATCGTTCTCACAAGTTCATGGCCAACTTAAAAGATAAGTTATGATGCCTAATTTAAATAATTTTTTTAAATTCTTAGTATGAAGTTCGGAGGTTGAGTCGTAGAAAAAATATACTGTACAACTCGAGTGGATTGTCCATATTGCGCTCGGAAGTTTATTTATGTTCTCGTGCGATATGGACATCATATCCACTCTTGTTGTACAAACTACTATTTCATTTTTGCGAGACCCTAAAGCGAAACAAATAAATATCATACTCCCCATTTTTCTTAAACCGCCAGGCATACAAAAGTTACTACCCGCCTACGCACTTTATATTACATATAATCGTAATGTATGACGGTCCGTCGAACAAATAAAATATTTTCTGATTGGCGATGGCTTAGAAAATGTGTGTGTTGGAATTCCCACGAGTGGTCGGAGTTTACGAAAGTTTTCTCATAAATCGGTCCACTATAGAGATTTTCGGCCCGAAAAGATAAGTTTGAAGAGTGGATTATTGTTTTTACAGGCTGGGGTTATAAAAATTGTAAGGCAGTAATGGATTCTACAGGTTAGTAGTTTTTAAAGTTTAGGCTAGAAATCTTTACATAATGGTGACATTTTGCAAACCAACAAAATCCCTCTAAACGCTATTTTAAACGTGATTTTCTCGGAATCCACACAAACAATTTTGTAAAAACCTGTTTTATATTCAGCGGCAAATATATTTATTTCCAGTGAATCGAAAATCCGGTTTCAGTATAAGCCGAAGTGGCGGCTCGTCAGGTGAAGTAGGTGAAGGGGCGAACACCAAAAAAAAACTAGGAGGAAAGTTTTTCGACAATATTAAATATTAATGTAAATAAAGTCCAACCCAAAGTATATCGTCTTGATTTTACTCCTAATAAATCATTTATATAAACATACCCATTGTCACTGCATAATTAGGTGTTTAAATGTTATCATTACTACCTACCTGGCTACCCAGGGGTGAAATAGTCGAAACGGGGCGGTCGTGTTATAAGGTAATTCTAGGTAAAAATAATATAAATAATTTGAAGAAATAGTCCATACTTAAAGTGGAGTGGAAATTCAGAAGGAAAGAAATAAGAACACAAAGTCTTCCTCCACTATTATATTAAATTAAAGAATCTCGTATGTTCAGAGAAACTTTTTATCTCTACATGTTTCGAATGCAGAAGCATTCATCTTCAGGAGGATGAATGAAAAAAGAAGAAACTAATAGATATCACCTTAACGGAGCATCAAAATAGTAAGTTCAGTAAATAGAACTGTGAGAAAACTAATACACACGTGGTATTGTAACAATAAAAATATATGGGATTCAGGCTCATGGCACTGTAAAAGTTTATAATATGCAGAATAAAAAATTCTTCTCAGACAGAGATGTTATATTTTTTATTTTTTATTCTGCATATTATAAATTTTTACAGTGCCATGAGCCTGAGTCCCATATATTTTTATTGTTACAATACCACGTGTGTATTAGTTTTCTCACAGTTCTATTTACTGAACTTACAATTTTGATGCTCCGTTAAGGTGATATCTATTAGTTTCTTCTTTTTTCATTCATTCTCCTGAAGATGAATGCTTCTGCATTCGAAACATGTAGAGATAAAAAGTTTCTCTGAACATACGAGATTCTTTAATTTAATATAATAGTGGAGGAAGACTTTGTGTTCTTATTTCTTTCCTTCTGAATATAAATAATGTTATTTGCAATAAAACTGAAGTTGAAAATAATTCACTTCTTTACATTTACCTGAAATCCACCTCTGACGCCTAGAGTAAAATACCTAGAAGGGGCCCATTTTATTACCTGGGACGGATTATTAAGTTAAATAACAATATATTACATATTGTTGATAACAGGTGTCAATACATAGTTATATAAATACCTAAATAAGTTTATTTATTATAAAATAATTTAATTTTTGCACCCAGGGAACTAAATCCCTGTATGTGCAAAATTTTATTCTAATTAACAAAAATCGTTATTAAAATAAGTAATACACAGATTTAATTAAAAGCTACTATATACTACGCTACGCTATCTTATTTATAAAAAAAATTGTTTATAGTATATATTATAAAGTCATAATGAATGGTATAAGTAATATTATGTGGATATTATATTATGCACCTGGGTGTGTAAACATCAAATTTTGTAAAAACAAATAATTTTAAAATTATACACTAAATTTATTTAAGTTACTACTTATAAAAATTCTACATTTTTTTCAAAAAACTTTTCTACTTGTAATATTTCTTATTTCTAGTGGTAGAACATTATAGATTTTTGGTGCTAAGTAATGAATAAATCTGAGGTTAATGTTTTTACTACTTTTAGGAATTGTCAACTATCCGTCTAAATGGTTGCGCGTCTGATATGGGTGATTAATGTAATTTCTTAATGTGGAAGTTTTATGTGTTAATACGGCGGTCGATAAAATATACAGTGATCGAATAAAAGCAAAAGCCAAGACGATATACTTTGGGATATACTTTACCAATACAACTACCATTTTAGCCCTTCAAAAATAATTATATTCGAATTAATGATATTAATTTAATCCGAATGTAGCTATGCATAATAGGACCACGGTTAACTCAGATGGACAATAATTATAAACACTCGCGCATTTTGGCGCACCTCAGCCGACCGTGTCCGTTAGCTCAAAGCAAGTGAAGACCCGTCCAACATGACTTTAATATTCACCGTGGCTATGGTTACGTGACGTCAATCACGCAAACAGCATGTAACAATTTGCATTATGATAAAGGGCAATTTAAAAGATCAGTCGTATGCACCATTGTTTTAGTATTGGTTCGCCTAACTTTAAGGTATTTATTTTTAGGCTTCGCGAAACTTATGGTTTTAGATTACGTTTTTACGTGATTTACTGTATGATTAAAAAGTTTGGTTTTTATTTTTCAGTTAATTCAGTAGAGTACGTACCTACTTAGTTGTGTGTTTTAAAAATGAATCTAATTAATGACATAGTTTGTAATTTGTTGCAAACTCCATTCAGTCGTTGGACAGATGAGGATAAGAAAGACGTTTTGTAACACGGGTTTTTAGTCAATGTTTGTTTAGGTACCCGCACTATATCTAACTCTTTGCCATTTTTTAAGACCGCGAGCCTGATCAGCCAGTGTGAAGATGTTAGGGCCTGAAAAATTGATTAGCGGGATTTTGTTGGTTAACAAAATGTCACCAATGTGTAAGAGTAGTGGCTCGTGAACATTCAGTATGATAGGGTGCCGTCAAAAATGAAAACATGCGAAAATATTCTAATTTTTGAGGGAAGTCTAAAGTGCTTGACTTAAGAATTTATATCACAAAAGTTATTAGCTAGGAAATAATTAACTTTGTTCAGTTTAAATTACAGATGACTATAACTGAAAATGGCACGGCAAAACAAAGACAATTTTGAGGGGGGGAATAATACACACAGTCTCTCCCACTCATAATATCACTCCACTGAGAGATGGACTATTTCCACAAAATTAAAGACAATTTTGTTTCGTAAATTCATAAATTAGAATTACAAAAGTAAACGACACAAACTGAAATAAGTAATATGTTTGACATTGACTAAAAACCCATATAAAAAAACGTCTCTCTTATCCTCAACTATCCAACGACTGAATGGAGTTTCCAACAAATTACAAACTATGTCATTAATTGGGTTCATTTTAAAACACACAACTAAGTAGGTACATACACTACCTACTGAATTAACTGAAAAATAAAAACAAAACTTTTTAATCACACAGTAAATCACATAAAAATGATATCCATAATCGTAAGCCTCAAAATAAATACCTTAAGGTTAGGCGAACCAATGCTAAAACAATGGTGCATACTTTCATCATAATGCAAAAAACATTTAACAAAATGTTGTTTGCGTGACTAACGTCACGTAACTAAAGCAACGGTGAATATCAAAGCCATGTAAGGCGTTGGGTCTTCATTTGCTTTGAGCTAACGGACACGGTCGGCTGAAGCACGCCAAAATGTGTTTATAATTATTGTCCATCGGAATTAACCATGGCTTGATTATGCATAGCTACATTCGGATTAAATTAATATTACTAATTCGAACATAATTATTTTTTAAGGGCTAAAATGGTAGCGTATTGTTACATTAATATTTAATATTGTCGAAAAACTTTCCTCCTGGTTTTATTTTTTTTTCACCTGACGAGCCGGCACTGCCCCAGCAATACAAAAAAAATACAAAAGCTTAGCGCTTTAAAATAAATATTTTGTTAAATTATATTTGTAAAATAAATACAAAAATAAAGCTCGTTGTTTATTATTTCGGTGATTTGTCGATTTGTGACTGAAAGGGGGGCCACCTTATGTATTTTGCGTTGGGGCCAAAACATTCTAGTTACGCCACTGGGTCATATTCTCTTAGATATTTTTATGCAGTTTATTTTCATATTAGAATTTTCCGGTTTAAATATACTAAGTAATTTCCATAACTCCCTGTATAACACCTTAATAAAATAAAACTGTCACTTATTTATATCACCCTCTTTGTTAAAAAGGTTTGAAATGGCCCATTACAGCTTTACAGTACCACAATTTCGGTATAATTGCAGCTTTAAATGCAAAGAACATAATTTTTTATTTATAATTTAGCGCACTATAAATCCACTGGGAATGTATTTGGCTGCAGCAGTAGCAGAAATAATTTATTTTTGCGATTTCTCCGCGCAATGTGACATTATAACGCCATAATTTACCCCCAAAGTGTAGTCTTAATTCACACAGAGACTCATTTGTAATAATATTAAGAGAATACAAAGAGATGTAATAAAAATATTTAGGTAAGTTTCTTATGGATGGAGAGCTGGAGAGAGTTCTCAACATTTTACTAACTTTATTTCAGTAAAATTCATATTTTATTAGGATTTCCTTACAGTGTCACCTTGAAGTCAATTTTACAACGGGGTCATATTGAAATTTTGATATATCGGCTACGTTTTTACTTGCATAAAGGTATATTCTCACTATAGTACCAGCAGTAGCATAGCCAGAAAATATACTCGGGGGTTAAGCTCAGTGGGCGTAAGTAGGACATTTTATTTTCGGGAGAGAGGGACAGTCGGGAATACATGCATTTCATGGCATTGTACCTAGAGAAAAAACGGAAAAGCGCCGCAGGCGAAAAATTTTCGGGGCCACGCCTAAAGTCCGTTTAAAATTTACCTAACTACTATCAAATTTTATAAAATTAAATTATTACCTCTCCCCCTCTGCATGGTTGGATTAAATTTGTTTTTGTAAATGTTTTGATTAACTTTTTTTGATATTCCTTTATTAAAAAAAAAACATTTTTTATATTTGTGAAGAATATGAATATTGGTGTCAATCCAAAATTTTAACATAAGACGTATGTATGACTCTAACCAGCAATTTTCGGGCTCGGTTTTTCATGATTAATATAAAGTAAATATCGCTCACCACGCCAAAACTGATTTTTTCAGAAATCATATATTTTAGGAGCGTAGATATAAGAGCAGTTTTTGGTGCAAATGCTAGGCTTTTGAAATACTTCTTCTTAAGTGCCGTTTTGTATATTAATATTCATAATATAGCGTTCTCGCTTCTTCCTGCACCATTTTATTTATTATAAATTATCACACTTAAGTGTGGAAGAAAAGAATTCTTCCATAAAAAATGTTTCAATTAAAATTTTTACTTTAATTTTATTCTTTAAAAATAAGTAATTAATTGTTTTTTGTTTTTGTTGTAAAAATAGTTTATTGCATTGGGTTATATTTTTGTTGATTTAAAATAGCTCTAAAAAAGGGAAAACGGAACAGACAAGTATATAATAGAAAAATACTATAAAATATTATTCGTTTTACTCGTTTTCCTTTACAATTACATTATAAATCAATAACTAAAACGATATGCGTCCGAAACCTTAATTTCTATAAAAAAAACAGGACTTTTAGAAGGAAAAATTAAAAACTAAACGTTTCCTAGACCTTTGAAATCTAAGCCAATAATACATTATTTAAAGATTTAAATTAAGAGTCCAAGCGTTAGGCTGCAATTAGACTTTTAGACCGGAGCTCCTCGGCTCGGGCAGCCAGGCTACCCCCCCTAAATACGCCACTGAGTGCCAGGCATCAGCTCGACGTCGGATAGACATCAAATCTGCAAACTTTATTTTTCATTATTTAAATGGGGGTTTACAGCAACCATTCTCAAGACACTTCCATGCTATCTATGGTAATGCCTCGGCCATACCCATGCAGTTTTTTTGCACGTCCTAAGAGAGAAGAGAAGACAATTAGTTTAATGCCTATCATCTCTATCATTCTAGATATTTTTAATGTTCATGCTCCCATACGAACTGCGCGTATTACCAAAAGAAAAACACCTTGGATTACACAAAATGTAAAATACCTTATATCCCTTAGAAATAAAGCTCTCTCAAAGTATAAAAAAAATAAAAATAATCAAAATTGGGAATCTTACAGACAGTTGCGTAATTTTGTTACTGCGTCGGTGGACAGAGAAAAGAAGGCATTTCTGGAAAACAGGATTCGTCAAAACGACTCCAGAGATAACTGGAAACTACTAAAAGAACTTAAAGTGTGCGGTAAGGAAAGGTCAGCGGTTCCTGACACTTTGGGGACTGCTGATGAAATTAATGATTATTTCGTCAACATTCCACAGAGTGACCCCGACCCGGACGTGTTGAATTTTTACTTAAATGGTCATTTAGAAAATGTTGTGGGATTTGACTTTAAGATGGCAACTATTCAGGAAATAAATGAGGCATTATTTTCAATTAAATCTAGGGCTGTGGGTCCGGACGGGATAGGTATTAAAATGTTATTGTACTGTTGTCCACTTGTTGTACCAGTCATAACACATCTTGTAAATTATTGTATAGAGACATCTACCTTTCCAGATGCCTGGAGAGAGTCCTATGTAATTCCTTATCCAAAAGTTAATGCACCTAGTGAGTTGAAGGATTTGCGGCCAGTTAGCATTTTACCAGCGTTGTCTAAGGTAATTGAAAAGATACTAAATGGACAAATTAAAAATTACGTAGACCAGTGCAATATTTTGCCGACGGTGCAATCTGGCTTTCGGAAGAATTTTAGTTGTGCTACAGCTTTATTAAAGGTTACAGACGATATTTTCGAGGCCACGGAACGCGGGGAGCTAACGATAGACTAAATCATACGCTTTTATTGTCTATTCTGGGATATCTTGGTTTTCGGGAAAATTCGTGCACGCTTCTTAAGGAATATCTGAGTAATAGAAGTCAGAGTGTGAAAATTAATGAAAAATTGTCAAAGTCAAGGGAAGTGCATTATGGTGTCCCTCAAGGTTCAATCCTGGGACCGCTACTCTTTTCTCTGTACACGTCGCAGTTGATAACCTATATAAAACACTGTAATGCCCATTATTATGCCGACGATACTCAAATTTATCTTTCGTTTAAATTCAATGAAATTTTAACTAGTAATGATAAGATTAATGCCGATTTAAATGCTGTTCTAAAAGCCTCGGAGGCTCACTGTCTCAGTATCAACCCCAGCAAGTCTCAGGTTCTTCTGTTTGGAAAACCTCAAACACGAAACCTTTATTCCGGTAATATTTCTGTCAAGATTAATGATGTAACACTAGAACTTGTTAATAAAGCAAAGAATTTGGGACTTGTGATTGACACAGAACTGAGATTCACCGAACATGTCAACATCTGCATTAAAAAAGCATTTGCTAACCTTAAATTAATTTACGGGCAAAAAAGTATATTAAATGAGAGTCTTAGAAAAAAACTTTGCGATTCTATTGTGCTGTCACATTTTAATTTTGCTGATTCAGTCTATGGGCCTTGTCTAACGGCTGCCGATTCATATCGAATTCAGCTCATCCAAAATTGTTGTGTTCGTCTGATTGGAGGCATAAGGGGAAGAGAGAGAGGTGTGTCTGCTAAACTTCGTGAGATTGGATGGCTTAGAATGGATGAAAGGCGAATATTGCACTCACTTGTTTTATTTAATAAAATTCTACTTAACCAGCGCCCACAATACTTATATAACAAAATTAAATTTCGGAATGAGGCGCATAGTCTGGATATTCGATATAAATATACTATTACTACGCCCATACATTCTACAGCCCATTACGAACGTTCCTTCAGTTTTAGTCTTGCGAAATATTATAATAAGGTTCCTGACAGCATAAAATTTTTAACAGGTACAAGGTTTAAAGGGGCAATTAAGAAAATTATCGGCAACTTTTTATAGTTCTGTCCAAAGACCATAATACATACTGTGTATCTATATATGCATATATCGAGCTGATTATTATTGTGTTTGACATGTGTTTGTTTTATTCTGAAATATGTTTAATTATGTTCTTAATCCCTTGTAGAGGGTATAATTTGAAAATTTAATAAAAATTTTGTTTATATACTTAGTGGTTAAGTGAGGAAGCTTGCTTCAACTTCGCCTATTGTAATTTATTTACAATAAAGTCATTTATTATTATTATTATTATTATTATTATTATTATTATTATTATTATTATTATTATTATTATTATTATTATTATTATTATTATTATTATTATTATTATTAATAAACTGGTAAAAGAATAATTACGCCTACAAAAACAACTACAGCTCTCAGCACCATGCACTATAATAGTAGTTTGTACAATAAAAGTGTATAATGATGTCCATTTCGCACGAGGAAGTGAATTGAGCACGACGCCGTAGGCGGAGTGCTCAAACTTCCGAGGGCAATATGGACAATTCACTCGAGTTGTACACTTGTACAGCATATATTTTTAACGATTTCATACTAAAAATTTAAAAATATATATTTAAATTGGGCTTTATAACTAAACGTCATTTTAGTTGGCCGTGAACTTGTGAGAAAGATAATAAAAAACAATTGAAGAAAAATTTATTTCGTTGGAAAATCCATGGAACAAATTACACTGTAACATATTTATTAATTTAAGAGTCAGAAAATAATTCGTAAAAATAACATGTAACATGTAAATTTGGTTTCTTTGTAATTGACCACTGTGATAGGTCAGTTTCATATCCGAATATTTTACACTTATGGTCTATTTCCTTTCAATTGCGAACGATGACAGAAACCCGTTTTATAATAAAAAAATGCAAGAATTTTCATTTGTGACAAGTTGAAAAAGTAAGGTTAGTGATTTACGTCATAACTGACATTTTGTTGTTTACTGTTTATAGCGGTTAGAATTTTATAGCGAATTCCATTGGTCGAACTGGTGCGGCACTAGTGCAACATTTCTCAACCATTGGTCACTTTAGTGCAGGTTTTTGAATTCCATTGGGATTCTGGTGCGGCACTTCTGGCCCCGAGTGCAATCAGTTGTGCACGTGCTCCTGGAGGTCCGGAACTGAGAATTTGAAATCTGTTGTTTTGACATTTTTAACCGTTTTTATAAATATATAATTTATTTTTCATTTTTTATCTGTTTGGTTTTAAAACTATTATGGCAGGACAAAAAATGTGGATGCTTCCGATTCCAAGGTTAAATGCGAACACCATTGGGATTACACCAGTGCATGTTTTTAATTGACCGGAATGAGAGTGAGTGCCACCCCAGTGCGACACTTTTTTTACCAATGGAATTCGCTATTAAATTAACACTTGTTAAGGCCGCTTTACAGTTTGCAATTTTTCTTTCACGCAAGAAAAGATTGCCCGGGAGTATGCGCAGAATGAGGCTAATGATCAGCTGGCGCAATTTGTATTGCTTGCAAGAAATATAACTCGGACCGTATTTTTATTGCCATTGCAAGCGCAATTCTGAGGATTTTCTGGTGATTTATGAGACACCAAACTAAATATAAAAATCCCTGACATTTATTTATGTTTTTTCTAACCTATAGCGGGTACGTTTTGTTTTTGTTGGTTTGCTTTCATGTCCTGTAATGATGTTTTGTTCAAATGAATGCACAAAAAGCGCCGGTAAGTCCTAACAAAATGTATTTTTATTTTAATGGTTGGCAAGTGGTACATCACCTACGATCTTGGCAAGTCATTGCACGCTGTAAAACGAAGTGAAATTTTATTGCCGCAATATTAATTGCTGCAAGACAACTTGCGTGAAAGAAAAATTGCAAACTGTAAAGCGGCCTTTAAGAAGATAAATTTTTAGGTTATGTCACAATTGATCATTTTCAAACAGCTGACTTTGACATGTCGGCCATTTTGTCTGGAGGGCAAACACCGTATAAAGGTTACATGTAAATCAGTTCAGTTTTGAGTTTACTAGTTTAAAAAGTGATTTAAAACGACACTTTAGCTGATTTGTTGTGATTAACTGATTTTATTCTTAATCTGTGTATAACTATTATAGTGAAAATAAGTGTTTTAACCCGAAAAAACAAGTCGAAACGAGTTTTAACAATGAAGAGAAGTGCTTATTATGAACAATTATCTCAACAAAGTGTGAAAGACAGATACAATGAAAAATTAAAAATCATCGATGACAAAGATCCATACCTTTTGAAAGACTTTAGTGTAGATTTACGTTCCCTGCCGGAAATAGCTATGATGGACATGGTAAATTATTTAATCCTAACCCATAGTTTTTATACTGGACAACAAATGAAGGCTTATAAAGGACTTAGTGCCTATAAATATTATGAATCTGGACTAGTCCAAGAAGTAAAGGCTAAGAAAATGAACGACAGGAGTTTTGTCATTGTTGGAAAGGTGAGTTAGAAATTTAGATATTATTAGAAATAAAAAATGAGCTGCCCAAACAGATTTTCCATAACTTTTTTAATAAGACAGCTACTGATATAATTTTTTTTTCCAGGTGAAACATTCACAGCGTTTGAGAGAAAAACCTCTGGAAACATGGCTGATAATACTGGATGATGGAAGTGTGTCTTCGGCCCATTGCAACTGTATGGCTGGATTAAGTGAGGTGTGTTCACATGTTGCAGCTGTTTTATTTTATTTACATGCTCGTCCAACCAAAAATGATGAGCCCATAGCTTGCACATCACAACTGGCCCAATGGCCTATTCCACCTTTAAAAAATGTGGAAATGGCAGAAGTTAGGTCAATGGATTTTGTTAGAAGGAAGAAAAAGGAAGTTATTGTTCCACCAATGTCGAAGGAAGAAATGGTTGATATGCTAGAACAATTTCAACAGATTGGTGTAACTTCTGCCTCTGCAAGGATTATGGAACCTCTAGCATCCAAAATAGAAAAAGATCTTCCAACAGATTTACCTACTTCACTCGCATGTCTTTTTGATGACACATATCTGGAGTACTCTTACGACAATCTGTTGGATATAGCGAATGGCATAAATATTTCAATATCCCAGGAGGAAATTATGAAGGTTGAGAGAGCTACACGACATCAATCCATGAATGTCACGTGGTTTGATCAAAGGTCTGGTAGAATAACAGCATCAACATTTAAAGCCGTCTGTAAAACTTCTATAGAAAAACCCTCCTTAAGTCTTATCAAGGGTATATGTTACCCACGTAAAGTAATCTTTATGTCTAAACCAACAAGTTATGGATTAAAACATGAGGAGGAAGCACTAGATACTTATTTTGATGAAGAAAAAGAGAAGCATAAGGATATGGAAATACTAAAGAAAACAGGGTTTTGTATTTCCAAAGTTCACCCTGAAATTGGTGCATCTCCTGACGCACTAGTTCAATGCATATGTTGTGGGCGTGGTACAGTAGAAGTGAAATGTCCATATTCTCTGTGCTTCATGGATTTGGAAGAATTTGCTGCGAAAAGAATGTCATGTTTGTTGGTGGAAAATGGTAAATACAAACTAAATAAAAACCATATGTATTTCTACCAAGTTCAGTGCCAAATGTTTGCAACCGAAACAAAATATTGTGACTTTGTGCTATGGTCAAAACAAAATTTGTTCGTTGAAAGGATTCTGTATGATGAAAATTTTATTACTATAAACTTAACAAAATCATTGGACTTTTTTACATATATTATCAAACCTGAATTACTGGGAAAATACTTTACACAAAAAGCCGGAACAGCAAAGGTCTCTTTGTGGTGTGTCTGTGAAAAGGTAGATGACAGTAGCCCCATGATAAAGTGTGATAATGAAGAATGTGACATTGCTTGGTATCACTTTTCATGTGTCTACATTACAAAAATTCCTGAATGATTGTGGTATTGCCCCAAGTGCACATTTATGTATTTGTAAGATACCTTTTTGTTTGGACTTTTTATAATTATTGTTTAGTATTTGTGTATATACTAGATAAACATACTTCTAAATGTAAGTAGTGACATTTGTAGTATAATATTATTATGTATTTTTTTATTTGTATAAATGGTATCTATACTTATTAGCCATTTGGACTAAGTGCCTAAAAAAGTTTATTATTGATTGATAATATTGTTAAAAGGTACATACACCAATTTGTGTTTAAATAATTGTTTATTTTACTTAGAAACAATCGTACAATTATAGCTTAAGCTTCGCTTGCTTCAACTCTGAACCATGCTTAAGCCGTAATTGTACAACTGGATATTAATGTTGATTTTTTTGCATGCACCTTGCATACTTTAAAGTAGGAATGCTGATCTATATATAGATATATATATTTTGTAAATTAAACAAATGTACAGAAGATAATTTTTACTAAATAAAACACATCAGTAAATTTGCTATCAAAGTTTTATTAAAGATTAATAATATATTAACTGATTCAGCCAATTACAAATTCAAAACATACGTAGATAACATGAGCCATCTATATAATAAAACTAGATATATCACAAAAGTTTACAATTTATTCCTGAGTTATTTATTTATATACTTAGTAGGTAATTAGGTATCTATCTAGACTAGGTTTATTGTGTAAGTGACATCCTACTTCCGTGGGCTTTCAAGACTTAAATATTGTATTCTTGTTTGTATTTGAGGATGAATAAAGATTTTAAATTGAATTGAATTATATTATTGAATATTAAAAATGATAAAAAAATTAACTTAATGGAATTTGTGAAGGGCACATATTTATTAAGGCACAGCATACAACAATAATTTTGTCAATAGAAATATCATCGTTCACCATGTTTGACAGCATACTCATTGGTATAACCCCTTCAAAAATTTTATATTTTTTTTTTAGTAAACCAATCACCCGTTCTACATGAATTCTGACTGCTGCAATGTTTCGTGTGCTTTCAATATCAAGTGGGTGTAACTGATTTTTGCCTTTTGTAAATGCAGGTATACGTAAATTAGCACCCAAGATCTCTACAGACTCTTTAATTAAAAATCCCCTGTCTGCTAGTATAATGTCCTGTGGAAGAATATGATCTAAAAATCCACAGTTTTCTGCAATATATTTATCACTAGACCTACCTCCATATGTTCTTGAAATAAATGAAATTGTACCTTGTGGAGTTATACCAATTAAAAATTTCACCGTTTCATGGTGCTTATAACTTGACCAACACTGAGCAGCACTTACAAGGCTAGATGGTGTTTCGATAAAAACTTCAAAGCAGTCTATTATTACTGCCACTTTGTCTCCAAATGACTCTTTAAAACATTCTGGCATGTTTTTCTTTAAGCTTTCACGTGTTGGCCAATATACAAATCCTTTAATTCTTTCAAAAATTATATCAATACACTCATAAAAAAATCTAGAACATGTACTAGGAGCTATATTAAACTGATAAGACAAAAATTTAAAAGGTAAATTTAAGCGTAACTTCATTAATGTTAATATAAACTGCTGAAATGGCGAAAGTACCTTGTTAGGATGCACAGTCAAATGATGTTTAATTTTTTCAAAAAGTATAAACAGCATTTCATTTTTTGGAAGTCCGGTATAATAAAGGGTTTTGCTATCGTCATTCTTAAAAGATTCTTCTGTTATTTCCAAGTTTTTTAATTTTTGCTCCAAATTATATATTCTGCTGTTTGAAAAAGTTAAGTTTTCCATAATTTGTGACAGATTTTCAACTGTTAGGTCAGTCTGTGTTGCTTTACTTAAATGATTTTCCATAAATGGTTCTTGATCAAAATTTCTGCTCGTGCCTGGAATGTCTTCATCTTCAAACACTTGCTGTTCTCGCTAAAATATGTAAAGTTGTAATCTATGTTACAAAAAATAAACATTCTAATGTCATTTTACATAGTGTGATTAGAATTATATAAGTTATACTGTTTTTTCCTAATTATCTACTTGCCCTACCTCCTCCAATTGCTTTCTCCTTTTTGTAGCTCGTTGAAACCTATTAATCTGTGTATCACCCACAGAATCAGAACTAACATATCCCATATTCTGATTCGGAACCCAATCAGGATGGTTTTTATCCAATAATTCAGCCGGTGCACCTGAAAATCAGTTGTTTAGAATTGTAAACATAGTAAACAACATATCATCTTTATATTTTATTACCAGTTTTAAAATGTCTAGAACAAACACGTCCATACTTTATTTGGGAGTCACTTAATGGTCCCCTTTTAATTGCTTGTATCCATATCTCTTGCCTGTGTCTAGATAAGGTATTTGTTTGATCACCAGCATTTTTCAAAGCAGCAGGTATTCTGAAAAACCTTACATTGTCTCTATTTCCTCTCATCCCACAATTAACTACTGCACAACATGATGGCATTATTAAAGTATTTAAGTTTATTATATTATGATTTAAAGAAAATAGTACCTAAAACCAATTAAATAACCGCGAAAATACATAAAAACACAGCACTTCGCCTAACCTACTTTGGTGTTGTTTGCCCTCCAGGCAAAATGGCGACTGCCTTGTGACGTCATGTGAAAATGGTCAATGTTTGGCATGGCCTACTATATTTTGTTGATAAATCGGGCATCCTTTTTGCTTCAACACAAAGTAGGCATAGGTTTACTATTTTATGTTGCAGAAAAACGTGAAATTAACCGATTTTATGTACAGAAAGTTAATAGATTGTTTGTTTCGTAATATAACTAGAGCTAAAAGTTATTTTTAATTGCTAAAAGGTTTATAATTAGCATATATTTGCTAGAAATCAATCGAACGGAAATTTCTTATTCTTCTTCTGTGATTTAAAAAAAAACCTTTAATAAGTTGGCTATGCATTTATGTAGTGTAAATTGGTCCATGATTTAACCAATTAGGTGAATTTTTGTTCAATTTTTTTTTCTGTCATCGTTCGCAATCGAAAATAAATAGACCATAGAAGAACATAGAGTAGAACGGGGTACCAAGGTAAACCAGGGCGGCATTATTTATTGTTTAGCCTGTGCCATCTGCAAGTATTTAATAAAACTACAGGATTTAGGATTCAGCATGTCAGTCTACAATAGATCGTTATGTGGGCATTGTGTTATAGTTCTTACAATATGTTACTAATTTTTTCTACTCCCACGTGGGAATTTGCTGTTTCCTTTACACTTAAGTGGCAAGTAAAGTAGGCTATTCCAGTTAACTGTGCGGGAAAATCTCATACCCATCCTAGTTAGGTTATGAAACTGACCAATCACAGTAGTCAATTACAGAGAAGCCAAATCTACATGTTGTAAATTCGTTTTCTGACAGTTGAAATAAGTTAGGTTAACAATATCCTTCAAAAATATGCAAATCTGTCAGATGAAATTTGTTCTTTTTAAATTTAAATCAAAACATTTATCCCAGATGTCTATGTCTACACAATATTTTCCTAAAGAGTACACGAAATGGTGCAAAAATTGAAGGTATAATAACAAAATTAATACAAAAATATATTTCTACCAAATTATTGTTATTTTCTGACCGAACTAAAGATTTGCACACAGGCGCACTTTCTTATTTCAAAAATATCTTTATTTTCACTCATTTCTAGACAATTACTACAAGCTTTGCATAAAATGTACTATACATCTACCAAATGAACGTTTTCTTACTAACCTTGGTTATTTATTATTATAAATATTTGTGCACGGGGATATTTTCCGATATATTTTGAACGGGGATCCAACCTTAATTGATCTTAAAACTTTTATTATACGCAATAAACATAGAAAATTCACTGGTAATTATTCCTTAAATGGTGGAACATAAGGATAACCCGATAAAACAGACGAAATTATAAGATTTCTAGAAAAAAATCCTTTTTTACTAAAATTTTTAAAGTTATGTTAGTTCTACTTACAGTATTGCCACCTCTTTCCACATTAACAGTGTTGCTAGTTTGTAAATTGGCCATTATTTTGAAAAATTTGACCATAGCGAACGTTGAAAATTCATATTATTGCACAAAACCCATTTTTAACTATTTAAAACGAATTCTACAGCTATTTTGTTGTACTTTCGGAGTTATACTTCTTACGCAAACAGAAATAAACCCGACAAACCTATTTTTCTTCTGTGCATTTTAGTAAAACAATTATTAATCAAAATACCTTGTTGAGAAAATAAATTGTTCGTTTTTATTAATACATATATCGCTTTTTGTCTGTTATTCAGCAAAAAGTCGAATGTGAGAAAGATAGATATATTCAAAAATGAGTTTGTTTAAATATAAGAACTTACCGAAATGGATAAATATGTTACAGTGTAATTTGGTCCATGGGTTTGCCATCAAAATTAATTTTTGTTCAATTGTTTTTTATTACCGTTCTCACAAGTTCATGGCCAACTTAAAAGACGAGTTATGATGCCTAATTTAAATAATAATAATTTTTTAAAATTCTTAGCATGAAGTTCGGAAGTTAAGTCGTAGAAAAAATATACCGTACAACTCGAGTGAATTGTCCATATTGCACTCGAAAGTTTGAGCACTCCGCCTGCGGCGTCGTGCTCAATTTACTTCCTCGTGCAATATGGACATGATATCCACTCTTGTTGTACAAACTACTATTAAAGCATTGTAATTACAATATCTTAATTTTTTAGCTGTGATGTTTCGGTAGTAAATTAGGATTTTTTTCAAAGATTTATGTGTAGAAATTGCAGAATTTATTTGCTGTTTTTTAAAATTACTATTACATCGGAAAAAAGAAATGGCGTTTGGGGCACAATGGGATACCAGCAGATAGGTCAGAAGGTATAACCTTTGTTATGAATTTATTTTTAACTCTAAATTACCTAATATTATACTTTATATTAGGCTTAGTTTTTACAGTCAGTACTGGTAATTTTATGTAACCCACTCCACAGGGAAGATGTCACTATTTCCGACAAACAGAAAATATCGTGTACATGGAAAAAAGAAAATACTAATCTAAGTCTGTTAATCTCAGTTTAAGACTAAGTTAGCTTTGGATATACTCAAACATAAATCATTTTAAAAGGATAATAGGAATTTTTAAAGAAACCTAAACTGTATTTGCAACAACATTCTGGTAAAATTATTTGTCGGTAAAAATATTTAACCCTAGATTGCCAACCTACGTTAAATTAACGTACAGTTTTTTTTAAATCTAAAATAATTGGCCTATTTTATTGGTATCATCGTTCTGCCACTCAAGCAGTGCATCTACCACCACCACAACATTCGGCTGCCGACGCGTTTCTGATGTGGCATTTGATTGTTGGCGCGTAAATTTTACGTATAGATGTGTTATGAATGCCCTAAGTTCAACTAATCTTTTTATGTGTATTTTTTTGGTTATTTCGTTTGTTTTAGATTCAGAAAATGTTTGTAATTTTTGAATAAAAATAATATTTTCCCTAAAAAATTAAAAGGTTTGAGACAATTTTTGCACATATTTGTAATATACGTATAATTTACGTATTGTTGGCATCGACGTATATATTTTCAACGTTGACAATCTAGGATTAATTACAAAAAAATTAAATTAACGCTCAGGAGTCATCATATGGCATATCCATGGTGAAAACACAACTGGAAGACAATAAGATCTAAATATTTCGATGGTCTAAATTTAAAGTCCTTTAGTGATGTGGGTGTTAAAGTTTAAAACCTAGGATTTATTTCGGCACACAGCTTAGGAACCCCATTCTACCTTATATTCCCCTACTTTTAGTATCTTCCGGTAATTTGAGTACCGACCTTTATTCAAAATTCAATTTTCTTTTGTTTATTACAAATGATTCTGTTCTTGGATGTTCCGACGGGCCTGCGCCTCGCCAATCTCATTTCTAATACAATTACGGCGTAACATTAAATATTTTGTTTGCTGTTGGCGATATTAATGATATACGTTTAGCCCGTTTGTTATTGTAATGTTGTTCTCATTTGCGTGCAACGTTAGGAGAACGTATAATTTACTTTATAATTAAACATAATTTACAATAAATTCTTTGCCGCTCCATTATGTTTGCGGTCCAGGAAAAATCCCAAGATTTATGTTTGTTTGAAATTCACAGTTATACCAAGATTTTTTTGAAATTAGTGGATGATTTATTAGAGAAGGGGAGTAATAAAATTAAGGGCTTAAGCTACGGTTTTACATGTATCCAATTTGACCTTTTGTGCTTTTTTACTATGAATATTTCAATAAATTGGATATATGAGGTGTTTCTTAAGTAATAATATTTTGTATGATAGAAGAACTTGAACTTGCATTGTCTTTATTTGTTTTACATCACAACGTTTCAACTGGTAAGTATCTTCAGTCGTCTTCAGGTGAATACTAAATAAGTAACTACAGCTCTATTTATACTAGCTAGATGCACTGGAGCATAACTAAGATAGGTGCAGTCCTGCGTTTAGTTCGTGTGCAGTATTTTAAGTTTACGTCTACTTAATAAAGGTTTCCAGATATTTCCTATATCTAATGAGGGCTTACTAAAACAATTTGGGTTCTGGTATATGGTAGCCGCTTCCTTAAACTTCCTCTTCCTCCAATGTGGTTCTTTATGCAGGATTTAAGCTTCTGTCTACTTTTATAATTTGGCGTTGATTTCATTGCAAAATTCTTTATTTTCATCAAGTACAGGTAGTACCAGCCGGGTTAGGGTCAATTTATGGGTTTTGCCCATTGTTATACATTCACAAACACTTAAAATGGTGTGACAAAGGCGTGCATTATGTACATGGCACACTTATTTTTTATTAAACATTATAAAAAAAACACAAAATACACATTATACAGAAATTAAATTATAAAAAATCATATTCTTCGTCATCTGAGGAACTGTCATCTTCTCTTGATGTTATAATTAACAGGTCGACGGTCCGATCGATCAGGTGGTCAAGATTCCACATTGTCTCCTCTTCTTTAATGATATGATAAACTGCTTATCGCCAGTTCTCTGGTATTACTTCCTTAATGGCTTGATCAAACAATAGCTTAACGTCTTTCATTTTGAATATCGTGTTGTGTCTTGCTACAAATCCTTTCACTTGCGCCCATATAAGTTCTATAGAATTTAGGTCGCAATGACATGGCATTGTGCGCAGCATAGTTCCACTATAATTTTCAGCTATATCATCCACGGCATAATTCATAAAACGATGTTTCTGTAAATTTGCTATAGCTATTAGTTCCTTCTTTATTAAATTATCTTCTTTTTTCCCTCGTTGGTTATTCATATAAATAATTTAATGCAGAAAATTTACCTGCGCCTATGGCCGACACCGAACATGAACCGAACTGGACGGAATTTCCCATTTTATTACTCTATACCTTTCTGAAATAGACTATAATAAACTTAAGTGGATCGGAAAGAGCTAAAATTCCCTATGGTAAATTGCGGTTTTTTGAACCTAAAGTTTTTGAACTTCTTTTCTCATCAATGAAAAGTTGGTATCTACGTACGCATGAGAAAGTTATTTTTATGCAGAAAAAAAATCTAGGAAAAATATATAAGCTAATGAAAAAAAAATTACGGAATGTTCATTGTATTGTAAAAATTATTTCTGAAATATTTTTTTTAATAAAATCCAAATTATAAAAAAAATTTTAAATCCCTCAGAACTGGTTTGGTGAAATTCTAAAAATTAATAAACATAACTTAATAAACTAAACCCAAAATTTAAATTTATCGAGACTTCTAAGACAAAAAGTCCGTTACGGTACATGAGTTCGCCGTACAATTACTATAAATTTCCACAGATGCACATAATTCTTACTTTGTGATTTATTATTACATGAATGCATCTTCAGAAAAGGCAAATAAAGGGAAGGAAAATGTGTGGCGGTTTAATTATTAATGAAAGTTTGGTTTTGGGAGTGCTTTTAGATAAACGAGCCAGAAAATTATTCAAAGGGAAGTATTTATCCCGCTTAGTTATGGTGATTTAGAAATCGAGTGTAAAAAATTGTGGAACGAATTATAAAAGCTATTTAGGCAATTTAAGGGCAATTATTGTGATTATACTGGGTGTCCCGAGATTAGCGTGTAATATTTCTAGGGTATAAAGTTTATCCAAAAATATGACAAAAATGTCCCATAAATATACCCTTAGAAATGCTTCTTTAGGGAGCTACACTGAGAAAAGCTTCAGCAAGAAATTCTTTGCTAAGATTATTTTGGCTGTAATATTAAATTTTTAACCTACGATAGCAAAATGAATTTCTTATTGCAAAAGAAACAATTTACCTGAAAACTCTTTATACCCGTTACAAAAACCTTTCCTTCTATAGAAAACTTACATTATGATAACAGCTAAGTAAGTCTTTATAAAAAATTATGTTATAGGACTACTATTTGCTTTGCTGAGGAAGTAATGCAGTTGGCTGCTTTTGAAAAAAATCTTCATAAAGAAAAGAGTTTTTTAAAGGGGTAGCAAAATTTTTTGATGGAATTCGGAAATTCGTAACTGTTCGGTTCGAATCGGATTATTTCGTGGTGACAAATTCACTCTGATTGGGCCAATTTTTATATTGATGCGCACCAGTCATCCCGTCCCTGTCTCCAGGTCTTCATGTCTCCAGGTCTTCATTTTATTTCAGATATTTAGATGCTCGTTCTTTCATAAAGTAAAATCGTCGCATCGGTAGCTGTTGTTGGTGACAATTACGACTCGACATTATTGTCCAATAAAACTTGTCTTGGCTCAAAAATGTTTCCAGTGTGCAGTGCTTTATTGGATTGTGACATCAATGACAGTGTAGATTTTTAATATCAGTGTTAAAAGACCAAAATTATTTTAGTTTTATGTTAATTTTTTTATACTGTGTGTTTAGTTTAACTGTTGTTTATTTAATAATAATTTTTGTGTGAGTCAAGTTTTAGAGAAAAAAAAATTGGTAATTCTTTAGCAAATGCTATTCATAATAAAAGTCCTTAAACTAAAAGACAACTTACGAAAGTTTTAAACACGGTATGATTTTTAAAAGGAAGATTTTAAGAAATATCGCAAAAGTAAAATACTTTATTTTTCTAAATAAAATACAATGTAATTATTATTTTACCTAATATTCAGGCTAGATGCAGAAAAATGTTTTTTCGGCATTCCCTTTTGGATATTTGTTTAAATTTAAAGTGAACAGATATTTTTAATAATATATGTTTTATCCACTCAAAGAAAAAACAGTAAAATATAATTGTTTTTTTAAGCAGCTAAAACTGAAACTATTTTTAGGTTATGAAGTGGTGTTTTCTGTTGTATTAAATAATAAAGAAAAAAATTAATTTTTTTTTAGTTTCAAATCTTTTACAACCTATTCAGACATGGGGAGTTGCATGATGTAAAATATGATGGAGTTACCTGAAAAATAAGCTTTATACTATGTTAAATTTTTGATATGGCATGGAAAATATTATTTTTAATAACACAATTTTAAATGAATCAAAATTTTTTGAAACTTACGTACCCAAAGTGAAAAATCTTGGTTTATATAAATGTGTTATTAAGCATAATATGTTCTCTAGAGTATATTAAAAATTCAACAAAATATACGGCTTCTTTTTTCGGCCATCCCACATATTATAGCAAATAAGTGGTACTCGTACTCTCATAATAAACCACTTTACTATTATAGCAATGCTTAGTTGCTACTTTAGCTAAAAAAGAGTTCCTGAAGTAAGTAGGTACATTCTGACTCAGCAAAGTAACTTTCTTGAAATAAATAAAAAAATCTTTCCAATATAGCAAAATGTTATACTGATATTGAAAAAAAAATTCTTGTTTCGAAAGCGATGCGGATGGCGTAGAAGTATCTTTATTGTTCTAGCAAAGTCTCTTTATAGCCGATGGTCAGTTACTATGCTAATACAACATTTTTGTTTACTTGGGCTAACTGATCCTTCTTTATAAAATGACTTTATTACGACAGCAAATAAATAACAGCCAAATGGATTTTACTATCTCAGGTAGTTTTTCTTTTGTCCCCTATGTTGGCATTTTTCTTTATAAGCGGTATAAAGATTTTTATAAGGACAGCAAGAATCTTCTCTCAGTGTGGAGCCCCTCAAAGAGGGTGAAGGGAAAGTTTTTTTAATAGCATGGAATTAAGATAATGACATAAAAATTGGTACATACATAACAGCAAGAAAACCAGTTTCCAACTTGTCCCTTATGGAGATGGCCAGGAAGGAATCCTACGAGACATCATTATGAAATTTACAGGTAGGTACACAAGTCTAACTAACTAGGTTTGTTAAAGTAAATTTAATATACTATGTTAATATAATATTGCCATAGATATTATTATAAGTATTATATTGTTATCATAATATGACGATATGTATTTGTTTACGATAACAAGTTATTTTCTGAAATTTTCTGGATATAACAATAAAAATTATAGATATAATTATAGGTTACTTTACAATATTTTATTGTTAGCCAATACAGTGGCGCAGCCCTGAGCATAGGAGCTCGAGGAGTTGTTAAACATATTTGGTATAAAGAGATGCAAGGTCCCCCACGTTACCCGTATGTATAGAGCAACCGTAAAGCTTTGGAAGGAGATAGATCCGAATTAGTGTATTAAAAAACTGCCTTTCAATGACACAGGCAGATTTTTGCAAAATATACGCTGCTGATGGATTTTTTTAAATTTAAGCATAGGCAATCCAGTAGCGGCTCTTACTTGCAGTCGTGTGACCGCCCCCCCCCCCCTCCTTCTGTTGTTAAAAATATATTTTTTAAATGTTTAATGAAAATAACTTTCTCACACTCCTCAAAATCTGTGAGCCCAATATAAAAAGGTTTTTAAAAACCTATTAATAAACATTACCCACGATTCGGGCTAAGCGAAAACCCAATTTCTTTAACATATACAGGGTGATTCCTAAGTTGATACTTCTTTTTAGCTGTGTTTAGAAAGCATAAAAATAAACAACATTTCCAAATGACTTTTTTCAAAAAATAAAAAATAGGGTCTTTACATTGATTTATTACACTATGGATCAAATACGGTCCTGCCTAACTTGCCCGTTGAATAACATTAAGAAAACTTCTGGGTGTAGGATAAGCCCGCAAGGGAAAGTGTTCTGCGTATAATCTCGAAGCTGCAACTGCACTTTGGCGACACTCACCGCAAATTAGCACCATATCTACTAGTTCTTTGTTTTCAAATTTTGCCGTTTTCCCGTTTTACCAGTTTAAAATTAACTTGCTTCAGAAAACACATCGAGGCGAATTGCTAAATAACTGACCACCGACCCGTAAAAATTGCATGACTAATAAGACAAACAACATAAAGTATAACAGGCTACGTTTTGATGACCAGGCCCGCACTTGGATTTTTTACTTCTGTGTCTCGCCTATTTTTAAGTTTTTTAAAACAAGATATTTGAAAATGTTGTTTCTTTTAATGCCTTCTATACACAGCTAAAAAAGAAGTATCAACTTAAGAATCACCCTGTGTAGATATAATATCGCATGAAGCTGGTAAGAATTTCAAAATATTGTTCGGATGCTCTTAAGAAATAAAGAAACGTAAATCATATAATCGCCAATTTTTTTAGGTAATGTTTTCGACATTTTTTTTCAAAAACTAGAAAAGTATCCACCGGCACTAAATTTTGCGTATCTAAAACTGTGCCGTCACATACTCGATATCCACGAGCCGCCCCTGTGAAAACTGAATTTTTTTTACCTAGGTTTTTTCTAGCCCAGTAAGGGGCTCCCCTATAGGTAAATATTATGCTTTGTAATTTATCACAAGTACCTACTATTATGACGAGAAAAGAAAAATAATATTGCTAAAACACATACATGCTGTCTAAAGATGTATATAACGAACTAAACCAGAAACCCGAAGACATAATAGAAAAAAATGAAAATTAATTTTCGCCTCCAGACCCATTATGAAAATAATACATTCTGCCGGTTCCGCTAAGCCCAAGACAGAGCGGAAATAACCCAGGGATCTTGTTTTAATTTTAATTTAGTTCATTTCCTTTTACATCCTATACCGTGAGACACGAAACAAGCGGAGTAAGCAAGAATAGGGGCCGTAATGAAATTATAAAAGCTGCAAAGAGGATATTTTCGGTAATATAAAAGCAGTATTTTATTCTTATCACCTTCGGACGAATTTTCTACGATTTAGCCGGGTGTTTTGAATATACCTGATTTTTGCTAAATCTTCAGTGTTGCCGGTTTTCTAATTTGATTTGGTAAGTTAATATATACGGGTCGCTTTTATAAATGAAAACTGTCGACTATTTCTTAAAATATGATAGCGAAATAGTAGTTTGTACAATAAGAATGGATATGATGTCTATATCTCACGAGGAAGTAAATTGAATACGACGCCATAGGCTATTCACCTGAAGACGACTGGAGATACTTACCCAGTTTAAACGTTGTGATTCAAAAACAAATAACTTCAAACAGACACTCGTCATTTATTATATTTCGCTAGCTATCCTGACTAATCTAATAATTATTAATTTGATTTAATCAGAAATTCCCTATATTTTTTTAATACTTGCTTTATTTCACCTAGTAGAAACGATATATTTTGAATGGTAGGCTGGTGCAACGACGAGAAAGCAAAGATAGACCCTTTATCTCATTCATAAAATTACTTTTCCGCTTAGCCTACAACTCACTGTTTATAAGAGGGAGATAGCATGTGTAGACTACTATGAAATACAGGCACTATGAATCGGTTATTTTGCAAACCTGACACTGTCTAACCATATCGTTTTTTTTATAATTAACCCACAAAACTTTCAAACACTAAACTCTCACTACTTTTTATTTAATAAAGCTGGAAATAAATAATTTACAGTTCTTAATGTAAAAATTTTCATTTCAGTATTTTCACTTGCTGCCGCTAGGAGGCAAACGTTGCCAAGTTTTGAACGATCGATTCAAAAAATAAATGTATTATGGCTGCCCGTTGACTGTATATTAAAGGCAAGTATAAAATGTCATCGTTATGCTGATAAACTGCATTTTAGAATATATATCTACTTTTCGAATTCATATAACTTAAATCGTTTTGACAAGATAACTATTTTATAATTAATTTTTACAGTAGTTTAGCTCAAAAGTTAGGTTAAGTTGAGTTAAATTGACAATCACGTTCCAAGTTCGATTATGTTGCTGTTTTCACTTAAATCTCGATACGGATAACATTACAAAATATGCCAACTCGACCTTTATTAATTTAACTTAATACCTGTGCTGATGTAATTTTTAATTCGCTATGTGAATTCAGCTCGATATATTTAAATAGGTACTTTATGAAAATGTGGTAAATTATTAGAAACACGAGAGTACCACCTCTGGTGGCAGTCACAGAAGCTCTCTTAGCTGTCATTCTATGAGAAATTTTCTCGAAATGTTGTCGTCATTAGTATTTTGACTAGTTTGAGGTTATAATAGGTTTTAAGCATTCCAATAATGTGTTTAATTCGATATTCTTTTTTTCACCGGCGAGTCCACCGGTGGCACCGGTTGAGCCGAATCGCGTTCTTTAATTGCCTATAGTATTACCGGTTGGACATAAATCATGTTATTTTATTCATGGTAGATTTCTGGTATTTTCTATCAACGTCAACGACAGAGAGATCGTAAAATAATGCACTAACCGGTTAATGACGTCATTCCACCAGCTGTCAATAATAAGTTCAACGGTTCCACCACCGGTTGAATTCACTGGCGAAAAAAGAATATACCTATTTGAGCACAAAAAAAACCCACAATAGGAGAATCTTTTAATCATTTGGCAACAGCGTAGTGTACGCTCGTAAAAATGTCCTACTATTTTCATATGGTTTCATTCATGGAACTAAATGGTAACATGAATTTTAGTTCTTGTCGGTTTGGCTTGATAAAGAGGAATGCCGGGTCTATCTTAACTTCCTCGTCGTTGGGCTGGTGCGATATTGTATAGTAATAAATAATAATTGTTATTTTGATCAAAACATATTCAAATGAATACCCCTTTCGTATGGGACCAAAATACAAACTTAAGGAAATCGAAAACTTTTTTATGTGAAGCTCCAGTGTAGTTTCATTCATCACAAACGAGCAAACCTTTCAGCTTCGTTTTATCGTAGCATTACACAATTTTAATCTTGTGAAATTCACCACCAACTACTTTTGATCTATTGCAGCTTTGTTCAGTTCTCACGAAACGTAAAACAAAACATGTAATCTAATTCAGTTTTGAAGCTGAAACTACGCCCCTACATTTTGCACCTGGTAGACTCGCATCCTAGAATTATCCTTTTACGGTAGCGGTTTAAATAAATTAACGTCGTCATTTTCACTTGCATTTTACAGGAGGATATTGCAGGGGTATGTTTTGTGCTATCGAATTTAAAAAAAAAATATATAACTATCACCAGTGGCGCAATCAGAGAATATGTTTGGGGTGAGGGGGGGGGGGGGTTTAGTGGGCCTAACTGTGAGACATTTTTCCGAAGGGAGGGGCACATGTTTTTCATGACTATGTACTTAGTTAGGAAGGCGAAGAATCTTTCCCCTGGTTGGATTAAATTTGATTTTGTGAATGTTTTTTTTTACTTTTTTCTTGATATTCCTATGGTCTATTTCAGAAAGGTGTAGAGTAACAAAATGGGAAATTTCATCCAGTTCGGCTCAATTTCGGTGTCGACTATAGACGCAGGTAAATTTTGTGCATTAAATTATTTATGATAACTAACCAAAGAAAAAAAATTAAAGATGATTTGATAAAGCAGGAACTATTAGCTATAGCAAATTTACACAAATATAATTTTTTATGAAATATGCCGTGGAAGATATAGCTGAGAAACATAGTGTAGCTGTGCTAACTGGACATCGAACGTGTCACATTGCCAAGCCAGATCACTGATGAGCACCCAGAATCAGAAACAAGGATGACCTCACAGTTAATTTTAAGTGGGGCAGGGAATGTTACCATCAAATTAAATGACAGGCTTGCCGTGGTTACCTCAAAACCCGACGGACGTACCTATTGGTAAACAAAATTGTTTATTGGTAGACCTCCAAGGCGCTGAGCGTCCGGGGTTTGCACCCCTTCGTCTATTACCCGCTGTCCCCTCACCTTGTCAGTGGGAAAAGGCAGTTTATAGGTCGGTTAGACTCACTGCTAACAGCGGTATGCCCTGTCTTCTTCCGTTAACATCTCAATTCTTTCGTTGTTTCGTCCTACTGGGACTCATCCTGAGGTCGCGGCCCGCAAAGGGTCTGCGCCTATAGATGGTCAATCGTCTGACAACTGGCGTTATTCATCATCGTCATGGAAGGTATCAGTCTCATTGACCTCCCTTCAAGGGTCCGGACTGGGTCGGCTTTTGGTGAGCCTAATTAAAGCCAATAGTTGTCTCGAAAGAGAACTCAGTTTGTTCGTTTAGCGGCAGCCTAGCTCGACTGTCGCAAGGACAGAAAACGGTGATCCAGGTAAAGGATCTGCGGAACTCTGGGTTTCTGATTCCGGGTGCTTATCAGTGATCTGGCTTGGCAATGTGACACGTTCGATGTCCAGCTGGCATATTGATCCTCTAGACTCCTTAGCTCATCGTTGTCGGTAATTTATTCGACACATGAGAGGTAGGCAGCTTGGCTGCTCCTGAGTTTTAGTTAAGGCTGATTAAGCCTTCTCTTTTCGATCAAATAGTGTAGCTGTGCTGCGCACACCGCCATATTATTGCGATCTAAACCCTACAGAACTTATATGGGCCCAAGTAATTGGATTTATCTCCTGCCGATGCTTCTCTTGTCCTGAGCCTTTCCTTGCAGAACAACCTGTATATAAAAAAAATCGTTAAAATTTAAAAAAGTTATATATGCGCAAATAACAAAATATTTCAATACAAGTTCAATTGATTACCTATTATTCCCTTCTTTATCCAGTTTAAAATGTAAAAAATTTACCCAAAATCATATCTAAATTTAAACTCATTATACCAAACGCTTAAAATCCAACCCTAATAGTTCTTACCAAACAAATAAATCATTATTTTGTCTTGATCTAGATTTTTGCGACTTTATGCAAGTTACTCTTGCACGTATTCAAAGAAATTCGCTCTGTAATACAAACCTGAGTGGCATTTAAGTAAAAGAAAATAGAGTCATTTACAGCCGTGTCGCTTTTCACGTAACATAAAGTAAATGCACATTTTGTCTTTTGTGATTTATTATCAGGTGAGTCAACTATATACCACTGAAATAAAAGTTTTTTATAGAAAAAATCGGGAGATGAACATGCGAATTTTATATTTTTACCTTAAATTAATGAAGAAATAATAATTTTAAAAAAATAGGACCGATTACATAAACACTCTAGAAAGTTTGAAGTATTATAATGTTAAAGATATTATCACACATTCTCAATACTTGGATCATAGCTTGGAAGCTATAGGATATAGAGAGTTGGTTATATGGAGGCAAGGTTGCACGTTTTAATACTAAATAATTATTTCAAAAGAAATAAAAAAATAAATTTCTGTTTTTTTTTACGACATAATAAACTAATGATTTTGAAAAAGTAAGGAAACTTTTTTAAGCAATTTTTTCTGCTCTGCAAGAATATAATTTTATTTTTTAGATACGGCGTCTCATTCTTTAGATACTCACGTTAAATCTGAAAAATAAAATTATATTCTTGCTGAGTAGAAAAAAAAAGGCCTTTAAAAAGTTTTTCTACTTTTACTTTTCCTAAAGAACATAAAAAGGTTTTTTTTAATGGAACAATCTATATATTGTATTATTTTCTAATTCCCTACAAAATGCTACGTTTATTTTGTAAATGTCATGTCTAAATTTAATAGTTTTTGAGATATTGACTTTTAAAATATGGCATTTTCAGATTTTTACAGGCTGTAACATTGGAAAGGTTCATCTTAGAGAAAAATAATTTTTACCTCCCTATCTTAGTTTCATTCTCTATCTAAACTAACTTCCGATTTACGAGTACCATGTTAAACCAAGAAAAAACGGTTTTAACGGTTTAACATGTTAACCCGGAAGTTGTCACTTTTAAGTACAGAATAAGAATTAATAGAGGGAGGTGAAAACCATTTTTCTCTAAGATGAACCGTTCCAATGTTACAGCCTGTCGAAGTCTGAAAATACCATATTTTAAAAGTCAATTTCTCAGAAACTATTAAATTAAGACATATAACTTTTTATATAAAATAGGCGTAAAATTTAGTGAAGAATTAGAAAATATAATATATAGGGTGTTCCATTTAAAAAAACCTAAGTTATAATCGCCACATTTTTTTGGGCCACCCCGTATACTCTAATATGATTTTAAAATGTGCACCTAAATGGTCTCTATAACTTTTGTATTTCAAACTTTTATCTAATTCTTAAGATAAAGGAGAAAATGAACTTTACCTTATCGTTGACTCACCCTGTATTTTACTCGTAATAAATTTTTAAAAATTAAATTTCACTGCATATGTAGTATTTATGTAGTTTTCTCCAATTTTAATGAGCGCATTCTTAGTTTAAGAGAATGCAGAAACTTCTATTAACAATAATTGGAGCGAAGTTGTAAAACATGATCTACAGGGTGTGTCAGTAAGGTGTCTGTCTTAGATAGCACCTAAACTATCAATGATAGGGAAAAAAGTGTAATACAAAAGTTAAATGGTTTTTTAGGATACATAATCTAAAAATATTTTCTAATCTACAGGGTGGTCCTAAAAAGTGGTACTGAATAATAAAAAAGAAAATTAAGTGGGACACCCAGTATAATTTTCTAGAATATGATTCAATGGAATAAGGACTTTGTAACCCTATTAAAATTTTTGAAGTGAAATGCAACGTTGCCAAGTAATTAATTTTTTTCCGAAATTTTAGTAATTTTAAGGGTATCGTTAAAAAATCATAGCAACCTGTGAATTGTCCCTAGGCAAATATAATTTACGTTGTAAGTACTTTAAGGTACGATATATTGATCTATTATAATGTTTTTTAAATCTCTTATACAGAGCGTTCATTACAAGTTGGACAACTCGATAGTTTTAAAAATGCTTTATTTCAATTTTTTTAAATGTGACTCCCCTAATTCTTTTAGGCAAAAGAAATTATCTTTCGAAAACTTTACTTTTTTGTTAAACATGTCATATATCTAAATATTATAGTTTTTGAATTATTTTAGGATTTGTCTTAACTCAGGGTAAAAAAGGAAAGTTCTAATTAAACAATTTAGTCAAGATTGCTTTGGAACAAAAAATAAATAATTTTCTTTGTCACAGCTGTCATTGCAAAATGATTTCGCTAACATTTTGTGCTTAATTACTGTTTAAATTTTAGTTTCCCGAACTAACTTTATCGAAATAAAAAAATATGAATTATGAATAAAGTTAGTTTAGGAAACTAAAATTTAAACAGTAATAAAGCACAAAATGTTAGCGAAATAATTTTGCAATGACAGCTGTGACAAAGAAAATTATTTATTTTTTGTATCAAAGCAATCTTGACTAAATTGTTTAATTAGAACTTTCTTTTTTTACCCCGAGTTAAGACAAATCCTAAAATATTTCAAAAACTATGATACTTAGATATATGACATGTTTAACAAGAAAGTAAGGTTTTCGAAAGATAATTTCTTTTGCCTAAAAAAATTAGGGGGGTCACATTTAAAAAAATTGAAACAAAGCATTTTTAAAACTATCGAGTTGTCCAACTTGTAATGAACGCTCTGTATAAGAGATTTAAAAAACATTATAATAGATCAATATATCGTACCTTAAAGTACTTACAACGTAAATTATATTTGCCTAGGGACAATTCACAGGTTGCTATGATTTTTTAACGATACCCTTAAAATTACTAAAATTTCGGAAAAAAAATAATTACTTGGCAACGTTGCATTTCACTTTAAAAATTTTAATGGGGTTGCAAAGTCCTTATTCCATTGAATCATATTCTAAAAGATGATACTGGGTGTCCCATTTAATTTTCTTTTTTATTATTCAGTACCACTTTTTAGGACCACCCTGTAGATTAGAAAATATTTTTAGATTATGTATCCTAAAAAACCCTTTAACTTTTGTATTACACTTTTTTCCCTATCTTTGATAGTTTAGGTGCTATCTAAGACAGACACCTTACTGACACACCCTGTATATATGTGAGTAGAAATCTACTATTTTTGTAAATACCATTGAAACCGCTAAAATAGCAATCAACCCCTGAATCAACCCAACCTTGTAAGCTCACGTGTCACCATAGAAACTTAATTCCAATTTGGCAATCACTATATTAGACTTACCATTGCGAAGCTCGCGCCGAGGCAATCTCTTGGAAGATCTAAGCCAGAAAATATCGTTTTAATTTGCAAGACGTCTAACGTAATCTCTACCACCACCCGCACACGAGCGATACATCTTATAATATTACGTCTTTGTAAAATTTTGGTGCAAAATTAAAAAATTTATAAAATTTTATATGTAAAAAAAATTTGGTTTTCAAACTTTTTCAAATTTCAAGGGCCAATAAAATGTATTTATATACTAGGACAACCATTTTACCAATAACGGCAAATTTAAATTTATTTTCCTGCCTACCTGACCCCATAACACTTAGGTTTGTCCTGTGATTTGTTGAAATTGTGTCCTCCGTTCCTTGGAATCTGTTTTATGAATGATACGTCATTATTAGAGCTTGGAAATGACAATTACTGCGTTCGGTTAATACAAATCTGTCTCCTCGGTCTACCCATTGGTGGAGTTTTGCCTTCGTTTAATAGATCTATGAACTCGGGTACATCTGCTCGGCGTTTGGTATTTGGACTCTAACATGGGATCGGTAATTACGTGACATTACATCTGCATCTGCTCGCCCTGCTCGATTTTTTCAAAGCCAAACGCAGTAATCGACGTTTTTTCAGGATCGGAGTGAGCACCTTGTTCATTTATAACATGGTGCCCGGAAATGACCATGACAAATTTTAAGGGATGATTCTACATAATGTCGAGTATCAAAATGTAGACGACTGGGTTGTGGAGCTTAGATGGTTTTAATTTATATTTTAATTATTTTATTAATAATTATTTATTATTTCATGTGCCCTTCTGATCACTGAAACACTAAAGATCTTATAAGAGATGTATTTGATTAACAGCAAAGCGATGACAGATTAAAATAATACAAATAAAATATAATTTTACTACATAAGATAATAAAATGGTGAATTTAGGTAGTTCTCTAATAAGGAGAGAAATAGTCCCATTTTACTTACTTCAGGAAGATGTTATTACAGCAAGTTTAAAGAAACAATTCCTTCTTAATAGACAACTCTGATCAAAAATGAGAAAGATACAATTTTATACAATTCAATAATTTAACGTAGAGAACCCTTACACAATTGGAGCAAAGTATACTGGTTCTGGTTGCTTTAAAGATTTAGACTTTGAGTAGTTATTCGGGCAGAGATTACTCTTACATTTGAATATTTTTTACAACTCTCCGAGTAAGTGTTCCTTACAGCTTTTATAAAGTTTTGCAACCCTTACCAGATGGAAGATGGGGTTCCTTTTTGCTATGTCAGCAATAATTTTGCAAGTTAATAAAATATGGGATATCCCTGAATGGACTATTCAAAATAGAACCCTTTATCCCAACCAATTCAAACAATTACTTTTATCAACTTTAGTCTACAAACTACTCCTACGAAACTAGAAATATCCTTGTCCTTGTTTATACACCATCTTTCTACTACACCTATTCTTATCAGACTAAACGCCCATTATGAGTCTTAGCCCCAGATGAGTAATCCATCCTAAAGGGTACCGATCCATATCCGACAATTAAAATATATGAAAAAAGTTCATATTTCCGCAAATGCTTCTATACGGAGCTACAGACCCATAAATATAGTGACAACGCAGTGTTTTTTTTCTTTTTTTTTTAGTATCTAGATACTGTAAGAACCTTTAGGTTACATTTTGAAAATATCAGGTGACCTATATTGCGACCAGTGACGTGCCAAGAAAGGTCATATTTTAATCTCACCAAGTGTATTTTTGCTATTATTTTTATAGCGCAGAAATTTGGTGACAATGACATTTTGCTAACAGGTGGAGGCGCTGGTATTTTAAAATAATCTTTGCTAGCGCAGTAATACAACACTAAATTAAAAGAACTACGCATATATCCCACTGAATGCCAGGATATATCCCTAAACGATTTTTATTTTTAGTTCTAGGAAGTACGCGGCCAAGTTATATTCTTAGACTTTCGTAAATTCCGGTCTTCATTATTATTATTATTATAATATCCCAACAAAAATCCTCCAAAAGATATTTCAAACTCGAATTTCTCTGAAAAAAAAATTTGGTAAAAACTTGATTCATATTCAGTGGCATTATTATTTCTAAAGAAGCAACATTGAAGTTTCAAGAGTTAGTGTATTCCGTGATATTAGCGATGTATGCCATGCCGTTTTATTTTCCCACATTCATACGTTTATAGCTATATACTTATGTCCTCGCACTTATAATCGCTATACGAAAATACGTCTCTGGAATATCATGAACTTTCCGAACTTTAGGTCCGCTAGATCAATCTCCTGGTAACTTTACCAGCCAAATAATTTCTATGGAAACAATTGTCTCAACAATTGTTTCTTTGGAAATTGTCTTGTTCGATAACTTTACGAAGGAGATGGATCTAGCAGACCTTAGTCATTATTAATTAAGTGTTAATCATGTTTCAAATAATTGTGAACAAATAAACAAATGCAAGTCATATAGTATGAAATAATGGATATATTTTAACATAATATGTTAATACAATAAATATTATTTACGATATGAAATAATAAACAACTATATCTTATATTTGTCAAACTATTAGGGTTTTATTTAATAAATCATTATATAATAACAATATAAATTTAATTTATGAAAACATGCATTCAATTTGTAGAAATAGTATATACTTGAAGTGGAATGGGAAATTAAATGAAAAGAAATAAGACACTTTAAGTCTTTCTCCACTGCTATATTTAAAAAAGAGTCAGGCAGGGCTGTGTTGGGTGTTACTGGGCCTGTATTGTCGTCTGGCTAGGGTGCGGTGGGTGGTGTGAGGTGGTGATGGTCTGTGTTCTAATGGTGGTTTTGGCCGGGACGGGCCGGGGCGCTTCGGCTTATTTTGTTTTGGACCGTCGCGTCGTCAGTGCTTAAATCGCTATTTTGTGCTTCGCTGTTGACTGCAATTTGGCTGCAAGACCGTATGGGTAGGCTACATTCGGTTTGGCTCTGCCTATGTTGTCGCTTGGCTAGGTGCGGTAAATGGTGGGATGCGAAGTGGGTTTCTGTGATGGTTTAGTCCGTGGCGGGTTGGGCTTGTTGTTTGCTCGACGATCGTTGACCGTTGGGCCGTAGAACAAGGTCTATATGATTGGATAATGTTTCTTCATTTCTAAAATTCTAGGAATCTAGGTTAACCTAGAATCCAAAGCTCCGTTAAGATATTAGTCACCTTGTATTTATTAAAGTTAAAGTTATTCTCCTGAGGCTGAGTATTTGTGCACTCAAAATAGGTAGAAATTCTTTTGAAAAAATTCTGCATATATCAGTGGAGAAGGACAAAATTTCTGATATCTTTCAAGCTATATATTTAATTGCTCTTTTAATCAAAAATATTAACATGTATTAACAATAAAAATGTAAATAAAAACTTAAATACAAACTGCATAGCTAAATTCGTTTAATCAATAAATTTTATAACATTACCAGTCAAACACTCAAAACCACAAACAGAAAATGGCCATCGTTCATTAAGGGATTAATGTAGACCCAACACTGTAATGGGAAAACAATAGAAATTGGTTGGAAACATTTGCGAATAATTCCCGTTTATGTTCTAATGATGCCTGCCGCACTTGCAACAGAGTTTGCCCTTTAAATTTTAAGCAAGCTTTATGGATGAAGAGGTCCGTATCTATTATATTTTTGGTATAATGCGGTAAAATTAATAAATTAGCTCGTATTTACTTTTAAAATTATTAATGACATACTGACTATACATGTTAACCGACTTCAGGAACAAAGAGGTTATTAAACTATTTTTTATAAAATTTATGTCAACTTTTTTAGCATTGATTATAAAGCGAACGCGAAACATTGTCTTACGACTGAAGATTTTCGTTTAATTAACTTATATCCCAGAATACTCTATAATATAAAAATACAGGGTGATTCCTAACTTGATTCTTTTTTTTTAGCTGTGTATAGAAGACATTAAAATAAACAACATTTTTAAATACCTTTTTTCAAAAAACTTAAAAATAGGCGAGATACAGAAGTAAAAAATCTAAGTGCGGGCCTGGTCATCAAAATCTAGCCTGCTATACTCTATGTTATTTGTCTTATCTCTTATTAGTCATGCAATTTACGGGTTGGTGGTGAGTTATTTGGTAATCCGCTGAGGTGTGTTTTTCAAGTTCATTTTAAATTGGTGACATTGGTAGGTATCTTATTTTTGAGTTTTTTGGCAAAACGTATTTAAAAATATTGTTTATTTAATGCCTCTATACACAGCTAAAACAAAAGTATTAACTTAGGAATCACCCTGTATATTACTTACCAGTTGAAATTACTTTAAAGCAAATCAAGATAATGCAATTCTTTTATCATTCAAGAAACATCATTGTCTCCAACCTTTGAACAGACCCTAGTACTAAAGAAGATGTCAACTTCGATCTATACGGGACTTTTTCAGGATTCTTCGACCATAATTTTTTCCAGGCTAAACCAGTTTAAATAATTATTGTTTACTGACAATAGAGTATGTCATAGTGATAGTCACTTGTAACATATTCAAAAAGAATCAAAGAAAGGAGAAAGGGTACTTAAAAGGTGGCAACGAAGTAACTAATTAAGAAACACGTTGGTTTACCAATGATTCTTCAAATTTGAGTATCCGTTTCTTGGAATCTGTTTTAGGAATATCATGTTATCGTTCATTAAATGTTGATCATGTTCAAAATAATTGTGGATGCAAAAGCAAATGCAAGTCATATAGTTCGAAGTAATGTATATATTTTAACAAATTTACTTATGTCGTACAATATAAAATAATAAACAAATATATTTTATATTTGTCAAACTATATCTGTTTTATCTAATTAACAAATTATTTAGAAATAATATAATTTCAACTTATGAAAACATATATTAAATCTCTGTTTTAATCGAAAATGTTTATTCGTTTTTAACAATGAAAATGTAAGTAAAAACCTTAGTACAAATTACAATGCCAAATTCGTTCGATCAAACTTGGAAGAAATTCAAAAAGAGTAAAAGAAAGAGGAAGGGGGAACTTAAAATATCACAACGAAAACAAAAATTAAAAACAATTAGATTGTATACAGGGTGAAAATTCTAAATGGAACTTCAAATGGGCTCTGGGAATAAGATCTCTCTGAAAGCCAAAACTACGTCCTCAAACATGTTTTATGGGCCTCACTTTTGTCATGTAAAAGAAAATTGGGACCCCAAGTAGGGGGCGCAGCTAACCATTTTTTTTTAAATGGAGGTTACCACTTTTGACACCTTCTTGGAAAGTTTATCAAAAAAGGAATTTATCCATATATTTTTTTACATCTCTCTAACCATATATCAGAAATATAAAAAAAACTAATTTAAGAAACAATAACATTAACAATAACTTTAAGAGCGTAATGTAACTTTTTTAGCAGAGCAATTGTTAAAAATATGCCCCATGAACCGATGCTTGAACTCTCTCCAAAACTTCTGGGGTGATTAAACGTATCTCTGTCCGAATATTTTTCTTGAACTCTTTCAGATTTCTAGAACTGGTGATATATACCCTTCTTTTTAAATCACCTCATAAATAAAAATCTAAGGGTGTAATATCCGGAGATTTGGGCGGCCATTCTATAAATCCTTGCAGTCCGCCCTTCTATTTGGAAATGTAACATTTAATAATTCTCTTACATTACTTGCTATTGAGTTTTTTTTCGTATATTAAACAGTCAAATGGAAACAAAAATGTGTTTTATATAACAACCCTTTTTGTCTCTCTCTATCTCGGTCAAGTTTACGTATCGGTCGGTACGAGACGATTGATAGATTTCTGCCGAGTAAGATTCTATCATTCGATCTTTGAAAGTGATTGAATCAAAACGATCGAATCATTTACACATCTCTTATTTGAAACACTGGATGTTGGGATAAAAAAAAATTATAATAAAAAAACTGAAAAGTTATCATAAAATACTTTCATCAAAAAAGAGAATACAAAATTGTGCTGATTTAATTGAAAATTTTGATTCTTTACTAGTGCCAATTTGAAATATCGGGTTCACAGTATTAATTTAGTTAAAAATATTAAATATGAACAAATACAGAATTATCCCACTATCACTGTCCAACTGGCTACCTCGGCAGCTCAGTTATCTGGTCTTTGGAGAACGTTTAGGTCGTCGGATTCTTTATTAAAATAAAAACTTACACAGACTAAATTGCGGGCGCGATAGATAAAGGACTTAACGAAGAAATAAGACTAAAAAAGGTAAAAGGTGTAGACAAATAGTGTTCTAACCTTTAGATAACCTAAGTTATTAAATAATGAAACACAAAAATATCAATTACAATCAATTTACAGTGTTACTCAGTAGTACATTTACTTTTAGTAAAGCTTTTCACTGACATTGGTGACATAATCCGAAAGAAGAAGAAGCATTGCATAACCAAACTTAGCTTAATTGAATATAATAATAATTGACATTCACAAATCTGAGCATGGTTGAATTTTCTAAGAGTTTTCAATCGCTCTTATGAAAAATGATTACGCAAAAATTTACAGTGCCCACTGAAATCAAATTTCCAATTTTTATAAATAAAAAATGTTAAAAAGGTTCAGACAAAAAATGTATATTAATTTTACATTAAACAAAGGTGAAATAATATAGATAATACTGTCTGTAGGTGGTGTCATCCTACCAATAAAAAGGTTTTCGACGTTTTGATAGTACTGTGCCATTTAATTCGTGTTTCGATAATCTAACTGTGTTCGACAAAATACAACAATTCTTACAGTTTAAGGAACATTCATAGTATTTTTCGAATGTTTACTAGCATCTGACTAGTAAGAAATTTTGTGTTTTTACAATTATAGATTTTATTATACAGGATGATTCCTAAGTTGATACTTCTTTTTTAGCTGTGTATAGAACGCATTAAAATAAACAACTTTTTCAAATACCTTTTTTCCAAAAACTCGAAAATAAAGTACTTACATTCTGTTATTACACTACGAATCAAATACGGTTCTGTCTAACTTGCCCGTTGAATAACGTTAGGAAAACTTCTGAATGAGCCCGCAAGGGAAAGCGTTTTGCGTATAATCTCGAAGAAACATCCGCACTTTTACGACACCATATCTATTAGTTCATTGTTTTCAAATTTTACCATTTTCACGTATCTATCACCAATTTAAAATTAACTGGCTTCCGAAAAACGCTGCGCAGCGGTTTGCTTAACACTAGCCGCATGACTAATATTAATAAGAGATAAGAAAAACAACAGAAATTATCGGGCGAATGTTTTTATGACCAGGCCCGCACTTAGATTTTTTACTTTTCTATCTAGATAGCACAATAAAGTATATTTGAAAATATAAATATTATGAAAGTGACATTAAAAATCTGATTATTAAAAGTTAGTGAAACGTTTAAAATAAGTCTTTCGAAGAACTAACTTGTATTGTAGGCTTTTATACTTTTAAATAATTTGTTAGAACTGGCGCCCTTCCGTGTACGTAAGGCACGAGCTCGTGAGTTTTTCCGTTGAAATGTTACTGAAATGTTTTTAAACCATAAGATTAATTATTGATTTTCACAAGTAATTTAATAGTAAATTATTCAACAAGCATATAATGGTGGCTATTATTCACGCGGATAAAGTTTATGACACGAGCCGTAGGCGAGTTTCATAATTTTATCCAAGTGAACAAAAGCCATTATATGCGAGTAGAATACTATACTTTGTCCACGACTATCCAATAATAATTGTAGTCATAATTACTAAACATCTTTATTTAACTTAGTTCTTTTGGCATAGGCCCTGAGTCAGTTGAATTAATCAGGAACTACTTAAGTGGTAGATCTCAAAGAGTTTCACTGGGTGGCGTTACTTCATCGTTTTTGGAAGTTAAGCGTGGTGTTCCTCAGGGTAGTATTCTTGGGCCTTTGTTGTTTTCTGTTTATACTGCTGACTTTAGTAGATATTTAAAATACCTTAATTCGCACCAATACGTTGACGATACTCAACTTTATTATTTCTTTAAAAGCAGTGAAGCAGTGGTAGCGCAGGAAAGGATAAATAATGATCTTGACACAATCTGTAATATTTCCATAGCCCATGGTCTTATACTTAATGAGGCTAAAACACAGCTACTGGTTTTTGGACAAAGGGGTAATGATGATAACTTTAATATTAAGATTAATAATGTTAGTATAACTGCTGTTGATTCCGCTAAAAATTTGGGTGTTTATTTTGATAAAAAACTTAGATTTGAGAAACACGTGTCTTATATTTTACAAAAAAGCTACGGTAAGTTAAAGACTTTGTACTTATATAAAGATATTTTAAGTCAAAATATTAAATTGAAACTATGTGAATCTCTTATTTTATCACTTGTTTCTTATTGTGATGTATTGTTTTGGCCTGCTCTAACGGCTAAGGATAAGGGTAGTTTGCAAAAGTTACAGAATGGATGTCTCCGATTTTCTTATGGAGTTAGAAAATATGACCACATCTCGCCTACTTATTTGGAATCAGGTTGGTTAAAATTAGATTCCAGATATTTTTTACATATGTGTACTTTAGTTTTAAAAGTCGGCATGTTTCAGCAGCCAGAGTACCTCTTACAAAAACTTACACGGGGATTGGACATTCATCATTTAACTACTCGCTTTAATTTTCTGTATACTGTTCCAAGGCACAGAACTGCTTTATTTCAGCGCTCTTTCTCTTATAATGCTACCAAATGCTTCAATTCATTACCCTTAAATATAAAAATGAGTTCGACTGTCTCAGCGTTCAAGAGGCGAATCAAAGACTACATAAAATCTAAGTAAATATTATATAACTAATTTTTATTCAATTTTTATAACTTTTAATAATATAATAGGTTGCTTTTCTATATCATTTCTTTAAATTATGTTCTTCTTTTTAAATTTAAGTCAATATATCGCTAACACTTTCTTCTTCTGTAATATTTAAGTTTCGTAGGTACAATCCCTTTTTTTTTGTTTTTTTAAATTAATATTTTAGTATTAATATTTAGTACTATCTATACTATTTTAAGTTTATTTTCGTAATTGGTAGGTGGTTAGGTAAGTAGCGAATTCGCTAGATCTCGCCACCATTTAAAAACAAATTATGTAAACTGTTTATTTTCGTATATAAATAAAGGCATTTATTATTATTATTATTATTATTATTATTATTATTATTATTATTATTTATTTAGAAATAATCATAGTAAAATTTGTATTCACACAATGTGCCAACTTAATTGTAGGAATCGAATTTAATTCTACATTAACATCTTGGATATTTATTGTAGTAGATGTAGTTGAATATGTAGATGTAGATACTGCCTTATTGCGTATATACGGCTGACCGGATCGCGTCTGATATTTTTTTTGCTGTTTCCATTTTATTTTTCATTGAGTCAATATATTCTTCTGCTACCGCCGTGGATTTCCATCCACCGTGTCTTTTCAATGCAGGTATATCCCCGCCTGCGTCTACAAGTACACTAACAATACGGATTCTGAAAAGAACTAGTTTTCTTATCAATCTTCCATTGTACAAACGAATCATAAGCAGACACATAAAGTTTTTTCGATTTTTCTGGTAATAAACTTAAACATGCTGTTTTTGCTGCTTCCTGTATATCGGGTGGGGTATAACATATCTCATCTTCACTATCTCAAATCATTTTGTAAGTTCTTTTATTACAATTCTTAATTTTAAAGTTGATAAGTTGAACTATATTTTGACGTTTTAAATTAAAATCACAAAGCCCTTCGACTTGACAATAATTCATGGTATGCTTGAATTTTTCATCATACACACAAAATCGTATTATGGATGGACCTTACAGGGAAAACGAATGATATTTTTTTTATTTCAAATCGCATTACCTGTCGATTTCATTATTCACTAGTGAATTATGAGTTCGTTATTCACTAGTGAATAATGGGTATTATTATTATTAAGCAAACACATATATAATGAACAAATTATACAATAGTCGTAGACAAAATCCAATAACCCATTATTTATTTTAAAGAAAAAATATACAGTCCCTAACCAAGTGCGTTGATTTGTTGGCAGTCACGTTCCAGAAGGGTTAACCGGGGGTAGTATCTTTCGTGTTTAATTAATTAAGGGCAAAGTTTTGGTCATATAGTTATTATTTTATTAAACGACCCGCTAGGGCTATAAAATTTGAATTGGCTGCTAGTTTGGCGATAAAGGTCATAATTAAAATTTTGCATGCCGGGTTTATGTGACGCTTAAGAATTTTATGGCATTTATTTTATGGGAAAATAGGATATAATTTTGAAATTTTCAGAGATTTCTTAGGATTACTGTCGGTTCAAATTAATGGTAATGCTACTTACTTTAATTTCATACAGGGTGCAGTGGCGGATACAAAAGGGGAGACAGACAGCCCCCCCCCCCCCCCCCGCGAGTCAAGGAGTTCAGGTCTAAAAGCCTAATTGCAACCTAATTTTTCGTCCCACGCTTCGAACTTTACTCTAAATTTAAATATTTATTAAAAAATGGTAAAACCAACACAGCACAAAAATTAAACGCTCACCACTCCAAAATTGATAATTTTATAAGAAGTTATGTATTTCTGGTTTAGATTACGAAGCAGTTTTTGTAGGAAAAGCTTAATTTATAAAATTTTCCTTCTCAAAATCCTGTTATCTATAAAGATTAAGGTTTCAAGACGATGATCTGTTTGTAATGAAATTTTAAAGAAAAACGAGTAAAAAAAATAATAGAAAGAAAGCTTTAGCGGCAGACCGACAAAGTAGTGCATCTATCGTTTGCATTAAGGTATACAGCAACGCCAAAGGTAATGGGTTCCCTGGGGTACAGGTAGACAATGACAGGCTATTTCGTCCTTGTTAGGACTCATCAGAAAGCCATAACCTGTAAGGAATTCCCAATATAGGGAAAATATGCTTTCAAAATATTTTTAAGAATAAATATATGATGAAAACCCAGTATCGCCATCTGTAGGAATCAACTCAATGCAAAAGATAGCTATTAGACGTGAAAACATTGAATTAACAATAAATCAAGTACGGTAGGCCAACACATCCAGTATAGGAAAATGTTTTTGCGCATCCTTACACTTTTTCTACGGGTTTGTAAATTCAAATATAGATCGCGCTGCAGTAGCCCACTGGGGTTTTTGTAGAGCTATCAACAAAAATATAATCAAATATACCTAATAAAATATTTTTACAACAAAAACAAATGACAACCATCAGTCTCCTTTATTTATTTTTAAAGGCAAAAATTAAAGTAAAAGTCTTAATTGAAAAAACAGAAAAGAGATCATCCGCAAACAACGCAACTAGTTGGTAACGTTACGAACTAGCTGGTAACGTTACCAATTAGCTGCGTTGTATGCGGATGTTCATTAAAATACATTGACAACAACTACTAAGTAACTAATGGTTGGTAATTTATGTTTGTAATTTGTTTCTTTTTAGTCGCCTTGTGTGTAAACGGCCTAAGATGTTCGCATATTGGCTTCTAGTAGTCACAAACCCAAGTAGCATTTTTAGACACATTATGGTAAATGTATCTTAACTATCGTTTCTGTTTCCGACGCAAATTGGAAACTGTTGGCAACAAAAATGGAAATATTTTCGACACGTAGGTATACATTTTTAATGGCGCATTTGCACATGTTTCCAAGTGGGTGGTATTGTCTGTGACTTTTACTGTTTCGATGCACAATCGAAACTTTTATCGAAAATGTTTCGGAAATATTTCGAAAACGTTGTACCGAGCTTTTTGCGCTCCTTACAACTTATCAAGGTGTAATCTAACAATGTCCAAAAGATTCTATTTCCTTTCAAATTGTTCGTTAAAATTTTCTTACTACGCCCCTGTCGACTTTGAGAAACCGTTGCGTTTAACCAGGTACAACTCTGTGCTAGTCACATTACTCCATCTCGCTTTGAATTTTAGATTCGAGGTACCTACGTATAGGCAATTAATTATACATGATGCACTATATGTTGCATACTTATCTGATGATTAATTATTTTCAGTCTAGTTTCGATATTAGAATCCAGTCTCTCGTAAATTTGTGAACGTGTTTAGGGGTTAGACTCGTCCCTCTTGACTTCTAAAATGTTGATTATTCCGGGATAATCCCCAATTTGTCTAATTTCCCCCTTTTTGTTCGAGCAATGAAGTGTTAGTGATCACGTGAAATCACTCTTCGTTGTTAGTGGTTAATATGTCAAGTTTTTTATAGTGACAGTTTCAATAAAACCAGATGGAGAATTAAAAATCGTTCCTTTTCTCATTAGAACCTTCGAAGGCCACTGTGTTTTTTAATTGGAATGTTTCTTTAGTGATTTAGTTGGCACATGCTGTCGCGAATTTATTTCGGATTGGAAAATTACTAAATTTAACTACTCCTAATCCATTGTGGGATAGAAAAAACACAGGAAAAGAAAAAGCCATAACATCAGGTAACGTTGAAGCTGTGAAATTCTTTAGTTCATGAAACCACTAACGGTGGCCATTTTGTTTCAGGCTTTTTAGATACTTTTCAGATAATTTGCAGTTGATTTTCAGCTGGTTATTGGCTACTTGCCAGCCAGTTTTCGGCTACTTTTCAGTTAATTTTTAGCTAATCTTCATGCTGTTCAGCTAATCTTCCCCCTTGTCTTTTAAGACGTATTTCTACTTAATATTATAAGGTAGTCTTATAATTTTATTTGATACCTTTACCTAGGTTTTGCTTACCACTCTGAGTCATGAAGAGTCGTAAATGACTACCTCACCTATGTCTTACTGGGATGCAGTACAGAATGACATTTTTTAGACCATCCCCACATATATTTTTCATTTCAATTTAAACATGATCTTAGAAATCAGACTTTCTTCCACGCCTTGTTTTTAAACCTTCTTCTTGGCTAACCTAGCCTCAGTTTTACTGATTTTAATCACTCCTTGCTAAAGTTTTTAGTAAGTATTTTGACTCTTACTGCCCTTTCTATGCTTGCCTGGAAGTCTGATAACAATGTTAGCTTGAGATACAGTAGAGTCCGCCATAATGTCATTTGTTTTACCACCCAAATTTTCTTCGTAGCTTCAGTAACAAGATAACAAGTATTTTAAATGAAACTTCAATTACCCTGTTTATAAACCCCCAATTTACATCCCTGGATTTGATATACACCCCTTGAGTGGGAAATTCGACCTTCAAGGACAAGTCTGGAACCTTGGGTGAAGCCGTCAAGCACCGCTGATACGTCGGGAGCAGAACTTGGGATGGTGTGAGCTCACAACCTCCATTGCAGTGTTGCAGTCGTCTGTACTCCGATTTTGATGTGACCTGAATGATCCTACCGTGTGGCCTTGATCATTGGTTTACGTTTGGAAGCTTGGTTTGATTGACTGCCCAATCCAGAACTTGTTACTTTGGATCACGACATAAGATGAGTAAAACCTTTGTTTTTTGATTATACTATGAATTGCGAATATAGTTGAAACTTTGATTTTTGTTTAACCCTGGACCCCGGTTATATTTTTTGTTTGTATGTTATTATAACAACCACAACCTATTTAATGCCCATTGGCAAATCAGCTTAAAAAATAATTTTTTGATATCTACCTTAACACAAACTCGCAAGAGCAGTGTTAAGCAATATAAATTTTTTATACTTATGTCACGTGTATGCTAGTCGTTGACATTTAGCTTACTTCCTTGGACATTGGTGAATTCAAACCTTTGTTGATTGATTATTCTATGAATTGCAAATATAGTTGAAACTTTGATTTTTGTTTAACCCTGGACCCCGGTTATATTTTTTGTTTGTATGTTATTATAACAACCACAACTCATTTAATGCCCATTGGCAAATCAGCTTAAAAAATATTTTTTTTGGTATCTACCTTAACACAAACTCGCAAGAGCAGTGTTAAGTAATATAAATTTTTATACTTATGTCACGTATATGCTTGGCGTTGACATTTATCTCACTCCCTTGGACATTGGTAAATTCAAACTTTTGTTGATTGATTATAAATTAATATATGTAAATAAATGTAACAAATGCAATAAATGGCAATAAATTCAATACCTGCAACATTTACCTCTCTCTCTCTCTCTCTTTCTCTCTCTTCATTTTATATCTAGGCTCCTAGCTTATTTTTTAGTCAATTTTTACGCCTGTGTAAATAATTGGTGAGCTTCGGTCACTGATTCCCCTATTATTAAGAATTTAGAAATTTAGTAGCCATATGCAACCCATGCTATTGATTTTGTTGTACATTGAAGTTGATTCATTGTTGTAATATTTAATCAACTACCTTTATATTTATAATAAACTGATTGAAATTATTTAATCAACTAATCTTATCTTTATAATAAACTGATTGAAATTATTTAATCAACTACCCTTATGTTTATAATAAACTGATTGAAATTATAAGCACTTAGTATTTTATTTTGATTAGGCAGGCGATCGATTTCACAGGTCTCGCCTAATATTTCTTTACTTCTTAATCTTTGCTAAGCCCTTAGCTTAGCTGGCGCCCAAACGGTAAACTGGAAAATTTGAAATAAAAAACCTACACGACCCGTAGCTCTCAAACGAAACTAACAGTAGTTGTCGGTGGCACCCAGATTGGACTTTTTAAAGAATGAATAAATAAAGATCTTTGAACACCTATTTAAGGTTCACCTTATTTTGTAATGCGTTGCAAGTGACGCCGAGTATAACAAGTTTGATCAAGATAAAAAAATCAAAAATTAGGTGAATCAAACATCTAATAAACAAATAAAAAATAATTTATTTTTTATTAAGTTACAAATGGCGCCCAACGTGGGGCCTTGATCATTGGTTTACGTTTGGAAGCTTGGTTTGATTGACTGCCCAATCCAGAACTTGTTACTTTGGATCACGACATAAGATGAGTAAAACCTTTGTTTTTTGATTATACTATGAATTGCGAATATAGTTGAAACTTTGGTTTTTGTTTAACCCTGGACCCCGGTTATATTTTTTGTTTGTATGTTATTATAACAACCACAACCTATTTAATGCCCATTGGCAAATCAGCTTAAAAAATAATTTTTTGATATCTACCTTAACACAAACTCGCAAGAGCAGTGTTAAGCAATATAAATTTTTTATACTTATGTCACGTGTATGCTAGTCGTTGACATTTAGCTTACTTCCTTGGACATTGGTGAATTCAAACCTTTGTTGATTGATTATTCTATGAATTGCAAATATAGTTGAAACTTTGGTTTTTGTTTAACCCTGGACCCCGGTTATATTTTTTGTTTGTATGTTATTATAACAACCACAACCTATTTAATGCCCATTGGCAAATCAGCTTAAAAAATATTTTTTTTGGTATCTACCTTAACACAAACTCGCAAGAGCAGTGTTAAGTAATATAAATTTTTATACTTATGTCACGTATATGCTTGGCGTTGACATTTATCTCACTCCCTTGGACATTGGTAAATTCAAACTTTTGTTGATTGTTTATAAATTAATATATGTAAATAAATGTAACAAATGCAATAAAGGCAATAAATTCAATACCAGTGATACTTACTTCTCTCTCTCTCTTCATTTTATATCTAGGCTCCTAGCTTATTTTTTAGTCAATTTTTACGCCTGTGTAAATAATTGGTGAGCTTCGGTCACTGATTCCCCTATTATTAGGAATTTAGAAATTTAGTAACCATATGCAACCCATGCTATTGATTTTGTTATACATTGAGGTTGATTCATTATTGTAATATTTAATCAACTATCTTTATCTTTATAATAAACTGATTGAAATTATTTAATCAACTAATCTTATCGTTGTAATAAACTGTTTGAAATTATTTAATCAACTATCCTTATGTTTATAATAAACTGATTGAAATTATAAGCACTTAGTATTTTATTTTGATTAGGCAGGCGATCGATTTCACAGGTCTCGCCTAATATTTCTTTTCTTCTTTAATCTTTGCTAAGCCCTTAGCTTAGCTGGCGCCCAAACGGTAAACTGGAAAATTTGAAATAAAAAACCTACACGACCCATAGCTCTCAAACGAAACTAACAGTAGTTGTCGGTGGCACCCAGATTGGACTTTTTAAAGAATGAATAAATAAAGATCTTTGAACACCTATTTAAGGTTCACCTTATTTTGTATTGCGTTGCAAGTGACGCCGAGTATAACAAGTTTGATTAAGATAAAAATGGAAAATTAGGTGAATCAAACATCGAATAAACAAATAAAAAATAATTTATTTTTTATTAAGTTACAAAGGACGCCTGTAACGTGGGGCCTGAAAAATATCTAAAGTAACTGAGTTATAAAACTTTTAAATTAAAATTTATTACAACATTTTCCAGTATTCTAAAAAATTTTTCGTATTGCAATTCCACTGTATTGATTTTAAAGTGTCTTTGATTAAATCAAGGATACCAAGTTTGATGAAATTTTGATTCTGCTTGGAAATTTTTAGGTACATTGGTATTAGATTTGTATAAATCAAACATGGATCCCCAATACCTCTGGAAGGACGAAATAGTATTTGAACTTGCTGTAAGAGGAATCGAGATAGACCCTAGTTGCAATGTCAAAACTCTCAAGTCTCTACTACGACAGTTTATGAAGGCTGAGAAGGATAGTTCGATCGTCGCCCATCCAATATCACCCTTAGATTTTCCACAAAATGCCAACATCTGTCGCAGAAAGCTTGTAATATTTGAAGGATTGGTAAATATCTTTAATTTTGATAAACGTCATATTGATTATAAAAAGACTATGACAAGACTCTTACATGTCAAAAATCGATTAAATTGTATTCCTCCTACTAATGACGAGGAAGATAATTTAAAGACTGAATTATTAACTAAAACTATGTCTCTGATAGATAAATTAAAACAGACAGCTGAGAATAATGACGTCAATTTATTGCATCTTGAGACTTCTGATGAAGGTTCTTCTGATAATGATTCTGAAAGTTCAAGAGTAGCCACCTCGTCACGTAGGGTATCTTTTGCGGGTGATGAGCAGTTGCATCGTACTTCTGGAAGCTCTAGGGTAGAGATTGTTACTAGTGCGATTGTCCATCAACCGGCTGAAGAGCCTTTACCACAAAATACTTTGCGAAATTTAAGACAAAACGATGACAACAGTCAATCACACGAGAATAATCAAGAAATTATGAATCAATCTTCTTCCTCTCGGACTCGGGCTCTGGTTAATGAAAGAACTAGTAGTCATAATCCCTTATTTAATACCTATCCCCGTGACAATGACAGTCACTTACCAAACAGACCTAATTTTGACAACCCTGTTTCAGAATCCCAAATTTTCTTTTCAAGAAATTTTAGTCAAGTAAATGCCAGAGCGAACCCAAACTTTATAGATAATTGTTCTCGAATGGCAATGCATGGTTCCATTGCTCAAGATATTGATGATTTTTTAGGACCAATCTCACACAACCCGAGACTACCCCATATTAGTCACCATGTTTCAAGTTGTCCCCGACCTGATGAGTCTAATTTTGTTCCCCAGTGGGAGCATACGTCATTCCCTGGCCCGGATAGTCTTTGGCAGACGAGAAACCAGCCTTTTACTTCAAATAATAATCAAACTAGCCATAGTGGCAGTTATAACTTCCAAAATTTTCATACACCCCCTAATGTACAACTAAATTCAGGAATAGCTAATAGTTTCGCAGCTAGTTTAAATTCTAATATGCCTCCACCATTTTCTCGAAACCCATTTAGTCAGTCTCCTTTTCCTTTAAACCAAAACTTGCCCTATGCACAGCATTCTAATAATTTTACTAATCAAGATAATTATAGATCACCACCTTTTAATCGACTAAACTTTAAATTCAACGGGAAAAACCAAAGCTTGCACAGTTTTCTGGAGAAAGTCGAAGAGTATTGCTCCGCTTATAAAATTTCTAATGAAAATCTATTAAATTTTGCTCATGAGCTGTTTGAGGCCGAGGCCTTGATATGGTATCGCTCTATTAGAAGTACTATCCATAGCTGGAACGAGCTGGTTTTTCACTTAAGACTTAATTTTTTACCAATTGATTACGAGGTAGCTTTATGGGACGAGATCAGAACTCGAACCCAGGGCGCTACAGAAAGACCTCTGATTTATATAGCTGTCATGGAAAATCTATTCCGAAGATTTTTAAATCCTATTGACCCCACTGTTCAATTGAGACTAGTTATGCGAAATTTATTGCCTTATTATCAACAACAATTGGCTTTAAGACAACCTTTATCTTTGTTTGAACTCAAAAATCTGTGTAGGGTGTTAGAGGACACTAAACTGAGAACCGAGAATTTTCGAGCTCCCCCATTTTGTACTGAATCTACTCTAGAACCAGAACTAGTTTATAGAAAACCATTTAATAAACCTTTTCCCCATAACAGACAAGTTTCGGAATTGGCGAATCCACCAATTTGTCAGGAATTCCAAAGCGCTCCCACCAGTAGTTCAAATGCACCATATTCTAATTTAAACTCTTCCGGTAATGTAGTCTCGAATTCAAGTAACTTTCAAGGAACCAACTCAATTGCCAATAGTCAGACTCATGTCAGTGATGCACAAAACCCCGATATTTCAGCCTTAAGCAATCTGACTTGTTACAATTGTGACAAGGTAGGTCATAGTTTCCAAAATTGTACTGAAAAAAGAAAGATCTTTTGTTACCGTTGTGGGCAAAAGAATGTCACTATGCCGAAATGTAATAAATGTAGTCCAAAAAACGTAGGAGACACTCTTCCACGCTCGGCAGGAAGAGGTTCCAATTAAAAGTGAAGTCCGAAATAATTAATAAAACAGACAGTTGGGCAACCTGGCTTAACCGTGTTCGACATTTTCTTAAATTCAATGAAATTTCACCATTATTTTCAGAAGAGTCAAGTTGTGACCAAAGACCCTATTTAGATATTTCAATTAAAAATAAATATGTTACCGCCTTAGTAGATACCGGGGCAATGCAAAGCGTATTGGGTAGACGAGGACATAAACTCATGTCGGAGTTGGGATATCGCGAAAAAATAAAACCCTGTTCTAATACAATTACCACTGCCGATGGCAAATGTCAGGACGTGATTGGTGTAGTAAATATTCTCATTAGTTTGAATAATAAATCTATGAACCTGGATGTTCTTATTGTCCCAAGTATTCGGCAAACCTTAATTTTAGGCATCGATTTCTGTAAAAAGGCAAACTTGAAGTTGAACTTTAAAAATAATTCATATGAACTTCCGAGTGACTCAAATTTAGATGAAATTATAGTAAAAGAAAAATTTGAAAATATCTCAATCCAGTCCGAAAGTGACTTAACAGCTGATCAAAAAAAACATATTAGATAAAACTATACTTAAATTTCAAGAATTAGTTTCTGAAACCTTAGGATTCACGAATTTAGTGGAGCATAAAATTGAATTAACCAGTAATGAACCTTTCCGTAAAAGACCTTTTCTTCTTTCCCCCTATATGCAAAAGCATATGAACGATGAGATAGACCGATTATTAAAATTAGGCGTAATTAGACCTTCAACTAGCCCTTATTCGGCTAACGTTTTGCTTGTTAAAAAAGATTCTGGAGAATTTCGTCTTTGCTATGATGGTCGTCCACTTAATGCTATAACCATTAAGGATCCTTACCCTCTTCCCTACCTATCTAGGACTCTTGATAAGGTTAGGAATGCTCACTTTCTCACGTCCATAGACTTGAAACATGCTTTTTGGCAAATAAGACTTAGTGAAGATTCCTGTCCTAAAACAGCCTTTACAGTAATAAATAGAGGACACTTTGAGTTTGTGCGGATGCCGTTTGGGGCGCTGAACTCAGCTTCAAGTCTACAGAGGTTAATGGACTGTTTATTTGACCCCTCAATAGAGAAAAATATGTTTGTATATCTTGACGATCTAATCGTGGTTAATAGTACTTTCGATGAACATATTGAAACTCTGAATACCGTTTTTAACACTCTTAAAAAAGCTAATCTTACTATCAATGCTAAAAAATGCAAATTTTGTCAACCTAACCTCGCTTTTCTGGGGTATGTGGTAGATAAAAACGGCCTTCATGCCAATCCCGATAAGGTATCTGCAATTTCTAACTATCAAAAACCTAAAGATGTCACTGGAATAAAACGCTTTGTTGGCATGGCTTCTTGGTACCGAAAATTTATTAAGAACTTTTCTGACCTTATTGTTCCCCTGAATAATATAACTAAAGGCAAGAAGAAAAAACAAGTCGTATCTTGGACCCCTAAAGCCGAATCGGCATTTGAAAATATCAAAGCAAGATTAACCTCTACCTCTGTCTTAAGAAATCCTGATTTTTCTAAACCATTCACTATACAGACTGACGCCTCAAATGCGGCCGTAGGTTCTGTACTCACCCAGTTAGATGAGGAAGATGAATACGTCATAGCTTACGCGTCGCGTACTTTGACTAAAGCCGAAATTAATATGACCGTAACCGAAAAAGAGCTTCTAGCCATAGTTCATGCGGTATTAAAATTCAGATCGTATATTGAAGGTGGCCCTACTTTTACCATTTTGACAGATCATTATTCCTTACAATGGCTTTTTCGATTAGATAACCCTTCTGGTAGACTGGCCAGAATGTCCATTGTTCTGTCCCAGTTTAAATTTGATATAAAACATAGGTCTGGAGCATCTAATATAGTAGCCGACGCTTTAAGTCGCAGCTTCCCTGAAATTTCTGCCTTGGATACTACCACCCCAGATAGATGGTACTCTGATTTAATGTCTAAAGTTCAAAACCAACCCCAAAAATACCCCCTGTTTAGAATGGATAATAATACATTATATAAACACTTTCATTGTAATCATAACGTTAATATTAATATAAAAAATTGGAAAGTAGTAGTACCCAAATATAATAGAAGAGAAATTTTGGAAAAATATCATGACAGCCCCTTAGGCAGTCATTTTGGTGTCAAGAAATGTCTGGATAAAATTTTCGAACAATTTTGGTGGCCCGGTATGAGGACAGACATTAAGAAATACATTTCACACTGCCAGATATGTAATGAGCAAAAAGTTTCACAATTTGCACGTGCTGGTCTCATGGGAGCCCCCAAAAATATTTCGGTACCCTTTAAATTGCTTTCCATTGATATTCAAGGACCCTTTCCAAAATCCAGGGCTGGTTATTGTTATTTACTAGTCGTTGTAGATTGGTTCACCAAATTTACCTTTATTCACAAGATGAAAAGAGCCGTGACGAAGGAAATTTGTAGTTTCCTTGATGAAACAGTTTTTATGTATTTCGGAGTTCCCCAAACTATAGTAGTTGATAATGGCAGTCAATTTAAATCTCAAGAATTTTCTAATCTTTTAAAATCATATAAAGTGAATAACATTTGGTATAATGCAAGATACCATCCCCAAACTAATAATGTAGAACGAGCCAATAGAGTCATAGGTACTGCAATTAGATCCTTTATAAAAGAAAATAACCACCGTGATTGGGATAAACATATTCACCATATTTGCAATGCTATTAACACCACTACCCATTTATCCACTTCTTTTTCCCCTGCCTTTTTGACTTTTGGACGTAACTTACCGACTTCTGGAGACTATTATGGTCTTATAGAGAGAAAAAATCTCTCACCCTATCAATTTGACAATCGACAGAACTTGGCGAATGAACTTTCAAAATTACCAGAAATTTATGAACAAGTTTCAAAAAATATAACTAAATCTTATGAAAAGAATAAAAAGTATTATAATTTAAGAAAGAGACACCTCGAATTTGAGGAAGGCGATATCGTCTACAAGCGAAACTTTATTTTGTCTGATGCAGGCAATTATTTTTCAAAAAAGTTAGCAAAGAAATTTATCAAATGTAAAATTTTAAAGAAAATTTCCTCTTTAATCTATGAATTATTGGATGAGAACGATAGAAATATCGGTCGGTATCATATTAAAGACTTAAAGCCCTTCAAAAATATCTCTCTCGATTCTGACGACTCTGAGTGAACTATTAGTTCTCGGGAGTTGGTGGGATCATCATTAGTATAAGTATAGTAACTAAGTTAGTACCTAAGAATTATGTAAAAGGCAATTGTCGCCATGTAATTTTGTATGTAACTGTTTAGATATAGTGCATTTAAATTTATCCTTTGCTAAGAATTTTAAATTATTTATTTGAAGAGAAGGGGTATTTGTAACGAGCTTTTTGCGCTCCTTACAACTTATCAAGGTGTAATCTAACAATGTCCAAAAGATTCTATTTCCTTTCAAATTGTTCGTTAAAATTTTCTTACTACGCCCCTGTCGACTTTGAGAAACCGTTGCGTTTAACCAGGTACAACTCTGTGCTAGTCACATTACTCCATCTCGCTTTGAATTTTAGATTCGAGGTACCTACGTATAGGCAATTAATTATACATGATGCACTATATGTTGCATACTTATCTGATGATTAATTATTTTCAGTCTAGTTTCGATATTAGAATCCAGTCTCTCGTAAATTTGTGAACGTGTTTAGGGGTTAGACTCGTCCCTCTTGACTTCTAAAATGTTGATTATTCCGGGATAATCCCCAATTTGTCTAATTTCCCCCTTTTTGTTCGAGCAATGAAGTGTTAGTGATCACGTGAAATCACTCTTCGTTGTTAGTGGTTAATATGTCAAGTTTTTTATAGTGACAGTTTCAATAAAACCAGATGGAGAATTAAAAATCGTTCCTTTTCTCATTAGAACCTTCGAAGGCCACTGTGTTTTTTAATTGGAATGTTTCTTTAGTGATTTAGTTGGCACATGCTGTCGCGAATTTATTTCGGATTGGAAAATTACTAAATTTAACTACTCCTAATCCATTGTGGGATAGAAAAAACACAGGAAAAGAAAAAGCCATAACATCAGGTAACGTTGAAGCTGTGAAATTCTTTAGTTCATGAAACCACTAACGGTGGCCATTTTGTTTCAGGCTTTTTAGATACTTTTCAGATAATTTGCAGTTGATTTTCAGCTGGTTATTGGCTACTTGCCAGCCGGTTTTCGGCTACTTTTCAGTTAATTTTTAGCTAATCTTCATGCTGTTCAGCTAATCTTCCCCCTTGTCTTTTAAGACGTATTTCTACTTAATATTATAAGGTAGTCTTATAATTTTATTTGATACCTTTACCTAGGTTTTGCTTACCACTCTGAGTCATGAAGAGTCGTAAATGACTACCTCACCTATGTCTTACTGGGATGCAGTACAGAATGACATTTTTTAGACCATCCCCACATATATTTTTCATTTCAATTTAAACATGATCTTAGAAATCAGACTTTCTTCCACGCCTTGTTTTTAAACCTTCTTCTTGGCTAACCTAGCCTCAGTTTTACTGATTTTAATCACTCCTTGCTAAAGTTTTTAGTAAGTATTTTGACTCTTACTGCCCTTTCTATGCTTGCCTGGAAGTCTGATAACAATGTTAGCTTGAGATACAGTAGAGTCCGCCATAATGTCATTTGTTTTACCACCCAAATTTTCTTCGTAGCTTCAGTAACAAGATAACAAGTATTTTAAATGAAACTTCAATTACCCTGTTTATAAACCCCCAATTTACATCCCTGGATTTGATATACACCCCTTGAGTGGGAAATTCAGTAGTGTAGAAATGGGAAATGACCTTCTCCCCCCACTCCTTCCATTGACCTTGACCGCGAAGGTGGGCAGGTGTTTATTTGACCTTGATCTTGAATGGGTGCAGGTGTTTTTTTGTGTGATGTCATATGACCTTGACCATGTACGTTTGCAGGTGTTTATTTATGACCTTGACCATATTCGAGGTCACTGGTTATATTGATGACCTTGAGGTGTGGTCTAACCTTCGTCGTGTGTGCTCTATAAATAGGTGGGGGGAGCAAAATTTGTCAGTGTACATTTTTTCTTCAACAGTGCAAGTTCATTCTCTCTCTTTATTATATATTTAGTAAAATGTCTTATGTGTGTGAAAAATGTGGTGCTGCGTTTACTCGCACATATAATTTATCACGTCATCAAAAGGAGTCATGTGTGGCAAGATTTAATGATAGTGTGGGTGCGGAAAAGCGGAGAAAAGTTGATGGTGCCGCATCAACATCTGCTATGCAAACGTGTGAGCTATGCAATATTAGCATACCAAAGAATTGTGTTGCAGCTCATCAAAGAACAATACAACATAAAAGTAAGGCAAGTGTAGCAGTGTGTCCGGGTGTTCAGTTGGTGCAAAGCAGTTTTAAAAACAGAATTGCATCTTATCACATCAGCAGTGATAATGAGCATGTGGACTATTCCGTCTTTTTTGAAGAACTTAAACCAAAAGTAATGCAATTAATCAGTAAGATTTTGCATGTTCACCGGTCTCTTAAAATAAATATGGTTGTCGTCGGACGATATTTTCTACCATCACAGGACGTTTTCAGTGAGAAATCCTTCAATACGTGTAATGAAATTGTAAATGAAGGAAGCGACTTGGATGATGTTTACCAATCTTTTGTGGAGGCAATGAAAGTTCAGTCTACGGAATTTCAGGAGAAAGATTCAGGTATGTTAAAAGAATAAAAAACATTTTAAACCAAAATTAAATAAAACGTAGCAATCCATTAGAAAATTTACTTATATTTTTTTTGTTTGGATTTCAGGATGGGCATTGGAAAAAATTTTATATCTTGAGGTAAACATTAACAAGTTCTCACCGTTGGGCGGTTCCTCGTATGTGAAGTTGCCGAGGTTTATTGAACTTAAAAGGGCTGTTGTGAACATTATGAATAGGGATGAGTGCTGTTTTGCCTGGGCCATAACGTCAGCTTTGTTTCCAGCAGCCATGATGCGGGCACAGGTTACTTCATACCCCCATTTCTCAACAGTGTTAAATTTTACAGGTATGAATTTTCCAGTTAAATTGCGCGATATTTCAAAATTTGAGGAATTAAATAATATTTCAGTCAATGTATATGGATTAGAGTCGCGGTTTGAAAATAATGAAATTAAATACGAAGTTGTCGGTCCGTTAAGATATGCACCAAAGAAACTACAAAAACATGTAAATTTGTTGCTTATTACTAAAGATTGTAATGTTAAAGATGATGGTGTAGGTGACAGTGAACATGTTTGTGGCGACAACTGTGTTAAAAACCACTACTGCTGGATAACTGATTTGTCTCGCTTAGTTTCCAGTCAAATTTCCAAACATCACGATAAATTATACTTTTGCGATGGCTGCCTTATTCACTTTATTTCACCATCAACTTTAATGTTACACCAACAAAATGATTGTAAGCATATCTTTACGCTGACACCTTCAACAGATGTAAAAGTCGATAAATTTGGTAAAAGTGTTCCGGAAAATATTTTAAAATTTGAGGGTATTGAGAAGCAAATGAGAGTTCCATTTGTTGTTTATGCGGATTTTGAATCTGTTCTAAAACCCGTTGAAACAGTAGAACCAAACCCCCAAAAATCTTACACAGTTGAAAATCTAAAGCATGAACCTTATTCTTTTGCCTATCTTATTAAATGTTCTTTTGATGATTCTATTTCGAAATTTGAGCTATACCGTGGAGACGATGCAGCGAAAGTTTTCGTTGATCGTATCGAAACCGATTTAAGACACCTTTACAATACATATTTAAAAGATATCGTTCCTATGGCTAAATTGACGCGTGAGGAGAGAGAGGATTTTGAAAATGCTACCATTTGTAGTATTTGCGAAATGCCATTCCAAGACGTTAAAGAGAAAGTTAAAGATCATTGCCATATAACGGGTAAAAAAAGATTTGGTGCTGCACATTCCGTTTGTAATTTAAATTATAAAATACCCAATTTCATCCCCATAATATTTCATAATTTAAGTGGTTATGATAGTCACATGTTCATCAAGGAATTATGCAGATATGGGGATAAAATTGATGTTATAGCTCAAAGTAAGGAGAAATATATATCATTTACAAAGAGCATTTACATGCACGATTATGTCGATCAAAAAACGGGTCAAACAAAAAGAAAAAATTTAAAGCTCCGCTTTATTGATAGCTTTAAATTTTTATCGACATCGTTGGAGAATTTAGGTAATGGTCTTAGCAATGATGAGTTTAGGGAAACCCGTAAATATTTTGTCAATAACAAGGAATTTAACTTAATGCGACAGAAAGGGGTTTTTCCTTATAGTTACGTTGATAATATTGAAAAGATGAATAACCCAAATCTTCCAACGAAAAATCAGTTTTATGACCAATTACGCGGAGAACACATCAGCGATGAATGCTATGATAGAGCAAGAGAAGTATGGCGAGTGTTTAAGTGTAAAAATTTGGGTGAATATTCCGATTTGTATTTAAAATCAGACGTTCTATTGTTATGTGATGTTTTCGAACAGTTTCGCGATACATGCTTAAAAGTTTATAAATTAGATTCTGCGCAATACTACACTTTACCAAGTTTAAGTTTTGACTGTATGTTGCGCATGACTAAGGTAGAGTTAGAGCTTTTGACCGATATAGACAAGGTTCATTTTTTCCAAAAAGGTATTCGCGGTGGTATAAGTCAGTGTACAGAAAGAAAACATATTGCCAATAATTCTCATTTACCAAACTTTGACCCAACTCAACCATCATCTTATATCACTTACTTAGATGCGACAAATTTGTACGGTCATAGTATGTCCCAAGCATTACCATTTGGTGGTTTTAGATGGTTATCTGAACGCGAAATTTTAGATCTAAATATTATGAATATAGATGATAATAGCCCACAAGGCTACGTTTTGGAAGTGGATGTGCATTATCCAGAAGAATTGCATGATACACATTCAGATCTTCCATTTTTGGTGGAAAACATCGTACCACCAACGGAGACAGCAAAGTTACCAAAATTAATTCCGAATTTAAATGATAAAAAAAAGTATATTGTTCATTACAGAACCCTAAAACAAGCCATTAACAACGGCCTTATGGTAATGCGGACCCACAGAATTTTGAAATTTAATCAATCAACGTGGCTTAAAACATATATTGATTTTAATACTAGTTTACGAAACTCTGCAAAATCAAAATTTGGTAAAGATTTGTTTAAACTAATTATTAATGCGATTTTCGGAAAAACCATGGAAAACGTTGAAAAACGAAAAGATATTAAACTAATAACTCATTGGGACAATGCTAGAGGGAAAGTTGGGGCTAGAGCATTAATTGCTCGACCTAACTTCAATAGTCGATCAATATTTTCAAAAGATTTTGTTGCTATTCACATGGATAAATTAAAAATTATTTACAACAAACCAATATATATTGGGTTTTCCATTTTAGACATTTCAAAAACAGTCATTTATGATTTTTTTTACAATTTTATTAAAAAAAAGTTTGGTAATGATGCTTCTTTACTGTACACCGACACGGATTCGCTAATATTAAAAGTATTTTGTGATGACTTTTATCGCGTGATAGCCGAAAATCCTGAGAGATTCGATACTTCAAATTTTCCTGAAAACAATGAATTTAATATTACAAAAAGTATTTCGGTTCCGGGTAAGATGAAAGATGAATTTCCATGTGACCCGATAATTGGTTTTTATGGTACCGGAGCCAAGGCTTACTATGTGAAGTCTAAGAATGCGGAATTAAAAAAGGCAAAAGGTATAAAAAAATCAGTTATCGAAAAGGAACTTCATCTAGAAGATTATCGAAAAGTTGTGGAACAGGGCGGTTTAATTTTTAGAAAAATGAAAACTTTTCGCAGTGTGTTACATGATGTATACACACAAGTAATAAATAAAATCGCCCTGTCCCACAACGACGATAAACGTTATGTTATTCCGTTAACAACAAAAACTCTACCTTGGGGTCACGCCGACATTGACTTTTATAATTCAGATCCGGAAAGTAATTTAGAAAATTTACTGCGTGTCATTGAGACATTTAAATAATAAACTGGAAAATTCATACCTTATATAACGTAATATTAGGCAGCTCATTTATTTGTATTATTTGTTCAGATTTTATTTTATATTTACAAATTGTTAATATTTATACAATAACATTTTTACATAATATGTTATATTAAAGAACTAAAAATAATAATAAAACACAACGTTGCAGCAAACAATTTAGTTTTATTTAATATATATACAAAATTAATTGGACAATTTATTATACACTTCTTTCAACACCCATCTTCTTCTCTCCATATCTGATTGTCTTACTGGACGGGGATGTTGGTACATCTGCATACCACAAACAGCACATCGAATTATTTGTATTCTAAGAAAGTCAACATAACTAATGCGGCTGTTATGATGCCAATACAAATCGTTTCGTTTACACCTTACACATATAGCGTGAAACCCCTTTTGCGGTTGTTCATACTTGTTTGATGAAAAGTTTGGTTCTTGGTCGATTGGCAGCATAATGTCTACGATGTTTGTAATGAAATGGTAAAGAAATATCTAATAATTCCGTGCTAAATGTCTGCATCTATATACAGAATTTGTAACCTTAAAAATTACTTCGAGGACACATTTCAGCCCTGACAATATAATGTGCATAATACACCTATTCACGTAAACCTTGAAACCAAATATATATATTTTAAAGTAAAGTCTAATATAACACAAGGTTATATCTGAACCTTGAGAACATTGCATTTACAAGGATGTATTATACCCTTGAAAGAGAGACAGAAGAGACTAAAGATATTAATAAAACCAAAATTGGCCGTAAAAAACATTGTTTTATTAAATATTATCCCAATAGCATTGTAACCTTTAAAATTACATCGAGGACACATTTTAACCTTGGAAATATATTGTGTAAAATACATTGGTTCACATAAGTCTTGAAAAATAAATACATTCGTCAAGTAAAATATATTATAACACAAGGACAGATCGGAACCTTGAGAGGGAGTTGTATTGTAAGAGAGAGAGAACAGGGGTGGGGGTGGGTATGTAGTGGGGAGGTGCGCATAAAAGAATATACACCATTCGTATTTCTTCAGTATAAATCTTCCAGTCGTTCGAGTTAGTTAGTTTGTTTGTGTCAGTGTTTTTTTTCCTGTCAAGTTAAATAGTTATTAGTGTTAAACTGTAAAAGATGAGTTTACCAGTACTTAGTGGTGATTTAGATCTTGGGATGGGTGAATTAACCCAAGGCTATATAAACAATCAGTGGGAGCTGATTACTAACGGCGCGTCAGTAAACGATGACGAAGTTATGCCGGAAATCAGTCCCGAGACGCTAAATGAATGCGAACATTTTATCGAGGAAGTGAGTGCGCGCCAAAATGCAGAAGCCCTTCAGCCAAAAATAAATATTTTAAGCGATGTGGTGGTTCAGCGTGCCTCAACACCGCCATCTTCGTCAGGCAAGCTGGCGAAATTATTAACCCGACCTAAGCCAATTAGTAAAGCGGCTTTCTATAAAGGGATAAAAAGAGAAAAGCTGCAGCACTCGAGTGGTATCAAACAAATAAGGTTGGGAGACCAACCATCAACAAGCAGCGCTATTTCACAATCATCATCATCACCAGAAACAATAGAAGAAAGCAATCCAAAAAATTTCTTTTTAAGAAACCGATGGAACCCTGTGCCCTCCCCGATTTTTTGGGTGGTTGTGTTCCCGAAAACAGTGTTCGGACCACATCACCTATCATAGGTATGCCACTATTTGAGGATGTAACGCCTGTATCATCACCCGCAGCATCGCCATCGCCGCCGCCGCCGTCGCCATCAAATACACCGGAGTGGTTGATGGCCTACAGCCAGGAGCAGGAGCGGGAGGCCATAAAGACAATTGTTAATGTGCGGAATATGTGGAAGGACAAGATAGTGTGCGGTGAAAAAGAAGTGGTGGACATTGAAACAAAGATAAGACAGTTACAGGAACAGTTAGGTTTAGTTAAAAAGAATATTAGCAAGTATAAAAATAAATTAGATTTGTATAATAGTAATGTTTAGTAGGTCTCCTTTCGTTCGTCAGATCCTAGCTCTACTGATGAGCCACGATATGGCGAAACGCGTCTAGGGATGGATCTGACGAAACGAAAGGAAATTCCTTTTCTGAAATGTTTATTAGGTTAGAATTTAGGTATAGTTTGGTAGTCACTTCCCATTTCTACACTACTGTACTACGGCTGTAATAAAAAAAAGATTACTACTGAATATATCTTTTATTATTTTTATATTGTTTTTTTTAAAACACACACTGGACTTATAAAAAAAAAAAACGTGTATATCGACCCTTTCCAATCATGTCCACACCATTTCCCCACTCTCAGACTGCATAGGTACGAGATTTATCAACTTTTTACTTCATTTTTTGATCATAAACTTTTTTATTTTTTAACCGATTTTATTTCTTTTTTCACTAAAATGTTCTTCAGAAAATTCTAACAAGTTTTGACTCCAATGTTTTTTTTGTCAGACGTATAATAAGGGAGCTATGAATTTTTAAAAAACACACACTGGACTTATAAAAAAAAAAAAAAAAAAAAAAAAAAAAAAACGTGTATATCGACCCTTCCCAATCATGTCCACACCATTTCCCCACTCTCAGACTGCATAGATACGAGATTTATCAACTTTTTACTTCATTTTTTGATCATAAACTTTTTTATTTTTTAACCGATTTTATTTCTTTTTTCACTAAAATGTTCTTCAGAAAATTCTAACAAGGTTTGACTCCAATGTTTTTTTTGTCAGACGTATAATAAGGGAGCTATGAATTTTTAAAGTTGCCAATTACGTTAAACACCCAAGTTTGTCATTTGCCGTTTTTCAGTTTTTCACATTTTTAACTTTTGAAAAATGCTATCCCATGTAATTTGATGTGCTAATCAACTTTCCTTTATAACTTTTTTCGATATTTCCATTACTTTAGCAATAATTTAATTTAATCATAAACTTTTTTATTTTTTAACCGATTTTATTTCTTTTTTCACTAAAATGTTCTTCAGAAAATTCTAACAAGTTTTGACTCCAATGTTTTTTTTGTCAGACGTATAATAAGGGAGCTATGAATTTTTAAAGTTGCCAATTACGTTAAACACCTAAGTTTGTCATTTGCCGTTTTTCAGTTTTTCACATTTTTAACTTTTGAAAAATGCTATCCCATGTAATTTGATGTGCTAATCAACTTTCCTTTATAACTTTTTTCGATATTTCCATTACTTTAGCAATAATTTAATTTAATCATAAACTTTTTTATTTTTTAACCGATTTTATTTCTTTTTTCACTAAAATGTTCTTCAGAAAATTCTAACAAGTTTTGACTCCAATGTTTTTTTTGTCAGACGTATAATAAGGGAGCTATGAATTTTTAAAGTTGCCAATTACGTTAAACACCTAAGTTTGTCATTTGCCGTTTTTCAGTTTTTCACATTTTTAACTTTTGAAAGATGCTATCCCATGTAATTTGATGTGCAAATCAACTTTCCTTTATAACTTTTTTCGATATTTCCATTACTTTAGCAATAATTTAATTTAATCATAAACTTTTTTATTTTTTAACCGATTTTATTTCTTTTTTCACTAAAATGTTCTTCAGAAAATTCTAACAAGTTTTGACTCCAATGTTTTTTTTTGTCAGACGTATAATAAGGGAGCTATGAATTTTTAAAGTTGCCAATTACGTTAAACACCTAAGTTTGTCATTTGCCGTTTTTCAGTTTTTCACATTTTTAACTTTTGAAAAATGCTATCCCATGTAATTTGATGTGCTAATCAACTTTCCTTTATAACTTTTTTCGATATTTCCCTTACTTTAGCAATAATTTACGATTTTATTACTCTTTTCTTTTAAATAAATTTTACAAATTTTATGTCGGGAATGAATTGTTGATTTTCATACGAATCTTTTATGTTCTATAAAATTTTTTTTGTAAAGTTACTAATATTGCTTAAAATTTATTATTTTAATTTCATTTTTGTCTGAATCGGGTTAGAAATAGATTTAAAAATTATCGAATTCTGGCATACGGTTTTGCATACAAAATTGTTGGATTTTAAGTAGAGTGAAAACCATTTAACCACTTAGTGACCCTGTCCTGTTTGACCTTTGGTTCGTAGCGTTCGTCATCGTTAGAAAATGTTTATCAAAACTTGTAAATTATATATTTAGCTAAACTACAATGAATTCTTTTTGTGCCCCCGAGGGGGCGGTCAGGGTTCGTAGCGGTCGTCATCGTTAGTGAGCGAGGGGAGAATGCCTTACGGAGTTGTTGAATCCGCAGGCCCCTCGCTCACGTCGTCCTCATAGTCCCACCATGAGCTTGAGTCAGCGGGACCGCTGAAATCGTCAGCGGCGTTGCCAACTTCCCAATCGGTCGAGGAATCTGGCTCGACCGGTGAATCGTCATCCGCTTCGGCAGCAGCTGGCTCATTAGGTTCAAATTCCACCCAGTCACCATCAGCTTGGTTTAGCTGATCCCATAGCCCCGGACTCATGGGTCGGAAACGCTCTGTTTCGTCGCTATAGACGGATAAACCTCGGGATGGTGGTCTTTCATCAGCCATGATGAGTATAAAGAAATATTTTTATTGTGTTATTAAGTTCCTACATTTAGGTGGAACGTCGGCTGGTTATTACACCTAACGCCATCTATTAAAACTTTTTTCTGTGTGTAAACTTTTATTTCACAAAATATCTTTCGTATTAAAATCGATTTATTTAATAGTACCCTCAGCGCCATCTATTGATAAAAATATATAATAAATACATCGATTTTAATACGAAAGATATTTTGTGAAATAAAAGTTTACACACACAAAAAAGTTTTAATAGATGGCGTTAGGTGTAATAACCAGCCGACGTTCCACCTAAATGTAGGAACTTAATAACACAACAAAAATATTTCTTCACTCTCTTCGACATGTCGTCCTACCGTTGCAACAAGTGTCGCTTGATGACGAACTTTAGCAGAGACGAGAAAATAGCGAAGTATTGGGAGGATTGGGGCGTCAAAAACGCAAAAAAGCCGGTACTTGCAGTACCACCGACTCCCAGGCCGCCACCGGAACCTGAGCCGGTGGTGGTAATGACTGAACCGATAGAGGTGGTGGAGGAACCACCGTGGCAGCTTGGCCCTGAGGAGAGAGATGCTCTCCTCAGAGAAATGGAAGAGCGTCGGGAACAACGACGGCAACGACGCCCGGCGCCGCATAGGCGTCCTGCGCCGCGATCGGTCCAGGTGGCGAGAGGACACCAACCACTCTAGGTTTCCCCTTTCCATCACCAAAAATCAGCCCTTTTCAGGGCTACAAAATACTTTCATTGTAGTTAGATGGTCACCAAGTATGTGACAATATATTTTCTTCAAGAATACATTTCTTGTTTGAAAATTATGTCACTCGGGATGTATTAGCAAAGAATGTATGATTTTTGTAATTCTAAATGAGCGTTTTGATTATATCATGTTTTTTCTTACGGCTAGGTAAAGACCACATATTTTTACTATGTTCTCTTGCCAAAGGAAAGGGAATGGAGTTTGGTAAAATTAAAGGTGGTCAAAAAGAATTTTTTACATTCACCGCGACAGCTTATTATGTATTTACCAGAGTAACATAACTCTTCTTAGCCAAGAAAGGTTTTCTTAACCAAGAACAACTATGTCACTCTGTGACATACAACTAATCTACATAAAAGTCTTTTGTGGTCCTAAGTAGGACCGGGGGTGGCAGTTGTCCTACAATGGACCAGGGAATGTCTGGGTTCGTAGCGGTCGGTAGGGAAGGCCGATATATTGTATTATCTGCAATATAATTTACTGAATTCTATTGCAGATAATGCAAGAGTCTTGGTGAAAGACTGTAAAAAGTCTTTCGCGACACAAAACACAGCGTGAATGACTTCGCGCGTTGCGTATCATCGCAGTCGTAAGATGACTTTGAATGAAATCTACGTTCATCAAACCACCAAAGCTCGTTATGTGGCAATGCATACATAATGAGACGTGCTCGCCCCATTTCACATATGACTGCACAATGCAGAACCGCGGCCTTAACCTACGTCGCCGGCGTACCCTTCTTTGTTGGACCTGTGAAGCAGGCATGTCATCGTCAGAACTGTTCGTCGAATATCCCTGATCTGAATTAGACGACATCGTAAAGTAGAATGAATTTTTCACCCATCATCCCCCGATTAAATACAAGTTTTCGACCTTCACCACAACCACCAACACTACAAATTCTCTCTCTCTCTCGAATCCTTGCAACCGTTGACCCTGAGCGTTGTAGCCTTGAAAATACTTTCTATGCATAGTAAGATGAATAAAACACAGAGTATCTAGTTTACCAGTTTATTTTTACTATTACATAAATAATAATTAATACATTGACTTATTGCTAACAGAGCCATTTAGTATATTGTAGCTAAAATATGCATCGTGAATAACTAATGCATACACTTTAGTGTCTTTTGGAAATTTGCTTTTGCGTGTTTCAAACTCCAACTTCACGTCCACAGTAGATGATTTCAACGCCTCTGCTTGATGATTACAATCTATGATGAATACAGGATTTTTGATATATTCGGAAAAACTCATCATCGGGTCATTAAGTTCTCGTTGATAGTAGCTCATTTGGAAATTTTCGTAACTGTAATATGCTGGCGCATATAGTTTTTTCGTAAAATCCAAATTCCATCTTTCATAAGGAAATACTGTCGAGTTAAGGTAGAGTCGAATGTCACTGATATCGGCTGCAGTAAATTCAGTGGCATTCTTTTTTCTATTGTCAGAAAAAGTGCTTGTCTGGAATCCAATAATCAAATATCTCGGCCTTTCCAAGCTCGCACTTGTTCTTAAGGCCCACACGTCGGATGATGTTTGTCGCAAAGCAGGTAATTCGTAAAGATCCCATTTGCGATATGCCATTGGAATGTTTACATTACTTCCACCTTTATTGATACGGGACAATATTTTCAATTTTTGTCGGTCATCTGGAATAATATGACGGATTTTCCACTCAATCTTTTCAATAGTAATATCAGCATCAACTTCACCAATGTAGCAGTTGGAAAAAGTGCGGGCGATAATTAAAATCAACTCTTGCTTAATATTAAATATGCCCTTCGAATAATCTTCAGCAAATCCCATCAGATATTTTAGAGGTAGCTTTCCAGAGAACACTTTACTTGTAGAATCAAATATACCTTGGTTTTTTTCATCCAAACCCCATCCACAGGCCATAAGACTTTTTTGTTGGGTTGCACCCAATGATGCCATAGTTTTCAACGTTGAAGTAATTCCAGGTTTTCGAACAACAGCAACTTGTTCCCCAGCCATTTCATAACGTATTTCGTCGAAGAGGAAAGCGATTGCATTATTTGATAAGTAACAGTGTTTAGTAACATCACTAGATTTGAAAGTTCCTTCGATGTATATGTAGCTGTCTGATATATCCAAAATAATGTCTTGAAAGTGTACTGGAATGCGAATTTCATCAGAGTTGCTAAACGTCGGAGAACCATACGGCTTATATGTGTGCTCTTGTAAGCTGACAATGGAATTATCAAAAATGGGTTCGGTAAAAACCTCAATTTTGTCACTGGTACTGGCCATATTTTAATTTCGTACTCTTAAACCAATGGATTGTAGAAATTTACGGTCTTTTGCAGAGAGCTGCTTACGAGCTAAACGTCTTTTCAATCTAACGTCTGGATTGTGAATGATCTTGGTCTGTGTAATATGTTTTCTTTTATGTTGTGCAGTTGAAGCTTGAGTGTTGGACAGCATATTCAGTGGACGATTGAAGCAAAAACCCATATTTATAATATTTTTTTCAATTCCACTTTAACTATAATTTTTTCACCTTGAAAATTTATCAGATCACCGTTATCATCCAAGATGCGTAGAGTAATGTTGTCTATTGACTGACGTCCCTCGGGCATTATCGGCATATAAATAATATTTTGAGGTTCTTTTGAAATTTTGTAACCTGGCTCAACATCAACATCGAATTCGAATAATGTGTGGCTTTGTCTTGAGTTCAAATATGCTCCTGAAGTTATGTTACAATCCACCCTTATAATACGCACTTTCATTATGTCCACATTACTAGTTGATTTATGTAGTTTTCCACTTTTTAACACAACCGGTCCAAAGCCTAATAATCCACCAATAGTGTTTTTTCCTCTGAAATCAATGTTGAGCGACGACTTGAGTTCACATTTTAATGTATTATTGTTGGCCTCCAATGAAAATAATATATCACATTTGTCTTGTTTGCAGGATTGCTTTAAACTTGTGTGCATCGCTTTGGAAATTTCATTAATTTCGTAAGCTCCTGGTGGAATCCATAATTGTATTGGTTTTTGACCATCATTTTTCATGTATGCAAACAAATTGTTACTTTCATCAACGTTAAAAATTGAATTATAAGTGTAAAATCCCAACAATGCAAGACCATACTTATGCGTTGAATTCAATTCGATGGGCGGATAAAAATCCGCACTTATAACACTTCTGTGTCCTGTTAGGGTGAATGTGTAAGACATGACTGCTATCGAAGCATAGTATGCGGGCTTATTTATTGTTGTTTACAGCAATTAATTGGGTTTAGACTATGCATCAATCCATCTTTAGCTGTTTCATATGTTATTTTTACATCCTTGATTTTACAATAACAACAAAATAACTTTTTTGGTGCTGGTCCATCTCCTTCATCCACATCTGATTTATTTTCATTGTTATAATGTTCATTACAGTATTGATATTTTAACAATTCTTTGTCACTTTTCATATGTTCAGGTAGCTTATTCCAAACGAGTGCGATTTCATCTGAGGCTAACGCAATCATCACTTCCTTTGGCATATTTTCTAACTGTCTTGCTGACATGTTTCTCAGCCCACCTACTTGACTATATGCTTTAAGCGACAATAGCATTTTTGTGTAGTTATCACGATCCACTTTTGGTGTCACACACGCTGCTGCCATTATATATTTTTTTTTAATTTTGAGAGAGAAACTTCAAACACAAATGTCCACACCAGACTGTACCGAATTCTTGTTGGCGGTCATATGTATAGTAGATTTTCCTTGATGCTTCGGATCCCCGTTGTAGATAGCGCACCAATTCGGTAGGTGGTGGTAAATCACCAAAGCTATCAAAATATTTTACATTTATATTTTTTTTTCTATATGCTACCCAATGCGTCCCGCCTCCCAATATACTATCCAAATTAATAATTGCAGCTTCATAACGTTTGGGTCCTCGCACTGGCAGTGAATCTCTCATATAAACCCCTCTAAAATGTGGTATTTTCATCTTTGCAGCAAACTTTTCTATATCAATATTGGATAGTGGTCTTCGAGGCAGGGATTCAATTAGTTTTTTGATTTTCCATTGCTATTGCTTAGAAATAATCCCATACCTGTACGATATGGCTTAAGAAACAAACCATTTCCTTTTGAACACAAACGCAAGGTAGCACCGGTTTTTTCTGTGCCTGCATTTTTTACAGTCTTTAAAGCACGCACAATACCAGCTGCTCCACCAGCTAAGGAACCCAAAGCTGATAGCCCTGCAAATATCGGTATTAGAGGTAATATCCCACCAGTTTTGGGGATTGGTATAATTCTAGGGGTGCGAATTTTTCGTTTACCACCAGCTGCTTTTAAGGATTTACGTGCAGCTGTAATAGCTATTTTTGATGTTTTCATAAGATTTTTTTCAAGGCTCTTCTTTTCTCCAGATTTCATTAATTGCGATCGAATTGGTTGTCTAATAGCTGATCCAAATGCTTTCTTGGGTTTTTGTTGATGATGACGACGACGACGCTTATTGCCCCTCTTTTTTCCTTTGGAAACCTTTGAACGGCGTTTATTTTGTTTAGTCGATGGCACTCCCATACCAAAACGTTGTTTTGCTTTCATGACGTTAGTTACTAACCAAGCTGCAGCCTTTTCCCGTAAACTAGCCTCCTTAGATTTTACTCTTTTCCAAGCACTTTGTTCGAGTTCGTAATCGGCTTGGTGTCGTGCACTTAAATCCTCACTGTTATGCAAATATGCTAAATCGTGTTTTTTGCAAGCAGCATCTAATGGATTAATTCCCTGATCACCACGTTGAACACGTTTTATTACTTTGGTCCCAGGTCCACAATACTGATAACCGGGTATATGTAACTCAATTGGTAACCTATTAATTGCTGAATTAACAATACCAGCTCCAGTCTTACTTGATAACCGATAGCGACCACTTCGCTTGACTGATGACATCTAAATGATTGCATACGTGAAAATCACTATAAAATATAGTTAAAATGAGAATTGTCAAGCTTAAGCAAAAACTACCAGTTGATAATCTTGATGTCAAGGTTGGGTCGGGACACGATCAGAAATGTTTAAGAAGACATGGACCGCTGCTTCCATCATCTATACGTGGGTTGCTAATTGGACCGTCGAATTGTGGAAAAACCAATGTTATGATATCGCTGTTAACACACCCGTTGGGATTGCGTTTTGAAAATGTGTATATTTTCTCAAAGTCGCTGTATCAACCCAAATATGAGTATTTGAGAAAAATCCTATCACCAATTAAAGGTCTTGGCTACTACACTTTCAGCGATGGAAATAATATAGTGCAACCGTCAGATGCAAAGCCAAACTCTGTATTTATTTTTGATGATGTCATGTGTGAAAAACAGGATGTTATAAGATCATATTTTAGTATGGGACGACACAAAAATGTGGATGCTTTTTACTTAGCCCAAACATATTCACGTGTTCCAAAACAACTTGTACGTGATAATGCAAACTTCATTATAATGTTTAAACAGGACGAGCTGAATATGCGACACATATTTTCTGATCATGTTTCACCTGATCTAACGTTTCCGCAATTTCAAGACATGTGTTCTAAATGTTGGGACAATAAGTATGGTTTTTTAGTTATCGATAAAGATAGTGATGTTAATTCGGGAAGATATCGCAAGGGATTTGATAGCTATATATATTTATAGAAATAGCAATAAACCCTCATTCCATCATTGTCCGTTAATTTGAAGACACCATGAGTGAAGAAATCGATTTAAAACGTAAACTGGTTGAAACAACCAATGCTGTAAAGAAAAAATTTAAGCAAATCAAAGCAGCTAAATCTCAATATCATGTCGATTTAGAAAAGTTTTATGAACCGATTACTAAACCGTTGACATCAATATCAAATGCAGTGAAGCAGAAACAACAACAACAACAACAACAACAACAACCACAAAAACAGTCACTAAAACAACAGCAACCGCATCCGCAGCAGCAGCAGCAGCAGCAGCAGAAACAGTCACCACAGCCAACATTAACCCAAAAATCAATTTCTACAAGTAAACCTGGAAGTCGTTACGGTTTAAACACAACAATGGATAATGCAGATATATCAATTAATCCAAATACAGAAATATTTGATGAATTACTCATGGCGCCAGTTGAAACATCTACCCCAAAACATAAATTGTATGAGTCGTCAGTATTTGCAACACCATCTCCATCAAGGCAATCCACACCAACATCTAATGAAACTAGTTCTATTGAGAGGACATCTTTTAAAAATATTCGCACCTATCTAACAGGGTTACACAGGCATCCATCCTATTATGACAACATTTACGGTGTTCATTATGACTCAAAAACAAAAACAAATAAAGACAAAACATATATCGGAAATGTCGAAGTACGTTTCTCCAATGGGAACATTAGTTTATATAAAAAGGAGAGAAATATTGCTATATTTAATGGAACAAAAGAGCTTTATGATTTGATTTTCCTAAAATCACCACCACTACTGGGCCATGAAGACGATTTGAATAAAGACACTCTGCAAACATACAAAGATATTTTGGATATGACAAATGCAGCATACAATCATTACGACAAAAGTAATGGTTTACGGGAAACTCGATGGCCAAAATATAGACAAATTATAAAACCGCTAATGCAGGGAACTAAACTTGGTGCTGGAGTGCGACAAAAGAAAAAATCTAAAATTTACTTGCCAGTAAATAAGACATTATCTTCAAAGTCATCTCAATATGTCTATTGGAATAAACCCAGTGAGTTGGTGGATCGATTACGATTATTGTGGAGTTCAAAAGTAGCAGGACATACTGGGCATGATAATGAAATTATGTCAATTATTGAGGAGCTTCGAGAGGAAGGAATTATATATTAAGTAATTGCAATCAGTTATATTGATCAGTGATGAATGAGACATACTATACTATGGATCCTAGCCCCGAAAAGCTTAAAATTGTAAATGAACTACATCGAAATGCAAGAAAAAACTTCGCCAGAAGACACACCATAATAAAAGGGTATAAGGATTTGTGGCAAATTGATTTGGCAGAAATGCAACAATATGCTAATGAAAACGACGGTTATCGTTATATTGTCGTCTGCATAAATTGTTATTCAAAATTTGTGTACACGAGAGCTGTTAAAAATAAGACCGGTGTTGAAGTTACTAATGCAATGAAAAGCATTATTGAAGAGGCTTCATATACTCCAACTAATTTACAAAGCGATCAAGGAAAAGAGTTTTACAATAGCAACTTTCAAGCTCTTATGAGAAAATATAACATAAACCATTATTCTACCTATAGCACGAAGAAAGCAGCCATTGTAGAACGTGTTATACGAACTTTAAAAAACAAGTTATATAAGCAATTTTCAGCAAGAGGATCGTACAGATGGTTACAAATTTTACCATCTATAACGAAAGCCTATAACAACGCAGAACATCGTACGATTGGAATGAAACCGAAAGATGTGAAAGAAAATACACAAATTAATGCATACAATTATTTGAAAATTGTTCCGAAGAAAAGAAAATATCGTTTGGGTGATATTGTTCGCATTAGCAAGTATAAGAGCATATTTGATAAAGGATATACCCCCTCATGGTCAACTGAACTATTTAAAATATCCAAAGTTAATGTAACTAACCCACCAACATACCTATTGAAGTCGTTAGAAGAAGGTCAACCGATTAAAGGGTGTTTTTACGAACCAGAATTGCAAAAAACAAATAGTCCAGGTGTTTATTTAGTGGAAAAAATTCTAAGAAAACGTAAGAAAAATCACACTGATCAATTGTTTGTAAAATGGTTAGGATTTTCAAACCAAGCTAACTCTTGGATAGATAAGTCTGATATTGTATAAAAAATATTTAAATATATTGTGTAACACTAGTAAAAAATAAACATATAATTTGCAAAATTGTATTTTATTTTACATGTACTATAGAAATAAAATATATCAGGAACGATTTGTAACTGATAATATTTAAAATAAAAAACAGATATAAAAGTAATATATTTTTTATTATATAATAATATTTTTACAAGAAGAACAAAAAAGAAAAATATTAATAAGTTAACCTAGGGGTTATAACCAAATTGGCGAAGCTCATCCTTGGATAAACATATACTGCGGATACGTTGTTCCTCCTCCTCATCATCAGTGTGATCACTATCACTATCCCAAAATTCCTCGTCTGATGTGTCGAGCGGAGCATCGCAAAATTCGTCAGTTGATGGCTCGAGTGAAGCATTCGGTATTGCAGGTGTTGCTGGTGAATGATCTTGTTGCTGGTGTTGTTCTTGTTCTTGCCGCTCTTGTTCTGGTCTTGCTGGAGATTGTTCTTCCTGCTGTTTCGGAGGAAACTCCTTTTCACACCAATCACAAAAACCCCTTTTTCCTCCGATAATTTCGAAATGTTCACAGTTGACACACATTTGACGTCCATTTACAGAAAATGGATAGACCAGCATTGTTTGTGATTTAGAAGTCATTTTTGAGCAAAATTTATTAAACTCGATGTATGAATGGTAGAAGTAAACTGAGTTATCGGATTTTGGGTTCTAGTTTTTATACAATACAGATGTCCCTCACTTATGACCTTTCTTTTTTGAGTGATCTTTATCTAATACCAAGTGGATGGGCATCTTTGTCTGACCCTTCTCAAGGTTATCAACTCGATGTTCAAGAGCTGCCAGAAGCTTATTATTTTTTTCTTCAAAATCTTCTTGCTTTCTATCAAAGAGCCCAAAGAAATCTTTATTGATTATATCAAAAAGCTGTTTTCGTGATTTGTACAGTTCTTCAAAAACATATAGTCGAGTTGCTGCATCATTATCTTTAGTTGGTTGAGCAACATTTGATAAACATTTTCCTTCGATATCATATTGTCCGTCAGAGGTTAGTTTAAAACCATTACCTGGTATACCGCGGAGTAGTTGAACTTTTTCATTCACTCTTTGACGACCAAATTTGTCGATTGTGTTGTTAACACGACCCATTTTTATTTTCAACTAAGTCATTTTTCTTATGATATCCGCTTATATATGTTGAGAAAAAACAAACAATAATTTTGCTACATACAATTTATTTACAATTTTATATTTTTAAACATTACAATAAATTGGTTAAAAACATTTGGGGCACCAATCATTGATTACTGTTACATTACTACCACCGCCACCACAACACGCATACGAGAAAATGTATTCTTTGTCTTTTTCATCTTCTTCGTCTTCTTTAGTTTCTTCTTCTTCTTCTTCTTTTCTTCCTCCAAAACTAGAATCCTCATCCTCGTCGTCGTCGTCGTCATCGTCGTCGGTGTCGTCATCGGCGATTAAACCATAATTTAGCAATATTTCTTTGGAAATATGTGGTATTTTGATAAAGAACTCTTCCAGTCGTTCAAGGTACATACCGGAACAAATTTCATCTAAACCAATGGACCCATATAGGAATTGTTCGCAAAGATGAGCTCCAACTCGAAAACGAATTGCATCCATCATGTTTTTCTTGTACTCCGTTAAACTCAAACCCAAACCGGGTTTGTCATGTGTTGAGTCATCTAGAGCATCTTGAGCCATTTTTCGTAATTTCAACGATAGCTCAGTAAAATATGCATCTTGGGCAACTCTGACTGTATCTTTATCGTCACACATCTTAAATAGATAATATTTTAAGCGATTGTGGAGGTGCTTCCCTACAAGTGTACAACTATTTTTTTACATATTCAAGCAATAAGTACTTAACTAATATGATAAACAATATAAAAAAATTAAAAAAGAAAAAAGTTTATTCCAAAGACCCAAAATTAATTAATGCTCGTGCATTACCCCCAGAAGTAACATTTGAACTTAGCCCCAAATATGTTAAAGTATATTTATTATCAGACATATTTATGCCCTCTATAATATCCTCGGTAAAAGTTTCAGCTACACGTTTTGGTAAAAATGTTTGAAATATCACATTGTTTAGCGAATCAAATAGTGTGACAACAATACTTTTACCAAAGCGTGTTGTCGCTGGAATCATTTTTTTAATGGTGTAAACTTTTCCCACATCCAAAGTTGAAAGTCTTTTACGTTCAGGAAACTCCATTTCTTTGTTTATCATATTATTAATTTCACTCAAGGTCTGCTGTGAAATGCTCATTATTGAAATATGTAATAAAATAATTTAAAATACCTTCAATAGACACTGTTGGAATACACACCACAAAAGAAATATTACTATTCACCACTTTTCAAGGTAACAGTTTATGGGCTGCTATGCTTGTGTGACTATGAATATCTTGCTAACTGAACCATCTTTTATTGGAGTTTTCAAGGTCGATGAAATAAAAAAATTAATGGCAGGGGGAGTAACCACTTCATGGGAAAAACATACCATCATGGTCAAGGTCATAAATAAACACCTGCAAACGTACATGGTCAAGGTCATCAATATAACAAGTGACCTCGAATATGGACAAGGTCATAAATAAACACCTGCAAACGTACATGGTCAAGGTCATATGACATCACACAAAAAAACCACCTGCACCCATTCAAGGTCAAGGTCAAATAAACACCTGCCCACCTTCGCGGTCAAGGTCAATGGAAGGAGTGGGGGGAGAAGGTCATTTCCCATTTCTACACTACTAAATTCGACCTTCAAGGACAAGTCTGGAACCTTGGGTGAAGCCGTCAAGCACCGCTGATACGTCGGGAGCAGAACTTGGGATGGTGTGAGCTCACAACCTCCATTGCAGTGTTGCAGTCGTCTGTACTCCGATTTTGATGTGACCTGAATGATCCTACCGTGTGGCCTTGATCATTGGTTTACGTTTGGAAGCTTGGTTTGATTGACTGCCCAATCCAGAACTTGTTACTTTGGATCACGACATAAGATGAGTAAAACCTTTGTTTTTTGATTATACTATGAATTGCGAATATAGTTGAAACTTTGATTTTTGTTTAACCCTGGACCCCGGTTATATTTTTTGTTTGTATGTTATTATAACAACCACAACCTATTTAATGCCCATTGGCAAATCAGCTTAAAAAATAATTTTTTGATATCTACCTTAACACAAACTCGCAAGAGCAGTGTTAAGCAATATAAATTTTTTATACTTATGTCACGTGTATGCTAGTCGTTGACATTTAGCTTACTTCCTTGGACATTGGTGAATTCAAACCTTTGTTGATTGATTATTCTATGAATTGCAAATATAGTTGAAACTTTGATTTTTGTTTAACCCTGGACCCCGGTTATATTTTTTGTTTGTATGTTATTATAACAACCACAACCTATTTAATGCCCATTGGCAAATCAGCTTAAAAAATATTTTTTTTGGTATCTACCTTAACACAAACTCGCAAGAGCAGTGTTAAGTAATATAAATTTTTATACTTATGTCACGTATATGCTTGGCGTTGACATTTATCTCACTCCCTTGGACATTGGTAAATTCAAACTTTTGTTGATTGATTATAAATTAATATATGTAAATAAATGTAACAAATGCAATAAATGGCAATAAATTCAATACCTGCAACATTTACCTCTCTCTCTCTCTCTCTTTCTCTCTCTTCATTTTATATCTAGGCTCCTAGCTTATTTTTTAGTCAATTTTTACGCCTGTGTAAATAATTGGTGAGCTTCGGTCACTGATTCCCCTATTATTAAGAATTTAGAAATTTAGTAGCCATATGCAACCCATGCTATTGATTTTGTTGTACATTGAAGTTGATTCATTGTTGTAATATTTAATCAACTACCTTTATATTTATAATAAACTGATTGAAATTATTTAATCAACTAATCTTATCTTTATAATAAACTGATTGAAATTATTTAATCAACTACCCTTATGTTTATAATAAACTGATTGAAATTATAAGCACTTAGTATTTTATTTTGATTAGGCAGGCGATCGATTTCACAGGTCTCGCCTAATATTTCTTTACTTCTTTAATCTTTGCTAAGCCCTTAGCTTAGCTGGCGCCCAAACGGTAAACTGGAAAATTTGAAATAAAAAACCTACACGACCCGTAGCTCTCAAACGAAACTAACAGTAGTTGTCGGTGGCACCCAGATTGGACTTTTTAAAGAATGAATAAATAAAGATCTTTGAACACCTATTTAAGGTTCACCTTATTTTGTAATGCGTTGCAAGTGACGCCGAGTATAACAAGTTTGATCAAGATAAAAAAATCAAAAATTAGGTGAATCAAACATCTAATAAACAAATAAAAAATAATTTATTTTTTATTAAGTTACAACGTTTCGAAACTGTTACTTCAAATCTGTTTCATCCAATGGCAGTGTTAAATCATGTGTAAAACCAGCACCAAATTGTTTCCAAGTGTTGCTAATTTTGTATGTGTAAACATCAAAATAAGGAAACAAATAATTAGAACACGTGCACTGTAAATAATGTCGTCATGATGAATTTGTCACAAGTGTATTTTCTATGAGTTATGATAGATTTTTGCAAAAGAGAACCAAAAATCTTTGTCGAAAAAAATGTTATCAAGCAAAATAGTAATTTAGCTTTATATTATTAACCCGCTCTCAACTTATATGCATTAATATTTCGAAACGTTTCGCAGCAAAGAATTTGTGTCCCATTTGTGTCTAAAAATGCTTTGTGGGAAGGAATGATTGTCTTTGAAGTCATAGATCCCTTGCAACTAAAACAAAAATAGTTTTTGATTTCTCCATGAAATATGCCCTAGTTATTCTATAAATTCCTGCTTTTAAACAGGTAAAATATAAAAATAAATATCCTGCATACAGAAGCAAGTTTCCATGAAATATTCGTGAGATTTATATATACAAAATTTGTTCCATGTCATTTAATATTACATACGAATAGTTGCATCCAAAGGAAAGAGAAATAGACGGTTTCTTGGGGAGGCTGCATTGCGGTTTAATAATTAATAACGGAGTGTTATAGAAGGAGATGCTTTCAAACAAATTTGCCCTCGCTGTAGGATATCTACCATTGAATGAATTCACTGTAAAGCAAATATTAGTGGACTGCCCATTTGGATTTATAAATATAATTAGATGTTTGTATGTTATGAATTGAGGCTCTATATCGTTTTAAACTATTTTAAACTAGATTTTAATAATTAACAAAATATTATACATAGTGTCTCTAAAAAGTGCGGAAAAAAAGCTACCACAAGTTCCTTAGGCGTAAATATGATGATCTCATCTAACTTACCTTAGTCCCAAAATGGATGATTTCGGAGATACAGAGTGTCAAAAGTTCAATTTGGTTTTCATTTTTTATAAATAAATTTTTTAATAATTGGTGTATTGTCACAATATTCGGCTTGGGGGGGGGGGGCTGCGGGGTGACAGATTAGAATCTGCTTTTATTTCTGTTGTAAAGTTTAAAGGGAGCCACCTTTCTTACGCACAACTTTGCGTAAATAATAAAAACAACAACTTTGCGGTATGATGACTAGTATAACAATCAAGTTACCTTTGAACCACTCAAATCGTAATATTTATCTATCTAACGTTTTAAACATTTGACAGTGACAGTGACATTGTCATTATTTGAGATTTGAAGTTTAAATCGATATTTTATAAATTATAAACCGATGTTTAATTTGTAAGTAAGAGTGATAGAAAAAGTGTAGTACGTATGGTGTGTTGTAAAGAAATTACGCACTCATGTAATGAGTGCGTAATATCCTTTTTTATACAGACGTGTGGAAAACCCAATTTTCCGCACGGATATCAGTGCGGAAAATTGATTTTTCCACACTAGTGCGGAACACTCAGCTGCTTCGCCGAACTCCGCTACGCGTCGTTCGGTGAACGGCACACTCGTTCGGAAAAATTTATGTGTCCGCACTTGTTAGCTATTTTCTAGTGAAATACAATTTTTTTTACCCCTATATTAGTAAACATTATTTTACGTAGAGTTCACTCTACAGGGTGATTCCTAAGTTGATACTTCTTTTTTAGCTGTGTATAAAAGGCATTAAAATAAACAACTTTTTCAAATACCTTTTTTCAAAAAGCTTAAAAGTAGCCGAGTTACAGAAGTAAAAAATCTCAGTGCGGGCCTGGTAATCAATACGTAGCCCTTTACTTTATATTGTTTTTCTCCGTTTTTTGTATGTGAGTCATGCATTTTACGGATCGGTCGTCAGTTATTTATTTTTACAATTCGCGGCGCGTTGTTGTTTTCTGAAGCAAATTAATTTTAATAAATTGGTGAAAATGGTAAAATTTGAAAACAATGAACTAATTATGGTGCTAATTTATTGTGAGTGTCGTAAAAGTGCGAATGTTTCTTCTCTACACCCAGAAGTTTTCTTAATGTTATTCAACGGGCAAGTTAGGCAGAACCGTATTTGATTTGTAGTGTAATAAATGAATGTAAGTTCTTTATTTTTGGGTTTTTTGAAAAAAGGTATTAGAAAATGTTGTTTATTTTAATGCCTTCTATACGCAGCTAAAAAAGAAGTATCAACTTAGAAATCACCCTGTATAAGTGAATCCATTCTTACGCACAACTATGCTTAAAGAATAAAAACGCACAACTGTGCGTTATGATTCCTAGTATAACAATTAAGTTAGCCCTAAACCACTCAAATCCTGACATTTATTCATTTTGCGTTTTTAATATTTGACAGTGACATTGTCTTTATAAACCGAAAAAATAAAATTAAGATAGGGAGGTGAAAACTATTTTTCTCTAAGAAAAACCGTTCCAATGTTACAGCCTGTCAAAGTCTGAAAAATGTCATATTTTAAACGTCAATATATCAGAAACTATTAAATTTAGACATATAACATTTTATACAAAATAAGCGTAGAATTAAGTGGAGAATAAGGAAATAATACAATATATGGGGTGTTCTATTTAAAAAATATAAGTTATATTCGCCACGTTTTTTTGGGCCACCCTGTATACTCCAATATAATTTTAAAATGTGCACCTCAATGAATTCTATGCATTTCGAATTTTTATCGTATTAATAATAATAAAGTGTATTTACCAAAAATAAAATAGATACAATAATTCTCAAACAATAAATCACATAGCAATAAACTAAAAGAACCTGGTTAGAATAACGGAGAAAATGAACTTTACTCCATCGTTAACTCACCCTGTACAGAATATTTTTTCTAGAACCCAACTCAATATCTACAAAAAAAAGTTTTTTATATTCGATAGGTATTATAACTTTTGAGAACGATGATAACAAAATTGACTTGAAGTTGGTATCTAAAGACCAAAATGTCGCAGTGGCGTGCAAAGCCGTTTAAACAGGGTAGGCAAACATTTAATTTCCAAACAGTTGACTTTAAAAATTTTCAACATAGTTGACATCGCCATTACCTCAATTACATGTATACGTGGACATGTCCACTTCTCCATTTTTTTTCGATAACCGACGGCGACGCCCGACGTTAATAGCAAAAGTAAACACTGGGCGAAAACAGTAATATGTATTATTATTATAAATAAATTTCATCCACATTTGTTTTATATTCAGATTTTAAATCTAACATCCACTTAATTGAACCCCAAGTCAATTATTATTATTATGTAAAATAATTTAACATACTTATTAGCAATAATGATCATAAAGTAACGAGAACGCGTAGTATTTTTTGAAACTACGACTAAATTGGAAGTTTGACACCAATGCATTTTACCAACGCGGGCCGACGGATGCTCAGCTAGAGAGTCACGTGTATTTGTTCTCTTTCTAGCTTACTGCCTACCGGCTCTCGCTCGCTTTATAAAAGCAGTGCTTTTGTTCTCCCATAAGCGGTTAATGTAATGTAAAAGTATTGCTTTCCAAATTCTCTTACGGGTTGCTTATACAGCGATCGAGTTTACGATTAATTGGCAACGAATGCGTTCGAAGAAATGATCTTCAATGTTATACGATTACCTTTGCGGCCCTGGTCCTCTATATACACAGAAATATTGCCGCATATTACACGGATAAAAATTTAAATATAAAGAAATGATTTTGTTTGGAGTTTGTTTTATTGTTCCCAGGGTAGGCAATGCTTTTTTGCCTATATTGTATGCACGCCACTGAAAGGTCGAACTTAAAAACTAATAAAGCCATTTTGTAGAACATAAAAAACGGCTACAAGAAAGTATTTTTTGTTTTTTCCGAAGTCAAAAATGAAGGCGTAAAAAATTAAAAATCAAAACTAAAAATTTCGTTTTTTTTCCAATTATCTCCGAGTTTATTCCGAATATTTACTATTTTCTTTAATCAAATTATCAAACCCCAAAATACGCAACTTTGCCTTAATTTAACCATCTTCGTATCTCTTACCGTTTTCGAGATCCCCTTGTACGCATACAAATTTGTAGCACCCTGTATAATTGAAACTTTAAAATAAAATAGTGGAATTTAGTGTCCGTTAAAATATATAAAGAAAAGAAGCTTAGGGGCAAGCGGACAGAGTAGTGCGTCTATCTTTTGCATTAAAGTACACAGGGACGCCAAAGGTAATGGAATCCCTGGGGCACAGGTAGACAATGACAGGCTGTTTCGTTCTTGTTAGAACTCATCAGAAAGCCATAACCCGTAAGCGACCCCCAGTACAGCGAGCATGTTCTTTCAAGGCGTTTTTAAGAAATAAAAAGGCGATGAAAACCCAGTAACGCCATCAGAAGGAATCAACTCAATGCAAAAGATAGCCATCTAACGTGAAAACGTAGAAATATAAATAAATCTAAATAAATCAAGCACGTACTGGGTTTTCATCGCGTTTTTATTTCTTAAAAACGCCTTGAAAGAATAGGCTCGCTGTACTGGGGGTCGCTTACGGGTTATGACTTTCTGATGAGTTCTAACAAGAACGAAACAGCCTGTCATTGTCTACCTGTGTCCCAGGGATTCCATTACCTTTGGCGTCCCTGTGTACTTCTTCCTGTCAAACTAGAAGTTCTTGTAAACCCGTCAGTAAAATTTTTGTATTAGATTTTCAATTAAACAAGCCAGGTAACGATGCCGCGTTTCGCGCTAGTATGGAAGGCTATTACCTGGCATTATTTACTTACAATCAAAAGTGCCTGATTAGTAAATCAAAATTAAGGTAGCTGGCCCAGTATGATTGTGAAAAAATTATTTCTGCCCATGTTATGTACGTTTTTTATCGTCTCAAAAATGCATTAAAAGTACAAAATTATTCTTACACTTGCGTACTTTATTTAATATCCCTTATAAAAAGTTCCACTATAACTGCAACACACTTTACAACTACGCATATTCACGCGAAAATAAGGGCCTTTGTAAATTTAGACTCAATAATTGGAAGGAGTGAAGGACACCTTTCAAAATTAAAATTAGCTCCTTTCAAAGAACTCCATTTAAATATAGCTATTTACGAGTAAAGACGACAGAATATCCCAAAATCAATTTTAACAAAGCGTTAATTACATTTGTGCTTTGTACCCGACATCGCAAAATCTTTCACTTGATGTTATCGCTGCGCTTGACATTTGAAATTACAATAATGAAATCGTGATCATTATGTTATTTTCGATGCTATGATTGCAATTAAAATTACAGCAAATTCATATTTTAATTGATGCGTGGTTGTGTTTTCTCTGACGTGACATTTATGACCATTTAGCAGTGGCCGCTGTTTAGAGGAAGTAGGAGGAGTGAGAAAAGAGGTGAAAAACAATCACTTTATGTTTATTCATAAATAAATTTTGCTGCAATAATATTTTTTTTTTTTTTGGCTTTTTCACTGTGATCGAATCTATTATGTTTAGCACAAACATTGTAAATTATAATCTATTTTTTTTTCGAGGGCCCGTCCGTGCGCCCGATGCACTTAGGCCAGATTTGACCCCTTGTACTCATCCTGTTTGGTTTTGTTACACCCACTCCGTGATCCCAGTTCCTTGCACTAATTTGTGTAGGTCAATAGGAGACAAGGTAAGGATGTCCTCTGGTTTCAGTTTTGATTGCCCGAGTATTTGTTGGCTCTTCCGATCTAGTGACTCGCAATGGCAAACTATGTGCCGTACAGTTTTACTGACTTGTTTGCATAACCTGGAGTCACAGTTGAGGAGCAACTGTGCAAAACGCATTAAATCCATAATATGTTTTGTTCAAATATTAATTTATATATATTTGTTATGTTTTGAATAAAACTTAAAAAACTAGCAAAGTAAGTTAGAAGAAAAACTAAGATTTGCATGTGGCGCAGAATGATTTATATAATAGGGTTAAAAAGGAATATTTCCTTTTTTAATATAAATTTTTGATATTCATGATAATATGGTATATTTTTTAGTGGATTTACTGCATTTTGTTTTACCAGAATGTGGATTTATGCCATTTTGCTAGGTTAGTATGGATTTATTCCTTTTTGCTTACTTCTTGTTTGGATTTATTGAGTTTTGCTTAAAGTAATTAAGTTTACATTATTTTATAAGGCCAATAAAATTTAAAACTTCAGTGAAATAATTATTAATTATACATGGTGACAATTTGAAAACGAACAGCATTTAATATTGCCTCTACCAATGATAGTATGAAAATTTGGCGAAACACGTCAATTGATATATCGAGGGGGACATTTTTTAAGACATTTGTTGTCGTGTTACTTTCAACCCCCTAACCCCCAGGGCACCTACCCCTAAAATTTTAAATGGCAACCCCTATTTATTTTGCCATTTTTGTGTTCCTTATAAAATTCTACATAAACCGTATCATTTTTTTTTTCAAAAAATGTAATTATTTTATTTTTTCTAGTGGCGATATCGAAGACGAAATGTAGAAATACATTCCAAATTCCTTTATTTATTTACATTTCGTCTTCGATATCACCACTAGAAAAAATAAAATAATTACATTTTTTGAAAAAAAAATGATACGGTTTATGTAGAATTTTATAAGGAACACAAAAATGGCAAAATAAATAGGGGTTGCCATTTAAAATTTTAGGGGTAGGTGCCCTGGGGGTTAGGGGGTTGAAAGTAACACGACAACAAATGTCTTAAAAAATGTCCCCCTCGATATATCAATTGACGTGTTTCGCCAAATTTTCATACTATCATTGGTAGAGGCAATATTAAATGCTGTTCGTTTTCAAATTGTCACCATGTATATATATATATATATATATATATTATGTAAGATTATTGAAATAAAAGAATGCAAACGTTTTAAACAGAAATGAATATTCTTTTTTTGGATTTATTTTACTTTGCTTAAATGCGAATTGGATTTATTGCACTTTGCTTAAACGTGCATTGGAATTAATCCGTTTTGCTTAGCTGAGTGTTTTTAATATGGCTATTTCTAATTCATTTATTACGCTTTGATCAAACTGTGTTGTTCTAATGATAGATTGACTAAAAAGCACTACATTTTTATATTCACCTTGAATATTATAAAAAATGGATTTAATGCGTTTTGCACAGTTGCTCCCCAGTTGCATTCTGTGCAGATGGTTCTTGACAGCCATGTGTCCTGTCAGAATTCCTGTAATGGTTCTCAGCTGGTTCCTGTTCATTTGAAGCAGCTGTTTGGTAAGTCTTAAGTCTGGATTCCCAATGAAGCTTTTGCTAAGGTGTAATCCCTGTCTGTTGCTCCAGTGGATTTTGTGTTCACTCCTGATCCATCGCTTTATGGCATCTCGTACTGTGCACCTTGGTACTCCGAGTACCGGTTCTGGACCAATGAATGTATTTTCTGAGCCTTTCCTTGCAAGTTCATTGGCTTTATCATTTCCTGTAACACCTTTGTTGCCCGGTACACCCACTGCAGTATTGTTTTGTTTACTTTTGTCAGGGCCTCCAGGTCCCCGTGACATTTCCATACCAGCCTTGAGGTTACTTTGTTGCATATTAGCGATCTAAGGGCTGCTTGACTACCAGCACATATATGGATCCGCTTATTGAGGTTTTTTTGCAAAAAAATAACTTTCGGACACTCACATAGATAGCACCTTTCTATTTATAAAAACAGAAATTCAATATCTTGCTTATTTTTTTTTGTAATTCGAGTCAATAAAATCCGCAATTTATTGTGGGCGTATCCACTTAATTTTAGGTTAATACCTTCCTTCCACAACATAAAACTTTCCTGAAAATATACTTAAAAACCTGCCCCCGCCCCTCCATAATTATTTTCTAGATACATCCATATGTGCCTATTTTACAAGCATTCATATACACAAATATTGATGATGACGGGTGCTGAGTAGAAATTAAACTAGCTAGCTACATATAGATGTGTTTTAACATCCAAATTAGTGACATTTTGTTTACTAATAATGTTACCAATAAACCAACTTAATTAAATTGCTATGTATTCGCCAACCAGCAAGTAAATGTAAGTAATATTAATAAATTATATTTACATATAGCATATTATAGTAGACACAAAACTGCTTATTGCTGTTGATTATTTTTTTTATTTGTTAAGGCAGTGCCGTGTACTACGCACTTGGTGCAAAAGGCCGGCGCAGTAGTTTTTTTTAAATCTATTTTCGACCACTTTTTTAAAAGCATTATTCAACTAAACATCTAGGCCCTCTCTTGGTCCAACTTTTAAGATAGCAGGACTTCTAAAATGTAATGATGGCAAGTAATCCAAAAAGAATTCGTTGTATTAAAAAATAGTTTTTCTAATCTACCTACATCAATGAGAACAACAAATCTTTTTACATAAATCCTAGCGACCTTTAAATATGAATTAAAGGGGCGAGTTTACGATATACTTACATACTACTTTTTCCTACGACCACTTATGAAAATGGGAAAAAAAAGCACGGTTAATTTGGCTAGAAAGCGCCGTATATCACACGGGTGTGTTTTATAACAACATTAAATAATTTATAGAATTATTTTGAATTGAAATCTTCCTTGTTGGGTGGATTTTTTAAATTTATGTTTAATACATTTTTCCTTAATTAAATTTAAAATTTTTCATTCTGATTAATCCAGGATTAGTTCTTCCTATGATATATAAAATATGAAAAAATGAAAAAGGTAAACTACAAATAAAGGAAAAGCATATTGACAAACTATGAAACCAGATATTAAGTGGAACATAATCCTAAGTATGCTAATTTCAACACTAGTGTTGATATTTTTATTTCAACGCTAGTGTAGAAATATTTTTTTCACAAATCAAAGGTTTTTTACTAATTCTTTGTGGTCGTAGGAAAAATAGTGTACATTACTCGTGTGAAACTGATTATTCTAAAACTCGGAGAATTTCCGCACTCGGCTGACGCCTCCTGCTAAATATCTCCTAGTTTGAAAAGTATCGCTTTTATCACTTGTTATGTAATATACTATTAATTAAATTAACAAAAACAAGCGTGTTGACACCGACTAAATATACAAAAATAAATTTATATATTACTATGGACCACCCTAGTGGGTACCCTTCAGGTTGGGCCAGTGGTCATCCTGCCGCCCCCCCCCCCCCTTGACGCCACCGCTGGACCATATTCTTAAACTTATGGTATAATGTGACTCAAGGAGGGGGCGCAGCCCTAACCAACTATTTTTTCAAATCAGAGGGTATCTACCACTTGTGGCACCTTGTTTAAAAGCTTATCAAAAAAGGAATTTGTCCATATATTTTTTTACAGCTGTCAAACCATGCATTCAAAAAAAAAAGGGAAAACAATATTTGCTGAATCACTGCTTTTACTCTTTGAATGAGTACCTTGTGGCCAGTGGCGGACTGGAGCGGGTGGCCGGGTGGCCATCGCCACCGGGGCCAGAAGGCCTTTGGGGGCCAATTGGTCCAAACATTTAAACAACATTTTTTTTTTTTTAAATGTTAAAACTTTAAGAAAAAGATGTACAAAAATAAACATTATTCTCCACCTATGCGTAATAATAATGTAGGCAGGACCGGAGCTTCCTTATAGTCTCAAGAGATGCGTCTCATAGAGGCCATGCAGCCACCGGGGCTAAATGATTCCAGTCCGCCCCTGCTTGTTGCTTGCTGGTAGGCGTTGCCTGTAAGCTGTGCATTGGTGTAGTTTTGCCAGTTATGTCTCAGGTAATCATTATTTTTTATATATGTATTTATGCATAATAATGATAATAACTTCATCAAAAAATGTTTTTAATACGTCATTCTGTAGGAAATTTAATATCCTATCTTTTCTATGAAGCAATGCCTATACCTATCTCTGCTCAAAAAAAAGTTATTTGCATAAAAGTGAAAATAGAAAATTAAAAATATTTAATTTTTTGCATTTTTTTGTTAAATTGTTTTTAATATAATTTAAACTGAATAGACTTGTAAATTTTTTAATTACACCATTTCGATAGAAAATCTAATTCTCTACAAATTTTTTCCTATAAAATATCCACAAATTTTGCTTCGTTTTCGAGATATACTCAAAAACCCGTAAGGGTTGCATTTTCCCCCCTATCTCCAGTTTCCCCCCTCTAATTTAATAGCACTCCGCGGTTTTTTCATTCTGAATAACCAATTGAACGATTTATGCAATAAAAACCCACACACTCTGTAGTTCCTTATTACCCTGCTCTTTAGGACATAATCAATGGCCTATAAGTATAATTACTGCTCCCGCTCCACTCAGGTTCCTCTTGCCGCGCTCGGCTATATCAGGACAAAATTTGAGGAGCTATAAATTAATCCGCAATTCTAGAATCTTTCGAAGATGCATCAACTTCATTATTATTTGTGATTTATTATTTCATAATGACTTCTAAAGGAAAGAGAAATAGCAGCTCTTTAAAGGAAAGTGCATTGCAGCAAAATAATCAATCAACTGCGGTGCGAAAAGTGTTTTCAGACAAATGAGCGGGAAAATCAACATTTATCTTTTCAATTAAGAGAAATGGGCGCTTAACTTTTATTCATTTACCGAAAAAAAAATATTAGCAGTGAATTTATCTTGTAAATTAAAATTAAATAATATTATTTTTCTACTCCCACATGGATATTTGCTTCTTATACCACCATTCAATCACAGATTATGAACTTTAGGAAGGATATAATATTTAATATAATATAATATGATAAAAGAGTTTTGGACTTGCATTGTCTTTATTTGTTTTACATCACAACGTTTCAACTGGTAAGTATCTCCAGTCCAATATAATATTATATTTAATAATAACTATAAGAATATTTTACATTTCTAACAATAAAATCTAGTACAAGCAAATATAAAAAAAAATCTTATTAGAAAGTATCCTTATATTTAATAAAAATGGTCATAAATTTTGTTAGAAACTATTATGAATGATTACAAAATAATATAATAATCTATATTACCAAAAATAATACCCGTCACTAAATGAAATATAATAATATTATTGTAAACGATATTATACTGGGTTATGGTTCTATATACTGCTAGAAATTATAATTAATAATAATATACAGGGTGCTACAATATCGTGTGCGTACAAGGGAATCTCGAAAACGGTAAGAGATACGAAGATGGTTAAATTAAGGCAAATTGCGTATTTTGGGGCTTATTAATTTGGTGAAAAAAAATTGTAAATATTTCAAATACCTTCGGAGATATCCGAAATTTTTAGTTTTGGGTTTTAATCTCTTGCGCCTTTATTTTGGACTTGGGAAAAAAACAAAAAAAACTTTTTCATAGCCGTCTTTTATGTTGTACAAGATAGCCTTATTAATTGTCAAATTCGACGTTTCGTTCTTTAGATACCAACCTCAAGCCAATTTTTTTAAATACGGACCTTGAATTTTAAATCAAGTTTTTTTTAAAAGGTTTTTGAAATTTTAACGTTTTGTCATCTAATAACATATCTTTTTACATTATCTTGTTATACGGTCTTGAACATTTAGAGCCAAACTAAAAAAAAATATTTCTGATTTTAATAATCCAGTTCATTTTCACTTAAAGACGCCTGATATTTTGTGAGAAAAAAGATCCAAAGTCTCGGTCTCAAATATTTGTCTTTCTGTTTATTTATTACATGTTTCGCCTGAAAGTACATCTTAAACAAATTTTAAAATTGTTTTTGAAACAAACATAAGCGCTTTTTTTCTGTTTTACAGTATTTCCTTTTAGATCTAAGTTATATTAACAAAATGAATAAAATACTAAAATTAGAATTACTTCTCATGCCTTAAAAACGTACTTGCTTTCTAGGTCCTGGAGTATTGTTACCGTAAATCTTATTGAAATAATAGTGACATTTTGTCAAAAAAAAAATCCGCTAAACGATATTTCGAAAATGATTTTCCTTGAATCCACACAAGTAATTTTGTAAAAAACCTGTTTCATATTCAGTGACAACTATAATTCTTTCTAGCGAATCAAATATCATGTTTCGTGCATGAGCCCCTACCGAAATCTTAGCGCCTGAAATATCAATTAGAGGTATTTTGTTGGTTGGCAAAATGTCACCAATAAACGACCTAAACACCATAACTTTCTGTAATTTCTAAATTTTAATATGTAAGTAATAATACATAGAATTGCCATGGCCGTAATACTAAAGAAAGAATAATTTGATATACCTACTAATAATGTGTTATTTGATGACAAAACATTAAAATTTTAAAAACCTTTTAATAGTATTAAATTTCTAAAGCTTAAAAATTCCTAAAACTGTTTTTAAAATTCCAAGTCGGTATTTAAAAAAATTGACTTGAGGTTGGTATTTAAAGAACGAAACGTCGAATTTAAAAACTAATAACGCCGTCTCATTCGACATAAAAAACGGCCATGCAAAAGTATTTTTTATTTTTTTTCCAAGTCAAAAATGCAGGCGAAAAAAATTAAAAACCAAAACTAGAAATTTCGTTTTTTTTTTCGGATATCTCCAAAAGTATTTGGAATATTTCCTATTTTCTTTCACCACATTATTAAGCCCCAAAATACTCAACTTTGCCTTAATTTAAACATCTTCGTATCTCCTAGCGTTTTCGAGATTCCCTTGTACTCATACGAATTTGTAGCACCCTGTATAAGTTAAAACTTTCTCTCCGTGTACATATATATACTATTTATTATGCACAAATATAATCGTAATAAATTGGTATGCATATACAGAATATTTTCTTCATTGTTTGAAATTTAATAATGTTATTAATTTTAATAATTATTCTAAAAAGTTTGGCCACAGCAAAAATCAACACTAAGACTAAGAAACGGATAACTCAAAACTGACCTGCTACATTACTCACTCTTATTACTTAACTATCTGTCATTGTTACACCTAAATGAAATGACGGCACCCATGGGGGAACAGATTTATTACTATTGTTCTTTCGAATGTCCTGCGGTCCTAACTGTGTGATAAAACGTCTTTGCTTTTATCGCTATGACGCCAGAAAGTATTTCCTAAATTCGTTAATTTTTTAATTTAAGACAGAAATTTCTTGTTAAGGCTCTACCACGCGCAAATTTAGAGGATGAAAAACACCGTTTCGCTACTGCAGGATTCTGCAAAGGCTATTTGAAATATTTGTCGGGACAATTTAAAATTTAATAAAGGAATGTTTGTATTTCTAAGGTACAAAGCCCTTTTTTGAAAAAAATAAGAATATGTATAAGAAAATGCCCACTAAAGGTGCGTATTTTTAGGCACTTTTCCAAGGTTAATATCGTAGCTAAGAATTTTTTTTTCAAAAAAATAGCCATGTACCTTAGAACTTCCATGTCTTATCTTTAAGACTTCAAAAATTGAGACAAAACAATGTCGTAATAAGTCTGTTATCTTGCAGCGCGCAACTCATGTTTTAGGTAAATTTTGTTGTCATGTTATAGAAGTTGCCTATATACAGCTGAATTTATTCTCGGCTGACGTGAAACAATTTACATCCAGAGAGAATAATGATACACTGAAAAAAATTATAGGTGGTCGAACAAGAAGTAATTTCGGGGGTAATTTTTGGCTAAATTTTATGTTTTCCTTTTTGAATTGTCTGTGCCAATAACAGAATATCTAAGCGTTAATATTAAAAAGACGTAACTAGTAGTTATGTTATTAACTCCGGGTTACCATACATTTTTCGGCTTAGACCGGGATGGTTTATAATGCGCCGCAGGGCAAAATGTTCAAGGCGCGTTCACCATTTTGTCAAAACTGGTGTTTGGGCTTTCAAAATTTCTTATTCATGTTAGGTAAGGATAAGAATTGAACGAAATCCAGTCGATTTGTTGCAATCAAAAATGGGCTAAATTGAATTTTTTGTTTCGTTTTTTATTGAAATGGGTTATTCTCTTGATAGTGAACAAAATATACTAAGGTAAATAGCTTATCGGTATTAGAGGCCCAAACTGGATCACCGGGAACTTACGACAAATCCCAGGATGTATGCTAACCCTGGTATATTAACTCTTAGATCTAAAATTAAAGTTTAATTTGTCTTGGTAAAGGGTGATAGGTGCAATAAAATAAAGCCATTTATGAAGGTTCTTAGTGAGTAAAGAAACCAACTGTTGCATAATGAATCTATTTCTATTCGATTGTTTTTATATTTTATGCTTATTATACAGGCTCTATATATTATTTATACAGTGAGCTTCTGTCTAAACCTGTTAAAATATAAATTAATTTTAAAGGTGAAATGTGTTTATTATTTTATCCATGGTTTAACGATTTAAAAGTAGTTGTCAGGCACGAATTTGGCGTTGGTCACATGACATTTATCTGTTTATGTTATTGGCTCGCAGCTACAATTTGGTGCAGCGAGACTACTGTATAGTGACAATGCTTCTAAGAAGCTAGGTAGGTAATAAATAAAAATTGGACAGTATGCCACGCAGAGTAATAAAATACAATTAATTTTTTGTTAGGCATGGGCGTCCATTAAGAGGGCAGTTGCCCCTGTCTCTTGATCAAGGGGGAGCGGGGGGGGGGGGGGGGGGGGTTAATATACTTTTTACTAACTTTTGTTAGGGGGAGTTTATGAAATGACTGCGACATTTTTTTTTGTAGGAATCACTTTTGATAGAAGTTCTTGAAAACGCAAAGTTTTGTTTTTTTTGTAGTCACTTTTGAACGGTGGAAAAAGTGTAGAAAAGGCTGCGAAGTATTTTATTTTATAGAATTAACTTTTGAGAACTTACACGTTTTTTTGGCTACCCCCTATCACTTTATGTTTATAAGAAACATTAATACCGTGATTTTGTATCGGATTGGCGCGACGATACGGTACTACCTCCTGTTGTTTCTGTGTTACTAAAAAAAAATCTAGGTACTTACTTTTTTTTCTTTTGAAGGTGCAGCGCAACTAATCGTCAAAGACATACCACTTTTAAAAAAAATTAATTATAATGGCACGGAACGCGACGGACAAAATACTGCGCGAGTTAGTAACCACATTCAACAAATCCTGGAACCAGCGGGACTTATCTTTTGTTTTATAAATTAACATGGTGAAAAATTTGTAATATAAGAAAATTTTGATTGAAAAACTATTGACCTTACGAAGTATTTGATAACCAATGCTGAAAACCTTTAGTTTCAGGGTAGGCCTGTGCCTCCCAATTTTGAAAATTGGACAGTATATGCTAGTGCTGATGGGGGCGATCGGGCTAAAATATATTTATAATGGTGGCACTTCCCGTTATACCGGAAGTAAGTGTCAACTTGCTTATTTTAAATAGCATACTCTATATATTACTACATTTTTGCATTTTACGCAAGAATTTAGGCATAGGTATCTTGTATACCATGTCCTATACCTATGTCTAAGCGTTTTAGATATTTTTAATAGATTTTTTATAATATTTTGATAACTATTAATACAGGGTGTTTAAACAATACGATTAAAAATTAAATTGAAAAACTGCAAAAAGACTAGATTTTCAAATGGAAACACACAAATTTTATAATTATGTTTTATTTAGCATTAAAAATAAGGGTAAGTTTGTATATTCCAAAAAATTTTACTTTTAGAAACATTGCCAACTTAATATTTTTATATGGCGATTTTGCTGCAGATTTTAGGTTTAGTTACTTTTAGTTGGCTATAACGGCGTTGAAAAACAATCAAATGCGAGAAAAATTTATGAAGCTGTCACTTACCATTAAAACATCATTAATTGTCATGCCTGTGCGCTTAAATTGTACATACAAACGAAGATTATTTAAATTTATTTATTATTTATGGAGAATGTGTTAAAGTTATATCAAGAACATGGGACACATTTGCCAATCGATATCCGCAACACAGAAGCCATCACAATGTGCTTATTAATAGTGTTCAACATTTTTGGGATATACAAACTTACCCTTTTTTAATGCTAAACTAAAAGTAATTATAAAATTTGGGTGTTTCCCTTTGAAAATTTAGACTTTTTGCAGTTTTTTCAATCTTATTGTTTAAACACCCTGAATTAATAGTTATCAAAATATTATAAAAAATCTAATAAAGCAGGTCCTTTATAACAAGGAATCCCGCTTAAATTAAATAAATATAAGGCTTCTTTATAGAAAAAATTGATAATTATTTTAAGGCTTGCAAACGTCATTCTTAACAGAAAAATTCAAATATGTCAAAAACGCTTAGATATTTATAGGTATAGGCATACAGGGTAGGGACTTTAACTGGAATAAATTCGATATTATTAAACCTGCCGAAGTTGCGCCTACAAAATTTGGTATGTGGGGGTTTTAGAGCACGCGGAATTGGATTATGATGGCGGCGCAGTTGCCAGATTTCTCAGCTTTGCGCTACACGTAGTAATTTTGTTATTTTTAATAGAATGCCCTATTTATTTTTATTGCAGTGAATTGGTAGTGTCAAATTTAGTAAGATCTCAAATTTACAAAATTCTATCTTCACTAGTTTCTGAGCTATGGCAACACTGAAGTTCCCTTAAAAAGTACCGGGACGCTTGTCTATCTCCATAGTTACTAAGTTATTGACAAGATTCAAGAAAAGTTCTTGTCTTTTCAAAATGGCCTATTTACCTTAAACTTTAAAAATAGAAATTCTCATGGTACTTTTTAATGGAATTACAGTATTGCCATAGCTTAGCAATTAGTGAAGATAGAATTTTGTTAATTTGGCATCTTATTAAATTGGACACGCCCAATGCACTGCAATAAAAATAAATAGGGCATTCCATTTAAAATATTAAAATTACTACGTGTAGCGCAAAGCTGAGAAATCTGGCAACTGCGCCAACATTATAATTCAATTCCGCGTGCTTTAAAACCATACATACTAAATTTTGTAGGCGTAACTTCAGCAGTTTTAATAATATCGAATTTATTCCAATTAAAGTCTCCACCCTGTACAAAATCTGCCTAGAATCTTACGTAGAATGCAAAAATGTAATAATATATAGGATGTTCTATTTAAAATAACCACGCTGACACTAGGGTTGCCAACCCTCCCGATTTAGTCGGGATGCTCCCGCTTTTTTACTTAACCTCCCGCCTCCCACGCACTTAAACAAAACTCCCGCTTTTCCAATAACACGACAGACGCCTAATAACTGTACAGCTGTCTTAGAGAGGGGCGACCTTTTTTTTTTTAGAAAGCACGTTTGATGATAGGAGGAAAAAAAATATAAAAGGCACGCCACAGCGTCTGGTCACCCTAGCTGACTTTATCTTCCGGTGTAACCGGAAGTACCACCATTATGTTATTTTTTTAGTCCGGTCGTCCCCATCAGCATTACCACGATGGCAAATTTTGAAAATTTTCTTATGTATAGTTTTCCATATATAGTTCGAAGCGGTTCCCGGTGGAACACGAACACCCTGTTTGCAGGTGCGTTTATACCAGTGGCGGCGCCAGGATTTTTGGGATGAGAGGGCACAAATGGGCTCGGTGATTTTTGAGTGGGCACTACCCAAAATAAAAGTGACTTCTAAAAAAAAAAAAGGTTGCGGCCTCCTGGTCGCTCTAGAACGCTATAGGCCAGCGGACAAACAAAACCTTCCTCTTTTCTAAGTGATGTCTAAAAAAAAAGGCCATCGTTCTCTTCAAAATACCATACAACCACTCATCAAAACTTTTATAGCTAAGTCCCTTACACAATGAATCCATCAATTTTGGGGGGGCACCAGGGTGGGCACTCATGTTTCTAAGGTGAGCCAGTGGCCCCCCCTGCCGCCGCCGCTGTTTTATACCTATTATTAATTAACACTTCAAACTTTCTGCTCTACCTAATTTTATTTTTTGTAAATATTTTATAGCTTTAATAATAAAATAAGACAACATTTAAAAGATATATCCGTATAACGATTAGGTACATTATTTTAACTAAGAATACAATAACAAGTACTTATTTTCCACAAAACAAATTTCTCGTCTCCGAAATAAAATCAACCAAAACTCATTAGCATAATAAAGAACCTACCGCCTTGCATCGTGCTTTCAGTGTGTGTCGATGTTTACGGAATATTTTTCACCACGTCATAAGCTCGCTAGTATGCCCACTTCGGGTGAGACTCTCTTGCAAATATATTTCTTGCTGCACAAAGTTCCGCCTTAAGAGAATTCCTACTTTAAGAGCAAACTGTAGTCGATGAGTCATCAGGAATAAATCGCGCATAATATTATACCTGCGTGTGGTGATGGCAATAAAATGTCGGATAATATCGGGCATCGTTTGTAATTTTAATGGAAAATAAAAAATTAACATAAATAGCCGTAATATTTCTATTTTTAAGTTCTGCGTGGAGGATAATATAATAAGTTGAACCTATATAAACTAATAATATATTTATTAATAAAAATGAACAATTTGATTGATTATATTGTTCTGTTGAAAAGCACAAAAGATAAAAAGATTCATTCGGGTTTATTTCTGCTTGAGTAAGAATTATTACTCCGAAAGTACCTACAAGAAAATAGTTGTAGAATTCGTTTTAAACGGTTAAAAATAGCGTTTGTGCATTAATATGAATTTTTATCTACAAGCGTGCGGTTAGTAACTACTTACCGCACTGATTTAAGGGCGGTACTGATATAAGTGCGGTAATTATGACTGTACCGCGCTAGCGCTGTAAGTAATTACATACTACAAAAGTTTTACACCTGTCATATACAAGCCAACTATTAAATGTCTATAATTTATTTCCCTAGCAACCTAATATTAATGCATTGTTGATAACGACTTACGAGGCACCTTACGGGGAAAATTGAAACAGTGCTCTTTTAATTTTTAATATTGGGGCCCTAAAACATGCTTGTAGATAAAATATCTACAATACGGTAGGTGTCTTTACCGCATTTGCGTGATTTACCAAACTCGCCTTCGGCTCGTTTTGTTAAACGTCACGCACATGCGGTAAAGTCGTACCTACCGTACTTGTATTGTAATATACTATTAACGTTCGCTATGGTTTTTTTTTTTTTTTTTACGGTTCGCCGACTACGTAGGCCATCTTGAACCGGTCATCGACCACAAATGTGATCTACCGACTGGGGAGTGTGAAACGGCACCTTCATCCTACGAGATATCCGATCTCATCCGGCCTGTCCGGCGTGAATAGGATGGCTAGGTGTCGATTCATTTTACACTCTTCCCTGAGGCAAGAGCACGCCGTGTTCCCAAGCGGTCACCCGCCCAAGTACTAACCGCGCCCGACACAGCTTAACTTCGGTGATCTGCGGGAACCGGTGCTTAATATGTCGACAGGCCCTTGCCCCGTTCGCTATGGTAACGTCTCAAAAAAAAATTTTTCTAGGAAACTTATAATTTTGTCAGTTTTATCTGGTTTTATGTACTCCCCGTCATGTTCCACCATTTAAGGAAGATTTACCAGTTACTTTTCTGTATCTGTTGCGTACAATAAGAGTTTTTAGGTTCATTGGGGTTGGATCCGCGTTCAAAATATATCAGAAAATATGGCAAAAAATCAACCAAAGTTAGTAAAAAAACGTTCATTTTGTAGGTACATATACGAGTGTAGTACATTTTATGCATTTAATCGTGTAGTAATTGTCTAGAAATGAGTGTGAAACTGGAAATTTTGGTAATACGAAAGTGCATCTGTGCAGAAGTATGTATTATACCTTCAATTTTTGCATCATTTTGTGTACTCATTAGGAAAAAATTGTGTATGCACAGACTCTGGGATAAACATTTTATTTCAAGTCATTTTCGACAAGAACGGCTCGTACTTAGTACTTGGAAGAGAAGTTTTACAGTTTTTTGGCTGTTGGTTGCCCCCCTTGAAATTCGAAATGTACTTTATGGGCGCCCATGCTCACGAGGAAGAAAATTGAAGAAAATTTCGAGTGCAATATGGACAACAATGTTGTCAACTAATGGGAAATTTCCGGATTCGTGAGAAAAAAGATCCAAAGCACAGAGGAATGATAGGTCGGCGACGACTCCAAAGGAAAAAGGGAAATTTTTACGAGTTGTGTTATATTTATTTCTATGAATATTCTTTAGGATCACTTGTGGTTGTGATCTGCTAAAAAATTCTTTTTCAGTATTGTGTGTATTCGTGGAATCTTTCGTTAAAAATGGGAAATTTTATTTTTAAATGTTGCAACACTGTACAGCACTGACAGTAATGAATATGAAATTTAGCCGTACAGTTAACTACAGTAGCTTACTTTTCCCGTCACTAAAGTGGAAAGGAAACAGCAAATTTCCATGTGAGAGTAAAAAAACCCATCATACACCATGTGTAATGTCTTGACCAGTTTTTTATAAAATATTTTAAAAATAAATAATTATTATTCGTCCCATCAATTTTTCCTACACAATACACTTATAGACGGTTTGCAATAGATTTTATACTAAAACGCCACTAGACATCAAAGCAACTATTTCTATGCAAGTTTAATAGTATGCAAAATATATTCAAAAGATATGCGCTAGTATAATATATACAGACAAACATTGGAGTGGCGTTTAAGCTTAAGACAATGGAGTCCTTTTGCCCTGTGTAAATCAGCAGTTCTGCAAACAATATTTTGCATAAGAGAATTTGGAATGACGGGAATAACGAATCCGATGAAACTATTATTACCTACCTATTCCTTTATGACATATTTAAACAGCGACGTGTGGTAGATGGATGCCTCGCTTGCCTTGCATAAAATTAATAATATAATATTAATTTAAAGTTCTTTCTAGATTATATTTATTTTTAAATAATTATCTACCCGGTCTAAAATCGTGATCATTGCTTGATTAATCGACCCCACGCACTGTCCAATATAAGCGAAGTGTTTGCGCTTGTTTATTTTGTTTGCGGTCTATTGTTAGTTCTTTTCATTTCCGAGAGTGATTGTTGTGTATTAAGATGGGGGATAGAACCAACGACGAGAAAGCAAAAATGGACCCCGCAATCCCCTTTATTAAAACAAGCCGACAAGAACTAATAGTAGGAAATTTTTACGAGCGTATAATACGCTATTGCCAAATGATTAAAGGATTCTCCCATTGTGGGTTTTATTTGAGCTCAAATAGGTATATTTACCGGTGGATTCAACCAGTGGTATGGAACTGATAAACTTATGATTTACAGCTGGTCGAATGACGTCATCAACCGGTTGGTTAATTATTTTACGATCTCTCTCTCGTTGACGTTGATAGAAATCACCAGAAATTCACCATAAATAAAAAAATATGTTTTATGTCCAACCGGTAATACTATAGTCAATTTAAGAACGCGATGCGGCTCAACCGGTGGAAAAATATACAGGGTGATTCACGTTGAATGGCCTATTAGAAGATCTCGGAAACGAGTAACCCTATATTTCTAAAAATTTGATAGCAGGCATAATTGGTTTTGAGCTTTAAAAACATTATATTTTGACGTTTTTATTACTTCCGGTTATACGGGAAGTTAATGCCAACTTTGCTATTTCAAATGGAACACCCTGTATATTTTAGCATTTTTGATTACCTTATTAAAATCTAAATAACTTTTGTTAATAATAATAATCTATTCCTATCTCTAACCGTTTTTGAGATATGAATTATAAAAGGATTTTTTTGTGTAAAAACGCTCCGAGAAGAAAGTTTAGTAACTCTGAAACTAATAAAGGTAGACATTTAAAATTTTCTAAGCTTTCAAGTAATACATAGATCTTTAGTTTAAATTACTTAGGTTTCACGTTTTTTATACAGGGAGTTCTTAAAATTATGCCAATGTTTCCATTTAAATAAATGTGCATAAGTCAATTTTTGCAAATGGAACACCCTATTTTTTAGCTTACTAACGTGTAGAGAATTAAATTTCTTATCTAAATGCCTAATATGTCCACATTTTTAGTCGTTTTGGAATTATGAGCAATGTAAATAAAAAATCTTAAAATTTCTTTTTGTGTTGCGACATTATTTTTGAAAAGAAGGCTTCGACTGGGATTTTCGTTTGACTTTGAGCTTTGTTACCATTTGTTATTAACTGCCTATGTTCGTTGCTTAGCTATTTTTCATTCAAAGCTAAACGATACTCCCAGTCGAAGCCTTCTTTTCGAAAATAATGTCGCATTACCACAAACAGAAATTTTAAGATTTTTTATTTAAATTGCTCATAATTCCAAAACCACTAAAAATGTGGATTGTAACATATTAGGCATTTAGATAGGAAATTTAATTCTCTACACGTTATTAAGCTAAAAAATAGGGTGTTCCATTTGCAAAAATTGACTTATGCACATTTATTTAAATGGAAACATTGGCACAATTTTAAGAACTCCCTGTGTAAAAAACGTGAAACCTAAGTAATTTAAACTAAAGATCAATGTATTACTTGAAAGCTTAGAAAATTTTAAATGTTTACCTTTATTAGTTTCAGAGTTACTAAACTTTCTCCTCGGAGCGTTTTTACACAAAAAAATCCTTTTATAATTCATATCTCAAAAACGGTTAGAGATAGGAATAGATTATTATTAACAAAAGTTATTTAGATTTTACCATGGTAATCAAAAATTCTAAAATATACAGGGTATTCTATTTCAAATAGTAAAGTTTGCATTAACTTCCGGTATAACCGGAAGTAATAAGGACGTCAAAATATAACGTTAAAAGCCCAAAACCAATTATGCCTGCTATCAATTTTTTAGAAAGATAGGGTTACTCGTTTCCAATATCTTCTAATAGGCCACTCAACGTGAATCACCCTGTATATACAGTGTGCCACAAGGTGGCAACTAATGGAAAAAAATTTTATTATTTTAACTTAACAAAGAAAAGTCATTCTTCATAAAAAGTTCTGCATGGTCCAAGACCTAAAATGCAACCATCAGATATTAAATTTTTTCAGTCGTATACGAGGTTTGTCAAAAAATATGAATTTTGCCCAAGGGTAAACTACCTTTATTTTTGACAATATCGAAAACTATATAATTACAGTTTTCATTATTTAAAAGGTGTTCGGTATGAAAAACTATGTTCTAAAATTGCATACAATTACACTAAAAAATATTTTTTTATTTCCACAAATTTTGTCTCAAATTAGGTACCAATAAATTTGTAAAAGCAAAAAAAATATTTTTTAGTGTAATTGCATATTAGAACATAGTTTTTCATAACAACTTTTCATAATTAAAGTTTTCGATATTGTTAAAAATAAAGGTACTTTACCCTTGGGCAAAATTTATATTTTTTGACAAACCTCGTATACGACTGACAAAATTTAACATCTGATGGTTGAATTTTAGGTTTTGGACCATACAGAACTTTTTATTATTTGGTTAAGTTAATAATAAAAAAATTTCCCATATGTAGCCAACTTAAGTGGACACACTGTATGTACCTACCTAATTAAACACATCGTTAGATTGCTTAAAACATATTCTAACCTTAAATTAGTCAAAATACTAATAACGACAAACATTTCGAGAAAGTTTCTCATTGAATGACAGCTCAGAGAGCTTCTGTGACTGCCACCAAATGTGCTATTCTCATATTCCTAATAATTTATCACATGTCCATGAAGTATCTATATTTACATAAATCGACCAGAATTCACATAGCGAATTAAAAATTATACCAACACAGGGGTTGAGTTCGATATTTTAAGGTCGAGTTGGCATATATTTTATAATAATTGTATCCAACAAAATTGAACTGGATTACTCTTTATAAACCAAAAACCAAACCCTACCTATTATTGAAATCCCGCTGTCGGCGCTGTCTATATTCTCAAGTAACATGTACTGATGTTTGCTCTACCGGAGGTATCGCTGGAACATCGGAATCTATTCCTGTGTGATGAGCAGCGTCAGGAAGAGTGGCAAACAAAAACTCTTTCTGATAACTACGTATGTAGATGTAATATTGGCACATAAATGATAGGGATAAACGTCGGTCCTAACTTGAGTGAATAGTCTGGAGGTCTGATGTCAGTAACTTCGATCTCGTCCATAAAAGGTCTCACCGGGCTGATTTTAGGTCTGATGCTCTTTTAGAACAAAAAACATGTTACCATAACCATAAAAGTGACTAATAAACCTTCATAGACCGATACTTTGTGTCTTTTTCCAAAGATATTAAAAATTTTATGTTACGACGGTGCTGTTTTATTAAATCGAGCTCCTGCAACTGATTGGTATGTGATCACGGACAGCCCCTTGAAGCAGAGTGCACAACTTTCTTGGTATTAAATTTTATTAATATTCCTTTACGATCTTTATGAATATTAGTTCCGGGACTTTCTATGCTAACCCGGCGGCATACGTACCGGCTCTATTTTAACCTAAAAACACAAAGAAATTACGAAACGATCTTATGCACGAATAATATCCAACATAACCCTAAAGCCTTAGGCAGAAACCTCGTAAATAACGTTTCCTTGGGATGCACTTTGTTAAAGTTTACCGCGAAAATAAATTTTTAAGAAGTTTTCTTTTCCAGTTCGGTCGCTGGCTAACCTGAAAGCACTTTTCAAACAGTCTTATTGCTTAAATAGTTAAAGAGAAAATTTTATGAAAGTTGTTTTAAAAGATAGTCATGAAAAGAATAGTAAAATGTACCTACTGGAAATGGCAAGCATCTGAAATTTTACCCGCAGGAGGATGAATCTTACGAAAAGTAACTTATTAAATTATGTTTGCTTATTATGGTAAAAAAACATTAGCTAAGAAGCCCTATTTTTTTTTTATGAATATTAAAAAATAGCTCTAATTTCAGGTGAGCACACTACACACTAATAAAAAAAAACACGCGGAAAAACGTACTGACGTCACAACAGATCTGGCAATTGGTCAGCCCGGAGCAGCCTCCATTCGACACCAACCTGATTGACCTCTCGAGACTGATGTTCTGTTTCTAATCTGTTCTTTTCTGTTTAAGTTATCGAAACAAAGATAACAATACCATTTTCAGGACTTATGACTAAATATGAACTAAATCTGACGTCAGGGTTGGTGCAACTTTGGGTAATACAGTTACTTAAGATGTCTAGTTAGTATTTACCGGCTAAACTACGTCGTGCAGATGTCACTAAGTTTCTTTCGGATTGAGGTCGCGAATACGTCGTTTAAACGTAGTAATCTGACCTTAACTACCGAGGTAGTATCTGTAATGCTAAAAGTAGTCGCACAGTCGCACTATGACTTATTTCTGAAGGTCCTTGAAGGACTACATTTATCGTCGGTCGGACGTAAAAATATTACTAAGAGTATACAGAAACTCATTTTCTTGACTTGAAGTAAAACTGAGTTGACAGTTTTGCACTTTCATTACCTATGCACGATTTAAGTATACTTATTTTAACTAAATTTGTCTATACGTCATTTGTGTTCGACTAATTCTTCCCTAAAGCGTGCTTTAAACCCTTTTAGGTAACGACGTGACTCCGCCATATTTTTTCATTTTTCACACGGTATAATTTTGAAAAACATAAACCCAAATACTAGAAACTGCCCCTAATAATATACTTTACGTATTCTGAGTGTTTAGATGCTAGTTTAATTTATGTAAGTTTTATCTTTTATCTAAGATATTTTTTTATATTTTTATTATTATTTTCTTAATTTGATGCGCTTAGGTTTTAAGCCAAATTTTAACAATAAAGTGCCTTGCGTTTCAATTTTAAGAGGCCGAACATTCAAACAGAAGTTTATTCTAGTAAGAGCTAGTAAGCTCTTTACATAGCAGCCATTACTAATATTTTATGAAAGAACCCACAAAATATCAGTGGGTCATATTTGTTAGTGATCTAGTATGTTTACCCGTGCAGAAGTCAAATAAAGATATTTTTAAAACTTCCCCACATTTTAGGTGTAGGATAAGTAACAGATATACATAAAATTCGTTACTTATAATGTGCAGTAGTCATATACTGACGTCCTTACAACCCTTATTTTGTTCACCAAATTGGTGCAAATTCGAGTCTTCTCGACGTCAGATCGACGTAAGTTTCCAACGTCAGGTTCAAAAATATGACGTCGGTACGACGTAAAAATGCTAGTTGGGTATAATCGGTCGCACGACAAAAAAAGAATGACGCGGTTAATAGGAGTAAGATCCCTTCTTGTCTAATGTTTTTAAACTTCTAGCCTTCCCGCCGTGTTTTTTATTGTTTCCAGAAAAGGTTTGTAATACTTTAGGAAGATTTTGATTATTAAGATATGTTTTCAATAGGTTCTAGTTCAGGATGTTAGTGCTTGAATATGATAAATTCGATTATTGGGAAAGAGCCCATTACGTTTTATTTCTATTTGATATTTTTAAATCCTTCGTCGTTTAAATTCTCCAGAATAAAAATAAAGACAGCCAGAAAATAAGCTATTTATTTTATAACAGATATTGTAAAAATTTTCGTCTACATCTTACTTTTCTCGATTTGTCAATGTTGGTATAAGTATTTGAATTTGAACACAAATGCCTTCATTGTTCACTAAATGTTTTCCAGTTTCGTGTAACATGATAGCAAAATGCTTGGCTGCTGCGCTGTATGGTCGTTTTCGAGATTTAGTTCCTGATTGAACTTATTCTGATGACATTATAAAGGGTGATTCACGTTGAGTGGCTATTTAGAAAATCTCGGAGGCGAGTAAAGTTTTTAAAAATTTGGTAGCAGGCATAATTGATTTTAAACTTTTCAAGTAAGTATTACATTTTGACTTTTGTATCTATACCGGAAGAAGGCGCGGCCAGTGGCGGTTGACGGTCCTAAAAAATGGTAAAGAGCTAGTTATAGTGCGGGTACTTAAACCAACATTGACTAAAACCCCGTGTAACAAAACGTCTCTCTTATCCTCATCTGTCCAACGACTGAATGGAGTTTCCAACAAATTACAAACTATGTCATTAATTGGGTTTATTTTTAAAACACACAACTAAGTAGGTACGTACACTACTGAATTAACTGAAATATAAAAACAAAACTTTTTATTCACACAGGAAATCACGTAAAAACGATATCTATAACCGTAAGTTTCGCGAAGCCTCAAAATAAATACCTGGTTAAACAATGGTGCATACGACTGATCTATTTTTAAATTGCCTTTCATCATAATGCAAATTGTTACATGCTATTTGCGTGACTGACGTCACGTAACCATAGCAACGATGAATATCAAAGCCATGTTGGGCGTTGGGTCTTCACTTATTTTGAGCTAACGGACACGGTCAGCTGGGGCGCGCCAAAATGCACGAGTGTTTATAATTATTGTCCATCGGAGTTAACCGTGGCCCTATTATGCATAGCTACATTCGGATTAAATTAATATTATTAATTCGAACATAATTATTTTTTAAGGGCTAAAATGGTACCTAGCTGTATTAGTAAATTAATATTTAACATTGTCGAAAAACTTTCCTCCTATATTTTTTTTTTTTTTTTGGTGAAGAGTCCCTTCACCTAATTAACCCGACGAGCCGCCATGGTACAATGTGTTATTAATTTGTTCAATATAGCAAAATATATACGGATCTATAATGCAATAATGCAACCTACTGAATGTGCATAGAAAATTAATTTTATGTAGCATTACTATTAAGTTGGTTTAACCGTAATTTCTAACATGAGCATTTCGCCGAACCGGAAAGACGGCGAACTTTGGACCCAATGGTTGTGAGTTCAAGCCAGGCAGCCTGCAAAGTTTTTACAAAAATATTAACATAAGGTTCGTAAGTTTGGTCGCAGAAAAAATATACTGTTCAACTCAAGTGGATTATCCATATCGCATTACTTGTGAGATATAGACATCATATCCACTCTTATTGTAATAACTACTATAATTTGACTATTACATAATTTTTTTCTTTCGAGGCAAGTAAAAACTGAAAAACGCCATCCTTATGCAAAAAGCTAGGAAATTCGCAATTCATGCTTGGTATACTAAGCTTCAGTGTAACTTAGGGCAGGTGCACATCTAAAAGTTTCACAGCCTGCTCGATAAAGTGAAAAACAGCGACATGTATTAATCCGACATCTGTTGGAAGTGTCATTTCCGTCTCTCATAATATTGAGTTTCCATTTATACGGTGCACTTACCTTCATTCAATGAAAATATTTAGCGAAGCGAGTTAGACTTGGGAAATTTGATTTTTATGTGGATTGTTTTTCTTTTTAACAGTAATTTTTTCTGTTTACTTTTCCAATTAGACTAAAGTTTTTCTTTCCAATCAAGACATACAAGTAAATATTTATAAATTAAAATTGTCTGCAGGGCATTAAAATTTCAAATCTAAAACAATTGGACTTTTGCACACATTATATCTTCGCATTGTACCCCCCTCCTACCGTACATCCCGAACCACCACTGTTACCCTGCGGGTATCTACTAAACTAAAGAATACAATCAGTGGCAACTCTTCCGTAAGGTTATTTAATCAATGACCTACCACATACAGCCTCTTTATTTGCGGAGAGGAAATACGGACATACGGGTGCCTTTATTTTTAGTTTGTTACTTTTTTCGTCCCGTCATGAAATTTACCGCTCTTTTGGGGGTACAAACCGCCCCCAACTTTTTTTTCTTAAATGTAAAGGTATATATTGCGATAGCTCGTTGGAAAGGGCATAAAAAAAGGAAATACCACCCCCTATATATATGGCAATTTTTTTTATTGTAAAAATTGTTGGAAATGTTGTCCATTTTTCTCTTGACAAACCCCTAATCTAGTATTTACTTCTGCTAAACCGAAAATAAAGTAACCATTGGAATGCAGGCAGCATCAAGTAAACAAACAGCCAGATCAATAAGGTTAAACAGTCTGCGCTGGCAAAACCAAAATTGTAGTATTAATTGTTGCTAAAATGGCCAGTTCTTATTTTTTTTCTGGTTTTCTACATTACCAAAATGCAAAAGTAGATAGTGGATCGTATTCCTTTTTTTATGCCCTTTTCAACAAGCTATGGCAATACATAAATTTACATTTGAGAAAAAAAGTTCGGGGCGGTTTCTACCCCCCAAAAGAGTGGCAAATTTTATGACGTATCGAAAAAAGTGTATACCAAACTAAAAATAAGGACACCCGTATTTCAGTATTTTCTCCACAAATAAAGAGGCTTTTGAATACTGAATTTATTCCAGTTAAAAATTCCACCCGTATATTCCCTTCTCACGTAACCTAATAAGTATTTATTAGCCAGTTTTTCCCAACAAAGAAAAACGCTCTAAACGATATTTTAAACGCGAATTTCTCTGAAACTACAGCAAAATTCGGTTTTCAGGGTCAGCGGTTGCCGAGATTTTAGCGTCTGAAAAATCAAATAGCGGGTTTTTGTTAGTTGGCAAAAACTGGCTATTAAGTTTCAATTCCATTTAAAAACCATCAGTTCGTTTATTTTGTGTTCCAGTAAAGTAGTTTTTCGAGAGGTGCGATTGGGACCATTTTTATAGACGTTTTGATTAGAGGCCTACACGGGCTGAATTTTCATCTCCGCATCCTCCATCATTGCGGCCCGGCCCGACCCTCGGGCTCGGGCCAGGTTACTTAATCAACAAAGATTTGGATTTTCTGGCGCTTACAATTTTTTCCAAGCCTGTCGGACTTACCGGGCCTTTCGGGCTTGAGGTCTGTCGGGTTTTCCGAACTTTTGTGGCCAGCCGGTCTTTTGGGTCAGCCTTGGTTTGCTTGTGTGCTTATTTAAAAGAAATATTTTAAAAATAATTTTCAAGCCCTAATAATTTTTTTCGGGCCTACCGGGCTTGTTGGGCCTGTCAAGCTAAATTTTGGCTTGGGCCAGGTCGTCAAATTCCTTATTCCTCTAGTTTAGATAGGAAACGGTTCTTGGGCTCGCTTCATCACTTAAATCACTTTCCTATCTAACTTAAACTAAACCGTTTATAAAAAATGGCCTCGGTCACTTGCCGCGACCATCAGACAGCTCTACATCAAACCAAATTCGCGGCTCTATATTCCCTTTTCACGACTAATAAAAATATACAGGGTTGCCCAGAAGTCCGGAATAAAATTAATATAGCCTTAACCTGTAACTTTTCGGGAAAACGCTCGGACACGTCAACTTAGTTTTGTATATGCTCACATTTTGACGTTATTCGTTTGTTTTTTATAGACATTTGTCAAAGATATGACGACATCGATCTTTTTTCAAATGGAAACATACAGCTTCTGATACATCATTTGAAGACTAATATATCGGAAATGATAAATAATTGTTTTTTTTACCTTTCAAGGTAAGAAATCTTCACTGTTTCACGTTCTGACATGTTGTGACCTTTCTTACTTTGAAAGGTAAAAAAAAACATCAATGATTTATCATTTCCGCTTATTTAAATAGAGATTTTGTAAAAACTTTTAACAGTCGCCATTTTGAAATAGCTTGACAGAATCGCGCCAAAATTTATGAGCATACTGTACGAGATATTAGCTTTCAAATAATGTATCATACGCTGTATGTTTCCATTTAAAAAAAAGATCAATGTCATCATATATTTGACAAATGTCTATAAAAAAAACGAATAACGTCAAAATGTGAGCATATATTAAACTAAGTTAACGTATCCGAGCGTTTTCCCCAAAAGTTACAGGTTATGGCTATATTAATTTTATTCCGGACTTCTGAGCAACCCTGTATAAGATTAATGATATTGCAGCAAGAGAAAATTAAATACATGTAAGGATGAAGAAAAATATAGTGTTCAGGCTAGTTCCCAGAACCCACCAAACATAGGCGTAGTTAGGGGGGTACTTGGGGGTGCTAAGCACCCCCGAAATCTAAATTAGCACCCCCAAAAAAAAATTACATTTACAATATATAGGCCATAGGCTAATTTTAGAACTAACCTATTTTTACTTCAGCACCCCCAGTGTTGACCGTCTAGTCTAACTACGCCTATGCCACCAAACTCAAACAACGTTTTGTTACCTCAACATTGCACTTATATAATATTGTAATAACGTGACATTCGGAGGTATGTGTATGTAATAGTGATTTTAATATGTATGCAATAAATTATGTCTTAGGTTTTAATACAACAAAGTGATACAAGAGTCTGTGGAACAGACGGAAAGGATCACCGAAAGAAGCCGAATGCCGGTGTTAATCGAGATTATGTGCGTTTACACGTCGTCCGAAACAATAATAAGATAGGTGTATTTACAAGTTTACATGTCGTTTTAAAACGATATTAGGTATTAAATAAATTATATTAAATTACATTATATTTATGAATATTTCCGGCTTTTTATGTAATTTGCAAAAATCTTAAGTTCAGAATTCGTCGGTGTTAGGTCAGTTTTTAGCTATTTTTATTGTTTATTATTATGGTAGTAATACAAATTTAAGTAATTAAAAAAAGTTAATGGCGGTTTCTACCCCCAGAAGAGGGGTAAATGACGGGACGAAAAAAGTGTAACAAACTAAAAATAAAGGCACCCGTATTTCCGTATTTTCTCCGCAAATAAAGAGACTTTCTAATACTGAATTTATTCCAGTTAAAAATTCCACCCTGTATCTGTGGCTTGGTACAAGAAGTGCATATTATATGTCACTATTTTGCGTTTTTGAGATAAATATGCTAAAGTACTAATAAAAAATGTAAATTTTATTAGGGCAAAATGTCGAAGCCCCTAGTATTATCTAAACCCCATTTTTCAAAAACAAAAAAAATGTCAGTCATTTATTAACTATAGTTTAAACTTTTAAAGCGAATATTATCAATTTCACAAAAACTGACATATGCACACACAGATACATAATAATGTAATCTAAAAAATAGATTCTTATGACGTTACGCTTTTCTGGAACACCCTGTATAAACAAAAATATTTTCCTGAAATGCGCCCTAAGATACAGGTCTAGTCCGCAAAATGTCAAAATATTAACTTAATTTCTAAGTGAGCTAGGGAAGACGGGAGGTGAGATGCACGACCCTGTAGAATAAACTTTCATTCAAGAATGAGACTGATATAGACATTCTAACCATAAAATAATTCTAACCAATACACCTATCCAGTCAACTTAGAAAGAAAGTTAACACACGGATGCATTACAAATATGGCAACACTAAATAAATTTTTAATTGAGGTACGCTGTCGGTGAGCTCTTGTTTCGTACACAAGTAATAATTTTGAAAATACAATTCGTCAAAATTTAGGCGTTAACGTACTTTAGAAAACATCAAAGGTTTCATCCTGAGAACGTTCATAAATAAAAAAAGATAGGTATCTCCCATTTAAAAAATGTGTATACGTTAGTTGTGGCTTTAATCCCCCCTTGTATACTCCTACATAATTCAAAATATATATAATGTACCTTATATAGTCCTATATTGTTCTCGCATAGGTCGCACTTCACACTAAATAACAAGACGCACAATGAATAGGTACGCGTTTATCAAACGTGCTTGTGACAACACATGAATTTCGCGCCAATAAGTTATGTCAAACGGTTTTCTTTCGATTCGATCGATCGGCACCGGAGTTCGGCTTCTTTCGGTGATCCTTTCCGTCTGCTCCACAGACTCTTGTCAAAGTAATCCTACAATATTACAACATACTGCAACAACACCCATGCAATGTGTTGTCATATTCATTTTTTAAATATCAAAAATACAAATCACAGGTTGACAAGTCCAGTCAATGCTGGTGTCCACAGCATGACCTTCAATGTAAACCCAACCCCAAACCTATTCAGATAAGTTAAGATCGGTTTGACCAAAATTGTTCAAATCCGCATGTGCACACAGACTGTGGCGGCGGCTTGTCAGGTGAAGTAAGAGAAGGGGCTCTTTAACAAAAAAAAAAGAAACCAGGAGGAAAGTTTTTCGACAATACTAAATATTAATGTACAGGGTGTCCCAAATTCGAGCCTCATCATGGGGATCTCGGAAACTATAAGAGATACAGCATCGGTCAAATGGTGGCAAAGTCGCGGAATTTTGTGCCCAGTAATATCGTAAAAAAATATTTTAACTACCTTTTTTAGTTTAAGAAATATTTGAAAAAAACTAAAATAGTGAGATTTTGTTTTTCTAACTTGGCCGACTTATTTTATCCGCTATAAAAAAACAAACACAACATTGTTAAGGCAACTTTTCTTGCTTCATATCGTGGTGTATTTAGAATGTCGTTGCAACGTTTCGTTTTTGTGGGACCATGATCAACTTAAATTTTTTAAATACGGACCTGTATTTTTTATTTTATTTTTTGAACTCTTTTTAAGCCCTGAATTCAACCATGTATCACACCTAATTATATCAAGACGTTTTGAAGTAATTATTTCATCATCAGAAATGTGATAATTGTGTTTAATTAAATACGGCCCTGGTGTTAGTTGCTTAATTATTTTTACCAAATACAACATGTAAATAGATCCGGAATTTATTAGTTATAGAATTAATTTACTTACTATATACTATAACATAATATTTCAATTTTTATATAACAAACTATAAAATAAAACTAAACAAAACAAAGGTGGCTAAGACGCGAACTTTATGAAATCATGTGACAATTAAATGAAAAAGTGGATTTTTATTGGAAAAAATAAAACCCGTAACATGTCGCGTTTTTCTAAAGCAGAAAACATTATTTTGCTGAAATATTCAACATAAATGGCGACTACAATATTATTGTCAACATACAATCAAGTAAGCATAAAGTTCGCGTCTTAGCCACCTTTGTTTTGTTTAGTTTTATTTTATAGTTTGTTATATAAAAATTAAAATATTATATAGTAAGTAAATTAATTCTATAACTAATAAATTCCGGATCTATTTACATGTTGTAGGTTTGGTAAAAATAATTAAGTAACTAACACCAGAGCCGTATTTAATTAAAAACAATTATCACATTGCTGATGATGAAATCAAATATCAAAACGTCTTGATATAATTAAGTGTGATACATGGTTGAATTCAGGGCTTAAAAATATTTCAAAGAATAAAATAAAAAATACAAGTCCGTATTTAAAAAATTTAAGTTGATCATGGTCCCACAAAAACGAAACGTTGCAACGAAATTCTAAATACACCACGATATGGAGCAAGAAAAGTTGCCTTGACAATGTTAAGTTTGTTTTTTTATAGCGGATAAAATAAGTCGGCAAATTTAAAAAAACAAAATCGCCCTATTTTAGTTTTTTTCTAATATTTCTAAAACTAAAAAAAGATGGCAAAAATATTTTTTTACCATATTACTGGGCATAAAATTCCGCAACTTTGCCACCATTTGACCGATGCTGTATCTCTTATAGTTTCCGAGATCCCCATGATGAGGCTCGAATTTGGGACACCCTGTACAGCTACCATTTTAGGGCTTAGAAAATAATTGTTTGAATTAATAATATTAATTTAATCCGAATATAGCTATGGACAATAATTATAAACACTCGTGCATTTCGGCGCGCCCCAGCCGACCGTGTCCGTTAGCTCAAAGCAAGTGAAGACCCAACGCTCAGCATGGCTTTGATATTCACCGTTACTATGGTTACGTGATGTCAGTCACGCAAACAGCATGTAACAATTTGCATTAGGATGAAGGGCAATTTCAAAATAGATCAGTCGTATGTACCATTGTTTTAGCATTGATTCGCCTAACCTTAAGGTATTTATTTTGAGGCTTCGCGCAACTTACGGTTATAGATATCATTTACTGTGTGATTAAAAAGTTTTGTTTTTATTTTTCAGTTAATTCAGTAGTGTACGTACCTACTTAGTGTGTTTTAAAAATGAACCCAACTAATGACATAGTTTGTAATTTGTTGGAAACTCTATTCAGTCGTTGGATAAATGAGGATAAGAGAGACGTTTTGTTACACGGGTTTTTAATCAATGTTTGTTTAAGTACCCGCACTATACCTAGCTCTTCACCAATTTTTAAAACCGCGAGCCGCCACTGCCACACAGACCCTTAAAAAGTATCCCTACAACCCCGCTTTAAAGTCAACAGGGGAGCAAATATTTGGAGTCTAAAACTTGTATGGGATTTCCTATATTTCCAACCACGATGGATAAAATTTTCAAACTAAAAGTAGTGTAACATAAAGCCGATTATTCGTGGTTCACTGCGGACGCAATATGTAGCAATAAAATTATATACTATATTATTTACAGCGTTCAAATCTGTGTACACGAGATATGATTTATGTTACACAGTATATTTGTAAGTCGTTTTATATCGAATTTTTATTTGAACCATTTGCGAAAATTCAAATCGGACATCGGATGTAAATTTGATATGTCAATGTTAAAAATAAAAATATATGGAATGATAGACGATATCCGTAGAATAAATGCAACAAAAATATGCAGCTGTAAAATAAGTAGGTATGTACCGGGCAGGGTTGCGATGATTTAAATCAAATGATATAAATCAAATTATAAATTGCTATAAAAACAAGTCGCCGAAGCAAAGAAGTCATCGGGATCTTCAACAAAAAAAAGGAATATAGTTTATTTAAAACGAAGTGTTTAGATACATTATGTAAGTGTAAAAACATAACTAATCGTCATCAGTCGAGCGTAATAGTAGATTCTGTAACGAGGTTGGAATGAAAATTTGATCCGAGTGGAAGACTCCAAACGCGAGCGTAGCGAGCTTGAGGAATCACGAGTGTCGAATTTTCATTCTAACCGAGTAGCAGACTATATTTTCTCCACGATTAAAAATACTATTCGCAATATTTGTAATTTCAGGTGGAGTATTATCCAGTTCCATATCTGATTCATCCGATTTTTCACTCATATTTTGACTTGCACTAAAATTTGTCTGCTGACATTGACAGTTTCGAAATTCATGGCAACCTATGTCGTTTAGATCAACTACAGAATATTCATTCCGTATCTTGTTATGGAATGAAAATACACGCAAAACGCATAAGAAGCAAGTGTTTCAGAATAAATATTCCAACTCAAGAGCGAGAATTTTTACATTCTATTATCAAAAATGATTTTGGAATTATTGCATTCAGTAATGGTCGTGGAGAAAAAATATTCATAAATTACGCTGCACGCTGCCGAAATTTTGTATTTCCATACAAGTTATTTTGTATGTCGCCGAGGAAATTTTCTAACTGTAAATAGACAACAAATATTTTTGGGCTAATAGAGACAAAATAATGAAAATAAGTAATTTTATTAGTTATTTATGTACCAAGGCAGTAAAGTGATTCTTTATCGGACGAGTCTGAAATTATGAGATGAGCGAGCGAAGCGAGCGAGGCGAATAACAGGCGAGTTCGATAAAGACACTTTACTGACGTGGTGCATACATTTTATCGCCAACCGTTCATCACCGTTTTATGTAAGGCAGACCGCTCTAAAAAAATAGATGTTTTTCCCATGTTAAATTAATAGAAAAAACGAGCTGCAGACCTGTTTTAGAATCGGGTCTAAGTAAAATATTTAATAGTTCTTTCCTTATATTTGGTCAAAATGTAAAGTAAGTTTCATACTACCTATTTCATCCCATATTCAAGCTCGAAAGGTTAAAATCGCTTCACAATCAGACGATAAAAAGAAAACATTTTGGCCTAAATTTTACACGTCAGAAAATTTCGACCGACCACGTGCGTATTCCAAAGCACCCCTCAAAAAATTTGACCTACTATGAGAAATGGCAAATTTTGCCGGTTTGTTCGGCATAGAGTGAAAATTTGCGGAGGGTAAAATAAAATAAAGTGTTCGTTTACTTCTGGAAATCACTCTGATAATGTACGGCTTTACTGACGGTTGGCGATAAAATTCATTATTGCCATATTTAAGGAAAAAATCAGTATAAATTGATAAAAATCAAAAAAATCACGATTTCTTCGAAAAAATCGGATTTATTGATTTTTTCAAAAAAATCATGATTTATTGCAACCCTGGTACAGGGGGTCTCAAATTCGAGGGTGATCATTGGGATCTCCAAAACTAGATACTAACACGTTGGTTGTACAATTTGGTGCCCAGTTAAATGTTTTTTTTAATTGAGGAAATTCCTAGTAGGTACTTCCCACATGTTATATTACAACATTTGGTTATATCGTTTAAAATTAACTTTTGTTACATTTTTAAACGTATATAATTGTTATATATAACTGAAAACGACATTATTTTTCTTATTTTAGATTAATATTTTAAGTTATATTTCTTCTACATCACAAAGTGGAGGTGGAGGCCCTAGCAAAAGTAAACAAAGTAATACATACTGCAGTGGGTAGGTACCAGGACACAAAGGTATTACAGGAAATGAAAAAGCCGATAATCTTGCACGAAAAGGCTTAGAAAATACATTCATCGGTCCAGAACCGGCACTCGCGAGTATCAAGGTGCACGGTACAAGATGCCATAAATCCACTGAAGCAACAGACAGAGATTACACCAGCAAAAGCTTTACTGGGGAACCTGACCCAAGACTTTTAACTTTAAACGAAACAGTTTCTTTAAATAAACAGGAATCAGCTGAGAACCATTACAGAAATTCTGACAGGACACATGGCTGTAAAAAACCATCTGTACAGAATGCTACTGTACAATATGGAGACCTTGACTGCAGATTATGCAGACAAGACAGGGAAACTGTACTGCACATAGTTTGCCATTGCGAGTCACCAGATCGGAACAATATGCTAAAATAGCGTATTTTTCAAAAATGACCAGTTTCTATTATATTATTTTTCTACTCCCACATGGAAATTTGCTGTTTCCTTTACACTTAAGTGGCGGGTAAAATAGGCTATTCCAGTTAACTGTGCGGCAAAATTTTATAACAATCCTAGATAGGTAATGAAACTGACCAATCACAGTAGTCAATTACAGAGAAGCCATTGTTGTTCTTAAAAGTACTGACCAATCACAGTATATTATTTTTATTAAGGCTCCGCCTTGTTTTTCAAGACACTAACTTATATCATTTAAATGTATATTATGGTACCTACAATATGTTATTAATTTGTTCAATATAACAAAATCTATACGCATCTATAATAGATTTATCAATAAAGCCACATAGAAGTGCATAGAAAATTAATTTCATGTAGCATAATTATTCAGTTGATTTTACGATAATTAACTAAACGCTTCAATAGTCGAGACGTTCGAGCGTTTTACTATGGATCCAATAGTCGTGAGTTCGAGCCCGGCAATCTACAAACTTTTTTTTTACATTTTTTAGCATAAGGTCGTAGAAAAAATATACTGTTCAACTCGAGTGGATTGTCTATATCGCATTCGAAAGTTTGCTTTCTCGTGTGATATGGACATCATATCCACTCTTGTTGTACTATTCTATATTTTCAAATTAATTGAAGTAGATATTGTATTTTCTCGAATGACAAAAAGCTAAATCCGCTATCGGCTGATGGGATAAGGACCTTGTACTCTCTTCAAGTATTTTGAACTACTGCATACAAATCTGCAGTTAGAATTAGGGACCCAATTGCATAGAATTGCTATTTTTAAGTTATACATTCGGGTTGGGCTTGAAGAGGGAGGTTATAACTTAACCCGGAACCCGGCCATCATTCATTAACCTAATATAAAAAAATAAATGTTTACAATTATTGTGACTGTAGAATTGCGCAATATAATGCAGTAACTAATCGTATTCCTTTTAAGAATTACCCTGATTTCCCATGAGCTTCCGAAAACGAAAAGAGACTTTGGAATATCAGCAAGCCATGAAATTAGCCTTTTTGACAAGGTTAACGGCCTAAAAAATAAAATAGCCTATTCGAGGATATGCCACAAATAAATAAACTAAAAAACAAAACCTGCAAAATTGGAAAACCATAAAATTAAACTGCCAAACTGGCAATATAGGGTATTTGGAAATTATATACAGAAAACAACCGTTATTAAAATACGACATTTAGGCCCGATTGAACAATTAAGCAGTGGCAGCTCCTCCTTGTATGTCACAGTCAAACTTGCTGGTTAGTTAATTATTGTTAAAAATCTTTATGTAGCCCAACATAAAAATATAAATTTTAAAGACAAACACAAGTTACAAATATTACAACATAATTGCATAAGATTTTCAACAAGCCTTAAAAAATATGACCCTGTTTTATTCATAAAACAATTTCTACTAAAAATTGATTATATGGATAATTTACCTCACATATATAGAACCAATCAGAACGCAAATTTTCATAGCAACCACCTTGGTAACGTGGTCTTACCCGATAAGACCTACGACTAGCTCGGTAAGACCACAGTAGCTTTTTGTCAAACAAACAGTAATTTATTTTAAGAAATCCAGTTTAATAAATAAATATTATAACCCCTACAAAATAAAAGTGACACACAACACTATTTGAGGTGATTTTGGGGCATAAACTTAACTTAATTTTGACATTTTTAAAGAAATGTTTTATGACAAAATGTATGCAAGATTAAACCCAGTGTGCTTTGCTTTGACGTGAGCTTAAGAAATCTTGGCGTTTTCATGGCAACCGTGATGAAAATAAGCGAATTTGATTTTTGACGTTCCACGCGTCTGATTTAGTCGTGGATTTTTAATTAATTGTTAGTTGTGGCACATTTATAAACTTAAAAGTAAATCATAATGATGTGTTTGCATATTTTCCTTTATCACAAACGGCTTTTATTTCGGGTTCAGTAAATTATCCAATAAAATACACCTCTAGAAGCGGCGTCTTATCTTCATACCGTTGTTTTTCACTCGAAACTAAATTTTCTAAGTAAAAATTATATTTCGTGAAAATTATCAGAAAATCGATTTCTTGTAAAAAAAACAGCGGTATTACCGATAAGACGCCTCCTCTATCGGTATATTACTGTTGAAAATTTAATATTTATTTTTATTTCATATTTATTTAATAAAGTCCGTACAGTTACTGGCTGGATGCAGGTCACAGCTTCTGACGTAATTTATGATTCGATTCATATGGGGTCGATATATTTTTTCAAATATTTCAAATAAAAAAGCCTCAAAATGAGCATATCATATTTTGCTAAATAATGAGATATATTTTCAGAATACGTTCCAACTAACTATTTTTCGCTGTCAAATCACATATACGTAAAATTAAAGTTCTTCAATCAAGCAAAATGACAAAGGTTGTCAAAACGAATTTTATGTTAATTTACGGGACCCTTTATAATTAATAACAAGCCTTTCTTAATTTTTGTTTCTGTTATGATTATATATTTGCGAGTTGTGACGTGCATCCAGCCAGTAATTGGATGAACGATACAACGACATTGGGCTTCTATTAAGTGTTGATTAATAAATGTTTATAAAGTATAAAAATTAAGCCCATAAACCGGTCACGGGCACAGCCTGTATTGTCCCAAATGTTTGACCGGTATTACCAGAAAGATGCTTGCAACAAACAAAATAACCTTATTTTCGTACTTACGTTAGTTTCAATTGGCCAGAAAGAGAGCAAAACCGTTGCGGTTCAATTATGGCCATTACAATAGAGTAATCATAACGAAACCCCGTGCACCTAACTTTGACCTTGATTATTAGATGGCAACACCGTTCAAGAAGTACACTGTAACATTTTAGGGGAACCGGAATTACTTGTGACTGGGATTCCCCCACTTCCCCCTAATACATATTACTAGATTTTTTGGTCAAATCGTTAAAATTGTTTAAAATAGATACCTAATATGAATAAACAACAAGAAAACCTATTACTTCGACTTATGCCCGTATTCTTCGTAACGTTTCAAGCCGGCTTAAAATTTAATACAGCTTAAATTGCTGATTTCGTATTCGCGGTCGCTATTTGGAGACTTAAGCTCAATTAACTTTAAGCCCTAAATATTGCAGGCTTAACCACGCGTCTGCGCCGTATTTGACTTTTCTTTGCTCCTGTCTTGTAATACGTATTCGTATTTTTCGAAGTCAAATATGGAAATAGAAGATGAAATATTTATTGAGAACGATGGAGATATTTTGGATTTTATCGATCTTGGATTCTCCAAAAGAATATACGAACAAGAAGTATATTACAACATCATCTTGTAAAAGTAGTTTTTGTGGGCGGTCCACCGCCAGTCAAAAATATGTTCTTTTTCTCCTCTGCCACTTTTTTACGTAGCTCTTTCTTCTTATTACAGTAGGTATAGTTTTTTTAGCTGATTAGCATCCCGATAGTTATTTGAAGGATTTACCGCATTAAAGTCTTCCTTAACGAATTTCCACACTTCTCGTTTTTTACGGAAGCACGGTCGATTTTTTTGTCCTCAAGAGTTATCGCATATTTTTCAGCGATTAATCTGAATAGGAATGATTTTTCTGAATATGTAAAATTATAGCACCTTTTTTTCCCTCCATTTTAGCAGGAAAAGGAAAATTATGAAAAAAAGGAAAATTTTGTCAGTTGAAATTTGAAAATGTTTTGAAAGCTAAGGTTTAAAACCCACAACACAAAGTTAGTAACGATAACACAAAGTAGGCGTAGATTGTCGTTAGTTGCTGCAGCCATTAACTCTTAAAAAAAGAAGAGAATAACCGCATCGTTGCCAGCTCAAAATAAGGCTTAGTTAAGTAACCAAAATATTTCTACGGTGCTTATCAAATTTAATTTAAGCTTAACGTGGGTTCCGAATCACGATCCTCCTGAGTCAAGCGACACGTCCACCTTTAGAATTATTAAAACATGTACCTAAGTATTCATAATGTATAACTATAGAAATTTAAAAAAATGTAATGTAAGCGTATATCTCTGGTACCTTAAGAGCAAACAATAGTCGATGAGTCATCAAGAACAAATAGTGTATTTCCACCACATCGTGCATATTAAACCTGTGTCTGGCGATGGCAATAAAATGTCTTTTTTATATACAAAATATTATAAAAACGAATTTCACGAGAATTAAGTAGCGCAGTGTCAGTTAAGATTTTTAAGATGATATTGGGGCATCGCTTGTAATTTTAATGGAAAATAAAAAATTGACATGAATAGCCGCAATTTTTCTATTTTTATGTTCTGCATGGCGGATGATATAATTTGAACCTATATAATTGAAATTTTGAAATATGATTTCAATTTGTTTTTGTTTTTTTAAAAAAGGTATCCGCCAAACTAAAAGTTGTTAAAAACCCCTTAGTAAAATTTGTGTATTAAATTTTCAATTAGACAAGCCAGGAAACAATGTCGTATGGAATGCTCAACTGAAGAAAAATCTGATAAGCGAGCATAGTATCCCGAGCAAACCCAAGCAAAACGATATGCACAAAAAAATTGATTTTGAATAGTGGGAATAAAACACGATTTTTGCACTAGCCATTTCTTTCCTGAACGACCAAGTTAATTTTCGTATATCTTGGAAAAAAGGTAAGGGTAACTTTACAATCATGTTGAAACTGAACCCCTCAAGGATTTTATTGAACTTGAGTAGGGAGTGGCTCATCGGCACGCCGCTGTTTTCTGTCATGGAGAAATTCCATTAAAAAGTTTCCAGCAAACGGAGAGACACATTAAGTACAAAGTAGCCAATGCAAAGCAGTGACGCAACCAGAAAATATGTTCGGGGGGGGGGCTCATTATACGTAACTACAAAATTTATATATCATGATTTTGTACTTAGTTAGGAAGGCTAAAAATCATCGGGGCCACGCCCAACGTTCATTGAAATTCACCCAACTATCATCAAATTTTGAAAACTAAATTATTACCTCGATACCCCGTCTAACTAGGTAGGTAGGTAGGCACCAACCCACCTTAACCCTTTCCGTATGGCTGACGAGTATATTCGGCAGGAGGCTTCGTGGCAAGTAGACGGCTGCCGAATATATTCGTCATGTGCTCACTTCCCTTCCAAGCGTCTGACGATTTGAATAAGGCACATATAAAATTTTGACTTGGCGTACAGACTGGTGCCAAACCGTTTCGTTCACTTTGGCTTGCCGGATAAACGGCTGCCTAAAATATCCGTCACTGACGAATATTTTCGACAGCCGCCAACGTGGTAAGTCGACGGTTGGCATTTCGTTTACGTTGGTGTTTAGTGCCAGTCAGCGTTAAGATGTCGTCAGACAAGCATGCTGGCCTTCCTAGAAGCTCTGATCGGCCTAAAAAACCTAAACTAGAAAGCCTATAACCCTAAACCAACTCGGTCTTATGCTGGTAATGTTAGATTAACGGAAGACACTTCCCAGATGCCAGATGAAGTACCCCGAAAAGAAGGAAAGTTGCAACTAAGGAGATGCTGGGTTTGCTCTCGTACTACAATCAGGGAAAAAAAGCGAAAAGATTCAAAATACATGTGCAAGAATTGTAATGTCGGTTTATGTATATCCCCAGGTTTCAGAATATACCATAATGAGGCCACGTACTAACTCTTTTTATAATATAGATGGAGTACTTTTGCTTTTGTTTTTTTTGTACTTATTAGAAGTTTTGTTTTTATTTTTATATTTTTATAATCCTAAACATAAAGGATATTTAAAATAGTTGTTTATTTTCGATTTTGTAAAACATTACAAATATGCATTTTTAAATAAAAAAGTTGATATTTTTAAGTGCTTTTTCTTATAAAAATATTGTTTTGGATAGTGCCGAATAGATCCGTCAGCCGTCTGTCAGCCACTGCAAATTCTCCCGTCTGTACAGCACGAAACCTCCAGATGGCTGCCGTACGGAAAGGGTTAAAAGCAAGGGTACCCATCCAAAATTGTCAGCTTTTTTTAGGAGTAACCTTTTAATCGAGATAGTATATTTATATTGAACCTAAAATAGCCGAATAGAAAAAAAAAATTATAAAGTTTTGATATGTTGAGATTAGATGCACCAAAAGGAGACTTTTCAAAATTAAAAGAGTTCTTAAGTTTAAAGGGTGAGCTTCACCCCCAAAAACCACCCCCAATACGCACTGCGATGGTTTTTCTCGTTTTTCTCTGAAACCGTTGGTCGCACAAATTTTTTTATAATGAGTAAAAATATTCCTTATAAAATTTTCTACAAAAAAGGCTTTATGAATTATTTTTATCGATCCAATGCATTTCGAGCAAAATCGTTTGAAAAATGGGGTGCAAACGAACACGGGTCGCCTTCCAAATTATAGTCCCCCAAGGTGGTTTAACGTTCTAAATATACACGCAACAGATATAAAACTGTAATATATAAACAAAAACATGTTTTGTGTGTGCTTCTGTATTTATAATATGTTACCTCTTTTAATTTTGCTGCTCGTTTCCACACCACCTATGAGGTAGAGATATCGGCGCGTTTTTTTTAGTGGTTTCCCCTGTAGGCCTATTCCACTAAAACCTGGTTTCTAAATTGAGGGTGTCTCCCGGGTTAAGAGTAACCCTGGTTTAAGCTGTCATTAAAGTACCGTGCTGTTTGCTTGTCCAACGAACTTATTAAAACAAGCGTATCTTTGCTCACTAAGGCTTCCTTCGGATGATTGAAGTTTGTACAGTTTCAGTACAAATATCTCTCCGGTTTTCTCAAAATCTTCAGGGGTTGACTTTGGGTTGTTAAAAACATCAACGACACTATCAAGGTCTTTTTCTCTATTAAATATTTGTACGTGTCACACCCGCTAATGGCGTAAATGAATAAAATCGATTTTTTTAAATTGCGTATAATACTGGATTATTGTAAGTCCCTCGAACTATATATTCGTTGTTTCACATTACCTATGGCTTCTTTCAGAAACATAATGTCTTTATCATCGGGAGAAAGTGCTGCTAGTAAAACAACAAGATCGACATCTTGTCCGACGACTAAAACTTGTTCATTTTTCTCAGATATTTTGATGGCAGTACGAATAATTTGGACATCAGCATCATCTATTGCAAATGATGTGCTAATATTCTCGCTATTTAGGTGTATTGCAAGCTGCGAAATAAGTCGTTCCTTATTTTTAATTTTGCCTAGGAATTTGCTGTTCTGTTCGACCAATACCAATAAGGTATTGCTATCAAAAATAATCTCACGACTCGAATGCTTCAGCAATCGTCTTGCACGTTCGATTTTTTTGTGCTTGTACTGTTTTCGGAGTAACCGTCGAATACCACAGTAACTTTTTGACCATAGCGCTTTCGAATAAAGTTGGTATATGCAGTATAAACATCCAAAAAGGTACCTTCTTTTGGCCACTCCATGCGGTGGATAAGAAACCCACCGTCAAGAACAACATGATAATTTTCTGTGCAAATTTCTCGTTTCTCAACTGCATTGAAGATATCATAAAATGTTGATTTTTTTGTCTTTCTCATCATTCCAGTGTTGTCAAATAAAGATAGGGGTACAGAAGCCAGTTCATATTTGAAGCAAGAGCGCAAATCTTCTGGAGAATGAACAGTGCATATTATTCGTTGGAAAAGCCGAGTGGAATCGACTTGGATAATGCCATTGCCAACCTTTCCGGCTGACGAGGCCATATTCCATACTATATTTGCACGTTTTAATTTAACGGTTCCAAATTCATTGCCTACAGTAGCATGCAGAATTTTTTCTCCAACAGTTTTCACGTCGTAGCAATTAGTTTTCTCCTCGGCCACAATACCAGTAGATAAAGAAATAAGATTGTTTGTAATGGTAAACGGTTTCGAAAATCTTGTTCGTCTGTCTTGAGTCTCTCATTTCTACATGCTGATCTGAAATGACTGGTGTGTTATCCTTACAACAATCGAAGATTATTTTAACATCTTAAAGTGTTTTTATTGATTAAAATAAAATAATTTGATAAGGTCAGATAAAAAATCGGTATATCTTAACTTCGATCGCTCGCTGCTCGTTATACATCGGAAAAAACAAAATAAGTATAAAAACCTTTTTTATATAAAATTTTATAAGGAACATTTTTTAAAAGAATAAAATTTTCTGTGCGGCTCATGGTTTTTGAGAAAAACGCCAAAAACCACCGCAGTGCGCATTGGGGGTGGTTTTTGGGGGTGAAGCTCACACTTTAAACTTAAGAACTCTTTTGATTTTAAAAAGTCTCCTTTTTGTGCGTTTAATCTCAACATATCAAAACTTTATAATTTTTTTTTTCTAAATATGCTAATATCAATGTACTAAGAGGGAAGTTTTGAAAGATAGATAAGTTTTTTAAGACGTCATTTTTGAATTTTTTTAAGTCACTTTTGAATCGATGGAGAAGTTTTGGAAGGGAAATTCGATTTTTTTATAAGAGACTTTTGAATCTAGGGAGAGGTTGTGGAAGGGAAATTAGGTTTTTTTTAGAAGTCATTTTTGAATTTTTTAAAATTATGTTGTGTCAAGTTTATTACTTTGAATAATGTCAAACACTAAACCTTTATATAGTGTCAAATGATGTCGGAAAGAAATTTCATTTCTATGTTTTTTTCTATTTCGTTAGATGGTTCCGCTGCAGTAGTATTATAATTTGTATTTATTCAGGTTAGACATTTTCTGTCAGCCTTGAATTTTTGAGGTGGGTATAATTTTTATTTATAGTTTGTTTAGTTTGTATTAGTTTTTAGGCCTGTTTGTACCTTGATTGTCATTTTATATCATGCCGCTTTGTTAACAAATCAACGTGAGAGTCATATTTCCAAAAGATAAATGGTGAATTTTCTCGCTTATAAATGGCGAACCGATATTTTTCTGGATTTTTTTCTAATCTGGATTTCCGGCTTTAAATACAGGGTGGGGACTTTAACTGGAATAAAATCGATACAAAATTAGGTATGTGGGGGTTTTGGAGCATGCGCAATTGGATTATTATGTCGGCGCAGTTGCCAGATTTCTCAGCTTTGCGCTACACGTAGTAATTTTGTTATTTTAAACGGAATGCCCAATTCATTTTTATTGCAGTGAATTGGGAGTGTCAAGTTTAATAAGGTCCAAATTTTTCAAAATTTTATTTCTACTAGTTGCTGAGATATGACAACACAGCATTTTCAATTATTAGTTCAATTTTATTAGAATGAGCATTAAACGCCCGAAAATATGAAGCAGCGCCCACTGTTTATAAGGTATTCATCTTTTCGGGCGTTTCCGACAAACCTAATGATCATTCTAAAATAAAAAAAATATTTTAATTTAATTTTTTTGAAAATGTTGTGTTGTCATGTCTCAGAAATAAGTGAAGATAGAATTTTGTAAATTTGGAATCTTACTAAATTTGACACGGTTAATTCACTGCAATAAAAATAAATTGGGTATTCTATTTAAAATAACAAAATTACTACGTGTAGCGCAAAGCTGAGAAATCTGGCAACTGCGCCGACATCATAATCCGATTCCGCATGCTCCAAACCCCCCACATACCTAATTTTATAGGCGCAACTTCAGCAGTTTTAATAATATCGAATTTATTCCAGTTAAAGTCCCCACCCTGTACAATAAGTTATTTCCATAACACCCTGTAGATATATTCTAATATCCATAAAATAATATTTAGTATTTTTAGATTATTTTTAACGATATAATTTTTAAACTTTGCTTGTCAACCAGAGTTTGATTAGTGAAATAAAACTCCTTTAGGTTTAACGACAGGTTTGTAGAAAAAATAGGCGAGTTAAAAATTCCGGCGCGCATGTGACCAACACCCTTGAGTAAGATTTCCTGGTTTATCGTTTTGGGAACTAGTTGCATGTTCCTTTTATTGTGTTAATCCCTTTAGGTCGGGGATTGAGATATTTTAGGTGGTTTGTTGTCTTATTTTTGTTAGTGTGTTTTTACAATTCATCTGATTTACATTCTCAGCACCTGATGAATCGCCCATTTTCTTTTAGTTATGTAAATTATTTCTACAGTAGTGTATTTAGGAGGGGGGAGGCTGCCGGGCTGCACCCCCTCGAGCTTAGAGTCTAATTGCAAACAAATTTTTCGTCTTACACCTTTTACTTATATTTTATTTTCGGCCTCATATTCCGCCACATTTTAACAAATTTTCAAAATTCACTATTATCAATGGTCAAATTTTGCTACGTCTGGCAACAGTGTTACTCGATCGTCATAGTGGGACTAACAACTAAGCTCGAGCTGTCCGCCAAGTCGGCTATGCACCGTACTCGAGTTGCACCGTTAGTTTGTTGAAAACGACGTTTCTACTCACTCGCTTGAACGTAGAGTTATTGTGAAATATTGTCTTAGCTGGTTTTGTATAGATTTAACGGTTACACGTTGCTAAGTAGTTTATATATATATAATCTTATAGCGTTTTCGATTTACTGCTCTGGGGCACTCTGAGAGTGCTCTCCCCGAGATGTGCGTGTTCGATTATCGACATCGTTATCTCACTACATGGCTATGACGTCTCAGAGCGCTCTCGGAGTACTCTTAGAGTGGTAATCGAAAGCGCTATTAGTTACAGTGAGTAAAAATCAGAGCTGTGAGTAACTTAAGTAACTAGATATTTCTTAGTATCTAGTTACTTTAAGTAACTAGATACTTAGTAACTTAGTTATTTTTTGAATCATGCCAAAAGTAACTGTAACTTAGTTACTTTTGAAAAGTAACTTGTATCTAGTTACTTTTTAGGAGTATAACTATACACTTAATAAGTAACTAGATACTTTTAAAGTAACTAAGTTCCTTTTAAAGTAACTAAGTTAGGTATTTTTAAAGTTCCTCTAGGATACCAATTATGCACACGTGCCGTCCATCAGATGATGACCAAGGGACGATCGGCGGTCGTTAATCAGATTTTCACGAAGGGACGAGCGGCGAGTCGCGAGCGTCAACCAGCAAACTGGTTGGAACGCGAAATTTCTTGGAAAGCATTTTATTCTACTTTAGTTCTAGTTTAGTTTTCTGATGGTAATAGTGGTAGTGTGTACAAGAAAATGAGTTATCACTACCTGGTAAATTTATGGTATCTAGTTCAAAAGCATCTTAGTTAGTTTTAGAGTTTCGTAGTTACAATTAAAATAACTAGTTACTCAAAGTATCTTAGTTACTTTTAGTAACTAGTTACAATCAATGTAACTAGTTACTTTAAAAGTATCTTAGTTACTTTTAAATTATCGTAGTTACAATCAATGTAACTAGTTACTGTAAAAGTATCTTAGTTACTATAACTAGTTACTTTAACTAAGTAACTAAGAACTAAGTTACTTTTAGGTAAAAGTAACTATTCCTTATAAGTATCTAGATAGATTTGTGCAAAAGTATCGAAAAAGTAACTAGTTACTTTTCTGAAGTAACTTTCACAGCTCTGGTAAAAATGTGAATTTTACAGCTTTTAAATGTAGTCCCTCTAGCATATTTTTTTTTAAATGGCAGCGACAGTAAACATTTATGAACTTAACCATAAAATCGGTCGGTCACTCGTTACTATTCTACTTGGTCTAGCAGCAACGATGCAAGTAGATAGTTATAGAAGAGACTATCGAAGCCGCATAAAACAAAAACATTTTCTTCGAAATATCTACACCTGCGTCATCATGTGTTGAGTCATATAGGGAGCGAGTCCATTGACAAGAAAATATTAAATATAAGTATAGGTAATTGTCTGGATAGAGAAATTTTCACACAAGCGCCGAAAAAAATATATTTTAACGTTTTTTCTGGCTTTTCGATCAGTAAAACAGAATTTCTTTTAGAATGACCCATTTTTAGGCTAGGTAGATGCCGGCTAAGCTGTTTGATGTCGGCAACCTTTATAAATTAATTTTCGATGGTCTCTTCTTTAACATGACTGCATTCAGCTTGCCTTGAAAATTGCTATAAAATTCGGTCAATTCGGTGGATAAAGTAGGTATTACAAAGATGTTTAACAATAATTAACTAACCAGCAACTTTGACTGTGGCATTAATGACATTGACAGGCACTATTTTATCAAAATCATTAGTGAATCAAGAATTAAGCTAACCGGGCCAACTTGGTTGTAAAAAAACTATTATTGCCAATGTAATTTTTATGATGCCACAATCAAAGTTGCTGGTTAGTTAATTATTGTTAAAAAAAAACCGGGTTAGAAGATATGAGCTCCCCCCCAAACATATTGGTGTCTTTAAAAATAAAATCAAACACGTCCCTTAAGTTACTAGAAAATTTTCAAAATGGGATATTTTTAATTTTGTTCGGATTTAGGGGAATTTTTCAAGTTGACATCTCAGCCTCTGAATAGCATACAGTACGTATATCACAAGTCAACATAATTTTTGTAACATCGATGAGAATGCTTGTTTTGCGTTTCATTAAGGAAGTTATTAAAACACTTTTTCCCAGAAATGGCCTAGCACGTCTCATTTTGAAGTACCTGCTTCTCTTTTATCTACGTATATGAATTAAATGATTTGGTACGTGACCTAGGATTGTCAAAACAAAAATCGGAATTTCTTGGTTCCAGACTTCAATAGTGGAAGGGTCGCTCTGTGTCTGTTGTGATGGTTTAATGAATAAGCTTAATATGGAACATGATCCTAGCGAGTGGCGTTTATTCATAGATTCGTCAAAATACAGCCTAAAAGCAGTCCTGCTTCATAATGGAAACAAAAACCGTCCATTCCTTTAGCCCATTTAGTGACAATGAAAGAAACCTATAACAACTTAGCAACCATATTAAATCATGTTAAATATGAACAGTATCAGTGGGATTTAATGAAGATTTAAAAGTAATAGGTATATTGCTAGGACTTCAAGGAGGTTTTAAAAAATATTGCCGTTTTTTGTGTCTGTGGGATAAAAGAACACTACAGTAAAAAGGATTGGCCTCATAGAATTTCTTTTGAACCTGGTACTTCAAACATTAAATATGTCCCCCTTGTTAACCCAAAAAAGGCGCTGCTACCGCCTCTCCATATTAAGCTTGGACTAATGAAAAACTTTGTCAAAGCCATGAACAAAGAAGGTAGTGGTTTCCAGTATCTAAGAGAAATATTTCCTTAACCAAGTGATGTAAAATTAAAAGAAGGCATATTTATTGGACCTCAGATAAGGAAGCTCCTGAATGATCTCCGTTTTCAAGAACAATTTAATATAAAAGGAATTGGTAGCTTGGACGTGTTTTGTACGTGTAGTGAAAGGATTTCCGGGCAACAAGAAAGACGAAGATTATAAAAGACTCATAGATGAACTGTTGAAAACCTATGAATTACTAGGGTATCGCGTGTCTCTAAAAATATATTTCTTGCACTCCCATTTGAATTTTTTTCCGGAAAATTTGGGTGCAGTAAGCGACGAACAAGGAGAGAGGTTTCACCAGGACATCAGGACGATGGAAACAAGATACCAGGGACGCTAAAACCCATCTATGTTGGGCGACTACTGTTGGTTTTTAAAAAGGGATGATGCTACAAAACACAAAAGAAAAAAGTGAAAGTTTTTATCGCCGTATCATATCTTGTGCAATATATTTTTTATTAATATAACAACCAATCCTCAGTAATGTTTTTGCATAGGTGCCACATGTTTCATATGTGCATATTAAATAAATATATTAGATTGTAAAAATATGTCGTCTCCAAGAGAAGAAAAAGATTTTTTACACCACCCACCCCTTATAACAAAAAACTGTACGTGTTACAGTAATTAGCTTATCATTTTCGGATTTAGGACTCTAAAATACTTCAGACAAACCTATTTTAATCAATGTTACTTTACAAAAATTTAAATTTGTCGACTTGTGAATAGAGTTCATAAACACATTGCCCGACCATAAAACATATAAGTAAAATACTTACTTTTAAATCCGAAATTCAATATGACAGAACATTCGCCAAAAAAATATTTTTATAATATTTTTGCAATTTGTTACATTTTCAAATATTGCCCTATAAAATAAAATGGATATAGTTAAGACAGTACCGTCAAACGGGGTGAATCGGATCAAAATTTCAGGTTTTTTCAATATTTTCATCCTTTTAATAAAAAAAGAAATTCTGTAAAAAATATATGTTACAGATACACGTCTAAGGCACAAATTACTGACTTTTTTTTTCAAAACTGAGCAACCACTTTCCTCTTTTTTTTTTTTCATAAGTGATCCGTTTCACCCCAGGGAATGGGGTGAAACGGATCAGTGGTTTAAATGCCGTTATTTCGCGTTTTAACACTATTGGGGGTGAAACGGATCACAAAAAATATTTAAAAAAAATATCTTGAAGACTGTTTTTAATAAAAAATGTTAAAACTACTACAAAATAAGAGATTTTATTAAAAAACTAAAAAAAATTAACATTGACAATAACAACTTTATAGGTATTTTGGCTTATTCTAAGTTATAGTTTTTAATGTTCTTGAAAGTAAATGTTCCTCTTCTTAGGGGGATGGCTTGTATTTTTTTTATAATATGCTCTTGCTTGATCACGGCGATATCTTCAATTTCGGGATAGGCAAAAACTGATTCTTTTTTTGACGACTTCTTTCTTAAACATTTAATCGTGGCCTCTTCGCCTAAAATCTCTTCAATTTTCGCAGCAAAAAATCTATCTCTTTTGTTAGTGACAAATTTCACGATAACAAATTCTCCAAGTTGAAAATTTGTATCTTTCCCCTCTGTTGAACCTCCGTCGTTGTTTTCCAATTCTGAGGAACTCAGATCAGTGACTTCTTTCTCTTGCTCACTTTGAGAACTTTCACTTTCTTCTACAAGGTCTTTCTTAGAAATACTTTTTCCTGCTATCACACTGACCCTTTTACCCCTTTTTGGATTTTCGCCAGAGCCTGTTCTTAGTTCTCTTAAATGATCGACAATGGTGTTCGCCCACCTTTTCTCTACTCTTGCTTCCTCGGTCTCTCCATTTTGGTCTTTTTTTTCCAAGTGTTCAATCTTTTTGAGTATCTGAGTTGGATTAAATGGCACAATGCCACAAGCTTTAAAACCTGCTTGGGTATTTAAGACTGATTTCAGGCCCACTGTTTCTATTGTTTTATTCAACAATGCAGGAAACATAGTTTTTGGAAGAACACCTCTGTTTTTGATCTTCCAATTTGTGAGCACCTTTCGCCAAGCATTCTTAAGGGGTCGAAAATAGGCAACATCAAGTGGTTGCAGCAAATCTGTCGAGTTGGGCGGTAAAAGTACGAACTTTATACCATTATTTTCACACTGCTCAATAACGTTAATTGTAAGGTGACTGCATAAATTATCTCCAATCATAACCTTGGAACCTTCCAACTTCCTAAAGTAGGGAAGAGCGATTGATATAAACCAGTCCTCAAACGTTGTGCTGTCAAACCAACCATTCATTGCTCTGTTGTACCGTGAACCTGGGAAGCCTCCATCTGCCCACCCTTCGTACATATGTTTTGCCTTATATACAATATAGGGCGGCAAGAGTGTTCCATCACCAGCAACTGAAAACATAACGCTTGTGCTGGTTTTTGACGTATCGATAACTCTATGAGCGTGTTTTGATCCCTTTCTTACGACGACTTTTACAGCTCCTGGGTCGTCAGTAAAATTGGTTTCATCATAATTGATGACATTTGACGGTGGAACACCTTCCAGTGACTCTCCAAGTTGACGAAAATATTGTTCAACTATTTCGTAGGAGACGGCAGCCCTTACTCTTTTTGTATTTTCCGCCAATTTTACCGTGAGATTCTTATGTCGCTGCATAAATGATTTGAACCAATCTATTCCTGGCATATTGTCATTGAATCTTTTTTCCCTTTTTCCTGCTTTGTTTAGATATTGCTGCACCATATACCGAATATCAATACTTTGAAGAGGAAAGCCCTAATCCGCACATAGTAACATGCAATCCACCAGGTTTTTCTCCTCGAGTTCAGAAAGGACCGGTTGTCCTCCAATATTTAAGGATTGTTCGCCTGCGCGATATTTTCGCTGTAAGGTCGTGTAAGGCACTGCATACATCTCAGAAGCTCTTCTTATACTCATACGGCCATTTGCAACAGCTGCCAGTGCTCGTTCCATAAAAACTGGATCATATTGAAATTTTCTTGTGTGTCCTAATTTTTTTTTGTAGTTTCGAGGCATTTTATCTGTAAAGAAAACAAACACATGTTACGTTGGGATCCCCTACTTATCGTCCTACCGTCCCCTACCTATCGTCTTACTCTGCCCTGCCTGCCACACATCGCAAGTCGCAACAGCCTTGCCGCCCCCGAACAGACTACTTTTTAATGAAAGTAAATATGTATGTAGGTACTAATAAGAAATGCATGACCCGTTTCACCCCCTAAATTTGAAATTTTTTACAAAAAAAATTATTAAACTTTAACCAACAAGGATAAAAAAAAAATTTATTGAGTAATATGTATTCGACCAATTAAGTAGCTTGAAAAAACTTACCAGAAACCTCCTACTTTTATTGCTTCTTCTGGGGAATCCAATCTTTTCAAGTTTTGTAAAAACTACACAATAACGACTTTTTGTTTTTTCGCCAATACCACGCATGCGCAACGCGAGCCAGCTCCTTATTCGGGCTTATTACTGTGAATGATCTATTCGCCGACAAGTTCAAACGTTTATTTGTCCCAAAGCTTACGCATACTATCAATCCTAAAAACATTCGGTAAAAATGCGTGGGTGATCCGTTTTACCCCTTGCGATCCGTTTCACCCCGTTTGACGGTATTCTACTTATAATTTACATATACAAAATTATTGTTTTATTATTTAAAATGAAAATATGATTCGCCAAGAATAAGTTTTCTTTTCATATTTTTCCGAAGCGCCATTTTGAAACGGCAAACCCGAATAATTGGGTAAGTTTATAAAAATTGTGAAACACACCTTAACTTACTTAAAATCTCACTACATGCCTCTGAAATAAGTGTCAAATTTACCCTTAGTACAATTCATTGTTTTTTGGGTTTTTAGAAAAAATCAGTGAAAATCTAAAATGATGTTTAGTTTTTTACAATTTTTTGTTAACGGCTAGTGTCGCGAAATGAAATGACAAGAAATACCCTATAGGGATGTCGTTGTCATTAGGCTTGTAATATTGGATGAGCCAACCCTAAAAAGAACTTACCTCTTCTCCTCTCCATCCTGCCTTTTTGCATCTTATTGTATGTATATTATCGTACATCCTGCTATTGTATTGGTAATATATATATATCTCCAAAGGCTCTCTTTCAATAAGGAAAAATCTTAACAACTTTGTGTGAAATATTAACTTCGCTTAAAACAGAAATAATAGAACAAACGAAGGAATATTTTTTTCACAAAAGTAACCTTGAGGTTCCCTCTGCCCGCCGTCACCGTAGAGAAATTTAATTAGAATCAATTGAGAACTGATTTAAATTTTTATTGATCAAGCAGATGCAGTTTCCTTTTCCAAACCCTTCGTTTCTGTCGATAGATGGAAGCGCTCTAAATAAATGTTGGTAGTGTTTTTGGAGTCCCGAATGCGGAATAAATGTGAATATTTTTATTATTTTGAAAAATCGCTTTGTATGTTATTCTTTACGGGGATACTTTACATTTTTTTTAATTATATAAGATTTAATTATTTGGCCACGCCACATGCTTCATATTATAATATTTAAAAAGTAATTTCTAATTAATTTAATTTTAATGTATTGAAATAATTTACCGACTTAAACTAGCCTATTCCCAATTTCCTTTAGTGATTTTTTAAAATAAGTATATACAGTTACTTACACTTTTGGTTAAAAGAAAAATTTGTGATATTGATTATATTAAATCAGATTGTTTCAGTCTTTACTTGATGAAAATCCATAATAATATTATGAAATAAAACATTAATGGTTTGTAATTTGATTATATTGGTTCAAAAACGGATCCTTAAGGTTAAAAGGTAAGAACTTTTTATACAAAATGAATACCATTGTATAAAATTAAATAACAATAACAAATTTCTGGTAATATGAAGAGAGATTATTTTTCGATCTAAGGGTTATATTTTTATTTTCCTACGTGCACCTATGAAAACGAGAAAAAAAGCACTATTAACTTGGCTCGAAAGAGCCGAATATCACACGCGTGTTGAAATAAAATATTTCAACACTAGTGTTGAAATACAAGGCACACTATTTAATTTAAACATATGGTGCCAATTTGACAGACCATTCCTATTTATTAAAAAGAACAAATTTTAGAAAGCAGTAATTGTAAAGTGTTTAACTTAATTATCATGTATTTGTCGAGTGATTCAGAATTAGAGTGTACAAATACGCCTTCTGAAAATATAAAAAATGTTAACTGAAAAATCTATTACCAGAAAAAACAAATCGCGCTAAAGAAAGTGTCATGTATTAAACAACAAATCTTTATTGGTAGCGATAGCGTAGAGAATAGAGCTTTAGCCTACAGATCGCAAGGTCACAGGTTCAAATCCCATCAGGAGTATTTATAAGTTTTTTTTTTATAAAAACAATAAATAATTTATAGAATTATTTTGAATTGAAATCTTCCTTGTTGGGTGGATTTTTTAAAATTATGTTTAGTGCATCTTTCCTTGATTAAATTTAAAATTTTTCATTCTGGTTAATCTAGAGGTCAATCCAGGATTAGTTCTTCCTGTTATACTTATATAAAATATGAAAAAATTAAAAAAGTAAACTACAAATTAGGGAAAAGCCTATTGACAAACTATAAAACCAGATATTAAGTGGATTATAATCCTAAGTATGCTAATTTCAACACTAGTGTTGATATTTTAATTTTCAACACTAGTGGAAATATTTTTTTCACAAATTAAAAGCTTTTTTAATAATTCTTTGTGGTTGTAGGAAAAATAGTGTACCTACATAACTCGTGTGAAAGTGATTATTCTAAAACTAGGAGAATTTCCGCACTCGGCTGACGCCTCGTGCTAAATATCTCCTCGTTTGAAAAGTATCACTTTCATCACTTGTTATGTAGTATACTATTCCCGGGATCGGAAAAATATGTTAAAAATGGTAGCTATCCTGGGATTCAGGGATCCCGTAATTGGAATTCCTAGTTTTCCACTAATAAAAAGGTGCAAATATGCAAGATTAGTAGATTCTGTAACGAGGTTCGAATGAAAATTTTATCCTAGTGGAAGATTCCGAACGCGAGCGTGAGGAACCACGAGTATCGAATTTTCATTCTAACCGAGTAGCGGACTATATTTTCTCCACGACCAAAAATACTATTCGCAATATATTTGTAATTTCAGGTGGAGTATTATCCAGTTCCATATCTGATTCATCCGATTTATCACTCATATTTTGACTTGCACTAAAATTTGTCTGCTGACATTGACAGTTTCGAAATTCATGGCAACCTATGTCGTTTAGATCAATTACAGAATATTTATTCCGTATCTTGTTATGGAATGAAAATACACGCAAGTGTTTCAGAATAAATATTCCAACTCAAGAGCGAGAATTTTTACATTCTATTATCAAAAATGATTTTGGAATTATTGCATTCAGTAATGGTCGTGGAGAAAATATTTTTGTAACAGTGTTAAGACAAAATATGGCAAATTTTCCTTTCTAGCATTATTAATTCCTTATTGTATCAGGAATTTCAGGTAGGTAGAGAAAAAATGTCTTACTCCCACGTGGAAAATAGCCGTTTCCTGTACACTAAAGTGATGGAAAAGTGGGCTCAATGGGGAATCAATTATTCAAACGCATTATTTGTCTATGGAAAATTGTGTAGTAATGGAATAAACCGGAATACACTTTCCTGCAATGGTAACAAACACCTCTTTGTCTGACATAAATCGTTTGTATGACCGCTCTGATCGTTCCTATGCACGGCAACTACAAAACATACTTTTTACAATTTTAAGGTCGATTGAATTCTTTAGACAATAAATGAGCATCCAATGCAGTAAATCCATCCCTCGCAGCAAATATGTCAACCAAGTAAGTAGCGGCTTGCATCAACTTTTCATCTAAGCGTTCATTAATGAATAGCTAAGCGTTTAACTGCTACTCTTTGTCAAATAAATATGAAAGTATCCAAGGTTTATGGCTTTTAGGTTAACTTGTCTGGGAGCTACGTATCAAACAAATGAAGCAACTTTAATGATTCCGTCCTAAAAGTAATATTATGAAACCCATGGAAAGTTGATAACGTAGGTATACCTTTATTTGTTCTATTCTTTGGACAAAGCCTTTAGTCCAAAGTTACTTTAACCTGTCGTATTTCTGGACAATGAATGATATATCGATTATAGCGTTTAATGTGGATCATCCTATGTATCGATGTAGCGCTGTTGAGATTTCGATTAAGGTAGGTTTTCCTCCATGGTCGCTAGTAGCCAGCGGCGGCATCAGGGTGGGCACCGGCCCACCCTACAAACATTGGTGCTCACCCAAAATTGAGGAATTTCCGCGGGGGAAGGGGGTATTTGACTATGAAGTTTTTGAGGAGAAAGGAGTGGTATTATAGAATGTAATATGAGATGCGTCAGTTTGGAGGAGAGAGTTTTTGTTTAACCCGGTTATGGCGTTATAGAGTGTGGGAGGCGGCGACCATTTTTTTAAAGAAGTCATTTTTGATTTGGGTAGTGCCCACCTATCCCAAAAATCCTGGCACCGCCACTGCTAGTAGCTCGCGACTACGATCAAAGGAACCAACCTACGATCCAGTAGCGACGACTAATTCGCCAGGCCATGTATAATGGTTTCTAAACAAGTAAGCTTTCCTAGAAGCTACCGAACTGCTGTTATCGAACTTTATAAGCATTGTACGTCTTGTTGAATCAGTAGTCGTAGTCGGCAGCGACTAGCGACCGTAAAGAAAAACGTTCCTGCCTTAATTCATACCAGTTTTTTGTGATAGCAACTATAGCGAAAACTATCACAGTAAAAATGAGGCTTTAGCTTCAAATCGGTGATTACTTTTACTATTCTTCTTTGCACAACATCAAACGAGATTGATTCTAGTATATTTGGTAATAACTTTATACACAGGTAAATGTATACCGGTTCCGCCAACGTGGCGGGGATGGAAGATTAAATCATTATCGAGGAGCTTATCAAAAATACTAAACCAGCATAAGGTACCAAAAAAACGGTTTAACATAGTAAATCGGAGGTTGGTTTCCTTGGATAGAGAATGAAAAACTAAGATAGGGAGGTGAAAACCATTTTTCTCTAAGATGAACCGTTCCAATGTTACAGCCTGTCAAAGTCAAAAAATGCCATATTTTAAACGTCAATTACTCAAAAACAATTGAATTTAGACATATGACATTTTATACAAAATATACGTGGAATTGTATAGGGAATTAGAAAATAATATAATATATAGGGTGTTCCCTTTAAAAAATGCAAGTTTAGTCCGCCACACTTTTTTGAGCCACCCTGTATAATGTAAAATATTTTTAAAATATGCTGCTTTTAAGTCGATACCTTATGCTGGTTTAGTATTTTTGATAAGCTCCTCGATAATGATTTAATCTTCCATCCCCGCCACGTTGGCGGACCCGGTATAATCCTTGTGGCTTTAATGGACGTGTTAATATAATATTATTTTAAAAGATCAATGATAAAGGAACATTGACTTATTATTATTCGGTAACACAGGGATATTAATACAGAAACAATTTTTTGACATAAATGATATTGACAAGAATACTTTACTCATCGATAAAAGTTAATTAATTAATTAATATTTTGTATATCATACTATTTGACAACAAGGCTTTATAATACAAAGGGTATAACTAACAAATTCTACTATGAAACGCAGTGTTTTAGCAGGTTTGACCAAGTCATGAAATTCATCTCTCGATTTAAATTCTCCATTAATTCTTGTATAAATCTTTCCGCCAACAGACGAGAAGGTAAGGTTTAAGTAATAAACAATCAAAAGCATTTTATTAAACGTTTCTTTAATTATTTTATTGTTTGATAATGCATCGACAATGTTTTTTAAAAAGTTTAAAATATTACGTAAAATACACATGTATAAAAGTAAAAGCCCAAGTGAGTTAAACTCGCGTGATAATAATTTTACTATACTATACGTACTCAATTTTTACAGGATGCGAAAAAATATGATATATTGTAAATATTTCAAAAAATACTGACTATCATATTTTGAAAATGGGCACATAAATATAATACAGAAAAACTCAAAAAAATAGACCCCTGTTTAGTCCTGGTTGGATGACCCTGTACCAATTTCCAAAAAAAATGTATTTAGTAGTTTTTGAAATATTTGCACTATTCCATACTTTTTAAGACACTATAGATACTTTTTTTAAAAAATTAATTACATGTCATGTATATCATGACAATTTTCTTAGTTTTGATTTGATACCTTACAGAATCGGTTTAGAATATTAAAATAAATGTTTTTTTTATCCGATTGAATAACAGAATCCTTTATTTAATCTATAGACCAATAAAAAAAACAGATTAAGTTACGCTCAATGTCAAAAACCAGGGAAAAAGGCTGACAGACAGATACACACCAAGTTGTAGCCAATTTTGGTAAGGAACACTAAAAAGAGTAGTTTATTAAATATGGTGATTATGGCCCTAAGTGGTCGTAACAAAAATAAATAGCTTTAATCAGTTGTAAGCCCTGTCCAGATTGTCTTATGTATATTATAACATTACATTTGTCAACAAGTATATAAATACAATAAAAAATAAATAAAATAGCGCAAAACATTTACCATTAAAAAAGAAAAATATTAATCAATCATTTCTCTAAAAAAGGGGGTTTAAATTGTTAAATAACTGATACCAGACCCGTATTTATTTAAAAGTAATTATCAAATTCCTAATGATGTAAGTATGACATCAAAACGTCTGAAAATTATAAAGTGTGATACATGGTTGAATTAAGGGCTTAGAGCTTTCAAAAAATAAAATGAAAAGTGCAGGTCCGTATTTAAAATATTAAACTTGATAACAATTCCACAAAAACGAAACGATGTACTAGAATTCTAAGACTACGAAAGTATAAAGCTAAAAAAGCTGCTTTAACAATGTTGTATTTGTTTTTCTGTAGCGATTAAAATAAGTCAGATAATTTTAAAAAACAAAAACTCAAAAATTTAGTTTTTTTTTTAATATTTCAAAAAAGTAAAAAAAGAGATAATTTTTTTTTAAAATATATTACTAGGTACAAAATTCTGCCGATACTGTATCTCTTATAGTTTCCGAAATACCCATGATGAGCATCGAATTTGGGACACCCAGTACAAGAGCCCTTAAAAAAAAATTTCTGTGGAATGACGCGACACTGTAAAACTTGATTAAATCAACGTCCGTTAGCTTTCCGACTTACATCAGTTAAGTGTGACGGAATACGTTTTAGCCAGAACCATCAATATTATAAGCGTTAAAAATTTGAAAAGTAATCAATATTAAATTGTCTAATCGCGTGTCGATCGGAATTTAACTATTATCCATTTATGCAAAAGCGAAATATATAAGAGCTAGTGAAACCAGTTTTGTTATTTTGATGCGTATTATACAGGTACCACGAAAGTAGGGATAGATGTAGTTTACCATCAATTGCTGCGGTCCCTTCTGCGCGTGCGCCGGCAGTAGCTAAAACAGCTGTTTTAGTGGAAGGAAAGACAAATTTTTGTATTTTGTTTTAGGCAACAATTGATGGTGAACTCTCCATCTATCCCTACTACGATGGTGAACTCTCCATCCATCCCTACTCACGGAATAATAGTATTGAAGAGATATGTATGTCCAAGTCTTTACTCGCTAATATCTATTAAACCTGCGATCATTAACTGTCCTAATTGTATTAAATCTTTAGAATGAGTATCAGCTTTGTTACCTCAGATGAACGCTAAAGTAGCTTACTCAGGTTCAGTCGGCCGTCCGGAATTTACCGAAGAGATACTGGCCGGCGGGCCAATTTCGTTACATAGTTAAATGACCGCCGACAGGCCGGTGATTATCGTTAAAGTTTCAAAAAGAAACAGATTTTAATAAATATTCGACACAATTATAATTCATTCACCCTAAGAAGTTTTTTAAAATTACGTCTAGATTGTCCGAGTTTTCTTATACGCTCCATGCAACGTCTTTTTAACCACTCTTTCATCCAAATTGTTTCTCCTTCCCTTTTTCTCTGTTCGTGTAATATAATAACAATTGTTGCGCTCTCTTCTTGTGGCATATTTGAACTGACGATAAAAAAATTGTCCGTGTATAGTGAAATGGAGGCCGCAATCGAATCCGGCCAGGAAACTGTCGGCCATTATCGGATAACAAAGCTGAAGGTGTATTGTGACTACGGATAATTGCCAACCGGCGGCCGGACAGTTCACGAACTGACGACCGCCGGCCGGCCGACTGAACGTGAGTAGATTCTATAAAGGATTATTTCATATTGCTTTAAGTATTAGGGTATACTTACATTAATAAATCCACACCCAGGAATTTGGCACAGTTTTGACACTTTTAAAAGTTTAAATCACTATTGATATTATTAGAGCAGATTTTATATAAACTCCGTTAATTTAGTGGTCATTGTCTGTCGATTCCCGACGATTCGCAAAATCTGAAACAATATTATGTAACCCATCAAAATATGTGAAACATAGATAGACAATTTTCCAAAATTTACATATCTACGTAAGTATAAACAATATTTTTCAAATGTAAGACGGCAAAGCAGGGTAAGTAAATCAATAAAATACATTTTGCGAAATAAGCAGATAAAAACATGGCGTGAAATGCTCATTTTCACAAGGTTTGACTATAAAAACGAACGTTAGACTAATCGAGCAAAAAAAATACCCTCCCAAATAACCTTATTCTTACGTATAGTACCAGCCTCCGTTGGCCCTTGGGCTTCCAGTTTCCAATACCCACCAAATATAAGAAATCTCTCCTCTCCTCATCTCGCTCTAACTCATGAAACTGCTACGTAGTCCATCTCCTACAACGTAAAAGGTGTACTGTACTAGCAAACTCATAATGTATCAGAATATTCATGTCGTACACCTTTAAAGAACTTAAAACCACAAAATCCACAAACTGTACGCGCAGATACAAGTAAAAATTGGAACGTAGCAAAAGCAACAATCGTCAAAGAATATTTTATATACAAAGGGTCAAGAAAAAATATTATTATACTAAATAATAAAAAACACTATATAACCCGTTCAGATACAGCTATGCTAAGAGGCACAACAATACTAATATGGCATTTCTTGGTAAAAATTAGTAAAATCTAATATAACAAGCAGTGTTATGTAATAATCAATCGCTGAAAATTAATATTATGCGATATGTAAATAAAAACAAATTTATATGACCATCTAAGACATGAATCTAAGCTAGTTATATGATAATGTACCATAAAAATCATACCTTAATATAAAAGGCATTGGGAAAAATATGGACAATACATTTGAAAAAATATATAGCAATAGTATAAGCAAATCATCAATAGTAAAATATGTAATATATAGGTAAATAGCAACTAGAAATATATGTACCCACATGATGACAAAACAGATAAAATTGGGTTACGGAAATATATCAATAAAATAAATAGGCACCTAGTAAAACCTCAGAACTTTTAATAAAAAGGCAGACTGGAAATCACCTGCTGTTGTTGTCTACTGGACAAATGTACTGCAAAATAAAATAAAAAAATGGGACTGATGGTATTTAAGAAAACTTAAGGAAAAAACGATGGGCAATGGCGGATTTACAGGCTGCTTTAGATAATTGCAAATATTGAGTTGTATACAGCATTACTGTAAACTACACGGTCATTAAAAAAAAAGCTGTGAAGTGATCAATACCATAATGTTTATGCATACAGATGCGGTCCATCTAACTCATAGTCTAGGTGGCATTTTACCATATAAAATATTCTAAAAGAAACTTTAGACTGTGAATTGGATTGATCTTTTTGGTCACAGGGGTACATTTTTGTTTTATTTATGTGTATCATTTGTTTATCAATTATTATAACAATGTAAAAGGGATAAACTTGATTCAAACAAAATTTCGACGACCAACTTGAGAGTTTAACACTATTTTAGTTATTTATGCATTATAACTTGTAAGATAATAAAAAAAACAATTGAAGACAAATTCATTTCGTTGGAAAAGCAAATGATCAAATTACACGGCAACATACTTTTCGATTTGTGCCATTTCCTATATTTATTTACAGAAAATACTTTGTGGACATCAGGTTTATATTTCTCTTTCAAATTCGGCGCACAAACAGACAAAAAGATTTATTAATGAAAATAAACAATGTCGTTTTCTCAACCATAGTCAATTTGTTATGTTGGTATGATAATGTATTCTTAGTTGCCTGCTTTAGAAAAAATAATAACGCCGAATAGCAAAATAGCTGTTTAATATTCGCGATGGTAATTTATTCAAATAATAACCACATGCTATAATAGTTCACATAATAGCATTACAGCAAGCCTGTAAACATGGTAAGAGAAGTGAAAATACCGCCTACGAAATTGACAAAGACAAAACAACGAAATAAGATCATTTCAAAGTATCATTTTATTTACCATTATTGAATACGATCTGGGATATATTATGTTTTGATTCAAATTATAAATAGCAAATCTGTCTGTCTTCTTGAAATATATTCTTAACCTAACTTTTACGTGTAAATTAAGGTTCTTTGTCAGTATTTTCAAGTTATAATGATCATGATAGTGGAAAACACTTTTTGACATTCGAAAGCTTTGGCAAGCCTAGAAATAAATACGGTACTATCTGTAATTAAAGGCCTGCACGGGCCGGGTTTTCATCTCTGGCCTTAAGACGGCTCGGCCCGACTCTAGAGCTCGAGTCGTACCACTTAACCAATAAAGGTTCGGAGTTTTAGGGCCCTAACTATTTTTTCCGGGTCTGTCGAGTTTGCCAGGCCTACCGAACATTTATGGGCAGCCGGTCTTTCGGCTTAGCCTTGGTTTGCTTATGTTATTTTTTGAAAATAAATACTTGTAAAATAATTTTCAAGCTCTAATAATTTTTTTCGGGCCTTCTGGGCATATCGTGCTGTTCAGTTTTAGTTGACTGGCCGGATCGGGCCGCGTCGCAATATTACTGCTCTGGCCGGGTATTAAAATTCTGGCACTTGCACGGCTACTTATATGTTAGATAAATAAAGAGAAATTTTTAAGAAAAAGTAGTTATTAATTTGTTTAAAAAATAAATAAAAATTATATACGTTCATGCACGCATATAACATTTATTTATTGTTGATCAATTAATTTAACATGGAACATTTTTGTTTTATTGTCTTTATTAAATAAAATTCAATTGCTTACATTTAAAACTAAGTAACAAAATGATATTGTTATAAATTCAATAAAAACCGAAAAATATGACAAAGTTTAAACGGTCATATCTCATTGAAACTTCATTAAAAAAAACTTTAATACGTCATTTTGTAGGTAATTTAATATCCTGTCTGTTCTATGAAGCAATGCCTATACCTATCTCTGCTCAAAAAAAAATTATTTGCATAAAAGTAAAAAAAAATATTTAATTTTTTGCACTTTTTTGTTAAATTGTTTTTAATATAATTTGAACTGAATAGACTTGTACATTTTTAATTACACCATTTGGATAGAAAATCTAATTCTCTACAAAAATTTTCCTATAAAATACCCCCAAATTTTGCTTCATTTTCGAGATATACTCAAAAAACCGTAAGGGTTGCATTTTCCCCCCTATCTCCAGTTTCCCCCCTCTAATTTAATAGCACTCTGCGGTTTTTTTATTCTTAATAACCAATTTAACGATTTATGCAATAAAAACCCACACACTGTAGTTCCTTATAATATGACATAATCAATAGCCTATATTAGTATTGCCCTAAATTAAGTAGAGCTAGACACACAACCTGAATGGACGAAAGCGTGCCTCAAGGCCGCAACGTAAACGCCGAGAAACGAAGCGACTTTAGACTGATATTCACGTTCGCGGAACGTTAATTACAGGCAACGTTTGGCATAACCCGTAACAGATTTGGACGCCGTCCAAAATTATGTGCGGTAAGATTTAAACATTGCACGGTTCCTCTTGGTTTAGTTTCTCTATGGTATTACTGACAGTCCTGAATGATATCAATTATAAAATGACTAAAGTAAAATCATTTGTTACTAGATAAATCCCAATAATAATGTAATTATTTTGTAATGGACACCCTATATCTTGATAAGGTGATGGCAGGTATCTTAATCGTGTAAGAGCAAATTTTAAAAAATTATGAAAATATATTGAATTGATATTATTGAGAACTGTTAGTAAGTGAAACCTCTCTTAGGCGGACACCTACGGGACTGTCTAAATGTGGCCGCCTAATAAAGGTGGCCGCCTAATAGAGGTGTCCGCCCATGGGAAATTTGTTATTAGGTAATATGTAAATGAAAAATTATTACTACATATAAGTCTGTACAAATAAACATTTATTAAACATATTCCGCTTAATAGAGATGTCCGCTTATCAGAGGTGTCCGTTATGAGAGGTTTCACTGTACCCTCAGTCCGACTAAGAGTTTAGGTTTTGCAAGAGAACAGTCGGAGTTATCTTCTCTTACTACGCCGTTTTCACAACACGTTAAAAACGACTGCTTGCTGGGCGTTCATGACTACTAAAAACAATGTTGGCCGCAGCAATTTGTGTGCTCGGGTCGACCTGGTTTGTCCGAATTGGTTGACGAAACATGTAGTCACTATACTGTAAATTTGTTTGAGATAGATAACATTCAGTCACTGTCAGTTTAGCCATTTTGAAAACAATTCAAACAGTCAGAAATCTTTGTAAGAATGCGTTCTATTGAGCAGAATCCTGATTGTTACGTATTGCCCATGACTGCTGAGGAAACAAACCTTCTAGAACCGACTGCTGTAAACTTATAACTATATTAAAAATTGTTAAAAAACTAAATCAGCAGAACGTTGAGTCTAGATGAAGTATGTATCTCGCACGTGTTAGTTTTATATTTAGTTCTAAAAAATGCCATAAAATACAGAAAACAGTTAGCAATATATCTTAACTAAAGTACTGTAAATCCGCCACTGCGATTAAAATGTATCTAATATAAATATTCCTCATGGTCATGGTTTTCTCAAATATAATAATTTTAAAACAGACTAGAGTTAGAAGGGCAATCAACAGAAAAATTATTTAGTAATTCTGCAGCCGGATTATAAGCAGTTGATAGGTACCAATCTTTATTAGTAAAAGCGATTATGTACGCTTTTGATGCAAGAAGAATCGAATGGTAGTCGTATCGATGCTCCCGTTAGCTTGGGTGTTATCCTATTCATTATTGTTTCCCACTCACTCACTTCGGCCCGTACGGTTTACTGATGATACTATTACTAATCAGATAAAACCACTTGGCAATCCAATCTCGTACGACGTTACGCATGTCACTCTGTGGCCACAATCTACCTTGTCAGCATGGAAAAACATTTTTTTTTAATGGATTTTCAAGATGGATATAACGGGCCTTATAGGTCATTTGTTTCTTTGTTCCAATGTTGACTTGGTGCTAAACTTTGTAGCAGTCATAGTAAATGATGGTGATATTTTGAGATTTCAAAAAGAAACTATAATTTTAAAAATCTGCGTAAAAATAAACACCACTAACGTAAAATACATTTTTATGATTGAAAGGTTTGACGAAGCTACTCGACACGCTCAAAAATACAACCACAAAAATTCCGGTCAAAAATATAACTAATAAAAATAAACCAGGGTTGCGACGATTTAAAACAAATAATTTAAATCAACAAATTTTTTCTATTTGAATCGTGATTTAAATCAAGTTATAAATTGCTGTAAAAACAAGTCGCCGAAGCAAATCACTCATCAGGAAATTCAAAAATAAAAGAAAGACGGTTTATTTAAAACAAAGTGTCGTATGGGCCGACTATAAGTTAAAAAAGTCGTGTCAACCGCACATTATAGACAAAAAAAAAATGTTCATGTTAATACAAGTTATTTTGTATGACGTCGAGGAGATTTTCTAACTGTAAATCTAGACAACAAATATTTTTGGGCGAATAGAGACAAAATTATGAAAATAAGTGATTTTAAAGTTCATTATTACCATATTTAAGAAAAAATCAGTATAAATAATAAAAAAAATCACGATTTAATTGAAAAAAAATCGATTTATTGATTTTAAAAAAAATTGCGATTTATTGCAACCCTGCTAAAAACCGAGAATGACCGAATACATTCCGAAATGTGTTCATAATCCCTTTTTCCAATCGAATCGGATACGCTTCGACTTCAATTTCGAATAGTTTCGACAGTCCGAATAGGGCTTCCTAATCCTGCTGCAGAATTATATACCATATATTTATTTTAATCTTGGTATATTTTAAGGAATAAATGGCAAAATCTTAATGTTGCCATTATCTGCAACAAATCTCAAGTATCGCAGTTACAATTACAAGCAAATGGTAACCAATGCAACAGGGTAACAATAAAAGTGATCCATAAATTACACCATCATTTTATATAGCTATGTAAAAAATAAACAATCTGTTGTAACAATGCACTCGCAAGGGGAAAAATATATGTTATTATATTATACCTAAGCATTCCCAGTGTATTAAATAAATAAGTAAATAACATTATACAATAAGATTTACAAGAGGTTCAAAAGTTTATAAGCAGAAAACAGTGAGACTGAAAAATTATGGACTAAATTTCGAACAAGTTAATTTAGTATCCTGTTAACAGTCAGTTTTTTTTATCTATGTGCAATGAAGGAAGAGTATATAAAATATTTTAATAATTGATTTTCAAAATATACAAGAGAAAATATTCATGTAGGCGATACTCTTTCAAAGATTATGGCAAGTTATGTAAAAAATATCAGCTGCTTTTTTTCTAGCATATGATTTTTCTTCTTAAAGTAACTAGTGTAGATTTTTTTCGCCAAATATAAACACTATTCTTAAAACACAAACTTTAAAAAATTCTACTTCCCTAAATTAAAAATATTGAGTCTTAATACTCGCCCATTACAAATATTTATAGTCCTAATACTCGCCCATAAGTCAATTTAATTATACTTTACTGCGAATAGTGGAGTTCTGTACATGTCTTGTGACTTGGATGTGCCTTTGTATTTTTGTCCTTAGTTTTGTACCACATATAGAGTGTGATTACAGAAGCTCTACATCTAATGACCGAAGCTGCAAGAAGCTGTTTGCAGATGCAAGAGATAAGTTACTCATAAGGAAAGAGTTTAGAATTATATTACCGAAGCTCTGAATCAGATAATTGAAGCTTTTTTTTTTTTTTTTTTTTTTTTATGATAAAACACCTGCACTGTAGGAAAAATCCTTTAAGGCGCTCTGGGAGCGGTGCGAGTGCGAAAAAAGCGATTAACGTTGGTCTTGAAACGTTGAAGATTGTATTCATTGGGAAACACGACCTCAGGAAGATCATTCCACAAAGATGACGTTCTCCAGATGAAAGAATTCTTGAACAATGAAGTTCGAGGAGTACTAAGCTGAACAACATATGGATGAGCGGCAGTGGTTTGCCGTGTATTTCTGTTTTGAATTGCTCTAGGTGGAATCAAGTGGGCAATGTCAGTCAAACACCTGCCATGGAAATATCTGTAAAAGAGAGCCAAATCACCAACCTGTCTTCGATGCTCCAGGCTATCGAGGGTCTTGGTCAGCTCGGGGTCGCCGATCAGACGAATGGCTCTCCTTTGAATGGAATCCAGTAGCCGAAGGGTGTGCTTGGGTGCAGAGCTCCAGACATGAGAGCAATATTCTAATGATGGTCGAATCTGGGCTTTGTAGAGTGTCAAAAGTTGATGAGGTGTGTACAACCTTTTGGTGCGGAAAAGTACACCAAGTTTCTGTGCAGCTGCCTTGGCAATTGCGGCAACGTGATCATGCCAAGACATATTACCTCCCAGATTGACCCCCAGCAAATTAATAGACGGTGCCAGGGGAATTGCGTGTCCTGCCATGACTATATCCGGTTCTGCAATGTTAACCTTTTTGGAGAAGACTGCTGCCTGGGTTTTCTTAGCATTAAATTCGACTTGGTTACTGTCACCCCAAGCCAAAATTTCTTCCAGGTCTTTGTTGAGGCGCAACAATCAATTTCCAGATTCAAGGGATGTGAAGTTACAGAAACATCTGCAGACACACATAACAGAAATAAGAGTTCAGAAAACTTTGAACACACTTTGCACCTGCTTCATTGCAGACGGTTGGTTGGCAAAACCTGTGAACTTGCAGAATGTATAAAAAAATCTAATGAATAATTTGTGGAGTTGATGTGAATGTAGGTTATTTGAAATTCGTAAACCGATTTTTAAAAAAAATAGATAAATTTTAGACTTGCCGTAAATTTAATAATGACTGCCTTGGATTTGGGCTACTGCTATAAGGGGTCGATACGAGCTCCGCTGTACAGAATAATTCTAGCGATTAGGGGTAATTCCTTTGAGATGGGAGATGAAACATTTATAAATCTTTATCATACTCAGGATATTAAGGCACAACTTAATAAAGCTCTTGTTTGGTCAACTAGTCGCCATCATGCAGTGTCTATATAAATATAAGGAAGCACATAGCTGGACCTAAATTTAAAAAAAAAACTAAACCAGAAATAGTAAAACAGTTTAAATACGGTAAAAATTGCAGATTTCCAAATAGTTTTTAGACGGTCAAATTTCTTCATATTATTTTCGTCTGGAGGTTCGCCTATTTGAAGGCACGTTATGTGATCTAACCCATAGTTTACAACCAATAATGTTGGCATTTCATAATTAAGCAAATTATTAAATGGCTTTTTGTCCCTGGACGAAGATAAATGTGTATACTTTTCCCTAGACACTTTACATTCAACAAATTAAGAAAGTTCAACATGGGTTAATGAACTGCAGATGTTAAACCTGGTTTCCGTAAGACGATATATGTTATAAGCGTACCCACGATAAATCTACAACGCTATACCGATCACGCGCGCATACCGAAACACGTGGGCGGCGGTTCTAACCTCATATTGCCGGACCATCGTAATAAGCGCGTAAAATATAGTTTTATTGCTTGAATCCCCCGTATAAAGTGCGCTGGATGCTCACACTGACCACATATATACACTATATTGCTAATACCATAATTCAATGATGATACCACTGTAAGCAGATGATCAGGGGCCGTTGAGTTTGCGCAGCTCGGAAATTTGCTTCTTGATGTAAACATTTGACAGGACCTACTTTCAAAATATTTCTACAAGCTTTTATTTAAATTCACCCCGTTAGTTTGGGTGTGTACAGTGTATGGTCAAATAAAACTAAGTAACCAATATTTTACATACCTGAAATACCTTATTCCTGGTATTGAACCGCGATTCGTGCAAAAAAGGATCATGCACGTTTTTCTACCCATCTTGAGACAAGTCGCTAACAATAACAAAATGTCTGGTAAAGTTTTATACCTAAATTCGCACCCAAAACTTAAAAATAATATCCACAATCACACACGGAACATCCGAACGAATACAACGTAAAAAAATATGGAAACGACTATAACTTACAAACTAACAAAAAAAAATGTATAAAGTAAAGTTTTATAAATATTAACACCCAAAACTTGAACATTATAACAACACACGAATGAAACAAAAGATGGCGACTAATAAGAATATAACGGCGAGCCGGTTCTGTTCATGAGACCTTGGGTTCTGTTTACGTTGTTAGAAATCGTGCGGGTTGCCTAATTTTTTCCCTACTGCGCAAGCGCGATTCAGATTATTTTGAATCGCACGATGGGTGTATTCTTGCTTCGTGCGGCTGCTTGTATTGGCAATATAGTGTATGTATATATGTGACACTGACGCCGAAATGTGGTAGATAGAGAATTTATGCGCAATGCCATGCCGCAAGTGCAAGTATCTATTTGAGGGATTAGAAAAGTGTGTAAATTATTTGTGGTATAATTTTTTAATTGACATTACTCAAAATCTTACTTTTATTGAACATATAGAAAAATGAAGTAAAAATTAGTTGTAGGTAGTTATGCCTATTCTCGTGAAGTAGATAGTACCGGTCTTAGAAATGTTTATTTTGTTTGATCATCATCAATGTGATGTCAATAAGTGACAATCAACGACCAAAGATGTTTACATACCTTTTCAATAGAAAGAAATTATGTCCGCTTGCCGCTAAGTTACCTTCTATATATTTTAACGGACACTAAATTTCACTATTCTACCTTTGCAATGTTTCAGTATTTGGATACTTTAGATAATAATATAGAAAATGTATGACTTGTTAATACTTACCCATTTTAAGGGATTTTGTTTTACATCCAGATTTTGTAAGAAACATTTTCAAAAATGAAATAATACATTGCACGGATTTGAATATTAACCTTTGAATCACAAATTCTTCCTCATTTTATGTCGACTTCATCTGTTGTATAGGTGAAATACGGGAGGAGGCATACACAAATTTAACACTCACCGCATTAATTAAAATGGAACCATATTATAAAAATGTACACAAGTTGTTTCACAAAATTCTATTAAACACGACCAACCGTATTCACTAAAGAGGTTTAAATTTAAAATGGTAATAAATTGACAGTCGCGAATTCAAAATGACGAGTGCCAGAATAGTACAACTAAGTTTTTTATTGTAAATATATATTTTCGTTATTCTTTAATTTTTTAAAGAAAGATGTACTGTAGCACTTACTCTTTATGAGATCTAAAACTATTTTTGCAACAACATTCCGGTGAAATTATTTATTTATAGGTAAAATGATTTATTTTTTGCATATAAATATCAAATTAATACGGAAGTGTCGTGAGTCATATAGTAGATTTTTTTAGTACTCTCGCAAGATGGAGTCAAAGACACGTGAATTCAGATATGTTAACTCAATTCACAACATGACGTGTGAGCTAATTACGGTTCACTAAAAATTTAGGGAAATTATGAGATCCCGATATCAGCTGATCGATAACAAATTAATGCTGTCGTCCGTCAGCAAATCAAATATCAATACAATGACACCGTGAAAACACTGGGAGAGACTATTAGCGGGTTACACAAAGAATTATAGTTCTCGATTAGCCTTACCGCGTATTACAAACGATAAAATTTAATCAGACTGGCAAGGCCAGCTTTGTTTTTGCATAAAATCGTATTATATTTTACAAGAACTGGGTTTTCTGACAGTTGCAGGGGCGGCTCGTCAGGTGAAGGGGGAAAAAAATAAAACCAGGAGGAATTTTTGTCGACATTAAATATTAATGTACCAATACAGCTACCATTTTAGCCCTTAAAAAATAATTATGTTCGAATTAATAATATTAATTTAATCCGAATGTAGCTATGCATAAAGGGCCACGGTTAACTCCGATGGATGATAATTAAAGACACTCGTGCATTTTGGCGCGCCCCAGCCGACCGTGTCCGTTAGCTCAAAGCAAGTGAAAACTCAATGCCCAACATGGCTTTGATATTCACCGTTACGATGGTTACGTGACGTCAGTGACGCAAACAGCATGTAACAATTTGCATTATGATAAAGGGCAATTTAAAAATAGATTAGTCATATGCACCATTGTTTTAGCATTGGTTCGCCTACCCTTAAGGTATTTATTTTGAGGCTTCGCGAAACTTACGGTTATAGATATCATTTTTACGTGATTTACTGTGTGATTAAAAAGTTTTGTTTTTATTTTTCAGTTAATTTAGTAGTGTAAAGTTAGTCAATGTTTGTTTAAGTACCTGCATTATACCTAGCTCTTCACCATTTTTTAAGACCGCGAGCCGCCACTGGACAGCTGTCAACTTTTGCAAAATCTAAAGCAATTTCGCGCAAACACGGAATAGGTCTTGCCAGTCTCAGATTAAATTTTGTCTTCTTAATACACGGTTAAGCTAACAGAGAACAATTTTTCTTTATGCAACCCACCGTATAATATTTAAAAATTTCGATGAACTAAATTTAAACTTCCTTAGTGAATAAGGGAGCAAGATGTTTTAGATAACTTTACGTGTTAACCTGACCATATCGCATAGCATGGTTTGACAAGTTTATGTTTAAAAGCGTAGCCTAAAATTTAATGTTTTAAATACACTTTATAAGACATTCTCTTACCAGTTATAATTACGAAAATTAATTTTAGTATAAATAATCCTCAACTTTAGAGGTAATTTCGCAAAGGGGAAAAAATAATATTTCAGGCAAACATTCGTTACGCAAATATACTTAATAACACCATTAATCAGCTGAAAAGTTGGTAATTCTAGTAAAGTAATAGAAAAATTATTAAAGTAAATTTAGATTTAAAACCGTTGAAATACTTTTTCCGCTTTAGAATTAGCATTACCTGATATGAACCTTATTGGCAAAAGTTTTAAGATTACCTAAAAAAAAATGTCGGCAACTTTATTAAATGTAAACTTGCTCTGTGTACCATTTATATTAAATCCCTTGAATTCTAAACGTTTGATAACAAATTTGACGTAACGAGGTCAGTACATATAAAAAATGAAAAATATAGCAAATATACATATCAACAAATGAAGTAAAATATATAATAAATAATCAATAAAACCGAAATCAAGTACCATAATAAATGCATCATAATATTCACAATAAATAAAATGTTTATAAAAACAATTCATTAAAAGGTGGTAAATAAATTATACCAATTTATCATATATACGTACTGTACCTCTGCCAACGGTGGATAGATGGGGTATAATCTGAAAAAACAGAATAAAAAACAACAAACAAACAGAGATGTACGGGTAAATTTAATAATTCTGTGATACACAATGAGCAGTGGAACTGCAAAATACATGGTTAAAAATTACAATTTTCGGATTATAAGTCAAAATACAAATATAGCGTGTACTATATAAATGTCACTTATCTTACGCTTACCTAACACGTAATGAATTTTTTACCTGATAAAGCAGTATTTAATTTTCTAAGGGTTATACAGACACCTTTAAAAAGGACATGCCTTAAAAATAAATTTTAATTTGTACCTTAAATGCCCAGAATAGTCATACGTCCACGGAAAGTTACAGGAATAATAAAAGTATAAGTTCAAAATGCTTCTAGCTGAACTATTTGAGCCACTACGACACAATGTCAAAGACTTTCAGTTTATTTTAGAGGGGAACAGTCTTACCTTACTATCCCTTCAAAATAAACCTATTAACCTAAGGTATTAAATAGGGAATATTAGCAATAAGTTGTCATTTCAAATGCCTATTCAATAAAACAACCATTAATAAAATTATAAAAAGAAATGATATTTATTACAAATACTATTCCATATTTGCAGTCAAATATTAAATTAAAACACAAATATATCGGGGAAAACGTAAAAAACCTTATAAAATAAATACTGCGTTGATATTCCAAAAAAAAAACAAAGACTAATAAACCTATTGTGGAAGTACTACTAGGTTGCTTCCTATTAAAAGCAAATATAAACAAAAATACTTAAACTCTAAGACTATTTTACGCTATGAAGTTATATTATAGTTCATATTTTAGGTGCTCTGTAAGATTCGAAGTTCCGAAAATGAAAAAAATCATACAGAGTAACTAAAAAACCGCAAATTTTCAGCCATAATTAATTTTTACAAATTTAAGGTTAAAACTGAAGAACTCTCTCCAAGGATTACGCCAGACCATCAAAAAAAGTCGCTTAAATCTAGGGCGATTGTTAAAATGTTCTTAAGGAAATAAGAAATCGGTATATTCTGGAGTGGATCTCTGTTAGACGGCTGCACACAAGATTAAATCTGGAAATGACATATAAAAACTGATATTTTGCAGTTTCCGGCAATCCTGAAAGTTCTGTATAAGGTACTGCAAAATCCAAGAGAAACCAAATAATTTTTAAGTCAGCTATTTTATAAAAATACGAGGGGGTTTTGTAAAGTTGGCTCCCTAAGAATGGAACGAAAAAGTTATTATATTTCATAATTTTATTGTCGACATAATCTCCATTAACTTCGAAGCACTTGTGACTTTATTTCTTAAAAAAAAAATATTTCTATTGCCCATTTAAATAGGCATAAATATCATTTCAATAAATATGAAGGTTAGTTTCAAATTTTTTATATTAGTCCTGTACCTGGTTCTGTTCTTGGTCCTTTAATATTTTTAATCTATTTATGTAAAAGACCTGACGTCAATTTTTATAAATGGTAAATTTACTGTTTTCTGATGATACAACAATAATATAGCTAAGTAAATAGTGTTTTGAGTTAATTAAAACAATTAAAGACGATTTAGCCAAAACTTAAAAAGTTATGTGATTTACTTTAATATAACTAAAACCAATATACTAACTTTTAAACCTTTACTTAATATTATATTTATTATAAAATATTTAACAACCCCCAAATTTATCAATTTTTAGGAATTTACATTACTCAAAATCTCTCTCAATGAACACAGAAAAATTATGTAAAAAATGAACTTCAGGTTGTTATACCCAATTTTATAAATCACTCTTAAACCTAGGTTAAAACCGAAGAATTATCCTAAAATCGTAGAAATGTCAAAAATAGTTTGTTTATAATGTGGGATTGACAGCAAAGTTTAATTTAAGAGTAATCAACCTAGTCATAACATGTTATGTTACATTATATAAAGTTCTGACCAGGTAAATTACTTTTGACTTGAATTTTGCTGTCAATCCCACATTATAAAATGACCATTTTAGAATTATTCAGCAGTTTAAACCTAGGTTTAAACTTAGGTTTAAGAAGATTTTATAAAATTGAACCTAAGAGTAATTTATCATGAAGTAGATAACACAGTAATTCAAAATGTTTATTTTGCTTTGACAGAATCCCATTTGAAAAATAGAATTTGTTTCAACGACAGAGTTTGCAGTACCTTACTAGACGAAAAAATTATATTATTTAAATTAAAACCATAACTGAACCTGTAAACATTTAAAATAAGCACAAATAATAATAAATCCAACAAAACGCAACCAAAATATTAAAATAAACATGAAATTCGTTAAAAAGGGGTAAACATTTTTGAGGCTTATAACTGGAGATGTTACTTACGATTTAAGATGATTTAGTTGTCAGGCGGGTTCTGAGACGCGCTGGCTGGTTGTCCACCGTAGCCATATTGGGGAAATCCGTAATTTTGTTGTCCTACAGCACCTGGTACTGGGGCTTGCGGTTGGGCACCATAGTATCCTAAAGAAATATACCCGGTGAATATTTTTTTTGGTCGAAGTTTTAAAAGGGTGTAAAAAACACACAAAAATTATGTGTGTGTAATATTAAGTATTAACTAACCTAAAGGAATCATTACGGTCACTATGGAAGGTTGAACCTATAAAACTAGCAATAAACAACTTCGGGATTACGTATAAGCCGCATTAAAGCTTGCAAGTTTTAGAAAAGATTGCATTACAAGTATGCGCAAAACGAGGCTAGTAATCAGATGGTCTAATTTGCATTGCTTGCAAGAAATATAGCTCGGACTCTATTTTTACTGCAATTGCAAGCGCAATTCTAAGAAGTTTTTGGTGATTTATTAGTAACCAATCTGAATAAAAGTCATTAATCATTGTTTATGTTTTGTTCTTACCTATAGGGTAAGTTTTGCTTTGTTACAAAACAACTTGCATGAAAGGAAAATTGTGAACTGTAAAGAGAACTTATGTTGTGCCATATTTTTTTTCGACCTTATTATCTGCCTGGATATTTTATTTAAGGCCTTATTATCTGTCCAGGGCCATTTTACAGTTTAAAATTTTTTGTTGTAAAATTTGGTGTTGTTTTTTTTCATGTTTATATTTCTTAATCATAATTTTAAAATGTTTTTGACAAGTTGCGGACTTAAAATATCTTATGGTTCAATAAAAACATACTTTTTGTACTAATTATTACCCAACAATATCCTATACAAAAAAAAAATTTTTCTCAAAAACCCTTAAATTATTTTTTTTAAAAGAATTTAAAAAACTGACATTTAAATAAGGGTTACATTATGACATGAGTGACAAAAATAAAGTACCAGTATTGGGGCTACCTGCTAATCGGTCGCCTGGAGATGAAAAATTCGGCTTTTTTAACCTGATATTGACTATTCTTCCAAGTTGATTAATATCCAAAGTTATTAAACATTCGAGTCGGTAAAAATATTTATTTACACAGTAGTTTAGTTTGAATAGGACACATAATTTAAGGAATAATATGGACATATTTTCAAAGAATGTTACATACCTCCTGGAGCTTGATAACCAGCATAAGGTTGTTGGAAACCACCCGGTGCGGCCTGTCCTGCTGCGCCTTGAGGTGCTCCTCCGCCTGGAACTGCTGCAGTACCACCAGGTACTCCCGGCTGGGGAAAAAAAAGTTAAGACAATTTTAAAACGTATAATCTTATAGCCATCGCAGTCATAGCGCCACGCGTCGTTGACCTTACGTCATAGTTTATTTCTCATTTCTATGGCCAACGTTTGACAAGGTGATTCCTAAGTTGATACTTCTTTTTTAGCTGTGTATAGAAGGCATTAAAATAAACATTTTCAATTACCTTTTTTCAAAAAAAACAAAAAAAAACACTTACATTAATTTATTACACTATGGATCAAATACGGTCCTGCCTAACTTGCCGGTTGAATAACATTAAGAGAACTTCTGGGTGTAGGATGAGCCCGCAAGGGAAAGCGTTCTGCGTATATTCTCGAAGCAGTAGCCGCACTTTGACGACACTCACCGTAAATTAGCACTATATCTACTAGTTCAGTGTTTTCAAATTTTACCATTTTCACGTATCACCAATTTAAAATTAACTTGCTTCAGAAAAACACACCGCAGCATATTGCCAAATAAATAACTGACAACCGACCCGTAAATTGCATGACTAATAAGACAAAAACAACATAAGGTATAGCAGGCTACGTTTAGATGACCAGGCCCGCACTTAGATTTTTTACTTCTGTATCTCGCCTTTTTTAAAGTTTTTTGAAAAAAGGTATTGGAAAATGTTGTTTTTTTTAATGCCTTCTATACACAGCTAACAAAGAAGTATCAACTTAGGAATCACCCTGTATAAGTAAGAATAAATCTTGACAGAAAAATTAATTTCTATTGCAGCAGACACATTTGTTAATCGAAAATGTACCTTATTCTTCATTTGCGCCTCTATTGCATCGGCCTCCTTTATCTTCCCTATGCTCCTGTAATACACCGCCCACTGGCTGCTGTAATCGGGTTGAGCACCGCCGGCTGTAGCGTCTCCGGCCACAGGAGCAGCCCCTGTAGCAGCACCTTGCGGCGCTACTGCGGGAACCCCTCCAGCACCGCTGCTCGTCTTCGCTTTGGCCTGTTGTTCAATCATTTCCGCTTCTCGATGCATTCCTAATGACCTAAAAACAGTATTAAGATACAGAAAATGTGATTTTTTGATAAAATGAGTTTTTGTACGAAAATTATAACTAGGTTGCGTGTATTTCCCTTTTCATCAATTTTAAAATATAAATAGTTAAACTCCTGCATGTTCTTTTAACTATTTTCGCGAATTTTTAGTTTTTAGTGAGCTTTGAACGGTTGTCATAGAATAGGTTCGACGGTTGCTAAGGGTTGTTTATTTTAAGCGTCTTTTACGTTTTATAAACGAAAATATGAAAATTTCACAAAATATTTTAGAAAATACTGAAAAAGCTAAGGAATAGTACATTGTATACCTAGTAGGAAAAGCTGAACATTCCCGGACGACCGTAAATATTGTATGTCGAAGCGCAAGCCGAGACTGACAATACGGAGTCCGGGAATATGGCTATTTCTACGAGGTATACATACTATTTTTCCGTAAATCGAAAATTATTAAAAGGACATAACTTATTACAATCAACTTGTTAAAATTTTGAAATAAGTATTATTAACTTTGTTCACAAATAAAGGATGCCATTAAATATTTGTGTTGTAACTATGAAAACACAGTAATATTAAATTGTTAAACTTAACACATTTTAGTTTACAAATAGCTATACAGAAATAATATTTCCTCACAGTACAATAATAAATATTTCCAACAGTTATTTTCCGTTGCCTAGCAACGACTAACTGTAAGGAAATAGTGACTTTTTTTCCAGAAATGTTATCAAAAATGTCAATATTTCCGATCGATTTTCGGAAAAATTTATTACCGGCAAAGTCTAAAGCCCTGTACAACAAGGAGTACGAAAATTTTCTACAATGGACAGTAAAAAAACAAATTACAAAACAAAAATTAGAATATTATGTAAAAAATTGTTAAAAATAAATAAAAATTTTGTTCAATATTTTCTTTAATAATAATTACCGAGCATTATGAACTCTATCACCCGCTAATATTTCCTATGATATTATGACGATGTCAACCGTTTCTAAGGTATTATAAGTAAATAATTGATAGATGAAAAATAAAGACTTTTAATTTTGGGATTTATTTTTTGGTCAATGAGAAATAACTATTATACCTATCATAATAAAGCTATTTGTGAATTTAAATACTCACCTATAATACTCAGCCCATTGTAACGAATAATCTGGCTGACCAGCCCCCTGGCTCATACCCACACCAGGCGCAGGAGTCGGCGCCGGCCCACCAGGTCCCTGATTATTTTGGTTCTGATTGTCGCCGCCCCCTTGAGGAGGTCCGCCCCATTGTTGCTGACCGAAGTTAGGCATGCCCCAGCCTTGTGGATTGTAGCCTTGAGGAGCCATTCCTGGGTATGCCTAAAGAAAAATTTATTAACAAACGACGTCGCAGCGCAACATTGCCAGGTCTGTTCAAACCATCGAGATAGAATAAACAAGGGGCGACATCACGGGACTAAAAGTGACCCTACCTGCGCCATATTGGTATGACACTTGTCATTCGTGTAATCAGCTCTTTGATCTATCATAATCGAGGTGGTTTTAGATTTTAGGAGATTTAAGGAGAATTTTTGTGTAAAACTATTGCTACTGTGTAATAAGATATTAATTATTTCTGTGCCATGCGAAGTTGTTCCAGCAGAAATGCTGTGAATAAGAAAACAGCGAAAGGTTAGTATAAATAAAGGGCAGGTCCGTAATTATAAACTTTGGGTGCTAATTGTTGCCTATGGTTCGTTTAGTTGCAAGTTTATTTAAATAATTAAATAACAAAAAAATGTAAAAACAATACATCTACAGTCAAGTTAAATCAGCTTTGGACTTTTTAGGACAGGCCGCTTAACTGCAATTTCAGCATTTATTTATTGTTACAGGTCATTATTTTCTATGTGAGAAATAAACACAAATTGTATGTTAGGTTCCACAAAGATTTTTAACCAGAATGGACTAACCAGCAACATTGACTGTGACATAAATAACATTGGCAGGCATTATTTACTTACAATCGAACTTTCAATATTTATAAATTGAAAATTTAGACAACCGGGCCACTATGCCACTACTCGTCTTTGTCTGACAAGTCACATGGTTCATAAAAAAGTGTAACAAAAATTTTCATTTTTGCTGCTGTCACATGTAAGTCAAATTTTATGGGTTAAGGTTTATTTATTAAAACATTTACAACTTCTAAATAAAATAATTTCTCATCTCATTGTGCCCCTTTGCAACGTAATAATATTTAATTACAATACTATATTCTCAATATTTTCTATGTCACCAATCAATTAAATTATTGAGCACAACGGGTTTCACCAACATTTTTCTAGCTACTAACAAGTACACAATATATAAACATGTGTATATATAATACCATTACCCGTTATTTCCATTACAAAGCTGTTCATTGCTTAATGAAATTATATTCTAGTTGACCAAAGCATTTTTAGAATTGTTCAAAATAAATTTAATCAGGCCCTTATAAATCGCCCATATTGGTATGACACTTTGCCCCGCCCCTGGTACCGTTTTTCGCAGACGAAATAAAATGGTAATAGCGCCTTCTCGTTTATTCTATCTCGATGGTTCAAACATATTGCTAGACAAATGTTGGATTGCATAAAGATTTTTTCCGTCGACCGTGTATTTACATCCGATATTAACGTTCCCAAAATCATTCATTAATGACCCCTATTAATGCATGATTTTCTGTAAATGCACGATTTTGGTAATTAAAATTAAAGGCAGCCATGCAAACAAATCAACAAAATATTAAAACGTCAATCCAAAACGTCGTCCGCTGTCATTAGTATTTGTAGAATTGTGAAATCTGGATTGTAAAATAAAAGTTGTTGTTCACTTTAGTAAAAAATACGGTCGACGAAAAAACATTGTAACCAACTCTTACATTAAAATGCGATTAATGATCTCGAACATTAACTTTAACTTTAAATATTTCGATCATTAATCGCCATTATTAATGTACTTGTTGGTTAAATTACTATTAACCACAATTAACTAACCAGCAAGTTTGACTGTGACATAAATGACATTGACTGGTATCATTAACTCACAATCAAAAGTGCCCGATAAGTAAATTAAAAATTAAGGTTACCCAGCCAGTATGTTTGTGAGAAAATTATTTCTGCCATTGTCATGTATGTCACAGTCAAACTTGCCGGTTAGTTAATTGTGGTTAAAAATATTTCTACAATCCGACAAAAGAGATTCAAAACTATAAATACAAGGTATCACATTTAAACCATCGATGTTCAATATTGTATTTACTTACGGTTGGCATATTACTTGCCATAGACCCGGGACCGCCTCCTCCCATTGGAATAAAGTTTAGGGGCATTTGAATTTTATCACTTATTATTCTTTTTGCTTGTTCTATCGCGTCTGGATCTCCTTTTATCGTGAATGTTTTTTCATTTTGGTTTGAATTGCTTCTTCTATCTAATTCGCAGTAGGCGCCTGACTGTTGGTTAATCTGTTTAATCGTTTCACCACCTGAAAATTTAAATCAAGTTTTGAAATATAACGGATTTAAAAAAAAACGAAAAGAGTTTTAAATCTAAATCTATTGATCCTTATTTTAGTCAAATGTACCCGGATATAGAGTACAAGTACATTATACAGAGAGTAATCATGCACCTCAGCGGAGGATTTGCTAAGAGTTCTAGGGCACTAGCAACCAAGGACACGCTGCCAGGTTGCGGCTACCAATACAAGAAATGGTTGAAGAACCTCACGAACTAGCAATCTCAATAGTCACAGTGGCTGTCTGCCCCCTTATGTTCTGTTATGATCGCCACGCCTGGCTGCTCAACCTAGGTTGTTAGTGCGCGGGGGCTCTACATGTAGCAGTAGCGTATAAAAAGTTTTTTAATGGATGGATGATAATCGTCCAGTATTGCAAAATTGGTACAAAAAGTTCGTTTAAAATTCACCTACTATTAAATTTCGAAAAATAAATTAGTACCTCTCCTACTCTGCATGGTTGGATTAAATTTGTTTTTGTAAATGTTTTTTTTTACTTTTTTTTTGATATTCCTAGCTGGTTCTTTATTAAAAAAAAAACATTTTTTATATTTGTGAAAAATATGAATATTGGTGTCAATCCAAAATTTTAACATAAGACTCATGTATGACACTAAACCGCGTTTTTCAAGCTCGGTTTTTCATGATTAAAATTAAGGTAAATATCGCTCACCACGCCAAAATTGATGATTTTTTCAGAAATCATGTATTTTAGGAGCGTAGATCTAAGAGCAGTTTTTGGTGCAAATGCCTCCTTCTTAAGTGCCGTTTTGTATGTTCATAATAAAGCATTCTCGTTTCTTCCCGCACTATTTTTTTTTATCATAAATTATCACACTTGTTCCATAAAAAATGTTTCAATTAAAATTTTTACTTTAATTTTTCTCTTTAAAAATAAATACCTAATTGTTTTTGTTGTAGAAATATTTTATTGCATTGGGTTATATTTTTGTTGATTTAAAATAGCTCCAAAAGGGGAAAACGGAACAGACGAGTATATAATAGAAAAATACTATAAAATATTATTCTTTTTACTCGTTTTCCTATAAAATTGCATTATAAATCAATAATAAAACGATATACGACCGAAACCTTAATCTCTATATAAAACAGAACTTTTAGAAGGAAAAGTTTAAAAACTAAACGTTTCCTTCAAGACCTTTGTAATCAAAGCCAATCATCAAATTGAAATTAAGCCACCCCACCCCCCCCCCCTAAATATGCCACTGCCCATGATCCAGGTGGACAATTACAGACCCATTTCGTCCTTATTTGGAATCTTCAGAAGGCATAACAAGGTAGGACGTAAATGCCAAGAAGCGAAGTGACTTTAGACAGATATTCGCGTCCGCTGAATTTTAATACAGGCAACGTTTGGCGTAACCCGTTACAGATTTGGACGTCGCCCACAATTATTAACGGGAATATTTTTACATTGCATCATTCCTCTTGGTTTAGTTTCTCTATGCCTATTGCAACTAGACAGACCGCAAGACCGCATATCTACTAACAATTTCTGAAACTACTAAAAACTAATAATACAATTTTTATCATACCTTTTCCAATAATAACTCCACACTTGGCAGCTGGTACAACGAATGACACTTCCTGTTGAGCACCTCCAGGTCCTCCCCGATCGTTCCAACCTCCAGGGCCACCACCGAAATCTCCACCGCCACCGCCACCTCCATTTCTATCATTGCCTCCTATAAAAAATTAAATCCACTGTCATTTATGGTAATCGAATTTGTCTGGATAGTTAATTCTTGATTAAAATCGATCGTGTAACCTGATATACAGGGTGCTACAAATTCGTGTGCGTACAAGGGGAGCTCGAAAACGGTAAGAAATACGAAGATGGTTAAATTGAGGCAAAGTTGCGTATTTTGGGACTTAATAATTTGGTAAAAGAAAATTGTAAATATTCCGAATGCTTTCCGAGATATACGAAAAAAACCGAAATTTTTTGTTTTAGTTTTTAATTTAATGCGCCTTCATTTTTGACTTAGGAAAAAAAACAAAAACCACTTTCTCATAGCCGATCTTTATGTTCTAGAAGATGCCGTTGTTAGTTTTCAAATTGGACGTTTCGTTCTTTAGATACCAACCTCAATTCTTTTTTTTTAAAAACGAACCTGGAATTTTTTAAACAGTTTTAAGGACTTCTAAGCTTTGGAAATTTAATACAATTTAAAGGTTTTTAAAATTTTAACGTTTTGTTATCAAATAACACAACACTACCATTTAAAATTATCATTTCTTTACTATTACGGCCCTGGCAATTATTTTTATGATTACTTAATTATTAATATTACATAACAGCAAGTTATGGTGTTTAGGCTGTTTATTTTTTCAATAAGATTAACCGTCACAATACTCTAAGCTAGAAGAAAGTAAGAAAGTTTTTAAGGCATGAGAAGTAATTCTATTTTTATTAGTATTTTATTTATTTAATTAATATAATGTATATCTCTTAAGTCTTACAGTTTTTTCCTTAGACCTAGAACGAAGTACTCTAAAACGCAAAAAAATATTGCTCCCGAGTAAAGAAAAGGTAACTGGAGTGTTAGTCTAGTTAGGTTATACTGTGATGCGCTTATGTTTGTTTCAAAAACAATTTTAAAATTTTTTTACTGTAACAAAAATAAACATACCTAGATATTTGAGGCCGTGTCTTTGGGTCTTTTCTCTTACAAAATATCAAATATTAGGCCTCTTTGAGTAAAAATGGACGAATTTTTTAAATCAGAAATATTTTGTTTTTAGTTTGGCTCTAAATGTTCAGGACCGTAATGAAATGAAAAAGATAATTTGGAAAATGTGTTATTAGATGACAAAAGGTTAAAATTTTAAAAGTTTGTATATTGTATTAAATTTCTAAAGCTTAGAAATCGCAAAAACTGTATTTAAAATTCCAGGTCCGTATTTAAAATAATTGACTTAAGGTTGGTAACTAAAGAACGAAACGTCGAATTTGAAAACTAATAATGCCAATTGTAGAACATAAAAACGGCTATGAAAAAGTGTTTTTTATTTTCTTCCCAAGTTAAAAATGAAAAAGTAAAAAATTAAAAACCAAAAATGGAAATTTCGATTTTTTTCTGATATATCCGAAAGCATTCGAAATAATTACATTTTTTTTTCACAAAATTATTAAGCCCCAAAATACGCAATTTTGCCTCAATTTAACCATCTTCATATCTCTTACCGTTTTTGAGATCCCCTTGTAGCACCCTGTATAATTAGCAAATATGTATAGTTGATTTTCAAAAAAGAAGTTTAAGTTGAACAAAAGTTGCATGATTTAGGAATGCAAGAGGTGCTCCAATTTTTATAATACTTACCAAAGCCTCCTCCTCCCCGTCCACCTCTGTTTCCAAAGTGACCGCCTCTTCCGCCACGACCACCTCGGCCACCCCGGCCGCCGAAACCACCGCCAGGGCCGCCCATTCCACCGTCTTGACCGCCGTCTCGTTGCATAACACTGTCAATTAGTTCTTCGATTTTTTGCCGTGCCTAAAAAATATGGCATTCTGTGGGTTCATCAATATAACTTTATTTATGTAAAGAATGTACACTTTAAACCGTTAATTTTAACAAAATAAAAAGTTTTTGTCAAATATTAATTAGGAAGATATAAAATGTGCCACAGAATTGGTAACTTTATGGAAATTTCATGTGTAAAAATTAATCAAATCAGCAATAAACATAAACTTAATAAGTTTATTTTCAATATTTATAATATAATAAATGTGTTTGTTTATCTTCCTCAATAAACTTCGTCTTTGATCCCCCGAAGACGTGCTTGTTAGAAACAAATCTTAGTATTTTAAATTATAAATATATAAGAATATTAAAGATGTTTTTGAAAATATTTGTTAATATTATATAAAAGTTAAATTGCAAATAAAAAAAGGTTAACTATTCAGGGTGGCCCATTTGTCTGACAAAGTAATATACCGTCTCTACTATTAAAGATATCAAAAAAAAGTTTTTATAAAAGTTGTGAGGTATAAAAAAATATATGTTTTAAAATTATTTTTAAACATACAGGTTGGTCCAAAAAAGTAGGACAATAAAAGATACATTTTTTCAAATGGAACACCCTATATATTTTAGCATTTTTTGTTTCCTTACAAAATTATCCATATGACGCCATATTTAGTTTTTTAATTTTTTGCAACGTTGCCAAACAAAATGCCAAATTCTTAAAATTTTGGAAAAAACATGATAGTAAAAAATTATCTGTATTTCTCAATAAGAGTATCGAAAATCGAAAATTTCTTGTAACCTCTTAAGTTTAGGGATAGAAACACTGTCTTAAATCTTTAAGTACCGAAAAATTTTTACAGGGTGTTTTCTGTTGACATCCAAATATACAAAATTTTAAAATACAATAACTCTGTTTTTTCAAATGAAACACCCTATATTTATTAGGCTCGTCTGATAGATATTGTAAGTATCTTTTATTATTGTTAAGTTATACCTATGCCTAAATTTACTAGTTTTGGCAATATTTCGATTTTTATTTAAATTTTGGTGAAAACAACTATAGTTTTTATTTTTCTAGTTAGCCATGACCAGCAAAGTCAAAACAAATGTAATTGAATATAATGTCATATTTATAATTATTATATTTATATTTATAATGTTTGTGAACTTATTTTCAATATCAAGTTGTGTAATAAAAAAGAAATTTTATTTAATTAAATAAATACGTAACTAACTATGGTTATCATTTTATTTTAATATGACATTATATTTAATTACATTTGTTTTAAATTTGCTGGTCATGGCTTACTAAAAAAAATTAAAACTATAGTTTTTTTCACCAAAATTTAAATAAAAATGGAAATATTGCCCAAACTAGTAAATTTAGGTATGACTTAACAATAATAAAACATACTTACAATATCTATTAGACGAGCTTAATAAAAATAGGGTGTTTCATTTGAAAAAACAGAGTTATTGTATTTTAAAATTTTGTATATTTGGACGTCAACAGAAAACATCCTGTACAAATTTTTCGGTACTTAAAGATTTAAGACAGTATTTCTATCCCTAAACTTAAGAGCTGACAAGAAATTTTTGATTTTCGATACTCTTATTGAGAAATACAGGTAATTTTTTACTATCATGTTTTTTCCAAAATTTTAAGAATTTTGCATTTTGTTTGGCAACGTTGCAAAAAATTAAAAAACTAAATATGGCGTCATATGGATAATTTTATAAGGAAACAAAAAATGCTAAAATATATAGGGTGTTTCATTTAAAAAACTGTATCTTTTATTGTCCTACTTTTTTGGACCACCCTGTATGTTTAAATAAATAGAACATATAGTTTTTTATACCTCACAACTTTTATAAAAACTTTTTTTAGATATCTTTAATAGTAGAGACGGTATATTACTTTGTCAGACAAATGGGCCACCCTGTATGTATGTATAGTACATTTAAACGCAGTTTTTTTTTTGAAGATATAGGATATAAAAATTTTGAAAAATATATTATTCATGACAATTATTATTAAAACATTTCCAAAATTTTTTTAAAGTTATCTGTTTCCTATATCCATGCTTTTTTTAATAAAATATTTTTTTAAATTTTTGTTGGTAAATAATCGTTTAAATAAAAACATAAATATTTTAAAAAAATTTGTCCTATGGACTTATTTATTTTAGGTTTTATGGTTATTTCATTTTTATGACGTGCATTATGATTATGGTTTTTAAACTGTTTAAGATTTTTATTTTTCAATATGTATATTAGAATGTTATAAATGTAAATTTGTCTAATATTCATTTTTTTGTTTCAGAATATAATTTTATTGAAGGATAAAGATAATCTTTATAAAAAAATAATTTTTAGAAACCTTTTCTGTAATATTTCTAATATATTCTAAAAGTTTTATTTATTATTCCCCAACCTAAAATTCCGTAATTTAAATGAGTTTTAACTAATGCACTAATATTATATTTTCATATGTTTTACGTTTAAAGTTTTTTTAATGTTTCTAAAAATTGGTAGTAAACTTCTTAATTTTTTAATCAAATATTCTATGTGAAAATTCCAATTTAATTTACTGTCGAAGATTATTCCTAAATATTTTACTTGATTAACTTTTAAAATTTGAGTGTAATCATTTATTTCAATACTACTCATATTTTAAAAGTAAATTTTAGGTTTAAAAAAAATTATCTTTTTTAACTGAAATATACCCGATGGCTATCCTAATTTCTCATCCCGGCTTTCTAAAACTAAGGTACGTTTCCCGGTTAGTAAACAGTCTGTAAATAAAATATTACCTACAAGGTTGCAGACCAGACTTTAAAAAAAAATATTATTTTTGTAACAGAAACAGGCGCCGGAACAAAAATGACATTTGCAAGAACAGAACGCAATAAACTATTAGAAATGCATGTGGTTTTAATCCAAAGACACAAGTATATTACAATGAGTCACATTTTTTCTTGTACAAAGTATGATGAATATTCTGTCGTCCCCGTAATCTTAAAATGTGTCATTATACTTACATGGTCAACTTGTTTAGGATTTCCACTTAAAAAGCACCTCCTGTCTCCGGGGCCCTCATCTCTAGCTTGTTGAAATTGTACTCTACACCCCGTTTCGCCCTGGATTTTCTTTATCATGTCTCCACCCTTGCCAATCACGACGCCTACCGCAGCTTTTGGAACTAATACCTCTTGGTCACCTCCGCCAAAATCGTTGTAATCGTTACCACCACCACCTCCTCCGCCACCGCCGCCGCCCCTGTAATTTAATTAAATTATTACATTAATACTCTCAAATATTAGTAAATTTTTTGTGAGACTTGATTTTGGTATAGGAAAAGGTATGTCATTTTTGTTAGGCATATTATATAAGCTGTTGTTAGGATAATTCTTATATTTTTTTATGAATAAGACAAACCGTTTCTAGAATAAAAATGCCAACCAGAGTTAAAATTTTTTCTCTGACAAATAAAGGTTTGCAATGGGAACGTAAGTTAATACCACAGAAATATCTTAAAGCCCTTTTTGTAAAACTAATATTGAGCCCAACAAATCCTGGCTACAAAAACCCCAAAAAGCGATCCCATACCTTAAGTGGCTTTCAATAAGTGAGAAGTAAATAACTCGGCCTATATTTTTTCCTAATTCCTTGGAAACAACTCTCACAGCATAAGAATCTGAAGCTAATTTTTTGTTCAATGTAAAAATGTGGTCTCTAAATGTAAGTTTACCGTCAATTTGAACACCCAAGAATTTGGCACGTTTCTGTTCTGTATAAAATTATTGTTCAAATTCAAGTCCATGAATGAAAATGTAAATGTAAGATTACTAGTCTTGTCAATGTTGAAACATAAACAGTTCGCATCACACCATCGTTTAATAAGCAATAAGTCACTCTGCACAATCAACTTCAATTCATCTGAATCCCTTCCATGCCACAAGACAGTTATATCATTAGCGAATATAGTAAAAGTAGGTACCTCTAAGAAGGTCATTCACATATAAAAGAAACAAAACCGGACCGAGCACTGGCCCCTGGGGTACACCACTCTTAATGTTCATTTCAGACTCAGATTAAGACTCAAATCGAACTCAATACCCGTTTTCATGCAGTTTTTTATTTGTAAAGTGGATTCAGATCGATTTGAATACCTCATAAAAACGTATATTAGTTAAGTATTAATATAAACTATACCCTAAGTCCAAAATTACTTATAGGGATTCATGGCTTTCATATAGAGTGCAGTATAACAAGAACAAAAAAATAGGTAAAGATGTGTTCCCACGTTGCCAAATGGTTACCAGGAAACGGCGGTAATATGGACATGGCCAGTTTAAATTTATTTTTATTGAAAAAATATTTGAATATTTTCAGAAACACAGATACAGAAGTAAGATACATTAAAACACAGGAGATTTCCCAGTTTTTATTTTTTTGCCTATAAAATGTTCTAAATTGATATTTAAATAAAAAAAAAAAAATCACAATAACTTTTTTTTTGGAGCAAACAACTTGTCAGTTTGTAGATTGGAAACAATGATGTTGCTTGGATGATAGAAGAGTTTTGGACTTGGATTGTCTTTATTTGTTTTAAATCACAACATTTAAACTGATAAATATATTTAGTCGTCTTCAGGTGAATACCACTGGAGACACTTACCAACTGAAACGTTGTGATTTAATACAAATAAAGATAATGCAAGTCCAAAACTCTTCTATAATTCAAACAACTAACTAACTAAATAACTAGAAGTATAAGATTCTACAACTTTTGCGAAAAAAAACTGAAACAATTTAACGTAATTCTAATAATTAAATAAATTAACTGTAGTCAGTTGGAACCTCGGACGTTTTCAGCCTTTCAACCTCCCTAATCGGGGATCCGTCAAAATATTTCGGAAAAGCCGGAATTCTGTCATTTTCTACTCTTTTTAACATTATATTATAAACATGTATTTCAAATAAACTAACTTATGTTTAAAAGTTGGTCTTTATTTGTTTTTAAGAGCATCCTAACGACATCTCTAAATTATTCTCCAAAGTTACCAGCTCCATAAGAAATGTTATCTATATATTAAAAACATTGCGTTCTCCTGTCCATGTCTATTAATGGATTTTTAATAACTTTTTTAATTTGGACTCTACAGACATTGGAGAATGTGGTATTTTTGCAAAAAAAAAATGTTTTCTCAATATTTTTATAATCCAATGAAATTTTTTTTTTCCATTGGCTTATAAATCTTGTTCCTCGTTTTCTTTTCTGCATGAAAATAACTTTCTCACACCCACATAGATACCACCATTCCATTAGTGAAAAAAAAACTATTGGGTTTAGTTTTTTTTGTAATTCACTTCAAGAAAATTCGCAATTTTACATGGGGAAAATTTAACGCGGTCAGATCCGCTTAAATCACGTTTTAACCCGTAAGTATCTCCAGCCCTAAAAACATTAAGTTTTTTACAATATTTGATCTAATAGTACTATCTAACTCTAACTAGTTCTCTAACTTTGTAGAAAAGAAAAACTTTACTTTTAAACCGCCTAGACAAATTCTGGGAATGTCTGAATTTTATTTTAAACTCAAACTTTTTCTAAAAAAGTGATGGACAAACTTTGATTTTGGAACAGAAATATTGTTAAAATATTGGATTTTCAAGGCCCAGAGGCATGCTGCTCTTAAAAGAGTTTACTCACGTTCAGTCGGCCGGCCGGCGGTCGTCAGTCCGTGGACTGTCCGGCCGGCAGTAATCAGTCCATAAACTGTCCGGCTGGCGGTCGTCAGTCCGTGGACTGTCCGGCTTTTGGCCGGCAATTATCCGTAGTCATAATACAACTTCAGTTTTGTTCACTGATAATGGTCGACAGTTCCGGGTCGGATTCGATTAAGGCCTTTATTTCATTACACACAGACAGTTTTTCATCGTCAGTTTAAACATGTCATAAGGAGAAAGCGCAGCGGCAATTGTTATATTACACGAGCAGAGAAAAAGAAAAGGAAAAACAATTTGGATGAACGAGTGGTTGAAAAGTTGTTGCACTATCTCCTACATGGAGCTTATATCAGAATTCAGACAATCGAGTACAAGTAATTTAAAAAACGTTTTTAGGGTGAATGAAAATTGTTTCGAGTTTTATTTATTAAATTGTGTTTATTTTTGATATTTAAACCTTTTTAAGTTCCTTTCTGAATGCACATTTAATATTATGTATCTTGTGTTCCACAGACAGTAGCTTCATCATCTACTGTTTTATACAGTACAGCCTTTGTTTGCAGAAGCCCTGTTGGCATATGAAGTCTTTTATTTTTTAACCTTTTTAAGTTCTTTGAGCCATTTTCAATAACAAAATTTTCGTCAAAAGTAAATGTAGGCCTATAGTTCAATGCGGGCCGGCAAACGACTACACACGTTCAGTTTTAACAACCGACAATCGCCGACCGGCCCTGGTTAGTCATTTAACGTGTGTTTTTCTCTAGTATATGATTTGCCCTAACTGATGACCGAATATTCGGTACTCTGTTAGCCGGCCAAAACACTGCTTCAGTGCATCTCTAAAAAGAAATATATCAAAATAACATTTATCACAGCTTACCCTCTATCGTTACGACCGCCTCCTCGTCCTCCACCACCGCCGCCTCTGAAGTTTTTCATCTCTTTTTCGGCAATTAAGTCGTACACTAGTTGTTTGGCATACTCTACTTTCTGTGGGTCCCCACTGATAACTAATGGCTTTTCTAATTCTTGACCAGGCCCATCCTAAATAAAGAAATATATTCAATAAAACTGTTTTTAAAACACACCAACTTCTGCATTTATACCCTTTACAGAAGAAAAATCCAAATTATTAGACTGTAATTAAAGACCATTATACTATGAATATATAATAAACAGGCTATTGTACTAATGCATAACAAAAAAAAATAGATTAATGGAAACTATAAAATGACAAAATTATTGATAATTCATTAGCATATTTTATTTATAAACATTAGAAACTAAATTAAAAGAGACAATGAAACCTAATAGTCTAAGAAAAAAGCATAATGAAGGGTTGTTCTATTTAATAATGCAATAAAATATTGACCAAGGCTATTTTACTAATTTAAAACTGTGAAAAAGTAATCACGATTTTTATAATTTTGATTTTTTTAAAATTAAATTATGATTTTTTAAATTTAAATCCATTTTTCTGGTGTCCTAAAAACAACATTCATTTTTATAAAACAGTACAGATTTTTAAGTTGCACTCCCAAAACGTTGGTTCGTCATTATAGTATTTTCACCTAAAAACTACAAATTGACGATCCAAATCAAATCAAAAATTCTTTAATCACAAAAATTGATAAAACATTTTACAAAAAATGCAGTAACAATTGGTTGATTTGGCGTCAACTTCACAATAACTCTAATACACAACAAACTTATATAATAAAGATAAAACAAAAGTTAAAATTTTACATAATACACCACATATATCCAAGAGAGCAAGTAAAATTTCAAGAAGAGAAAGCTGAAAAACTAGTGTTTTTATTTATTATTTTAATAATAAGTGTAATGTTGTATTTGATCTAATTTTATGCTATGACCATGAACCCAGTAAATAGAATTCATTTTTTAAACCAAACAGCCTCATATATGTAACATTTTTGAATTCTACAAATCAAACCAAGTAAATTTGCTATACCCAACACTTTTTAAGGGTCAATATTACGCAAGAAAAATTCCATATGATCTATGGTCTATAATAATTATTAGGTTACATTAATGCAAAATACCTGTATGATGACCATCTTAGCTCCACTTTTCTCCTGCAACTGTTTAATAGTCTCTCCTCCTTTCCCGATTATCAAACCCACTTTAGGACCAGGTATCATAATTTCTACGCTGTTCCTTCCACCTGGACCTCCTCCTCCTCCTGGAGGTCCACCCATGCCACCTGGGGGACCGCCCATGCCTCCTGGAGGACCACCCATTCCTAAACGGATTTAATTTTAGTGACATTCATAGATTATCTGGATATTTATTATAGCCAAATGAATTATTAATTGTTTACTATTTAACGCTAGGTAACTTTTTTTGTTAATTTCTCTCAGCATACATATTATTCTTGTTTGGAAAGGATCTTTATTGATTTCACTAAAATACAAAGATCTTCTAAAAGAAATCACCTTATCCTAAGACTTAGGACCTAAGTGTTGTAGTAGTAGTAAAAATAAATTAAATAGACAATATAAATAATTTACACATCACAGTAGGGACTGTTTCTTAAAAAAAAAAAAAAATAAACAAAAACAATTGGCAAATAAATAAAATATCTCAATTAACATAAAGAAGTTTAATACTTAATATAAAGGTTCATTTAAAAAAATGTTATTTTATTTATGTAGTTTAAAATATTTCTATCTGTAAAGCTTGTGATTTTTGTATTAATTTTAAAAAACATTAAAAAAGGCAAGTAAAAGTAAACCTATAACAAAAAAAAACACAAGCAAAATTAGTAAGAACTGTATATATTAGCTCAAAGGTAAATCTATTTACCAAATAATAAATTGAACCACAGGCAGTATTCCCTTTTTACATAGTGTCTACCTGTTATCCATTGCAATTCACAATTTTTATAAATGAAATGTTTAGGTACTCCCTTGACTTACTCTGTAATATAAGTCCATGTGTACCTAATATCATAATTTTTAGAATTATACTTACTCATGGGACCACCACCGCTACCAGGAGGCTTCAGGTCATCCATTGGAGGTCCATTGCCCATTGGACCACCCATAGGTGGCCCTTGTGGTCTGCCCATAGGGGGCCCACCCATTCCAGGACCTTTCTTTGCATCTGGTTCTAAAGATACCATATCTAAGAAAACATAAAATTTCAAAAAACCTATAAACAAACTATGATGCATTGCTATGTGAATCTGATAAATTAAACTGATTTTAATCCCTTGATTTATCAATATTGTTATTAACCTATGAAATAAAATTTGATTTTATTCTCACCAAGGGCAAACTAAACTTTATTGAAAAAAAATTAGACTAGTCTAGAAGGGACTGCCCTTTGGGAGAAATAATGCCTGGCAACCCTCCAATGTGAGTATTTTTCCTCAAAAATGGGAATTTCATTATACCAAATGGCAGGGTAGTACTAGTAGATGTAGAGATGCTGAGAGTTTATAGAATCTTTGGTTTAGTCGGTTAGTTTAATTTAGCACTGCTCACTGCGACATAGGGTAAGTTAAGGGAGGATAAGTCACCTCTAGAAATACAGTTTTCATGAAGAAAAACAATAATCCTATTTAATAGGAAATAGATATATCTTTTTGCAAGGTTAAAATTTCTAGCGCCGCCGCGCCGGTTATGGACCTTGTCTAGTCATCAATTGACTTCCCCTAAAGTATGATTATTTATAAAGAGCCAATATACTTACCGGGACCGTCGTCCAGTGGTCTTTTTGAACGAGTTTCTCCCGGGTTAGTGGTACCGGGGTTGATTTTTGCAGCAATCTACAAGAAACCATTCAAAAATTTAATTAAAGTATAGCAGTCGTCAAAACCAAGCGGCATGTTTGTGTGCCCACTGTTTTAAGTTTCTCTTGATAATTTACCTGTTTAGCGCGCTGGAGGGCTGCTGCAAAAGCCGAGGATTGATTAAAATTCTGTTGCGGAGGTGCGACCGCTGAAAAATCACTCATTTTTTATAAACATACACAAAATAAGCATTTACACACAAATTTTACAAAATGGAGTCCTTCTGACGCGCACACAAGCGACAAAAAGGATTAGAATTACCAACTGCGCAACTGCCAAACCTTAGAAAACTAATGTCACTATTTCTGTTTAGGGTATTTTAAAAAGTTTCTAACTTGCAGTGCGTTCACTATTAAACTCGGCTACACTGAGTACAGTACACCGTGCACATCTAAGCTAATGGTCCAGGAAACCACCTATTTTTTCTTTGTGACTCCTGTAAACAAATAAGAAATAATTAATTAACCTCACATTTCATATTTTGAAAAAAAAGTTGTTTGTGATTAAATTTACAAGTTAGAATTTTTTTTTTGTTGTTTGTTACTTGCTACTTACTGCCAATAATAACTAAAATATAATGCCTTTGCATACAAGTTACCAACCAAATTATTACTCCATTGATGATATTTTAGCAAGTCAGGAAAGGACTCCCTGCAGATTCTTGCAAAATGTGCCCAAAATGGGTAAGGCTGCTAGACTATGGTTGACATCCGTCCTGGTTTTAAAGTCGTCCGGGCGGATATTGATAACTAGTCCAGATTTTTGTTAGGTCCCAACTAACATGCAGTCGTTAGTGGTAGTCACTTTGGAAAGGAAGATAGATTTAATCGAGGTTTTAAAAATACTAAGAACCTTTCTTTTTAAACGAATACCAGGGACCTTTCTTTTTTAGGCCCTGCGTTCGGATTTTTAAGACCCCTTATCTGGGTTTTTATATTTTAGAGATGGATAGGAGATGGCAACCAAGCCTAGCTAGATCTGTAGAGATGAAGGGTTCATAAGCTATTTTGGTTATTTTCATTTATAAACATTTACTGAAGAGAAGCTTTTAAAGCTGTTGAATTATTTGAATAGATATTATATTTCCTCATTGAGTAATTTTTGTTCTAATTACAAGAAGTAGCAAGGATCAATATTTTGAAAAATAGTTTCTGGCCTTCGACAGTTTTATACTCAGTTTATAACTAAAGGTTCAAATGTTGCTTAATATAAAACAATTCCTAATTTACTACTATTTGGGAATATTTGGTGATTGTAGTGATCACCTTGTAAGATTGTAAATTATTATACAGTGTCCCAGATAACGACTCACTCTATAAACCATATAAGATACCGAGATAGTTAAATTAGAAAAAAGTTGCGTCCTGCTAAATTCTGCAATAGTTTGTTTTCTAATTTACAAAACTCTGAATCCTTCCAAAGATATTTGGGCAAAATCGGGTTTTCACGATTTTGTTTTTATTTTTTTCTGACTCTATTTAAAGAGATCTGTTAAAATAAAGTTTACATTCTCATACCACTACTACATACATAGGTATGGTAGTACTTAACTGTAGCTGTTGAATTATATCTTTTTTTTAAGGAAAATTAAATCCATCAACAGATGAACATGATCTCAAATCAGGAACAGAATTAGAGCTTCCACTCTGGCTAGTTCTAGAATGTAGTACTGGTAGACAGCCAATAGTAGCTCCAGACTTGCCAAAAATTTACAAAGAAGCTTACAGAGAGATACTCAAAGCAGACGCAACTGCTTTGGACTTACACAAGTTTAACTTGTACTTCTATGAACTGGGATCATATATAAAACATTTTGATAGAAAAGGAGAAGTCCATGACATCTTATTGCATGTAAGTATCAATATGAATGATATTTTTACTTGCATGCCTTCCACCATCAATCTTTCGGGTTGCTAGTTGTCTTTTGAGTATAAAAAAAAAAAATCATCCTAGAAAAAATTTGGGCGAAATTTTTCCTAAATTTTTAAAAAATCCACAGAGGCTTCCTCATGAACTATTTACTTTAGAGAGGCCAGATTTAAACTCAAATATTTCTGTTACAATTTTTATGTTTTCTAGTTTTTAGACTAGGTACAAATAAAGAACAACGGTTTTATAAATTATCTTTATTTTAGACTTTCTGCACCAGATTTAGACTGATAATGGATTTGGCCCACAATTCAAAATCTGATCCTACAATACAACACAAGCTAGATATGTTGGAAAGGAGGATTTTTAAAGACGGTCACAATTCTAGGATACAACTAAACTCTTGGCTATTAGAATCTGGAGTTCCCTTACAAGCTGCTACCATGGTTACTAATCACAGAAAACGAAAGAGGGTGGATGATGATCTTTTTAGTTAGTTAGAGTTTTGTGATTTTGTTGTAATTGAAATTGTTAATATAAAAAGTAAAACTTTTATACCGATTTCTAATAAATATATTTACTTTTGACTTTGCTAGTCATGGCTAACTAGAGAAACAAAAATTACAGTTTTTGCGCGAAAATTTAAATAAAAATCGAAATATTGGCAAAACTAGTAAATTTAGGAATAGGTATGACTTAACAACAATAAAAGATACTTAAAATATCTATCCGATGAGCCTAATAAATATAGGGTCTTTCATTTGAAAAAAGTTATTGTATTTTAAAATTTTCTATATTAGGATGTCAACATGCAGAAAGCACCCTGTGCAAAATTTTAAGTACTTGATGATTTAAGACAGTTTGTCTATCCCTAAACTTAAGATTTTACAAGAAAGTTTCAATATTCTAATAGAAAAATACCGGCAATTTTGTTCTGTCATGTTTTTCCCAAAATTTTTCATTTTGTTTAGCAAAGTTGCAAAAATTAAAAAAAAAAGAAATATGGCGTCATATGGATAATTTTGTTATGAAACAAAAAATGTTAAAACATATAGGGTGTTCCATTTAAAAAAATGTATCTTTATTGTCCTACTTTTCTGGACTACCCTGTATAGGTACCCAAAGATAATTTTAGAACATATTTTTTTATACCTCACAAGTTGGCCCGGGTATTTTAGGGTAGGCACTACCCAAATCAAAAATGACTTTAAAAAAAGGTCTCCCCCACGCTCTATAACGCCATAAGCGGAGCAAAACTCCCCTCTTGTCCAAACTGACGTCTAAAAAAAAAATATCAATAAACTTTCTCTTTATCTCTTATTACAATTACTTATTCGAAGGTATTACATTCTTCTATAATACCAATCCTTTCTCATCAAAAATTTCATAGTCAAATCCCCCTCCCCCCGGAAATTCCATTACAAAACCGAATCCCTCAATTTTGGGTGTGCACGCATAGACGGATTTAGTTAAAATAAGTATACTTAAATCGTGCATAGGTAATGAAAGTGCAAAAAATTTGTTTTCTGTATACCCTTAGTAATATTCATGTCCGGCCGACCATAAATGTTAAGGACCTTCAAAAATAAGTCATAGTGCGACGTCTGGGTGACTACTTTTAGCATCACACATACCACCTCGGCATTTAAGGTCAGATTATTACGTTTAAACGACGTAAAAGTAGAGACGTACTATTCGCGACCTCAATCCGAAAGAAACTTAGTGACATCTACACGATGTAGAGTTTAGCCTGTAAATACTAATTTGACATCTTAAGTAAGTGTATTAACCAAAGTTGCACCAACCCTGACGTCAAATTTAGTTCATATTTAGTCATAAGTCCGAAAAATGCTAGTTGGGTGGTGGGTAGTATAATTATGCCAGGCCAACTTTAAGAATTATTTTCTACCAAATCTAAAATATGTTACAAGACAAACGTTTGAACCTTTAGCAGCTGTATTTGCACTTGTTCAATCAAATATTAGAGGTGATATTTGGTGACGGCATAACCTCTGCAACTAATTTTAAAATATTGATTTCGGTGTTTATTCATTTATTTCTTGAAATAAATTCAATATGACTTCGTTTTGAATGGCATAATAAATGTGATGTACACCCAAGGTGATGATAGACCCTTAAGTTCTGCAAACATGACCCAAGCAAGTGTATACAGGATGATTCCTAAGTTGATACTTCTTTTTGAGGGGCGTATAGAAGGCATTAAAATAAACATTTTCAAATACCTTTTTTCAAAAAACTCAAAAATAAAGTACTTACATTCATTTATTACACTACAATTCAAATACGGTTCTGTCTAACTTGCCCGTTGAATAACATTAAAAAAACTTCTGGGTGTAGAGAAGAAACATCGGCACTTTTACGACACTCACAATAAATTAGCACCATAATTAGTTCATTGTTTTCAAATTGTACCATTTTCACCAATTTATTAAAATTAAGTTGCTTCAGAAAACCATACCGCGCCGCGAATTGCCAAAATAAATAACTGACGACCGATCCGGAAAATGCATGACTAACAATACAAAAAACCGAGAAAAAAATATAAACTAAAGGGCTACGTTTTGATTACCAGGCTCGCACTTAGATTTTTTACTTCTGTAACTCGGCATTTTTTAAGTTTTTTGAAAAAAGGGATTTGAAAAAGTTTATTTTAATGCCTTCTATACGCAGCTAAAAAAGAAGTACCAACTTAGGAATCACCCTGTATAAAATCGGATAAAATTTTTATATTTTCAGATTACGATGAATATATTTCCATATACATTTATCATTTTACGGTTTTGACAGCCAACCAAAAAAATCCCACTAAACGATATTTCAAACGTGATTTTCTCGGAATCCACATCGCTTAGAACTAATCGAAAATTTTCAGGAGTCAGTCAGTCAGCCAGTGCCGAGATTTTGGAGCCTGAAAAGTCGATTAGCGGGTTTCTGTTGGTTGGCAAAATGTCACCATTTTCGCCTGTGTAAGTCGCAATAAATGCTGGCAAATCAACGCTCAGAAGACTTACATGATCAATAGCTGTTGAGTCAAAGTGTTTTCTTACAGGAAATTAAAGGACAGTTACTTGCCCATGTTTACAGCAGCAATAAGTACTTTACGGAAAAATAAGACAATAATTTAATCTTAGAAATATATATTTTATCAACAAAATAATAACAAAATATTGCCACCTCCAGCCTTTAAATGTCTGCAACCACATACCAAAATGTATGTGGAAGGGAAGAAATATGCAATAATATATATAGAACATAACAATAATAAAATAATATAATTATTAAAATAAAAGTTTCCTCTAAAACCAGATAGATTTGTCAAAATGGCATGACTAATAAAACATAACTATAGCGACCATAAATTTCGCATACAAAAATTATCCAGTAACGGTTTTCAAAGTTATGTGAAATAGCACCATAGACCCCTTCTTATATTTTATCCTAAAGTTAAGTCTTGATATGCGGAAAAATCAATAATCTATTTACAAGTTTTACTTTTAACAGTTTTAATAATCGTGTACTATGGGAAAAGGCACATATAATCTCCATAAATTAACGGTTCTCAAATCTCAAACTGTGATACAGTAACCAATAACCTTTAACGGAAATATTTTAGTAATGGTAAATTTGAACTTAAACGTGTTTAGAGATACAGCATAAATTTTTCCTACGACCACCTATGAAAATGAGAAAAAAATCATGGTTAATTTGGCTAGAAAGCGCCGTATATCACACCCGTGTTGAAAAAAAGTATTTCAACTTTAGTGTTGAAATATTAAGGCACACCATTTAATTTAAACATATGGTGCCAATTTGATAGACAACCCCTATTTATTAAAAAGAACAAATTTTAGAAAGCAGTAATTGTAAAGTGTTTAACTTATTTTTCATGTGATTTTCGAGTGATTCAGAATTAAAGTGTGAAAATACGCCATCTGAAATTATAAAAAATGTTAATAATATACTGGAAAATCTATTACCAGAAAAAATAAATCGCGCTGAAGAGAGTGTCATATATTAAACAATAAGTCTTTATCGGCAGCGATAGCGTAGGCGTAGAGAATAGAGCTCTAGCCTACAGATCTCAAGGTCACAGGTTCAAACCCCATCAGGAGTGTTTGACTTTTTATAAAAACATTAAATAATTTATAAAATTATTTTGAATTGAAATCTTCCTTGTTGGGTGGATTTTTTATATTTATGTTTAATGCTTCTTTCCTTGATTAAATGTAAAGTTTTTCACTCTGGTTAATCTAGAAGTTAATCCAGGATTAGTTCTTCCTATGATATATAATGAAGTTAAACTACAACTAAAGGAAAAGCCTATGGACAAACTATGAAACCAGATATTAAGTGGAACATAATCCTAAGTAGTGTTGAAATATTTTTTTCGCAAATAAAAGTCTTTTTTAATAATTCTTTGTATTGTATTTTGTGCACACACACTTTAAATATGTATGTTTGTTTTTAGATATAAAGAATAATATTTCGCTTAAAAGTAGTAGGTATGTGAAAGAAAAGGTTTGAGAACCGTTACTATAAATAGAAGATTAACAAATCCGCTCTAAATTAGATTAACATAACTCGATAACAATAACAGTCACCTTTTCTAAGATTATATATAAAACATATAGTCGAAGTATAAAATAAAAGCTACTTAAAGAAAATAACAATAAATAGAAATTCTGTCACCCATATACACAAATATAACAATAATAAGGATATTAAACTATCTTTAACCCTAAAATAACTAGGGATTAAAAATCGTTACCTAAAAATTACTGAGCAAATAGGGAATAAAATATGTTTTGCCTAAACCAGCTTAAATAATTATGTCAGTAAAATAGATATACAGACTTGAATTTTTAACTCAAATAAATTTAGTATTAGAAAGCCTATTTATTTGTTGTTTTGTTTTGTTTGGCATACTGTTTTGCGTCCTCATGACATTTACCCCTCTTTTGGGGGTAGAAACCGCCCCCAACTTTTTTGTTAAAATTAAAGGTACATATGTATCGTTGGAAAGGGCATAAAAATAGGAAATACGACCCACTATTTACTTTTGCATTTCGGTAATCTAGACGCAATTTGTTTTATTGTAAGAATTGTTGAAAATGTTGCCCATCTTTTTCGTGACAAACCCCTAATTGAAAAAAAAAATTATTCTTAACATTATGTACCATAAGCAAGTTCGGTTTTTACCTCGCAGATGAGAGCGATGAAATTTGTAGATCATGTGATCACGTAGGATTCAGACGACTTCGTATTTACCGAACAATCTTGATGGTTTCTATTTTATTTTCTAACCTAAGAATTTTGTAAAGTTGTATAAGTTTAAACAAAAAAAATGATCAGATTCATATCATATTATTTGTAAACTGCAATAAAAAATAACCTTGGCGAATTTCACGAAAGGTAAGGTTATCTTCGTCCCTCAAACAACGCTAACGGTTAAATTTTAAATATTTTCGCCTTTCGGATATTTAATTTTTAAACTCTGTCGAAATTCTCCGACGAAAAATACAGTGTGTCCACGGATAGAGTTTGGAAGAGGAAAAAATTAAATTAAAAATGTTTTTTCTGTCCAATCCTGTATAGTTATCGCAAATCTGATATTCAAAATTGAGTTTCAGAACAAGCAAAATTAATTTAATAAATCAAGGAATTGAAAAAAAATCCTAAAAGCTAAAAATGTTGTTTCTGACGCAAATCTGATATTCGAAATTGTAGTTTTAACACCAGCAGAAGTTTTTTTTAAAGAATATTTTTTTCTTCTATAGCTACTAATAAAAAAGTGTTTCCTTTTCCAAACTCTATCCGTGGACACATTGTATGTACCTCCATTTGCTCATCGATATGATAAACGAACGACATTAAGATGTATTTTTGTCCTCTGAAACATTAAACGAACGGACGTGGAGTAATCTGACAAATCTGATAGTAAAACCGAACTCGCTTCATATTCGGGGTTATTTGCCGAATTTCGTGTATAAGGCCTAAGTTTCTCTAAAAATTGTGGTATCAATTTTTGCTAAAATGGCGTTTTTTTCTGGCTTTCTAGATTACCCAAATGCAAAAGTAAATAATGAGTCGTATTCCCTTTCCAACGAGCTATCACAACATATACCATAACATTTAAAAAAAAGTTGGTGGAGGTTTTAAACCCAAAAAAAGAGGGGTAAATTTTATGAAGAGACGAAAAATGTATGCCAAAGTAAAAATAAACGCGGTAAGTCTCCGTCCAGTTAAAAATTCCACCCTGAATAGCATTAATTTTTAAAAGAAACTACATCATTTTAATTTCCTAGTAAAAAAGTATTGTAATTGCCAAAAAAAAAATGGTGGTATCCCATTTTCGTCAGTCAGTGTGTAGGTAAACAACTTGACGGGGAATAATGAAATTGTGTTAAACTACACGATAATTACATTTGAATAATGACATTTTTGGCACTTTGACAGGTCGCAGCTAACTTATGATACAATTTGGAGAAAAACTGCTTGCAAAGTCATTTTTTAATTTATCATTCTTTATTTAAAAAAAAATACTTTCTGGCTGTAAAACCTCATAATTTTAGATAAAGAATGTAAAAACTAAGAAATGTACATACCGCTTTTCTCCAGATTATACGAACAAAATCGACTTTATTATATCGAGCAAAAGAACATCTATCTATGATTTAAACCGAAGTCCAGTTTAAATCGAAGAAATGTTAAAAAATGGTAATTTTATAATGTGGGATTGACACCAAAGTTCGAATTAAAAGTGATTTAATTACCTGGTCATAAGTTAGGACCAGGTAGATTATTCTTAAATTGAACTTTGTTGTCAATTCCACAATAAAACCTAGGTTTAATAGGACTTTAAAAATTGGGCCTAATGGATAAAATTGATTTTGTTCAAGAAATTAGTCAACTGCGATGTTTAGCGTGGACAGATATGTGTAGTTTCTTTGGTATATCTCTCACCTTTTTATAACTTTAATGTTGGCAGTTATTTCACTAAACCAATCCCGACTTGATTGTCAACTAAACTACTGGACAAAGACCTACGGTTTTGAGTAGTTGATAGATTCATCTCTTGGGAAACAATTGTCAATGTTGGATTTTCTTTAACTGTCAGGAAATTTTATATACAGGGTGTTAAAGACGATGATTTTTGCTCCAATTTTAATGGCTAGTAACTTTCATAATAATATTGTTAAATTTTATCACTCTACGTCAATTGAATCACTGGTTCATAGCAAAGAAAGTAATTTGTTAAATTTTTGATATCTGCTATATTTTAAGAAATACCGATTTTTTTGGAAAACCTTCTTTATTTCAACTTATTGGTAGCTAGATCTCACTGTGCGTTGTATCGTGCAAACTTTATGAGTGATTATTATACCTTATAAAAAGCTTGATTATGTTCAGTAACAATAGTTGTACCTAAATGTTAAGATGTGCAGTGGCGTACTTATAAACACCTATATGTCTATGGTTTATAAGTATAGTGTTAGAAAGTTAGAAATTAATAAATACATTTTTTCCAAAAATTAAATTAAAAAAATTATCTTTGTTAAAATTTTGTAAACACACTGCATAATATACCTGTAGTGCGATATGAAAAACTGAAAAATAAGAAAAAATTCACCTAATCTAGGGGCGAGTACTTTCCAATATAAAACAATCGTGAAAAATTGTGAGATACTCATAAACCATAAACATATAGGTGTTTATAAGTACGCCACTGTACATCCTAACATTTAGGTACAACTATTGTTAGATACTGAACATAATCAAGCTTTTCATAAGGTATAATAATCATTCGCAAAGTTTGCACAATACAACGCACAGCGAGATCTAGCTACTAATAAGTGTAAATAAAGCAAGGTTTTCCAAAAAAATCGGTATTTCTTAAAATATAGCAGATATCAAAAATTTGACAAATTACTTCCTTTGCTATGAACCAGTGATTTAATTGACGTAGAGTGATAAAATTTAAAAATATTATTGTGAAAGTTACACGCCATTAAAATTGGAGCAAAAATCATCGTCTTCTTTAACACCCTGTATATAAAATTTTCTGACAGTTAAAGAAAATCCAACATTGACAATTGTTTCCCAAGGGATGAATCTATCAACCACTCAAAACCGTAGGTCGATATCATATCTGGTTCAGAAAATATTAACTGTTAAATTTAGGCGAAATTTTTCTTGCTCGAAAGCAATTGTCGAGCAGTTTATATTATTATGGCAAATAGTGAAGGCAAAAAAATAGTTTGTTTTCGTCTTGTACCGGGTAACTTAAGACTCTTTTAACGTCTTTATTAATCAACTGATTGTCAACAATACCTTACCCTTATTTAAATGTTTTACAATAAAATGTAGTTAAAAAAATACAATGCATAACAACTTCTTTAACAAAATATGTAACAAATTTGGCTATAGTTTACATTGAGCAATATTTTTTATGTAATGATGTGTTGCTTACTAAACGGCAGAGTCTAAACGCATCCTGTGTTACGACCGGATCGTTCACGTCCGTCTAACTACGCTGTTAGGAGTTTAAATATGTTTGTTGATATTTGACAGTGGCGCCGGAGCTTAAATTTGTAATTTTTATAACAAAAATTGTCCAGCCAACCGCTTTTGTAGCCTTGTACTTGTTATGAATCGATCCCTAACAAATCACGTTGTTAGACATCGATCATTATTAGTAGTTGTTTCTCTAGGCCTTGCCCTGCTCTTAATTAATTTAAAATTTGAGATATGCCCAGTTTCAGTGTCTGCGCAAATCTGAATATTTATTACATTTAATTCCAGTTACTTGACGGATATAGTAAAGGACCCCGCACAAAGCTTATGGGAAATGGCTTTCGGCTATTTTTTCTGAATTTTTAGTATTTTCTAGATCTTGACGTCCTGATTAAAGGGGTCCATGGCCGTAATCGAATCCTATCACTAGTTTTTGAGTTATGGGCCTTTAAAGTTGGAAATTTCTTACTTTGAGATTTTATGCATTGTCTGGAGTTTTCACTTGTTTCTTAAAAACTATGAACTTTTTTATATTTCTTTATTGATGAAAAAGTGGGCCTTAAGTTTTCTTTTATTTATATAGAAATAAAATATGTACTGGATGTTGAATAACTTATAGGCGGATTAAATAAATACTACTATTAAAAAATTATAAAAATTTAAAAAAAATTGTACTCATTTTTTGAATTTTGAAAACCAACGGCTAGATTTTGTTCATATTTTAATATCTTGTAGCGCCAAGCTGTGGATGAAAAAAATGGGTATAGGTTGACGTAGAATATATTGCCGGGTATTTTATTTTTCAAAAAAAAAATTGAAAATTAACAGGAACACCAGTCCGGATTTAATCAAAACTTAAATTCTGTAAAATAAATGTTAGTAGAAATAACGTGTGTCATCGACGGCCATTATTAAAAGCTTACGTGAAATAAACTATACGAAGAATTTGCTATTGTTTCGAATGTTTTGGCACAGAAGCATTTTTTAAATATACAGGGTGATTCCTAAGTTGATACTTATTTTTTAGCTGTGTATAGAAGGCATTAAAATAAACAATATTTTCAAATACCTGTTTTCACAAAACTTAAAAATAGAATAGATAGAGAAGTAAAAAATCTAAGTACGGGCCTGGCATCAAAACATACCCCGCTGTAGTTTCTGTTGTTTTTCTTATCTCTTATTAGTATTAGTCATACGGGTAGTGTTGAACAATCCGGTGCGGTGTGTTTTTCTGGAGCAAGTTAATTTTAAATTATTGATACGTGAAAATAGTAAAATTTGAAAACAATGAATTAATAAATATGGTGGTAATTTACTGTGAGTGTGGCAAAAGTGCTTCGAGATTATACGCAGAACGCTTTCCCTTGCGGGCTCATCCAATACCCAGAAGTTTTCTTAATGTTATTCAACGGGCAAGTTAGGCAGAACCGTATTTGATTCGTAGTTAAATAAATGAATGTAAGTACTTTATTTTTGAGTTTTTTGAAAAAAGGTATTTGAAAGGTATGAACTTCATATAGACAATTACATATAACAATCACTCTTATGAATATTAATTACACAATTATGACAATTACTTATACAGGGTCATTCCTAAGTTGATACTTCTTTTTTAGCTGAGTATAGTAGGCTTTAAAAAAAAACAACATTTTTAAATACCTTTTTTCAAAAAAACTTAAAAGTAGGCGAGATACAGAAGTAAAAAGTCTAAGTACGGGCCGGGTCATCTAAACGAAGCCTGCTATACTTTATGTTGTTTTTGTTTTATTAGTCACGTAATTTACGAGTCGGTGTTCAGTTATTTATTTGGCAATCTGCTGCGGTGTGTTTTTCTAAAGCAAGTTAATTTTAAATTGGTGACACGTGAAAATGGTAAAATTTGAAAAGAATGAACTAGTAGATAGGGTGCTAATTTACGGTGAGTGTCGTCAAAGTGCGGCTGCTGCTTTGAGATTATACGCAGAACGCTTTCCCTTGCGGGCTCATCCTACACCCAGAAGTTTTCTTAATGTTATTCAACGGGCAAGTTAGGCAGAATTGTATTTGATCCATAGTGTAATAAATGAATGAAAGTATTTTATTTTTGAGTTTTTTGAAAAAATTTATTTGAAAATTAATATTTATTATTAGATGTAAAAAAACAAAGTTAACAAACTTGTTCTTCTCTCTAAAGAAAAATCGTTCCGGCGCCACTGGTCTTTGTAATTAATTATCAGCATTTTAACAGGCTATTAAATTAGATAACGCGACTTAGAACTGCCCAAATGATACAAACACCATTACTGGAGAGTGAAATTTCTCCAAATGTGTACATCACAGCCCGATTACATTAGCAAAATATTGTATTCAAAAAATAAAGGGCTACAATCTTCTAATTTTATTTATATAACTTACATCCCTAATTATAGGACTAGGTTTGTTCAAATTTTTGTTATACCTACAGGATGTGTCCCAGTAAAATGTATCTACTTATCATCTAATTACTAAGACAAATTTACAAAATATACATTACAGATATTTTAAAATTATAAATTTATGCGTTCAAAAGGCACTAACATTTTTAATACCGCTCAAATATAAGGAAGCATTATAAGGCAAACTACCGCATAAATGATGTTTACTATACCAATATTCATCATGTAAAATTTCCAATATTTTCGACTCTATATTTTTGTCTCATTATTTAAAAGGTCTGTCGCAATATTCCGTATTTACTATGCAATTTTCACATAACGCTTCATTTTTGTGTTAGTTTCAATGAAATTCATTTGAGCTTCTTTATAAGCTTGAAACTATGAAGGTGCTTTTCTAATATGCAATTACACTAAAAAATATTTTTTTATTTTTACAAATTTTGTCTCAAATTACCGATAAATTTGTAAAAATAAAAAAAATATTTTTCAGTGTAATTGCATATTAAAACAGTTTTTAATGCCGAACAACATTTTATAATTAGTTTTCGATATTGTCACAAATAAAGGTGCTTTACTCTTGGGTAAAATTCATATTTTTTGACAAACCTCATATATGACTGAAAAATTGGAAATTCTGATGTTGCAGTTTAGGTTTTGGACCATGCAGAACTTTTTATGAAGAATAATATTTTTTCGTAAAGTTAATAATAAAGTGTCCCATTAGTTGCCAACTTAAGCAGACACACTGTATATTATTTGCTTGGTAATAGAAAATATTTTGGTTAGATTACTTAACTATTTTTTTGGGAGCTCTGCAGGGCTTATGCACCAGCCGCCACTGCTTCCAGGTCTGATGATGAACGAAAGGGCGAAACAAGTGTAACATTTGAATATAGACCGAGACTTTGTGTCTTTCCTTTATTAATCTATATCAGGTATCCAATGAACGATTTCTTCAATACTAACAGTTTAGTTACATTTAAAAAAATGTTATTACCTACTTGGAAATTAATTTTAAAATACAATTATTTTAGATTGTTTGTTGACAGCACATCAAAAAAGATCAGATTACAATATTTTCACTGGTTTTTCTAAAAGTTCTACCGAACGTTCGTCGTGAATCACTCTGTGGAGTATTGCTTAACATTTTATAAAACTGGTAAAACTTTTACTCATTACACCATAAAACATTTTTGAAAGTTACCCCAAAATATTAATAAAAACTCGCCATCTACTATCCTTTGGTTACAAGCACGATACACTAACACCGGTATGCTAATGCGTATAAATTCTCTATCTCTCACATTGTGACGACACGTGCGAGGACGCTTTAAGGCCAGTTTACATTAGGTGCAACAAAATGATCGTTTTATTTTTGATCAAGAGAATAATCCTATTATAATACATTATAAACGATATACTGCCCTAATTTATATCAGCTACTTTTTTAGAATTAGAATTAGGGAATCCAAACCATGTGATTCAATATGGCGGTTGGATGGCGAAAAGCATTGAGTCACCTGTTAAATGCCACCAGCAATCTTATTTTTATGGTCACGTGTACCAATCACAAAGCAGTATTTGCCATTAAGCCGCCATTTTGACATATCGTTGGATTGCTTAATTACAAAAATAGTTTTTTTATGTCAGGTTAGAACCATCAGTCGCGTCAAAAGGTTATGCAACCGTGCTCGCTTCCTTGTTCGTGACGACATGCGCAGCGATGTTCAAATTTCAACTTGATTATTGACATACCCTTGTAGGTGTATCGTGGTTACAAGAAGATTGTAAAAAGCTTGTCAAAATTTTAATTTTGACAAGCCCTTTACTATCTTTGGCAATTTTATTCTGGTAACCGTAGATTAGCAAATATTGTCAAAATCTTGTATTGAAAATCATTTAATATACTTTAAATAATAATTTTAGTAGTATTGTTTATTCTTTCTGTGTAAGGAAGACGGCTATCAGTAAAAAAACCTATACCTATCTACAAAATAGCTTTTTCTAACTCTTATAGCATAATAATAACCAACCAATATGGTTGAAACAATTAGTATGTTCAAAAAATAACTAATTTGGTGTACTATACTCAGTAACTCAATAAGGCACAAAGACGGGAAAGTTGTTTTTTTCTTAATTACTTTTATACTATAATTACTACCTTTATATATTTATATGTATATCATATATTTCAATTTATAAAAGCTGTATCTGTATCTCAATATTATTTTTTAAAGTGCCTTACTGCGCCTATATATCTTTTATATACAACAGATGTTTTTCAAGACACCTGTCAACATCCTTCTCTACAGAAATAATAAGCTACATTTCTCTAAAAGAAATATACAGTTTTATCGCCAGTTCCATTAATTAATTCTATACCTTTTCGTTAAAAACCTCCCGTAACAATTAAAATCCGTGCTGCTCTTCTTTAATGGGTTCCGGCTTGAAAGACAAACTGTAGGTTTCTTCCATGTTGCCAATATCTCTCATGATCAATACGCTAGACGTTGCTGTAACAAAAGAATAAACACTTAGGTACCTATAATACACAAAGAAATAAAAAAGAGAAACTAAACATTAAGCACAATAAACATATAATGTCAAATTTTATAGCTCAAGTCATATGTGGGCAACCCCCGGCCCCTGGGCCGGATCCAACCCTCCACTAGCTTCAATCCGGCCCGCATAGAGTTAGCACACACAGTTTACTTGTAATTGTATTAAGCGTACGAACTTCATCTCATAAAGACTAAAATCGATAAGTAATAATATTAAGCATATGCAGTGGAACACCACAGATCGTGTCAGAAATAGTCGTTAGAAAGAAACAAACAGATAAAAAATTCGGGAAGCCGACCGATGCGCTTGAAGCGCTCGCGTACGATCGAGAGTATTCTAGTTGCTTATTGGGGGTAATATACAGTGTGATTCCTAAGTTAATACTTCTTTTTTAGCTGTGTATAGAAGGCATTAAAATAAACAATATTTTCAAATACCTGTTTTCACAAAACTTAAAAATAGAATAGATAGAGAAGTAAAAAATCTAAGTGCGGGCCTGGCATCAAAACATACCCCGCTGTAGTTTCTGTTGTTTTTCTTATCTCTTATTAGTATTAGTCATACGGGTAGTGTTGAACAATCCGGTGCGGTGTGTTTTTCTGGAGCAAGTTAATTTTAAATTATTGATACGTGAAAATGGTAAAATTTGAAAACAATGAATTAATAAATATGGTGGTAATTTACTGTGAGTGTGGCAAAAGTGCTTCGAGATTATACGCAGAACGCTTTCCCTTGCGGGCTCATCCAATACCCAGAAGTTTTCTTAATGTTATTCAACGGGCAAGTTAGGCAGAACCGTATTTGATTCGTAGTTAAATAAATGAATGTAAGTACTTTATTTTTGAGTTTTTTAAAAAAAGGTATTTGAAAATGTTGTTCATTTTAATGTCAATCAACTTAGGAATCACCCTGTATAAACCGCTCAGCGCGTGTCAGCGTCACCTCATTACTTCTTAACAACTGATAAAGTTCGTATCGCATATTCACGTACGATCTGGCCCGCGACCTGATTAAGTCCCGAAATTACGCCCTCAGTAAAGCAAAGGTTGTCCATGCCTGGCTTAAGTTTTCAATTTTGAATAGCACGTGGTGTCGACACTAAGCAGCAATATTCACCAAATAAAACAGGGAAAATTTAAGAAACAATTGCAGAAAAACTACAGGTATTTAGTTAAAAAAAGTTAATTAAACCATGGCCTTCTAGAATTTAAAAAAGGGGACAATTTAGGCCAGTTCATAAAAAAAAAACAAGTAAAAATTTGACGTTTACCACGTAGATGACGTACGTCGCCGCTTGGGATGCGTTCGATAACAGCACTTGTAGCAATTTTCTCCCACTTTTATAGTTTGATAACCCCGGTGTGTCACTCTAGAGTGGTCGATTGTCTCCTTCAACAACCTCAAATTAACCCCCTCTCAACTGGGTTAGAAATAATATCACACCTTGATGAAAAGGAATAGTCTTAACATTTTGGAGGGGAATTTTAAAAGTGCGTTGTTCTGCAAAAATACCGTTTGTTGCGGTTTGCAGTGGTAATTTTTTGCGCCTTCATTTTTGACTTGGGAAAAAACACTTTTTCATAGCCGTTCTTTATGTTCTACAAGACGGTGTTTTTAGTTTTCTAATTGGACTTGGTTCTTTAGATACCAACCTCAATTCATTTTTTTTAATACGGACCTGGAATTTTTTTTTTTTTCAATTTTAGGGACTTCTAAACTTTGGAAATTTAATGCAATTTAAAGGTTTTTATAATTTTTACGTTTTGTCATCAAGTAACACATTAAGTACTAGCATTTCAAATTATCTTAATGATTACTTAATTATTAAAATTACATAACAGGAAGTTATGGTGTTGAGGCTGTTTATTTTTTCAATAAGATTAACCGTCTCAATACTCTAAGCTAGGAGCTACGCAAGTTTTTAGGCATGAGAAGTAATTCTATTTTTTTATTAATATTTTAATTATTTTATTAATATAACGTATATCTTAAGTCCTATGGTTTTTGCCTTAGACCTAGAGCGAAATACTTTAAAACAGAAAAAAAATAATGCTCCCGAGCGTAGAAAAGGTAACTGGAGCGTTAGTCTAGTTATGTTACTGCGATGCGCTTATGTTTGTTTCAAAAACAGTTTAAATTTTTTTTACTGTTTAGATACTGATGCTAGTTTTAGGCAAAACATGTAACAGAAATAAACATAGGTACCTAAATATTTGAGGCCGTGACTTTGGGTCTTTTCTCTTACAAAATATCAAATAGTAGGTCTGGTATGGACGTATTTTTTAAATCAGAAATCTTTTGTTTTTAGTTTGGTTCTAAATGTTCAGGACCGTAATGAAATGAAAAAGATAATTTGAAAAATGTGTTATTAGACGACACAACGTTAAAATTTTAAAAATTTGTACCTACATTCTATTAAATTTCAAAAGCTTAGAAATCCTTAAAACTGTATTTAAAATTCCAAGTCCGTATTTAAAAAAATTGACATGAGGTTGGAAACTAAAGATCGAAACGGCGAATTTGAAAACTAATAACGTCATCTCGTAGAACATAAAAAAGGCTATGAAATAGTGTTTTTTAAATTTTTTTCCCAAGTTAAAAATTAAACCGTAAAAAGTTAAAAACCAAAAATGGAAATTTCGGTTTTTTCGGATATCCTCGAAAGCATTAGGAATATATAATTACAATTTTTTTTCACCAAATTATTAAGCCCCAAATTACGCAACTTTACCTCAATCATCTTCGTATCTCTTACCGTTTTCGAGATATCCTTGTACGCACACGAATTTGTAACACCCTGTATATATTTTTAAATAAAGCACAGCCAAATATTAAAAAATCCAGCGATAAAACAGATTTGTTCTTACTGGCTCCGAACCTCTAATTTAAACAGTAGATCAAACAAAGCTTATACATATGAATATAACAGAGATGACCAATATTGAATACAGCTGTTAGAAAAAGTGATATATACTTTTTGTATACCTGTAGCTGTAACTTGCTGAGGGCTCGCCACGTTCCCTCCATTGATCAAGTGATCGGCAGGACTGCTGGGCATCGTCGTGGGTGACGTCAACGGACTATCCGTCGAATCGCTGGCACCGCCTGGGTATCCGTTGTTGTTCATTGGCTGCCCCTGAGGCGACGGTACTTGGGCAGGCACTACGAGGGTAGTGGGGCTGTTGTCAATGCCACCTAGAAGGAAGTTGTGGTAAATATTGATTTAATGTTATTGAGATTGGCAGCCCGACTGAACTTGGGAAAAGGAAAATGTAGAACAGAGCTCCTTATTGTTTTAAAAGAGGTTCGGGGAGAGTTACTTGTTTTGCCGATGGATATTTTAAACTTTTGACTGTAATTTATGTTTAACACATATACAGGGTGTTATGGAGTTGACGCATTATATTAAAATGGGTGAGTCCTTGGGTGTCCTAGAGAAACACTCCATATTTCGTTCTTTTTTAATCGACCTTCTAAGAAGTTGGGTAAAAAAACCCTAAATAAGACCAAATTTGCTGCACGCCCATGGGAAAAGCATAACTATCTAAAGTGAGAGAGAGGAACAGCATAGCTTTCTCGAGTGAGAGAGACGGAAAACAATATCGATGTTCCTAGCAAGAGTACATCACATCCAGGCTACTGTTATGTAATGGAACTTAAAGCGGCCAATTAAAAGTATGAGGGAGGAGTTTATTTGGCGCGTTATTTAAATTTAGTTTGCAGATGTGGCGTTTTTTGTTCAGATGGCGGAAACGGTAGATTATTTCTTAAAGAAAGATGGCTAGCGCAAAATGATATATGGAAAAGTAATCATATGACCTGAGTTTTTGTTTGAATTTGAATGATACGCCATCCTCAATGTCAGTACAATTGATGGTATACCATGCATTTGTCAAATTTTCAAACTCTATTAACCATATACCAAATTCGTTTTTGTTGGCGCATTTAATAAACAACTTTAATTGTACGTTGGGAAATTTATCCTCACCCTCTAGGTGGTAAACATGCCTAAACAACAATGGAAACAATAGATTATCAAAAACATTATGTAATTTACCTTTCTTTTTTGTGGAAATAATAAATGTATTATTATAACTAAGTATAACTTAAATTATTTATTCAACGGCGACAGCACCATCCAATTAAAAAAGAAATAATTTCGGCCCTAACACAACAATTTTAGAATGCGGTTAGAGAAGCAACTCACTCTGCGATTTCAAACAAGACCCCGCCTGACGTAAAGCACTTTTAATTGGCCGGCTTAAGTTCCATAACATAACCGTGGCCTGGATGTACTTTTGCATGTTTCTATGGCACGTGTAACGATCACATCCAGTGGCGGCGTAAAAATAACAAACGATGAATTTTCTCGCGCGGTATCTAAAAACATGTTTTCCTTGAATGTTGTCATATCGGAATTAACAGATTTAAATATAATGCGTCGATTCCATAACACTTCATGCTTTGAATTTTAACATTTAAAGAAAGCCGAATAGATAGGCGCACTATGATTCATTCGCTACGTAAGAATCGACGCGACTTCGGAGCGCGCCGTCTTTTATTGCGTAAAATAATACAATATCTTGTGTCTGAAATCGATCGAAAATGGAGACAAACATTAGTTTGTCTTCAAAACCGGTTGCCACATTTTTGCACTGATCCGTCGTTCTTTAAATATTGAAATTCAAAGCTCCATATAATAATTAAAGTATTAAGTTAAAATAAGGTCATATAACATTGTGGATTATCCTCATCAACAATAATTTATATTCTCGTATAAAAAAAACTTATTTGTCATTTTTTGGAATGTTTACGATATCTATACCGCCAGTATTTAATTCAGGCGAATACGTTGAATGGATTCGTTATTTGTAAAAAAATGATTGTTAGGGTTTAATACAAAGGGAATATTTAAATTAAGTTACACCTTTTTCAGGCTTTTTCAACTTGCAGGGACAACTGGAACAATGCAAAAGTCTAAAAAGTATAATTCATTTAATTAATACACCTGAACTTACATTCTCTCGACTGGCGATTTTTTGCTGGGATTTGGCTTGTGTAAAATTTTTTTTTGAGTATTAACGAGAGACACGAAGAATCTGAAAATTTTATTTTTCAATATAATTGAAACCACTAAAGGATAAATATTTAAAAATTAGATATTCTATACAATCGCTACGGTCTTAAAACAGCTCTGAGATAAGAGCAGCGAGATAGCAGATTTCTAGCAGCGGCGGCTCCTCGAATGAGGCAAGGGAGGCTGAGCCTCCTCAGTAATTCTTGCCCTTCTACACATTTTCTTGGTTTATTACTTAAATAGTAACTCTTAATTTACAGCAAGCAAATATGTAATATATTTTCATTCGGATTTTTAATTTATTTCCTTATTTGCTATTTTTTCCACTATTTATTACTTTTTTACAATCTGACAATAGCGCATATGGCTGGTGGTTATTAAGTCTCCATGGTTTTTCCTAAAAGCCACATAAATAAGCTCTGATAAACACGAAATTGTGAGGGGGAAATAGTAGTTTCTAACATTTCAACCACAGTAAGTGGCAACGTCCACTGGCAAGCAGCCTCTAACCAATCACGAGTGTGCAAATAGATCACCTATTTCTCAACGCCTGCTAACTCGTCTCGTGTATCATTAACGAATTTAGCGCATGCTCTTCTGGTATTTGTTAGGTTAAATTTTAGATTTTTCGCGGTTTCGCCGGGTTTGTGAAGTAGACATCGCATCGATTGGATATTTTATTTAGTTTAGCCGTCTAGTAATACATTGGATTACCTATAATTTAAAAATAAGTGCCGCCGGCTTAAATTTAGACTGTAATTTAGTGGATTTTTTAACCGACTCGTTTAATTCCGTAAATTACGATGACTAACTTGTAGTGAAAAACAGACATCCAGAGCCAGAATTAAAAAGCCTAGTACCTAGTGTGCACAGGAAAACAAAATCGTGGCTTTAAAACATATTATTATGAAAAATATTTATGGCTAACTGGATCAGAGGTAAGAAATACATTTTTTTGCTGGTATTGTTTACTATTTCCTTCCGATAAACCGTCCTGCTGGGGAAAATTAGGATATATTAATGATTTAAAAAATTTAGTACGCGAGCTTGAGAGACATGAAAAATCAAAAAAACACATAACATCAAGTGTTAAATTTAAGTTATTAGAGAAACAAAATATAATAAATGTTATTGATTCCGCACGATTGCGTGATATAGAAAATCATAATAATAAGGTTAAAGAAAATCGTAATTTCTTAACAAAAAAATTGATTTTAATTTATATATTTGTCGTCTCAGGATCCAGGTTTTCGAGGACACGACGAATCTGAAGGGTCTTTAAATAATAGGGGTAATTTTAAAGAATTATATTTTTTAAGAATAATATTTTATTTAATTGGAAATAAGATACCTATTACCTAGTTTTCATTTAGAATTTATTTTTATTTATTTTTAAAAATGGTTTTTCTTACGGATATTGGCTAGCTTCATAAGAGATGAATATAATAACTGACTGTATATTTATATCTACACTATCAAGGAATAAAAGGTCTAACATACCTCCTAACAGCATCTCTTGCAACAAACTGTCAATATGCGCCACCCCAAACAATTTAGCAAACTGTATCTGCTCGATCACTTGCCATGTGATAGATTGAAGAGGAGGGAGAGTTAGGAGCAACTCGCCAAAGCGCCCTCTGCTGTCATACTGCCTATCGCTAATGTAGTCTTCCAGGTTAATCTGAATTTGGAAGCGAAGCTGTTTGATGCGATCTGTATTACTGAGTCCTTTAGCATCTGAAAGAAATTTATTTTAACTATATAACATACTGGCAGCATGACTTTTAAACATTTTTCGTTTTATCCAAAAATCGGCCTATCTAAAAAAACAGAATTTTTCTTTTTTGCCTATTAAAAAAAAATTTGTTATACTTAGGTCCAATTTTATAAAGTTCTCTTAAGTTAAGACTTGGGTTTAAACTGAAGAATAATTCTAAAATCGTAGAAATGTCAGAAATAGTCGATGTATAATGTGGGATTAACAGCAAGGTTCAATTTGAAAGTAATTAATCTGGTCATAACTTGTTATGCTTTGTTACATTATATTAAGTTATGACCAGGTAAATCACATTTAACTCGAACTTTGGTGTCAATCCCATATTATAAAATTACCATTTTTGACATTTCTTCGATTTAATCTGAACCTCGATTTAAATCGACTTTATAAAATTCGCAAAAGAACATCCATGATTTAAATCAAGATCCAGTTTAAATCAAAGAAATGTCAAAAAAGGTCATGGCCACTGAGGTCTTAAGAGTGTGGTCTAGTGACGCATTCGCCATTTCGCTTTTTAATCAATATTTCGTTACTTTTTTCCTTTTATCCAAAAATACCCATATTTGATGTATAATTACCTACAATTTAAAGTTAACCAAGTTTGAATTTATAAAGTAATAAAAGCAGAAAAAGAAAAATGGACTAATTCGTTTTTTGCTTTTATTTATTAATTATTATATTATTATATTAATCAAAATTTCTTTAGTTCAAAACTGTAGTTAATTGCTACTCAAGGATGGGTATTTGGCTCCTTTTTGAATAAAGGGAAAAGGATAAAAAATATTGATCAAAAAATACAGAGTTAATATTTTAATTGGAATAAATTTGGCGACAAAGTACACCCATTCCTTGACAAAATCCAAATACACTGGTACTTTTTTTTTAATTTACAGTTTTGTTTTGCATTTCCGTGAATTTGGCCCTTAAAAAACAATTTAAAAAAAACTTATGTCTGGCAAATTCATGGACCAAATTACACTGCAACATATTTATCAATTTGGGTAATTTCTTATATTTACACAAAATTACTTTGAATATATATCTATCCTTCTCACATTCAGCCTCTTGCAGAATAACAGACGAAAAAAAATTATTAATAATTTCTTTTTTTCAACCATAGCTAGTTTGATTAAATTGTTCTACTGAAATGCACAGAAGAAAAAAAGGTTTGTTCGGGTTTCTTCTGCATGCGTAAGAATTATAACACTGGAATTACAACAAAATAGCTGTAGAATTCGTTTTAATCAGTTAAAAACGGCCTTTGTGCATTAATATGAACTTTTAACGTTCGCTATGGTAAAGTTTTTCAAAATCAACGCCAATTTATAAACTAGTATAGTATATTACATAACAAGTGATGAAAGTGATACTTTTCAAACGAGGAGATATTTAGCACGAGGCGTCAGCCGAGTGCGGAAATTCTCCGAGTTTTAGAATAATCACTTTCACACGAGTAATGTACACTATTTTTCCTACGACCACAAAGAATTATTAAAAAAACCTTTGATTTGTGAAAAAAATATTTCAACTCTAGAGCTTAAAAAAAATATTTCAACTCTAGAGTGGAAATACAAGGCACACTATTTAATTTAAACATATGATGCCAATTTAATAGATCGAAAGGTCACAGGTTCAAATTTCATCAGGAGTACTTGACTTTTTTTTATAAAAACATTAAATAAATTATAAAATTATTTTGAATTGAAATCTTCCTTTTAAATGATTTTTTTTATTTAATCAAGGAAAGATGCATTAAAAATAAATTTTAAAAATTCACCCAACAAAGAAGATTTCAATTCCGATTCGCAGGTCATGGCTTTAGTCTCTAGGCTATAGCGACCCATAAACATTTTCTGCTTAAGTTTAATATATGACATTTTCTTCAGCGGGGCTTGTTTTAACTGGTAATACATTTTTCAGTATATTCTTAACTTTTTTATAATTTCAGATGGCGTATTTTCACACTCTACTTCTGAATCAGTCAACAAATACGTGATAAATAAACTAAACTGCTTTCTAAAATTTGTTCTTTTTAATAAATAGGTGAGGTCTGTCAAATTGGCATCATATGCCTAAATTAAATAGTGTGCCTTGTATTTCCACTCTAGAGTTGAAATATTTTCTTTCAACACGCGTGTGATATTCGGCGCTTTCGAGCCGAGTTAACCGTGCTTTTTTTCTTATTTTCATAGGTGGTCGTAGGAAAACACTGTTAACGTGGAAAGAGAAGTAACAATTCTGTAAAAAATAACATAACCTAAAAACCTTTAGTAAAAAATGGAATTAATTTTTTTTTAGAAATCTTATAATCGTCTGTTTTATCTGGTTTTATGTAATCACCTTCATGTTCCACCATTTAAGGAAGAATTACCAGTTAATTTTCTATATCTGTTGCGTATAATAAAAGTTTTAAGATCGATTGGGATTGGATCCCCGTTCAAAATATATTAAAAAATATCGGGGTGGATAAATATTTGCATGGCAAAGAACCAATCAAGGTTAGTAAAAACGTCCATTTTGTAAGTATATATAGAACGTTTTATACATTAAATCATGTAGTAATTTTCTAGAAATGAGTAGAAAACTGGAGATTTTGGAGATAAGAAAGTGCATTTGTGCACACATCTTTAGTTCGGTAGAAATATAGTTTGATATTATTATGCCTTCAATTTTCGCACTATCTCGTGCACTCTTTAGGAAATTGTGTATGCATAGACTCTGGGATAAATGTTTTGATTTAAATTAAAAAACAACACATTATAGCTGACAGATTTGCATATTTTTGAAGTATACTCTTAATCTCACTTCTGTCAAGTGTCAGAAATTTTACAATATTATGTAAATTTGGTCTCTTTGTCATTGACCACTGTGTTTGGTTAGTTTCATATAGGATAGATATGAAATCATATTCGTTCAGTTAACCAGAACAGCCCACTTTTCCAATTACTTTAGTGTAAAGGAAACAGCAAATTTCCATGTGGGAGTAGAAAAAATATATTTAGTTGCACACAAATGAATCAAAAATGTTATTAAATTTACCTTATCTCCATAGCAATAAATTCAGATTTTAAAACACACGAAAGATATAGTATAGAAGATTTTGTTGATAACTTACTTGGATCAAAGAAGACGATTGCTTTCAAGCAAGCAAATTCTGTGTCGTCGATCTGAACGTCTTTCATTGGCTTGACCAGCTCGTCCATTATGCGGCTACCTACCCTGGCGATGCTGATATCTGGGGACGGAACACGGTCTGATGAAACTATATAATCTAGATAATATTACCAAATTAAAATAACATGGTCTGTTGAAAAAATGTTGTCAGGCTGTTAGCTGTCACCACCATGTTAGGATAACGAGAAGGTTACATAGAAGGCAAGCCATTAGTGCATATAAAAGCAGAAGCCAAATTAACTTTTACCTATGGTAAAACCGGTTTTTTGGTTTAGCATGTTAAACCGGAAGTTGTAATTTTAGATAGAGAATAAAAAAATAATAGACATGAAGGTGAAACTCATTTTTCTCTAAGATTCCAATGTTGTTCAAGCTTGTCAAAGTCTGAAAATGTTATACTTTAAACGTCAATATCTCAAAAACAATTTAAGTTTAACTGACACTTGTAGTTTTAACTGAACATATACAGGGTGATTCACGTTGAGTGGCCTATTAGAAGATCTCGGAAACGAGTAAACTTATCTTTCTAAACATGTGATAGCAGGCAGAATTGGCTTTAAGCTTTTAAAACATTATATTTTGACGTTTTTATTACTTCCGGTTATACCGGAAGTTAATGCCAACTTTGCTATTTCAAATGGAACACCCTGTATATTTTAGCATTTTTGATTACCTTATTAAAATCTAAATAACTTTTATTAATAATAATCTATTCCTATCTCTAACAGTTTTTGAGATATGAATAATAAAAGGATTTTTTTGTGTAAAAACGCTCCGAGAAGAAAGTTTAGTAACTCTGAAACTAATAAAGGTAAACATTTAAAATTTTGTAAGCTTTCAAGTAATACATAGATCTTTAGTTTAAATTACTTAGGTTTCACGTTTTTTATACAGGGAGGTCTTAAAATTGTGCCTATGTTTCCATTTAAATAAATGTGCATAAGTCAATTTTTGCAAATGGAACACCCTATTTTTTACCTTACTAATGTGTAGAGAATTAAATTTTCTATCTAAATGCTTAATATGTTACAATCCACATTTTTAGTCGTTTTGGAATTATGAGCAATTTAAATAAAAAATCTTAAAATTTCTATTTGTGTTAATGCGACATTATTTTTGAAAAGAAGGCTTCGACTGGGATTTTCGTTTGACTTTGATCTTTGTTGCCAATTTTTAAAGTAGGCTTTGACAAAAATGATTTTAAAGTTGACACTTATCTTAGCCCTGTTGTCATATTCTAGTTAACTTATTTAAAATTACGTTCATTCTTGGTAATCTGAGAATGGGGAATAATAATAAAGAATAATTATTGTAATAACGATATTTTAAATATATTTTATATTCATGGTGTCTACGCATCACAAGCCGAACATGCGAGTGTTTAATGAACGATATCCACGTTTACCAACATTAAGCAATAAACAATTTAGAAGAATTGAGGCTAATTTCTTAAAGTTTGGTCATACTAAAGCTCATACTTCCAAAAAGACTAAAAATGTGGATTGTGACATATTAGGCATTTAGATAGGAAATTCAATTCTCTAAGTTAGTAAGCTAAAAAATAGGGTGTTCCATTTGCAAAAATTGACTTATGCACATTTATTTAAATGGAAACACTGGCACAATTTTAAGAACTCCCTATATAAAAACCGTGAAACCTAAGCAATTTAAACTAAAGAACTATGTATTTCTTGAAAGCGTGCAAAATTTTAAATGTTTACCTTTATTAGTTTCAGAGTTACTAAACTTTCTTCTCGGAGCGTTATTCCTTTTATAATTCATATCTCAAAAACGGTTAGAGATAGGAATAGATTATTATTTACAAAAGTTATTTAGATTTTAATAAGGTTATCAAAAATGCTAAAATATACAGGGTGTTCCATTTGAAATAGCAAAGTTGGCATTAACTTAACTTAATAAAAACGTCAAAATATAATGTTTTAAAAGCTCAAACCCAATTATGCCTGCTATCACATTTTTAGAAAGATAAGTTTACTCGTTTCCGAGATCTTCTAATAGGCCACTCAACTTGAATCACCCTGTATAAGCGGCCCTTAGAAGATAACATAACATATAGGGTGTTTCATTAAAAAAATTTTGATATGCCCTGAATATTTGATTCACCCTGTACAATTTAAACTAATGCCTCCCTATAAGTCTGTTTTTATAAAACATAAAAAAAAATTAACTTGCTAAGATGTTATGAAATCCTGCGTTGAGAGTGGGTCACCCTGTATAATCAAGTAATAATATCAAAACGATTTTTTTTTGTACCCGAAGGTCGGCATGGAACATCTTTAGATCAAACTTATATTTTGTATTGGTTGAAATGAAAATAAGTTATTAAAGCAAGCTGCTCCTGAATAATTAGAAAAAGTATAATATCCAGGTATCCAGGATTCCGAAAAAAGCTATGAAGGAAACACGGAAGTTTACCGAGGCAAAAGAAGAGTGAAATGTGTGACTGTGATTTATAGCATGATTGCCAACTTAAATAACTAAATTTAAGAAAATTGTAGGAAATTTTACAGTTAAGCATTTCTTATGTTCGCAATAACAAGAACCCTTAACCCAAAAATTAACTCTCGTCTATTTCCCAACACTATTGCAGGCACACTGCGCATGCCAGGCGAATAACTAGATGGGGGGATATTTAAAATATAGGTAGAAATGGGTTTGTTTATTTTTTGGTGATTTTTTAAGTCACGGTGTGGGCTATACTTGAATATTTTTGTTAATGGCAGTTTGCCAGTTTGTTAATTTATGGTCCATAATTATAAAATAGAGAGGCAGGGTATTACTCATTATTACATAACAAGTGATGAAAGTGATACTTTTCAAACGAGGAAATATTTAGCACAAGGCGTCAGCTGAGTGCAGAAATTCTCCGAGTTTTAGAATAATCACTTTCACATAAGTAATGTACACTATTTTGCCTACGACCACTAACAGTTATTTAAAAAGCCTTTGATTTGTGAAAAAAATATTTCAACACTAGTGTTGAAATTAGCATACTTAGGATTATGTTCCACTTAATATCTGGTTTCATAGTTTGTCAATAGACTTTTTCTTTGTTTGTAGTATAACTTTTTAATTTTTTCATATTTTTTATATATCATAGGAATAACTAATCCTGGATTGACTTAAGATTAACCAGAATAAAAAATTTTAAATTTAATCAAGGAAAAATGCATTAATCATAAATTTAAAAAATCCACCTAACAAGGAATATTTCAATTATTCAAAATAATTTTATGAATTATTTAATGCTTTTATAAAAAAAAGTCAAATACTCCTGATGGGATTTGAACCTGTAACCTTGCAATATGTAGGCTAGAGCTCTATTCTCTACGCTATCGCTACCGATAAAGATTTGTGGTTTAATACATGACACTCTCTTTAGCGCGATTTATTTTTTCAGGTAATAGATTTTCCAGTATATTATTAACATTTTTTATAATTTCAGATGGCGTATTTTCACACTCTAATTCTGAATCACCCGACAACTACATGATAAATAAGTTAAACACTTTATAATTACTGCTTTCTAAAATTTGTTCTTTTTAATAAATAGGGGTGGTCCGCCAAATTGGCACCATATGTTTAAATTAAATAGTGTGCCTTGATATTTCAACACTAGTGTTGAAATATTTTTTTCCTACGACCACCTATAAAAATGAGAAAAAAAGCACGGTTAACCTGGCTCGAAAGCGCCGAATATCACACGCGTGTTAAAAGAAAATATTTCAACTCTAGAGTGGTAATACAAGGCACACTATTTAATTTAAACATATGATGTCAATTTGACAGACCACCTCTATTTATTAAAAAGAACAAATTTTATAAATCAGTAATTGTAAAGTGTTTTAACTTATTTTTCATGTATTTGTCGAGTGATTTAGAATTAGAGTGTGAAAATACGCCATGTGAAATTATAAAAAATGTTAATAAAAGAAAAAACAAGTCGCGCTGAAGAAAATGTCATATATTTAAACAACAAATGTTATTTGGTAGCCATGGACGCCATAGCGTAGACGCTAAAGCTCTTGTCTACAGAACGGGAGGTCACAGGTTCAAATCCCATCAGGAGTATTTGACTTTTTTTTATAAAAACATTAAATAATTTATAGAATTATTTTGAATTGAAATCTTCCTTGTTGGGTGGATTTTTTAAATTTTGGTTTAATGTATATTTCCTTGAAATTTAAAATTTTTCATTCTGGTTAATCTAGAAGTCAATCCAGGATTAGGTCTTCCTATGATATATAAAATATGAAAAAATGAAAATGTTAAACTACAAATAAAGGAAAAGCCTATTGACAAACTATATGAAACCAGATATTAAGTGGAACATAATCCTAGGTATGCTAATTTCAACTCTAGAGTCGAAATATTTTTTTTTACAAATCAAAGGCTTTTTTAATAATTCTTTGTGTTCGTAGGAAAAATAGTGTACATTACTCGTGTGAAAGTGATTATTCTAAAACTCGGAGAATTTCCGCACTCGGCTGACGCCTCGTGCTAAATATCTCCTCGTTTGAAAAGTATTACTTTCATCACTTGTTATGTAATATACTATTTCAACACGCGTATGATATACGGCGCTTTCTAGCCAAATTACCCGTGTTTTTTTTTCATTTTCATATGGGGTCGTAGGATTATGTTCCTATCAAAAATTTAGTAAAAACGCTCATTGTATTGCGTTGTTGCCAAGTCCCATTATAAAATAAAACCTGCTTGCGTTAGGTGCTATTCTATCGGTAGAAATTTCGTAACAGGTAATTTCTTATATAAAGTTATGGAAAAGAAGTGTTTTAATCTCACCTTTCAAGCGTCAAAATAAAAAAAAATAGTAAAGAATTTCTAAGCTCGTATATCGGTACATCCAGGCTTCAGCTTTTATTAATACATTTCTCCAACAAGATTTTTAAGAATACGGATTCTATTTTGGCCTCTTCATTTATTTATAAAACTGTTTATTTGATTGTATTCACAGTACCATGCAAATTATTTTAATTTGATAAATATTCATGTGTTACGCAAATATTATTGTAGTTACATGTTTTTATGACAATCTGTTTGGTCAGAAAAAGATTTTCATTTCGTCAGATCTACCCTTAACCGCGTTGCGCCAAATCATGGCTCATCGGTAAGGCTAGGAACCGACGAAAGAAAAGAAAGTGGTGTACTATTTGAATAGTAAGGGGAGGAATAGTATATTTAAGAACTCCATCTAACAAAAAGTGCCGGGTAAAGCTAATAAGACAGGACCAGGACTGTAAAGTAACTGATTTAGGGTAAGGATTTTTTCTGCTGCCGTCTCGAAAATAACATTTTCGGTATACATTATTAAATCTAAAGTAAGTTTTACCACTTAACACAAATGGTAGTAAAAGTAGCTATTTTAGAGACGATTTGTTTCACTTTCGAAACGATTTCTTTACTTTCGGGGCGATTCTTGTTACTTTGGGGATGATTTTGGATATCTGTGTAGGCGGCTTTGACAATAACATGAACTTTGTATTTTATTATGACAGCCCTTGTCACGTCTAATTTTAATTTCAACTAATAATATTAATACAGGGTGATTCCTAAGTTGATACTTCTTTTTTAGCTGTGTATAGAAGGCATTAAAATAAACAACATTTTCAAATACCTTTTTTCAAAAAAACCTAAAAATAAGGTACTTTTATTGCATTATGGATCAAATACGGTCCTGCGTAACTTGCCCGTTGAATAACATTAAAAAAACTTTTGGGTGTAGGATGAGCCCGAAAGGGAAAGCGTTCTGCGTATAATCTCGAAGCAGCAGCGGCACTTTGACGACACTCACCGTAAATTAGCACCATATCTACTACTTCATTGTTTTCAAATTTTACCATTTTTACGTGTCACCAATTTAAAATTAACTTGCTTCAGAAAAACACACCTCAGCGGATTACCAAATAACGACCACCGGTAAATTGCATGACTAATAAGAGAAACGACATAAAGTATAGCAGGCTACGTTTTGATGACCAGGCCCACACCTCGATTTTTTACTACTGTATCTCGCCTATTTTTAAGTTTTTTTGAAAAAAGGTATTTAAAAATGTTGTTTTTTTTAATGCCTTCTATACTCAGCTAAAAAAGAAGTATCAACTTAGGAATGACCCTGTATAAGTAATTGTCATAATTGTGTAATTAATATTCATAAGAGTGATTGTTATATGTAATTGTCTATATGAAGTTCATACGTTTTATCCTTTCTAACATACAAAACGGCTACAGAAAAAATATTGTACGTAACACGATCCAAAAGTGATTTTACGGGACTCGCAAAGTTTCTATTCATCCCGTAAAATATCACTTTCGGAACTTGTTACGTAAATTACTATTCCTTTTAGAAGTAGTAGGAGTGTTTATAGACAGACGGTAAAATGTCCTTTATAAACCGTGAGTTGTAAACGCGATGCAAAAGTAGGTTTATGATTGAAATGATTGGCATACCTATCTTGTTTGTTTTGTGGCAATAGATGGGGCTAAATAAAAGTATTAATGTCGTAAGTCCTGTTTTATTGCTAAGAAAACGGGGTATGTGTAGAAACAAACAATTTTAAATTTTTACAAGAAAAAATAATTAACACTAAAAATATATATTTATATTTCCATAACCAACAACACCTAATTAATTTAATAACTTATTAGTGCAGTTAATAGAAGTTAATACTGTCATTAAAACAAATTACGGAAAACACGTTTTATTTTCATTTTTTCAAAAATGTCCTTCATGGCAACATAATGACGAACATTTAGTTCAAGCCTTTATAATTAAAAATGGAATGTGACCAGTAAGCTAAGCTGGAATTAAAAATAATTAGCAAGTTTTAAATTAACGGTATAATACAATTTTTTCGAAAATTTAACATCTATAGTTGCAAATAAAGGACTGCCAGATATTCAATGATATTTTGACTTCTTGAACAGGGTCATCTAACCAAGACTGAACCGGGGCATATTTTTGAGTTTCCCAGTATGTTTATAATACTGAATACTCAGCATTCACCTGAAGACGACTGGAGATGCTTACCAGTTGAAACGTAGTGATTCAAAACAAATAAAGACAATGTAAGTCCAAAACTCTACTGCCGTTCAAGAAACGTCATTGTCTCCAACCTTTAAACAGACACTAGTAAAATACTATTGGCTTGACGTGCGAACGCCAGCGCCGAAAAGTTAAAATTGGTTCTAGTCGAGCGGCTGCTAACGCCAACGAAGTTTATAAACCGCTGTACTCGCTGTATTATAATTGCATTGTTTTAACTTCTATTGACAATGCCAGCGCAAGCGCTGACGCGAACTTGGAGTTTATAAATCAAGCTTTAGAGTTGCTGCAGTTATGACCTAAGAAGCATTTAATAGTTATTTATACTACAAGGGATGTAAGTAACATTTACTAGTCGAGAACTATTTTGCACCCGAGCGATAGCGGGGGCTGACAATAAAGTAAATATACTTACATCATGTAAAGTATATACCATTTTTTCTCCTCCCAGCAGAATTTATCCTAGGATTTTTATTAATTTAATTTGATACTTTTCGCATGAAATTATGGGCAGCTTTGACCGGTGTCTATAACACCGTAAGCATTGTTATTTTATCAACAACGTTCAGCTGATAGTTTATTATCAAAAGTTGAGAGAAATTGAAATTATTGATTTGCATAACAGCCAAATGAATATAGAAGAATCAGCAAATATCGCTTGTTTGTCGCTGCTGCTAGAAAAATCGAGGAAGAGGTATGAAGCAACGTATCACTACTAGAAGTGGTGCCAAACAAAGACTGCTACTGCAGTTCCAGAAACCGTGCTTTTGGCGTACTTTCACGAAAAATCTGCCGTAATAAAGTCTCCATAAAGCTTATGGTGTGAATATTCCATGCTGAAATCCACCCTTTTCATAGAGGAAAACATAGATATTTCCAAGTATCCTAAACTTCGAGCATTTTTAAAAGGAAAAAATTACGGATATAAACCCAAAAAATCCAATGTGTTTGACAGGGAAGATGTAAATAAATTCCTATTTGAAGCCCCCGATGATATTTATTTAAAGATGAAGGTTGTAACGATAATGGGAATTTCTGGAGCATGCCGTTCTAGTGAACTCTGTGCAATGAACATAGACAATGTTGAATTAAGGCATGAAGTAATATTTGTTACTATTCCTAATTCCAAAAATGGAATGGCACGTAAATTTATAGTGACTAAAAGTAACGATGAGAAGATAAATAGGAAGACAAAAATCACAAAGTCATGGTCTCAATCATGTAATAAAATCAACTAAGGTGACATGTTTCGCTCTTTACGGAGCATCATCAGACCTTCATTAAAACCAATAAAAGAAATAACACATTAAAAACAAGACGAGTACCATGTCAAAACAAACATGTTATGATTTTATAACTGGGCTTTTATAACTGTCGTTTTTTGTGTTAGTTTTAAGATTAATCGTAACATGTTTGTTTTGACATGGTACTCGTCTTGTTTTTAATGTGTTATTTCTTTTATTGGTTTTAATGAAGGTCTGATGATGCTCCGTAAAGAGCGAAACATGTCACCTTAGTTGATTTTATTACATGATTGAGACCATGACTTTGTGATTTTTGTCTTCCTATTTATGTTGTTACTTTGGTCTCTTTGAGAAAATGGACGATTTTTTCGAAAACGATGAGAAGGTTTGTTTTTTCAATAGTTCGAAATTACATTGATATAAGATCCCACATGACGAATCTTAATCCTCGCTTCTTCATGCGATATCAAAATGGAAAGTGTTTAAACTAGCCTCCTGTCGGAAAAACTATATTTTTTCAATTCCAAGTAAAATCGCTATTTCTGAACTCTCAGAACTTTAAAGAGTATGTATACTGGACACTCCCTTAGAAGAACGTTGGCCACTTTATTAGCGAATAATGGAGTTGATGTCTTAGCTCTCAAGCGACATGGTGGATGGAAATCTGCAACTATTGCATAAAGTCATGTAGCGGAGAGCGTCAACAATAAAAAGGAAGTTGTAAATAAAATTGTATACAATATAACAATGCCAGAAGTCTCCTACAGTACCTCAAGAGTAACAGAAAACTTGGTTAGAGATGGAAAAATTATGGAGTGAGAACATTTCATACAAATTGAGAAAAAACGAGAAAACATTTATCCACATTTTGTAAATAATGTTCATAATTCATTCACTTAAGATTACTCAATTTTTATAAATCATTGTTTTTATATGGCATAAATTATCACCACCCAAGGGTGGTAAGTTGACTTACAACCCGTCGTCAAGGGCAATCTATACCTTTTTGGAATTGTTACTTACGTCCTTCAAACCAGTATCAAAATACGTTGTTTACAATATAGGGAGGAGAAAAGAAATTTTAATTATTGCATTACAATATTTTTTCGCAATAATTTTATAATATACCAAAAGAAGATTTAAAACTGCCAATTTGTTAAAGCTTAGTATAAACCAAAACCATTGCTAGGAATATCCTTCTCCAATTTTTCGTTTTACATAAGATAAATAATAATTAACGGTTAATAAATTAAATGATAAATGGACCATATGATTTATTTACTTCATACCGCCAAACTGCAAATAAAACTCAACACACTCGTATGAATAATAATTTATGACTTCATAAATTAGAGCCAATAAGTTAGTTAAACTCTGGAGATAAATTAAAAGCAATTGGAAAATATATCATTTTTCTTAACGCTAAATCAACAAAATTTTAAAAAACCACAACAAAGCCGATGCTTACCAGGACACTGCTTGGTAATTATGTAATTGTTCCCCAAAAGTAAGACTTCCTTTAGATGCATGGATCGCCTTGCAAGTCCTAATAGTAAGTGTTCGCCTGCATGTGCTCTTAGTAGTGCCACCTATAGACAAAAAAAAATATATCTCGGGTGAATTTTCGTAATTTTAGCAATAAAGATTTAAAATTACGTGACGTTAATAAGTATGTAAATTGCCATTTTTCGACCAATGTAAACCTTCAAACCACCTCCGCACAGTGGTTTCGTCCTAATGGATAGGGCGGTCATAATTAATAGATATTGATGTCAATGATATTCGACCTAATTAGGCTAAAAACTTAGGTAAAACCCCAAATTTAATGGAGGTATCAAAATTAACCCTCTTAGGTAGGTAAATCATTTGCATTTTGCTAGCCTACTTAACAACTTTATTAGTGTGTAATAATTGCGTTATTTACAACTCGAACTATTTGTGCGAAATTTTTTAAACTGTTTTTGTTTTGGTGAATTTTTGTAACATGGAGCTGCAGTTAGAGGGTAAGTACACCATTTTAAGTAACTTATGAAATTGGTATTTTTTTTACTTTTTTAAGTTTTTCTTAGTAAGGTTTCAACAACATTCCCCCCTTACTCTTTACATAGATTTGTAGCTGAGAGTGTCTAAATACAATCTATTTAAATGTAGCTGCCCATGTTATTGCTAGTTGCTCTTAAGTCATCGCAATTTTTGGAAAATGTGTTGATTACATTTCTGATATTTCTAAGATGCTGTATACAAGTGTTCGTTTACAAGACAGAATTTCTTTAACATCTGGCTCTTAGAAAGTGGTAGTGACTCGGACAAGGCTCGACACGTGTTACGCGTATTGTTACAGCAGATCCCCGACAATGTAAGCACAGACAATTTGGAAATCCGAGTACACTATATTTGCAAGAAAATTGCGAAATATTGGAAGAAAAGTTCTCGTACAAAGACGACATTTCTGCTTAACCATTCAGAATGGTTAAATGTTAGGGAAGAATGCCATCTATCAAAAAGCAGTGCTAGCACGGTAGATCTTTCAGAGGCAGGACCATCAACATCATCGGCTGGACGACCCCAAAAAGATTTTTCAGATGTCAGTCAACGATCAAAATGTAGAAGACTATCTGAACTGTCAAAAGTGGATGAATTAGCGGTTGGTGCTTTATTAAGTAGCTCTTGCACCTCCGATTCCTCCGATACATCTACAGATGTACGCGAAAAATCCTAGGTTAGTAGAGCTTCTTATTGTTTAATATATTTTTAAGTTATTATTAAATTAGTCTAGTTTACTGTATTACATTGTGGATTGATATTATACTTTCTTATTTTTCTAAAAAAACACTTATTAATGTATTCAAATCAGGTAGATTTAGCTTAAAAGGTGTTAGGATTACCTTTATCTGATTAAAGTTGTTAAAAGCCAATTATCTTATTTTTTGTGCAATAAACCAATCATTATTGTTAAAAAGGGTTGTTTTTGTTACAAATTTAGCCTACTCATCTGTAACAATTATAATTATAACTAAAATATGCCATTTAAAAGCAATATAAAATTATTTGCCTATTTAACCCATAAGGTGAAACCACTGTGCTCCGGTTTAACCCCCTATTTTTATTCTATACTTAAATTCTATAGAAGATTCTCTTTTCAATCATATATTACTCTTTATCATTTGTTTTAAAAATGGTCGGCTACATCAATTTTCCTTTGTTTTTTAAAATGTCTATAGTTTTGGTAAAACAAGGTAAGTAGTAAAGAGTATGCCATGGAAACGTTAAAATGGCTCATTTTAACCTACTTAATAGTATAAAACTGACTTGCTTGAGAAAATGTATCCGTTATGTCTATTTTATTTCCAACTTGTTTTCTAAAAAAACAAAGCGGAATTTCTCCATTATTTGAAATGGCAACCCATCTTTGTTTTAATATAATAATATTGTTTATTTAATTTTCTTTCTAACGATATAACACAAGTTAAAATTATTCATTAGGTAATAGTAGAAATTAACAATAAACATCATAAATGTTATTTCTAGACTGGAATAAGCTATAAGAATTTTAGTCAAGACCAGTCTAGTATGCCGTGGAAAACAAAAATATTAATTCTGCATTTATAAGACCAAAATGTCAAATTGTATTAAAGAATAATTACGAAGATTAAAATGAATGAATTGTTTTCCACGGCATACTTGACATAACTTCTTATGGTTTATACGGGTCTAGAAATTACGTTTCTCCACGACCATTACTGAATGCAATAATTCCAAAATCATTTTTTATAATAGAATGTAAAAATTCTCGCTCTTGAGTTGGATTATTTATTCTGAAATACTTGCTTCTTATGCGTTTTGCGTGTATTTTCATTCCATAACAAGATACTGAATGCATATTCTGTAATTGATCTAAAATTCTAAACGACATAGGTTGCCATGAATTTCGAAACTGCCAATGTCAGCAGACAAATTTTAGTGCAAGTCAAAATATGAGTGAAAAATCGGATGAATCAGATATGGAACTGGATAATACTCCACCTGAAATTACAAATATTGCGAATAGTATTTTTGGTCGTGGAGAAAATATAGTCTGCTACTCGGTTAGAATGAAAATTCGATATTCGTGGTTCCTCACGCTCGCTACGCTCGCGTTCAGAATCTTTCACTCGGATCAAATTTTCATTCCAACCTCGTTACAGAATCTAGTATTATGATATTTTTATTAATTTCCACTATTACCTAAAACATCATTCTTAACTTGTGATACACCGGTAGAAAGGAAATGAAATGAATAATTTTATTATAATAAAACAAAGATGGGTTGTTTTTTAAAAAATTCGAGAAATTCAGTTTTTTTTTAAACACGCTGTAAATATAATAGCCATTATTAGCCACATTTTTCTCAAGCAAGTCAATTTTATAATATAAAGTCGGTTGAAATGAACTATTTCAACGTTTTCATGGCCTACTCCATATCGCTTACCTTGTTTTATTAAAGTTATGGACATTTTAGAAAATAAAGGAAAATTGATCTAGGCTAGGCGGCCATTTTTAGAACAAATGATCAAGTGTGATATGTCATTGAAAAGAGAATATTTCATAGAACTCAAGCCTTGAACAAAAATGGGAGTTTCCATTTAAAACTTAAAGTTGACTTCACTTCCGGTTAAACCGGAAGTCGATTTTAAGATTTGAATTGGCCGAAAAGTGGTAAATTATATACTTATTGACTCCTCAAACACTAAAGTAAAATTAAATATAGACATTTACCTGATCGTCTAATTGTAATTCGGTAAAAGCTGGAATGTATTTAGCCCATTCGACTAGAATTAAAAGCTGCTGTTTCATAGAGTCGCAAATATCACCTAAGTTTGCTTGCTGCCTTCCCGATAAATCATAATCATTAACTGGACTTGATCCCATTTGCTAAAAAACATTATATTAATTTTTTATTGTGACTGTAAGGACGGGGTCTAAAGGACGATCAGATAGGAACAAAGTTTATAGTCGTTTTCATTCGTCCAACACTCGGTCCAACATGGATTTTTGATGTTTCCTTTACACCAGAGTTACTGGATAAATTGGCTATTCCAGTTAACTGAACCCAAGAAATTTCATGTTAGTAGGTAATTAATAGTGTTGCAACACCTTTAAAAATAATATCTACCATTTTTAAAGAAACATCTCAAGAATGCACAAAATTTTATTTTTAGTAAATCACAACCACAAGTGATCCTAAAGAATATCCCTCGAATATAACTCTTTGCGTAAAAATTTTCCTTTTCCCTTCCCGACGACCTACTATGGGCTTTGCATTTTAATATTCCCCACGAATCCGGAAATTTCCCACGAGTTGGCAACATAGTTATAAAAATAAAGTTTCTCATTGCATTACTATATACAATACAAATAACGTTAGATGGCTATATCTTTTGCCTTGAGTTGATTCCTACTGATGGCGTTACTGGGTTTTTATCGCGTTTTTATTTCTTAAAAATGCCTTGAAAGAACAGTCTCGCTGTACTTGAAGTTGCCTACAGGTTATGGCTTTCTGATGAGTTCTAACAAGAACGAAACAGCCTGTCATTGTCTATCTGTGCCCAGGGAACCCATTACCTTTGGCGTCCCTGTGTACTTTAATGCAAAAGATAGATGCACCACTTTGTCCGCCTGCCGCTAAAAAAACTTTTTTCAATAAAAATAAGGCTTTTTCAGTATTTTGTGCCACCGTGGGAATTTTCTTTAAAAAAAGGGAATTTTGATCATTCTTGGAAATAAACGCGTGCATAAAAGATACCTTAGTGATGAACCAAACAAGTAACGCTTAATTAATTAATTTTTTTGGCAGCCCCCGCTGTCGCTTGGACACATACTAGTCTTGAACTAGTCACAAACTAGGCTTTGACAAGTAATTTTTAATTAAAAGAAAGAGCTGTTTAAAAAGAGTAATAAAAATCAAACAACTTACTTCTAAAGCTGCCCCAACTTGTCTTGATAACATTTCCGCATTTAATAATGAACTAACAGATAATCCGTTGTTTTGATTATTTTCTTCGTAGCTTGGTCTTCGGCAGCTAATTCTGTCTCTTTCATTCTGTACAGCTAAAATAAAATAATTATTGAATTGAAGGGCTTATTGTTATACCGCGTGATCAGTTAAGGGTACGGAGCGGCCATATCTCGGAAACTACTGGTCATAAAAATTCAATGATAACTAAAGTGGCCATGAGAAAATCCTGGAAATAATTTTTATGTTCCGCATTTTGCCGCAAGAGGGCGTAATTAAAGTAAATTTTAAAATTTTACATATCTCCGAAAATTCCACATTAATGTATATCTTGGATAACACCATTAAAGAGCTTGGTCAATTATCCATTATTTTGGTCTTATGCTCATTGGCGTACCGACTTTAATAAGTGAAGTTGAAAGTGTAATCATTTTCAACGCTGTAACTTATAAACGACTTATCCGATTTTAGCAAACTAAAGACTGGTTGGAAGAGAAATGTATGCACTTTCACCAATCGTATTTAGTTGTCCATAATAGTTCTCAAAAAAAATTCTAGAGGGCGCAATTTGTAATGATAACACATTTTTTGATTTTACTCTGAAAAAATAAATCATATGGTATAATTATGATACCATAATCGAAAAGTAGATGGAATTTGCTAGAAAAAATATCAAAACCGCAGCTCGATGTCTCCGTTCGTTTCAGCGTTATCGCCAATAGAATAATTTTTAAAACTTTAAATGAAGAAGCGAGTGGGACGCCACTGATATTTTTCCATGTGGATATTATTTCTGATTAGCTTGGTCAATTCTGCATAAAAATGGTCTCTTGTGTTTTTCTCCTCAGGCACACCGTTCTTAATTAAAATAATTATGGGCGCAAGCCTATTAAATGAAGGTGGTCATTTCCAACAATTTTTATAAAACAAAATTTTTCATTATGAATGTTAACAATAATAAATAGTAGAGCTAATTTAATTTAATTATGTTAATTTGCATTTAATATTTAAATATTAAATGCAAAAAAATTAGTAAAAAATTACCTTCTTTTTTCATGCCTGCCTTAAAACACTTTCTTAATCGACAATATCGACATTGATTCCTTTTGTCTTTGTCCACAACACAATTCCTGCTAAATCTGTAATAAAAAAGGAAAACTTAGAATTCAACTGACTTAATCAAAATTACTGTAGATATAGATTAAGAGGGATGTCTAGTAACGCATTCGCCATTTTCATTATCCAAAAATCGGCCGAATGCCCATATTTTAAGCATAATTACGTACAATTTAAAGGTAAACAAGTTTGAATTTCTAAAGTAATAAAAGCAAAAAAAAACAACAACAAGGCGCCCCTTACAAAGCTTATGGGAAATGGCTAAAAAAAACTTATTTAATTTTCTTATTTTTGAAAGTTTTCACTAAAGTAAATTATTATAACTGGATATTCCTGTAAATTTACGAAAGTGTTAAATAATAATTATTGCAAAAAAATGTTACAGCATGGATAATAAATCATAACAGAAATTAAAGTCGTTGATTACGTTGTCCGGTAAAATATAATTTTTTCTTGAGAAATAAAATACCAGGCAATATACTCTACACTCTACACCAATCTATGCCCATTTATTTTTTTATGTAGCTTGGTACTACAAGATATTAAAATATGAACAATATCTAGCCGTTTGTTTTCGAAATTAAAAAAATGGGTAATAATATTTTTTTTGGATTTTTAAAATTTTTAAATATTATTAACTATTTAATCCGCCTATAAATTAGTCAACATCCTGTATACATTTTATTAACATGTAAGTAAAAGGAAACTTAAGGCCTAATTTGCCACCCATAACAAAAATTAAAAAAGTAATCGTTTTTGAGAAATAAGTGAAAACTCCAAACAATTAAGAAAATCTCAAAGTAAGAAGTTGCTAACTTTAAAAAGCCATAACTCAAAAACTAGTCATAGGATTGGATTACGGCCATGTACACTTTTAATCAGGACGATAAGATCTACAAAATACTAACAATTAAGAAAAACTAGCAGAAAGCCATTTCCCATAAGCTTTGTGAACGATCCTTTCACTAATTTTCGTTTTTTGCTTTTATTAATGCATTAATCAAAATTTCTTTAGTTTAAAACTGTAGGTAATTGCTACCCAAGGACGGACATTTGGCCCCTTCTTAAATATAGCGAAAGGGATAAGAAATATTGATCAAAAAATTAAATGGCGAATGCATCACTAGACTTCACTCTTACTAAGTTATTTTCCATACATCAAACCCCGACCTCCGATTCTATCCAAACAAGCATACATTAAACTCAACTTTAAAAAAAAAATAGGTTCTAAATAAAAAGTCATCGATCATAGTTTAATATTTTGAGCTGTCAAATTATAAAAATACAAATCGAATATTTATTTTAAATAATCTACCATAAACCCTAATAATTAGATTTAATAATAAATACAATCGATTTTGGAATCCCGATATAAAATAACCAATAAGCTATAACTGCTGTTATTTTGTTCTATAAAAAACCGTGTTTCCATTTTTCTAAAATTTCAATAAACAATAATAATTAAACACAATAAATGCTGAGATTACAGAAGGCCTGTAGGAAGGGTTGCCAGACGTCCCATATTTTCCGGGATTGTCCCCTTTTTTCAAGGTCCCGGGCAAGCTATTAACGGGACGCCATTTGTCCTGTTTTTCTCACTAGACACGAAAATTTTAAACTTTATATCCACTTTCAATTTATCTCACAATAATTGTTATATTTCAACAATCCAACTACAACAAATAAAAAGTTAAATTTTTTTTTTAACATCCATTTGCGTAAAAATGCATAGTATTGGTATCTTTGCCCCTCTATATGTTTTAACAGTAAATGGATTATTGTTGGATTAATAGTTATGTTTTTTTTTATTTGGTAAATTTTGGGTATACTAGGTTATTGATAAACAACTCATTGTGATGTTACGACGACGTTTCGTACGCTTCTATCGTACTTTCTCAGGTTTTATTTCAACATCTTGGAGCTGTTGTATTATGGTGAACTGATGGATTTTTTGAAAATAAAATTAATAATTATGATAACTTTTTAAAGTTTTAAATACAGGGTGTTCCGTAACTTATGGGCCGTAGAGTAACTGGAGATACTAGACATTAAACTAAGCCGATTATGTCATATAAGTTTTTTCGGATTGTTACTCGTTCTAGAGATACAGGGTGTTGAAAGTTATTCTCGAAAATAAGCCATAATTTTAAAATGGTTTAATGAATCGAATTGAAAGTTGGCAATATTATGTTTTTATGAGCAAGAAATAAGAATTTGTAGAAATTTTTAAGTTTCAAATTAGAGGGTGCTAGTTGCATACACTGGGCTTCATAAATCTATGATTTTTTTCTTACCTGTGATATAAGGTGTTTTTCAATTATAGTTTCTTAAAAAGGGCATTTTCTGAGTCAAAAATGTGTACTTGATTGATCTTAATATCTTTAACGGGTTTCGAGATATTTCCCTTTAAACATCCGAAAGCATAAAAAAACATAGTAAATAATTAAATTAACAAAAAAAAAACAAAAGTGACAATCCGAAAAAACTTATATGACATAATCGGCTTAGTTTGATGTCTAGTATCTCCAGTTACTCTACGGCCCATAAGTTACGGGACACCCTGTATATGTTTCAAACATGTCCCGTTTTTTTTTCTGCTTGTACCGTATTTTTGCTTCTTTTCTAGCCTCAGTCCCTAGTTTGACCTAAAACAGATCTGGCAACCCTACCTGTAGGTCAACTCGCAGATGCAAAAATAATATACTATTGCCCTAATAATTTAAAAATAGAAGAATAGGCAATATTCTAAACAACTTGCGGCGGTAAAAAGAGTTTTAGATTTTCTGAAATCTTCCCGAAAGTTTAGCTTCATCTGCAGCGTTATTTTTATAGCAACTTCGTTAACACGTGGCACCACCCCTAAAATCTTAAATGGAAAGGGGGTTCAAGTGATACCTTATTTTAAAGATCTTTTAATTCCCTTTATAATGATGTAAAATTCATGTACGTCAGTTCAGTAGTAAAGGAAATTGAAAGACCTTTAAAATAAGGTATCACTCGACCCCCTTTCCATTTAAGATTTTAGGGGTCGTGACCCCCCCCCCCCCCCCCCCCCCGCCCAGGGGCTGCATGTGTTAACGTGATTTTTTGCCAAGTTTGTGTCCCCCTCGAAAACAAATGTTTCGTTTTCGATGCGCCACCCTGTATATACTTTCCATATACCTATTGGTATCACTAGTAAAAGGACCACTAAATAAGATTGAATTTGACGCACGCCATGCGAAAAGCCTTCTCGAGTAAGAGAAACAGAAAACAATATCGATTTTCAGATCAACAGGGTACTGATGCAACGAACTCCTCTCGTAGCGGCGCCGGCTTGCTATATTATATTCATCTGCATCTTCTTTTCATATCAGGATTTACGGAATTAAATATAATACGTCAATTCCATAACACTCTATATATTAAATTTTCGAAAATATACAGGGTGATTCCTAAGTTGATACTTCTTTTTTAGCTGCGTATAGAAGGCATTAAAATAAACAACATTTTCAAATACCTTTTTTCAAAAGACTCAAAAATAAGGTACTTACATTCATTTATTACACTACAAATCAAATACGGTTCTGCCTAACTTGCCTGTTGAATAACATTAAGAAAACTTCTGGGTGTAGAGAAGAAACAACAGCACTTTTACGACACTCACAATAAATTAGCACCATAATTAGTTCATTGTTTTCAAATTTTACCATTTTCACCAATTTATTAAAATTAATTTGCTTCAGAAAACCACACCGCGCAGCGAATTGCCAAAATAAATAACTGACGACCGATCCGTAAAATGCATGACTAACATACAAAAAAACGGAGAAAAACAATATAAAGTAAAGAGCTATGTTTTGATTACCAGGCCCGCACTTAGATTTTTTACTTCTGTAACTCGGCTATTTTTAGGTTTTTTGAGAAAATGTATTTGAAAAAGTTGTTAATTTTAATGCCTTCTATATACAGTTAAAAAAGAAGTATCAACCTAGGAATCACTCTGTATATCGGGTGTTTCAGAATAAGATGCTGATCCTAAACGGTGTAAACCCTTAGGTGATTTTAAGAGGAAAAGTTATCTTGAGAAAAAGCAGTGGCGTACATAAAATTTTTCCAAAATGTCTAGTCCAAACCCTTTCACGCCACCAGTTAAAAAATTTTAAAATTTTTCTACACCAAAAAATGGCTATTGATGCTTAGAGGGCATGTGTGAAAAATTCATAAAAATATTTAGAAAGTTGTTAAAGTTATGATAGAAAAACGATTTTTTTCTTAAAACTTTAACGCCCTGAAGTTGATAGGTTAAGGATATATGTTAATTTGAACTTTTCTTCTTAAAATCACCTAAGGATTCACACCGTTAAGGATCAGCATCTTATTCTGAAACACCCAATATAATAAAAGCTTAACAAACAAAAAATAAGCTGACACACCATTTAACTAGTCTTAATAATTTCACCAGCCATATTTCGAGCTATAATGAATGTTAAGTAATACAGTATAAATCTTCATATATTTATATTTATAGAAAAACTACCAAATATAAAAATAATTAAAATAAATTTTATTATTTTCATATTAACTCACACATGTTAATTAACATAGATAGGTACACAACAATGTCATTGTAAAATAAAAATACGCCTGGTTTGACAAGATTAGGTCAATGGGTTTTTTATGTTTGGGTTCGTACAAAGTAGTTTTAATTAGTTTAAATAATTAAAATGCTTTTTAAAATACAATCTAGTATGCTTGTTTTTATAAACAGAAAAACCCACCAATATTAATATACCTAGTTCTCAACAAAAAAGGATTAAAAACAAACAAAACTGACTTTACATTCATAATACTATGGCTACCTTGGAACTAAACAAGATATATATCTTATATTAATGTATTTTTTGTTAAACTAAATTAGTAACATTGCCGCGACAATCTATGCACACTTGGCAACCAACATCGGGTTACTCTGTGCTGAGTTCCTGGACACTCCAAAATAGATGGCAACGAGGCTGCCGATGAGCTCGCGGGAGAGAGCGCAGGCATGCCAGCTGATCTAGCAGACAATACGGTGAACAAACCACTGGAAATTGTCAAAGAGGAGATTGATTACACGGCCAAGCAGCTTGCACAGAACAGATGGACAGAGTTAATAACCTGTAGTACATCCAGGCAACTGTGGTCCACATTCGATAAAAAGAGAACCGCAGAACTACTGAGACACAGTCGGAAAGACGTGAGAAATATTACTGCGGTTGTTACCGGACATTGCCTCTTCCATTGTTTATTAATGGGAATTTAAATGGAGGCATTTATTTAGACATGTTGGAAAATACCATCAATCCGCTTATCACTGAAATACCATTGAAAACCAAATCGAAGACGATGGAAACCCTATACTTGAGGAGGCTAAAATATATTTCCAGCAAGACGGCGCTCCTACTCACTATGTTCTTCCGGTTCGGCAATGGCTAGACGACGAGTTTCCAGATAAATTGATAGGGAAGAAGGCCTATAGAATGGCCTGCTAGATCTCCTGACTTAACGCCATTAGACTTTTTTCTATGGGGCCATTTGAAATCTATTGTGTTCACTCCCCAACCTGAAACTTTGGATAAACTTCGTCAACGCATCATCAAAAGCTGCCATGAACTCCCACAACATGTTTTTGAAAATGTCCGTCAGGAATTTGAACGCCTATATCATTGTTTGGCCAATAACGGGCAACATTTTAAACACTTATTGAAATAAAAAGTGGTATTTTCGTGTGTTTTTTTGAACAAATTAAGATAAATAAAGATTTTTCTAATTTTCTCGAAAACGAATCGACCGATTTGAAAAAATCAAACGTTAAAATAAAGCACTTTGAAAGAACAAGCTATTACTTGACACCCCTTGTCATTTAAAATTTTTAAGGGGATGACCCCGGGGGTAAAAGGGGGTGAAGTAGTTTTTGGTTAAAAAGTTGTCCCCTTTGGCACATCTTTTGACGTGTCTCGGCGTTTTTTCTTTTAATCAGTGGTTTTCGATAAATCCGTGGTGGGAAGTTTTCAAATGAACACCCTGTATATGCCTTACTGCAATAAGTGGCCACGAATTAAAAAAATAATTCCGATTTTACATATTTTGTCCACGGAGTGGATGTCTATGGAGTGGAAATATTTAGGCAATAACGTCTATTTTTTATAAAAAAAATACATATATTTTAAAGAATTGACAACTTATAATCCGCATAAACTTTTTTTTCACCCAAACTACAAAAAAATTAAAATTGAACTGTTGCTGACATAGAGTGAACGATCAAATACTGCATTTCCACCACATCGTGCATACTGTACCTGCGTCTGGCGATGGCAATAAAATGTCTTTTTTATATACAAAATAAAATAAAAACAAATTTCACGAGAATTAAGTGGCGCGGCGTCAGTGGAGATTTTTAAGAGAATATCCGGGCATCGTTTGCAATTTTAATGAAAAATAAGAAATTAACATGAATTTTCACAATATTTCTATTTTTATGTTCTGCATTGCGGATGATATAATCTGAACCTATATAATTAAAACTTTAATAGCTATTTATACAATTAGTTGCGAAATGAGTGTCTTTTAGGCACGCGACAAATTGTCCTACGAGGCGAAGCCGAGTTGGACAACACGACAATATTTTTTCTACTGAGGTTTTATAATAAAAAACTTAATTTTACTAACATTTTATTACCTATGCTTCATTTACACCTTTCATGTCAAAAAAATCGACAGTTGTCAAAAAAAAAATCGATTTTTTTGTCAAAAACTGCGACAAATATAAAAGTAAAAATGAGTGATTTAGAGGACTCAGACATTGAAATTGCCGCAAATGACGCAATGGTGTACCTTGTTCCCCAAAAATCAAGAAGTTTGTATGAGGGCACATACGAAAAATTCAAAAAATGGTGTGAAGAAAAAAAGGTAAAAAACTTATCAGAAAAAGTATTTTTGGCATATTTTTCACTATTATCCGATGCCTATAAGCCATCAACTTTGTGGAGTACTTACTCAATGCTTCGAACGATGGTTTATTTGAATAAAAATGTTGAGATGAAGACATTTACAAACCTAATCGCATTTTTGAAAAGAAAATCTACGGGGTATAAGCCCAAAAAGTCGAAAGTTTTTTCTAAAGAACAAATAGAAAGGTTTGTCAAAGAAGCAGACGATAAGAACTATTTATTGGACAAAGTCATACTTATTGTGGGAATCTCTGGAGCATGGCGCAGAGAAGAACTCACATATTTAAATATGAATAATATCGAAATTTCGGAGTCTTTAATTAAAATATCCATTCCAAACACTAAAACAAATATTGCAAGAAGCTTTGTAATTAGCGAAGGCTCTATTGGCGGCATCAACTTTTTGAATATTTTCCGAAAGTACGCGCAGTTACGTCCAGCACACATAACCCATGAAAGATTTTTTATCGCATACAGAAACTCCAAATGTTCCAGACTTCCAGTGGGTATTAATACCATTGGAGCAACACCAAAGAAAATAGCTGAGTTCTTGGAGCTTCCAAACGCTAAAGAATATACAGGCCACTGCTTTCGAAGATCTTCAGCAACTTTTTTAGTTGACTCTGGAGCGGATATATTGATGCTAAAGCGACATGGAGGTTGGCAGTCAAATACCGTGGCTGAGGGGTATATAAAAGATTCTTTAGAAAATAAAAGAAAAATTTCCGAAAAAATTCTTGGTCAAAAATCTTTGGACGCTAACAACAAACGTGTTAAATGTAATGAATCCGAGTGTTCTACCAGCTCTACTAGTGGCATGGGTTTAATTGATATTGCTGTTGCAGATTCTATTACTATTCAAAGTTCAAATTCCTCATCAATTTTACAAGGTTAACACAGCATTAATTTTAATAATATAAGTAACTGTACTGTTAATATTTATAATAAATAGGTAAAACTATAGTCTGTGTCTATACTTGTTACTTTTAAGCACGTTGTTCCTGGTAACGTGCTTAAAAAATTTTTAAGCACGCTGCGCCTAAAAGGAGGTGATTAAAAAACCATAATGACAATCAAAAAGAGGTTATTATGAAACGTCAGTAAAAAAATATATTTTCAGTTTTTTTTTACAAAAAATACGGTATTATCCGTCAAACTAGAAGTTGTTGCAGTAGCGTAGCAACCGCTGTATCAATGATACAGGGCCCACTGGCCTGGAAGGCCTACCAAAAGGAGGCCACCAAAGGAGGAAAACCGCTCCTAGCCGAGGGGCCCACCACCTGGCTCTTGATAGAGGGCCTATTCAATGCTAGCTATGCCACTGAGTTATTGTGAACCTCTAAGTAAAAATTTTTGTATTAAATTTTCCATTATCCTGGAAACGATGCCGCGTTTCACGCTGGTATGGAAGGCTCTTAAGTATTTCTTTCCATGCTCGTTATGTAAGAAGGTACTAATGGCTTACTGTCAGCCTGTGTTTTTTTAATAATAAATTCTTTCTTTGACATCTAATTACCCGAGTAGTTACTTTAACGTTTTATGTAATAATTAATTACTACAATTTTACCTTGAGTCACAAGAAAGCTATTAAAAAACATAAAAATTACAGGTACTTACTCGATTAAAAGTATCAATTTAATTAAAAAAAATTGTTCGTCATTTAACGTTATCAAAAAATAATGTATTGTTTTTAATGTCCAGTGTTATAAGAGCATTTTCCCAAAACCCTGAGAGTTTTGTTTATGGATGGAAGATATTAATAATTTATTGGCCTGTCTAAAAACAAATTATGCTCGTTGATAATTGCTAGAATTTATTATATTCACCAAAAACAAGTTAAAAATACCTTAGCAGTGTCATTTATATTATGATAATCGGGGTATAAATTAATAATTGTTACTGCAATTAATACAGGTCTACATTGCGTCATTAACAAAAATTTACAACAGGTTTTTTGAAATATTTAGACGCCAAACTGACGGTACAAATTAATTATTTTTCTATTCCCAGAAAATTTGCTGTCTCCTTTACACTAAAGTGATTGGAAAAGTGGGCTATTCCGGTTACCTGAGCGGATATGATATCATATATATACTAGTTAGGATATGAAACTGACCAATCACAGTGGTCAATTTCAAAAACAAGACCTTTGTAATCTAAGCCAAGAATACTTTATTTAAAAATTTAAATTAAGAATCCAAGCGTGAGACGAAAAATTAGGTTGCAATTAGACTTTTATACCCGAGCTCCTAGGGTGGGTGAGGGGGGGGGGGGTGCCCCTCCCACTAAATACGTCACTGCTTGGAATAATGTTAATCTATTTTTATAGAATTCTTATATCCAGCGTAGAGGAATATAAAATCCTTATAGAGAGATCAAAAACGTCAATTTTGTACATCAGTTAACTTTAATTGGTACCTGATCCATCCAATAAAGTTAACATTGAGATTGTCAACTTCAACCTGTGACGTCATTCTACAAGTTGTCCTTCGTCGATATGCCAATTAATATTTTATAATACCCATAATACTCCTAAGCTGAGTAGGCTGAAGCTTAGGGCACCGTAATGAGATGGGGCCCCGCAACCAAGGTGGCCTAGGTTTTCTGACCATCAATTTTAAACATTTGATTAAAATTATTATTTATTACGAACGCAAAGCGTGTCTGAAAATATTAATTATCAATATAAAAAGTCCCTTGCAGGGGAATAAATGATGTTTGCTAATTACCTGCATGTGTAAAGATGATTCTTTCTCACGCTCCTCCTGAAGAACCCCTTGCAACCGTCACAAGACGCAGCCCCGTAATGTTTCCCTGTTGCCCTGTCTCCACAGATGGCGCAGTGTTGCTGTCCCAGGGCCGCCGTCGGGACTCCCCCTGTTCCTGCGTGAGAAAGGGTTGCAGTAAGGGCTGCGTTGCCGGCTCCACCTGTAGGTCCGCAGCCTCCCGTTGCCGACATAGGCGAATCGGAGTCTGCTGAAATGAAAAAAATAATATTTTAAACTGAGAAACTAAAGGATTTTTCTCATTTTTGACAAAGATTTTTAATAAATAAAACTATTTTAGTATCATCATTCCCTTAGTCTTGTTACAAAATAATTACATCATTATTGTGATTTATCTTAACGAATGGTTTTACTTAGATCATTTTATGATTGACATCTGGTCGTGTCCGGACGCCTAATAATAAAGCGATAGATTCTTGAACCTTTATATTCTGTACAGCCATCAAATAAGGTAATAATTTCTTATATTATAATATTATTTCTACTTAATTATTAGAATAAACAATTATTTTCTCATAAAAAATATAATTACAGGAATTAATTAATATAATTTTTAGAACAGAAGCGACAAATGCCTGTAATACAGGGTGATTCCTAAGTTTATACTTCTTTTTTAACTGTGTATAGAAGGCATTAACATAAACAACATTTTCAAATACCTACTTAAAAGTAGCCGAGTTACAGAATTGTTTTTGTCATTTTTTGTATTGTCAGTCATGCATTTTACGGGTCGGTCGTCAGTTATTTATTTTAGCAATTTGCTGCGGTGTGTTTTTCTGAAGCAAGTTAATTTTAAATTAGTGACACGTGAAAATGATAGAATTTCAAAACAATGAACTAGTAGATATGGTGCTAATTTAGGGTGAGTGTCGTCAAAGTCCGACTGCTGCCTCGAGATTACACGCAGAACGCTTTCCTTTGCGGGCTCATCCTACACCCCGAAGTTTCCCTAATGTTATTCAACGGGCAAGTTAGGCAGGACCGTATTTGATCCATATTGTAATAAATAAATGTAAGTACTTTATTTTTGAGTTTTTTGAAAAAAAGTATTTGAAAATGTTGTTTATTTTAATGCCTTCTATACACAGTTAAAAAAGAAGTATCAACTTAGGAATCACCCTGTATATTAAGTACTTAAATAGTAAAATAATAGGCTATATGAATTTTTGAATCAATAGTAGGGGTCGCTGGTTGCCAGATCCTATTACGATTTTGTGTTATCCCTTTTTAAAGTGACTTATAGATGAGAGATATGTTTCCACGAGCAATCACGGACATGTTGCCGACAGTTTGACAGTTCTCTGACCAATCCAAACACCCAGAAATCCGTGTCCGAGTCTATTGCGCAGAATCCTGGTTGTCACGGACTGTCCGTGACTGATGTGGGAACAAACCCAAGAACGGCGCGTCGACTTCGAGCGATCGACAACACTGTCCATTGCTTGAATTGTGTATGATGATTAATTTTTAACTGCCTAAGCCAATGAGAAGTGGAAAATGGGCTCAAAAGCCCACGGAAACATCGCTTCATTTGTTATAAATTTTGCTAGTGTTTTTTACAGAAGACCAAAATATAAACAAGAATGCTATATTTGTGAAAGTTACTCTACATGTTTTTGCGAAAAAAAAAGTAATTTTAACGGCTCGATGGAGGCCTTTTTACATTAGTTGCAAGTGTAAGTCAATGGTTGTTTTAAGGCCGCTTTACAGTTTATAATTTTTCTTTCACGCAAGAAAAGATTGCCTGCGAGTATGCGCAGAACGAGGCTAGTGATCAGCTGGCGCAATTTGTATTGCTTGCAAGAAATATAATTCCGACCCTATTTTTATTGCAATTGCAAGCACAATTCTGGGGATTTTTTGGTGATTTCTGAGACACCAATCTAAATAAGAAAATCCCTGACATTTATTTATGTTCTTTCTAACCTATGGTGGGTACGTTTTGTTTTGTTGGTTTGCTTTCATGTCCTGTAATGATGTTTTGTTAAAATGAATGCACAAAAAGCGCCGGTAAGACCTAACCAAATGTCTTTTTATTTTAAAGGTTGGCAAGTGGTACATCACCTACGACCTTGGCAAGTCATCGCACGCTAATTATTGCTGCAAGACAACTTGCGTGAAAGAAAAATTGTAAAGCGGCCTAATAATGGGAAATCTTCAGCTGCATCAGCTGATTAAAATGTAATTTTTAATCAGCTGAAGCAAGCTTTCCCATTGAAACGACCCCTTGCAACTTGCATTGAATGTAAAAAGTCTTTACAACAGCTATTTTTTTCAACGGCATTCGGTTAGTTGGGCGATCGAAAAACCAACTGAGAGTAGAATAATGATAATCAAGGATCTACTGTAGTTCCAAAACGTTGATTTTATTTCGCATGCCATTGTGAACTATTAAACTTTACATAAAGAAGACGTGTCATCTCGGTATTGCTTTAATTTATTATCTGTTTCACATTATAGCTTAAGCCAATGCTAAAACTTAATCATTAATTATTACTAATTTATTTTTTTGTTCTTTTGTATATAATCACGTTTAGCACATTTTATAAACGTGATAATATTAAATCCTTATGGAAATAACACGTGATTCACTTAGAATTAAAAACATTTTTATATTTCGATTCATTCTTTTTGATAGTGCAATTGTTTACATCCGAGGAAACACGGATATATGTGTAAACAAATATATTATTATTGGTTTCGGCTCATTTTAATAATAATTATATTAACGAGATTTAAATTTGCACCAAGAAGATAAATATTGGAAAATAGATACATATATACCTACTGTGTGTGTGTATTACGTTAATGGCACTGGTTTAAACCAAATGGCCAGCTTCGGTGTTTAGATTTAGAAGTCTGAAGAAGGAGAGTTCCTTTCTTCAGAATAAGTTTGGGAGGAAAAAACAATCTATCCTTTTTTTCACTGGAAATATGATACCATACATTTTGAAATATGGGTGTTTATCTCTATATAGCTTTAAAAAAGGTTTTTTGTTCTTTTTTATTGTACCTATATATATTTTAGTGTATAACTGTTTTGATAATTTTTCTTTTTTTTCCTTTTTTTGGTTTTTTTTTTCTTTTCAATCCTTTTTCCCCTTTTTTTTAAATTTTTTTTTATAATTCTATTTTATTATCTACGATATGTTTGTATAGTGCTTTGTAAATATTTACGTCATTCAATGATATGAGGTGACTCAAATTGAAATAGACAAGATAAAAATATTTTAAGAACAAAAAGAAAACAAGACTGATTTATATTTTTGGGCATTAGCCACAGAAATAGTGAAAATGTATTTAAAAATGGATTTAAAACTTTTTATAAAAAAATAATACTTACTAATCGATTTCTTCTATCAATAGATTATTTCGATTTTCTTGATTAGCTAATATGCAAAAGGCCGAATGTGAGAAAGATAGATATATTCAAAGTGATTTTGTGTAAATACAGGGTGATTCCTAAGTTGATACTTTTTTTAGCTGTGTATAGTAGTCATTAAAATAAACAACATTTTCAAATACTTTTATTTAAAAAAACTTAAAAATAGGCGGGATACAGAAGTAAAAAATCTAAGTGTGGGCCTGGTCATCAAAACGTAGCCTGCTATACTTTATGTTATTTGTCTTATCTCTTATTAGTCATGCAATTTACCGGTAGGTGGTGAGTTATTTGTCAATCCGCTGCGTTTGTTTTTCTGAAGCAAGTTAATTTTAAATTGGTGACACGTGAAAATGGTAAAATTTGAAAACTAGTAGATATGGTGCTAATTTACGGTGAGTGTCGTCAAAGTGCGGCTGCTGCTTCGAGATTATACGCAGAACGCTTTCCCTTGCGGACTAATCCTACACCCAGAAGTTTTCTTAATGTTATTCAACGGGAAAGTTAGGCAGGACCGTATTTGATTCATAGTGTAATAAATGAATGTAAGTACCTTATTTTTGAGTTTAAAAAAAAAAGGTATTCAAAAATGTTGTTTATTTTAATGCCTTCCATACACAGCTAAAAAAGAAGTATCAACTTAGGAATCACCCTGTATATTTTTAATAAATATTTAAAAATTTAGATTAAGACGAAAAAGTAGGTTGTAGTTACACTTTTAGACCAGAGCTTTTAGGCTTGGGGGGGGGGGGGGGGGGCTGCAACCCAGAAACCCCCACATTTAGCTGCGTCACTGTTGCCAAGTGCAATTCGTTATTTACTTACCATCTTCCGAAAAAATTGTAAATTTTATTTACGAAAATAATTTGATTAGTTTCAATATGTTTTTATAAAATATAAATGTTGAAATAACAACCTTCACGAGTCTAATTATCAAGTTAATAAAAATATATGGTGGAAAATTTTAATCAAAAGAAAAAACATTTAATTGATGAGTTCGTTAACTGGTTTTATAGACGTTTGTGTTAAATACTCAACAATTAGGAATATTTTTTTGCAAGAATTTTATTAGTTATTGATAAACTGGTCTTTCAGAAGTTGTTCTTACAATCCTGGGCTTTTAAGACAGTTGCAGTGTGCACTTTTCTTTCGTAGCAAAAAAATCTAAATTTCCAGAAGCTCAGAGAATTTATTTAAAATTTTGTAATTCTTAAAAACAGTTCAACCAGAGCTGTGAAAGTTACTTCAGAAAAGTAACTAGTTACTTTTTCGATACTTTTGCACAAATGTATCTAGATACTTTTAAGGAATAGTAACTTTTCCCTAAAAGTAATTTAGTTCTTAGTTACTCAGTTAAAGTAACTAGTTATAGTAACTAAGATACTTTTACAGTTACTAGTTACATTGATTGTAACTACAATAATTTAAAAGTAACTAAGATACTTTTAAAGTAACTTGTTACATTGATTGTAACTAGTTACTAAAAGTAACTAAGATACTTTTGACTAACTAGTTATTTTAATTGTAACTACGAAACTCTAAAAGTAACTAAGATGCTTTTGAACTAGATACCATGAATTTACCAGGTAGTGATAACTCCTTTTCCTGTACACACTACCACTATTACCATCAGAAAACTAAACTAAGAAGTGTTAATTCGAACAACGAACAAGTAGAATAAAATGCTTTCCAAGAAATTTCGCGTTCCAACCAGTTTGCTGTTTGACGCTCGCGACTCGCAGCTCGTCCCTTCGTGAAAATCTGATTAACGGCCGCCGATCGTCCCTTGGTCATCATCTGATGGACGGCACGTGTGCATAATTGGTATCCTAGAGGAACTTTAAAAGTGCCTAACTTAGTTACTTTAAAAGTAACTTAGTTACTTTAAAAGGAACTTAGTTACTTTAAAAGCATCTTAGTTACTTTTAAAGTATCTAGTTACTTTTTAAGTGTATAGTTACTCCTAAAAAGTAACTAGATACAAGTTACTTTTCAAAAGTAACGAAGTTACAGTTACTTTTGGCATGATTCAAAAAAGAACTAAGTTACTAAGTATCTAGTTACTTTAAGTAAAGTTACTTTAAGTAACTAGATACTAAAAAGAAAAAAAGTAAAAGTAAAAAGTATCTAGTTACTTAAGTTACTCACAGCTCTGAGTTCAAGTCACATATTTGTGAGCCAGATACAGGACTAAAAGATGATACAAAATTTGCGAATTGCATCATGTTGTGGATCATGTAAATATAGAACAGGGCCAGTAGAAGGGGGTTACACAATACCCGAAAATAATTAATGGTCAGTTCTCTTCGCGTCAATGCAGCATCTGGTTAAAATGTGTTGTTTATACTGCATATTGCGCACGCTCACATTATATTTTTCAAATTCTACGTTTTGTTCTCTAGATACCAACCTCAAGTCATTTTTTTAAAATACGGACGTGGAATTTTCAACAGAGTTTAAGGGACTTTTAAGCTTTAGAAATTTAATACAATTTAAAGGTTTTTGAAATTTTAACGTGTTGTCATCTAATCACATATTTTCAAATGATCTTTTTATATCATTACGGTCCTGAAGAGCCAAACTAAAAAAAATCTGATTTGAAGAATCTGTCCATTTTTACCTGGCCTGATATTTAATATTTTGTAAGAAAAAAGACCCAAAGTCTCGGCCTTAAAAATTTCTGTTTATTTTTATTACATTTGCCTGAAACTAGCATCATCAGACCTTAGAAACAGTAAAAAAAATTGAAATTATATTTAAAATAAACAAGCGCATCACAGTAACATAACTAGACTAACACTCCCGTTAACTTTTTTTTCACTCGGGAGCATTAATTTGTTTCTGTTTTACAGTATTTCGCTCTAGGTCTAAGGCAAAAACCATAGGACTTATAATATATGTTATATTAATAAAAAATAGAATTACTTCTCATGCCATTAAAACTTACTTCTTAGGGTATTGTTTCGGTAAATCTTATTGAAGTAATAAACAGCCTAAACACCATCATTTTCTGTAATGTAATTTTAATATTTTAGTAGTCTTAAAAATAATTGCCAGGGTGGTAATAGTAAAGAAATAATAATTTGAAATATTAATGATGCGTTATTTGATGACAAAACGTTAAAATTTTGAAAACTTTTAAATTTCTAAAGCTTAGAAGCCCTAAAACGGTTTTTAAAATTCCAGGTCCGTATTTAAAAAAATGTACTTAAGGTTGATATCTGAAAACTAATAACACCATCTTGTAGAATATAAAAACGGCTATGAGAAAGAGTTTTTTGTTTTTTTTCCTAAGACAAAAATAAAGGCGTAAAAAATTAAAACCCAAAACAAAAAATTTTGTTTTTTTTTCGGATAACTACAAAGGTATTCGTATATTTACAATTTTCTTTCACTAAATTATTAGGCCCTAAAATACGCAACTTTGCCTCAATTTAACCATATTCGCATCTCTTACCGTTTTCAAGGTCCCCTTGTACATACGCACACGAATTTGTAGCACCTTGTATATATGTGATTTATATAGGACAGTCTATCGTATAACATGCCGATAAACCTTTACTTGTAAAATGAAAATGTTGACACTACATTATTTACTTGACAGACCTGTACTGGTACTGTCCTATAAGATTGTTGTGTTATAATATTCAAATAACACGTAAAATTTATTTATTTTTTCACTATTTTCACCAGAACCTCAATATTTCCTCTAGTCTACGTTTTCAAAATGCCATTGTGGCATTGTGTATTTTTGGTCGCCAGCTCTAAGCGACGTATGATGACTTAATGATCTTTGGAAAGACTAGCGTTTTGTAGATTCTTAAGCAATTATTGTCGATCTTTTTATTAGATGATAATTTTAATTTAATGACAATTTCCTCACGATTACAATATTTGTGTTGATGGGAGGCAAGTAAAAATATTACAAATAATAAAGAAATACTGAAGATTTAGAAATGCTATAGAGTTCAATTTCCGTTTTACCGGAACAGTAAAACATATTTGAAACACTTTAATTTGTTCCTATCTTTTTATTTTTTATGGCATGGCAATCTTTATCTACATATATCCGGTAATAAAATCAATATTAAAAATCGGCAAATGCCTTTGCACGGCGGCTTTTTCGCCATAACTACATATATACATATATTCCTTGCAATTCATGGTAAAATACTTATATCTAATCCAACTCAGATTCCTTAAATACGGGGTGATTCCTAAGTTGATATTTCTTTTTAAGCTGTGTATAGAAGGTATTAAAATACACAACATTTTCAAATAGGTTAGGTTTTGGATTTTAAGATCAGGGCGGGGGAGAGGGCCCCCCTCCCTGGCTGCGTCACTGTTGGTTACCACATAGGTCGGCATCTTTGTGAACTTTTGGCGCTGCTGTACAGTAGCAATCAACTGCCCCTACAATTCAAAGAAATTTTAAACTAAACCGCCCCCTTTATAACCGCCATATGAATTAATAAATTAAATTTTTTGTATAAAGGCATCAAAAGTGTTGGACATAATTTACATTAACTGACCCTACACAAAAGATTAACCACGAGAAAGTTTTGATTTATTGGTAAACAGAATTATGAAAATTCTTATTTTTTACCAAACAAGAAGAGGCTATAAGTTAGGATAGAAGAAGACGCTAATTGAACTTTAAGTTTAAAAGTATTCATTATTGCCGCACGTGTATGATTAATTCGTCTTTTTTATGGTTTTAGGATTTATGACAGCGATTTCACAAATAATATTTCTTATGTTTTATTATACTTATATAATTAAAAACTTATTTTATAATAACCAAGTTTGTTTTGTCTGAAAAATCCGAGGAAAAATTTAAGCCATTTACAAAAATACCACCCTAAGCGTCCATGACCGCATGTAAAATAATCCTCCCCCCCCCCCCCCCCTCTCCCCCCGCTGTCTCTGAATTGGGACATACAATTTACCAAAGCCATATTACGCACGAATGGAAAAACTGGGAACGGGCCACGTAGCGGCGAGTGCGGTGATTATATGAGTGCGTTATTGCTTTACAACACGCAATACGTCTTATAATTTTTCTACGACTCTTACTAATAAATTAAAGATCGATTTATAATTTATAAAGTATCGATTTCAGCTTAAAATCTCAAATAATGACAAAGTCACTGTCAAATATTCAAAACGCAATATATATAAGGCATTATAATACGCAAAGTTGTGGTGCGTAAGAGCGTTTTCACACGGCACCATATATCGCGCGCGACAAATGGTCGCAATATTGCTTTTACACCAAAATATGTGTTTTCTAATGAGCCATTTTCACACACAAGCGATATTAGAGAACACATAATTTAATGTAAAGCAATATTGCGACCATTGATTATCGCGCGCGATAAATGGTCGCAATATTGCTAAGAATGGATTTACTTATTAGGCAGATTTTGCATGTCAGAACGTTTTTCACGCTAACGCTATACTGAAAATGGTTGGACTAGTATACAAATTTGAGTTTTTGCAAAACACGATAAAAATATTTTCCCTTAAACGATATTCGTCTATCTCTTTCCAATTAAAGCATTCTGGAAGTGATAGATGACTAAGATGATACATAAAAGTGTTGCGAATTTAAAAATTGTACTAAATGGTTTGTACATTGTACTAAAAAACTAAAAAGTACTAAATTTTTAAGTTTTTAAAAGAGAAAGTGGCATCCGACCAATTTGATTGGAGGTATGTACGTTAGAAGTATGATTGGAGGTTTGGACACACATTACGGCAACCGGTTGTCAGCAAAGGTGTGGTGAAAAAATGTATGTTTTGGTCACTTTGAGCCAGGAAATTGAGAGGTGTCGAACCCGTGTCTGAAGTATAAAACATTCAGAGTGTCAGTTGCAAGAGAAGGTACTTGTGCATGATCGCCCATATATTTCAAGGATGGGTTACCAGCCAAAAACTCGTAAAACTTCTCTTTTTAAGTGACTTCTAAAAAAAAAGCCACTGGCGTTTTTGTCGAAACAAATGAAAGTGCTCTTTAAAAAAGAAGTTGCCGCTGCTGTATATCTACGCCCTTTCCCCGAACCCAAGGGGGCAACCGCTCCACCTTGCTCCTCCCTATGGGCGCCGATCATGTACTTTTGGGTTTGGGACAAAGCGTTTTTTGTGACTTTGAATACGAGGACGGTTTCTGAAAACAAAGAACGTTGAGAAGTAATTTTTGATGAAAGGAAGGTATTTGAAACCAAGGAACGTTTTTTTAGAAGTAATTTCTTCTTTAAACACCCCCCCCCCCCCCCCCCCACACACACACACATTTGCACATGCAAAATCGTTGGCACGGATACACGATGTATGGAGGACAATATCTCTAAGTTTTATTGATCTGGTCATAAAGTAGATTCCTCCTGTATATTTTCGAACTCAACCTTCCTCTCCTATCGAAACTATAATCCGACTCTGAATTTTTCAATACATTAGCCGGGGGCGAAGTCCACACTTGACTGCCCTTTTTTTCCTGTACCTTCTGTGGCTTTTTAGTCCCATATGCACAGTCTAAAGTCATTTAAGTATTTTTTTTATGATAACTTCCCTAGACTGTGAATTGGATAGAACATGTTTGACTGAATTTGTACATTTTACTGGTCGCGACAACCATGGCCACCGACCGCCTGACAGCGGTGCCATTGTTTTCTATTTGTCAAAGTTTACATTCGAATAAGAGTGGCAAAAATATAGAATTAAAAGTAATTAATCTAAACCTTTATAGCAAAATAAAATAAGAAGGTACTTGGGTGCCTGGGCACATATAAATGATGATGAAATGATAATAATATTAAATTATGCACAGAAAATCACCATTCTATTAACGTGAAAAGGAAATTTTAAGCCTAAACGTCACAACATAGCTAAATGAGTGGTTAAAGTGATTTTGAAACTGAACGTATGTCGTATATTATTCAGAAATATGATATGTCAATTGTATTACAATATGGCGGTCGGAAAAAAGCTAATTTCCTAATTTGAACATTTTTATTTGTTGGTTGTTTAATTCTTAATAATTTGTGTGCATTTATTTACTTTCCTAATACGTTAAAGTGTTTTTCTTCGTCCCAGATCAAAGGAACTAGTTACCACTATTTTAAAAGGTATGTACTTGTTTTCACTGATAGGATTGTTTATAAGTTGAAAATACTATGTTTATTGTTTAGAACTTCTGGCAATTACCTTGGGAACTTATGTTCTTATCGTACTTATTTATGTATTGTATGACAACTCATAATATATCAACCTTTCCTAATAAATTCACAATTAATTATGTAGCATTCTTCTATATACAAAGTACAGGTAGGTAGTGAATGTATAAGAAATGATGTGCTTACCTGCCCTTTTTGGTCTAATAATGTAAAATAATCCTTGTTGTTTTGTGATATACATACATAAGTACCATAATAATGTAAATAATAAAATTTGGTACAAGAAAATATCAACAAAGGCAAGAGAATAAAAATGAAAAATAACAATTATATTGTAGGGAGTCAATGTTTGCTGTTATAATTTGAAAATGAATGGAACAAGGCTTCTTTGGTCGTTTTAATATTCACACATCAGGCAAGTAGATTAATTATTATTATTATTATCAATAAGGTGTACCCAAATTATACAGTGACCGGCTGACATTTGGGTTCACCTCAGGAAAATTTTAATAAAGAATTAGAGAAAACTTTAAAAAGGGTAGAAAACTTCTACACTCACTAAAACTAAAATATTCTGAAAATGTGCTTCTGGGTAAGGGCAAAATTTTAAATTACTGCTAGAGAATAAAAAAAATATTGACAGAATTGCTTTGTTGGATTGTATCTAATTGATGAGGCTGAAACTAATGTTTATGATTTTTTACATACACTTATAACATAGCACTAAGCACTTAAAGGGTTACAACAATGATTTTATCCCTTAGCAGACAGTTTTCAACCCTTTTCAAGGAAAAATCAGTAAAATTCATAATGATAATTTTGTCCTGCGCATTCGCCATTGCGTTTTGTGATCACTTTTTTTGTAATTTAATCCAAAAATTGGCCAAACAACATTGCTAGAGCACAATTATTCAAAATTTAAAATAAAGAAGCTTATATTTATAAAATAAAAGCAGATGCTTCTTAAAGATAGGTATTTTGCCACGTTTTTGATAAAACCCCAGCTCTTAAAAATGTTGATAAAGCCCTAGCTCTTAAAAAAAAAACTCCTACCAATTTGTTGTGTTTCAATAAAGACACTGCAGTGCACAACACACTTGTCTATTAAAAAAATTGCTAATAGAAGAACTGGGTAAAAAACCTATTATATAGTAAATCATATGTATGTGTAAGAAGGTTGGTCATGTGCAAAATGTTACATAAGGCAAATTAAATTTAGTTTTAAAAATTATTTGGCGATTTGCTTTGTTTTGGATAAAAAAATCAAAAATTATATTGTTCCAGGGAAGAAAATATGAAGCACAAGTTGATGTCTATGGAAATAAGTTTGCAAGGATGCAATCCTTATTTTTTAGAGAAGCAAAGCAATATTTTTTGGATGAACATATGGTGTTTAGTTTTCAAAAGCATTGATATATACTGTAATTTTTGTTTTAAATAAATATTTTTTACTGAATTTTAATTTATTTATCGTTACCAAAAAAATAGTTTTTCTAAAATTTTCATTTACTTATAACCAAAAAAAAAATGTACAACTTTTTTAATTTTATTTTTGTCAAAATAAGGGGAGTTTTAGTTTACTCTTAGGATTTAATTTTTTTTTAAATTCTGGGTACAAAAAAATCAATATTCTTATTAAAATCCTTTATTTTCTTGAACAAACACACACATTTTTATACAGGGCGGTAAGTATTTAATTTAACACTATCGGTTTCTTATTTTATGTTTAACTATAAATGCATTTATACATACAGCATAGGTATTTTTTAAGCCCAAGAATATTTTAACTTATAACATAAATTTGAATTCTGGAAAAATATAGTAACATTAAGCTTTATATGTATAGAATACATTTCAGACTTAAGTGAACATTTTCCTTATTCGACGCTTCCTGTATTCGGTTGTTATAGCTCTATCCCTCTCTCCCAAAGTTTTGCTTTAGTAATGCTGGTCCAAATTTTCTGTGACAGTTGCTGTAATTTAACATATATTTCTTCTATTCCTTATCTGAAATAATAATTATTTAAAACAAGAATGAGAGTCTAGTAACGCTTTCGCCATTTCGTTTTTTGATCATTTATTTTTTTATCCAAAAATCGACCAAATACCCATATTTCAGACATAATTACCTACAATTTAAAGTAGAACAAGTTTGAATTTATAAAGTAATAAAAGCAAAATTAGAAAACTGAACCAATTTCACAAATTTTCGTTTTTTGCTTTTATTAATTTATTAAGTATTAAAAATTCCTTTAGTTCAATACTGAAGGTATAATTGCTAATCAAGGACGGGTATTTGGCTCCTTTTTGAATAAAGCAAAAATGATAAGAAATATCAATCAAAAAATGAAATGGCGAATGCATCACTAGACTTATTCACTCCACCAGTGGCAATGGTGTAATTATATATATGATATGAAACCAAATATTATTGTGGTAGTGCCAATTTTATAGTCAATTTAAACCGAGGTCCAGTGTAAATCGGATATTGTCAAAAATGGTAATTTTATAATGTGGGGTTACACGGTGTAGACAAACAAGTTTTTTTTCTAGAAGTCACCTTTGATCGGGAAGTACGAGAATAAAATATAAATTACTTTTGTTTGGGGAAAATCTAAAAGCCACAGCATAGACTTCAGGTTATCAACAATAAAAAGGTGGCAGGCCTAGGTAAGAGTAAATTACCTGGTCATAACTTAATATAATAAAGCATAACATTACAAGTTATGACCAAGTTCATCACTCTGTCAATTCCACATTATAAAACAAGAAACAAGTCTTTTTGACATTCTACAATTTAATCCTCGGTTGCTTTTGAAATTGAACTTAAGGTACATACTTACTTTTTCTCTTTATTCCGTACTATCTGATAAACATTCCACATGGTCCTATTGCCTTTTGTTGTTATGGGCGTGATTATTTGTAACTAATTGTTTAAATTTTAGATTGTTGTCCCTGTGTGTTGTCCACACTAAGTAGGTATGCAGAGCTTTTCTTCGGTTATACTGCGTGAATCTGTAGGTACACTTTCTTGAACAATGGACATCTTAGGACACTCGTCCACTAGTTTCATGTGTGGGGAAACACAATCACAACAGTTTGTAATCACTTTTTTTAAGAAACACAAAAAATAAACTAACTGACCTAAAATAGAAATGTCAAAAGTGTCAAAACTGAAATCTGAAACCTGACGACTTTCAAAATATTTTCGACGTTGCCGCTTTTCTTCCATCCAGCGGGACCAAGCGCTGTAGTTTCTGGCCAAAACAATTAAAAACTTTCTCGGTATATTTCAATATGCCGAAAATCACACTCGAATGGGACCAGGGACGCAAACACGGGGGGGGGGGGGTTATTGGGGGTCGTTTCCCCTAACTTTTTATAGTGAATATATTTTAATAGTTATGGAATGCGGAAAAGACAAGTATTTACCCCCCCCCTGGATTTTTTATTAGACCAAACCTTCTTAAACGCACAATTTATTGCAAAAGCTATACATCCTCAATAATTCAAGGAAAAATGTAGATGGTTACGGTTTTTTTTTAGAAGTCGCTTTTTATTTAAGAACAAATTTAAAGAAATTAACGCCACTGAATGGGACCTTCCTATTGATTTGCTTCCAGAAATTATTCATATCATTTTAAAAACCAATTTTACTATGATAAAAAGTGACTTCTAAGCAAAAAGGTCGTCCGGTACCTCTCATTGTTCCGGCTGGAAGGACGAAGAAAATGACGTAAAACAACCCCTCGGTACGCCACTGTCTTCAAAAAAGTACAATGATTCATGCATCTTTTGACTTTACAATATATATACATATACTAATTAATTATTTAAAAAACGTTTGATAAATCATTTAAGTATATTAATGGAAGTCACAAAATATATATATGATATACTCTTTTTGTCAACGGCACTTTGAAGGAAAACCCGTGTCATCCCAATGATACAAGTAACAATTTTCATTTCAGTATTGTAATTTTTTTTATGATCATTTTCACATTTCAAACACTAATTGACACATATCCCTTTCCTTTCAATACAGGAAGACAATTTTTCACTTCCTATTCCTATCCGAAACGAAAAATATTAGACAAACATCAAATTGAAAAGACTATACTTACTATATTATACTATAATTTAGCGTTATATTACACCGTAATTCACATCACGGTAAATTATGTCGAATAGCGTGCACAGTGGGACCCGCAATACGCAAACAGGCGGCAACCTAGCATTTTTTTTTGACCTTCAAACTTTCAGAGAACGATTACGGGGTTTTCCATTTCCGAAACTGGTTTCGGGTGAGTGTATTCATATGATTTCTCTTTCTATATTGGAATACAGAAAGGACAAGGACGCAAATACACTCAGGTTAAATGAGTTGTTCAATTGATATCGATAAAATTACGGTGAAAAAGCGGATCACGCAAATATTTTTTCACACTAAACCGTTTATTGAGCGGTTTTGAGCGGTTACAGTGAAATTTTATCGTTAGCGTGAACATTTTTGTGCCTGCAAAATGTCACTATTGAGTGAACTGTACGTAAACCAATATTTACTTATATAGGAGTAGAGAATAGTAGTTTGTACAACAAGAGTGGATATGATGTCCATATCGCACGAGGAAGTAAATTGAGCACGACGCCGTAGGCGGAGGAACTTCCGAGGGCAATATGGACAATCCACTCGAGTTGAACAGTATATTTTTTCTACGACTTTATGCTAAAAAATGTAAAAAAAAGTTTGTAGGTTACCGGGCTCGAACTCACGACCATTGGTTTCATAGTCCAACGCTCTAACGTCTGATCTATTGAAGCGTTTAGTTAATTATCGGAAAACCAACTGATAAATGATGCTACATGAAATTAATTTTCTATGCACATTCATCAGGTTGCATTGTTGATAAATCTATTGATAAATGCGTCTAGATTTTATTATATTGAACAAATTAATAACAAATTGTACCATATGCATTTAAATTATATAATTTAATGTCTTGAAAAATAAGGCGAAGTACTTTTGCCGTTCTGCCCTTCTTTCGAATTAGGCTTTTTTCCTCTTCGTTCGCTGCCAGGGCCATTCCCGAGGGGACCTACAGTTTAACGTGGGTTCCGAACCACGATCCTCAGTCATGCGACACCCCCCAAGGGCTTTCAACCCTTGGTTTATTGCCATTGCATGACCTACCGATTGGGGAGTGTGTACCTTCTTCCGCACCCCACGAGATATCCGATCTCATCCGGCCTGGTTACCGGCGTGAATGGGGTGGGTTGGAAGATGATACATTTTACACTCTTCCCTGCATTTTTAAATCCACTAAATTTCGGACATACTTTTTTTATTGTACGTATGCCCACTCCGGGAATCGAACCCGGGTCGCCGTGGTCGAATGCCAGTAGCTCTACCTCTGAGCCACAGCCGCGGTTGCGAAGTACTTTTAAAAACAACATGTCAATTTGGCTTCTTGACTACTGTGATTGGTCAGTTTTATTACCTATCTAGGATGGATATGATATATTCCCGCACAGTTAATTGGAATAGCCTACTTTTCTTATCACTTTAGTGTAAAGGAGTAAAATCACTCAATATTGACCGATTATTAACTTTAGAAAAAGTTTTTTTTACCCCTTGCCACAAGCCTCTATTATTGGCCGTCGTTATTGACAACGGTCAATAATAGAGGCTTCTGGCAAAAACAATATAAAACAAGCAACTTGACCTTTTTTTATTTTAAAAATATATGAAAACGTCATGTTTAGACAACCAGGTTATCAAAAAGACTTTTTTTATGAATCATCGACAAATACCGACAACTAAGAATGCAATCTGACAAGATAAAAAAAAATGCTGCAAATTTCAAAGCAAAGGTAACTTGACTGAAAAAACAGAAGCAACCCTAAGAAGGCATGTTAACTTTAATTAATAATTTAATGCTGTAAATGTGTTAGTAGTGGAAAAAATAATATATTTACCACGGTTTAGACAACTATTATTGCCCTCAAGTCTTAAATCCCTCGTCGCTGCGCTCCTCGGGATTTAAAATCGACGCTCGGTCAATAATAGTATCTATCTAAACCTTGGTTAATAATATACTATTACATAGATTCCTATCAAACGAATTTATTTTCGTCTCTGTATCAACCGAAAAAAGTTATTTCTTGGGCTCCTATGTTAATCAATGCGTGACCATGATTGTTCATCCGAAAGGTCAATAAAATGTGTCTAAGAAAACAATTCAATTAATCGTTTATATATAAAATATTAATAAACGTTACAAACTGGGACAAGTCCAAAGCAAAATTTTTGACTTTAAAAATGATAATTTAACCAATAAGCAAACAATGAGGTAAAAATTGAAATATAGTATTACTTGATGACGATTGATTTAAATTTTTAATGAGCCCGTGAAATTCTACTGGAAAACATAAATATATTTTGCAATTCAAATTAAACAAACTGCACGATACAGTTTTAATAAATAAGCAATCAAATACAATATTATTTTTGATGCAATATGAGCGATAATAAATAATTTTATAATTAAAAATTTATATTTTTATAGCTGTTCCCGCGTGGCACAGTAAATTTTCAATAGCAACATAATTGTTTAATTACACCCCCTCCCCCCCCCTCCCCCCTTAAGTAGTAAAAACACCTACTTAATTCCATTTAAATTTGTTGTAGTTGACCTTAAAAAATTAATTGTGGTCAATTACAAGAACTAGAAAAACAGACATTATGGATTTTAAGTGTAAATGAAATACTTATAATATGACAATTTAAATTATTGTAATTATTATATTTGTACAGGGTGGTCTACGAAGAGTGGTCTTGCAAGCATGGGCGCCCATAGGGAGGGGCTAGGTGGGGCTGTCCCCCACCCTTATTTTCTGGTAAAAGGCGTAGATATACAGCAGCGACAATTTCTTTTTTAGAGAGCACTTTTCGTAACATGGAAAATGACAAATACTTTTTTTTAAATCAGTTATTTAGACAAAAACGGCGGGGGCGTTTTTTTATGAGTCACTTAAGAAGATAAGTTGAACGAGTTTTTGGTTGATTGGCCACCCTTGAAATGTACTTTATACGCGCCTATGCCCGCAAGTAGGTATAATACGTAGGGGTGCGCAAAATAACCGATCATTCGATTATGGATATATTTTTAATCGATTAATCGATTATTAGGTAATAGAAAATATTTGGTTTTTTGATTAATTGAAATATTTTCGATTAAACATTTCGATTTTTCGATTATTTCAATTAATCGATTATTTCGATTAACCGATTATTTTCGATTTATCGATAAATCGAAAATAATCGATTAAATCATATAATCAAAAATCGATTATTTTTTTCGATAATCGCACAGCCCTAATAATAAAAATTAGTACAGGGTGTCCCAAATTCGATGCTCAGCATGGATATCTCGGAAACTATAAGAGATACAGCATCGGTCAAATGGGGGCAAAGTTGCGGAGTTCTTTCCTCGGTAATGTAAAACAAAAATTGAGCTTTGGTTTTTACTTTTTGAAATATTAGAGTTTGTGTTTTTTAAATTTACTGCCTTATTTTAACCACTACAGAAAAACGAATATAAGATTGTTAAAGCAACTTTTTTAACTTTATACTACCGTGTTTTTAGAATTACGGTACGTTTCATCTAAAAATGATTAAGTGTGATACATGGTTAAAATGAGGGCTTAAAGAGATTTCAAAAAATAAAATAGAAAATGCAGGTCGGTATTCAAAAAATTAAAGTTGATAACAGTTCCACAAAAACGAAACGTTGAAAGGCCGAAAAATTAGGTGCATCTAACCACGCCTGGGCGCACGGCTGTCTTATCACGTGGACAGAAGCCGAAATCTTGCAAAAAGACCCACACTGGAGGAACAGGAAGAATTTTTTACTGGGTTAAAGGTTATGTTATTTTTACAGTATTGCCACTTCTCCTTCCACGTTAACAGTGTTGCTAGTTTGTAAATTGGCGAATATTTTGAAAACCTTTACCATAGCGAACGTTAAAAGTAATGTATAAAAGCTGTTTTTAACTGTTATCAACGAATTTTACAACTATTTATATTACAGTTAGCAAATTCACAAATATTGATATACAGACGGCGAGATCTAGCTACTCAGCTGCTTATATCTTACCGTCAAATTATACTTTCCATTAGGTTCAGTTTTCTTGTTTCTTTCCTGTTTCAACTAGTTTTAAACATTATTCTAGGTGGCACGTGTCAGGGACGATGCGATGGAAGAATTTTCGTAAATTAATATATCATTTAAAGACCTCAAAACAGGGCCAGGAATAACTTTAACGAAATCTTACCGGTGCAAACATAACATGGAGACATTCTAATTTGCTATTTTTAAAGCATTATAGGTTTTCAAAATGAATTTTAAAAATAGCAAAGAAAATGTTTTGAAATAAAGATAAATAAGTGTTACATCAAATGGGTGTGATTCCAGAAACCTTTGCCAACTGTTATATTTAAAGTCCCCTACACACACTCAGACATTTGCACAGACCAAGCTTGAGCTAATAATTCGTCCACACAAGTCCAATTGCGTTTGGCCATCATTGATTCAGTGGAACAGATCGCACTAAAATTTGCCGTGTTAAATTGCAGTTCTTCTTTGCCAGAGAAATTTGGTTATGGCAAACCAGAGTTAAGAGTTTTCTTTTTAAAGAGGTTTCCCCTCCTCTCCGCAGTTTATTTTACGAGTTAAATCAAAACGTGTTTAAGCGAAGTTATACCGTATATTCCAAAGAATAAAATACTTAGTTTCTGACATAACTTTATTCGTCATATCAATAAAAATCTTATAATCTTCTTAGTGTCTAGCGGTAAAATTAGGAACTTAAGAAGAGTTTTTAACCATTTCTCTTGATAGATTTTGGAATGATTTTTTTTATTTCACCACGTTGGGACAAACGACAGTGGCGGCTCGCGGTTTTAAAAAATGGTGAAGAGCTAGGTATAGTGCGGGTACTTAAACAAACATTGACTAAAAACCCGTGTACCAAAACGTCTCTCTTGTCCTCAGCTGTCTAACGACTGAATGGAGTTTCCAACAAATGACAAACTATGTTATTAATTGGGTTCATTTTTAAAACACACAACTAAGTAGGTCCGTACACTACTGAATTAACTGAAAAATAAAAACAAAAGTTTTTAATCACACAGTAAATCACGTAAAAACGATATCTATAACCGTAAGTTTCGCGAAGCCTCAAAATATATACATTAAGATTAGGCGAACCAATGGTAAAACAATGGTGCATACGAGTGATCTATTTTTAAATTGCCCTTCATCATAATGCAAATTGTTACATGCTGCTTGCGTAACTGACGTCACGTAACCATAGCAACGGTGAATATCAAAGCCATGTTGGGCGCTGGATCTTCACTTGCTTTAAGCTAACGGACACGGTCCACTGGGGCACGCCAAAATTCACGAGTGTTTATAATTATTGTCCATCGGAGTTAACCGTGGCCCTATTATGCATAGCTACATTCGGACTAAATTAAAATTATTAATTCAAACAGTTATTTTTTAAAAGCTAAAATGGTAGCTAAATTGGTACATTAATATTTAATATTGTCGAAAAACTCTTCTTCTCGTTTTATTTATTTTTGGTAAAGAGCCCCTTCACCTACTTCACCTGACGAGCCGCCACTGACTAACAGTTGATGAGATATGGCCGGCGTCCATTCTTATTTGGCCACCCGGTACAGAAACGGGTTCGTCTTATATTTACACCATTTCACGGGCAAGGGCCTGTCGACATATTAAGCACCGGTTCCCGCAGATCACCGAAGTTAAGCGGTGTCGAGCGCGGTTAGTACTTGGGCGGGTGACCGCTTGGGAACACGGCGTGCTCTTGCCTCAGGGAAGAGTGTAAAATGAATCGACACCTAGCCGGACAGGCCGGATGAGATCGGATATCTCGTAGGATGAAGGTGCCGTTTCACACTCCCCAGTCGGTAGATGGTCGATGACCGGTTCAAGATGGCCTACGTAGTCGGCGAACCGTAAAAAAAACACCATTTTAGACTATTTTGACGCCCTGTAGATTAGTCGATGTTTGTTCAAAAAAATTATTTTCATACATAATAAAAAATATAATGGTTGATAGAATTCCGACGATATACATAGTACATAAATAACGTCGATAATACTGTTTAGTTACGTCCACAAAATTTATTTGTGTTCGTTATTTATGCATGTAACCTGCATTTATTTAAATTGACCCATTGTTTCTTACATTTAATTTCTCTTAAAACATAACATTATTCCGATTATTTTCGTAATTTTGTAAAATGTTGTCTCTTGTTCCACTAAATCGAATAAAATTCGTTAATTCACATTAATAATGTATGATTAATAATTAAAATACAAAGCCAGACAATGGGTCAAAGATCGGTGAACTAATGAGCTTTAATTCAAAATTATTATGTGAAGAGTAGTATTTTTACATGTGAATAATAATGGGCATTTTCACTATAATCGAATTTATCATATTCAGCACTAACATTCTGAACTAAAACTAATTGAAAATTTACTTAGCCGCAAAAATAATGCACAACCAATAATGATTGGATTTTCTCGAGAACCGATAATTTTTTTTTTCTACTTCTACATGGAAATTTGCTGTTTTCTTTGCACTTAAGTAGCGAGAAAAGTAGGCTATTCCAGTTAACTGTACGGCAAAATGTCATATTGTTAGTGATGTCAGTGATGTACAGTGTTGCCAACTTTTAAAAATAAAAATTCCTATTTTTAAAGAAAAATTCCACGAATGCACACAATGCTGAAAAAGTCTTATTTTAACAGATCACAACCACAAGTGGTCGTCAAGAATTTCTTACGAATATAAGACTGTGCGTAACAATTTCCCTTTGGAGACAGCGCCGACCTATCATTTCTCTGTGCTTTGTTCTCACGAATCCCAAAACTTTCTATTAGTTGACAACATTGTTAGAAAAATTAAAGTACTGACCAATCACAGTTTTTACTAAGGCTCCGTCTTTTTTTCGAGACACTAAATTATATAATTATATATGGTACAATATGTTATTAATTTGTTCAATATAAGAAAATATATACGTATCTATAATAGTTTTATCAATAATGCAACCTGCTGAATATGTATAGAAAATTAATTTCATGTAACATTATTATTGAGTTGGTTTTACCATAATTTCTAATAAGATTCTGTGGTCGAGACGGTAAAGCGTCGAACTTTGAATACAATGATCTTATGGTCGTGGGTTCAAGCCCAGTAGCCTTCAAACTTTTTTTAACATTTTTTAGAATAAGGCTCGTAAGTTTGGTCGTAGAAAAATATACTGTTCAACCCGAGTGGACTGTCCATATCGCACTCAGAAATTTACTTCCCCGTGAGATATAGACATCATATCCACTCTAGTTGTACAAACTACTATTTTAGAATTTTAGAATTGTAGCCTTTTTTCTTTGGTTATTGCACTGTGATTATTATACAGGGTGCAAAAATGGGAAAAGGTTTTTATATTAAATTTGAGACACCCTGTAGGGAGCATTAGCAACAACAACGAATGCATGATGAAATCATACTGTAGTTTCATGTTTTTTAAACATTTTTTTTTTAATTTCTGTGATGTCTGAAATATCAAAGAAAATACACAGTTTGGTGCCTAGAACTGGCCGATAAAGCTTTGAATGTATGTACACAAAAGGTTTCCGTGTCATCATGCTGTCAAATAGTTAAAATGGAAACAATCGACTTAATAATAATACGTTTATTGTTATAAAAATTCAAAAAATTGAATATTGACAACGTCAGGTCTTAAGCTAAAAGGAGTAAATGATAAAAGAGTGCAAATACAAAATATCCAAAATTAAAAACAACACAAATAAATATATAAATAAATCAGTACGCTTATCATTAATATATTACAAGGAGTGTTCATACAACTACAACATTAGGTGCCAGCGACACAAAACGCTAAAAAAAGTGAAAAAAAGCTGATTAATTTTAACTTTACCCACCGTTTAGAGGGTCGTTAATAGAGTAATAGTTATTAACGATATAAGTGTTGTAAAGATTCATATTACAACACGGGATGTTAAAATTCACCTGTAAAAATGCACCTGCTATTAAGTTTACTAATCAAGTTTTTTATGTTACCTTTCGCATAGTTACTGTTTTGCATGGTTACTGTCGAAACTTTGTCAAACAAATTCGAAAATATAAAAAGCGTTTTCAAAATGACCGATTCTGATATAAGTTTACCCTCTGATATAGAAGCAGCGGCAAACGAAGCGATCTCAAGTTTAGTTCCGACAAAATCCAAGGCGCGGTATGAGTTGGAGTATCAGAAGTTTGAAGATTGGTGCAAAGCTAACAAAATAAAGGAGGTGTCTAAGAAAATCCTTTTGGGCTATTTTTCCGTAAAGCAACGCTCCCAGAAACCATCTACACTATGGACTCACTACTCAATGTTGAGAACTATAATTTCAGTCAAGAAAAATCAAGATATAAGCAGATTTTCTCAACTAATCGCATTTTTGAAAAGAAGTTCAGAGGGTTACAAGGCCAAAAAGTCCAAAGTTTTCACAAAGGAAGGCGTATGTAAGTTTCTTAGCACTGTAGATGATGAAACATATTTACTTATGAAGGTTGTTATGATAATCGGCATTTTTGGGGCTTGTCGGCGCGAAGAACTAGCTAAGTTAATGTTCGATCATATTGAACACAATGATTTGTATATAAAAATTGTGATTCCATTTTCGAAAACCAAAATTATGCGAGAATTTGTTATAACAGAAGGAAATGTGACAGGTGTCAACTGTATTTTTCAAAAGTATGCTAAACTTCGTCCTCTTAATGCAACTCACAGGCGGTTTTTTGTTTTCATATGGAAAAGGAAAATGCACCTCCCAGTCTGTCGGAATTAATAGTTTTGAAAGTATACCAAAAAAATTGCAACAAAACTTGGATTGAATAATCCCGAAGGATACAGTGGACATTGTTTTAGGAGGTCCTCAGCCACCATTCTAGTTGATGGTGGTGCAGATATGCAGATGTTAAAGCGTTATGGGGGCTGAAAATCCTCTTCTACGGCAGAAGGCTACGTTGAGAATTCTATAGAAAATAAGAAACAAATAGCAAAGAAGATCGGGGGGTCAGACACGGATTTAATGATTGGAAATTCGAACGTAAAGGGCTCCATCACATCCACTTCTGGTATACAAATTTCTAACTGTAAAAAGTGTATTATTAATGTTTATAATAAACCATAAGTGCTATATTTTAATTAATAATTGGTAATTAATTTCATAATTGTTAATAATAAATCATTCTTCTAAAAAGTGTGGTTTTATTTAACAGCAAAATTTTAATAAAACAGTTGTTTTTTCATTACAGCACTAGTGCTGTAAATGCATCTATTACAGCACTAGTGCTGTAATAAATGCCCTTACAAAACGATTTACAGAACTGTAAAATTCATATTACTAAATGAAAGTAGATAATATTATTTTTCAATTAAGAACCTTTTAAGAAGAGTCTTAAATTTTGCATCACTTTCCATCCGTTTTATATTTGGAGGCAGGGCATTGTAAACCTTTATACATCCAATAAGTGGACTTTTATCATAAAGCGCTGTATGGTAAATGGAAACACTAAGATCATTTCTATTACGCATAGTATTGTATAAATCACTATTTTTTTAAAACATATGCAAATTCTTTCTGGTAAATTGAGGAGCATTAAAAATATACAGGGTGTGTCAGTAAGGTGTCTGTCTTAGATAGCACCTTAACTATCAAAGATAGGGAAAAAAGTGTAATACAAAAGTTAAAGGGTTTTTTAGGATACATAATATAAAAATATTTTCTAATCTACAGGGTGGTCCTAAAAAGTGGTACTGAATAATAAAAAAGAAAATTAAATGGGATACCCAGTATAATTTTCTAGAATATGATTCAATGGAATAAGGACTCTGCAACCCTATTAAAATTTTTGAAGTGAAATTTAACGTTGCCAAGTAATTAATTTTTTTCCAAAATTTTAGTAATTTTAAGGGTATCTTTAAAAAATCATAGCAACCTGTGGATTAACCCTAGGCAAATATAATTTACGTTGTAAGTACTTTAAGGTACGATATATTGATGTATAATAATGTTTTTTTAAATCTCTTATACAGAGCGTTCATTACAAAACTCGATAGTTTTAAAAATGCTTTATTTCAATTTTTTTAAATGGGACCCCCCTAATTTTTTTAGGCAAAAGAATTTATCTTTCGAAAACCTTACTTTTTTGTTAAACATGTCATATATTTAAATATCATAGTTTTTGAAATATTTTAGGATTTGTTGTAAATCAGGGTAAAAAAGAAAATTTATAATTAAACAATTTAGTCAAAATTGCTTTGGAACAAAAAATAAATAATTTTCTTTGTCACAGCTGTCATTGCAAAATTATTTCGTTAACATTTTGTGCTTTATTACTGTTTAAATTTTAGTTTCCTGAACTGACTTTATCATAACTCATATTTTCCTATTTCGATAAAGTTAGTTCGGGAAACTAAACTTTAAACAGTAATAAAGCACAAAATGTTAGCGAAATAATTTTGCAATGACAGCTGTGACACAGAAAATTATTTATTTTTTGTTCCAAAGCAATCTTGACTAAATTGTTTAATTAGAACTTTTCTTTTTTACCCTGATTTAAGACAAATCCTAAAATATTTCAAAAACTATGATATTTAGATATATGACATGTTTAACAAAAAAGTAAGGTTTTCGAAAGATAAATTCTTCTGCCTAAAAAAATTATAGGGGTCCCATTTAAAAAAATTGAAATAAAGCATTTTTAAAACTATCGAGTTGTCCAACTTGTAATGAACGCTCTGTATAAGAGATTTAAAAAACATTATTATACATCAATATATCGTACCTTAAAGTACTTACAACGTAAATTATATTTGCCTAGGGTTAATCCACAGGTTGCTATGATTTTTTAAAGATCCCCTTAAAATTACTAAAATTTCGGAAAAAAATTAATTACTTGGCAACGTTGCATTTCACTTCAAAAATTTTAATAGGGTTGCAAAGTCCTTATTCCATTGAATCATATTGTAGAAAATTATACTGGGTGTCCCATTTAATTTTCTTTTTTATTATTTAGTACCACTTTTTAGGACCACCCTGTAGATTAGAAAATATTTTTAGATTATGTATCCTAAAAAACCCTTTAACTTTTGTATGACACTTTTTTCCCTATCTTTGATAGTTTAGGTGCTATCTAAGACAGACACCTTACTGACACACCCTGTATAGAGAGGGCACAGTCATAATGTTAAGATGCCTAAACTTACTCTTACAACTTTCATTATAGCCCAGTCTAAGCAATAGCCGAATTATCTTTTTTTGGGGGACAAAAAACTTATATGAATTTACAGTATCACTGAAACACGATACCAAAATATAAGGGTGATTCCTAAGTTGATACTTCCTTTTTAGCTGTGTATAGAAGGCATTAAAGTAAACAACTTTTTCAAATACCTTTTTCAAAAAACTCAAAAATAGGCGAGTTAGAGAAGTAAAATATCTAAGTGCGGGTCTGGCATCAAAACATACCCCGCTATAGTTTCTGTTGTTTTTCTTATCTCTTATTAGTATTAGTCATACTGGTAGTGTTAAACAATCCGGTGCGGTGTGTTTTTCTGAAGCAATTTAATTTTAAATTATTGATACGAGAAAATGGTAAAATTTGAAAACAATGAATTAATAGATAAGGTGGTAATTTACTGTGAGTGTGGCAAAGTGCTTCGAAATTATACGAAATAGTAGTTTTCCTATTCAGTGCGCGGAGTTCGGATAAGCTTTAAGTGCGGAAAAACTACTTTGCGCACGTGTTAGGAACAATATTTTTTCTACGAGTGAAATAACTATATATTTTTTTAATTTTATATTTTTATTGACATCAAAAACAATTTATAAGTACTTATACCTAAATTGCCTATTTATTATTATTAATTACATTAATATGGAATGTGCAGTTGGTCGCTTTTTCTACATTTATTGCAGATCTAGCAACTAGAGGTGAAAATGTTGTAGTAGATGTCATTTCCTGGTTCATCAGTACTGTCGTGTTGCAAAAGGAAGAAATGGATCCATTCTTTGAAGTACTTGGAACTACTTCACATTTTTTAGGGCTGCAGCTTAAAATTTTGTTGCTCAGCCCTTTTTTATAAGTTGTGGACTCATCGATGTATCCCTCAGCTACCGCAGTAGATTTCCAACCCCCCAAACGTTTTATGTCAGTGATTCCTTCTCCAGAATTGCCCAGTAACGTTGCTGATGACCTTCTGAAACTGTGCCCTGTATAGAGTTCCAGATTTGGCAGTTTCAAAAAGGCAGCTATTTCAGAAGGCATCTTTCCGAAACTATTTACTCCAACACATTGTGAAACGCATTTACCTTTTTTGTAGACTAAGAAAAAACGGTTGTTTAACGTTATCGGGCGTAAGCTTTTGTATTTTCTGTACAGTTGCAGGTAGGCTCCGTTATGAATTTCTTCCGATATTATAAAGTTTCTTGCTGTATGATTTTTTGAATTCCTAATTTTGACAATTATGAGGTTTTCTTTATCTTCAAAATCGGCAGTGGTTACATTTGCTAGCTCTTCCCTTCGGCATGCGCCGGCAAGTCCAAAAATAGTGGCAACCTTAATTAAAAGGTAAATTTCATCTGGTGCCGAATTAATAAAACTGAATATTTCTTCCTTCGTAAATATTTTTGCTTTTTTTGGTTTAAACCCAATATTCTGCTTTTTCAGAAATGCAGTGAGATTATAAAATTCACCAATATCGATGTTTCTTTTTATTTTTATTACATTTTTGAGCATTGAATATTTTGACCACATTGTGTTAGGTTTAAATTCTTTGCTTAACTTAAGAAAGTAGGCTAAAAGTACCTCTTCCTTTAACGTTTTTATCCCCCTTTGTTCGCACCATTTGGAAAACAACTCGTACTGTCTCTCGTATTTTTCTCGCGATTTGGCAGGCAGCAATTGCAAACTAGCCATGTTGGCGGCTTCTAGGACATCTTCTGGAAGTTCTTCTTCAGTGATATCCATTTTTAAAACAGTTTTTTTTACTTTAAATATGCTATGCTAGTGAAAATTTTGAAGAAGACCTCTAAACTGACATGAAAGCATTGTATGACAATGTATTTTGGTTGCTAAGGGAACAAACCGCATTTGACACAAAAATACTTGTTTTTTTTAACTTGAACAAAATTAGAGGAAAATATAATAATGCAGATTTCAAAAAAATTTTGACCCGCACGGCACAATACTTCGGTATAGTTTATAAGGCAACACATAAACCACCTGTCAACTTTGTCTTGTTACAATATTTTTGCATAAATATCTAAAAAAATAATAAAATAGAAGAAAAAAACGCGTCTATAATATGGTAATTTTGCTTAAAAATAAGTGTGCGGGAAAAAAAATTGCTACTTTGCGTATGCAAAAGTGTGCGCAAAGTAGATTCTTTGCGGTCACTCGTAGAAAAAAAACTTTCCCTTGCGGGCTCATCCAACACCCAGAAGTTTTCATAATGTTATTCAACGGGCAAGTTAGGCAGAACCGTATTTGATTCGTAGTGTAATAAATGAATGTAAGTAGGTACTTTATTTTTGAGTTTTTTGAAAAAAGGTATTTGAAAATTTTGTTTATTTTAATGCCTTCTATACGCAGCTAAAAAAGAAATATCAACTTAGGAATCACCCTGTAGACTGCACATGCATGATAAAATGCTAATATACCGTTCAAACCCAACTGGTCCCTTAAATACGTAATAACATACATGAACGAGCTCATTTTTGAGATACATTACGATCATTTTTTCATGAATTATCTAATTAAAAAGTAATTATCTCAAGGTAAGCTGTTGTCCCGAATTTCATTCATATGTAACAAAAAATGTAATCCCGAACGTGTCTATAAAAACATTTCGACATTCAGGCAAAGAGATAAATATCTAAAATATTCGCAGTGCCCTGTTGAGACAACAGGTCACATTTATTTAAGTTGGTAAAGATTGATTACAATAGCCGGATTTATCCTTATCACTTTAATTGTGTGTCATGCAGGAAATTTAACCGTTTCTCGGAATACCCACGAGATCAAGAGCAAAGTTCGAAAAATAATGTATTTACCACGAGCCACGAGCCATAAGAGTTGCGTCTCGCCATATTTACAAACTGTCTCGCAGTGTTGCGAGTAAAGGGGAGATATCACATATTATACCGGGTGTTTCACGGTGGATGGAACGTTAAACGCTTATGGAAAACGAGTGATACGTTTTTTTAAAAAATTTGGTTGCTTAGATAAACAACCATGGTCTATCGTTCTAAAATATTTTCAGCATTGCGACGTTGCCGCTTCTGCCCGAAACAGGTGGCAACATCGTTATTTCAAACGGAACACTCTATATATTATATTATTTTCGAATTCCCTATACAATTTCATGTATATTTTGTTTGAAATGTCATATGTCTAAATTCAATTGTTTTTATAATATTGACGTTTGAAATATGCCATTTTCAGATTTTAACGAGCTGTAGCACTGGAATGGCGCATCTTAGAGAAAAATGGTTTTCACTTCCTCAGTGAACCTTCTTCTTGCGAGACCAGGGCATTCACACAGAAAATGTTGAATACTTTCTTCCTCTCCTCATCTCTGCAACTTCTGCAGAAATCGTTAGTGGGTATTTGCATACGTTCGGCATGTCTACCGAAGAGGCAATGTCCGGTAACAATCGCAGTAATATTTCTCACGCCTTTCCGACAGTGTCTCAATAGCTCTGCGGTTCTCTTTTTATCAAATGTAGGCCACAGTTGCCTGGCTGTACTACAGGTTATTAACTCTGTTCATCTGTTTTGTGCAAGTTGCTTGGCCGTATAATTACTCTCCTCTTTGACTAATCCCAGTGGTCTGTTCACCGTATTGTCTGCTAGATCAGCTGGCATGCCTGCGCCCTCTCTCACGAGCGCATCGGCAGCCTCGTTGCCATCTATTTTGGAGTGCCCAGGAACCCAGCACAGAGTAACCCGATGTTGGTTGCCAAGTCCATATAGATTATTGCAGCATCGCTTTACGAGCTTTGATTTGACGCTGCTGGAACAGATTGCCTTAATCGCCGCCTGACTATCACTGAATATGGTGATTGACGAGGCTACTCCCAGACAAAGGTGTTTTTGCAGGATATTAACCGCCTTTTCTACTCCCAGTACTCCTGCTTGAAAAATATAATAGTTGGGGAGTCTATACGACTTCTGTATTTGTAGACTTTCGGAAAAGACCCCGGTCTCACACCAACGTCCATTTTTGAACCGTCTGTGGACATTGAGTGATCTGGTTTCGTTAGATACTGATTGCTTTTCCACTCTTCCCTACTCGGAATAAGTATACTGTTCCGACCTGCCACTCAATGTTGACAAAAATATTTTTGCATCCCCTGCCCCTTAATTAACATTTTTTGAGAATGATTAGAACGCGCGCTGCTTTAACTTCAATAACTCTAAACATGATACGTTTACATCATTTTTATTATTACAGATGTAACAAAAAAATAGTCTAAGCTCATATATTAGACGACTTCTTGATGGCGATATCGCTTAGCATATGAGTTAGATTAACTTTTTTTTGTGTCTCCTGTACTATACATAAATAGTACCTATGTATGTACATAATACCATCCATTACACATTATACAATATGTCAAGCTTAGAAAAAATCTGTTAAGATCTCAAAAGTATTTTCTTATACTCATCACAACATCACAGTAATCATAAAATATAAAATATAAATCATCGTTGCTCTCCACGAAACGCGGTAATAATTAACAAAAATATACGAATCATTGTTATTCACAACAAAACATTAGAGGAAAGTGGAGAACAAATAGGTAGGAAAGTATTATTAAATAATAATTAGTTCGCATAAATGTATAACCCTGAAAATTGCAAACCTATACCTATTGGGCTACAAACCCCACAGATGATTAGTTTAAACAACATTGTTGATATTGTTGGGATACTGCTTTTATCTATAAAAAAAAGGGTTCAACATGCAATCAAATCGATAAGATTATTTTGTACACTACGAGGTATCGCTTATTAATTTTTATTAACGGTTATTGTTTTAAATTCCCTAATCTTTCTTTTTTTAAACGCTAAAATATCTGATAAAACGGATATTGTAGTTGTTACTGTAATAGGTTGTCACACTACTCATAACCATGTCGCCATTATGAGTATGAAGCTAGATCGCACCAGTGGCAGCTCGCGGTCTTATAAAATAGTGAAGAGCTAGGTATAGTTTGGGAACTTAAACAAACATGGACTAAAAACCCGTACAACAGAACGTCTCTCTTATCCTCATCTGTCCAACGACTGAATGAAGTTTTCAACAAATTACAAACTATATCATTAATTGCGTTTATTTTTAAAACACACAATTAAGTCGTTACGTACATTACTGAATTAACTGAAACATAAAAACAAAAATTTTTAATCACACAGTAAACCACGTAAAAACGATATCTATAACCGTAAGTTTCGCAAAGCCTCAAAATAAATACCTTAAGGTTAGGCGAACCAATGCTAAAACAATGGTGCATACGACTGATCTATTTTTAAATTGCCCTTTATCATAATGCAAATTGTTACATGCTGTTTGCATGACTGACGTCACGTAACCATAGCAACGGTGAATATAAAGCCATGTTGGGCGTTGGGTCTTCACTGGCTTTGAGCTAACGGACACGTTCGCTGGGGCGCGCCAAAATGCACGAGTGTTTATAATTATTGTCCATCGTAGTTAACCATGGCCCTATTATGCATAGCTACATTCGGATTAAATTAATACTATTAATTCGAACATAATTATTTTTTAAGTGCTAAAATGGTATCTGTATTGGTACCCTAATATTTAATATTATCGAAAAACTTTCCTCCTGGTTTTATTTTATTTTTTTGGTGAAAAGCCCCTTCACCAACTTCACCTGACGAGCCGCCACTGGATCGCACCACCTTTTGGTTGACTTGATACCAGGTTTACTAGCTTGGGTTCTTCCCCCAGCTATCACTAGTACAATTTCTAGGTAAACCGACCTTCCTTGCACGTGCCGTCACAAGAGGGAGAGAGATAGAGAATTTATGCGCATTAGCATACCAGTGTTAGTGTATCGGACGTGTGCCCTTATACAGACCCTACACAATTAGTCAGATTGACAGTCTTGATACGGAAATGACAAAGAAACTGATAATGTAAAGACAAACTGCAAGAACTTGATCGAACTGATGTAAATTCTCATTAGAAAGACTGATAGCGCGCTAATAAGAAATTTGTAATTTTTTATTGGTTTTGTTTTTTGTTTGAGTTAAATACCACATTATTAAAGCGTTATTTTATGTGGTTCAAAATCTCTCTATTTACAACAGAACTTTCATCAAGCGTTAAATAAAAAATTTGTAAGAAGGTACAATGTACAGGTTTCGGAATTTCGGTGATTCCTTGATATGTCATAGTGAACAAAGTCTATTTTTATGTAGAACATTGAGCTTTTATATTTATCCCAGTACATATTGCATCATTTCATCAAGTTTTACGGAAAATAATTTGTTTATTTACTTTTTGGCTGCAGTCAGATGGAATATTTTTAGAGGTGTGTGTAGCTGTGTATGAAGCTGATAAGTCAAGCGTTGCATACTTAACGTTTACTCAAAAACGACTAATGTTATCGGAGAGAAATCTGTTTATTAGAAAATATGGTAGTCATTTTTCTACATTTGACTTTTGCGCTATTAACAAATTCAAAGATAAATATTTCCTAAATAGTTGCAGGTGCTAATGTGCAACAAGGTAACCTTAACATTGGTATGGGTATGTCAAGGGGAATTAAGAGGTTCTGGAAAAAGATAATAAAGTAACACTGCAGTGGGTACCAGGACACAAAGGTATTACAGGGAACGAAAAAATCCGTTGATCTTGCAAAAAAAGACTCGGGAAATACATTCATTGAACCAGAACCGGCACTCAGAGTACCAAGATGCACAGTACGAGATGCTATAAAAAGATGGATCAGTTGTAAACACAAAATCTACTGGAACAACAGAAAAGGTATAACATCCCAGCAAATCTTTCATTGGGAATTCAGATCCGAGACTAACGGAAAGCTGCTTCAGATGAATAGGTAGGAATCAGCTGAGAACCACTACGGGAATTCTGACAGGCCACATATGGCTCATCTGTACAGAATGAAACTGTACAATGGACACCTTAACTACAGATTATGTGGATAAGTCAGGGAAAAAGTACAGCACATAGTTTGCCATTGCGAATCACTAGATCGGAAGAGGTAAAAAATACTCGGGCAACCAAAACTGAAGAGAGAGGGCGCAGGCATGCCAGCTGATCTAGCAGACAATACGGTGAACAAATCACTGGGATTAGTCCAAGAAGAGATTGATTACACGGCCAAGCAGCTTGCACAGAACAGATGGACAGAGTTGACAACTTGTAGTACATTCAGGCAACTGTGGCCCACACTCGATAAAGAAAGAACCACAGAGCTATTGAGACACGGTCGGAAAAACGTGAGAAATATTACTGCGATTGTTACCGGACATTGCCTCTTCGGTAGACACGCCGAACGTATGCAAATACCCACTAACGACTTCTGCAGAAGTTGCAGAGATGAGGAAGAGGAAGAAAGTATTCTGGCCTCGCAAGAAGAAGGTTCACTGCTCTGGGTGAACCATTTTTCGATAGCCTGGAGGAACTAAGCAACTTACAACTTGGACGACTGAGCAAGTTACTGAATAGTAGTGGCTGGTTTAAATAAGTTGTTAATATCCTTCTGCGGTGTACTCCGCACTAACCATCAGAGAGCTGATGAAAGTGGGTTCTACGGAACACGTGTGGTATCACAACGGACCCAATAGGACTATGTGAGACTGTTTGGTCAGAATCAAAGATCTGCCACTCTTACCTAATCTAACCTAAAACTGGAACCAGAGGACATCCTGACCCTCTCCCTGTCGACCCACACAAACTAGTGCAAGGAACTGAGTGGGTATAAGAATTAAACAGAGTGAGCATAATGAGCCCAACCTGGCTTAAGTGCATCCGGTACATGGACGGGCCCTCGGAATGAAAAAAAAGTCAAATCATCTATATAAAAAAAGGTAATTCTAACCAACAACAAATTATATAACGTAGCTGAAAATATAAAAAAATCCGTTTCCTACCTTCAAAACCGGTAACGACGAGATTGCAAAATAAATATATTTTTTGTCTTGTCGGAACTGGAGGTGTTTCTCCATGGCAACCTATTTTAAAAACTTGATCAGATTGTATCTAAATTTTTCAAAATACGTCATCTAATTGGCCCATCTCCTGTTTATTTTTAGAAGCCACTGCCTAAATAAAATAATATTTCAATTCATTATGATGACGTTAACATCAACGGTTCTATTAAAATGTTTTTATTAGTAATTAGAAACATTTATGTTATAATGAAAAACGTATCTTTTATTTTATATACTATACTGGGTGAGTTTTTACTGTGTTACAAGACCGTATCTAAAAAGCTGATGAAAATATGTTCATAAAAGTTTGGTGGGGTAATAGGGAGAAAAATATTTTCGCCACGACCATTACTGAATGCAATAATTCCAAAATCATTTTTGAAAATAGAATGTAAAAATTCTCGCTCTTCAGTTGGAATATTTATTCTGAAACACTTGCTTCTTATTGCGTGTATTTTCATTTCATAACAAGATACGGAATGAATATTCTGTAATTGATCTAAACGACATGAATTTCGAAACTGTCAATGTCAGCAGACAAATTTTAGTGCAAGTCAAAATATGAGGGAAAAATCGGATGAATCAGATATGGAACTGGATAATACTCCACCTAAAATTACAAATATTGCGAATAGTATTTGTGGTCGTGGAGAAAATATAGTCTGCTACTCGATTAGAATGAAAATTCGATACTCGCTACGCTCGCGTTCGGAAGCTTCCACTCGGATCAAATTTTCATTCCAACCTCGTTACAGAATCTACTATATCCTACCAACATCCCTGGTCAATTAATGTAGGGTGTGGTCAATGGCGACTCGTGGATATGGAGTATGGAAGGGCGCAAATCTAGATACGCAAAATTGAGTGCCTGCAGATATTTTCACTAATTTTTGAGGAAATGTCTAAAATGCACGTCTTTCAATTTCATATCGAAAACATTACCTAGGAAAATTGGTCACGATGTGATTCACGATTTATTATTTTTTTAAGAGCATTCAAACAATATTTCTAAATTATTCTCCAAAGTTACCAGCTCCATCCGAAATTGTATACAGGGTGCTACAAATTCGTGTGCGTACAAGGGGATCTCGAAAACGGTAAGAGATACGAAGATGGTTAAATTGGGACAAAGTTGTGCATTTTGGGGCTTAATACTTTGGCGAAAGAAAATTTCGAATATTCCAAATACCTTCAGAGATATCCGAAAAAAACCGAAATTTCTAGTTTTGGTTTTTAATTTTTTGCGCCTTCATTTTTGACTTGGGAAAAAACAAAATACACTTTCTTATAGCCGTTCTTTATGTTTTACAACATGGCGTTATTAGTTTTCAAATTCGACGTTTCGTTCTTTAGATATCAACATCAAGTCCATTTTTTTAAATACGGACCTGGAATTTTAAAAACAGTTTTAGTGACTTCTGCACGTTGGAAATTTAATACAATTTAAAGGTTTTTAAAATTTTAATGTTTATTAAGGACTGCATTTCCTTAAAGGAATATTTAAATTGAGAAATGTACACACATATTTTAAGAAACTTATACAATGGGAAAAATATGAAATCCAGGTATTTAACATAAGGTTTGTTCCAACCAATAATTTTTGTATCGTCCCCAAATGGTTATTGGGATCATTCGTATCGATCGACTAAAATGCTTTGAATTTTAACATTTAAAGAAAGTCGAATAGATAGGCGCACTATGATTCATTCGCTACGTAAGAACCGACATGACGTCGGAGCGCGCCATCTTTTATTGCATAAAATAATACAATATCTTGTGTCTGAAATCGATCGAAAAAGGAAACAAACGTCAGTTTGTCTCCAAAAACGGTTGCCACATTTTTGCACTGATCCGTCGTTCTTTAAATATTGAAATTCAAAGACTAATGTCACTATAATTCCACTAATTTCCAAGATTTGAACACAAAAATTCCTCCGAAGTTTACCCCTCGATATTTAAAAAAAAAATATTCATCACAAAAAAGATTGGCTGATCACTATGAGTTAATATGTCTATGATTATAAGGTTGCGGTGTACTGATTAAAAAGAAAAAGTATGTATAGTCCAGGAGGCAGTGACGATTTTCGGTACTTATTTTCCCAGTCGGCAAACATGGATAGAATTATTGGGTTTGTTATTCTAAGCAAAATTCATATAATATATGTAGGGGGGCTCCGATGGGTTGAGGCGGAAAATGCGTTAGAAAGTACAAATATACTGCACTTTTTTTCCAGTGATAAAAATAGTTCTATTAGTGCAGTGAATTTAAGAAAAAAAATAGTCTGGCTAATCTGTGAGGATGGGTAATATGTCTGTAAGGTGGACAATTGGAAAAAATTTAGCGAAACATTGCCCTTATTTCCGCAGTCCTAAAAATTTGTCAGATGATAGTTTATATTATAACAGCTGAAAATATAGTCTCGCTAATGTGGAACACCCCGACAGCCTTGCCAGACGTAGTTATAAGCCATAACTACGATCTCTAAAATCTAAATGCGAGTAACTGACAGAGATAGGGATATAAGAGACTAGGGGCTAGGCAGCTGCTCTCAGGTCACTCGCATTCCAGCGTCGTTACCTAAATACGCACCTGCCGCTTCCTCTCCTCATTTAACTATCCGACTTGTGAGTCTGGCCAGCACCACCTATAAGACGGTATTGGTCTGGCGGGGCTTTAGTCATTGTAAATAACAGCCAGATGTGTATTTTAAATGAAATTATAGTATTATTTATCATGTGACACATTTTCAAATCTGGGAAAATAAGAGCAAAAATATTGTAATTTTCACGATTTCCAAGATGCCGCCAGACTCATTTGCCAATTTCGTAAATCAGCTAGACTTACTTTTGATTATAGTGGATGATACCAAATGATACAATAAATTTCAAGCATGGGAAAATAAGGGTTACGGATTCCAAAAATCGGTCAAATTTTTGCATCCGTAAATTTTCAGCCAGACTTTTCTCCACTTGGGATGTGCCAGACTGTTATTTCCGTTAATAAAATTACTCACTTTAATTAATGTCAAATATTTATGACTGGGAAAATAAGTGGACTTGACTTTTTTTTTATCTCGTGAACCCATCCGAAAATTTTAGCCAGACTTACAAATTGTCGTTTTGTGTCACCGTCCGAGCAGACTATTTGATATTCACCGACTGGGAAAATAAGTACAAAAAAAATTCACTGCCTCCTGGACTAGTACTTCGAGTACTGATTGGCTATTATTACATTTTAGATAAGAAAAAACGAGATAATTGTTTTTGCAAAAATTAAGTACCCAGCAAAACCGTAGACAAGATAAAAATATATTTAACTCAGTCAATAAAATATGACTGTACGGTAGTACCTACTTCTCGTTTTATCAGGGTATTATCGAGAAAAAGTAAAGAAATGATAAACGCGCACACAAATATTATGTTAAAACTACGGTCAATTTTGAATAAAACATGATCATATCACGTGCAAAGGAAGAACTATAGAAATGCAAATCCATAATAGGACTTCAAGGTCCTAGACTGCTACAGATAATTCATTCCCGTTAATTCAATGGCAAACTTTTTTATTACAACAAATTGTTTGGTTATGTCAAAAATTAAGACATTAATATGATTAGCAGATTTGCTATGGCTCAGTGGGCGTAAGTAGGACTTTTTTTTTCTGGAGGGAGGGACAGTCGGGACTACATGTATTTCATGATATTGTACCTAGTGAAGAAGGCGGAAAAGCGCCACGCCCAAAGTTCGTTTAAAATTCGCCTAACTACTATCAAATTTCGAAAATTAAATTATTACCTCTTCCCCTCTACATGGTTGGATTAAATTTGTTTTTGTAAACGTTTTTTTTTTGATATTCCTAGCTGGCTCATTATTTAAAAAAACACATTTTTTATATTTGTGAAAAATATGAATATTGGTGTCAATCCAAAATTTTAACATAAGACGTATGTATGACTCTAACCAGCGTTTTTCGGGCTCGGTTTCTTTTGATTAAAAATAAAGTAAATATCGCTCACAAAATGATGATTTTTTCAGAAATCATGGCTTTTAGGAGCGGGGATCTGAGAGCCGTTTTGGGTGCAAATGCTTAGGTTTTGAAAAACTCCTTCTTAAGTGCCGTTTTGTATATTCATAATAAAGCATTCTCGTTTCTTCCCGCACTATTTTTTTATTATACAATAGGTATCACACTTCTTCCATAAAAAATGTTTCAATTACAATTTTTACTTTAATTTTTCTCTTTAAATTAAATACTTAATTGTTTTTTGTTTTTGTTGTACATTTTATTGCATTTGGTTAAATTTTTGTTAATTTAAAATAGCTCTAAAAAAGGAAAAACGGAACGAACAAGTATATTATAGAAAAATACTATAAAATATTAGATATTCTTCTACTCGTTTTCCTTTAAAATTGCATCATAAATCAATAACTAAAACGATATGCGTCTGAAATCTTAATCTCTATATAAAACAGGACTTTTAGAAGAAAAAGTTTAAAAACTATATAAACGTTTCCTACAAGACCTTTGTAATCAAAGCCAAGAATATACATTATTTAAAGATTTAAATTAAGAATCCACGCGTGAGACGAAAAATTAGGTTGCAATTAGGTTTCATGTTATATTCACAGATCAATAGAAATGGCACTGCGCCGGTGTGATAAGTCAAAAAAGAAGTAATGCGGTGTACCGCTCGGTGTCCACCGGTACGGCCACCGCCGCCACCGCATTTGTATGGGGGATCCTTAAATCGTATGTCTCAATTTTGAAAAATCCAGTAACAGTCAAGTGCAAAAAATTGGTTTATTTAACATTCGGTAACTCTTAAGTAATACCGCTGACGGGATATAAAAATTTTTAGATTTATGTAATGATTATTATAGGCACATAAATATTTGTTGATTAGATAAAAATGTCCATATTTACACAATTTGATAAGGGCACTTTATATTCTTTTTAAACCAATATATTATGTGTATGTATTTCGCGAAAAAAACGTGTTTTAAAGTCATTTAGCAGGTAAATGGTATAATTAATGCGTGATGTATTTTTAACCATAAAAAAACTTGTCTAAAACGGCTTGGTCAATAGTTGTTTTTACGTTATGGGTTCTAAGAACACAACAAAATTAAAATTAAATAATTACTCAAACAAATACATTTACTATGTCAATAATTTACTTAAGTTAATTATGCCATAAATGACGTTGACTGCGAAATTAAATAAAATAAAATAGATATATTTATAATGCCTTTATTTTATACTCGGCAGAGTTTAGTATGACTGCTGTACCCAATTTGTGTACACGGTGGAGAAAGCTAAAAATTAGAACACCTTTATATATTTTTTTAAATGCTTTTTTTTTAAAAAAAAATAAGGGAATTATACATACATTTATATCACTAAAGCAGTTCTTAAGCAGCACATGAGAATAAGAATCTCTAAGGTCAAAGGTTAAGTATCACATTTTAAACTACAATTTGTTCATAACATAGACAATATAATAGGTATTTCGTAAGAAAAAAGACACAAAGTCTCTCTCTCTTTCTCAATTTTTCTTACAAAATATCAAATATCAGGTATCTGAGTAAAAATGGACAAATTCTTCGAATATAATAGGTACGCTACATTAAAATGTACAGGGTGATTCCTAAGTTGATACTTCTTTTTTAGCTGCGTATAGAAGGCATTAATTTAAACAACATTGTCAAATACCTTTTTCAAAAAACCCAAAAATAAACTACTTACATTCATTTATTACACTACAAATCAAATACGGTTCTGCCTAACTTACCCGTTGAATAACATTTAAAAAACTTCTGGGTGTAGCGAAGAAACATCCGCACTTTTACGACACTCACAATAAATAAGCACCATAATTAGTTCATTTTGTTTTTAAATTTTAACCTTTTCACCAATTTATTAAAATAATTTGCTTCAGAAAACCACACGGCGCCACGAATTGCCAAAATAAATAAATGACGACCGATCCGTAAAATGCATGACTCACATACAAAAAACGGAAAAAAACAATATTAATTGATTACCAGACCCGCACTTAGATTTTTTACTTCTGTAACTCGGCTATTTCTAAGTTTTTTGAAAAAAGGTATTTGAAAAAGTTGTTTATTTTAATGCCTTCTATACACAGCTAAAAAAGAAGTATCAACTTAGGAATCACCCTGTATACACAATATCACACAGTATAGCTTTTGTTTCTAAAATTGCCTCCGAATATTAAGATTAAAAGCACCCCTTAAAGACTGATGTCGGGTTGCACAAAGAATTTTAATAATAATTTACTAACCATAAGTTTGACTGTGATATACAACACATTGACAGAAACAATTTTCTCACAATCATACAGGCCCTTTGGTGTCCCTGTGTACTTTAATGTAAAAGATAGGCACTACTTTGTCCGCCTGCTGCTAAAAACTTTCTTTCTATTTTACTTATACGGATACTAAACTCTACTACTTTTTTTTTAATATTTTTTAGCACAAGGTTCGTAAGTTTACCCGTAGAAAAAATATACTGTTCAACTCGAGTGGATTGTCAATATCGCACTCGGAAGATTAAGCACTCCGCCTACGGCGTCGTGCTCAATTAACTTCCTCGTGAGTTATAGACATTATTCACACTCTTGTGTCTGTTTAAAGGTTGGAGACAATGACGTTTCTTGAACGGCAGTAGAGTTTTGGACTTGCATTGTCTTTATTTGTTTAGAATCACTACGTTTCAACTGGTAAGTATCTCCAGTCGTCTTCAGGTGAATACTTACACTCTTGTTGTACAAACACTATTTTCTACCCCCACATGGAAATTTGCTGTTTCCTTTACACTTAAGTGGCGGGTAAAGTAGGTAGGCTATTCTAGTTAACTTTGCGGTAAATTTCATATCCATCCTAGTTAGGTTATGAAACTGACCAATCACAGTTGTCAATTACAGAGAAGCCAAATTTACATGTTGTAAATTCGTTTTCTGACAGTTGAGAGAAGTTAGGTTAACAATATGCTTCAAAAATATGCAAATCTGTCAGATGAAATGTGTTCTTTTTAAATTTAAATCAAAACATTTATCCCAGAGTCTATGTATACACAATATTTTTCTAAAGAATACACGAAATGGTGCAAAAATTGAAGGTATAATAACAAAATTAATACCAAAATATATTTTTATCAAATTATTGTTATTTTCTGACCGAACTAAAGATTTACACACAGACCCACTTTCTTATTTCAAAAATATCTTTAGTTCCACTCATTTCTAAACAATTACTACAAGCTTTGCATAATATGTACTATATACCTACCAAATGAACGTTTTCTTACTAACCTTGGTTATTTTTTTCCATATAAATAATATACATTAGTATAAATATTTGTGCACGGGGATATTTTCCGATATATTTTGAACGGGGATCCAACCCCAATAATTGATCTTAAAACTTTTATTATACGCAACAAACATAGAAAATTAACTGATAAATCTTCCTAAAATAGTGGAACATAAAGATAACCCCATAAAACAGACGAAATTATAAGATTTCTAGAAAAAAAATTAATTTTTTACTAAAATTTTTAATTCTACTTACACTATTGCCACTTCTCTTTCCACGTTAACAGTGTTGCTAGTTTGTAAGTTGGCGATTATTTTGAAAAATTTGACCATGGCGAACGTTAGAAATTCATAGTAATGCACAAAATCCATTTTTAACTGTTTAAAACGAATTATACAGCTATTTTGTTGTACTTTCGTAGTTATAATTCTTACGCAAGCAGAAATAAACCCGACAAACCTTTTTTCTTCTGTGCAATTCAGTAAAACAATTAATCAAAATATCTAGGGTTGAGAAAATAAATTGTTCGTGTTTATTAATACATATATCGCTTCTTGTCTGTTATTCTGCAAAAAGCCGAATGTGAGAAAGATGGATATATTCAAAAGTGAGTTTGTATAAATATAAGAAATTACCCAAATCGATAAATATGTTACAATGTAATATGGTCCATGGGTTTGCCATCAAAATGAATTTTTGTTCAATTCTTTCTTATTATCGTTCTCACAAGTTCATGGCCAACCTAAAAGACAAGTTATGATGCCTAATTTAAATAATTTTTTAAAATTCTTAGCATAACGTTCGGAACTTAAGTCGTAGAAAAAATATACTGTACAACTCGAGTGGATTGTCAATATCGCACTCAGAAGATTAAGCACTCCACCCCGCCTACGGAGTCGTACTCAATTTACTTCCTCGTGAGTTATAGATATTATTTACACTGTTGTTGTACAAACTACTATTGTATTACGAGAGTGGATATGATGTCCATATCGCACGAGGAAGTAAATTGAGCCGCACGGCGTAGACGAAGTGCTAAAATATATGGCATTTTCAGATTTTGATACGCTGCAAATTGGACGGTTCATCTTAAAGAAAAATGGTTGTCACCTATCTTAGTCTTTTTTTGTCTATCAAAAATGTATAACTTCCAAACCAGTTGTAAATTTTGCATAGGGAATAAAAAACTAAGATACATAGGTGAAAACCAAGGTCCTTAGATAGATAGGTTGTCTGGTAACATAGTGGCGGAAGCGACGATGAGCGGGGTGTCCGCGTCATCACGAGGAACTAATACATTTGTTTATATCTGATTTGTATGTGTTTTAAGCTAGATACAACGCAAAAAAGCGGTTTTCAGTGTTATTTGTGTGTTTAACGTTAAATTCTAAAGTGTGAATATATTTGTTTTTGAACTGATAATAACATTTAGTGGAAAAACTATTAAAAATACTGAATTTTCATCAAAGTTTTCTTCTTCTTCTTTTTCTATTTCGTTTGGGTGGCCTTAGTGGTCAAAGTTTTAATTTTGTGTATTTTAAGGTTAGTTTATTAAACTAGATTCTCACGCTAAATCGTTAGTTTCAAACGAATTCTGTGATTATTTATTTAGATAATGGGTGGTGGCAATGTTTGTAGCATAGCTACATGCAAAAGTAACTCCAAAAGGCCAGATCCAGATGGAAAAAAGATAATTTTATTTACATTTCCAAAAACCCCAATATTTTGAAAGATTGGATTAGAAAATGTTGCCGAAAAGACAATTGGACGCCTCAACACAAACGATTATGCAGTAAGCATTTTCTTTTAACCGATTACGATGACGAAGTTCAAGCTAGGATAATGAATTTCCAACCAATACATTTAAAAAAATATATTTGTCAAATATCAAACAATCTATTAAACCATATTTTCAGAAATATTTTTATACCACCAATACATTTTGATAGTGATTTAAAATGAAAGTGTGGTGGGGTGTGGTTGGTTAACTTAGTATAGTTATCTCTAAGTTAACCTGAACTAGAAATACCCAACAAACAGGTATTAAAATAAAATAAACAATGTTTTTATAGACTTGCAAATCCATGCCTTCACAAACAATTTAAAAGAGAATAAATTTAGTTCTTAAAGATCACTCTGGTGTATCATTACTACATCCCCTTTACACCCTTTACATGGAGTACATCACTAAAAGTATTTTTAAATGTATGGTATAAGTGTAGTTTTATTTCTCGCAATTTCCACAATTCCTATTTATGATAAAACGTGTTTTTTTAAATATACATTTTTTGACACTATCAAGTCCAATTCTTTTAATAATTTTAGCACTTGGACCTATAATGTTTCTGGGGCTATTTTCTGATAGACCTATTTAATCACAATATTAATATAATAAGGTATTTATTAAAAGATTTGTTTATATATTACCGCAATCATAAATTCTTCAATAAAAGAAAATCAAACAGAAAAATATTTTGTTACGATAATAGTAATGATTTGTAAAAAGCGTTTTAAGGGCTAGATTCAGTTTATTTCCCCTCTTAAATAGGGTTCGTCCATCGGGACTATATTTCTTCATTTCTATATATGTATGATTTACACTTGCCTCTTTAAAGTTGCGGTAACTACGTGATTCGTGATCATGTGCCAGAAGTTATATTTTTTAAATTTAAGCTATGTAAAAGAGTCACAATATCTCAATATTGGCTGAGAGATTTATGGCACACCTACACACAATTTGTCGACAAATGATATTTAAAAAACACGTTTTAAATTCCATTTCCAAACTCCTTAGCTTGCATTCGTATATCAAGAGATTTTAAAAAGTTCCTCTAAATGACGCATTCCCGCGCATTAAATGCGAACATCTGATTGGTCCAAAGTTACCAGACAACCTATCTATCTAAGGATCTTGGGTGAAAACCATTTTTTATTTAGCAATATGGAAATAGTATTAAATTTCCTACCGTTCAATCTTCTTATTTATAGAAAATTTCAAATACTAAGTAATTTTAACTTTTTATACATTTAATAGTTTCTAGCGACGATAAGGAAAATTTATTTTCAATGAAATATAATAAGGTCAAGGAAAGATAAACGTTTGGTAACTTTAAGTATTTTGGATTTATTATGAAGTCTGTCTGGTCCATGATTCTTGAACTTGAGGAAGATAAAACGCTGTCAAGGTTGGACAGTTTTGATTGGATGTGTGGCTCTACCATGCCTCCCAATTTATAGCATCTTTCATTTAGTGCTCTTTATGGTTCCAGACTGTTTTGAAGCGCGACGATCGTTTAAAAGACAAAACGAGAGACAAAATATCAAGCTTTTTTATTGTTTAACGTGTTCCATGATGCAATAGGATTTTTTCGAGTGCTCTTAGATTGTTATGTCGATTTCGTCGTTTAAAATAAACTCATTTTTCCCTCCGCTGTCACTCAATTATTACAAATTTTGACATTTCAGGGGCCTTATTTCGGTTTAAAAATATACTATTTACGTACAAAAGTGCATGTTATAGTTTTAGATTCATGTAAATTTACATCTATCAGCAAGGAATTTTTTGCGAAACCTAAAAAAGCAATTTGGAACATGCCGTTTTAATTCATAGAAAAGTTCATACCTCACATTAAATGTGATAGATTCAGAACTGTAAGAATGTTTAAATAATTAAATAAAACAAGTGACTATACAGGGTGTCCCAGATAAGGATGCACTATAGAGGAATCTCTTAAACCATATAAGATACAGAGGTGGTTAAATTAGAAAAAAGTTGCGACCTACTAAGTTCTGCAACATTGTGTACCTATTCAAATTTAAAAAAAATCCGAATCGTTCCGAAGATATTTGGGTAAAACCAAATTTTCGCGATTTTATTACCAGGGAGTAGGGCGCCAGGGGGCGGGCAGGGTGGGCACCGGCCCACCCTAAAAACATGAGTGCCCACCCAAAATTGATGGATTGGTTTTGGCTATGAAAGTTTTTATGGGAAAGGAGTGGTATTTTATATTATTTGAAAGAGAACGATGAGGACCTTTTTTTTGACGTCAGTTTGTCAAGAGGGGGAAGTTTTGTTTACACCCCGCTTATGGCGTTATAGAGCGTGGAAAGGCGACGACCTATTTTTTTTAGAAGTCATTTCTGATTGATTCAGGGTAGTGCCCACTCAAAAATTATCGGTCCCACTTGTGCCCACCCATCCCAAAAATCCTGGCGCCGTCACTAAGTAGGGAGGAGTAGAACTTTATGCAAGCGTATAAGTGTAAATAATAAGATATTTTAATTTGTTTAACTTGGTAAGTGTTTTTCAAGTATTATATATATTATATACATTTTTTGCTACTTTACGAATCTTAATAATTATGTACAATATCACTTATTTTTAACAAAATAACTTACTTATGGTCCCGGCGCCCATGGGCGAGTGTTTACGAACTCTAATCAATAATTATCACTTAATAAAATAGGAAAAAGGGGAATATTACCTTAATAGAGTTTTGGGTTGAATTAAAAAGTATTTAGAATGATAGAAGTTTTGGACTTGCATTGTCTTAATTTATTTTGAATTACGTTTCAGGTAAAAACCAGGGGCTGATCCAGCGGGAAGGGGGGAGGAAGGCGAATGCAGTTTCGCTCCCACCCTGAGCCTTACAAAATGGGCGTTTTGTTGATCCTTGAAAATTAAAGGGCGTATTTTTAGAATCATCCAGTTTTGAGAGACTAGGAAGTTTTTAGAGCCGGGATATGTTTTTTTTTTGAAGGTACTCTTTTTTATTAGCTTTTCCCCCTCAGCCAAATCCTGGATTCGCCACTGGTGAATATATTATTCATACAGACTTGCATTGTCTTTATTTGTTTTATACAACGTTTCAACTGGTAAGCATCTTCAGTTGAAACGTTGTGATATAAAACAAATAAAGGCAATGCAAGTCCAAAACTCTTCTATCATTTAAGTACTATAATAGTAGTTTGTACAAGAGTGGATATATCTACATCTTACGAGGAAGTAAATTGATCACGACGCCACGCCGTAGGCAGGGTGCTCAAGCTTCCGAGTGCACTATGGACAATCCACTCGAGTGCCATTTTTTTCTACGATCAAACTTACGAACCTTATGCAAAACATTTTTTTTTAAAGAAGATTTTCCTTTTCATTTAAGAACTTGGCTAACTGAAAATCACCGGGACCTGACCAAATTCATAATTTCTGACTCAAAACTTTCACCACCCTACACCCTGTTATCGCAAATTGCTTTAGCATGGCTCTCCTAAACCCCGAGCACTTCCCAGCTCATCTTGCCAGTGGCAATACCTTCCTTTTATTTAAAAAAGGGCAGGTAAACGACCCAAAAAATTACAGACCGATCACCTGTCTGTCAGTCATTTTTTTTTAAAGTTTGCAGGCTGCCGGGCTTGAACTCACACGACCATTTGATCCAAAGTTCACCGTTTTGCCGTTTCGGACCAATGTTCATGGTAGAAATTATGGTAAAACAAACTCAATAATAATGCTACATGAAATTAATTTTCTATGCACATTCAGCAGGTTGCGTTATTGATAAAACTATGATAGATGCGTACTTATTTTTTTTATATTGAACACATTAATAACATGAACGGCAGTAGAGTTTTGGACTTGCATTGTCTTTATTTGTTTAGAATCACTACGTTTCAACTGGTAAGCATCTCCAGTCGTCTTCAGGTGAATACTAGTATGCTTACCAGTTGAAACGTAGTGATTCTAAACAAATAAAGACAATGCAAGTCCAAAACTCTACTGCCGTTCAAGAAACGTCATTGTCTCCAACATTAATAACATATTGCACCACATACATATAAATTATATTATTTATAGTGTCTTGAAACCGAAGGCGGAGCCTCAGTAAATACAATAAACTATGACTGACCAGTACTTTATAAGGACGCCACAGGGGATTTTAATTTTTATAACAATCTTGTCAACTAATGGGAAATTTCCGGATACGTAAGAAATAAAGATCCAAAGCACAGAGGAATGATAAGTCGGCGCTGTCTCCAATGGGAAATTTTTACGCACAGTGTTATATTCGTATGATATTCTTTAGGATCACTTGTGGTTGTGAACTGCTTTTTCAGTATTGTGTAATTTTTCTTTAAAAATTGGAAATTTTAATTTTAAAGGTTGCAACACTGTGCAGCACTGACAGTAATTTAAATGAAATTTTGCCGCACAGTTAACTGAAATAGCCTACATTTCTCTTCACTTAAGTGTAAAGGAAACAACAAATATCCATGTGGAAGTTTTTTTTGGGCCAGGTCCCAATTATCCACATTTTTAAACGACGCTTTAGTTTCCGAGATCTTAATGATGAGATTAGAATTGAGACACTTGTACAAAAAATGTACTACTTTTATTTCCGTATCAGAGTCTGGAATAGCAAAAAATCCGCTAGATGTCGCTTTAAAACGGCATACTCTTAAAGGCGATTAGTTTATGTTTGCAACTGTTTGATTTTAGTTATAAACATGTAAGGGGGCAGTTTTCTACCGTGTTGCAGCAATTCTCTGCTAGAAAAGAGTTTCAGCGGAAAAACTTACCCATAAATGGACTATACATTATTTTATGAACATTAAACATTCTAGCATGTAAGTATAACAAAAGTTTTAAAAAAATCACTTCTGATCGACCTAACACGAACTTTAACCGGTTCTGATTGTATCGGAAACGTCACCTTTTAATAAAAAAACAGACAATCCGAACGCGAGTATACATTTTACATTGACATACAATACTGAAGAGCGAATTGTCCAATCGAATACTTTATGATTGTATACACAATGTATGCTGATAAGGAAAAAACTGATAAGACATTTGTCAAGATCTGTTTAATTACCTTTTGAGTAATCCCTTGTAATCTTTTTGGAAAGTTTATTTAATGGACATTTTGTAACGCCCCAGTCAGCACAATTTAGTTGCAGTTTGTTAATCCATAGATATTTATTGTCATCAATCCTATATGATAGTTGAGCGGGTATATTCAATATTTTGGTATTAAACAGTGTTAAATGATAAACGTGGATAGAATTAGGATCATATACAGTGTGTTCACGGATAGAGTTTGGAAGAGGAAATACTTTTTTATTAGTAGGTATAGAAGAAAAAGTCATTCTTTATAAACGTGTTAAAACGATAATTTCGAATATCAGATTTGCGATTACTATACAGGGTTCGTCAGAAACAACATTTTTAGTTTTTGGATTTTTATTCAATTCTAATTTTCAATTCCTTGATTTATTAAATCAATTTTGCTTGTTCTGAAACTACAATTTCAAATATCAGATTTGCGATAACTATACAGGGTTGGACAAAAAAAACATTTGTCATTCAGTGGCGTCCCACTTTTTTTCTAAAAAATATATAATCGCTTACTTTTAAAAATTATTCTATTGGCGATAACGCTGAAACGAACGGAGATATCGAGCTACGGTTTTAATATTTGTTCTAGCAAATTTAATCTACTTTTCGATTATGGTATCATAATTATACCGTATGATTTATTTTTTCGGAGTAAAAGCAAAAAATGTGTTATTATTACAAATTGCGCCCTCTAGCATTTTTTTTGAGAACTATTATGGACAACTAAATACGATTGGTGAAAGTGCATACATTTCTCTTCAGTCTTTAGTTTGCTAAAATCGGATAAGTCGTTTATAAGTTACAGCGATTTAACTGATTACACATTCAACCGCTTCCCCCCCTTTTATTAAAGTCGGTACGCCAATGAGCATAAGACCAAAATGATGCATAATTGTCCAAGCTTTTTAATGGTGTTACCAAAGATATACCTTAATGTGGAATATTCGAAGATATGTAAAATTTTAATATTTACTTGTCAATTACGCCCTCTTGCGGCAAAATGGGAAACTTAAAATTATTTCCAGGATTTTTCATGGCCACTTTAGTTATAATTTTTTTTCCTGAATTTCTATGATCAGTAATAATAATATAATGTCCATATCGCACGAGGAAGTAAATTGAACACGACGCCGTCGGCGGAGTGCTCAAACTTGTATACACAATATGGACAATCCGCTCGAGTTGTACAGTGTATTTTTGTACCATGTAACTTTGGAACTTCATACTAAAAATGATATAAATGGGGCATTATAAATTGTCTTTTTAGTTGGCCGTGAACTTGTGAGAAAGGTAATAAAAACAATTGAAGAAAAATTAATTTCGTTGGCAAATCTATAGACCTAATTACACTGTAGCATATTTGTCGATTTGGGTTATTTCTTATTTTTACACAAAATAACTTTGAATATATCTATCTGTTTCACAATCGGCCTTTTGCAGAATAACAAAGAGCGATATATTTATTAATAAAAAGGACAATTTATTTTTCTAAATCATTGCCTGCTTGGATAATAAACCCGAACAAACCCTTTTTTTCTGTGCAAAACAAAACGAAAAACATACTGAACCTTAAAATCATTAGTTGGAATTAATTTTTTTCTACAAGTGTTATAATTTCGTCTATTTTATGTGGTTTTGTGTACTTAACTTCGTTTTCCACTATTTAATGAAGATTTACTAGTTATTTTTCTATATCTGTTGCGCATATTAAAAGTTTTAAGGTCGATTGAGGTTGTATCCCCGTTCAAAATATATCAGAAAAAATCGGGGTGCACAAATATTTACATGGCAAAATCCAACCAAGGCAAGTACAAAACTTTCATTTTGTAGGTATCAGTGACGTGCATACAATATAGGCAAAAAAGCATTGCCTACCCTGTAAACAATGAACCATATTCCAAGGTACTTTTAAATCACCCTGTACAACATAGAACATAGCATCAAAAAAGCATAGCTCAATGAACTGAATGAACCATTTCAGGAATCCTCAGACGACAGTATTGCATTCTGCCTTGTACCTTACAGTTGACAAAAATTAAATAAACACAGTGATTCAGTGATTATTTTATAGAAAAAAGAAAACAAGAGAGAAGAAATGATAGGAAACGTTTATATTCAACAAGTAAATATTTCATTAGAACGCAATTCCTTGGAACTTGTAATTTCTGAGTTTCAAGGAATATTATTAATGGGCAGTGATAACCTCAAAGATAGCCGGAGCCTATCAGCTGTGGATAATTTTTACTTAAATCAACTTAAAATAGTTTGTTTGTTTTTAGAAGTTATAACTAACAAATCAATGAAATCTATGTCACCAATTAAAAAACTATAATGTTTGTTTTAAGGGGTGAAGGGGAAACTAATACTACTATTTTCTTTTGTAAACGGGAAATAAAGTAAACAAATTTAAATTTTATTTCTGCAAGTTTGTTCCACCCGAGCTTACGACACGAACACTTCTCCAGTGGCGTAGCCAGAAAATATGCTTGGGGGGTCTCAGTGGGCGTAAGGAAGATTTTTTTTCTAAAGAGGGACAGTCGGAACTACATGTATTTCATGATATTGTACCTAGTGAAGAAGGCGAAAAAGCGGGGCCACGCCCAAAGTTCGTTTAAAATTTACGTAACTCCTATTAAATTTTGAAAATTAAATTATTACCGCTCCCCTTCTGCATGGTTGTATTAAATTTTCTTTTGTAAATGTTTTTTTTTTATATTCCTAGCTGGCTCTTTATTAAAAAAAAACATTTGTTATACCTATTTGTGAAAAATATGAATATTGGTGCAAATGCTTAGGTTTTGAAATACTCATTCTTAGGTGCCGTTTTGTATATTCATAATAAAGCATTTTCTCGTTTCTTCCGGCATTATTTTTTTAATATAAATTGTCACACTTTTTCCATAAAAAATGTTTCAATTAAAATGTTTACTTTAATTTTTCTCTTTAAATATAAATACTTAATTGTTTTTTGTTTTTGTTGTAAAAATATTGTATTGCATTTGGTTATACTTTTCTTGATTTGAAATAGTTCTAAAAAAGGGAAAACGGAACAGACAAGTATATAATAGAAAAATACTATAACATATTATTCCTTTTACCCGTTCTCCTTTAAAATTGCATACATCAATAACTAAAACGATATGCGCCCGAAACCTTAATCTCTATATAAAACAGGACTTTTAGAAGAAAAAGTTTAAAAACTAAACTTTTCCTACAAGACCTTTGTAATCTAAGCCAAGAATATGTTATTTAAAAATTTAAATGAAGAGTCCAAGCGTGAGACGAAAAATTAGGTTGCAATTAAACTGTTAGACCCGATCTCCTAGATTCGGGAGGACTGCAGCCCGGGAACCCCCCCCCCCCCCCCTGGCGCCCCCCTTGCGCCCTGGCACCCTTTGCCGCTTGGTGCAGTTTACATAATAAACTTTATTATTTGATCTAGTCTATTTTTGCAAGAGGAAGTTCGTGGTGGAGGTGTCGACCTTTTTTGTTTTTTTAGAAGTCACTTTTTATGAAGAGGGGAGCGCCCCATTATATGTTTGCCCCTCCCGCCCCTAAAGGCTGGCTACGCAACTGCATCGGAGGGCAAGTGGGTTTATTTTACATGTGGTGATAAGCTCCTATTAAAGGCTATAATATCGTCGGGTTACTGCAAAAACCAGATAAGTGCCCATTTGAGTTTTTTCGGTTAAGTGCCTTTTTTAGCCTAAAAATTGTAGCTACGTCTACTGCAAAAATAAGATAAACCTCTTACAAGTATAAACGTAATTCAAGTGCAGAAATAAGATAAGTACATTTCGAGCACAATTTTGCCAGCTGAAACAAGATACATTATATGCATGGGTGGTTGATTAGTGCGAGGAAGTCCAATATCTCCGTTGTTCTTAAAAATATCAAAATTTATTAAATACAAAGGTTCTTGGATAAATAAAAGCACACATTTTAAAAATATTTTTATATGTACAGGATGCTCCAAAAAAGCGGGGCGTCATAAAAGTAATTTTTTTTAAATAGTACCCCCCATTTCTTTTTATCTCATCGAATTCAGCATAAAATTTTACATAAGATACGCTATTTTATTTTGGTAATTTATACGACGTTGCCAGATTATTCAATTTTTCCTAAAATTTTCTCGAAAAACATCATATCAAAACAATTATTTTATAATATTACTAATTTAAACTAAAAAAGAAATTTTTATATTTTTATAAACCTTAGAGGTGTCCGAATAATGTTACCAAAACAAAGCATCAATATCGTATACACAGGGTGTTTTTTACATCGGTACAAATGTAGCAATCTTTAGATAAATATTACTCGATTTTTTCAAATGGACCCCCCTGTATATTATTATTCCAGTATACAAATTAAAGTAACTTTTGTTTGTAATGTTTTTTTTTAAGTTTAAAACGTGAATATCTTAAAAACCATAATATGTAACTTATCTGGTTTTTGCAGTAAATCGACGAAGATAAGTTTTATAACCGGCAGGATATGTCTTTCCGAGGATTATATTTTTTGTTGAGCGGAAAATAAAATTAACTACTTGCTATGTGTCACAATTTTTAAAAACAGTTTTCTGACACGTGTTTTGACCCTTTCAGGTCTATATCGAAGGAGCCCGAAAGATAGTAAATAAAGTATATTCAGTCAGAAGTAACTTCTTCTCAAGCATCAAAATGTTAGAAAAAAATTTACCTACCTTCAAAAAGTCCCATTTGGTCTGCAATTTTGACAAATCTAACTTTCTCCGAAAACAAAAAACAAACGTTCGCGATTTAACCCGCGCAAACTATCGACTTTAAACCTCAAAATAGTTTAACTGAAAATCTAACTGTCCGTTTACTGACCCGGTTAACTTTAAAAAATATAACAATGCAACTATAAAATAACTCAGTATTTACGCTCCGTCATCAATTCAACTTACAATCGGTTGGACTTTGTATGGGCGACTGTGTGTTTGTGTTCAACATTTTATTTTTGTTGTTACGTCGTCGCGTCTGTGACGAAGGAATTCCCCCAGCATCTCTCTGGCTTATCTTCGCTAATCGGAGATTTAGCCGCGCGGCGCTAATGGGTCGAGATGTGTGTCTTCCGCTTTTTTTAAGTTGATCCGAACGCGCTGATATTTGCCATGTTAAATAGCTGTTCTTCTTGGCCTGAATTATAAAAAAAAACTAAGCAAATTATTTTTTTTTTCACCAATGATAGTATCTATGTGCAGTGGCGCATATGCGGGGGGGGGGGGGGGGTAAGAATATTAAATTTTAGCTGCAATTGTGTGTTTTTCCAAAAAAATATCATTCTTAACAACCTATGTTTATTTATTTTTTCATTCACGTTACAGTACTTTTTAGCCAAATGAAATTTTAATACTTAAATATTGCCCCCCCAGACTCAAACTCTGGATGCGCCACTGTCTATGTGGGTATGAGAATAGTATATTACATAACAAGTGATGAAAGTAATACTTTTCAAACGAGGAGATATCTAGCACGAGGCGTCAGCCGAGTGTGGAAATTCTCTAAAGTTTTAGAATACTCACTTTCCCACGAATAATGTATACTATTTTTCCTACGACCACAAAGAATGATTAAAAAAGCCTTTGATTTGTGAAAAAAATATTTCAACACTAGTGTTGAAGAAAAAAATTATCAACACTAGTGTTGAAATTAGCATACTTAGGATTATGTTCCAATTAATATTTGGTTTCATAGTTTGTCAATAGGCTTTTCCTTTATTTGTAGTTTAACTTTTTCATTTTTCATATTATATATATCATAGGAAGAACTAATCCTGGATTGACTTCTAGAATAACCATAATGAAAAATTTAAAATTTAATCAAGGAAAGATGCATTAAACATAAATTTAAAAAATCCACCCAACAAGGAAGATTTCAATTCACAATAAATCTATAAATTATTTAATGTTTTTATAAAAAAAAATCAAATACTCCTGATGGGATTTGAACCTGTGACCTTTCGATCTGTAGGCTAGAGCTCTATTCTCTACGATACCGCTACCGATAAAGATTTGTTGTTTAATACAATATGACACTCTCTTCAGTGCGATTTGTTTTTTCTGGTAACAGATTTTCCAGTATTTTATTAACATTTTTTATAATTTCAGAAGGCGTATTTTCACACTCTGAATCACTCGACAAATACATGATAAATAAATTAAACACTTTACAATTACTGCTTTCTAAAATTTGTTCTTTTTAATAAATAGAGGTGGTCTGTCAAATTGGCACTATGTTTAAATTAAAGTGTCCCTTGTATTTCAACACTAGTGTTGAAATAATTTTTTCAACACGCGTGTGATATACGGCGCTTTGTAGCCAAATTAACCGTGCTTTTTTTCTCATTTTCATAGGTCGTCGTAGAAAAAATTATCTTCAGGCAGAAAATAAATGTAAAGAAAAAGATATATAACTTTGGTCTATACTTGAAGTGGAGTGGATAATTAGAAGGAAAAAATAAGAACTCAAAGTCTTCCTCCACTGTTATATTAATGAAAAGCTTATTTTAAGATACAAATTCTCTACATGTTTCGAATGAAGAAGCATTTATCTTCAGGAGAACAAATGAAATAAAAAGAAAAGGGTAGATTTTATCCTAACGCAGCTTTAAGATTGAAACATTAGATGAAATAAAGGTTTAATTAATAGAATAGAGAGAATCATTACCAAAATACACGTCACACCGGGAAAAGAGAAAAACTAAGGTTTGAAGCTTTGGGTATTTGGGAATTTAAGGACAGAATAAAAGGTTTAACAACCAGGTGTGAGGAAGATAATTGGTAAGAGAAATGGAGAGTAATCTCGATAGAAATTTAATAATTCATTTTGAAAGATACCATGAGCTCGGCATAACAAAAACTATGGAAATAAAGTGTATGTAAGTGTGAGGAAGATAAATGTTTGAAAAAAAAAATGTATAAAAAATAAATTGATGGGATGGTCACACTAGGATAAAGCAGAACATGATTTCTAGATGGTACCATCCACATCGATACCTTATTAAGAGTATATGTAAAAAAAAATTTAGATTTTGGTGGTTTTATTGTGGTTAATTGGAATATTTTGTTTACATTAAATAACAAGGAAGTCACATTGTATGAATTAGATAAACTTGAATCTGTCACTCACTCATTCTCTCATCTGTTATCTTTTTTCCACCGATCTAATGACCTTTCTTATATGAAGATTGAAATTTAGATACATTGCCAACAATATGTCAGCAACATAATCTGTTACTACGATACTATTGGACATATTATACATTTTCGTCGGAGGTTTGGATTCACAATCCAAAAATTTTTAAAATTAGTAGTAACCTTCATGCTGTGCCAATATTACCAATCATCATATTTATCAAAAGCACCCTCGTGCAAACGTCTAAAAACAAAAACACATTTTTCTAAAAACAACTAATTCCAAAAATTCAGCTGGTCTCATATTATAATTAATAATAATAATAATAATAATAATAATTCAATTTAAAAAAATGTCAAAAAAATTTCACTGAATTGCTTAAAAAAAGGCAGTTACCTACACGCTGAAACAGAAGGATTTATTAGTATATTACATAACAAGTGATGAAAGTGATACTTTTTAAACGAGGAGATATTTAGCACGAGGCGTTAGCCGAGTGCGGAAATATTCCGAGTTTTAGAATAATCACTTTCACACGAGTAATGTACACTACTTTTCCTACGACCACAAAGAATTATTAAAAAAGCCTTTGATTTGTGAAAAAAATATTTCAACTCTAGAGTTGAAAAAAAATATTTGAACTCTAGAGTGGAAATACAAGGCACACTATTAAATTTAAACATATGATGCCAATTTCACAGATCGAAAGGTCACAGGTTCAAATCCCATCAGGAGTACTTGACTTTTTTTTATAAAAACATTAAATAAATTATAAAATTATTTTGATTGAAATCTTCATTGTTGAATGAATTTTTTTATTTAATCAAGGAAAGATGCATTACACATAAATTTAAAAAAATCACCCAACAAGGAAGATTTCAATTCAAAATTATTCTATAAATTATTTAATGTTTTCATAAAAAAAAGTCAAGTACTCCTGATGGGATTTGAACCTGTGATCTTTCGATCTGTAGGTCATGGCTCTAGTCACTACACTATGGCGACCCATAAACATTTCTTGCTTAAGTTTAATATATGACATTTCCTTCAGCGGGGCTTGTTTTGACTGGTAATAGTTTTTCCAGTATATTCTTAACTTTTTTATAATTTCAGATGGCGTATTTTCACACTGTAATTCTGAATTACTCGACAAAAACGTGATAAATAAACTAAAGTGCTTTCTAAAATGTGTTCTTTTTAATAAATAGGTGTGGTCTGTCAAATTGGCATCATATGTTTAAATTAAATAGTGTGCCTTGTATTTCCACTCTAGAGTTGAAATATTTTCTTTCAACACGCGTGTGATATTCGGCGCTTTCGAGCCAAGTTAACCGTGCTTTTTTTCTCATTTTCATAGGTGGTCGTAGGAAAAATTTATATCCAAGACCGTGTCATTCGAACTTGAAACTATGAAAAGGTGATCTTGAAGAGAAATGTGAAAGATGTGTGCAGAAAATACAATTGCCCCAGAGAAACGATAGAACATATTACGGCAGGTTGTGGTGCTATGGTACCCAACGCTCAGCGGCGGCGCCAGGGGGGACAGGCTGGGTACTGGCCCACCCTAGAAACATGAGTGCCCACCCAAAATTGATGGATTCGGTTTTGTAATGGAATCTCCGGGGAGGAAGGGGGAATTGGCTGTGAAAGTTTTGATGAAAAAGGAGTGGTATTGTATGTTATTTTCAAGAGAACGATGACCTTTTTTTTTAGACGCTACTTTGGACAAGAGGGAATTTTGTGCCCACCCATCCCAAAAATCCTGCCACTGCCAACGCTTATCTGGGAAGGCATAATCAGGTGGCAAAGATCATCCACAAAGAACTGGTCCATGAACTAAGCCTAAAAGAAGACCTATCATACTATCAACACTCACCCGAGCCAGTTCTTAAATCTCCTGAATATCTCTTGTACTGGGACAGGCCAATAATAACGGATAGAACAGTAGACCACAACCGTCCGGATATTCTTCTTATCGAAAAGAATACCAAGAAAGCTTTCTTAATCGATATAGGTTTCCCACTAACACACAACCTCTCTAAAACCGAATCGGGGAAGAAAACTAAGTACTCAAATTTGGCGATAGAGATGAAGTGTGACTTGACTTGTGTGGTGTGTATTTTCTGAAAGGGGGTTTGTTTACTATTTTTGGTAAAAGTAAAAGATTCTAAGTGGGTGTGTTAAGTTTTTAATACTTTTTTTACCAAAAATATACAAATGAAGGAAGTGCGGCGCCGTGCTTAATTTCCTACCTCGGGCGATATGGACGCATTTTATCCACTCTTGTTGTACAAACTACTATTTTGTAATGTAAGGAAATATTATTTCTGTACAGCTACTTGTAAACTAAGGTGAGTCAAGTTTGACAATTAAATATTACAAACAAAAGAAGCTTAGCGGCAAGCGGACAGAGTAGTGCGTCTATCTTTTGCATTAACACGTTCGTTACCGTAAGCTTTTACTGCGTTGTACGTTTTGAACCAAAGCTGTAACTTTTAGACAAATGGTTTTTATGAACTGAAAACAAACATTCAGAAGAAGCCAAAAATTAGTGCATTTCCGGAACCAACTACCACTATAATGGCATATAGGTGACTTATAATGTTCCCTAACACCCGCTGTATACAAACGATGCAATAGAAACGAACCGACTCAGGTTTAGACTCGCTTTAAATACATGATAAATTTTGCCACTAAAGTGGTAGTCGGTTTCACACATTAGACACCGATCGCCACTATAGTGGTAGTCGGTAACGAACGTGTTAAAGTACACAGGGACTCCAAAGGTACTTTAGTCGTTGTTTGAATCGCCATTCTTAGTATCAGTACAATTGATGGTAGGTATACGATGCTTTGGTCAAATTTTCAAACTCTATTAACCATCTGGATGTACTCTTGCAAAGATTGTTTGTCGAGGCGTAAGCCGAGACAGACAATACGGAGTCCAAAATACCAGAAATGTGGCTTTTTCTACGAGGTATACATATTATTTTTCCGAGGAACAAAAATTTTTAAAAGGACAATCAACTTGTTAAAATTTTGAAATCAGTATAATTAATTTTGCTCACAAATTTTAATAAAGAAAGCCATAAAATATTTGTGTTGTAACTATGGAAATAAAATAATATTTAATAAAATAGTAGAATTTAGTGTCCGTTAAAATATATAAACAAAAGAAGTTTAGCGGCAAGCGGACAGAGTAGTGCGTCTATCTTTTGCATTAAAGTACACAGGGACTCCAAAGGTAATGGAATCCCTGGGGCACAGGGCACAGGTAGACAATGACAGGCTGTTGTAGACTTTCTGATGAGTTCTAACGCAAAAGATAGACGCACTACTCTGTCCGCTTGCCGCTAAACTTCTTTTGTTTATATATTTTAACGGACACTAAATTCTACTATTTTATTAAATATTACTTTATTTCCATAGTTACAACACAAATATTTTATGGCTTTCTTTATTAAAATTTGTGAGCAAAATTAATTATACTGATTTCAAAATTTTAACAAGTTGATTGTCCTTTTAAAAATTTTTGTTCCTCGGAAAAATAATACGTATACCTCGTAGAAAAAGCCACATTTCTGGAATTTTGGACTCCGTATTGTCTGTCTCGGCTTACGCCTCGACAAACAATCTTTGCAAGAGTACATCCAGATGGTTAATAGAGTTTGAAAATTTGACCAAAGCATCGTATACCTACCATCAATTGTACTGATACTAAGGATGGCGATTCAAACAACGACTAAAGTAATATAATTACTTTTTTATTTATCATTTTTCGCTAGTCATCTTTCCTAAAGAAATAATCTACCGTTTGCGCCACCTGAATAAAGAACGCCACATCCTCAAAATAAATTTAAATAACGCGCCAAATAAACTCCTTTCTGACTTGACGTAAACCACTTTTAATTGGCCGATTTAAGTGACATAACATAACCGTGGCCTGGATGTACTCTTGCACAATCTTTACGGGAATGTTTAGCTTTTCCTACTAGATATACAATGCACAATACGGGGTGCAGATTTTAAATGAAAGGCTGCTTGCTTATAGCGGCTCTGGGAATAAGATTTCTCTAAAATCCAAAAATACGTCCTCATAGATTTTTTATGGGCCTCGCTTTTGTCATGTAAAGAAAAGTTGGGACCTCAAGAATGGGGCGCAGCCCTAACTAACTTTTTTTCAAATTAAAGGACTTGTGGAAGCTTCTTGCAAAGCTTATCGAAAAAGGAATTTGCCCATATATTTTTTTTAAATCTGTCAAACCATGTGTCAGAAATTTAATAAAAACTAATTTAAGGAACAATTACATTAACAATAACTTTAAAACTGTAATGTCACTTTTTTAGCATAGCAATTGTTGAAAATATCCCTCATGAATCGGTTAGCACAGATCAAACCGATGGTAGAACACTTCCCTTACTCTTTCCAAAACTTCTGGCTTGATTAAACGTATCTCTATCGGAATCCTTGCCCTCAACTCTTCAAGATTTCTAGGTCTGGTAACAATACCCTTCTTTTTAAATCGTCTCATAAATAAAAATCTAAGGGTGTAATATCCGGAGATTTGGACGGCCACTCTATAAATCCTGACAGTCTTATCCACTCTTGCAAGAAGTGTAAGAGAACTATTAAATGTTACATTTTCTAATAGGTGGATAGGACTGCGAGGATTTATAGAGTGGCCGCCCAAATCGCCGGATATTACACCTTTGGATTATTATTTATGGTGCGATTTAAAGAGAAGGGTATACCGGGTGTTGAATCGTCGAGCGGGACATAGGAAATCCCATGTCATTTTAAATGGGGTCAATTATTGGCTTCCCTAATTATTTTAGAGAAAAATTCTATTTAGGTTTATTAAAGAGCACTAAAACCCACATTCAAAAGAATAACTTTAGATATTTTTGATGAGCCCGTTTACGGGTTATCGCCGATTTCTTTTTAACTATTTCTCCTTTTTATGGCCCCGTATTTGCGGGCACCAGTCAAGGTAAAATATGACTGTCAAATAAAGTTGTCATTTTGAGATGTGTGCTTTATTGTTATAAAAACTCATACATCGAAAATATTAGCCATGAATTACACTTCTGAAGAAAAAATATTGATGATTAAATGGTATTATCAAGGAAATACTTATCAAAATGTGTCAGACTTGTTTGCTGCTCTGTATCCGAATAGACCGATACCTGCAAAATCTACAGTCGAAAGGACTATCAAGAAATCTGAGACAAAAGGCACTGTAATAAATAACTGCAGATGTGAAGAAAGGCAGGAACAAAGAAGAGATGCAAGAAATGATAGGGACTTGCAAAGGCAGGAACAAAGAAGAGATGCAAGAATTGATAGGGACTTGCAAGTTTTATTGTGCGTGGAAGAAAATGATGGGAAGATCAGCACAACGAAACTTGAGGATGACATAGGATTAGATCACACCACAGCGTTACGAGCTTTGAAACGACATAAATATTATTCATACAAATATGAAAATCACCAAGAGCTAAGAGATAGGGACGAAATACGACGACAGGAGTTTTGTTTTGGTATGATTGAAAGAGCAAACATGGATAGGGAATTTTTAAAAAACATTTGTTTCACTGACCAATGCACATTTACCTTAAACAATGAACTCAATGTTCAAAATTATCGATATTGGAGCAAAGAAAACCAACACAGGCTTGTCGAAACAAGGACGCAATATCCACAAAAAGTTAATGTTCGGGCTGGGATTTTCGGAGAAAATATTATCGGGCCATTATTTCTTATACAAAATTTAAATGCAGAATATTTTTTGGAACTACTTGAAGATCATATTTTACCTACTTTACATGATGCCGCCAGGGAAAATCAGGAAGTTTGGTATCAAATGGATGGCTGTCCGGGAATATTTAAACCGTGCTTTTAATGAAAATGTTATTGGCTTAAATCATACAGTAAATTGGCCAGCCAGGTCTCCTGATTTATCGCCAAATGATTTCTTTCTCTGGGGCCATTTAAAAAGCAGGATATACAAAGATAAAAAATACCCAAATCTAGACGAGTTAAAAAATGCTATTTGTGCCGAATGCAATAGAATTTCAGTTTACCAACTAGCGAATGTAAGAAGAGAATTTTATGATCGCCTCGGTTATTGTCTACCAGTCAATGGAGGAATATTTGAACATCTTCTTAAATCCTAAAGTTCTAACAATTTAATAGTACCTACCTATTAATTAGTAAAATATTGAAACATGTAAAATGTCATAATTAACCTTGTAATTGGATACTTTATTTTAGTTTTATTCAGATTAATTTGTACTCATAAATACACCTTTAATATTTTCGATGTACGAGTTTTTATAACAATAAAGCACACATTTCAAAATGACAACTTTATTTGACAGTCATCTGTTACCTTGACTGGTGCCCGCAAATACGCGGCCATAAAAAGGAGAAATAGTTAAAAAGAAATCGGCGATAACCCGTAAACGGGCTCATCAAAAATATCTAAAGTTATTCTTTTGAATGTGGGTTTTAGTGCTCTTTAATAAACCTAAATAGAATTTTTCTCTAAAATAATTAGGGAAGCCAATAATTGACCCCATTTAAAATTACATGGGATTCCCTATGTCCCGCTCGACGATGCAACACCCGGTATGTCACCAGACCTAGAAACCAAATGAAATGTTTCCTCAATCGCGAATTCTCTTTTCAAATAACTCGCGACCTCGAGAAAATTTCCGGAAATAATTCATGCCCTAATTCTAGGGAGATTATAAGTGAAATTTTTTCGTATACAACTTAAGTTAGGCACAAAAAAATCTCCCCAAATACCCCTACGACATCAAATTTTCTAGGCAACATCGACCGTAACTTTCGGTATTCGGTATGACCGAAAGTGACAGAAAAAAATGTACTTTACAAGTCTTTTGTAAAACAAAAAACTTGGAAAGCTGTTAAATTATAATCAAGAGGGGTTTGTAGAAACAGGAATCTGGAGGAAGATGGGAGAGCAGTTACTATTTTTTAAAACCTTAAAGCAGTTATTCCCCAATAATAAATAATTAATCACCACCAACAAATTCATAACATTTACCTTGACTGATGTCCGAAATGTCCATAATAACATAATCGCAATACATCGTTAAAAAATATCGACGCTGCGATGTCAACGACGCGAAATCAAAAGTTCAAAAAGTTCCAAAGTACCACCAATTTTGGCCGGACACCAAAGTCTAATGTATCAATTTCGAAAAAATTAATAATTGCATCAATCTAAGCTTAGTTGTTAGTACCGTCGCGCCGCGATGCGTTATGGTACCTTATGTGGTACCTTTCGTCAAAAGTTGAAAATTTCGCTCGGTCATGTTGTATAAAACTAGTTATTTATTCGTCGTCAATGTTAAATTGCGTGTACTACTGTCGTTTATAATGGTTACTTGAAACTATACAATGTGCGGGTGCATCAGGTTCTTGCAGGACTACATGCAGTATAGAATCTGAATAATTCACTTTGGTGTTGGTCTTTAGAGGAGCTCAACACCTCCATAGGGTAAAATTTGTCTTTTTTCATAAGTTACTAAAATTAAGGCCTTCTTGCGAGAATACTGTGACTGTAAGAAGTCAGATGTTGATTTCAGAGGGAGGCACTAAAGGGAGGGGAGGGGCACACTTATTTTAATTTATTTCATAATTAAGCTATTAAGCAGATCGGAAAAACTAAAGAGCAGTCAAACAATCTTTTTGAATTTTTCTCCAGGTTACCAGGTCCACGCGAAATGATATTATATTTAAAACATTGTATTCTCTTGACCCGAATCGTGACCATGTTTATTAATGGATTTTTAAATTTAGTGTGAGGAAGTTATTTTCAATAAAAAAAAAATAATAATTAAATATTTATAACAATTTAATATTATTAAACAATAATTTAAATGGTTTTCATTGGCTGATATATTTTTTCTGGAATTTTGTTTTTGCATAAACATAACGTTCTTACACCCACATAAATACTACCTTTCCATTGGTAAAAACAGAAATTTAACATCTTGTTTGGTTTTTTTGTAATTCGGGTCAAAAAAGCAGCTATTTTATATGGCAACCATGCAAAGGTGTTTTTAATTGAAATACAAAAATAAAACTAAGCAAACTTTAGTCTTAAAATAGAAATGGTTAAAATTCTGCTACCAATATTAGAATCAGTAGAACAAAGCGGCGGCGACGACAATTTTTTTTTAAAGTCAAAAGTCACTTTTGATAGGAGAAGTTTTTTTAAATCAGTTTTGATAGGAGAAAAAAATGTACACAAACTTATTTAGCCCCGGGCCCATTTTAGCCCCATTTAGACTTGATTCACGGCAACGGTAATTCCTCTTGTTTTTTTTTTTACACGAACGCGAGAAAAACACATTTTAATGTTTTTTTTCTGGCTGTTCGATCAGTAAAACCTTATTTCGTGTAAAATAACTCATTTTTTTTAATAGTAGGGCCAGTTATAGTCTATTTCAAAAAGATGTAGAATATAAAAATAGAAAATTCCGTCCAGTTCGGCGTCCAGGCGCAAGATAATTTGATAAAGGAGGAACTATAGCAAATTTACACAAACATCGTTTAATGAAATATCCCGTGGAAGATAAAGCTGAAAAAAATAGTGTAACTGTGCTACGCACACCGTCATATCATTGCGAACTAAATCCTATAGAACTTATATGGGCGCAAGAGAAAGGATTTGTAGCAAGACACAACACGACATTCAAAATGAAAGACGTTAAGCTACTGTTTGATCAAGCCATTAAGGAAGTGACACCAGAGAACTCATGTCATTAAAGAAGAGGAGAAAATGTGGGATATTGACCACCTGATCGATCGGACCGTCGACCCGTTAATTATAACGTCAAGAGGAGATTACAGTTCCGTAGATGACGAAGAATATAAGGATTTTTTATAATTTAATTTCTGTATAATCTATTTTGTATTTTTTTTATAACATTTAATAAAAAATAAGTGTACCTAATACTATGTACATAATGCACGCGTTTGTCACACCAGGGTTTGTGAATGGATAACACTAGGCAAAACCCATAAATTGACCCAAACCCGGTGGTACTACTTGCACTTGATGAAAGTAAAGAATTTTGCAATGAAATCAATGCCAAAATGTGAAAGTGGCTTCAATATTCGTTAGGTCACTCTGTGGTCCCTTTACATACCTAATGAGCTTTTATCACTCTACACCTTTCTGAAATAGAGTAAAACAATATAATTTAATATTCCTTATATTTGTAAGTCGTGCAACTGTCCGCGAGCCGCCACTGCCATGCACCCCACAAAAATTATTATTCACGAAATACAAATATAGTGGTTAATTTAATAGTGACCACCCTGTATACCCCCCAAGTAAACTACATAACAAAATGCTTTAATATTCCCACAAAATTATGACATTGTCAAAAGTGCATAAAGTCTGTACAAATACTGGCTGGATGCACGTCGCAGCTTCTGACGTAATTTTTGAATCGAGTCAAGTTGTGGATTAAATCGTATATTTTTTTCAATAGTGTCAGGATTTAATTAAAATTCAAAATGAGAATTTCTTTTTGGCTTAATTCTGAAACATATTTTCAGAATATGTTCCAGCTAACTATTCAAATCACTTTTAACACGTAAAATTAAAGTTCTCGAAATGACAAAGATTGTCAAAACGAATTTTATGTCAATTGACAGGATCTTTTAATTATTAACAGATCTACCTTATTTTTTGTTTCTGTTATGATTATGTATTTGCGAGTTGTGACGAGCCTACAGTCAGTAATTGGACGCACTATATAAGGGCATTTTTTGCACCTCGACGAAAATGACAATCCATAGACATCCATATAAATTTACAGACATCCGCAGAAATCCACAGACATCCACGGAAATCCACATAGGTGTACATACACCAGAAATTCACAGCTGGTCACCCCTCGAGGTTAAAAAAAAACTCACCACTTATGGTACATCTATTAAACATTTAATATATTATTGCGTAATAGTCAGTAGCGGCTCGTGGTTAAAGAACCAGGTCTTAAAGGGGCTTAAGAAAATTTTATTGTACAACTGGAGCTATATTTATTATTGCAAGCAATACAAATTGCACCAGCTGATCACTAGCCTGGTTCTGTGCATAGTCGCAGGCAATGGTTTCCAAACTTGTAAGCTGTAAAGCGACCTATTTAAAAGAAACAACAAAAAAACCCAAAAACATTTAACGTTGTCATCAACCGCCGCGTCGGTTCATGCCACCCATAACATCAAGAATGCCGCCGCGCTGCGTTTCGTGTTATTCTGCTGTTGGAGAGAAGAGAATATTGCGCCAGTCTGTGGTAGGATATTAGAAACGATGTTAGAGAACGACGCCAACTGTCCATCACTTCTTTAAACAAATTAAATTTTTTAATTTGTAAGAATTTTCTTGTGAAGTGGCACTTCTGTGGCGTTTTTAAGAGGGGTGGGGGCGGCATCCCCCCCCCCCCTCCGAGCCTAGGAGATAGTATTTTTCTGTTATATACTTGTCTGTTCCGTTTTCCCTTTTTTAGAGCTATTTTAAATCAACAAAAATATAACCCAATGCAATAAAATATTTTTACAACAAAAACAATTGAATCGGTTATTACTTAAACACCTTAAGCAATTTAAGTAAAAATTTTAATTGAAACATTTTTTATGGAAGAAGTGTGATAAGTTATAATAAAAAAATAGTGCGGGAGAAACGAGAATATTTTACTATGAACATACCAAACGGCACTTACGAAGGAGTATTTCAAAACCGAAGCATCTGCACCAAAAACTGATCTTAGATATACGCTCCTAAAATATATGATTTCTGAAAAAATCATCAATTTTGTCGTGGTGAGCGTTATTTACTTTATTTTTATTCATGAAAACCCGAGCCTGAAAAACGCTGGTTAGAGTCATACATGTCTTATGTTAAAATGTTGGATTGACACCAATATTCATATTTTTCACAAATATAAAAAATGTATTTTTTTTATTAAAGAGGCAGCTAGAAATATCAAAAAAAAGTAAAAAAAATACATTTACAAAAACAAATTTAATCCAACCATGCAGAGGGAGAGGTAATAATTTAATTTTCGAGATTTTATAGTAGTTAGGTGAATTTTAAACGAACTTTGGGCGTGGCCCCGAAAATTTTTCGCCTGCGGTGCTTTTCTGCCTTCTTCACTGGGTGCAATGTCATGAAATACATGTAGTCCCGACAGTCCCTTTCTCCAGAAAAAAAAATGTCCTACTTACGCCTACTGAGCCCCCCCCCCCCCCCCCCCCCACCGAACATATTTTCTGGCTACGCCACTGCTCACTTTACCTGAATATCCGCCACTGGTAATACTAATGTACTGCCATTGAAATAAGTCAATGTTACATTGGTTGAAATGCATTTCCTTTTAAGGCTTAAATATACCATAATATGCAATTCCACTTCCCTTTGTCTAATAAAATATTTTTTAATGGCATGTCTCCGTATGCTATTTAGCTTAATAAGAATGAAATTGCAATAAAATTATTATCGTGAATTAATGAGTAATCCGGTAGTTCTGACAGATGTATCAGTATATCCTCGGTTTGAAAAAAAATGACCTGATAAGGAGTACAATGACAAAAAATTAGTCAGAGTCCAACAAATTATTACTTTTGTCAGGTCGTGTTTATAAAGAAAAAATAATAAACCCAAATTATTTTATATCTAATATTTACGGCATTCCAAAGACTCTGAAAAGGCAAAATCTAAAAATACCTTAGCATGAAATGTTTACTTTTTAAAGTCAAAATATACTTTAATGTTAAAAAGAATATCTTTATCATCAAAGTTTCTATAAATTTTAACTTACAATAAAATAATATAGTAAAAATGTTTTAAATATTACATTAAAACGAATACTAAAAAAATATATAAAAACGCGTTTATTTAAATAAGCTAAGAAGAAAAAAAAAACTTTAAAGTAAATCAAACCGATATTTTTGTTAGATTATAAAATTGTATGACACAAAAGCTTTTCGCGAGACTATATCTATGTATTTCTTATAAATTGAATTTAAAATTACCGGTGTCAAGATTTCTTCTCGCGCTTTTATATCATTAAATTTTAAAATGTAACAAAAATATGGTTTGATTCACTTAATTTTTATCTTTTAAATGCATTCAAATAAAAGCTTTTTTTTTAATTTTATTTTTTTATTTTTTACGGTTTGCCGACTACGGAGTCCATCTTGAACCGGTCATCGGCCACAAATGTGGTCTACCGACTGAGGAGTGTGAAACGGCACCTTCATCCTACGAGATATCCGATCTCATCCGGCCTGTCCGGCGTGAATAGGATGACTAGTGTCGATTCATTTTACACTCTTCCCTGAGGCAAGAGCACGCCGTGTTCCCAAGCGGTCATCCGCCCAAGTACTAACCGCGCTCGACACAACTTAACTTCGGTGATCTGCGGGAACCGGTGCTTAATATGTTGACAGGCCCTTGCCTGATTTTTGTTTTAAATATTACTTTATTTATTTCTTTTAAAGTTCTCGTTGAATATTTTTCTTATTTCAATTACTGCATCATTACCTATTCGTTTTTTTATCATAAAAATGAATTGTCATCGGAACTGAATCACCATGTAAAATTTCAACTCCGTAGGATGAGAGGAAGAGGTTCGAGTTCGTTCGGGTTTGTTCCAGTTTTTTTATCATAAAAATGCATTATCGAAACTGAATCACCATGTAAAATTTCAACTCCGTTGGATACGAGGAAGGGGTTCAATATTCTTTGGTTTTTTTGTTTGGGGTTGTTCGAGTTTTTTTTATCATAAAAATGCATTGCCTTCGAAACTGAATCACCACGTAAAATTTCAACTCCGTAGGATGAGAGGAAGATGTTCGGGTTTGTTCAGTTTTCATTCTGGTTTGTTCCAGGTTTTTTATTATAAATATACATGTCATCGGAACTGAATCTCCATATAAAATTTCAACTCCGTAGGATAAGAGGTTCGGGATTGTTCGATGCTTTATTCGGGTTGTTCGAGTTTTTTTTATCATTAAAATGCATTGTCATCGGAACTGAATCACCATAAAAAATTTCAAGTCCGTAGGATAAAACGAAGTCATTCTAATTCAGCTTGCAAGATTTGACCCTAACATATATATTTCACACATTACAAGTTAAATAAACGATGTTTATTATTAATAATTTATTTAATAATACAGATTATTATCGTCAATATACTCATTGGTGACATTTTGCCAACCAACAAAATCCTGCTAATCCATTTCTTAGGCGCTAAAATCTCAGCACTGGCTGACGCCTAAAACAGGATTTTTGATTCGCTGGAAAAAATTATATTTACCGCTAAATATGAAACAGGTCTTTACAAAATTGGTGACATTTTGGCAACCAATAAAATTCCGCTAATCGAATTCTCTGGCTTTTTGCTGTGTTAAATTGCGTTTCTTTCTCGCCCGAATTACAAAAAAAAACTAAGCAAATTGAATTTTTTTCACCAATGGAAAGGTGGTAGGTATCTATGTGGATGTGGGAAAAGTGTTTTCATGCAGAAAAAAAATCAAAGAAAAAAATATGCCAAAGATAACTCTAAAAGTAATTACTCAAGTTTAATGTATTGTACTCGTACTACTTGTGCCTGTTGTATCCCTACTTGTAAATAAATAAATAAAGTACTCGGTATTGTAAAAAATTTTACAAATCATTTTTTCTATATAAAAATAACTTTTTAACACTATCTAATATGTGTAGAGTCAAAATTGTAAAAAAATTTAAAAATCCATTATTAAACATGGTCAGGATTCAGGCCAAGAGAAAGCTAAAAAATGGATTTACATGTTACCTAAATGAAAACCCGAAAAGCCCAATTTTCTTTTCTTAAATAATTCTTCACGTTTCCATTCATTTTAATTTCATATCTATCAACAGTTCTTCTCACACACATTGTTAAATCTTTCATTCTACATTTAAATGCTTATAGTGCCCCAACCCTCAAACCCACATATTTTTCTTTTTGATAATGTAACGCGCGTAATAATTTTCTCACAGTTCTACTCATTGAACCGTTTTTTCATCTAACCTTACAATCCGTTAAGGTGATATCTGCTAGTTTATTTTTTTTTATTTACTCTCCTGAAGATGAATACTTCTGCATTCGAAACATGTAGAGCATTTTTATTTTAAATCAAAAATATTTCATTAATATAACAGTGGAGGAAGACTTTGTGTTCTTATTTCTTTCCTTCCTCTTAAATAGTCTTTATCGCTTGGATTATTTATTCCTCTTTTGAAAATTCCCTCTGTTCCCCTACGTTATCAAATAAATTTTTATTTTTTCTAACAAGCAACCTTATCCTTATCTGTTGATGGTAGATACTTGAACGGTACGAATCTGCTGGCTCTCACAATCAGTTTAAATTTGGAATGTTAAATAATAAAATGTTTTTAATTTTTTTCATTTAATATTATCATAATCTTTTAAATTGGACGAGATCTTATTAGTTGAGAGAGTTCATAGACAAGCTGATAATAACGTTACTGTTACTTTTATTAGAAAAAATATTTAAGGGCAATTTATCACTTACATGCTCTCGAGGCATAAAAATTCAGTTATTTGATAATATACAGTGTGTCCTAAAAGGTACGGTCAATAATTAGGATTTAGGGATCAAAATATTTTTAATTAAAACTTTATATAAAATATTCTCCTATGTCCCCTACTTACCGAGCTACAGTCCCCTAAAGGGGGGACTCTGATGATGGTTTTCACTAAATATTTTCGAAACTGTCAAAAATTAAAATACGAAAAATTGAAGAATTGGTAAATTTTGTGGGCTGAGACAAATGTCGGTATTTTAAAAATGGCGTCAAAAGGAAGGGGGAGTGGAGTAATAGTAGACCGAACTATTTTTTGCGTCGAGTTTTGTACTTTTTTATGTTGGACTAAAGAAATCTAATATTTTTTACTATAAATTACCTTTTCCTTTTAAATCAGGTTAAATTAAGGCAAAGTTGCGTATTTTAGGGCCTAATAATTCGGTGAAAGAAAATTGTCAATATTCCGAATACCTTCGGAGATATCCGAAAAAACCCGAAATTTTTAGTTTTGGTTTTTAATTTTTGGCGCCTTCATTTTTGACTTGGGAAAAATACAAAAAAAACTTTCTCATAGCTTTATGTTTTACAAGATGACGTGATTAGTTATCAAATGCGACGTTTCGTTTATTACATACCAACCTAGTCATTTTTTTAAATACGGACCTGGAATTTCAAAAACAGTTTTAGGGACTTCTAAGCGTTAGAAATTTAATACATCATTACGGTCCTGAACATTTAAATAGGCGACATACAGATACATCTAAGTGCGGGCCTGGTCTTCAAAACGTAGCCTGCTATACTTTATGTTGTTTTTGTCCTATTAGTCATGCAATTTACGGGTCGGTGGTCAGTTATTTATTTGGCAATCTGCTGCGATGTATTTTTCTGAAGCAAGTTAATTTTAAATTGGTGACACGTGAAAAAGGTAAAATTTAAAAACAATGAACTAGTAAATATGGTGCTAATTTACGGTGAATGTCGTCAAAGTGCTGCTGCTGCTTCGAGATTATACGCAGAACGCTTTCCCTTGCGGGCTCATCCTACACTCAGACGTTTTCTTAATGTTATTTAACGGGCAAGTTAGGCAGGACCGTATTTAATCCATAGTGTAAAAAACGAATGTAAGTACTTTATTTTTGAGTTTTTTGAAAAAAGTATTTGAAAATTAAGGGTAAGGGGAAAAAACCGACGATGTCACAAAACTGACTTAAAGAGTAAACTGAGTTTATATTAATAATCTCTTGTTACAGTCTTAGAAATAAATAAAACTTCACGACAGTATTTTTAACGTTACTGTATAATTAACTTCTTACAAAAGAATTTTAACTTAAGGTTAGTTAGTGCCAAAATTTGTACTACGTCGGTTTTTTCCCAGTAGCGCGCGGGCAACGTCGGTTGTTAACCAGTATAGGTATATTAAAAAGTCTTATTATTCGGACATCGTCTGTTTTATTGGCTTACAATTTAGCATGTGTTTGGGACTTAGAATTGCCAACATAACTAGTTGATTACTTTAAAATTCCTATAAAATGGACATCGTCGGTTTTTTCCCCTTACCCTTCAAATGTTGTTTATTTTAATGCCTTCTATACACAGCTAAAAAGAAGTATCAACTTAGGAGTCAGCCTGTATATCAAAATAAGCATTTGTTCATATTTTATCAATATAAATCATCTAATTCTTAGAAAAATTGACTCCAAATTATCGCCATATAACAAAACCAGTTAAAAAAATGTCTATTGTCTACATTTCAAATAATTTTGAAAATATCTTTACAGTAATACGCCACTGATTTATTAGAAATAAGTTGGCCATATTGAAATACCACTCCGGTCTCTAGGGGGTTGTTGAAATACTCCTTCCATGCAGTATTTTTATTCAAAAGTAAATTCTACTAATACATCTTTTTGATCAACAAGGTCATGAGGAAAGGATCGATTAGTGGAACGATAAAAAGTATTTAAATTAACTCCCTAATATTAAATCGCTAACGTTATTTTAAGTATAGATACAGATTCTATAATTACATGGGGTTTGTATTTTCGTATCTTGGCCTGACAACAATAATTTTCGTTTTGTTATTTTTAATTCAATTATGAAGGTCGGCAAGATAAGACGGATTTTTACTTGGGAATATTATAATTAAGTATACAGTATAAAACAAGTTTATTTTTTGTAAAAATTTAATTTAAGCTTTTAAGGGTCTCCCACCGCTTAAGGAGATATTTCAGTCGCGACTTGCATTTATGCATTTTCCTCAAAACCAGTTAAACCAGTGGCGGAACTTCAAAACTTAGCCCCTCCCCTTTGCAAAACATGTAATGTAATTTTCCTATGACCACCTATGAAAATGAGAAAAAAATCACGGTTAACTTGGCTCGAAAGCGCCGAATATCACACGCGTGTTGAAAGAAAATATTTCAAGTCTAGAGTGGAAATACAAGGCACACTATTTAATTTAGGCATATGATGCCAATTTGACAGACCACACATATTTATTAAAAAGAACAAATTTCACGTATTTGTCGAGTGATTCAGAATTAGAGTGTGAAAATACGCCATCTGAAATTATAAAAAAGTTAAGAATATACTGGAAAATTTATTACCAGTCAAAGCAAGCCCCGCTGAAGAAAATGTCATATATTAAACTTAAGCAGAAAATGTTTATGGGTCGCCATAGCCTACAGACTAGAGCCATGACCCACGAATCGAAAGATCACAGGTTCAAATCCCATCAGGAGCACTTGACTTTTTTTTATGAAAACATTAAATAATTTATAGAATTATTTTGAATTGAAATCTTCCTTGTTGGGTGAATTTTTTTAATTTATTTTTAATGCATCTTTCCTTGATTAAATAAAAAAAAATCATTCAGGAAGGAAGATTTCAATTCAAAATAATTTTATAATTTATTTAATGTTTTTATAAAAAAAAGTCAAGTACTCCTGATGGAATTTAAACCTGTGACCTTTCGATCTATTAAATTGGCATCATATGTTTAAATTAAATAGTGTGCCTTGTATTTCCACTCTAGAGTTGAAATATTTTTTTTCAGCTCTAGAGTTGAAATCTTTTTTTCACAAATCAAAGGTTTTTTTAATAATTCTTTGTAGTCGTAGGAAAAATAGTGTACATTACTCGTGTGAAAGTGATTATTCTAAAACTCGGAGAATTTCCGCACTCGGCTGACGCCTCGTGCTAAATATCTCCTCGTTTGAAAAGTATCACTTTCATCACTTGTTATGTAATATACTAATAACCACATATACACTATATTGCTAATACCATAATTCGATGATGACACCACTGTAGGCAGATGATCAGGGTCCGTTGAGTTTGCGCAGCTCGGATATTTGCTTCTTGATGTTAACATTTGACAGGACCGACTTTCAAGATATTTTTACAAGCTTTTATTTAAATTCGCCCGTTAGTTCGGGTGTGTACAGTTTAGGGTCAAATAAAACTAAGTAACCAATATTTTACATACCTGAAATACCTTATTCCTGGTATTGAACCGCGATTCGTGCAAAAAAGGATCATGTATTTTTTCTACCCATCTTAAGACACAAGTCGCCAACAATAACAAAATGTCTGGTAAAGTTTTATACCTAAATTTGCACCCAAAACTTAAAAATAATATCCACAATCACACACCGAACATCCGAACGAATACAACGTAAAAAAAGATGAAAACGACTAACAACTTACAAACTAACAAAAAAAAATGTCTAAAGTAAAGTTTTATAAATATTAACACCCAAAACTTGAAAATTCTAACCACACACGAAGGAACGAAACAAAAGATGGCGACGAATAGGAATAAAAACAATGCCGAGCCGGTTCTGTTATATATCGTGTCGGTTGCCTAATTTTTTCCCTACTGCGCAAGCGCCACGGGCCCAAACTCAGGTTATTTTGAATCGCACGATGGGTATCTTCTTGCTTTGTGCGGCTGCTTGAATTGGCAATATAGTGTATGTATGTGAATATAACATGTGAGTTAACACAAAATCTACTGGAGCAACAGACAGGGATTACACCACAGCAAAAGGTTCATTGGGGATCCAGACCCAAGACTTACGAAACAGTTGCTTCAAATGAGCAGGAACCAGCTGAGAACCATTATAGGAATTCTGAAAGGACACATGGCTGTCAAGAACCATCTGAACAGAATTAAACTGTACAATAGAGACCTTGACTGCAGATTATGCGGACAAGACAGGGAAACTGTACAGCACATAGTTTGCCATTGCGAGTTACTAGATCGGAAGAGGCAACAAATACTTGGGCAACCAAAACCGGAACCAGAGGATATTCTTACCCTCTCCCCAGTTCACCTACACAAACAAGTGCAAGGAACTGGGATCACGGAGTGGGTGTAACAACCAAACAGGGTAAGCACATTGGGCCAAATCTGGCCTAAGAAGGCGAAAATTTCTAATGCATTAAAAAAATATTTTGGAAATTGTTGTCATTCATGGGAGGATGGATTACTTTTTCCCCCCGGTAAATCCACCCTTGCTCGTAGAAGCCTTCCCACACATGGCGTCCTCTTGCGTATAGTACGAGTAGTTTCGCACTTGTTCTAAAATTATTCCAGGCTGTATTTGTTTATTGAGATACAAGACATCGATATTTTTGCACATCGATATTCGACATTAGATTTTTATTATCGTCCAACCCTACTTACATCGTCCTATTTACATAACTGACACTCGGGCAACACGAGGCAAACCTACTTTGATGAGCGAGTCATGATCTGATAGCAAACAGTATCATAATATTTAAATTCTCAATATATGACAGAATTATCTCACCTATAAAAATAAATTAAACTCTTTTTAATGGACAGAAAACTCACGAAAAAGTAATGGAAGTGGAAAACATTCTCGATGATGGAAAAGCATATCATCCCCGACAGAGCTGTAAAAGTTACTTCAGAAAAGTAACTAGTTACTTTTTCAATACTTTTGCACAAATGTATCTAGATACTTATAAGGAATAGTTACTTTTACCTAAAAGTAACTTAGTTCTTAGTTACTTAGTTAAAGTAACTAGTTATAGTAACTAAGATACTTTTACAGTAACTAGTTACATTGATTGTAACTACGATAATTTAAAAGTAACTAAGATACTTTTGAAGTAACTAAGATACTTTTAAAGTAACTAGTTACATTGATTGTAACTAGTTACTAAAAGTAACTAAGATACTTTTGAGTAACTAGTTATTTTAATTGTAACTATGAAACTCTAAAAGTAACTAAGATGCTTTTGAACTAGATATACCATAAATTTACCAGGTAGTGATAATTCATTTTCCTGTACACATTACCACTATTACCATCAGAAAACTAAACTAAGAAGTGTTAATTCGAACAACGAACAAGTAGAATAAAATGCTTTCCAAGAAATTTCGCGTTCCAACCAGTTGGCTGTTTGACGCTCGCGACTCGCCGCTTGTCCCTTCGTGAAAATCTGATTAACGGCCGCCGATCATTGGTCATCATCTGATGAACGGACGGCACATGTGCATTATTGGTATCCTAGAGAAACTTTAAAAGTACCTAACTTAGTTACTTGAAAAGGAACTTAGTTACTTTAAAAGGAACTTAGCTACTTTAAAAGTATCTAGTTACTTTTTAAGTGTATAGTTACTCTTAAAAAGTAACTAGATACAAGTTACTTTTCAAAAGTAACGAAGTTACAGTTACTTTTGGCATGATTCCAAAAAGAACTAAGTTACTAAGTATCTAGTTATTTTAAGTAACTAGATACTAAAAAGTATCTAGTTACTCACAGCTCTGATCCCCGCCAACTTTAATTCATATTTTTACGGAAAAAAACTTATACTGTTAACTATTACTGTCATTCTTTTATCAAGACTGTCATTCCGACTGGTAGTGCAAGGTCGCCTAATTGTAGATCGTACACTATCAGTCAAGAAAGATATCAATCATAAAATCATTTGTTACTATATAAATCCCAATAAAAATGTAATTATTATGTATATATAATATTACACTACTAGTCTTAATATAGGAATACTACTAATAATGATCGTGTAGGACCAATAATATTACTCAAAAAAAAACACGCAGAATGTTGAATGAAATTTTCTCTTGAAAATTAAGAAAATTGCCTATTTGCTCGCTTCCTTTGGAGGACCCCCGTTAACCATCACTGCTGTCCATTTTACCAAGGTTGAAACGAAATTGGTGTGTGAGTAAAATTTGTAATAACATTAATATCTACCTGAAGAATAAATAGTACCAACGAACAACAAAAAGTACTAATAATAAAGTTAATGTTTCGATGCAAACAACAGCCTTATCAAATTATATCTTATTTTTTTCAAGGCAATGTAAATGAACTAAAAATTTACCTAATTATATTTTAATTGGCTGGTGAAAAATGTAAAAAATTGATGTTTGGATATAAATTTTAATTTCCTCTCTGGCGCTATAGTAAAGATTTTCAAAATAATCGCAATTTTACATACTAGCAAAACTGTAAACGCTGAAAAGGGAGTGGCACAGTAGTAAAACGAAATAACATAACCTTAAAACAGAACTAACCCTTTTTTCTTGTGTTTAAAATCGCAGACGGCATTATCCTCAAAAAATGGAATTCATTTTTATCTAGAAATCTTATAATTATGTCTGTTTTATCTGGTTTTAGTACTCATCTTCGTTTCCCACCATTTAAGGAAGATTTACCAGTTATTTTTCTATATCTGTTGCGTATGATAGAAGTTTTAAGTTCGATTGATGGGGTTGGAGCCCCGTCATCGCAAGAAACCAACAAATGCTAGTAAAAACGTTCATTTTGTAGACTGCTAAACATTTTTGCATTTTAATTTAAATTAAAAAAAATTTGATCTGACAGATTTCCATCTTTTTAAAGTATATTCTTAACCTCAATTTTGTAAAGTGTCATCATAAAACGACGTGTGAAATTTACAACGGGTAAATCTGGTTTCCTTGTAATTAATCACTGTGATTGGTCAGTTTCATATCCTAACTAGAATGTATATGAAATTATATCCGTTCAATTAACCGAAATAGCCCACTTATCCAATCACTTTAGTATAAAAGAAACAGCAAATATCCATGTGGGAGTTGAAAAAAATAATTACAGTTCATTGTACTGTACTGTAGTCTATTTCAGAAAGGTATAGAGTAATAAAAGCTCATTAGGTATGCAAAGGGACCACAGAGTGACCCAACAAATATTTAGGCCACTTTCATAATTTGCCATTAATTTCATTGCAAAATTCATTCTTTTCATCAAGTGCAGGTTTGGGTCAATTTATGGGTTTTGCCTATTGTTATCCATTCACAAATACTGAAAATGGCGTGACAAAGGCGTGCATTTGCGTACATAGTATTTGGTACACTTTTTTTATTAAACATTAAAAATTGAAGCCGAACTGGACGGAATTTTCCATTTTATTACTCTACACCTTTCTGAAATAGAATATTATTGAAAATACTTTTTTTTAATAAAACTAACTCTCTGACACTCTTTACTATCTGTTGAGTCCAAATTTCAAGTTTAATAAACAGGGCCAGGATTCGGACCAAGAGAGGTATGTGTATTTCGCACGGGGCTGCTAACCTTGGAGAAGAATTAGAAATATGAAATATTTATCAGATATTCTTAGGTCGGGACACGCCACTACAAAAGATGCTTATTATTGTTAAACCGGATCTCCATTTTTAGACTTTAGTGCGTAAAAAGTTTTTTTAATGGTTTGTTAATTCTAAAATTGGAGTACACACTTAATAAAAAAAATAGTAAATACCACGAAAAGCTAGATCATTAATTATGTTGATAAGATAACCACCGAGAAGAGGAATATTTCGACCACTTACTGCATTAGATACATCGAGCGATGACAACCAAAGGGGATCTGCTACACTTTTAATAAAATTTAAAAGTTTTGTCCTTCTCTATCAAGTATACCCGACCGAATATGTAAAGGATGTTCTTCTACTACCTTACTATAAAACGTCATTTTTGACTCCGAAACAAGGGAGGAAAATGGTTCTTTTCCTCCCTCTAATTTTTTTAAGACTTCTAATAAGCAAGAGTATTTCCACTGTAGTTCTTATAAGTATCCTTGTGTTATAATTTTTAGGGCAAAATTTAGAAAAAAATATACAGGGTGTCTTACTTCGATGGGCCACTATCGATAAATGAAGAACCGTATATATGAATTTTCTGAAAATTCGGTCGGTTACTACGTATGTGTACATCCAACAAAAAAGGTTGGATTGGCACTTTGTACCAGAAATAGATACTAACTTTTTTATTTTAAATAGAACACAGGCTGTTATACATATTTGAATTTTCCTCGATATTCCAATAGTTTTTCGTATAAAGCACCATATCATTAAATTGAAGCGTTTTAGATATAATAAAAATTGAAAATCGACTTTTTTTTAACTTTGGCGCCCTTTAAAATCGAAATGGTTAAACTGGTAGTAAAACTAGTACATACCTCAAGAGGAAAATGCGTTTCCTCCCTTGGATAATATGCTACTATCCGCGGGAGGTAAAGCACTATTTTTCTCTCTTGGTATGTAAATAGCTATTTTTTTATCATTTAAATTAATATAATATTCTTAAAATTTGACAAACTCTAAAAACAATGTTTTTACTAGGATTACATTTTCCTGCTTGCAATCCCACGGTTTTAATTTTTGACCAATTTGGACTGTTTGTTAGTTGATGCCTCCTGTCCAGTGTCCGATTGTTGTGCTGACTTCGAATGTTGTTTTGACATATTTTTACGGGTTATATTCTCAAAACAATAAAAATCGCACCACACTTATCCATTGCCCAATGCCAGGAGGTAAATTAAATACTGAAACTTCTGCAGAAATTATGCAGCGCTTTTGCACGGTTAATCAGAACGACAGTGACTACTATACTACAGTACGAATGTACTGCTTGCAAAGACTCATGCTGAAATCAAAATTCGCACGAGTCTCTTTCCCTCAATCCTTAAAATTTGCCTGTACACGATCAGTATTAGTGTCATTTATTTATCAAGCCTTACTGATCGCGTAAGGTCTCCAACAAGTGGCATTTTAAACAGCTTAATTATTGTAAACTTATGGTGAACTTTATCAAGCAAAAGTTGTAGGGGTTAATGGTGTGGACAGCGCCGTAAATGGGAGTTTAACCCCCCCCCCCCCCCCCCCCCTCCCTCCCTCAATGTCAAACAACGTAATAACCAAATACAGTGTTTTGTTTAAAAAAAAATTACGACAACTGACATGGATATTGTCTAATTTAGGATCCAAATTTTAAACACCCCGTATTACTTATACACCTTGCTTACTTATGGAAATTCTATTGGGAGTTTAGTTATTCTACATCAAGCTGTAGCCGAACTTTGGCATGAACTCTTTTAATAATAAGTAATCAAATGAAGCTATTTTATTAGGAACTTTTTTCCCCAAAATATATTTTAATAAATCATATCTTGGCAACGTCGGATTTGTCGCCAAAAAAAACCCATGGGGCTTTAGTACCAAAAATAAAATATATGGCGTTCAATTAAAACAAAATGCATGCACACCCTACATTTTGAAACCCCCTGTATATACAAAATTTTTGAAAGATGGACATCATCAATCGCTCCAACTTTTGCATTTAAAGTTTTTTGCTAAAATCGACCGGTAACGAGATATTGTCTACCGGCACACTGAGTGGACACTCAGTATATTCAAAACGTAAAGCTCATATTTCGTGCTCCTTATTTTGGAATTTTCTCTCTAAATAAAAGGTAAAGTAAAAAAAAAACTACATATATCGCGACTAGGGTTGCCACCTTCCTTACCAACGATTCCGGGAGTCTAATAACCAAAAAAAAAAGTTGAAGGTAAATACGTTTATTTACATACAAAATAAACAAACACGCTTTATAACGCAATAAGCTGAGACAAACAATACTGCCCTCTTGTCCAAGTGACCTCAAGAAAAAAGGTCGCTGCCTCCCCCACGTTCGTGCAGCGTTTTGTAAACTGGATTTCCGGGAGAAAATATATGAAACGCGGGAGACATGCTTTTTTAGGCCTGATTCCGGGAGACTTCCGAAATACCGGGAGAGGTGGCAACCCTAATCGCGACCAAGGTAGAGTTGTTGGACGCGGTTTTAAAGTGTTTTTGGCTCATTATTATCAGGAGGAAAACTTCTCGTCAGTCAAATTGAAAAAAATATATAAATATATCAAAGTTAAATATTTTGTTGTTTTGTAATTATAATATTATATTAAGATACCTTCTAGAACTAGTGGCTAAGCTTGTATCATGATCAGTTATTATTTTAATTGTTCCACTTTCTTTACGTTAATATAACATTTCCGTTCTTTTCTTTTATACTCTTCGTCCTTTGTAGGTCCGTTTTTATTTTCTCGCTTATTCGTTTTCTATTTAATCTGACTTAGGGCCCTGCATGGACCGGAATTTCACGCCCCGACCTGGCCCGGGCAGGAATTTCGCTACCAGGCCCGTTAACCAAAAACCGACCGGCCCGAGAAACCTGACAAGCTCGGCAGACCCAGCAACCACGGCAGGCCTGGAAGACCCGAGAAAAACTATTAAGGCTTTAAAATTATTTTATTTATTTCTTTAAAAAAAAAGCATATGAGCCGAAAGACCGACTGGCCACAAAAGTCCTGCAGGCCCGGCAAGCCTCACAGGCCTGGAAAACAATTTTAAGATTCGAAAACCAGAACCTTTATTTATTAAGTGGCCCGATCCGAGAGTCAGGCCGGGCCGCGTTAAGGCACGAGATGAAAACCCGGCCTGTACACCTACCTCCGTTATCAATTGATAACGCTGATGGTATAACGGAGGTGACCGAATTATACATTATTTTTAGCTTTACAAATATTAAATAAATAAATTATTATAATTAATAATTCAGTTGTAAAATGTTTTGTGGGGCAGGAACGGTAATTTTGGGGCATGAATAGGCACTTTGACGGTAGGAACGGGTTTTTTAGAAGTTATTTTTGACCGAGAAAAGAGTTTTTTCATCTAAATGTGACCTTTTATGGAACCAAAAACTATCGATAGTACTATCGACAATTTTTCACTTTTACTATCGATATATCGAACCGTACCCACTGTCGATAGTTTTACACCTCTAGTGTGTAAGTGTAATTTTAAGTTTGATAATGGAGATGGCCATGTATTGATTGGCGACATGCATAAAGTAAGTTAACTGAACTGTAACAAATATTATAGGTTTAAAGACGGACCGAAGAATATGTAATAAAAATTAAAAATTTAAGTGAACCATATATAAATTCTAGTGTCTTCAGGCGGTAGATTATATCGTATAGGAAATATAACGCTGGTGAAATGTACAATTGTACACACTTTATTGGCCAATTTTGCAAAAAAGATCCAATATTTTTAAATTAATATAAGGCATTTACATGACAAGTTTTCATATAGTACAAAACAAATTTATTGTATATTGTATAGATTCTGTCAAATTTTAAAGGGATCAAACTGTAGTCTATTTCAGAAAGGTATAGAGTAGTAAAATTGGAAATTCCGTCCAGTTCGGCTCAATTTCGGTGTCGGCCATAGGCGCAGGTAAATTTTGTGCATTTAATTATTTATAACTAACCAAGTGCTGCGCACACCGCCATATCATTGCGAACTAAATCCTATAGAACTTATATAGGCGTAAGTGAAAGAATTTGTAGCAAGACACAACATGGCATTCAAAATGAAAGACGTTAAGCTACTGTTTGATCGTCATTAAAGAAGTGACACCAGAGGACTAGCGAAAAGCAGTCCATGATATCATTAAAGAAAAGGAGAAAATGTGGGATTTTAATCACCTGATCGATCGGACCGTCGACCCGTTAATTATAACGTGAAGAGGAGATGACAGTTCCTCAGATAACGAAGAATATTATGATTTTTTATAATTTAATTTCTGTATAATGCTTTTTTATATTTTGTATTAATGTTTCATAAAAAATAAGTGTACCTAATGGTTGGTTGGTTGGTTTAAAGCGGGGGTCGGGCGTTCGGCCCAAGCTTCTTGCACTGCAGCCTAGTGGCTTATTGTGATCACCTATCTTGCTAGAAAATGTTTGTTCCTTGTATAAGATCCAGCAACTTCCTACCAAGTTTTTAATGTGGGAGGTTATCCCCACATTGGATATCTCCGAAGGTTTTGAGTCTTCTTCGGGTCAGTGCTTCGCAGTTATATATGATATGTGAGGCGGTTTCGTCCTCATCGCCGCAAAGCCTGCATTCAATGGGACCATTGTAAACTCCTACTTGGCGTAGGTGCTTTCTTAAGCAGTGGCCTGTTAGTAGACCGACCACTTGTTTTAGCTGGGTACCTAATACTATCTACATAATGCACGCCTTTGTCACACCATTTTCAGGGTTTGTGCACCTGATGAAAATAAAAAAATTTGCAATGAAATCAATGGCAAATTATGAAAGTGGCTTAAAAATTCGTTGGGTCACTCTGTTGTCCCTTTGCATACCTAATAAGCATTTATTACTATAGACCTGTCTGAAATAGTATTTTCTTTAAAATTACTTTCATCATGCATGCCAATAGAGTACTTACCAAGAAGATTAAAACTCAAATAACCACAATCCTCTAATCGTATCGTGCTACTCAACAAATAGTCAGTACTGTCCAATTCGCCGTCAGAAAGAGTGCTCATTTCGCCGGGACTCAACGAATAAAACGACGCGGGCATCCTGAAGGAAGGACAGCCCCAAAAAACCGCCTTTACTCACGGCAGATTTTATAAGTACAATGAATGATGAGTACCGAACGACACACGAGCAGAAAAAAAACATGAACTAGATAAAAGAGATAAACAAAAATGACATTACTCGTCGATACTTTGTTTGGAAATAGTTCAAGAGTCGTTTGCCTCAGAGAATCAACAGTTTATTGATAAAGGTACTATTTCTCGAAATGGTACTGCCGGCACTGAAAACAAATAACTGGGAATACTGAGATAGTCAAGAAAAGAAGCCTGCAATTAATTTTTAACATTTAATGGAGGGGGTTAAATATTTATGTAAGATTTATCTAAATGCTGATAAGTTGTGTTTTGATTTTATAATTACATTTTTTGAAATATCGTTTATCAAATATATGTTTTATGGTCTCTCTCATAAAACCAAGTATATCGCGTTTAGTCCGAGATAATATGTCTCAGCTTGGATTCCCATGTCTTTTTGATTAATTTTGTCTGACAAAGAGGCAAACAAAATAATTGTCCATTACCGTATACCCAGTGGTACAAATTCGAAGCTGAGTATTGGACTCGCGTCTATTTCCCCAACACTATTGCAGACATACTGCGCATGTCAGGCGAATAACCTGATGGCGGTCTATTTAAAATATATGTAGAAATGAGTTTAATTATTTGTTAATGTTTTATTACGTCACGATGTGAGTCATAGTTGAGGTTCTAAACTAGAAGGTTCTAGTCTCTATTAAATTTTTTGCAAGAATATTTTGTAGCTTGCCAGTTCGTTAATTTATGGGCCATAATTAAAATGGAGGAGCAGACTATTCAAAAAATGTTGTTTTTGTTGAGGCCTTAATACAAGGCTGGTAGGTGACCTATTACAGTACGAGTTGGTTTACGGACGAGGCGACGTAGAAGCCGAGTCTGGGATATAAACGAGTACTGTAATAACACCTAACGGACGTGTGTCATATTTTATTTCATCCTGTCTTTATAATCCTTTTTAAAAAGAATAAACAAATAGTTTATATTACCTTTTAAGTGACAACTTGTCAAAGATCGAAAGTAACCAGTCATTGTTTCTAAAATCATACCATTGTTGCTGGGCAACCCATTACAGTATCGGATACTGCAATGTTCCATTTACCGGCCGCAAATGAGTACAGGCCGGTAAGTAATTTTACTGGACAGGATGAAATAAAATATATTTGCTTTGCTCCATTGAAGAAAATAACGTAGAAATATGGACCAGCCTTATAACGTCTAAGTATATTGTTTTCTTCAATAGAGTAAATATATTTTTGTACTGCACACAATTCATCCCACAATCTGTGCATAAATACATTGTTCTACAATTAAAAAAAGTGGAGGTAAGGTTTTTTACTTTACAGGTGCTTTACAGCCTCGACGACAAAACTTACTAATTAATGAGTAATAGCCTGCTCCTCTATTTTATACTAATGGCCCATAAATTAACAAACTGGCAAACTGCGAATAACAAAAATATTCTTGTAAAAAAAAAACTTAATTGGGAATAGAACCTCGACTATGATCCACACCGTAACTTAAAAATTCATCAAAAAAAATTAAACCCATTTCTACCTATATTTTAAAACCCGCCATCAAGTTATCCGGTTGGCATGCGCAGTGTGCCTGCAATAGTGTTGGGAAATAGACGCGAGTACCATTGGGATCTCGTAAACGGTAAGAGATATAGCGAATATTAAATTAAGACAAACGGACTAAACCAAATTTCACGTACATTCTTGTCAAATGCGCAGCGGCGGTGGTAGGGGGAGGGACCAGGGTGGGCACCGGTCCACCCTAAAAACATGGGTGCCCACCCAAATTTGAGGGATTCGGTTTTGTAATGGAATTTCCGTGGGGGACTATGAAATTTTTGATGAGAAAGCAGTGGTATTATAGAAGTATGTAATAATGTAATAAGAGATAAAGAGAACGATGATGACCTTTTTTTTACGGCAGTTTGGACAAGAGGGGAGTTTTGTTTACCCCGCTTATGGCGTTATAGAGCGTGAGGGAAGCTACCTTTTTTTTTGTTTAGAAGTAATTTTAATTTGGATAGTGCTCATCCTAAAATCATCGGGCCTGCTTGTGCCCACCCATCCCAAAAATCTTGGCGCCACCACTACAAACGTGTTGGCCAACATGTGATTTAAAAATTCCTTAATTCTGGAAACAGCTTTTCCTCACGAAAATTGGTTATAGATTCATGGGAGATGAATATATAACTTACTACACGACAAAGATATGAACACTACAATCTGTTGCCCTTCAACCAGCTAAAACCCGTCGAGAGATTATTGTTACAGAACCTGACATCGATTCCGTTAGTATGGCTATCTCTTTCTTACGCTTTTGTCCTCGCATATCTCTTTCCGTACTCATCAATCCGCATGTCTTCTCTGCGTTTTTTCAATATCACAGAGCCGGTATTCATTCGTTTACGTGTTGAATAATAAGTGCAGTATTAATTGTTGTTGTATTTTTAAAGATCTTTTACTATTATTTTGTGCATAGACTTTCTGATTCTAAACTATTGGACTGTGTGCATCTGTAAAGTGTTCTTTTATAAAAATGCAATGTTGTTTTACATAACAAAAAACACAAACTACAAATTTTCGATCTTTTACGAATATCTCCAAAAGTACTCGAAATGGGCTCTTTCACTATAATCGAATTAATCATATTCAGCCCTAACATCCTGAACTAGAACCGATTGAAAACATATCCCAATAATAAAAATCTTCCTAGAGCACCACAAACAATTTAAAACACTGCGGGAAAGCTGGAAATTTAAAAACAGGGGGTGAGAAGGAATGTACGTCATCCCATTACCCACGTAATTCTTTTATCTGCAAGTCGTGCAATCAATTATATTGTTTTAATTTTCTTTACTGAATGTGTGGCCTACCGTGTCTTGGTTGTTTTTAGTTTTTTTTTTGTAAAATTAATCTTTATTAATCACATTAAATAAAGCCAGGAAAAAATGAAACCCGGAAGCAGAATATTCGTTTTTTTTTCCGAATATTTTCGGAAGTACTCGGAATTTTTCAAATTTGTCAATGGCTTTGGTAGTGATTTCCAAATTGCGCAACTTTGCCCTAATTTAACCTTCGCTCTATCGCTTTCCGTGTATAATAAAATAAAGTTTTTCAAATATCAATTTTATTTGAATAGATGACAGGTCAAAATTAAAAATGGCAACACTTTATTATAGATAAGAGCAAATTTGCAAATCATTATTTAAAATGAACATTTAAAAAATACATTCTTATGAAAAATATTTACTTATGCAGAGTTTAATTTCTACAATAATTAGAAATGAAGTTCTGGTTACAATATATTTTATTTGTATAAAAATAGATGTTTCTACAAGAGTGGATATGATGTTCATATGGTTCATATTGCACGAGGAAGTAAACTGAGCACGACGCTTTAGGCGGAGTGCTCAAACTTCCGAGCGCAATATGGACAATCCACTCGAGTTGTACAGTCCATTTTTTCTACAACTCAACTTTCGAACCTCATACTAAATATTTTAAAAAATTATTTAAATTAGGCATTATAAATTGTTTTTTTTAGTGGGCTTGAAAAAATCAATTTTGGCGTGGTGAGCGATAATTACTTTATTTTTAATCACATCACACATACGTTAAAATTTTGTATTGACCAATATTCATATTTTAACTAATATAAAAAATGTTTTTTTTTTAAATACAGAGCCAGCTAGGAATATCAGAATAAAGTAAAAAACAACATTTACAAAAATAAATTTAATCCAACCACGCAGAGGGGGAGAGGTAATAATTTAATTTTCGAAATTTGATAGTAGTTAGGTGAATTTTAAACGAACTTTGTGTTTGTACATTATAATAGCATGTATAAACTATATAGTTACTGGCAGTGACAGTAAGCACTCATCACATAAACAAAATTTGTGTGGCTATCTTTAGTTTGAGGGTGGGCTAGTCGGCGAGGTATGTTGTATTCTTTATTTATTAAATTTAGGAGCACAACAAACAAAAATACTCGGACAGAGCCCCTGCCTGTAGATTAGTGATTAATAAAATTGCCAGTACACAATTATTATTCCCTGGCAACCAGTAAAACACAAATAAATATAAAATGACAAAATAAGACATCTCTATTTTAATTAAAACTATTTAAAACTGTTTATTTATGTCAGCAGATTAGATAATGCTGCTTCTCAGTAAACAGAAAATGATTCCTGGTTATAAATAGATAGCAAGTTGTTGTCCAAACTAATGAAAAAATTATGTTGACATATTTAGGCCTTGACCAAAATTAGGGCAATTAAAATAAAAATTAAAGAAAACTATTATTTACCAGTTAATGTTGAAATGCAAATTATGTTGTATAGTGAATACTTAAAACTTGTTTTTTCGACAAGTTAGGATACAGAAAACACAATTTAGAATGAGTGTTGATCACACATTACCTTAACACCTATTTCTAATACGATATTAATTCTTAGGGCATACCTATACGAAACAATTTCATGATTTAAAATTTCTTATTCACCCTTGCAACCAATAGTCCTTGTTTTTTTCTAAATTTATAGTACAATGCAACCAACAAGTCAACCTAAATTGTATGCATTGAAGCAGACCTCCTAGAGGTGTTGATTGTAGTGATTTAGGAGATAAGTCCCAGCTAATGCTCCAGTTAACTTTTACTTTCACTGCTAAATATTTGTTAAGAAAGTAAGTTTTATATACTTATGATAATAAATTACAGAAAATAATTTATTTATAACAAAAATGCTGATTTTGAAGTACCTATTCTTAATCCTAAGTTCACAGAAATGGATTTACGAACTTACCATCTTGGGGCGCCAATGTGACGTTCTGCACTATTACCGATGTACTGTTGTTACTAGGACTATTTACCACAACCACTTGTTGATCTGGAGATTCCTCCATTGTTCTCTTTAGTTTTTCACTATAATATTCCTCAAGAACTCAAAGAAAACTCAATTTGAGAAAATCTTGTTTTGAAAACAAACGGCACATTCTAACCTCACTTTAGTTAAACAAATGAACTTTGAACAGTCACGTCATATGTCACGATTTCTTTACCCTGTGGGTTCGGAATGGACTGAGGTAAGACAAAACTACCACAAAATTATTTTATTTTTCATTATTATGAGATAATTTTATCTCTTATAGCTACTTCGCCAAAATTGATCATTTTTTCAGGAATGATGTATTTTGTGACATAGATTACGAATCTGGAAGCCATTTTTGCTTAGTTTTTAAAATATTCTTTTTTAAAGTGCCGGTTTGTAGAGTAAATAAATAGCCTGGTAATTTCTGTCCTATTTCCCCTAACTTATTTGAGCTCTTTAATCCAAAAATATAACCATCAAATTCAAAGGCGAATGCAGTTAAATACTTTCACATAGTTGGCCTAGGCTGTGACAACGTGAGAGTCCAAAACAAGTGACTTTATTTATACAAGAATATTGATGAATATTTTTGAAGACACAGATTTGACAAAAAAAAATTAATTCAAAACACAGAAAATGAGGCGTTTCTGCTTTTTTAATAAAAAAAGTAAATCTGATTACATGCATATACTTCATTATGCACTTTCACATAGCACTTTAAGACGGAATATTATAAAAATTAGCAGTGATCTTCTAGCATTTTGCTTATTTTTATAAGTCGTGTTAGAGTTGCAGGAATCCTGTCATCAAAGTCTACCATTAACTAGATGTCGCTACTATCGTAATACTTCTCCGTTTGGGTTTTTTTTATTATTAATTCCACAGAAAATTTTATTCTAGAGTACTTTACTCTATTATAGAGCAACTTTAAAAAAATTAATCTTCCTCGTATGTACTAGTTTTTTAATAGGCGCTTTTTTAGTTTAAGGAGAAGCAAAAATATTTACCAAGAATAAAATTTTCTGTTAAATTATTAATAAACAAATGGGCCCGATGATTTTTGAGTGGGCACGAAAAAAAGGTCATCGTTCTCTTGAAAATACCAACACATAGGTACACCACCAAAACAAAACTTTCATAGCCAAGTCCCTCTTCCCCCGAAAATTCCATTACAAAACCGAATCCATCAATTTTGGAGGGGCACCAGGGTGGGCACTCATGTTTCTAGGGTGCGCCCCCCCCCCCCCTGGCGCTGCCGCTGGTCCCTTAACCAAAATTACTGCTAGTGATTTATCGCTTTTATATAGAGTTCAGCGGGTTCTATAAAATTAGAGAAAACAATTCCAGTGTATTATTGAAATCTGAATATTTATTTTCACAAAACTTTTTTCCGCTAACTTCATGCAGCCCGCTGCTCAACTAGAAACTTATATTTGGGGGGGGGGGAGGGGGGCCTGACCTCGTAGAAATCTTACACAATCCTACTACACCCCCTGAAGTGTATATATCTAAAAAAAAGGCGTTTTATATAAAAAAAGGATGTAAAAACACCAATATTGATTCAGGGGGGTGGGGGGCAAAACTCCCCCCAGTCCCCTCTATTTGCGCCTATGTATCCAAGGCCATGTTTGATATGCGGGAGTAGGGTGCATGAGGGCCGAGAGGGGTGCGGGGTGAGACCTAATAACAAGTTGTGACCAAGTTGATCGTCGTTCTTAAATTGAACTTTGCTGACAAATTCCACATTAAAAAACGACCATTTCTGAAAATCTATATAATTTAAACTGGACCCTTTTAGATCGACTTTATGAAATTGGGCCTAATATTCATTACAATATGGAGTTCTTCCCACTGTGTATTGGAGTGGCGTCACGTCGCGTCGCGCGACGGGTAAAGCTTGAAAAGGAAAATAAAAAATGTAACTATCATTTTGTTCTTTGTTGGAGATAAGAAAAGAAAACCATGTTTAAAAAGTTGTAAATGAATGGAAGGTTACGTATAAACCATACTCAGTGATAATAATTCAATAAACGTTAAAGATTTTGAACATGCATTGTGATTATTTATAAGTATAACAGGTACTTTTACAAATAAAATGATCAGAGACGTGTATCTCGTACACTCTTTGGGAAAAATTTGTGTATGCCACTGGCATAGCTGGGGGGGGGGGGGCATATCCCCCCTAGGACCCTTAATATTATAACAAATAAAATAATACATTCCAGTGCTGCTTCCGGGCAAATAACTATACATTAGTTTTTTGTAGGTACTATAAGTTGTAACAATATATGACTTTATAGCTCGCTTATAGTACCTAGTACTATAGTTATAGTAAAAGACAAAAGATACATGAACCTGTAGTTAAAGTAACTAACCTTTACTTTTCTATGATAATAGAAAATCATTGTGGAAAAATATCACACCACTAGGCAACTATTTATAATAAATTTTACCCATAATTTAATTACCACACACTGTATTTACAATATTTAAAAATCTTCTCTAAATTTCCAAATATATACAGCCTCCAAAGCAAAAATGAAAGAAGTAAAAAAAGAAATCGCCGACGAAGCTACCAGTAAATTTAGAAGGTGGGGTCTGGGCTCGAAGTAAACGTCATCATGAAAGTATCTCTTCTTTCTGTCGATAGCGAGTAGAATTCCTGCGACGAAAAACAAATTCGTTGCCAGCGTGGAAAATATAAATCCAGTTCTACAAAAAAACATATCAATAAGAATATATTATTATTACATACGTATTTTATAAAAAAAAGTCCAATAAGAGCAAACAGTAGTCGATGAGTCATCACGAACAAATAGTACATTTCCACCACATTGCGCATATTGTACCTGTGTCTGGCGATGGCAATAAAATGTCTTTTTTTATAAGTATACAAAATATTATAAAAACTAATTTCACGAGAATTAAGTGGCGCGGCGTCAGTGTAAATATAAAATATCATGGAGAGTCGTGGAGATGCCTATATTTTGTTCATGAAAAACTATATTTTTTGTAATATTTTATATTTATGTTTATTTTGATTGCCTAGAAATTACGCCATATTGTCCTTACTGAATTCCCAGCTGCGTTATGCCACATTATAGCTCTTCAGTGAAACTATATTAAGACCTGATGAAAGTTAATTGTGCACGCAAATAACCATATTAAAAAATATCAAAGCGTAAAGCGAGAGCACGTAACCCGGGGCGACATCTATAGTGTCTAGGCGTGGACGCTTATACTCATGGCCTATTACTTTGTGATGTTGAGGAAATATAACTTAATAATATCAATCTGAAATAAGAAAAGTAATGTCGTCTTCAGTTATATAACTTATACAACAAATGATACTTTCTTTTAAAAATGTACATAAACATAAACTACTTTTAAACAATATAACCAAATGTTGTAATATATGCATATGTTTAGTGGGGATGGAGACCTTGATGATTAAGCCTTGATAAGGGAATTATAGTAATACTGATCGTGTAGGGGCAAATGTCAAAAATTGATGCAATAGATTTCAGTCAGAGCTGACAGTAATACTGATCGTGTGGGGTATGTATAATAGAGAGCGGATGAGGTAAAGCTATAAACGTTTCATGTGTGTCTTGTTTAGAAAGTATGAATGAATGTGAACATGGGTGCCCCCCACTGCAAGTTTGAATCAAATAATATTTTATATTTCTTTTATTGATAAATATCAGTGACGTACAATTCAATTAGGTTTAGGAATGTTATTTAAACTTAGTACAAACTATGGATGTCAATCCCGAAAGATGTTATTAATCCCGGGATTTTCGAGATTTTTACTATATTATGTTTTATACTACTGGGATCCCGGGGATTGAATGTACCAAAAAAATCAGATAATATTCAAAAACTTTTATTGTATTCGGTTAACATATAAAATTTAACAAAAAAAAACACTCGTAAACGAACTTAAAGAAATGTGTTGTAAATACCAACAAATACGTTTTAAGTTTATAAATTTTTTTAAAAATGCCGCAAAAATATTAGTGCTTCTAAATTTCATCTCCCGCCTCGAACAGTAGTTTATCAATTAAAAACCCTGCAGAAGAGAAACATCTCTCAGATTCCACTTGTGGGCTGAATATGCTTATATGATGCATAAAAAATCCGTATTTATCCCTGGATTAACAGGTCTAATCCCGGTATTTTCGAGACAGGTTATTTCGGAATCCCGGGACTCCGAGATCCCGGGCTTTAAAAACATATAAAAAATGTTGACACTTAAAAAATTTTCTCTGTCCTACATAAAAAATTAAGCAAAAAAAGTTTTTATAAAAATGACCCCCTCCCTCCCCCCCCCCCCCCCAAATTAATTTCGGATCCGTGTCTGGGTATTTTAAATGTTTTTTCATTCTTACCTGTATGGTAGTTTATCGCCAATAACTCTAGCAACGATGTATATTGAAGTTATAAGGGTGTATCCAAGAAAAGCGGTAAAAATTAATGAGAAATGATCTAGATGAATTTTTGCCAACTCTCCCCTTTTTGCTGGTTCAACTACCAACGCAAAGCATAAAAAACACAAAATCTAAAACACAAAAAATTAAATTTAATTTACCTTTATCTTTCAATGGCTGATTCAAAATTGAACAGGAAAGGTCTTGCAAAGTCAGTGACGAAGTTAGCCATCCAATTGTGGGGGTAGGGGGCTCAAGCAGCACCACCTTAACAATTAAGGTGGTACTGGCTCAAGCCCTAGGACCTTGTGAACATGACATTTTAATAGAAATAAATACTTAAAAAAAAATTATTTATACCTAATTTGTACTTAACTTCGCCACTGGACATAGCCAGGACTTTAGGAGTGAACTAATGCAGTGGCAGCTCGTGATACTGCCATGTAGCTACCTTATTTGAATGCACAATTTCGATGACTATAAGGAATAATTTAAAGTGTTTTTTTTTTACTTTTTAAAATAATAAATAGTATTTTAGTGGAAAATTATTCATGTGATAATTTTTTTTTGCGCCCGCACCACGGGTCAATGTTGATACTCATTGGAAAACAATTAATGCATCCTACCTATATTTTAATAACTATTACATAAAGCCGCACAATAATAAATAGCATAAAATTTCATTTTTTTCAGGTGAAATGCAAAAATGAATTAAAAAAATATTATATTATATAAACTTACCAATTCAAAAATTTTTGCAAATAACTGCCACTCTTTTCTTAATATTGTTTTAAGCTCTCGTGTTTCAGTTGTTTTTCCCGCGCCTTCTTTTTCTGACAAATCTATCAATTCTGACATTTTTTTATTATTGTAAAATACAAACAGAATATTATTTTTGAAATTTTTATAAGTTTAGATAGCTAAACCTCTCTCTCTACAGGCAGTAAAAATAACAAATAGTAAACATTCATAAGCATAATTAATCATTCTTAATTATATAGGTCAATTTAAATGGTAACTTAATTAGGAGAGTAAGCATGCATGTATATAGTCTTATTTATGTGACTCAGTACCAGTCGCACATCCTCAAGACCAATACGATGAGGGGAACTAATTAGAGAATGTGAAAAAACCTTTGCAAGAAACTCCGTACAATGTATCGAGAGCAAGAGCGTCGATAATTTTTTCTTTGGGGGGGGGGGGGGTAACAAATTAACAAGATAAATTTTCAAAACATTTTTATTTTTTGTATGCCTTTGCCCCTTGGCATATTGAGGAAAAGAATTATAAGGTAACAAAACTTATAATATTTCATGTAAATAAACATAATTCTTGTATTCTTTCTAAAGTAACCTTTTTTAAAAAAGCTTTGAACTAGAAAATAACATGAGGATAAAATACACTTTTGTTTTCTTTCGTCAAGTGTATAAGGCAAAAAACTTTTTTTTGTCAATCATGGGGGATGGGGGTAATTACCCCCCATTACCCCCCCCCCCCCCCCTTATCGACGCCCTTGATCGAGAGAGTAAAATTTTTGTTACAATGCGTACATTGCGTACTAGAAAAGGCGTGAAATGGGCGTCCTAAGAAAGGGTTTTAAAGAGGGAACAAATATTTCTTCACCAGATAATGGCTTAAGAGGAGGGGGGCAACGCGATATAGAGAAAAATTGTGCTTGGTTCATAATGGTTGGAGATCCCAAACAGAAATTGGAGGACATTAGAGGGGCTTTTTTTTATTAAAATTTAAAAGTAGTCACTTTGAAAAAAAGAGTTTTAGGAGTACAAGTCATATCCCTCTTAAAATTTTCTTGTACTCCATGTAGTGTAAAAAGAGAAAACATAATATGTTCTAAAAAAAACGCTCCTGGTGTCCTAAAACTCCCCCTTTTTTTCAAAGTGGCTACTTTTCTAAATTCTAATAAAAAAAAGCCCCTCTAATGTCCTACAACTTCTGTTTGGGATCTCCAACTATTATGCACCTAGCTGAAAGGGCCAAATACTGATTACTAAAATAACTTGTAGTAGATAATAGGGCTCGTTTGCCAAAACACAAAACTTCTGCGGGCTAGGGGAGCGGGAAGTACACATTACCGGCCTCTGCCTCCCGTGGATGGCCATATTGCCCATGTTACAGCGGAATATGCAACAGTACATCCCAATGCGCGGAAGTTCACATTAGAGACCTGCACAGGCCGGGTTTTTTTTTATCTCGGGCCTTCATGCTGCCCGGTCCGATTCTCGGGCTCGGGTCGGGCCCGGCCACTTAATTAATAAAGGTTCGGGTCCAAACAATTTTTTCCGAGCCTGTCAGGCTTGCCGGGCCTCCCAGACTTTTGTGACCAGCCGGTTTTTCGGGTCAGCCTTAGTTTGCTTATGTTCTTTAAAAAAAAAAAAAAAACAATTTCGCTCTTTCTACTCTTTAAGCATCTAGCAGGCCAAGGGGTAACCTTTACGTTTAGCGATTGCGACGACCGACGACCTAACATGGCTCTTCCCCGATAGATACTACCTACTTCTCTTCTGTGCCAATAATTAAGTATGTTTCTTATACAGAATATCTATAGCTAATTTTGGGTCTTGTATCTCCCTTTGTTTTGTTATAAGTAGTGCGGATTCTTTTTCTATTGAGAAGATTTAGCTTAGACAAAGACAATATTTAGCATTTTGCGCGATAAGGCCAGCTAAGGCTCTTCTAAGGCACAGAGGAATTATAGGTTCAAAGATATAAGGTGTAGCGACAGCGACAACATAATTACTCCTCTGTGGTATAAGCTTCCTACTTTATTTTTTGTTCCAACTCTTCCTACTATTTATTTATATTTTTTTCTCACCATGACTTTGACATTTGCAAAAACCTTGAACAATAAACAAAAAATTGTTGCGCAAAAATTAATCGTCATATCATCATACAATTTTAGTCAAATTACAGTAATTGGTTATGAAACCTTTAATTTAACGACGACATTCAATAACATGCCCTCTAGTAATTCGTAATTTCATTCATCATTACATTCATAATAAACTACAAGAAGGCTGTCGTGAATTTCTTCAAAATGTGTGAAAATACTTCTGAACGACAAGCAAAAAGAGGTTGGTGGACCAAGTACTCCGAGAGTAAGCTGGTGGAAATTGAAAGTACAATTTTAACAGGTAAAATATTAATTTAGTTAACGAAAATATATACCTACTTTTAGTAAAGCCTCGATTTGGGGGTTGGTACTACAGCACCCGGCCGCATAGTCTAAAGGCCGAACTATACGAGATTCTGACCCGATCTGAAAGAAAATTGTATCTATGGGGGGAAAAGTTATTAACTCAGGTTTGGCATTTGCAAAGTGCCTACACAAGCTCGGGTTTAGTAGAAACCTGAACGTACATGCCCTGCTATAGAGCCCTCCTGGTTAAACTAAAAATTTTCAATATTTTAAACTTTTATATGATTACTATGCCACGTAGGATTACAGGTTTTTAAAAGTTTTTTTTTATATTATTTAATTTATAATAAGTACTTACTTGTTTATAATAAATTTTAATAATAACATAAGGCTGCAGAAAACACAGTTTTTATACCAACTTCAACAACAAAAAAGTTTTTAATTCTTTAACATGTATGTAATAATTATAAATGGCCTCAGATATCTTGAGAATTATAATATATTATTATACCTAGTCACCAATATGAGACAGTTTTGATGATATTTTTGTTTAAAATTTAAATTTTCGCTACCATCTATCGCTGCAGTACTAGTTGCCCATCTTTAAACATTCATTTCCACAATCCTAAAATATTATTAAGATGTACCTAATATTGTTATGAAACAAGCAATCAGATAAAAATAGTAGGTATCTCTAATTTTTTTTTATTATATTTTATTTTGGTTCAAGCAAAAGAAGATAAATCCATTTTATATATAACTCGCGATAACGCTTTTAGAATATATTTTTTTTCTACTTGTTCTGAATTTTGAGCCCTTAACTTATTAAGCTTTATTGACCACCTATTTCATTTTTACAATAGATCAAAGGGCTTCTTGCCTATCAGTGTTTTTATTATCAATAACTCAAAACTATGTAATGTATTTAGAATCTTGAGAAAAATCCAAAAGTAATCCAATAGAAATAATTGTTCAAAACGGACTTATGCGGTAAAATATAAAATCCTCATATTACATATTTCCAAAATGTTATCTGTATTTTGTCTCAAAGTAAGTTATTGGAGTTCTAGGAACAAAATATATTATTTAACTAGCATAAAAGGTTTCACATGTGGCAACACCTAAATTATTGACAGAACACTAAACTAATGAAATGACAGTTAAAAAAAGTCTAACTTAAGTTATTTGTAGATCTTTCTGCTCTATGCGCAAATAAATAAAAAGAACAGATATTTTAAACAAAAATACATCAACATTCCACAATAATTCGGATGTAGGTAAGTGGGATGTAAACAAGAACACCGACATGACAAGTGAAAGATCGGTAACAATGCTCACTGTAAATTTTTATCCAATCGACGTCATCAAGTAATCGCGCCGTTCTGCGTTTTAAAAATTTCTGGAAATTGTGCATGTTTTCAATGAGCTGCAAAAAGTCATAGTAAGACCTAGCAATAGTTTTATTGATGATAAACTCCTATTATAACACCGACTTTACAATTTAAATGCCAAAACTATCAAATATGAGTATATGAAAGAGCCCATTAGTATTGTATCTTGGAAACCATTATGTATACAAAAAAATTATAAGTGGCGAAAAGATATTGCTGGAAATTATTTTTAAGTTTCCAGATGGATGCTAGAGGGCCTTGATGTGCCCGGTTAAGCCTTATTGAAAATGTATGTGTTGTAATCTTAAAAAACTTGTAAGAAACTTTGTTTAACATTTTCTTGGGAACAATTAAAAGCAAACAGCAGTCTGTTGCAGACCCTACACTATCAGTCGAGGTGACATTACTGACAATCCTGAATGAAATCAATCCAATACATTTTCTTACTTTTTTAAAACTTGCTCTTACAAGATCAGTATTACTGGCATTCCTTATCAACTCTGTTAGTCTTAATGGTTACGTAATGTCTCCATTACAAAATAAGTACATCATTATTGGTATTTATCTAATAACAAAGAATTTTACTTTAGTCATTTTAAGATTGATATCATTCCGGACTGTGAGTAATACTGATGGTGTAGGGTCGCCTTGAGAGTCATCACGAACAAACCGTACTCTTTTTTTTTATATATAAAATATAAAAACAAATTTTACGAGAATTAAGTGGCTCGAGATCGTTTATAATTTTAATGGGAGATAAATTAACATGAATAACCCCAATATTTCTATTTTTATGTTCTGCATGGCGGATGATATAATTTGAACTTATACAACAAAAAATAAGGCGATCTAGGCAAAATGAAGCAATATTGCATATAGGTATGCAATGTTGCTTCGTTTTGCCGCTACAGGCAGCTAAAGTTTTTAAATTAATATTGTTTTTTCGGAATAACTTCTAAACGCCTTTATCGATTTCCACTAATTTTGGAAGTAAGAATGCCTATTAATAGCGTGTTTTGACGTATGCGCCATCTTTTTTAATACCTGCAAATTTAAAAATGGCGTGTGATTGGTAATTAAAAGTTGCTCTTTTTGTTACCCGCCGTATAAATGACTTAAATTACTTCTCTGACACTAGCTGACATCACGTTGAAACTTTTTTGTCTCTTGTAAAAATTTAGCCAGACATGCAGTTTCTCTACAAAAAAATTATTTACGATGCAAAACATTAAAAAATTTCGAACAATTGTTGGTAATTAGTTATTTAGAATTAAAAATGTTTTCATGTTTTCTTATTCTGAATAAACAGCAATGAAGATTACAAGGTAAGGTAAATAATCTTTTTGTAGAGAAACTGCACTTCTGGCTAAATTTTTACAAGAGGCAAAAAAGTTTCAACGTGAAGTCAGCTAGTGTCAGAGAAATAATTTAAGTCATTTATACGGAGGGTAACAAAAATGGGATTTTTTAATTACCAGCAACACGCCATTTTTAAATTTACAGGTATTAAAAAAAGATGGCGCATACGTCAAAACATGCTATTAATAGTGGTCATTCTTAGTTCCAAAGTTAATGGAAATTATTCGAAGCACCATTGCATATAGTATCATCCGCCAAACTAGAAGTTCTCTTGAACCCCTTAGTAAAATGTGTGTGTTAAATTTTTAATTAGATAAGCCAGGAAACGATGCCGCGTTTCAATCTGGTATGAATTGCTCTTAAACAATTTCGATTAGGTTGAGAAACTTAAAAATAATTTTTAGTCATTTTTCTTATCCACTTTTCTCATAAAAATATTTTTCTGAAAGTGGTAAAATTAATAAATGGTTCTTAAGATACAACCCACGTCGCTTTTTAATTGTACACCCGGTACTTGATTATAAATTTGATTATGTTATAAGATAAGTGTTACTTATAGAAAATACGCAACATAAGAAATATGTAGTGTCATCAAATTAATAATATATACTTATATAATAGATAAGCGCTAAAGTCTTAGTCTTAGTCATCAAAAGAAATTCTGGGAAGAAGCTACTTTTTTATTCTAGAACTCAATTTTTTCCTTGTCACTTCATTACTAATATTACTCACTAATTAAAAAAGAGCGTACTGTTTGCAGTTAGCAATTGTAATTTATATTAGCGATGAATAAAAACAAACGCATTTGCAATAGCAACTGGCCGGGTTCGATCCATGGACGGGTATACGCTTGATAAAAAAAATATAAAAGAGACTCAATCTGAAGGCTACAGATCTCAGAAATTTACGTTGAATACAATACAAGGATCTAAATCTATTAAGAACAAATTAAACAGAACTGGACCACAATGTGACTCTTGTGGAACCCCAGAGGGAATCGCGACGATTCTCATATTTTGAACCCACTCCCAACACAAGAGAAGTTATATTCTATGATTAACCCTGGTAAAGTAGGGTTGCCACCTCTCCAGGTCTGACCTGGAGTCTTCAGGTTTGGTTTGGAGTCTCTAGGTTGAAACCATCTGACTCCAGGTTAAGGGTATCGGGGAGAATTGTTACACGGTGTAGAGGTCAACGGAGGGCGACCTTTTTTTTTAGAAATCACTTTTGATTGGGGGAAGTATAAAAGCCACAGCATAGACCCCAGGTCAATAACAATAAAAAGGGGGCAACTCTATGTTAAAAGTTTTAGAAAAGTCAGTTATACAGAATCAATCTGAGTTCGACACTCCAGGCTGTTAATAATAAACTTCTGGTAAACAAAGAAGTTAGTGTTGGTAGATTGTAATTTGATGAACTAGTGAATTATCTACTTTAGGTGAGTAATCTGACTAACTCCTTGTTGGCACCTTTTATGGCCTCTACCATTACGGACAAATGGTTGGAAATTGATTCTTATTAAATTCTGAGAGATGGTGGAAAGAATCTTGTCAATGTTGCTTTCTTGCAAATTATTGTGTTCTATGCCATCAGCAATATTCGAGTCTCCCTTTAGAACTAAGCAGGGGGCACTCAAGGGTTTAGATTCAAGATCTTGTACATTTTCCGGATCAGAAAGCCTTTTCTTCATTTCTGGAACCATAACAAAGCAATTAGCACAGTCAGGGCAAAAATGTCTAAGGCATATCTCTCCTTCATCACGAGGACTTTAATCTGAGAGGATCTTATTCCTAAACAGTTGCTACAGATGATTTTGTGACAAATATCGTATGCGAATCCAAACAGCACCGATCTATCCTCCTTCGGGGCACAGAATTAGCCACAACAAAAACAAACATGTTCATCACTTATTTTGAGGTTATAATATCCAAAGGATGGTAAAAATATGGAAATTTTGACAAACTCCTACGAAAATATTTACTCGTAATAATATTTGTGAAAAAATTTGCAAAAACGACTTCCTTTTACACGCGTGAGAACATAACCTGTATTAACACAACCTATTTTATACTAATTACAGTGAAACCTCTCATAACGGACACCTCTGATAAGTGGACATTTTTTCACAGGAACTAGGTATATGAAATTCCATAAGAATTAACCTCTCTTGGGCGGGCTCTCCTTTGGGCGGACGCGGACAGGCTGTTTTCATGCAATTTTAAAAGTATTTGGAAGACGAATAAGTACGGTGCAAAAAATCTCTGAAGACAGACCGGCAAACAATCGCGTATGCGTGCCAGCGCAAAAGGACTTCGCCGAATGAAAGTAGTGTGATTCCCCGAAAGTTGTCTGCCGTTTATTTGTGAGTTGTAAGGTTAAAATCGTAAACAACGGCAGAAAAACGTCGCATTTTTTTAGTACTACATCCTAACTAAAACTAGGGTATTTTTGTTATGTTTATTAAATGTTTATTTGTACATACATATATGTAGTAATAATTTTGCATTTACATATTACCTAATAACAAATTTCCCATGAGCAGACACCGCTATTAAGCGGCCACATTTAGACAGTCCCGTAGGTGTCCGCCTAAGAGAGGTTTCACTGTATATACCAATCAATTACTACAAAATTTGTGGTAATCTTAACACAAATAGTTTCCTGCCAACTTACAATTTGTTACTTTCTTTACATATACCAAAAATTATTTTTTCAGTTGTAAAATCAGCCTTTAAAACATGGTTTGTTCCAATTGGCTCAACTGTAGGCAACAATGATAAAATATGGACTATATCATTGAATGACAAGTCTTCAAATACACCACTGGTCATGCTACATGGATTCGCGGCAGGAATAGGGTTTTGGTGTATGAATTTTGACGAAATTGCAAAGGATCGTCCTGTATATGCTATTGATTTATTAGGTAAGCAAAATCATGCTAATTACAACAATCAATTATTTTTTTTATAGAAATGAAATATCATTTTTCCGCTCCTTGATTTGTAAGTCAATGTGATGTCACTATTATGTATGATAATAATTGATTTGCTAACAACCCTAGGAAAGTAAGTAAATAATCTGAGACATAATGTATGTATAGTAGTAATTTTCCTACGACCACCTATGAAAATGAGAAAAAAAGCACGGTTAACTAGGCTCTAAAGCGCCAAATATCACACGCGTGTTGAAAGAAAATATTTCAACTCTAGAGTGGAAATACATGGCACACTATTTGATTTAAACATATGGTGCCAATTTGACAGACCACACCTATTTATAAAAAGAACAAATTTTAGAAAGCAGTTTAGTGTTTAACTTATTTATTTGTCGAGTGATTCAGAATTAGAGTGTGAAAATACGCCATCTGAAATTATAAAAAAGTTAAGAATATACTGGAAAATCTATTTCCAGTCAAAACAAGCCCTGCTGAAGAAAATGTCATATATTAAACTTAAACAGGAAATGTTTATGGGTAGGCATAGTGTAGAGACAGAGCCATGGGCTACCGATCGAAAGATCACAGGTTCAAATCTCATCAGGAGTATTTGAGTTTTTTTTATAAAAACATTAAATAATTTATAGAATTAGGTATTTTGAATTGAAATCTTCCTTGTTGGGTGAATTTTTTAAATTTATGTTTAATGCATCTTTCCTTGATTAAATTTTAAAAATTCATCCAACAAAGAAGATTTCAATTCAAAATAATTTTATAATTTATTTAATGTTTTTACAAAAAAAAGTCAAATACCCCTGATGGGATTTGAACCTGTGATCTTTCGATCGGTAGCCCATGGCTCTAGTCTCTAGGCTATGCCAACCCATAAACATTTCCTGTTTAAGTTTAATATATGACATTTTCTTCAGCGGGGCTTGTTTTGACTGGTAATAGATTTTCCAGTATATTCTTAACTTTTTTATAATTTCAGATGGCGTATTTTCACACTCTAATTCGAAATCACTCGACAAATACCTACATGATAAATAAGTTAAACACTAAACTGCTTTCAAAAATTTGTTCTTTTTAATAAATAGGTCTGTCAAATTGGCATCATATGTTTAAATTAAATAGTGTGCCTTGTATTTCCACTCTAGAGTTGAAATATTTTTTTCACAAATCAAAGGTTTTTTTAATAATTTTTTGTGGTCGCAGGAAAAATAGTGTACATTACTTGTGTGAAAGTGATTATTCTTAAATTCAGAGAATTTCCGCACTCGGCTGAAGCCTCGTGCTAAATATCTCCTCGTTTGAAAAGTATCACTTTCATCACTTGCTATGTAATATACTATTTCATCCTTGGCGGTTATATCATACGTCATATCAGTTTTGGAGTATGTCCCGTATGTCCCAAATTGATTCGTATCTTTTGATGACGTTCTACTTTGGCATACTTCATGTCTAGTCGTAATTAAAGTTCCGGATACGTGAAAATAGCCAATGTCTATAAAATTCCGGTTAGTCCGTGTTTTTAAATAGTTATACAGTTCGATCTTGACGAATTTTATTTATCTAGAATCTGCTGTGGGTACTGATGAAACCATTCATATTTAATAACTACATAAAAGAATATAAATTTATAATTTCTTTATGTAAACTAGTTATTTATAATAGTAACTAAAGAAATTTAGTAGAATCCATATCCTATATATTGCACAATAGCAACCACAGCCGGGGATAAAGCAAACCTACTTGCTGAACTGTTTTCCTCGCATTCCACTGTAGAGTTTCAGGGAAAACCACCACCCAACATTCCCTCAGTTCAATCGGAAATGTCTGAAATCGTGTTCCGTCAGCGTCTTGTTAAACGGATTCTTAACGGACTCGACGTCAAAAAAGCTTCTGGTCCAGACGAAATTCCTATCATTGTTCTCACGACATGCGCCGATGAACTTACACCAGTATTTTGTAGACTTTTCAACTTATCCTACAAAAAAGGAATATTTCCATCCTGCTGGAAGTCGGCGCGTGTCCAGCCCATTCCAAAGAAAGGTAAAAAGACCCTGCCAAGCAACTACCGACCCGTCGCATTGCTTTCAGTAATTTCAAAAGTAATGGAGAAAGCTATTAACCAACAACTCCTAAAGTATCTGGAAGGGCTTAACATTATCAGCGACCATCAATACGGTTTTCGTAAGTCCAGATCAATAGGTGACCTTCTGGCATATGTCACCCATCTTTGGAGCAACACCATCGAACATCATGGAGAATCCCGGGCTGTTACAGTGGACATCTCTAGGGCTTTTGATCGCGTTTGGCACGATGGGCTTCTAAGTAAATTGCGATCCTACGGTATGCCTAATGGATTTTGTTTATGGTTAACCAGCTTCCTTAAGAACCGTTCTCTGCAAGTGGCGATTGACGGGTTTCTCTCAGACACCTTCACCATCAATGCCGGTGTTCCTCAAGGGTCCATATTGTCGCCTACCCTCTTTTTACTGTATATTAACGACCTTTTAGTGAAAACCCAAAATCCAATTTATAGCTTTGCTGATGACAGCACACTTGTCTCATCTTTTACCTTGACTCCCCAAACATCCGCTGCCGACGCACATCTTCGCAGGCAGCATGAAGTATTGTGCCTCAAAAATGACCTGGAAGAAATCTTGGCTTGGGGTGAAAGTAACCAAGTCGAATTTAATGCTAAGAAAACCCAGGCAGCAGTCTTCTCCAAAAAGGTTAACATTGCAGAACCGGATATAGTCATGGCAGGACACGCAATTCCCTTGGCACTGGCTATTAATTTGCTGGGGGTCAATCTGGGAGGTAATATGTCTTGGCATGATCACGTTGCCGCAATTGCCAAGGCAGCTGCACAGAAACTTGGTGTACTTTTCCGCACCAAAAGGTTGTACACACCTCATCAACTTTTGACACTCTACAAAGCCCAGATTCGACCATCATTAGAATATTGCTCTCATGTCTGGAGCTCTGCACCCAAGCACACCCTTCGGCTACTGGATTCCATTCAAAGGAGAGCCTGACCAAGACCCTCGATAGCCTGGAGCATCGAAGACAGGTTGGTGATTTGGCTCTCTTTTACAGATATTTCCATGGCAGGTGTTCGACTGACATTGCCCACTTGATTCCACCTAGAGCAATGCAAAACAGAAATACACGGCGAACCACTGCCGCTCATCCATATGTTGTTCAGCTTAGTACTCCTAGAACTTCATTGTTCAAGAATTCTTTCATCTGGAGAACGTCATCTTTGTGGAATGATCTTCCTGAGGTCGTGTTTCCCAGTGAATACAATCTTCAACGTTTCAAGACCAACGTTAATCGCTTTTTTCGCACACGCACCGCTCCCAGAGCGCCTTAAAGGATTTTTCCTACAGTGCAGGTGTTTTATCATCTCTATCAAATCTGCTATAATGTAATCTTAATTAGTCCTTACAAAAAGAATGTCAGTAATCTAATTAATGCTTGATCATAGTTTCCATGTGTTAATTGTAAAAAGAAAAACATTTACCGCCAAGCTGGTTTAGAAATTAAGTTTGTTCACTGGATTAAATTTATTTTAGAAAATTTTATTATTAAATATTTTATGCTAATACAATACTATTTTAAATCTATTTACTCCGTTATGCACTTTAAATAAGTTTTACATATTTATTATTATCACATAACAATAGCAATGAATATTCCAAACCCGTTAGGCGAAACAACACAACAAAAATGTAAGATAGTCGTAATAATAGATATCTCGAATATAATTGATGGCTTTGCGGACATTTTGTAATTAAGCAAAATATTTTTTTCTCTAAAAGTCATGTTCAAGTTTATGGTATATCAGAAATAAAATACAGATTTTATCTTTATTAAAAGATCACCTCACAAATAAAAAATTATTGGCTAGTTTTAGTACTTAATTCAGAAAAATAAATACTTTGAGCGATATTATATTCGTCTATTGCTGCATTCGTCAGACGTCTGAAGTATCACACTATGGATAATTAGGATTTTTTTTTGGAAAAGGTAACTAAGTATAATAACTTTTTCAAATTGTTTTTTCTCAACAATTAAAAAAAAATCGCCCTGTACCTTATTCAATTTCAATTTAAAACATACTTTATTCATTTAAATTTTTTGTTTACCTAATATCATATTATTTACATTTTATATTATTAACATAATATTACTTAAGAACTAGATCTTCTGGGTTAGCGTGCTAACCAGGACACATCAACGAGGCAACGCCCCGTTGGAGCAGGTGTTAGCCCTGGTAAATAAACTATGATTTTTCCAGTTTGGATTTTTGGCAGGTTCCAGAGTGATCTTTTACCGCCATGAAAGAGCTCAATCCGCTTTCGCTTTGAGAAAAAGTTTGTGATTTTGCTTTTATTTTGGTTAGTAAAATTTTGTATGTATTTCACTGGAAAAACGGTGCGAAAAAACCAGCTTTAATTACTCAGGTACAGTTGTAGCATATTTTGTCAATTTGACTTAAACAAAAATTTTCGGAACTATCACTTGGATGAGGATTTTGGTAGTGGGCGGGACTTACTCCCGCGGTACAGAAAATGGAGTTATTGTCTGGTCCGTCTGTTTGTGTATTTTCCAATTTATTTGCATTTTGCTTAAAAAGTGGGTGTTGCTTCCTGTAGTATCTATGTCACATTGGTTTTATATTTTTGATCTTATCTATGTATTTAGTATCATTTCTTCCTTATATGGAGTTTCTGTTACATTTTATGTACTGTTTATTAATTTGGCCTATTTTGCAAATAAATTGGAAGTCTGTAGTATATCGGTCTGTGAAAAGGCTCGTCTTGGTGCCGTATGTTTGTTAAGTCTCTTGTTAGTATTGCGTTCTGAGGTTGTGTTTCGTAAAATTGTTGTGATATGTCAAATACGTAGTCTTTAATGTATTGTATGTTTGTCGCTTGATGTAGGTGTCTTAGTGGTGCTCGTCTTGATTCTGATAGTACTTGTCGTAGTGCTATATTTTGTATTTTTTGTATTCTGTTGTACTGGGTGTCTGACACGCTGCACCAAATTGGCGCGGCGTAGGTCATTACCGGTCTTATTATTGATGTATATATTGTCAGTTTGTTTGTCGGTGAAAGAAATGAACCGTGTCGCATTAGTTTGTGTAATGTCTTTGCTGCGATGTAGTATTTTGTTATTATGTTTGTAATGTGCGGTAGGAAGTTGAGTCTGCGATCTAGCGTCACTCCTAAGTATTTTAGTTTGTTTGTCGGTATTATTTCCTTGTTGTTTATTGTTATATGTTGATTAATGTGAGTGTTTGTGTTTTTTCTAGTTAAAACCAAACACTCACATTTTTCTTCATTTATTTCTAACTTCCACTTCCTGTACCACGGGAGGAGGATCTTTAGGTGATTGGACAAATGCTGCCTGGCCACATTTGCGTAGTATGAACTGGCATAAAGTAACACGTCGTCCACAAAAATGGCCAGGTTAGAATTCGGGAATGACGGGATGTCTGCCGTGTAAAGATTAAAGAGGGGTGCAACCTTATTGTAAAACTAAATGCTAACAAAATAATTATTTGAAAGATTTATTCTAAATTGCATAGTTTTTTCTGATAATTGAAGAAAATTAAAACTTTTATTATATTTGGGCCAACTTTGATTTGGTATTTTTTCATACAGTCCGAAATTATATGGTGCATTATCCATTATTATTAGTGATGGTTCTTTTAAATTTGGTAAGAGTTGATTTTCGAACCACCGACCGTTCGAAATTCTCACAATTCATAGAATCATGGTAGTCACCAGATTTGCTACCCGATTTAAATAATACACTGGCATTTTCTATGGACCCATCCTGCATGCAAGGTAATGTATCTTACGCCTATTGAGGTTTTTTCTGACTGTTTTGAGTGACTCATCTTGCCAACTTTTTCTTAAACCTACTTTGCTAAAAATCCAAGTTCCATCCAAAACCAAAGAATTTTCATTGGATTTAAAATCTCTTAAAAATTGCAACCTTTTTTGTGCGATATATGGCTGCTCCATCAGAAATCTTCTGTTAGAAATAGTACATTCGAGCCATTTAAATTTAAGTTTTTTTACACTCGTCCCAAGATAGCTTTGAGATAAATCCACTTCATCTAGGTTCTGGAGATTTATTTGCAATGAACTGATTGTAGCGTGTTCACGTAAATCGAAAATAATGTCACGTCATATAACTTTTTAGAAAAAACATACTTAGACAAAACATACTAAAAACCAAACTTACCAGCAGAATACATTCTTGGTCTTATTACGTTTTCTTAAAGCTCGTATAATGGGCGTCCACGAGAAGAACTTATTGCGATATTTGTGGTGGTCTTATGTTCGTCTTCTGTTTTAATTCCGTTTTTACACAGCTTCTCAACAGTGCGTATCGATATTCCTGGCGCATCGATAACTCTCTACCATATATTATTTGAAAATATCAAAAATGCAATTTTTTATGTTTTCAGAATGATTATTAACTTACATTATACAGGGTGATTCCTAAGTTGATACTTCTTTTTTAGCTGTGTATAGATGGCATTAAAATAAACGACTTTTTCAAATACCTTTTTTCAAAAAACTCAAATATAGGTGAGATGGAGAAGTAAAAAATCTAAGTGCGGGCCTGGTCACCAAAACATAGCCCGCTATAGTTTCTGTTGTTTTTCTTATCTCTTATTAGTATTAGTCATGCGGGTAGTGTTGAACAATCCGGTGCGGTGTGTTTTTCTGAAGCAAGTTAATTTTAAATTATTGATACGTGAAAATGGTAAAATGTGAAAACAATGAATTAATAAAGATGATTTTCCTTTTCATTTCGCCAGATCCATCTCTAGACGCGTTTCGTCAGATCATGACTCATCAGTAGAGCTAGGATCCGACGAAAAGAAAAGGGATCTCGAAGCTACTTAAGGCAGCACTTGGTGGGACACACCAGTAATGAATTAATAGATAAGGTGGTAATTTACTGTGAGTGTGGCAAAGTGCTTCGAGATTATACGCAGAACGCTTTCCCTTGCGGGCTCATCCAACACCCAGAAGTTTTTTTAATGTTATTCAACGGGCAAGTTAGACAGAACAATAAATGAATGTAAGTACTTTATTTTTGAGTTATTTGAAAAAACGCATTTGAAAATGTTGTTTATTTTAATGCCTTTCAAACGCAGCCAAAAAAGAAGTATTAACTTAGGAATCACCCTGTATACAGCATTCAGCAATAGAAGGGGTTTACCAGCATCCTTTTCACGATTAAAGTACGTAATAAGATTTAATATGAGGCTTTGCTCATTTTCACTCAAGCGTCGAGGCATTTTTATCACAAATGTCATTTTTTAAGGTAAAAATGTATCTTTAAAATAGGTGATGAAAATTCATCTTTATATTAAAAAGGGGAGGTAAAAGATAACGCATGTAAAATATTAAAATTCTTCATCCAAATATTAAGCCTAACAGTGGATTGCATAACGAAAAATCGTTCTCGGTTAGCTTAACCACGTATTAAAAAGACAAAATATAATCAGAGGCTGGCAAGGCCTACGAGTATTTATGCAAAATTGCCTTAGATTTTGCAAAAGATGGCCGCTGTTATTTCGCATAAATACGAAGTTGGCCTTGCCAGCTTCTTTGTCTTTTTAATATACGGTTAAGCTATTTGAGACCTATATTTCTTTATACAATTATAAGAGTAGTAGGCTCTATCAAGCAATAAAGTTTTAACAATTTTTTCTTTGGTCGAACTACTCTGATATCACGTGGTAAATAATTATAAAATAGAGAATTTTAATTTTTACAGCATTTATAGTACTTATGTTCTTTTTTTTATATTTTTTTTGAAGGTTTTGGTAGATCCTCTAGGCCAACCTTTGCTAACGACTGTGAAACTGCAGAACAACAATGGGTATCAGCTATTGAAGCATGGAGGAAAGAAGTTAAATTAGACAAATTTATTTTGCTGGGACATAGTTTCGGAGGGTATTTGGCAACTAGTTACACTATCAATCATCCTGATAGGTAATAAATTTAGTTATAGAGATCATATCGCGATAGAAAACGGCGTTTCGACAGTTGAAAGTCACAGATGACATTCACAGCTGATTCTAGTTCCGCTGAAAAGTTACTAGATTTAGTGTGGACCGTAACAAGTTCACATGTCAGTTCGCGTCCTATTAATTTCGTTGTTTTTTGGTGTTTTTTAGTATTTTTGTGGCTGTTTTTTATATAGTGTATATAGAGTTTTCTGATTGAAAAGTAGAGTCATAACTAAAATGAAGCATAGTGATTGTTTTGTATACCAATGTTTTAACCATATATACCATGTTTTACGTATTCTTCCTAGCTGGTGCAGTATTACCGGCATTTATTACATTCTTTAATATTCACGAGCAAAGGAGAGTAGTGTGTCGATAAGTTAAATTTTTTAAAAGCTTTATCGATAATATTTATGTTACTAGTACATTACTTTATTGTAAGTAATTCCTATCACAATATCTAGGTAGTATTCAGTGGATACCTAATAGGTTCTTGACTTTTGTTCCAATTTGGATAACATCTCCAAAAGTTTCTTGACAACTTTAGTTAAGAACGATGATTTAAATAGAAAAATTTGTAAAGTCTTCTTTGATAAATTAAAATGGGAGATAAGGAACTTAATATTTAAATATTTTTTTAGTTTGTTAATGGAATATAAAAATAGTCCGGTGCTGTCTTTTTAGCCAACCTCTAAACGTAAAATAGACCAGACGTCAACAGGGTGCCATAAATGACAAGTGACTTGGCGTTTTCTTAAAAAAATTTGACTTTAGATTGTAGTTAGTAATAAGCAGATTTGGAAAAAACATGTTTAAAACTGTTAAAGAAAGAAAAGATCTGTCTACACCACTAGTGTTTATTGATAAAATGGGGAAAAAATTACACCAAAGTAGAATTGTAAAAATTCAAACAATAATGTAAAAAAAGGTTATGTTTCAACGTCATCATCAGCTACAAATTCGCTCTATAGTTTACCAGAATAAGCATTGATACATAAAGAATAGATAGAAGAAAATAAATATTTTTATATGATAAACATTTGGTACCTCATAAGAGTAACAATAATAATACATAAAAATGCATAGAAGATGCGATAGTCTATCAAATAATAGAATCTTCCATTTCAGAGTTTGAAATTATTAGTTTATTGAAAAAAAAAGGGGGGGGTAAATTAGTTGATTCACTAATAATAGAGTGATCAAGAGATATTTTAAAAGTTATAAATAGTTTTAAAAATCACTGCTAAAAGGCTTTAAAGAAGTGAGAAAGACTGGACATTGATATAAGAACATCCCATGCTTAAGTTGTTTCTTCCTCTTTTATTTAAAGATATTTCTAAAGTTATTTCTGTATTTTTCTACCGATAGACTACTTTTTGCTGATACTGATATATCAAGCCAAGAAGAATTACTTACAATAACTTCATAACTCCCCAATCATGGCGGCCCGACCTTGTGATTTACAGAAGAATAACTAGCGTTCAATGTTCATGAGTTTCAGTGTTGCCAGATGTAACATAATTTTCGTATAAATCTGGTATGACTAGCTGCAATCCTGCTCCATAATATAATTTTTTCCATCTGGTAACGCTGATGATGAGATTGATAGGTTTCGACTATTTTAAGTATTGAATGACATACCTTTAATGTACGAATCGTACCTAATTTGCTTTTTGTGATATAATAATTGTTTTATGTCCTCGAATTTTTGTTAATTTAAATGCACAAAGTCAGTTAATATCTCTTTTATATCGAGAGTAGAAAAGAATCGTGAAAATAGGAAGACAAAAAAAAACAGTTAACAAAGGCCACTACAAGCCCATATTGGCGATTTTTTGAGTAAAGTGCAGCTGCGGTACCAAATAAAATTTTATATACTTAATAAAAACGTTAAAGAATACCATCTTTGGTTTTTTGGCTTCAAGAAATATATATCGGCAAAGATGCCGACATTTCCGATAACCGATATAAATAACGGTATCGGTCGATCCCTAATATTTCAGCAAGGTGTAGAGTAATAAAATGGGAAATTCCGTTCAGTTCGGCTCAATTTCGGTGTTGGCCATAGGCGCAGGTAAATTTTGTGCATTAAATTATTTGTGATAACCAAAGAAAAAAAAAGAAGATAATTTGATAAAGAAAGAACTATTAGCTATAGCAAATTTACGCAAACATCGTTTTATGAAATAAGCTGAGATGACAGTTCCTCAGATGACAAAGAATATTATGATTTTTTATAATTTAATTTCTGTATAATGTATTTTTTGTATTTTTTTATAATGTGTAATAAAAAATAAGTGTACATAATGCACGCCTTTGTCACAATTTTCAGTGTTTGTGAATGGATAACACTAGGCAAAACCCATAAATTGACCCAAACCCGGGTGGTACTACCTGCACTTGATGAAAATAAAGAATTTTGCAATAAAATCAGTGCCAAATTTTGAAAGTGGCTTAAATATTTGTTGGGTCCCTCTGTAGCCCCTTTGCATGAGCTTTATTTATTACTCTACACCTTTCTGAAATATACTATATTTTTAAACAAGATCAGAGTTAGAAAAAAACATGTTTGATGAGCTTGCCTTTGCCTTTAGCACGTACACCAAACTTCTCTCTTGGCGTTAACAGATATGCTACTTTACTCCTTTTGTTTACATTAAACTTTTTTTTAATGTCTTTCTATTCTTTTTTTAGGGTAAAACATCTTATTTTGGCCGATCCTTGGGGTTTCTCCGAAAAACCGACAAATTTTAAACCACGATCGATGTTGTTTAGGGTTTTAGGAGTAATGTTGTATCCATTAACTTATTTAAATCCATTAGCTACAGTCAGAGCTGTAGGACCTTTCGGTAAGCAACACACGCCATATTAGAAACATGGTGCAATTGATTTTTTTTTAAATGTAGCTTTGTTATATTGAGTGAAAAAGCTCACGATTTGTCTTTTGAAATTTAAAGCGGTTGCGTTACCGGTGGATTTGTACATTGTATGCTTCCATTTTGTCCAAAAAAGGGTACATATTTCTAGTCTACGATCTTAAAATAACATTCGACACTTTATTTCACCCAAAACCATTTATGCAGAGGGATGGTTTGGACGAATAAAAAACTGCTTAGATTATTTTATACAGGGTCCTGCGCCTCACCTCCCGTCTTCTGTAGCTCACTTATTAATTAAATTAGGATTTTGATATTTTGCAGACTTTACCTGTATCCTAGGGCGCATTTCAGGAAAATATTTTTGTTTATACAGGGTATTCCAAAAAATTGTGACGTCATAAGGATATGTTTTTTTAGATTACATGCCATATATTTTCTTACTTATTTGGATGCCTCTTATAGTTGCCTTCATACCCCTAAAATTTTAATGGAATCGTTCAGTATTATAGGCGAAAAAAAATAAAAACTAAAAAATATCAGTTTTGAACCACTGGTTTTAAATATTAATAAAAAATAAAAATAATGCCTCGTTATTAAAATTCTACAAAGGTACTTAATAAATAAGGTCCTAAAATCTCGTTAACCAAGTTTGATTAATACGAATTGTACAGGGTGTCCAAAATTTAGTGTCAAACTTTGCAAACTTTAAAGCAATTTATTTTTCTTATTTCAAATTGGAATCCCTGTATATTAATATGTCATTCGATGCAGAATTAAAATTCAAACATTTGTTCTAATTACAACCCTATCGCAATTTTTAACGCATTAAGACTTATTTACAGAAAACTCGTTTTATCAACCTTTCCACCAGTCATTATTATATAATAAATATCAAAGGTGGCTTTGAAAAACAATTTACTGATATTAAAGTTTATTGAAGTGACAAAGCCCATTTTGACTTTAGTTATTTTATAGTTTCAAATATTGTTAGATTAGTATTAATTATTTAAGCTATATTATTTTTTGTGATGGAATACAACCAAGAAGAGCTCGTAGATATGATTTTCATATTAGGAGCATGCTAAAAGAATTTTTATTTGTCCTTTTAGTAAACTTTAATATAAATAAATTGTTTTTCAAAGCCATTTAATATATAATAATGACTGGTGGAATAGTTGATAAAATGAGTTTTCTGCAAATAAGTCTTAATGTGTTAGAAATTGCGATAGGGTTGTAATTAGAACAAATGTTGGAATTCTAATTCTGCATCGAATGATATAATAATATACAGGGGTTCCAACTTGAAATAAGAAAAATAAATTGCTTTAAAGTTTGCAAAGTTTGACACTAAACTTTGGACACTCTGTACAATTCGTATTAATCAAACTTGGTTAACGAAACTGTGAGACCTTATTTATGAAGTACCTTTGTATAATTTTATTAACGAGTCATTATTTTTAATTTTTATTAATTTTTAAAACCAGTGGTGCAAAACTGATATTTTTTAGTTATTATTTTTTTTCGCCTATAATACTGAACCGATTTAATTAAAATTTTAGGGGTTTGTAGGCAACTACAAGATGCATCCAAATAAGTAAGAAAATATATGGCATGTAATCTAAAAAAACATATCCTTATAACGTCACACTTTTTTGGAACACCCTGTATAAACATAAATATTTTCCTGAAATGCACCCTAGGATACAGGTAAAGCTTGTAAAACGTCATAATCCTAACTTAATTAATAAGTGAGCTAGAGAAGACGGGAGGTGAGGCGCAGGACCCTGTACAGAATGCACATCGTCGTTACAAGTTATAAAATAAATAAATAAAATATTTCTTTTATTCAAAAGTTTCATACATTAGGTTTAATATAAAATATTTTTAAAAAAATGGTACATATTTCAAATTCTGAAAAGGCGAAGTTCATCCTTTACTATTGTAAAGGTTGGTCTTACACTTAACCCTCAACTTAACCTTTAGTTTAAACTTAAAATGAAAACGTGCACCAATGTACCCAAATAAGATACCACTCACTAACAATATATGTCATATGTCATGTTTGGTAGACACTGCGAAGTTAAAAATTCTGAAGTCACTCTTACTAGAATTGATGAACATCATCCAGCGCTATCTATCACATTTTCGTATAACACTAGCGTTAGTCTAAATAATTGTATTCCTAAGAAGCAAACGGGTCTCTATAATTTCCGAAAGGCGAATTTTCCAGATATGTATAACATGTTTCTTAATATTGACTGGACTTTTTTGGAGCAAAAGAACAATCCAGAAGATTGTTGTAAATTATTTTACGATAAGATTTATACTGTTTTTGAAGCATGTGTTCCCCGATTTGGCATGTCAAATCGTCGCAGTTACCCACCATGGTTCACTCCAAATATTAAACGTGATATTCGACTAAAAGCTATCTGTTGGCGTAAATATAAGCGAACTGGTGATCAATTAGACTATGAAATTTTCTCCGAATTAAGACGCCAGATAAAGTCTGACATACATGTTTCATATGGGGAATATATTCAGGGTATCGAAAATAATGTAACTCGTGATCCTAACAAATTTTGGGCTTTTGTTGGTTCCAAAAGGGGTTCGAACTTTATGGCCCGCGGAATGCATTTTGAGGATGCAACGTTTTCCAATGCTGAAGACACAGTCAACGCTTTTGCTGATTTCTTTAACCGTTCGTATCTTGCACCCTCTAATTCGAGTACAACCCCGGAACCTCAAATATCGGATTTAGATGTTGATAATGTCAGTTTTGACGAGATTGAGGTTTTCAATGCAATCAGGCGGATCAAACCTAAGTTAACCACCGGGCCTGATAATATTCCTGCGTTTATTGTTAGGGATTGTGCGGGTGTTTTTGCACGTCCTTTGTCTTTAATCTTCAATAAATGTCTCAGTTTCTGTCAAATGCCAAGTATATGGAAATCTTCAAAGGTTGCCCTGTCTACAAAAAAGGTGATAAATTGGACATCTCAAATTATCGACCTATATCAATAATATCGAATTTTTCTAAAATCTTTGAAGTGTTATTACATAATAATATTTTTTATAAAGTTAAAAACGCTATTGCTCCTGAACAACATGGATTTGTAAAAGGTCGTTCAACAACAACGAATCTAATGTGTATTACTCAATACTTGGCTGAAGGCATTGATCAACGCATGCAGACAGATGTTGTTTATACTGACTTTTCCAAGGCTTTCGATCAGCTAGATCACTCCATATTATTAAGCAAACTACAAACCTTTGGGTTTTCTAATAATTTACTGTCATTTTTCGAATCATATTTAAAAAATAGGAGGCAGTTTGTAGCTTATGGCGGGGTCAAATCTATCGAATATTTCGCAACATCTGGAGTTCCCCAAGGATCCATCCTTGGTCCTCTTCTTTTTACATTATTTATAAACGATATTGTCAATAGCCTTACTATTTGTTGTCTGCTATACGCAGATGATCTAAAAATTTTCTGTTTAATATCAAGTTTATTGGACTGTTTAAAGCTACAGCGTAATCTGGATTTGTTGTATGATTGGTGCACTAAAAACAGATTGAATTTAAATATTGCTAAATGTAATGTTATGACATATACAAACAAAAACACCACTTTTGATTTCAATTATAACATAAATGGTAAGATTCTGAATAGACCTACTGTGTTTAAGGATCTAGGAGTTATTTTCGATAGAGAACTATCCTTTCTTCCTCATATTGATCACGTCGTATCCTCCGCCTATAAAATACTTGGTTTCATCCTTAGAACTACTAAAGATTTTAGGTCACTTGATCCGTTAGTAACTTTGTATCGTTCTCTTGTTGTATCTAAATTGGAATACTCTTCAATCATTTGGTCTCCGTTTTATAAAGTCCACATTGACAATATTGAGAGCGTTCAGAGACGTTTTTTGAAAGCTTTGTGGTATAGATCTGATGGAGTTTATCCCGACAGAGGTTTTCCTCATGACCAGCTGCTGCAAAGATTCTCGTTTGTTAGATTACATGATAGACGCACATGTTCTACGCAGTTATTTTTACATAAACTGCTCAATAACAATATTATTTGTGAAGAGCTGCTGCACAAACTGAACTTTAGAATTCCTTCTCTAAATGCCCGTAACTTATATACCTTCTACTTACCACCTTCACGAACCAATGTCTTCAAATATTCTCCCATCAATAGGATGTGTACATGTTACAATGACAATGTCCATGCCTATGATATCTTTAATTGTAGCTTAAGCGCTGTCAAAAGGCATTTTTATCACTAGTACCTATACTACGTATGTAATTAATTACTTTTTTTTTTAAATTATTTCTTGTAGGGTACCTATTATTACTACCGTATTGTTAGTTTCATAAATTTAAATATTGCTAATCTTTATGTTAATTGTTAAATAATTTATTTTATTTTTACTTGATTAAATTCTGTTTTCTACCTGTTTTGTAACTGGGAAACTGTAAAACAGTGTATAAAATAAATAAATAAATAAATAAATTTTATAACATTTATACGTTGTAAAACTACTTAGAAAAGCTACAATAATTTAAAAGCGCGACAGCTTCACACCCGCCATTTTATAGTTAACGTCCTAAATTAAATAACTATTTATTTTGTAGCAGAGTAATAACTAAAATTGACTTTTGTTTTTTAGGTCCTTGGTTAGTTAGGAAAATGAGAACAGACATTTCTAGAAAATATGAGGATGCTTTAGATAATAAAGATGTCATAATCGAATACATCTATCATTGTAATTCACAGGATCCAACGTACGTATGATAGATAATATTATGTTTATTCAAATATTAATTTGCATAAAATATGTATTACATACAATTTTCTAAATAAGTTAAACATTGATAGAAATAGGAATAAATAAAAACATGAAGTCTCTCCACTGGTTTATTAAATGGTAAAGTTAAAAGGTGGTAGATATTCTACATGTTGAGGAATTTAGGTTGTTCCTCTCACTTATAAATATTTTCTCTTTATACTTTATATTTTATTCCTGATGATGGGTGTTGCTACACCCGAAACATGTAGAATATCTACCACCTTTTAACTTTACCATTTAATAAACCAGTGGAGAAAGACTTCATGTTTTTATTTATTCCTATAAATTAACTCCACTTTAAGAATGGACTACTTCTTCAAAATTGATAGAAATGTAAAAGGGGGGAGGTCGGTTGTACGCCGTTTTTCAATGAAATAAAAGGTATTTTTTTGTATTCAGCGTAATTTATTTTCTATTGCCTAGCGCTTTCGGCCTAATGGAAGGCGGCAATCTTCAGGGCTTAGGTTCTACAAAAAGAACATATAAAGGTAAAAAAAATTACTTATAAGACAACAAAGTATTGGTAATATAATAATAAAACATTTCTTTAAAAAGTTTTCTTTAAAAAAACTCCTTAAAAAGGGTAAAGCTGAGAATATTCACTCGTCAAATTTTGTCCAGGAAACAAGAAACATTCTCAAAATGAAAAGAAAATTTATAAACAAATTCTCAATGTGTTGGTTTTATTAACAACAAATGCCTGGATGCCATTTGATAGCATGATGTAAAGTGGTAGGGAGAATCTCATGTTTTTTACCTTTATATGTTTTTCTTGTAGAACCTAAGCCCTGAAGATGGCTTCCATTAGGCCAAAAGCGCTAGGCAATAGAAAATAAATTACGCTGAATACAAAAAAAAATACCTTTCATTTCATTGATAGAAAAGTTTTTATATTGCAACATATTTTTTTTTTAACTTCAACAACTTTCCATTTCATAAGAAAAAAATACCGTTTTCCAGAAATACATCAATGTTCTCTTTTATTTGGTTATTTCGTGTTTTGTAATATTTTCTTTGTATCTCATGTAGATTTTTAAACTTTTATGCATATTTTGTTTTTGTATTTTATACTTTTACTAAATTTTAAAATTTGTTAATCATGTAAAATTAAAGTTCTGCGAAATAACAACCGGTGTCAAGCGAATTTATTAATTTATCAATGTTAATTGACAAAACCCTTTAATTAATAACAGACCTACTTTATTTTTTGTTTGTTATGTATTGCGAGTTGTGACGTGCATCCAGCCAGTAATTGTACGGACTTTACTAGAAATTTTCTGTAGCGTAAAACACAATATTATTTCAAGCTAATATATTGTGTTTTACGTGACAGAAATGTAAGTATAATTAAAACATGTTTTTTTAGCGGAGAAACAGCTTTCCACACCTTTCTTAAAGGTTTTGGATGGTCCAGAAATCCGATGGTTCAGCGATTTGATCAAATACATGAAAATGTTCCCATAACAATTCTGTATGGTGAAGAATCCTGGATAACCAAAGAGCCTGGTTTAATTTTACAGGAAAAACGAAATAATTCTTATGTTAATATTGAAGTAAGTACTTGACAATGACAGGGGTTTAACATGACCTGCGTAAAAATATATCCACATTTCTACCACAAGCAAATTAGGTAATCCCATAACCTGAAATTTAAGGAAGAGTGAGAGACAATCCAGGGCCGCAACTGTATTAAAAAAAGCGATTGATTTTAAACGACGCCGCTATCGATAGTTATTAATATACGTACCGTGTTCAGGTGTCGATAAAATACTCGGGTGTCATCGGTGGAATCGACTTTCTGTCATTTCTGCATTTTTTTTTGTTATAACCTTAAATATATTAAAAATTTAGCCGGTAAGACATTTTTAAATACGTTTGAAGTTTTTAACATTTATTTTTTAAACATGAGACTGTACCGACCATCATGAGATGATGATGATGAGGTTGGCAGAAAAACACCCAGTTCGCATTATTCGCCTTTCTTGGTTTTGATTAGAAATATTAATGGACATCATTCTCGTTCTTAAACTTTTGCAGAAGAGGTTTACTATTCATAAACAAATTAAATGTGTGGTGAAAACGTTTTAAAAGTTGGATTAGAGGTTAAAAAAGTGAGTAATCGGTTCAAGTACATCTATCTTAATCGCACTCATGCAGGCGACTTGAAATCGACACTTATGGTGTTGTCGATAGAAATCGACATAGGTGGCGCTTGAAAAATCGCTTAGAGAAGCTATGATTTCTATGAACATAGAGCGTTCGGCTATAAATTCGAATCGACATCGTCCTGGAAGATGAACATAGTTGCACCCCAGGCCAATTAATAAAAAAAAGTGAAAATTTGACGTTTACCACGTAGATGACGTAGGTCATTGCCTGCTGCTACACGACCTAACCGATGTCAACATCTGCCGAATTAACAAGTTAAACTAACCCCGAAATATTTAATATGTCGCAGCCTTGACGTCTTATCATGATTCGACAAACGAAACGAACCCAAAAATGTACGCCTTGTTATGTTTTTACAAACAAAACTAACCTTAAATTATTTAGTTCTCGCCGATGACATGGATGTCACCACTGCCCGTTAGGCCCCCTCTTAAAGATGCCCCCGCGCTCTAATCATTCAAAGTGCCCAAATGAAAGGGTTAGAAATTCTATCATACTCACTTTTTTTAATAATCTAGTATGTGTATGGTTGCAGACAATTTAGATGACGTGTTTGACGAATCCCACGCTGTGTTTTGGATTCCACATGCTCGCGGACTTCACATTTTCCGTTTGCTTTACTTGCTTTAAAAATACTTGTTCTTAGTATCTTAAGTCTAGACGATAAGGTATATATAAAGAACAATGGACGTTCAACGTCAGTATAGTAGAGCACAATGGGCCAAACCTGGCCTAAGTGCATCCGGCGTACAGTGTCGCCCAATTTACTTAGCCAATTTTCCCCCTGCCGGGGAAGCGTATCATTAATGAATGGATTGCTTCTAGCACTGTCCCCATTTAAATTGGTTACTCCCAAGAATGGATTTTCCCCACCAAGATTTAATAAATTTGACTGAGTCAGAGTCCGCGGTAAGGAGATACGCCCCCCTAAATTGACTGACGTAATATGCTGCTCTTCCGTCTGGTAGATATCGAGAGATTTCGAGATTTATATTTTTTGGAAGTAAAATCACGACTGTATTTGAGTCTAGGTCGAAACCTAGTGTATCCTCAAATAAGCGTTGCTAAAAAAACTTAATTTGTCGTTGGCGAGGGCACGTCCAACTAACCTACCAACACATTGCAAGTGCTGTGGTGAACACGGAGGGCCTAACTTTTTAAATTTAAATTTACTCAAGGAAATTGTCCTGTTTTTTGTCACTACATTCCGCTTAAAAACCCTTTAATGTTTTACAGCTTGTTACAGCACAACATTACTCTTCTTTAAGAGATTTACAAAGCTCCTTCTCTTTTAGAAGTATTTTCTTCGCAAGAAATTTTTTATCTGTACTAAGATATTTTAATTAAACGTATCACAATAAAATATTTTAAACTATAAAATTACGCGCCCCCACAATAACGGTAACTTAATTAATTCCGAACAATATCGCTAAGCTAATTAACGCGCAATATTTATTTTTTTGACCTATTGTGACTTCTTGCTTGACCCTAGAATTTTATGGGATAAAATTTATACTACTCCAGTACGCGCCGTCGTTCTCAGTTCAGAATCAACGTGGCCTTCTGTAGTCTACGAACTTTGACTATTCCGCCTGTGTGTCTTTACCCAACCATATCCATCGATGTGCGGCTATCTACGAGCGCTTAGACACACAGACTAGTCTTAATACACGCCCGAAATTTATTGAAAAAACACTATTTCGGCTCTGTGCCTCTTCTTGCTTATGCACTTTGCACTTTTATAAAGGCTGGCGCCCAGCTTAATTGGTACTAGAGGTTCTCGACAGCCTACAAGAGATCATGAAGTAGTTCTCAATGCACCAATAAACTAGGCTCGCAACTTATAAGTCATAAATTGTCAGATATTTAGATGATATCTCCGCAATCTACAACCTACCATTTACGATGACGAACACGCGGGACCTTGGTTACGCACAAGGTGTTATTCCTCTGATGGTCTCTAGACGAGTCTCTTTATCCTCGCCGCTTCACGGCTTGTCGGCAAGAACAATCATTTTCCCCACGCCTTTCCAACGGTTTTTTAGTGGGAGGGACTGACTAGAGAGTCGTCTTGACCAGGCAATGTTGCCAGGTCTGGTGATTTTTCACCAGATTTGGTGATTTTGAACCCCATCTGGTGATCTGGTGAAAACTTTTTAAAAAAGTCTAATTTCTGGTGATTTTTCGAGATGATAGCGGGGGATTTACAGAATTTGTATCTGTTACTGTTTTATATATACTGTTTTTTATATAGTGATTTCTAAAAAAAAAAAAGGTCGTACCTCGGAAATAACATACATCTCATTTAAGGTCTTGGCACCGGGGTGCGCACTCATGTTTATAGCTTAAACAACATGAGTGCCCACCCATGAGTGCCCACCCATGAGTGCCCACCCTGGCGTCAAAACCTTAAATGAGAGGTATGTTATTTTCGAGGTATGACCTTTTTTTTTTTTTTTTTAGAAATCACAGCAATATATTTGATTTTACATTAATTATATGGTGTTGTATGTGAGATAATGCGAGAAATTAAGAATCTGGTGATTTCTGGCAACTTTTAAGGCAAGGGTCTGGTGATTTTTAATTTTTTGACCTGGCAACATTGTGACCAGGTGGCTCTTGACCATCTGGCGGCGACGTCACGGTACAACGACTAAGCGTCGAAAAGAAACCGTCGGACGTCGCGACGTCTTTTTTTTCCTTTGAGTCTATTTTACAATATTAATCTGATCTTTAGTAATATTGCCGTATTGTTTATTGTTATTTTAACAAAAGTGAGTTTTAGGCCTTATTAAGACGTTATTAGAACAACTCACTTCTGCATCCATTTAGGGGGGTTTTTCTTAAATTTTTCAAAAAAAATTTATTTTATTTTTCTCCCCAACTTTTATTATTATTTTTTTCTTGAGGGGGTATCCTTGACACACGGTGGTCCCAAGCGGTCACCCATCCAAGTAGTAACCGTGCCTGACATCGCTTGACTTCTCAGATCGCTGTATTGAAAAGCTACACGTGGACCAGGTCTTCCCTGGAAATTCTAGGTTTGTATGAGAAGTGTTGGGACATCTTTGTAGTATTTGAATTAATGATCTTATTTTTCTAATGAATATTTCAATTTTCTCAATACTACGACAACAGACGGTCCCTCGAAAGAAAAAAAAACGTCAGTATTGAATATAGTTCAGGTACAAAAAGAGTTTAAAATTAGGACTTGGTTAGATGGTCTTTCCTTGAAAATGTTACTTGACAAAAATGTTTACGATAAAACTTGGTGGTTGTGCAGTTATGTGCCTTTTTTTTGTTTATTTTCTCTAAATCAATATTTTTTATATGCCGAATGCATCAATCTCTCGAATGTCAGAAAGGTGTAGAGTAATAAAAGCTCATTAGGTATGCAAATGGACTACAGAGTGACCCAACGAATATTTAAGCCACTTTCATAATTTGGCATTAATTTAATTGCAAAATTCTTTATTTTCATCAAGTGCAGGTAGTACCACCCGGGTTTGGGCCAATTTATGGGTTTTGCCTATTTGTTATCCAGTCACAAACAAAAAAAAATGGTGTGACAAAGGCGTGTTTTATGTACATAGTTTTAGATACACTTATTTTTTATTAAATAATATACAAAAAATACATTATACAGAAAGTGAATTATAAAAAATCCTAATATTCTTCTTCATCTGAGGAACTGTCATCTCCTCTTGACGTTATAATTAACGGGTCGACAGTCCGATCGATCAGGTGGTCAAGATCCCACATTTTCTCCTCTTCTTTAATGACATGATGGACTGCTTTTCGCCAGTTCTTTAGTGTCGCCTTCTTAATGGCTTGATCAAACAGTAGTTTAACGTCTTTCACTTTGAATGTCTTGTTGTGTCTTGCTACAAATCCTTTCACTTGCGCCCACACTATGTTTTTCAGCTATATCTTCCACGGCATATTTCATAAAACGATGTTTGTGTAAATTTGCTATAGCTAATAGTTCCTTCTTTATCAAATTATTTTCAAATTTGATACTTTTGGTGGTTAACCAGTCGATAATTTCTCGTTTTCTTCCAGATGAAGTTGGAGTCTTCTCTGTGCGTTGTGAACAATAGCTTGCGTTATCCGTAACTACTACTGAATCAGCTGGAAGGTATTTTATTATTTCACCAAAATAGTCTTCAAAAACATCGAATTCATGTCCTCGTGTAAATCTCCCGTATTGAACGACTGAAAGGTTAGCAAACCTTCTTTTAAAATTCCCTCTTCGCTTCCATGTGCGCCTATGACCGACACCGAAATTGAGCCGAACTGCACGGAATTTCCCATTTTATTACTTACAACTTTGTATTTATAAAGATATTTTTATTATTTCTAGATCATCCCAAGTGCAGGGCACCATCTATATTCTGATCAACCAAAGATTTTTAACAAAGCAGTTCGGGAAGCATGCCATTTATCCGACAGGTTTAGAGATAGCAAAGGCATGAGAAAAGCTTTCAAACTTCAACAGTTAGACACAAAGAAGATAAGGAGATTTGTTGAAGAAAAGGGCGATAATGAAGACCAAAGCGAAGATGAAATTGTAGAAACAGTGGAAGGAGTTGAAAAGGGTGAAGTAACTGTACACTAAATAATATTTATGAGCTAGGATCGATCAATATTTTTCATTCCTGTGCTTATGATCAAACAGATTTATAAGTTTAAACGGTATTCTGTACTAACTGCATTAAATAAAAAATAGGAAAATGCGTCTAAGGGTGTTCCTAATTTTCAGTAGTTTAATTTATTGACTGGTAAGGAATTTTCCATAAAAGGCCTTGACATTCTTTAGTTTAATGTATTTGACGCTTATAGCTTAGATCTTTAATGTGATGTTTTTAAAAAAACTTAAATAATAATATAACAAAGCATTTTGTTGAAACATAATAAAGTTCCAAGGGGCATAGAGGCAACAAATCAATCCTGGATCGGTTGACGGAGGTCAGCTTTGCTGTATTCACGATACACCTACAACGGTATGCCGACTAAGAAGTTTAAATTTGAAAAGTGACGCGAGTGACAGTTTTAACCTCATATTCCCAAGTCATTGTAAAAATCGGGCAAATTTTCTTTCTGTAGCTGCTATCGTTTTTTATTATCATTTCGGATAGTTATATAGCGTACTAGAACATTATAATTGATAACTCAGAGGTTTTCCTACGACAACCTATGAAAATAAGAAAAAAGCACGGTTAATTTGGCTAGAAAGCGCCGCATATCACACGCGTTTTTAAAAAAATATATCAGCACTAGTGTTGAAATATCAAGGCACACTATTTAATTTAAACATATGGTGCCAATTTAAAAGACCACCCCTATTTCTTAAAAAGAACACATTTTAGAAAGCAGTAATTGTAAAGTGTTTAACTTATTTATCATGTATTTGTCGAGTGATTTAGAATTAGAGTGTTAAAATACGCCATCTGATATTATAAAAAATGTTAATAATATACTGGAAAATCTATTACCAGAAAAAACAAATCGCACTGAAGAGAGTGTCATGTATTAAACAACAAATGTTTATCGGTAACGATAGCGTACCGTGGAGAATAGAGCTATTTGCCTTTTGTTTATAAAAACATTAAATAATTTATAGAAATTATTTTGAATTAAAATCTTTCTTGTTGGGTGGATGTTTTAAATTTATGTTTAATGCATCTTTCCTTGATTAAATTTAAAAATTTTCATTCTGGTTAATCTAGAAGTCAATTCAGGATTAGTTCTTCCTATGATATATAAAATATAAAAAAATTAAAAAGTTCAACTACAAATAAAGGAAAAGCCTATTGACAAACTATGAAAATAGATATTAAGTGGAACATAACCCTGTATGCTAATTTCAACACTAGTGTTTATTTTTTTTTCAACACGTGTTAAAATATTTTTTTTACAAATCAAAGGCTTTTTTAATAATTCTTTGTGGTCGTAGAAAAAATAATGTACATTACTCGCCTGAAAGTAATTATTCTAAAACTCGAAAAATTTTCACACTGGGCTGACGCCTCGTGCTAAATATCTCCTCGTTTAAACAGTAACACTTTCATCATTTGTTGTGTAATATACTATTTTATCGACCATTTACTTGCACCTAATGTAAATGGCCTTAGTATTGTCAAAGCGATCTCGAACGTGACATTACAATGTGGGAGAGAGATAGAGTTTATGCGCTTTGGCATACCGGTGTTAGTGTATCGTGACTGTATTTAAAATTACCTCACATAAAAAAAATTAGAAAAATGCTGGTAAACCCCTTTGAATAAAAAAACTGAAAGGAAGGAGTCTTTCAACAACTACCAAGAAACGGGGATGGTATTTCCAGTAGATTAGTGGCATATCCCTGTAAAGACTTTTAAATGATTTCAAATAAACGTAGACATCAAACGTTTTTTTCTTATGAAAGTAGTCCATAGACTCCAAGTGGAACTGTTAAGATAGAGAAAAAGTAAAGTCGCAATCTTCTTCACAAAATTTTTATTTTTATTATCCTAGAAAGTGTTTGAATGGGTGATATTTGTGCACATGTTTCGGGGCTAGCTGGCCTAAGGGGGGCTAAAAATAACGTATCAAGTTGAAACAACCACGTAGGGAGGTAAAGTAGTTGAAACTTACCTGGGTTCTCTACCATAACCTCTCCAATGTCTCTTTTATGTGGCTTTTGAGGTAAGAGTTGACTACTCCAAGTAGTATTTTTAGACACAAATTCTTTGCTGAGAAAATGCCCGAATCCAGTTACTAGAAACACTTCACGCAACGTTCCATACCAGCGTAATACGCGGTATTGTTCCCTGGCTTGTTTAATTGAAAATGTAATACAAAAATTTTACTAAAGGGTTCACAAGAACTTCTAGTTTGGCGGATGATATCTTTTTTTATTGAAAATTTATTTTAAAGTTTCAATAAATAAGTTCAAATTATATCATCCGCCATGCAGAATATAAAAATAGAAATATTGCGGCTATTCATGTTTATTATTTATTTTCCATTAAAATTATAAACGATGCCCCCAATATTATCTTAAAAATCTCCACTGACGCCACGGCACTTAATTCTCGTGAAATTCGTTTTTATAATATTTTGGGAAAAAAAAGAAATGTTATTCCCATCTTCCGAAACGCACGGTTTGTTCGTGATGACTCATATACTACTGTTTGCCCTTAAGAACTGCTTGTTTCGAGATATGACTGCAAGTTCCTATTTTAATCTTTCATTTTATGGATTCAATCAACTGATCTATTATCCTAAGCTTAAATGACAAAATTACTTACTGGTGAAGAATTGTTTCCTTCCTATTCGTGTTTTTGAACCGATATCGACCGCAACACATATGATCATTTGTGAGTTTGTTGAGTCTCGTTAAAATAAATATAAAAAAGCACACTTACGGCACGAAGATGCCAAAATAAATGTTAACTTCTAACTCGACTCAACAATGACATTTGAAAGTAGTAGTACAAAATGGCTACGTCGTAGCAATATGAAAATTGTATTTAAATCCCTTCTTTTAACAAAATATTACTTTTATTCATCTGAAGACGACTGATATTCACCAGTTAAAACATTGTGATTTAAAAATAAATAACGACAATGTAAGTCCAAAACTCTTAAATTATTCAAAATAGTGGTTGTTTCCAGTGGCGTGCAATGCTGTTTCAACCAGGGTAGGCAAAAAAACATTTGTAAATTAGTTCAACACGGCGCGGCGGTCTTTAAATATAAAATTATTTTAAAACATCGTCATAAAAATTGGTTTTGCTTTTTAAATCCTGCAAAAGGTCGCTCTCCAGAGAGATCATTGTTAATTCACTCAAGCGGCTCTCTCCCTGTGTGTTTCTTAAATAGGTGTAAATTCTTTTAAATCCAGAAAAGGATCGTTCTGCAAACGCGCTGCTAGCCGGAATAGTAACAATTAACGCCTCCATATTTCTTTTTTTCCCGAAACCCGACGGCGCGAAGTCTAGCAAAAGGGCGAAAACACTAATTATAAATTAAAAATCTATCATCCACCTGATTAAACCAATGTTGCCAAAAACTAAGTCAATTATTATGTGAAATATGATAATAAGCTTACTGATTATTAAATATTAAGAACCTGTCAGCAAAAATTATTTTAATTGTCACAAAAGTGCTTCTTATACTACGATACCTTATCCGTTATCCCTTTAAAAATGGTGATAAAGGTGGAAGGTAAATTGGGGATAAAGAGCAATAAAATAATTGTTGGTCAAAAAAGGTACTGGTAAATTGGGGAGAACAAATAGGTACTTAGGCACGAATTTATTTACTGTTTAGAACATAGATATTTAAATAAAAGTCCATTTTATAGTAAAAAAATATATTGTACTACTTATTAAAACTAAAACTTATTAAAACTAAAATGTATTTATAACATAATTCATGATGGTACATGATTTACATGACTTTTGCCAATATAGGAAACACATTTGATAAAATGTAATCTTGACATTTCACCATCTTTATATTTTTTTATATTTGATCTTAGCAATTCTTGTTTTATGCGGACAGCTTTACTTTGTATTTTCTTGGGAAGTTAACTACTATTAATTTTAATATACAGGGTGTTCCAAGTTAAGTGCGCACTATTGCTAACTCATTTATTATTATAGATACAAAGTCGGTTAAATTAGCAAAGTAGTAACATTTTTTCTGCTGTTTAAGATAGTAAAAACAAAAAAACAATTGAATGCAGCATTTCCGATTAAACGAGAAAAATGCATTTTTTTTAAACGGAACACCCTGTATATTTTTTACAGAAATGTTTGCAAATCGTCTACAGAATAAAAAAGTTTATATGCAATATGGGCCTAAAACTAAGAATAATCTAATTATTGCCATATTTACTTTTTAGACAAGGTGGCTGTGCATTTTTAAAATAAAACCTAATTTTATAACTGTTTGGTTTAAGCGTTATAAAAAAAACTACATTAGATGTGTAAATACATCGCCGTTTTGTGTAATACATTTTTCGACATTCTTTAAAACCCGTCTTGTGGCTTTTAACACTGTTCGGCCATCAATGGATGATATGATGAATCGAGTGCTTTCTTGAAGTTCCTCCAGGTTCGCGTATCTCCTTTTATAGACTTCTCCTTTGACATAACCCCAAAAGTAAAAGTTTAGTTAGGAGATCTTGGGGGCAACGTATCGGACCATTTGTTGCTATCCAGCTATCTTGAAAAAGCCTTTCTAATAATATTCTTACTTCGTGAATCTGATGAGGAGGGGCTCCATCTTGTAAAAAGGAGATTTGGTTACGTGCCTCTAAGTTCACATTATCTAAATATGCTTCAAGTAATTCTGACAACATATTAACATATCTCCTGCCTGTTAAATTGCCTTCATAAAAAATTGGCCCAATTATATGACTGCCTATTATACCACACCAAACATTAATACTAAATCTTATTTGTGGATTTCGGGGATGAGAATGAAACAAATTTTCTTTAGACCAATAATGCATGTTTTTACGATTAAACATACCCGTTTGAAAAATTTGCTTTATCGCTCCAAAAAATGTGCCTTAAAAAGTTAGGATTTTGCCTGCACATATTAACAAACAATTGACAGAAATGTAGTCTCCTTTCAGTGTCCCCAGGTAATAATGTTTGCACTGGTCGGTACTTATCAGGTATAACCTTATATTTTTTTAAAACTCTCCATATTGTAATTAAGCTTAAACCACTGTCCCTTGCCAAATCTCTAATTGAATTATTTTTGTATGCTTCAAAATATGCCAACACATTTACTTCTACTTGTTCACTTATTATAAACTGGCGTTTAGTTTTAACCTTTGCAAAGACTCCTTCGTTACTTCTAAATTTTCTATACAGCTTTAAAAAGTACCTTCTGTTTGGTTGATCACGTTCAAGATACATTTGGGAATATTCTTCCTGTGCCCGAAAACTATTTTTTCTGCATACAAAATACGCTTCTAACATATCGCATTTTTCTAAATGTGTGAACACCATTTTGTAATATTTTTACCAAAAAATCCAAAATCACAGACCAGTTCAATCACTTACAATAACATAAATGCTTACTTTTGTTGACAGCAGAATAATCTACTGACGCACCGAATAAAGCTTTTGTTTTAAAAATGCACAGCCACCTTGTCTAAAAAGTAAATATGGCAATAATTCGATTATTCTTAGTTTTAGGCCAATATTGCATATGAACTTTTTTATTCTGTAGACGATTTGCAAACATTTGTGTCAAAAATATACAGGGTGTTCCGTTTAAAAAAAATGCATTTTTCTCGTTTAATCGGAAATGCTGTATTCAATTGTTTTTTTGTTTTTACTATCTTAATCAGCAGAAAATATGTTACTACTTTGCTAATTTAACCGAGTTTGTATCTATAATAATAAAAAAGTTAGCAATAGTGCGCACTTAACTTGGAACACCCTGTATGTATCAGTTTGGAATTCTATTAATACATTAATAAAGTGAAATAACGATGGATGCGCACTATAAAAATACTTATTAAATTTAGAGTGGAAACTCTCACAAGCATTTGTTGTATTCTCTGTAGAGCTACTACATGAAGCCCATAATATTGGTGGAAATCTAGCTTGCTCAAAAATATAGTTGTCAACTAAACAATCAGCCATACTAATAACAGCTTTTGTGTTAGGTTGACTCTTTACAAAATCAAATACAAAACAATCTGACACTTCAATATGATCTAAGTAGGCCATACCAAATAAATGACGTAACCACTTTCCTACTTTACTATTTGGATCACTATATTCATTTTTTAGTCCAAGACATTGAATCTTTCTAAACCAAGCTTGACCTAAGTGAAACTTGCACCCCGTTATTTTCGAATTAGGGAAAACAATACCTATAGCATTATGTATAGTTTGTTCAAAATCTGCATCTACAATTTTTGGATTGTGTCTAAATAAAGTAGTGTAAGATTCACTAGATTTATCTGGCAACAAGCAAAATGCTATAGGTATGACCGTTGTTAATGGCATGAATTGTAAATAGTTGACAAAAAAATTTAGCACGGTATTGAAAGGTTCCGTCTACGTAAATTTTTTCACATTCACACAGGTATTGCAAATTTGTAGCACAGGAAAACACTATAATTTTCGCTTGTTCATCACAAATTGGCATAAAACTTTCACTTTTGATGGTTTTAAAATCGGATGATTTCAAAATTTGGAAAACTTCATCCTGTGATTTAGGCAGGGTAGGCTGAAGCTTTCGCTGTGCATTGTAAATATTTTTCCTTATGAGACTTATACCTGTTGATGTTATATTTTCTAAATCGCCAACGTTTTCTCTTAAAACTGTATGAATAATTTTTGATGGATCGTCGCTTTTTTTTGGTACTGTTGCTAATTTTCTTTCTGCTAATTGTTTCGCTGGTGTAGCTTTCATGGTTGTGTTGCACATTTTCTTTGCGGGTAATACAAGTGTCTCCAATTGTATACAATTTTGCCTGACATTTTTTATTAGTGCAAATCCAAAAACTTTCACCAGACGCTTTTAACACACTTTTTTTTGAAAAAGTAAAACCACAATACAGTATTAGGGCTTTGCCACGTTCTAACTAACAGTAAATTCGAAATTTTCCATTTTTCACTGCGATCTATCACATATAACTCAAAAGAATATACTAACCACCTACACTTACCTTATTTTATCTGGTATTTCCACTAATTACTTGTAATACAGCCCTTTTGGATCCTACCTAACTATCTTTATACATTGTCCCCAGTTTACCTGTGACAATTTTAATCCTTAGGTTCGCTTGGCCCCAATTTACCTACCCTAAAAAGATTAAATCCCGAATTTACCCACACCCTTAAAAATATCTTAACTAAACTAATTAATAATATAACTTATAGAGGCGTGTGTTTCATATTTTATATTGAGAAAGCGAAGTATTTTCCAAACTACGGTAAAACTTGAAGATTTTACCCATATTCTTTTGTTTATTTTTCGTTTGATAATTTTTGAACTTAATAATTTAATTGCCAAATAATACTACAATACTGTTTAACTCACTTCTCTAAAAAAAACTTTTTAAAACTAATTGCGGTCTCAACTAATCTACGGTTGTAACGTGTTCAGAGACTGACATGTCCACAATTAGCATGTGTATTGTGTCAAGTAGTTAGCATACAAGTTACTGACTACTGGCAGATTGTGTATTCCCACCTTTGGTTGGCGTATTTTTATCAGCTTTCGCCTCCTCACCCTTATACCCATGACATTCTGCGACATAATCTTTGTAGTAACCCATCGCCTTATCCGATTATGTAATTTTTTAATATGTTGTAGAGTAAGCTATTTTGATGAAAAGTTTCTCAGGGCCTGTTTCACTTCCCTCTTAAAACAGAGCTCCTAAGGAGCCCAGTGAAGTTTTCACAGTGAAGTTTTCAACATTAAATCAATGGCACATCTAGAATTTTATCCCAGAGGGCTAAGCCCAAAAATGGTTAAATTAAAAAGGTAAAGATATTGCTAGTGTTCAGATTTGCTTTAACTTTTTGGGTTGGGCGAAGGATTTGTTCCAGATTTCTTATTTTACTTTTTTTCGCTTTGTGCTCAATGTGACTTGAAATTATTTGATTTTTATGGCATCTCGGACGAAGGGATTGTTTTGGGAATGGGCCTTATAATGTTCTGAAGTATGAAATCTGGGTTTTTATTGGAAATAACGATGTTTGAAAGTTATACAGATTGGAATGGCTCCGAGTGATTCGTACGCTTCAAAGAACGTCATATAAAACTATTCTTGTCTATGCAGGGTGTTCCTCAATGCCGTGCTAATATTTCAAAGTGTAATTCCTGGGGTCACTTTATGTTGAAAAGTTTACATTTCTTTTTAACTTTAGCACATTTAAAAGATTATAGGGAATTCAAAAAATAGAGTCAGAAAAAAATAAAAACGAAATCGCGATAGTTTGTTTTGCCCAAATATCTTCGTCCATATAGGACAACAAAATTTCAGTGATTTATTTATTTCATAAAAAAAATATAAAGTCGAAAATAAAGCATGGATATTGGAGAGATAATTTAAAAATATTTTTGGAAATGTTTTAATTAATATTGTTATGAATAATATATTTTTCTAAATTTTATTATACCTATATCTTCAAAAAACCGCGTTATACTTAAACATTTTTTATTTGCATATAACTTTTATACAGTGGTCCGCGGATGGGGTCCCCAAGGGAGAAAAAATCTTTATTATTCATTTTACGAACAAAAGTCATTCTTTATAAAAAGTTCTGCTTGTTGAGAAAATGAATTCACGATAAAAAAATGTCAGGGTGTTAACAAATTAGGAAAATATGAAAATGCTTCAAGAGAGAAGTACCATTATTTATTATTTTTTACAAATATTTTATGAAACAAAGTTGTTTATAAACTAACGTGAAGTCTAAATACAAATTTTGAAGTAAAAATTCGAATTTTTAAAATAAAATATTAATATTAACATCTATAGCGTTTTAATTGTTATGATACATTTCCAATATCGTAACATTGTATTAAATACAAAATACGCTCTTCTTTGGTTAACATTTTCGAAAATACCTTTACGAAAATAAAATACTAACAGATATAATAGTAGATTCTGTAACGAGGTTGGAATGAAAATTTGATCCGAGTGGAAGATTCCGAACGCGAGCGTAGCGAGGAACCACGAGTATCGAATTTTCATTCTAACCGAGTAGCAGACTATATTTTCTCCACGACCAAAAATACTATTCGCAATATTTGTAATTTCAGGTGGAGTATTAGCGAGTTCCATATCTGATTCATCCGATTTTTCACTCATATTTTGACTTGCACTAAAATTTGTCTGCTGACATTGACAGTTTCGAAATTCATGGCAACCTATGTCGTTTAGATCAATTACAGAATATTCATTCCGTATCTTGTTATAGAATGAAAATACACGCAAAACGCATAAGAAGCAAGTGTTTCAGAATAAATATTCCAACTCAAGAGCGAGAATTTTTACATTCAATTATCAAAAATGATTTTGGAATTATTGCATTCAGTAATGGTCGTGGAGAAATAAAATTCTGACATAAACATTAACGTATAAAAAATCGGCTATCTTGATTTTTTTGTAAAATGCAACTAATGGAAATGAAAACAATAATTATTAATTTTTTATTTTAAAAATTCGAATTTTTATTTCAAAATTTGTATTTAGACTTTACGTTAGTTTATAAACAACTTTGTTTTATAAAAAATAATAAATAATGGTACTTCTCTCTTGAAGCATTTTCATATTTTCCTAATTTATTAACACCCTGTACATCTGATCTGACATTTTTTTTATCGTGAATTCATTTTCTCAACAAGCAGAACTTATTATAAAGAATGACTTTTGTTCGTAAAATGAATAATACAGATTTTTTTCCCCTTGGGGACCCCATCCGCGGATACACTGTATAAAAGTTATGTATAATAGGAACAAATATTTAAAAAAAAATATTTTAATTTTCTATATACCTATTTATAATTTAAAATACTAAGATTTGTCCCTAAGAAGCACGTCGTCGGGGGATCAAAAAAAAAGTTTATTGAACATATTTATTATATTATAAATATTGAAAAAACTTGAACGGCAGTAAAAAACTTATTATGTATCAATTTTATGCATATTGTTAATATAAATATTTTTTAAAACTGGCTATAGGGTCGTTGTTTGTACGCACAATATGTTTTATATGACGCTATAGGTAAAGAAAAGAACTATAAACTTTAAAATAAAATATAACCTAACATTTGCATAAAACTAAATTTGAGAATATCTTATATTTTATAAGAACTAGAGTTTGGCGACTTGATTTTTGCTTCAATTATCTTAAATTTCTTTAGTGCCCCCATATGCTCTTTTCGTCCTAATATCCTAACTGTGATGTATTTTGTGGTGATTTATTAATCCTTATTAACAAATTTAGTGATATAACCAAAGACCAAAAAAGATTTCTAAAAGACTAAGAACAACTTCTAAAATATAATACATAGCGCACAAAATAGTAATTATTATTCTCTTATATTAAAAGTGAGGTCTAGTGACGCATTCACCATTTCATTTTTTGGGCAATATTTCGTCACTTTTTCTCTTTATTCAAAAATTTGCCAAATATCCCTATTTGAAGCATAATTACCTACAACTTAAAGTTAAACAAGTTTGAATTTATAAAGTAATAAAAGCAGAAAAGGAAAAATGGACAAATTTCACAAATTTTTGTTTTTCCTTTTATTAATACATTAATCAAAATTTCTTTAGTTTAAAACTCTAGATAACTGCTATTCAAGGACGGCTATTTGACCCTTTTTTAAATAAAGCGAAAAGGCTAAGAAATATTGATCAAAAAATGAAATGGCGAATGCATCACTAGACTTCACTCTTAAATTATAAACCCAACAAATGGGCTTTTTCACTATAATCCATTTTATCATATTCAGCACTAACATCCTGAATTAAAACCTATCCCAATAATAAAAATCTTCCTAAACCTTTTTAGAAACAATCAATAACACTGCAGGAAAGCTGGAAGTTTAAAAATGAATCGAGATCATATTAACCGCGCAATTCTTTTATTTGCGCGTCGTGCGATCGATTATATTGTTATCTTTGTTCCGATAACTTAAATAGAAAAGAACAGATACAATAATAATTAAAAATTAGTCAGGTCGGACGTGGATCCGAGCGTGTCGAATGAAGGCTGTCCCGGGTTGCCCATTTGCCGATTTTGTTGTGACGTCGGTACCGTCTTTCGCGTGTTTTATTAGAGAGCGTATGTTGTTTAATTGCAGTAAATAATTGAAGAATTAAAAATCTGAAACCGTAGAAAATTTTATTTTTTCGTGCTTTATACGATATCATAATCAAAATTTAGTGAAAAAGCCCGTTGTATAGGGTTAAATTCCTTATAATATACTTGATAACGCAAAGAATATATTATAAATTAATTCCACAATGAATGTTATAGTGATCTAATGATAATGTTGTTTATTTATTTGTTAAGCATATAGATTTTATTATAAGCAATGTTGTGTTTAAAGAGATTATATTTTAATTAATAAATGTGTTGTATAAGCAACTATTGTTTTATTTAAAAATGCACTTATTTATAGTGTACAGGTACAGTGGTATTGAAATGGCTTATTATACAGATTATTTCTTAAGAGTTCATCACCGTATGTAGGTTAGGTAGGTTACCTTCATCAGATCTCTGATGGTTAGTGCGGGTACAGCGCAGAAGGACTTAAACAACTCATTCAAATCAGCCACTACTATTCAGAAACCTACTCAGTCGTCCAGGTTGTAAGTTGCTTAATTCCTCCAGGCTATTGAAAAATGGTTCACCCAGAGCAGTGAACCTTCTTCTTGCGAGGCCAGGACATTCACATAGAAAATGTTGAATACTTTCTTCCTCTTCCTCATCTCTACAACTTCTGCAGAAGTCGTTAGTGGGTATTTGTATTCGGCATGTCTACCGAAGAGGCAATGTCCGGTAACAACCGCAGTAATATTTCTCACGTCTTTCCGACTGTGTCTCAGTAGTTCCGCGGTTCTCTTTTTATCGAATGTCGGCCACAGTTGCCTGGATGTACTACAGGTTATTAACTCTGTCCATCTGTTCTTTGCAAGCTGCTTGGCCGTGTAATCAATCTCCTCTTTGACTAATCCCAGTGGTCTGTTCACCGTATTATCTGCTAGATCAGCTGGCATGCCTGCGCCATATCACCGTATGTAAAATAAACCTACTTTTGCCATTTGTTGTTGCGGAATTTCTGCAAAACTAGATAAAGATAAAACAATTTAAACGTCGTTTAAATTAACTGACAGCAGAGCCGATTTGAATTTTAATATTATTTTTATGTGTCTCTTCAGTGTGTGAAGCAAAACATAGTGGCGAAGCAGCGACGTGTACAACTATACAAACAGTAGGTACCTTGTATGATTTTCCTAATGACGCATTATTTTTTTAATTTTTAAAACCGGTGGTTCTGATCTATTTTTTTTTTTCGCTGATATCACCGAGCCGATTTCTATAAAATTTTTGTTATATGTGAGTAACCACGAAAGGTACCCAAATCAGCAAGAACATATATGGCATGTAATTTTTAAAAATACAACAGGATTCCATAGCATCTAAACTTTTTAATAATTTTCAAAAACAGAGTTATAAGAAGGAGGCATAAAAGTCTACAATTTAAAATATTTTAGATTATAAAGGGTGTCTCAAATAGTCGGGACATATCAAACATGCTTTTTTTAAATGTAACATCCTATCCATATATTAAAATCTTTTCTAATTCCTTATTAAATTTACGTATATTTTCTATAAAATGTAACAAGTCTAAATTTAATTGTTTTTCAGATATTGATGTTTGAAATATGACACTTTCGGACTTTGACTTTGTAGCACTGGAACGGCGCATCTTGGATAAATATGATTTTCACCTCCCTATCTTAGTTTTTATTTTCTATTCATTTCAGTTTAACATGGTAAACCAGAAAACCGGTTTTACAGTTGTAACTTTTAGATAGAGAATAAAGAACTAAGATACGGAGGTGAAAACCATTTTTCTCTAAGATAAACCGTTCCAATGTTACAGTCTGTCAAGGTCGGAAAATGCCGTATTTTAAACGTCAATATCAAAACAAAAAGATTGAAATGAAATTTTATACAAAATAGTATCTATTTTGTGGAGAATTAGAAAATAATCCCATTAAAAAAAAGTATGTTTAATATGCCCCGACTATTTGGGATACCCTGTATAATTTAAAATAATTTTAGATTGTAGAAACAATAACTCCAATAAATCTGTTTTTGAAAAATATTAAAAAGTTGAGTAGTTCAGATGCTATGGAATCCTGCGTGGAGAGCGGGCCACCCGGTATATTCTTGACTTCACACTTTTTTGGGACCCCTGGTATAATAAAAACTATTTTACTGAAACTCGTCATAATCAATAATGCCTGTCAATGTCATTTATGTCACAGTCAAACTGGCCGGTTAAATAATTATTATTAAAATTTTTTGTGCAACCCGACATAAGTCAACCTTCACTAGGATATATTTCCAAAGAAACAAAATAAAAAAATATCCTAGTGAAGGTTGACTAGAGTATTATTTCTCCCCATTTAACTTGCAAGTTCACTTCAAGTATAGACTACTTTTTCAAATTAAAATATTATATTTTATCAAGGCTATCGACCGTTGTTGGCAGATTTGACGCAAACTATTATTTGCATTAGCTTACATTTTGACCGAGAGAGTCCGATACAGTCAATCCTGATACCTTTCTAGTCTTAAGTCTAGTCTTCGTTCTTGGTTTAGTTCATTCTGATGTAGGACGCACTGAACAAGATTTACTACAAATATATCAAACGGACATTGAAAACAAACATCGAGATTTATTGCAAAAGATATAATTTATTATTACCAGTAAGAAGTAAATTATCACAAAGGTTAAAAACTATGTAGGTATATAATATAAACACAAACAAGAAATAAATTAATATTTTAGGTAAAGTAAGCTCCATAAATATAACATTATTGTTTACATTTCTGTTTTCTATATAAAAACCAGCAAAAATGTCGCCTTGTAATATTTTTTTCTAGAGTTTTTTACAGAAAATGGAGATGTAATTAATATTTGTGGCGGTTACTTTAGGTATGTTAAGATTAATGTTATTATATTCTGGTGAAAATCGTTAAACTTTAGTACTTCTTTGTGAAGATTTTTGCTTTAATATTAGCTTATTTGTTTAATTTTGGCCGTACCTTTACTAATTTGACGCTTCTTCTATTGAGGTAGGGTTAGTGCGGCATTCGCCATTTAATTTTTTAATCAATATTTCCTATCCTTTTGGGTTTATCCAAAAAGCAGCCAAATAACCGTCTTAGGGTAGCAAGTACCTATAGTTTTATTTTAAAGAAATTGTAATTGATAAATTAATAAAAACAAAAAACGAAATTTTGTGAAAGTTGTCCATATTTCTTTTTCTGTATACTTCAAATATATGTATTTCGTCGATTATTAGATAAAAAGAAAAAGTACCGCAATGTTGATCAAAAAACGAATAAACTTTGAAGTAACGATTTTTCAACAGAATATTGTGTCTCAAATTAAATTTATTATTATAAGTACACGTTGTGATTTTATAAGGTGATGCGTACGTCGTTTCTTAGGAATCACAACTTGCATTAGTCTCAAGTAGTCTACAAAAGCTGATTCTCCCCAAATCGATTCAGTCACAGGGATTTATTTGTACGACACCTGTAGAAAGATTATTATTAATATGGCAACATTTTTTACAAATGTAGAGTATTAAATTTTTCACAATAAAGGTTATTATTACTTTTTTCTTATCTACAGAGTAGGTCAACGATAGAGTTCATCTTTGCGTTTTAACCATTCAAAATACAAGTTGTAGAGACCATTGATGTGCACATTTTAAAATGATGCTGGAGTATATGTGGTAGCCCAAAAAAACGTGGCGAATATAACTTGTGTTTTTTTTTAATGGAACACCCTATATATTGTATTATTTTTTTGATTCCTCACAAAATTCTACGCTTATTTTGTAAATGTCATATGTCTAAATTCAATAGTTTTTGAGATATTGACGTTTAAAATATGGCACTACTCGTCTTCGTCTGACAAGTCACATGGTTCATAAAAAAGTGTAACAAAAATTTTCATTTTTGCTGTTATTGCATGTAAGTCAAATTTCATGGGTTAAAGGTTATTTATTAGAACATTTACAACTTCTAAATAAAATCATTTCTCATCCCATTGTGCACCTTTGCAATGGAACAATATTTAATTACAATACCATATTCTCAATTTGTTCAATGTCACCAATTAAATTAATATATGAGCACAAGCGGGTTTCACCAACATTTTTCTAGCAACTAACAAGTACAAAATACAGGGTGATTCCTAAGTTGATGCTTCGTTTTTAGCTGTGTATAGAAGGCATTAAAATAAACAACTTTTTCAAATACCTTTTTTCAAAAAACTCAAAAATAGGCGAGATAGAGAAGTAAAAAATCTAAGTGCGGGCCTGGTCATAAAAACATAGACCACTATAATTTCTGTTGTTTTTCTTATCTCTTATTAGTATTAGTCATACAAGTAGTCTTGAGCAATACGCTGCGTGCATTTTTCTGAAGCAAGTTAATTTTAAATTGTGTGATACGTGAAAATGGTAAAATCTGAAAACAATAAACTAATAAATATGGTGTTAATTTTTTGTGAGTGTCGTAAAAGTGCCGATGTTCCTTCGAGATTATACGCAGAACGCTTTCCCTGGCGGGCTCATCCTACACCCAGAAGTTTTCTTAATGTTGTTTAACGGGCAAGTTAGGCAGAACCGTATTTGATTCGTAGTGTAATAAATGAATGTAAGTACTTTATTTTTGAGTTTTTTGAAAAAAGGTATTTGAAAATGTTGTTTATTTTAATGCCTTCTAGACGCAGCTAAAAAAGAAGTATCAACTTAGGAATCACCCTGTATACAAACATTATGTGTGTTATACCATTATCCGTTATTTCCATTACAAAGCTGTTCATTGCTTAAGGAAATTATATTATTCTAGTTGGCCTAAGCATTTTTAGAATTCAGAAGAAGAATTTCTCTTTATTTCGTCAGATCCATCCCTAGACGCGTTTCGTCATATCATGACTCATCAGTAGAGCTAGGATCCGACAAAACAAAGAGTACTCAAAGCTGCTTATGGCAGCACAGTGGTGGGACACACCAGTAAGATGAGGCACGGAGCGCCATCTGTATCGTTATTAGACACTCTTGAGCATACCAGCACCTCTAACAAACTTATAGAAATAAGTAAAAATGTTAAGAGGAAATCTCCTGTAAAGACATTCGTCACAATTACAGGAGTCCCGCTAGGCAGCGCTAACTCGCATCGGTTTATTAACCGAAAACAAGAATACAGAAGAAGAATTCTTCGCGCTGCCTAGCGGGACTCCTGTAATTGTGACGAATGTCTTTACAGGAGATTTCCTCTTAACATTTTTACTTATTTCTATAAGTTTGTTAGAGGTGCTGGTATGCTCAAGAGTGTCTAATAACGATTTTTAGAATTGTTCAAAATAAATTTATCAGGCCCTTATGAATCGGCCATATTGGTATGACACTTTGCCCAGTGGCGTAGCTAGCATTGCATGGGCCCTGTATCTAGAGCCAGCCAGCCCCTCGGCTAGGAGCGGTTTCCCTCCTTTTGGTGGCCCTTCAGGCCAGTGGGCCCTGTATCATTTATACAGCTGATACAGTGGTTGCTACGCCACTGACTTTGCCCCACCCCTTGGTACCATTTTTCGCAGACGAAATTAAATGGTAATAGCGCCTCCTTGTTTATCTTAATGGTCTTATATTATACCGGGTGTTGCATCGGCGAGCGGGACATAGGAAATCCCATGTAATTTTAAATGGGGTCAATTATTGGCTTCCCTAATTATTTTAGAGAAAAATTCTATTTAGGTTTATTAAAGAGCACTAAAACCCACATTCAAAAGAATAACTTTAAAAATTTTTGATGAGCCCGTTTACGGGTTATCGCCGATTTCTTTTTAACTATTTCTCCTTTTTATGGCCCCGTATTTGCAGGCACCAGTCAAGGTAAAAGATGACTGTCAAATAAAGTTCTCATTTTAAAATGTGTGCTTTATTGTTATAAAAACTCGTACATCGAAAATATTAAAGGTGTATTTATGTGTACAAATTAATCTGAATAAAACTAAAATAAAGTATCCAATTACAAGGTTAATTATGACATTTTACATGTTTCAATATTTTACTAATTAATAGGTAGGTACTATTAAATTGTTAGAATTTTAGGATTTAAGATGTTCAAATATTCCTACATTGACTGCTAGACAATAACCGAGGCGATCATAAAACTCTCTTCTTGCATTCGCTAGTTGGTAAACTGAAATTCTATTGCATTCGGCAGAAATAGCATTTTTTAACTCGTCTAGATTTGGGTATTTTTTATCTTTGTATATCCTGTTTTTTAAATGGCCCCAGAGAAAGAAATCATTTGGCGATAAATCAGGAGACCTGGCTGGCCAATTTACTGTATGATTTAAGCCAATAACATTTCCATTAAAAGCACGGTTTAAATATTCCCGGACAGCCAGGGTACTATGTGCCGAGCAGCCATCCATTTGGTACCAAACTTCCTGATTTTCCCTTGCGGCATCATGTAAAGTAGGTAAAATATGATCTTCAAGTAGTTCCAAAAAATATTTTGCATTTCGTGTAAGAAATAATGGCCCGATAATATTTTCTCCGAAAATCCCAGCCCAAACATTAACTTTTTGTGGATATTGCGTCCTTGTTTCAACAAACCTGTGTTGGTTTTCTTTGCTCCAATATCGATAATTTTGAACATTGGGTTCATTGTTTAAGGTAAATGTGCATTCGTCAGTGAAACAAATGTTTTTAAAAAATTCCCTATCCATGTTTGCTCTTTCAATCATACCAAAACAAAACTCCTATCGTCGTATTTCGTCCCTATCTCTTAGCTCTTGGTGCTTTTCATATTTGTATGAATAATATTTATGTCGTTTCAAAGCTCGTAACGCTGTGGTGTGATCTAATCCTATGTCATCCTCAAGTTTCCTTGTGCTGATCTTTCCATCATTTTCTTCCACGCACAATAAAACTTGCAAGTCCCTATAATCTCTTCTTTGTTCCTGCCTTCACATCTGCAGTTATTTATTACAGTACCTTTTGTCTCAAATTTCTTGATAGTCCTTTCGACTGTCCCCCGCAAATACGGGGCCATAAAAAGGAGAAATAGTTAAAAAGAAATCGGCGATAACCCGTAAACGGGCTCATCAAAAATATCTAAAGGTATTCTTTTGAATGTTGGTTTTAGTGCTCTTTAATAAACCTAAATAGAATTTTTCTCTAAAATAATTAGGGAAGTCAATAATTGACCCCATTTAAAATTACATGGGATTTCCTATGTCCCGCTCGACGATGCAACACCCGGTATAGAGATACACTTTAATAATAATTTTGTGCAAAAATGTTTGATTACCTTTAATGTATAAAAATTGATTTATTACCACTATTTATCAATTTCAGGTACTATACAGTATCTTCGGTACTGTCCGGTGGCATAATTGCCAGATTGTTTTGTTTTTCTTGTTCAACTACCGAGTCAGTATACTGGCAAGCATCTATCACAAATTGGTTGAAAGCCTCTGGTTTGTCTGCGTATACGTGGTGTCCAGCCCCACTTATAACCTAAAACAAAGGTAAAATTGTATGCCACAAATTTTAAAAAGTTAACTGACTTTTCGCTTTGTGTTCTTCTACACTCAAAGTCCAATGATTCTGTTTGTTTATACGTGTTCTTGTCAGACTGACAGTCTTGATAAAGTAATGACAGTAATATTGATCGTGTAAGAGCAAATTTCAAGGATAGATGGTCGGATCGATGTAAATTCTCATACTGATTAATATCATTCAGGACTGTCAGTCTGACTGATAGTGTAGGGTCTGCAATAGTCCCATTTAATTATTTAAAAAAAAAGTTTTTGACCATAGTTTAGGGAAAGGGCCAAAAACTACCCCCCCTCATTGGAGTGCTGACCATGGTGAACGCCAGCGACGAAAAGTTCAAGTTGGTTTAAGTCGAACAGCTGACGGCGCCAACACGAACGCCAGCGAAGTTTATAAACCGATGTATTATAATTCCATTATTTTTACTTCTTACGCCAACGCGAACTTCGAGTTTATAAATTCAGCTTTAGAGTAGAACGAAAAATTTTTTGGAACATGATATTTTTGAATGATAGAATAGTTTTGGACTTGCATTGTCTTTAATTTGTTTTACATCACAACGTTTCAACTGGTAAGTATCTCCAGTCGTCTTCAGTATTTACCTGAAGTAAGTCCAAAACTATTCTATCATTCAAGAAACATCATTGTCTCCAACCTTCAAACATGATATTTTTGTTATCAAACGATTTTTTTTTAAAGAAATATACTTCGTTTTAGAGTTGAACGGGGTACTTTTTGGCAGCGTTGCGACGATTTAAATCAAATGATTTAAATCTACAGATTTTTTAATTTTAATCGTGATTTAAATCAAATTATAAATTTCTGTAAAAACAAATCGCCGAAGCAAATAACTAATCAGGAAATTTAAAAAAAAGAAAGATAGTTTATTTAAAACGAAGAGTTTGGTACACTATGTAAGTGTAGAAACATAACTAATCGTCATCAGTCCAGCGTAAAAAATATTCATGTCAATACAAGTTATTGTGTGTGTTGCCGAGGAGATTTTCTATTTCTACAACAAATATTTTTGGGCGAACAGAGACAAAATAATGAAAATAAGAGATTTTAATAGTAATTTAACCAACAAGTACATTAATAATGGCGATTAATGATCGAAATATTTTAACAAAACAATTCTACAAATACTAATGACAGCGGACGACGTTTTGGATTGACGTTTTATTATTTTGTCAATTTGTTTGCATGGCTGCCTTTAATTTTAATTACCAAAATCGTGCATTTACAGAAAATCATGCATTAATAGGGGTCATTAATGAATGATTTTGGGAACGTTAATATCGGATGTAAATACACGGTCGACGGAAAAGTTCATTATTGCCATCTTTAAGGAAAAAATCAGTATAAATTGATAAAAATAAAAAAAATCACGATTTAATAAAAAAAAAATCAGCATTTTTGATTTAAAAAAAAAAAAATGTATTTATTGCAACCCTGCTTTTTGGAACATGGCGCTTTTGTTAGGAATAGGAACTAACATCCTTTTTTTCAATATTCGTTTCAGAATAGGACGAGCTTTTTTTGAAACAGTACTCTTGTTTTGAAAAATAAAATATTGATGTGTATCGATATTTAGACTAAGTATATTGATATATTTTTGCATTTCGATCTTAATTCAATATCGCCGAGCCAAAGTATTAAGCTTAACAAACCCGAAAAGGAAGTGTTTATGTAAAATAGAGGTTGAATGCAGTAAATAAAGAAATTTCATTGTCACCATCACGCCCAGCATCTTCAAAAATGGGAAGAGACACAGGTTTAGAACCGTTTTCCACCCTTTAAACTAAAAAATCATAATTTGCTGAAACTAAAAAGCTGAAACATAAATGATTGCCTGTGATCTAACTCACTCTAATGCGATTTTTACGCCACTTACCTGTAACTTGAAATAAGATTTGTATCGGCTTTCCTTTAGCAGGTCCCCTGCAGAATGATCTATCCACGACCTGGAGCCATAAAGTAAGGTTATGGGAACTTTATTATCAAGCTGATCGATTCTTCGTACCATCGGATTTTTAGCCCAGCCAAATCCCGACATCATACAATGAAAAGCACTTTCTCCGCTAAAAAAAATTGCTTGTAGAGTAACAACATAAATAATAGAATATTTACTCAGTGCGTTTGAAATTCTGTACAAATCATGGGAATCTCGCTTAAAACAAAGGGAAAAATAAAAAGAATTCTGATTTCGCGGAGTTTTGCTGAATTTTAAGGTTAGACTATTTTAATCTTTAAGTGAAATCTCTATGTGTATGGCAGTATTTAAGATAAAATTATATTGAACTATTTGATACCGCTAACTTTTATACTATAATCACCTTTACAACAATACCTAACAATAATTGGTTAAATAAATCACATTTTGTTACAGCCACTTTATCCTTAATAGAATCACCAAAACAAATCGAGTCACAAAATATTAGAAATTGAGTCTCCAAGGCGGCAAACGCATCGAAAACGCTGAAATTTCAATTTGTTGACAAGTTTTTTAAAATTTCGCGCGTTCTCTGTAGTCTATGACAGGGCTTCCCAAACTGTGCGTCGAGGGCGTCGCGGCATTTCTCAGGGGTGCAACTATGTTCATCTTCCAGGGCGATGTCGATTCGAATTTATCGCCGAACGCACTATGTTTATAAAAATACTCGCTCTAAGCGATATTTTAAGCGCCACCTATGTTGATTCCTATCGCCAACACCAAAGGGGTCGCTTATAAGAGTGCGATAAGGATGGATATAATTTAAACCGATCACTCACTTGTTTAACATCTAACCCAACTTTTTAAAAGGTTTTTACAACAAATAAAATTTGTTTATGAATAGTAAACCTCTTCTGCAAAAGTTTAAGAACGAGAATAATGTTGTCCATTAATATTTTTAATCAAATATTACTGAGGGAGGAGGAGAGGAAAGAAATTATAAAGGCCAGAAACCAAGAAAGGAGAAAAGCGAATGATGCGAACTGGGTGTTTTTCTGCCAACCTCGATATTATCTCGTGATGGTCGGTACACAGCTAATCTAGGTACACAGTCTCTCAATCTCATGTTTACAATGTATAAAAAATGTTAAAAACCAGCTCAAACGTAATAAAAAAAATTTTAACTGCTAGATTTTTAATATATTTGAGATTATAATAAAAAAAAATGTAGTGCCACCAATAAACAAGTATAAAGTCCCTACCGATTTTTGACAGAAAGTCGATTTACCGATGACACCCGAGTTTTTATAGGAACATGGTACGAATATTCATAATTATCAATAGCGATATCGCTAGAAATCGATCGCTTTCTTTTTTGAACATAGTTGCCCCCAGGGGCGTTGCGAAGCTTCCTAGAGCAGGCGGTTCACAGGAACCTTTAAAGGCGACCATACACGCGGAAATATTATGACATACAAATTGAGCATAGGCCGCTGGATATTAAATTTAAAAAAATGTGAATTTAGAATTAAAAATAAATATAATTAAAATAAAAAAAAAATAATTTAATAATAACCATTGATTTGGACGACACACGTTTGTGTGGACGGACCAACTCTTTTAAAACATGTAAGGGAGTGAAAATTAGAAAAATATTTACAAGGTGCTACAAATTCGTGTGTGTACAGGGGATCTCAAAAATAGTAAATTTTAGTTTTTATTTTTAATTTTTGACTTAGGAAAAAAACAAAAAAAAAATTTTCATAACCGTTTTTATGTTCTAAAAAAGTCAAAAAATAAGGCGCAAAAAAATAAAACCAAAACTAAAAATTTCGATTTTTATATCTTCGTATCACTTACCGTTTTCGAGATCCCCATGTACTTACATGAATTTGTATACAACTTATTCCTTTCCTCTTGTCCAACTTATTAAATAAAATATAAAATCTTTACCTTGGATGTTGAGAGTTACACTGATAAATATACTGAGGTATAATCTCCTGATCATTAAACGCAGTGGCATATTTTTTAGATATATCAGGTCTCAAAGTGTTTATAAACCAGGGCCCTGAAACATAAATCATATATCAATAAATATATTAAGTAATATTATTTTTGTAAATATGTTAATAATAAATAGTTTTAAGTAGGTATACTTAAACAAAACAACAGTAAAATCAATAAGCAGCCATCAAATTAGTTATTTAACAATGTACCCAAGAAATGTATTTGTAACACAGAAGTTTATAACTGTATTGTCCTGAGGATGACATCATAGAGGTCGAAACGTAGGCTAAATACAAAATTTGAACTTCTAAGCTGTTTTACTGACCATTACCCAATAATTTCTACCCCTAAATATTAGTCAGTGTGGTCACTAATTATACCAAGAAGAAAATAAACTTTGAAGTAAATTAAACCCATCTTTTTGTTACATCAAAATTTTTTATGGTAGTATAAAAACTTGTCGCGAGACTAAATCTATGCATTTCTTATAAGTTATATTTAAAATGACCTCTGATAAAATTTATTCTCGCGACAAGCTTTTATACCATAAAATTTTTTAATGTAACAAAAAGATGGGTTTGATTTACTTCAAAGTTTATTTTCTTCTTTTTAGCGCATTCAAATGAAAGCTTTTTTTAATGTTTTTTTTAAATAGTCATTTATTTATTTCTTTTTTAGTTTTCGATGAATATTTTTCTTAGTATGTTAATTTCAATAATTAATGCACGGTCGCTTGCATTGTCATCGAAACTAAATCGACATGTAAAATTAGAAGAAAGGAAAAAGAAAGTGATTCTAATTTTGTTCATATTTTTTGCCCTGCCCTGTATTCTATTTAACCTTAAGACATTCTAAGTGCACCTAAATTGGTTATCGGACATGCAATAGCCTTTGGCGGTATTTAAATTTTGGTTGTGCAACTAATAAAAAAAAATTGCATATGCTTATACAGGGTTATCCAAATTAAGTGTCCACCATTGGTAACTTTGTTATAATTAAAGATGCAAAATTGTTTAAATTAGCAAACTAGTAGTATTTTTACAACCCATTAAGATACAAGAATAAAAAAAACAGTAGAGCATCGTGTTTTTGAAGTTAGAAGTAAAAAGGATTTTTTTTAAAATGGAAACCTCCGTATATTATATTTTTATCTGTTAAATCTATAAATTTTAAACAAAAAAGCTTATAATGACTTTTTTACTGAAGTCAAAAATAACGTCAATATTCAATTTCTAAATATTAATAGTAGTAAAATAATATGGAGGCTATGAAGACCGCGTCACCATCGCACTATTTAATATTTATTTGGCATCTGGAACTCTTTGGAAAACAATGATAATTTAATATGAAGTAAAAAAGAATTTTATAATAAGCGAGGCCACGGAAATTGAAGTTATGGCATATTCTGAAGCCTACTTTGAATATTCCATTACAGATATTGTCAAGAACTCTAATTTGTCTTATAATACTGTTCATATGATTTTAAAAAAGCACAAGTTTATTCCTTACAAGTACCGCCCAGTTCAAGCTCTATTGGCAGAGGATCCAGAAAGAAGATTAATTCTTTGAAATTGGTATTTTACCTTCTATCGCTAAAATGTAAATAATTTTCATTATATTTTATGAACAGATGAATCCAATTTCTCAAATTCTGGAATGTACATTAGAAAAATTCATCATTACTGGTCACGGGAAAATCTTTTCTTAGTACATCCACGAGCTCCACAAGTCCGTTTTAGTTTTAACGTTTGATGTGGTTAAATTGGTTTAATAATTGTTGGTCTATTTTTTTATGAGAGCACCCTAACTGGTGAAAGATATGTGGAATTTATGACTGAAATTTTGAATAATTTCTTAGACGAACTGGATCTTATACGTAGACAGAATCTTAATTTTCAACAAGATGGCGCACCTGCCCATAACTACAGAGGTACTTATCAACTTCTAAGTACTATTTTTAATAATTAATGGATAGGAACAAATGGCCCTATTCAGTGGCCTCCCCGATCACCAGATCTAACTCCTCTAGATTTTTTTTTGTGGGGTATTTTAAAGAACCAAATTTACAAGCGAAGATACAATAACGTTGACGATTTAAAGACTATAGTTAGAGAAACGATAAACGAGATAGATGGTAGCACCATACTTAAAGCAGTTCAAAAACGTACACACAAATGTATCAAAGAACGAGGTGGTATTTTTGAGCATCTTCTAAGAAAAAATTAGTAATTTTATTTTGTGTTGTTATAAGTTCATGTGTATAATAAAGTTGGTAAATCTATCTGTATTGTTTCAATTTGGGCTTTATAACTTCTTTAGTTTTTATTCTAGGAGAAATTTATTATAAGCTTTTTTGTTTAGAATGTATAGCTTTAACAGATAAAAATATAATATACAGGGGTTATTTCCATTTAAAAAAATTGCATCTTACTTCTAACCTCAAAAACACGATGATTACTGTTTTTTTTATTCTTTTATCTTAATAAGCTGTAAAAATAGTACTGATGGTGGACACTTAATTGGGATAACACTGTATATGTGCTTATCATAAACATGCAACGTCATCAAAACTCAATCATCAGGTCAAATTTCAACTTCTTAGGATAAGAGGAAGTGGTTCTAATTGAGCTTGCAAGATTTGACCCTAACACACCCACACATAAATAAAAGCTGTTAAAAATGTCGAGGTTAAATTGTTATTGATCGTTGGTTAACAGCACTTCACTGACTAGCATAAAACAATAGTAAATCAAGACGGATTTATTCCCAAATTATTGCGTTTTGCTACGGCCTGCCGGGTTTGCTAATTTTTGCCATGAAAAGCTTTAGATTTCATCTTTATTTATAGGTTATTATGACATACATTTTATAGTTAGTGGCAACACTTAAAAAAAAAAGACTTACCAAATGGTCCAGCCATACGCACTCCTGCTAAAGGATTGAACGGTTGCATAACATAACTTAACGTCTTAATCCACAGTGGAACATGTTGATGGGTATCCGGTGGTTTTTCTGGAAACCCCCAGGGATCCGCTAGTATGAGATGTTTTACTTTGTCTGGATATGATATTGAATATGAAGCAGCCAAAAAACCACCCATGCTAAAAGAAACATTATAGTAGTTTAGTTAAAAAAAAACATAGATTTTCTGGTTTCAAGAGTAATGTTTTCCTATATTTCTAAATATCTCTTTCGAGCATGCTGTGGGACCCATTATATTAAATCTATGGATACTCAAACCAATAGGCACTTCTTCCACATGTATATTTTGTTTTCTTTACAATTTACTGAATGGATAAATAGGCTATTCCAGTTAACTAAATGGATATTATTTCATATCCATTCTTGTTAGGATGGACATTTTAATTTATCAAAGAAGACTTTACAAATTTTTCTATTTAAATCATCGTTCTGAACTAAAGTTGTCGAGAAACTTTTGGAGATGTTATCCAAATTGGAACAAAAGTCAAGAACCTATTAGGTATCCACTGAATACTACCTAGATATTGTGATAGGAATTATTTACAATAAAGTAATGTACTAGTAACATAAATATTATCGACAAATCTTTTATAAAAAATTTAACTTATCGACACACTACTCTCCTTTGCTCGTGAATATTAAAGAATGTAATAAATGCCGGTAATACTGCACCAGCTAGGTAGAATACGTAAAACATGGTATATATGGTTAAAATATTGGTATACAAAACAATCACTATGCTTCATTTTAGTTATGACTCTAACTTTTAATCAGAAAACTCTATCTACACTATATAAAAAAAAAGCCACAAAAATACTAAAAAACACCAAAAAACAACGAAAATAATAGGACGCGAACTGACATGTGAACTTGTTACGGTCCACACTAAATCTAGTATCTTTTCGGCGGAACTAGAATCAGCTGTGAATGTCATCTGTGGCTTTCAACTGTCGAAACGCCGTTTTCTATCGCGATATGATCTCTACATACACTATATTGCCAATACAAGCAGTCGCACGAAGCAAGAAGATACCCATCGTGCCATTTAAAATAACCTAAGTTTGGGCCCGTGGTGCTTGACCAGTAGGGAAAAAAATTAGGCAACCGACACGATATCTAACAGAACGTAAACAGAACCGGCTCGCCGTTATTTGTATTCTTATTCGTCGACATCTTTTGTTTCGTTCGTGTGTGGTTATAGTTTCCAAGTTTTGGGTGTTAATATTTATAAAACTTTACTTTAGACATTTTTTTTGTTAGATTATAAGTTGTTAGTCGTTTCCATCTTTTTTTACGTTGTATTTGTTCGAATGTTCCGGGTGTGTTTGTGGATAGTATTTTTAAGTTTTGGGTGCGAATTTAGGTATAAAACTTTACCAGACATTTTGTTATTGTTAGCGACTTGTGTCTCAAGATGGGTAGAAAAAAGTGCATGATCCTTTTTTGCACGAATCGCGGTTCAATACCAGGAATAAGGTATTTCAGGTATGTAAAATATTGGTTACTTAGTTTTATTTGACCATAAACTGTACACACCCGAACTAACAGGTGAATTTAAATAAAAGCTTGTAAAAATATTTTGAAAGTAGGTCCTGTCAAATGTTTACATCAAGAAGCAAATTTCCGAGCTGCGCAAACTCAACGGCCCCTGATCATCTGCCTACAGTAGTGTCATCATTGAATTATGGTATTAGCAATATAGTGTATGTATATGTCCTAATACCCAAAGTAACGAATGTTGAATGAAGGGTTCACGTCCTTAAAAGTAACGAAAGTTTACATCACTCTAGTTTAGAGCATGTGTACATGGGCGCCCGATTCAATAGTGGGGCGGCAATTAATTTTTTGCACGGGGCGGCAGAAGATCCAGAATGGCACGACCGATACAACCTTAAAACTCAATATCTGCTTTCATGCAATTTTCGTAAAGCAGGGGCATGATCCAGGGGATCCCCCTGAGCTTTGAAAACTGGGTGTTTTGTCCACTTTAAGCCTTGAAAATTAAGGGATTAAGGGCGGTTCGCCCTCCCTCTGGGGTATTTTCTTGCTCCCGTCTGAGGTATAAAAGTTGAGCGTCAGTTTCGATAAGAGACTATTGGTTTTGGAACACAGCGTTTTAGAGAAGTGACTTGGAATAGGAGGAAGATTTCTGGAACCTCAAATGTTTTTTTTTAGAAATAACTTTTGAGAAAATAAAAGTTTTTGGAAGCAAGGAAAGTTTCTTTAAAGTAACTTTTTCACAGTCATTTGGAGCAAACTGCTCTTAAAAGTATAGGATTTTACAACTTTATGCCAAAGAAAACAACGAAATAATTTAATATAATGGTGAAGGTAAATTAATTATTCGCAAAACGCTGGGAAGGATACGCTCTTAATCAATAAAGGTTCAGGTTTTCTGCATCTAATAATTTTTTCTCTTTCTGGCCAGCAGGGCTTCTCGGGTCGACCTGGCCCTTTAAACCAGCCATTTTCTCCATGTTTGATGGGTCGGGTCAGGTATCAAAGAAGAACAAGATGGCATAAGATTAATTACCCTAGGATAAAAGACCTAACAAATAAGTTAATATTTGTTTTTAGAATATTAAGGCACATTGTCTATTGAAAATTAATTGTATTTACTTGTATTGTTTGTATTGTAATAACAACAAAAATGATTATTTAAACTTAATTATACTGTTATCACTATTAATGATAAAAGGCAACATTTTTAATAAATCTTACCTGTGCCCTAATAAAATAAACTCCTCCAATTTCATTTCTTTACGCCATTCTTCAATCGATCTAACCATTTGTTTTTCTGCTTCCATGGCGTCATAGTCGAAGTCTGGTCTTGAAGACCTCCCAAATCCTATAAATTTAAATCAAAAACAAAACAGTATATTATATTTTTCCCATCAAATGCACCTAACTAACGAAGATTTATTATTTTACAATTCAACAGAAAAAGTAATTATTCATCCTTAAAACTATAAACGCATATGGTTTCTATCCTAATTTTGATTAGAACACAAGTTGGGTAAAATGTTTAAATATGCACAAAACATGCTAATATCTACACTAACTCGTAACATTGAAAAGTTTTACAAGGTTTGCAACTACTTAATACATTTTTATTATAAACCCATGGTTAACTAATAAATATGTTAAAATTGCGTAAACAAAAAATCGACCAGAGACGTACGGTTTAGGGAAAGAGGTTAAAATATAAAAACTGAGATACATAACTGAAATTTCGTACTTGGACTAAGTTTTCAATTTGCAATAACATTTCCATATAAAATTGTGTTGTGTTTTTTTAAGTTACATTACTCCTAATTTAAAAAAAAATGACACTTGCTTCCTTACTATTGGTCGCAAGTGAAATCTAAAATAAGCGTTTAGTTTTAAGGCATGTACTTTTATCAAGAATAAAATTTTCTGAGAAATCGGTAATAAAATTTCACATGCATACGTGTGTTCGTGGAATTGCTTGCCAAATGGAAAACTTCTTTATTATCAATTTTTCGAAAAAAAGTTATTCCTTATAAAAAGTTTTGCTTCTAAAATTATTAAGATTGGTTTAAGAATTTCTTTTTAATATTGTACAGGGTGTCTCAAAAAACGAAAAACATTAATTCTAAATGTGAAAAAACTTTATACCAATATTTATTTTAACTGGCAAATTGGAAAGAACGAAAAGCGCATTAAATCGTCAACTAATTTGTAGTATACAGGGCACTGATAAAGTTTTTTTTGAATTGTTACTTAACATTTTTTATAAACAATATGGATAAATACCATCGCAATATTTATTATTAAGCTATCAATGTACTATTTGCAGGTTAATTTAGTATACAAAGTGATTAAAATATTTAGATAATTTACAACCTAATTGAAAATTATTAAACAATCATAAAACCATATTTACACATAACAAATTTTTCAATTACTAGTAATTACACAATAAACACGAACAAATATACATAGAAGAATAAATTTCAATAAGCCCCCCGTTGTTCATCATACACCTAATATTTTTTTTTTCAAAACTTCGATAGTTGATGTCCCTGTAGCCCGGCACATTCCTGAGTTATTCGTCTCTTGAGGTATTCTCTGTCTCGGGGCCGCCTTTTATATACCCTTTCTTTGAGGACACCCCACAAAAAATAATCCAGTGGGGTGAGATCCGGGGACCTCGCTGGCCAATGACAAAAACGCAAATCTTGATCTGTACCTCTTCCTAGGCACCTATAAGCAAAATTTCTGTTCAGCCAATGTCTAACTTGCAATGCAAAATGTCCGGGAGCCCCATTTAGCTGAAGCAATAAGTTCCGTATACCGGCCAAAGGTCATGTGTCATCCAGCATATTACTAAAATCATTTTCTAAAAAATTTAGAAACACCTCACCGTTTATATTATCATCAAAAAATATTGGTCCCAACAATCGGTCCCCGACTATACCACACCACACATTTACTTTTTCAGAATATTGGTTTCGGCAGTGTATAACCCAATGAGGGTTATCCACTGACCAATAACGGGAGTTTTGAGAGCTTACAATACCGTTGGTCGTAAAATCAGCTTCATCTGAAAAAATTATTTTAAAAGGTAAACGGCGATCGTCCTCCATAACGCCTAATAACCACGCAGAAAAATCTAGTCTCAATTCCGAGTCCCCTGGTAATAATGTATGGGTAAATTTTGGCTTAAAAGGTTTAATTTTATGTTTTTTTAGAACCATTTTAATAAAGTAGATTTTTAAATCCAAATCTCGAGACATTTGCCTTAAACTCGGTTAGGGAATTTGTTGATGTAGAGCAAAACATTAAATTCATCATTTTTATCATATAAGCGAGGAAGATTATTTTGACCCTGGTTTTCTCTTCTCCAAAAAAAGTTTGGAGAGCACCGTTTGAATTTACTTATAATATTACTTATTGTTGATGAACAACGGGGGGCTTATTGAAATTTAATCTTCTATGTATATTTGTTCGTGTTTATTGTGTAATTACTAGTAATTGAAAAATTTGTTATGTGTAAATATGGTTTTATGATTATTTAATAAATTTTCAATTAGGTTGTAAATTATCTAAATATTTTAATCACTTTGTATACTAAATTAACCTGCAAATAGTACATTGATAGCTTAATAATAAATATTGCGATGGTATTTATCCATATTGTTTATAAAAAATGTTAAGTAACTATTCAAAAAAAACTTTATCAATGCCCTGTATACTACAAATGAGTTGACGATTTAATGCGCTTTTCGCTCTTTCCAATTTGCAAGTTAATAAATATTGGTATAAAGTTTTTGCACATTTAGAATTAAAGTTTTTCGTTTTTTGAGACACCCTGTATAATATTAAAAAGAAATTCTTAAACAAATCTTAATAATTTTAGAAGCAAAACTTTTTATAAGGAATAACTTTTTTTCGAAAAATTGATAATAAAGAAGTTTTCCATTTGGCAAGCAAATCCACGAACACGCTGTATACAGGGTGTTCCAAGTTAAGTGCGCACCATTGCTAACTCTTTTATTATTATAGATACAAAGTCGGTTAAATTAGCAAAGTAGTAACATTTTTTCTGCTGATTAAGATAGTAAAAACAAAAAAACAATTGAATACAGCATTTCCGATTAAACAAGAAAAATGCATTTTTTTTAAACGGAACACCCTGTATATTTTTGACACAAATGTTTGCAAATCGTCTACAGAATAAAAAAGTTCATATGCAATACTGGCCTAAAACCAAGAATAATCTAATTATTGCCATATTTACTTTTTAGACAAGGTGGCTGTGCGTTTTTAAAATAAAACCTAATTTTATCATAACTGTTTGGTTTAAGCGTAATAAAAAGAACTACATTAGATGTGCAAAGACATCACCGTTTTGTGTAATACATTTTTCGACATTCTTTAAAACCCGTCTTGTGGCTTTTAACACTGTTCGGCCATCAATGGATGATATGATGAATCGAATGCTTTCTTGAAGTTCCTCCAGGTTCGCGTATCTCCTTTTATAGACTTCTCCTTTGACATAACCCCAAAAGTAAAAGTCTAGTGGAGTTATGTCAGGAGATCTTGGGGGCCAACGTATCGGACCATTTGTTGCTATCCACCTATCTTGAAAAAGCTTTTCTAATAATATTCTTACTTCATGAATCTGATGAGGGGGGGCTCCATCTTGTTGAAAGTAGATTTGATTACGTGCCTCTAAGTTCACATTATCTAAATATGCTTCCAGTAATTCTGACAACATATTAACATATCTCCTGCCTGTTAAATTGCCTTCATAAAAAATTGGTCCAATTATTTGACTGCCTATTATACCACACCAAACATTAATACTAAATCGTATTTGTGGATTTCGGGGATGAGAAAGAAACAAATTTTCTCTAGACCAATAATGCATGTTTTTACGATTAAACATACCCCTGTTTGAAAAATTTGCTTCATCGCTCCAAAAAATGTGCCTTAAAAAGTTAGGATTTTGCCTGCACATATTTACAAACAATTGACAGAAATGTAGTCTCCTCTCAGTGTCCCCAGGTAATAATGTTTGCACTGGTCGGTACTTATGGGGTACAACCTTATATTTTTTTTAAACTCTCCATATTGTAACTAAGCTTAAACCACTGTCCCTTACCAAATCTCTGGTTGAATTATTTTTGTATGCTTCAAAATATGCCAACACATTTACTTCTACTTGTTCACTTATTATAAACTGGCGTTTAGTTCTAGCCTTTGCAAAGACCCCTTCGTTACTTCTAAATTTTCTATACAGCTTTAAAAAATACCTTCTGTTTGGTTGATCACGTTCAAGATACATTTGGGAATATTGTTCCTGTGCCCGGAAACTATTTTTTCTGCATACAAAATACGCTTCTAACATATCGCATTTTTCTAAATGTGTGAACACCATTTTGTAATATTTTTACCAAAAAATCTAAAATCACAACCAGTTCAATCACTTACAATAACATAAATGCTTACTTTTATTGACAGCAGAATAATCTACTGACGCACCGAATAAAGCTTTTGTTTCAAAAATGCACAGCCACCTTGTCTAAAAAGTAAATATGGCAATAATTAGATTATTCTTGGTTTTAGGCCAGTATTGCATATGAACTTTTTTATTCTGTAGACGATTTGCAAACATTTGTGTCAAAAATATACAGGGTGTTCCGTTTAAAAAAATGCATTTTTCTCGTTTAATCGGAAATGCTGTATTCAATTGTTTTTTTGTTTTTACTATCTTAATCAGCAGAAAAAATGTTACTACTTTGCTAATTTAACCGACTTTGTATCTATAATAATAAAAGAGTTAGCAATAGTGCGCACTTAACTTGGAACACCCTGTATGTAAATTTATATTTTCGAAAGTACAATTAGTGATAAACAGTGGTAGGCCGTGGACATTTGAGTATGAGAGGGAGCAGACCATAAGTACGCAAAAATATTCCAATTTTTGACGCGGACTTAAGAGCGAGGTCTAGTGATGTATTTGCCATTTGGTTTTTTTATTAATATTTCGTTACTTTTCCTTTTATCCAAAAATCGGCTAATTTTGAAGCCTAATTACCTACAGGTTAAAGTTAAGCAAGTTTAAATTTATGAAGTAATAAAACCAGAAAAAGAAAATGGAAAATTTTCACAAATTTTCATTTTTTGCTTTTATTAATTCATTAAACAAAATCTCTTTAGGGAGGACAAATTTTTTGTATTCAAGTGCATAAAATTGTATGCACTTGAATACAAAAAATGTGTCTTCCCTTCCACTTTAAAAAGTGCACACAGCCACTACAAACCTATTCTAAAATCTCTTTAGTTCAAAACTGTAATTGCTACTCAAGAACGGGTATTTGGCCCCTTTTTGAATAAACCGAAAAGGATTAAACTCAAACTCAAACTCAAAATTAGCTTTATTGTCATAAAAAAAAAATTTTCATTGACAAAGCATATTACCAAAAAATAAAACTAAGACAATATAAAAAAATAACAGTATCAAACAACAAATTGTAAGCACGCACATTTTGATTACACTATATAAAATTAAAACAATAATCATGGTAACAACCTTAGACACTAAGATAAAAAACGACAAAATTAAAGGTTGTCATTATAGAACTCGTCTACAGAATAATATGCTTTAGCAAGCTTAGAAATACTGATCAAAAAATGAAATGGCAAATACATCACTAGACTTCACTCTTAAGGAATTCTCTTTATAGGTGATAAACTGGTTAAGAAATAGGAAAACGTGAAATTAAGTCAATAATAAAAGGTATAAACTAGAGAGGCTAGAAAGCCAGAAAAAACTGGCCATTTTAGCAACTGTATATCAAAATCTTCATAATGCCTTACTTACCTAATAAATCAAACGCGTAAACAGGCCGAGTCGCAGCCAAGGCATCTATATTTAAACACCATAGGGCCACACCCGCGCCTAAACCATGGATAAGCACTACGGGAGTTTTCTGAGATTCAGTATTAAATGATACCGTCCATATTTTATCAGAGGGACCGACCACAGGCCCTATGTCTACATAACAACCACGATATGGATTCTTGACAACTAAAAAAATAAATAATATACAGTGTACAGGTCATTTTCTTTAATTTTAAACACAGTTTATCTAATGGCATGCATGCATCACCCATACCCACACATCATTTCTGCTACTACTACTGCTACATGAGCCTTTCTTAAGTTCTGATGCTGAGTATACTAATTATATAATTTGGAATATCTCTAAAACTATATTCTATATACTAAAACCTATAAAAATGTTTATATATATTTTTATTTTATATATTGACCATCTTAGATATGGGGTTAAATAGACCCTTGTTCGTTCAAATATTTTCTTGATACAAGTTTTAATCTGATCTACAATACCTTTGTGGTGATGAATGATATTACAGTTTAATCAAATCAAGATCAAAAATCCTTATAAACTCATTAATTAATTAATAAAATAGCACATCTTTAGCACAAAGTAATAAGTTCAAGTAGAGATACTTGTAAAGATAAAAAAGTAGGTTTGTAGGTATTAATGATGACTAAGTACCTAAATAATGCATTTAAATTTTGGATAATAAAAATAATTAAGTTTTAGATATATATACATAGAAAGATACCAATTAGGGACTGAGAATAAATTGCAGATGCCCCCTGTGGGATTGTTTTAATGCACAAACCAAGTCTTGCATCAATAAATGAAATTATACGATGATTTGATACTGTTTCTAAGTCTAAGACACACTTACTCTGCAAAATTTTTTTTTCTAGAGCTCTTAACATCCCTTCTGAGTATTTATTCCATGATAACCAATTGGGACTAAGCCAGCTGTAACAAAAATATTTAAATTAGCTAAGAGTGTCAACAACTAGCATTCAATAATATAAAAAGGGTATTATACCTAAAAGAAGTTTCTTTTAAATTAGTAAAATCCTTACTTAACATTACAAAACTTTACGAAGACAATTGATATACAAAAATACTTGGGACTTACAGAGACAAATTTAAATTCACTGGTTAAAAATACTACCCTCTATAATACAAATTTTAAACTTATGCCTCAAAAACCACATTATTAGAAATTATTAAAGACAAAGATACAAACAAAACAATTTTGGAGCTCTTTAAATCTAAAGGTTAAGTTATGCAATGACAGCTGAAATGTATTTTTAACTTACCAAATTAAATTAACCACAAATTTATAATAACTTAAAATTAATAACGTCAAAAGGGGTAAAAAAGTTCCACTGAAAAATTTTGAAACAATTTGAAACATCTCAATAAACTTAACCTAAAAACTTTCTCCACTCCAAACTACAGTTGACTTGACTGACACATTTAAAAAAATAAATAAATAAAACGAAATTAACATCACTTAACTTAAGCACACCTTGACCAAAGTAGTTTTACCTTGAGTTTGTTCTGCATATTTGAATTTGGTGTTTCGCTGAAATGTCCAACATCCTTAATAAAAAAGTTTTGTTGTATAATATTAAATTATTTTTTAAATGCAATATGTAAGAAATGGGGCAATAATTAGTTTACTTATTTTACTTCGCTATTCGCGTATAAGGTTGAACTGACAAACTGTTGTACTTTAACTTATCATTAGGTAGGTACGCACAATTTTAGTTTATTTGTTGCAGTAATTTGCAAAATAGATAAATACGTAGTTATGATTAGGATAACAATGAAAGATATTAATAAATAAAAATTGATTAAAATTTGCTATGACGTCGTTCATAAATGCCCAAAATGACGAAATTGTTATCTAAATTTTAAAAGTTGTTGAATTGAAACCAAAAAAAAAGTGCGTATACCACTATACCACATAAAGATAATACAAATATAATTTCGTGTAGGTACAGCTTGTATCTAAATTGCAATTAATATCCATGCTATCATAATGAAACTATTATTTTAACATAATTTTCAATAATAATTACTCTATTTCTCTTTCTCCATTCCTTAAAAAATGACATTTTATGTAGAAAAAAAAACGATTTAAATTTAATGGGGGGAAATTTTATACAGATTGCCAACGTAAGAAATATTTCTCTTCTTTTTGTTCTAGACACAGAGCAGTGATAGGTCGTCACTGTCGCTATATTACGGATGGCCACTTGTCCTTTCGAATATTCAGCCAACTTGCTTTTGAACCTACAATTTAACATGGGTTCAGAATCACGATCGTCAGTTATGCGATACCCTTAAAAGAGCTATTAACCCACGGTTTATTACCATTGCATGACCTACCGATTGGGGAGTGTGTACCTTCCGCACCACACAATGTCCGATCTTATTCAGCCTGGTTACCGGCGTGAATGGGGTGCGTTGGAAGTTGATACCATTTTACACTCTTCCCTGGATTCTTAAACCTGCTTAATTTCGGACATACTTTTTTTTATTGTGCATATGCCCACTCCGAGGATCGACCTCGGACCGTCACGGTCAAATGCCAGTAACTTAACCTCTAAGCATTGAGCATCTTAAGCCACTGCCGTGAACTATTTATGTCGTGTATGGTCTTCATCGTTAAGTATTTAACCAGCTTCTAGTTCTATTTCTTGTTCGGATTGTCACCATAGTGATGTCTGGTAGGAACCATCCATGACCCATTGTGTGACTACTTGCTTAGTTTTTCACTTGTACCATAAGAGGGTTAGTATAAACAGAAAGCAAAAACATAGGAATAACTTTTCTCGTTTCCAACCAGCACACACAAATAGTGGTCATTTCGACCCAAAATTCACATAAATGTAGTTTGTAAAAGTAAATTTGCATAATAATAATAGTTTATCAAAAAAAAAAGTTCAGGTAAAATAGCACACTATGATATGAAATAAATTGCCAAGACTACCTTGTTCATTATAGCCATGGAGGATTGACCATCAACAAGAAGTCAAGTTCATTGTTCTAAAATTAAATGGGATGCTCGAGGATGGTTTTAAAGAAATATCAAGGATCAGACGTCAGAATGATGCCCGGCATAGTAGACCTTCTTCTCTGTGAATGCGCTCCAAAGTCAGAGCGTGTGGTTCCGAGCGCCAAATCGGAACTTATCTCATCCCTACCCGGCCGAAATGTCAAAAATTTGATCAAAACATTTACCACCTGTCAGTTTACGAAGTTTATGTTGAGCATTCGTGTAGTAAATTATTAGTATTATTAATTTAATTCTAAAGAAACGATCAGTTTTTGCGATTAAATCAGTTTTTAAAATGCTTTAGTTTTGTTTAACATTTGTGACAAACTATTTTAAAACAACGGTTCCCATAGAGTTTAAACACCATGGTTCGTATTGAGTAATATGGAAATACAGGGCAAGGAGTAGCAAGAAATTGTTAAAATGCATTTTCCAATAAAAAGACGTTTATGTATCAATTCTCAATTTAGGAGAAAGCCGTCGTAAAACTGGAATTTGTGTATGGTTTAAAAGTATGGCTGAAAATTGTACCGTAGTGCATTTCTCCCGAGAGCCTTCAATGGCAAGAATAGACACTATTAAACCCAATGATAGTCCTGGTAAAATATCTGAGAACAACCATCATTTTGGAATTTTTTATGTATCCTGTATAGGTTTATCTATTTTAACCTACATCACAGATTTGGCATTAGCAATAACATTATTGTACTTCTATGTTGTCCAAGGATATGGCTTTTATTTTGCTCTTACATTAACGTTTGTTTTATTACCTGCAATATGTATGAGCACAGTCAGCTTAAGATGGTAAGTAAATTCTATACATTTTATGATGATTAAGCGAGTAGGTAAATATTACTTTTCAAAATGAGCCCTGGTTTTGCATATGTAAGGTTGTTATGACTAATCAAAATCGAGTTATAATTATAAGCTCTTAAATTGTAAATATTCCAGAAAAATCTTTATACCGACCCTACCTATTTATTAGTTAAATTTTCATAGTGATATGCCCCTATTTGAGTTCTTTAATTCTTATCTAAATTCTGGCTACAATAGGTAGTTATTATTAATAATTTAGCTTATCTTATTACCTACAATATTATATAATAGGACAATTCAAAACAACCCTGAGTTTTCAAAAGTTGCCTCTGGCCTTTCATGCTTTAGTTACAAAACTTATAAAGTCGGGCAAGGGCACAGAGATGTCAAGCAGATTAAATTACACTTGTTTCCTCCTACTGGCCAGGCCGGTGTGACAAAGCCAGTTATTTTACGGTCATTTTAACCTGGATTTCACTATTTTTGAAAAAGCCTAATTTAATTAAAAAATCGCTCATAAAGTAAAAAAGGGTAGGTATCCCTTATGTGAAATTTGCCTTGTTCAAAGCCCTCCTGCTTCCCACTTTCACCATATTGTATTGTTACATTACTAGATTTAATCATCTACTGATAGAGAAACCGAATATTGGTAATGAAAGTTTCCATAAAGAAGTTAAAAATTGATTATAAAGCTTATTTCGACATGGAGAAGTAAGTATTTTTTAAAAAGATTTTAATGTGTTTTAAATGTTCTGTATCTCACATAATTTAATTGATTTGTCTTGTCAGTTCTTGCCAGTCCTTAGTTTCTGAATGATTCTAGTATAATTCTGATGACTAGTATACTAGACTCTGTCAATGAGAATGTTTTATTTCAAATATATTTTAACAGTGTTAGCAAAACTCATAATGAAAAAAAAATGTATGGTATGATTTAATATTTAAATCAGATTGTGTTGATTAAAATAAGTTTTTTTTGTTAATAGGTATAATATTTTTCCCATAATATTATGATTTTTATGTTTATGCAATTTTTTATTTAAATCAAGCCAATTCTGACAATAAGTATATTAACAAGATTATTATTAATAGGTAATTATCATTTAATAAAACGACAAATGACGCGACGTTGTACATCAACATTTCTTACTCCAGGGCAACTTAACAAAATTGCGTTCTATTCGCAGTTATTAATCGCGCATTTGTAAAAGCAAGTGGGAATTGCGTCTTAGCTCTGGTCTACACAAGTCTAATTATATCTGTCACTTTATAAAAAAAAACAATTCTTGTCTGCATCCAAAGATTCCAAATGTTGTTAAGAAAATTGCTGCCTATTTTAAAGGCCAAAAAAATATTGTTTTGTACAAGAATCCTGATTTAGAATCTATTAAAAATATATCTCAATAATAAGAATGTGAGTGTCACAAACCATTTCTAAAAATAATTAAAAAGACGCCGCAAAAGCCGAAAGTTTGAAAACGTAATATTAAAAAGTCATCCTATTAACCGCGCAATTCTTTTAATTTCCAGTAATGCGACATATGTATTATATTGTTATCTCGATGTATCATTGAGGTAGGAACGCGTCACATCGGTTAAAAGGCGGTCGCTGGCTGTTGATTTCTTGGAATTGTTGTAACGTAGGTAAGAGGCTTTGGGTGTTCTTATGAGAGAGCCTATTTTGTTTAATTATTTTCTCAGTAAATAATTTTAAATTGTAGGTATGTTAGTATGTGTATTTAATTTTTAAAATGAAAATGTTTGCCGGCGTGCAGACAAGATTAAAATTGAAAAAGTTTTATGCCTCGGCTGGCAATCGAACCCAGAACCTCTCTATTAAGCCGCAAGTGCGCTGCCAATTGCGCCACAGTGATGACTGATATTCTCTCACCAACTTCGGTCATATGACTAATTCAATTTTATGTTAGTTCAGTGTTGCCATAAATTTTTTTTCAGTCGTAACAGATTTGCCTTAAAACCGTAACAGCATTACTAAAATAGTAACATCATTTAGAATATTTGCCCTCCCAATCCAAAGTGCCTTCTAAAAAAAAAAGGTTTTATGTTATGTACTGTGTAATTTCTCCCCATCACTTCAAAATGAAAATCCTTCCCCGTCCACCTCACATCCAAAAATTGCAGCTCAAAAAAAACGTTACAGATTACTTAAAGGCGTAACAGCGTAACCGATCCTTTAAAAATGTAACAGATCTGTTACAATGGTAACAGATCGGCAACACTGTGTTAGTTGTATATAATTGGGAATCTCCTATAATTAAAAAACGGGGAGGGTATTATAATGGGAAATGGAATTCATTCACTACCACTGATCATTAAGATCTAATTTTTCCATTATCGATACTTCGTCGACATATAGCGACATCTACCGGAATCAGAAAGCAAAGCAAACAGTGACATCTAGCCATAAATAGTTTAAAGAGTAAGTATGTTGGTGTCAGTATTTAATTTTTAAAGTGAAAACGTTTGCCGACGTGGAGACATAGAATTGAATAAGTTATAAGTATGACCGAAGTTGATGCGAGAATATCAGGTTCTCCATGGCTCAATTGCCAACGCACTTGAGGCTTAATCGAGAGGTTTTGGGTTCGATTCTTAGCCTAGGCATAAAATTCTTTCCATTTTAATCTTTTCTGCACGCCGGCAAACATTTTCATTTTAATAATTTTAAGATTTAAAAACTGAAACCGTAGAAAATTGTATTTTTCTTGCACTACTATAGGTAAGGTCAAAATCAAAATTTAGTGAAATGCTCCTTGTTAGGAAGATAATTTTTTTAGTGCCCCTCTTGCCATGATTGGGCCAAAGAGACCAAAACCTAATTGCAATGATTTTTAAGTTAGGGGTAGTGACGCATTCGCAATTTCGTTTTTTGATTAATTTGCTGCTTTTTGTTCGAGTTTTTATCCAAAACTTTTCCAAATAAATCTTTGGAGCGAATGTGTGGATTTATAAAGTAATAAAAGTAGAAAAAGAAATAAGGGAATATCTGACTAACTTTTGTTTTTGATTTTATTCATTTATCAATTAACATTTTTAAAACTTAAAATTGTAAGTGATCGCTACATAAATTTTGCGCGGCTTTTTTTCTCAGTTCATCGATCGGAAATCATTAACACAAATAAGTTTAGGTGCAAACTGTAAGATAGACTGAACAGTTTTAACTCTCACCCATCCTCTTCTTAAGGCCGCTTTACAGTTTGCAATTTTTCTTTCACGCAAGTTGCAGCAATTAATATTGCTGCAATAAAAATTTCAAGTCGTTTTACAGCGTGCAATGACTTGCCAAGGTCGTAGGTGATGTACTACTTGTCAACCTTTAACATAAAAAGACATTAGGTTAGGACTTTAGGCGCATTTTTGTGAATTTATTTTAACATAACATCATTACAGGACACAAAAGCAAACCAACAAAAAGTACCCAGTACCCACTATAGGTTAGAAAGAACATAAACAAATGTCAGGGATTTTTATATTAAAGTTGGTGTTTCATAAATCACCAAAAAATCCCCAGAATTGCCCTTGCAATTGCAATAAAAATAGGGTCGGAGTTATATTTCTTGCAAGCAATACAAATTGCGCCAGCTGATCATTAGCCTCGTTCTGCGCATACTCCCGGGCAATCTTTTCTTGCGTGAAAGAAAAATTGCAAACTGTAAAGCGGCCTTTAGATACAAAACTAAATCCGCACTTGAATCAAACTAGTGTAGTTTTCCATTAAACTTGCTAAAAAAATTTGACCCTCGATTTTAAAGGCCTTCCTTGTGGCTGTAAGTGTTTTAAAATGGTTTAATATAGTTATTAGATCATGGGTTCAAGTTCAAGAATAGAACGTGCTACCTACTCCGTTCTTAAAATTAATGCAAATCATGTATACAAAAACTATTGTTGTATTCGTATTTTACTTTTATAGATGATATGTTTAACTACGCCTACTTTTATAAAATAATTCTTATTAAAGGATATGATATGAATGAAATTTTCTTCGCGATAATTTTATGCGAAGAATTTTGGTAAATTGTAAGATGACATAATTCATTTTAATGAAATCATTGTTTATTTTTAATCCGACCAATATTTATTTCTAAATTCTTCTCCCAAGGTTACCAGTTCCATGCGAAATGACATCTCTATACAGGGATTCCTAAGTTGATACTTCTTTTTTAGCTGTGTATAGAAAGCATTAAAATAAACAACATTTTCAAATACCTTTTTTCAAAAATAAAGTACTTACATCCATTTATTACACTACCAATCAAATACATAGGTACGGTTCTGCCTAACTTGCCCGTTGAATAACATTAAGAAAACTTCTGGGTGTAGGATGAGCCCGCAAGGAAAAGCGTTCTGCGTATAATCTCGAAGAAACATCCGCACTTTTACGACACTCACAGTAAATTACGAGGTAAATTAGCACCATATCTATTAGTTCATTGTTTTTAAATTTAACCATTTTCACGTAGTATCACCAATTTACAATTAACTTGCTTCAGAAAAACACACCGCACCGGATTGTTCAACACTACCCGTATGACTAATACTAATAAGAGATAAGAAAAACAACAGAAACTATAGAGGGATATGTTTTGATGACCAGGCCCGCACTTAGATTTTTTACTTCTCTATCTCGCCTATTTATGAGTTTTTTGAAAAAATGTATTTGAAAATGTTGTTTATTTTAATGCCTTCTATACGCAGCTAAAAAAGAAGTATCAACTTAGGAATCACCCTGTATAATATTATATTATAAGTTAGATCAAAAACATTGCGTTCTTCTGGCCATGTTCATTAATGAATTTAAACTTTTTAAATTTGTCTTTACAGATATTCAAGAGTAAAAAATTATTTTCAATATTTTTTATGATGAACTTTAATAATTAATTTTTTAGAGTTTCATTGGCTTACTATACAGGGTGGAAACTTTAAATGGAACGGTGCTTATAACGGCTCTGGAAATAAGATTTCTCTAAAATCCAATAATACGTCCTCATAGATTTTTTATGGGCCCCGCCTTTGTCATCTAAAAAAAAACTGGACCTCAAAGAGGGGGCGCAGCCCTAACCAACTTTTCTTTTTTAAATTAAAATACCGCATTTTGGAAAGCTTATTGAAAAATAAATTTGTCCATATATTTTTTTTACATCCTTCAAACCACGTGAGCAAATAAATAAAAAGAACAGTTATTTTAAACAAAAATACATCAAAATTCCACAATATTTCGGATGTAAGGGGGATGTAAACAAAAACACCGACATGACAAGTGAGGGATCGGTAACGATGCTCACTGTACCTTTTTATCGAATCGACGTCGTCGAGTTATCGCGCCAGTTTAGCGTTTTTAAAATTTGTGGAAATTGTGTGTGAAATGTTTTCAATGAGCTACAAAAAATTCATTTTTTTTTTTTTTTTTTTTTTTTTAATGGTGAAACTCAAAATCAAAGTCTCAATCATGTCTTAAAATTTAATCAATGGGTGACATGTTTCGCCCTAAAATATGGGCATCATCAGACCTAACATTCAGAATAAAAAACAAAAATTAAAATTAACACGTAATATACATGACTTTACAAATGAAGTGACAGACTATTTGGTCAATAACCCAAAAAACCCATTGACCAAATAGTCTGTCACTTTATTTGTAAAGTCATGTATATTACGTGTTAATTTTAATTTTTGTTTTTTATTCTGAATGTTAGGTCTGATGATGCCCATATTTTAGGGCGAAACATGTCACCCCTTGATTAAATTTTAAGACATGATTGAGACTTTGAGTTTCCCCATTTTTAAAAATTAAATAAAGTCTCTTCGAGAAATGGACTACTTCTTTGAATCTGAACATATTTATTAGTGGATTTTCAAAAACTTTTTAAGTTTGGCCTGTACAGATATGGGAGAGTTTCAGAGAGTTATTTTACAAATAATTTTCAATATTTTATACACACCGCGGCGGTGGCTAAAAGGTGAGGTACTGGCATTCGACCGTGGCGGTCCGGCTTCAATCCCCGGAGTGGGCATACGCATAATAAAAATAGTATGTCCGAAATTTAGTAGGTTTAAGAACGCAGGGAAGAGTGTAAAAGGTATCATCTCCCAACCCACCCCATTCACGCCGGTAACCAGGCCGGATGAGATCGGACATCTCGTGGGGTGCGGAAGAAGGTGCACACTCCCCAATCGGTAGGTCATGCAATGGCAATAAACCAAGGGTTGATAGCCCTTGGGGGGTGTCACATGACTGAGGATCGTGGTTTAAAACCCACGTTAAGCTGTAGGTCCCCTCGGGAATGGCCCTGGCAGCGAACGAAGAGAAAAAAATTACACAACAAAAAACAAAAATATTTTTTACAATACAATGAACTTCAGTAATTATTTTTAGGGTTTTCATTGACTTATATCTTATTCTTTGAATTTTTGCATGGAAATAACTTTCCCACATCCACATAGATTCCATGGATGAAAAAAACTCAATAATTTTTTTAGTTTAGATACAGGGTGTCCCACCGGGAACGCTTCGATCTATATATGGAAAACTATACATAGGTAAATTTTGAAAATTTGACAGTATGCTGATGGGGCGACCGGGCTAAAATATTTTCATAATGGTGGGATTTCCGGTTATACCGGAAGTAAGTGTCAACTTGCTTATTTTAAATGGAATACCCTATATTTTAATACATTTTTGCATTCTACGCAAGATTCTAGGCAGATTTTGTATACCATGTCCTATACCTATATCTAAGCGTTTTTGACATATTTGAATTTTTATGTCAAAAATGACGTTTGCAAGCCTTAAAATAATTATCAATTTTTTTTATAAAGAAGCCCTATTTATTTAATGCAGGTGGGATTCTTTGCTATAAAGGACCTGCTTTAATAGATTCTTCATAACATTTTGATAACTATTGATACAGGCTGTTTAAAAAATAAGATTAAAAATGAAATTGAAAAAACTGCAAAAAGTCTAGATTTTCAAAAGGAAACACCCAAATTTTATAATTATATCTTATTTAGCAATAAAAATAAGGGTAAGTTTGTGTAAGGTTGTATATCCCAAAAATTTTTAGTTTTCGAAATATTGCCAATTTAGTATTTTTATATGGCGGTTTTGCTGCAGATTTTAAGTCCAGTTACTGCTAGTTGGCTATGACTCTTTATACAATTTAAGCGCCCCGGCATGATTATTTATAATTGTCAAATGGCAAGTGACAGCTTCATAGATTTTTTAGCATTATTTGATTGTTTTTCAACGCCGTCATAGCCAACTAAGAGTAACTGAACTTAAAATCTTCAGCAAAATCGCCATATAAAAATACTAAATTGGCAATATTTCGAAAACTAAAAATTTTTGGGATATACAACCTTACACAAACTTACCCTTATTTTTAATGCTAAATAAGAAATAATTATAAAATTTGGGTGTTTCCATTTGAAAATCTAGACTTTTTGCAGCTTTTCATATGCATTTTTAATCTTATTTTTTAACCACCCTGTATTAATAGTTATCAAAATGTTATAAAAAATCTATTAAAGCAGGTCCTTTATAACAAGGAATCCCACTTACATTAAATAAATAGGGCTACTTTATAAAAAAAATTGATATTTATTTTAAGGCTTGCAAACTTCATTTTTGACATAAAAATTCAAATATGTCAAAAACGCTTAGATATAGGTATAGGACATGGTATACAATATCAGCCTAGAATCTTGCGTAGAATGCAAAAATGTATTAATATATAGGGTATTTCATTTAAAATAAGCAAGTTGACACTTACTTCCGGTATAACCGGAAGTGCCACCATTATGAAAATATTTTACCCGGTCGCCCCGATCAGCATTAGCATACTGTCAAAATTTTCCTATGTATAATTTTCAATATATAGATCGAAGCGGTTCCCGGTGGGACACCCTGTATAATCGTCTAATCAACATTGTGATTTTATTAACTCGTACTAATGTAATAAATACATTTTTAAATCCTGTTTTAAGCTGTAAATTATTTATAACTTGGTTTAAAAAGCGGCAGCAGAAGCTTATTTTGGATTAGTCAAAAAATATATTATTCAAAAAATACAAAATATGGTAATGGACAAAAATAGTTTTTTAAGCCTAACTAACTTTTGTCAAAATTACAATAATTATAAGATTAAAGGAATTAGTCCGCGAATTAGTCTTAATAACCAGGTAGGAATAAAGATAATTATTTAAGATAAAAACACAATTTACTCACCTAATTGTTTCGTTGTCCAAATAACAAGAGAAAGTGACAACCAATTATTATGATTTATGACCTGACAAATAGATAATAAAAACGTTATTTATTTTTTCAGCCTTTTAAAATAGATGTTATCGTTATTTTTTTAATTTTATGGCGGTTTTATATTCATTTTATCAATATAAAAGAATTTCATTAGTTGGTACCTGAGTTGGTACCTAAAAATATTAATGACGAAGTTGATTATTTATATATTTATAAAAGGTAGATTAGGAATGTGGAAAAATATTATTTAAGTGGATCCGACCTCGCTAAAATTTGCCCTGTGGTACTTTTTGGCCCGAATTACAAAAGAACTAAGCAAATTTTAAGTTTTTTTTTTTCACCAATGGAAAAGTGAATATGTAAATATGTGGGTGTGGGCAGTGTTGCCTGATCCAAATTTTTTTCCCTAGATAATTTCTTAAAAATTCCCCATATTTTTCTCAGATCTTTCAATTTGAAAACGAAGAAACAATATACTTGAAAACAAAAAAAATAATATCGGCAATTTTGTCGATTAGCCTAAAATGGAAATTAATAATAGGTTTAGAGGTTCAGATTTTGCCCAACGATTGTTAATTTCCTTTAAAACATATATTATTTATTGCTTAACTTTATATAAAAAAAGTATCCAAACTAAATCAATTTGTCGGTTGTCCAATGCTGCCACCATAACTTCGCATAATTCTACCCTCCTTTCTAAGTCATCCTCCAATAACTCTTGTACTGGCTACATTTTGAATGATTTTATCCCAGTAGATTTCGTGATTTTTAACACCGTTTTATGATCAATCGGTCACGAGATAATTGCCTTGCTGGTATAATTGGGTTTTCTTGATAGGTCAATAGTATATCCAATTTAGTTTAATCTGATACTTTTGGGAGGCTTCTTCGATAAACATGTCTTACATGACCCAATTCTCGAAATTGCTGACTGTACTTCGCGACAAAGGTGGAAAATCGGAATGACTCTTAAAACAACGCAGCAACTTCTTCTTGACTTCGTTTTCTTTCTCCAAACCCGACCATTATCAGTATTTCAATTTTTAACGTTTCAGTTAATACATTTTTAAATCAAATCGTTAGAAATTTTAAACAACTTGTCAAATGCAACAAAACTAGCTGTATTACCAAGAAAACAAAGTAATTGGTGTACGGATTGGCCTGTCCCAAATGAGGTACATTTTTAACAACTGTTACTCTAAAAAAGTGGTATTATACAGTTTTAAAGTTATTTTCAATGTAATTATTCGTTAAAAATTATTTTTTATTACATTTCTGACATGGTTTGACAGATGTAAAAAAAATATGAACAAATTCCTTGTTCAATAAGCTTTCATAAAAGGTACCACAAGACGCATCGTCCAATTTGAGAAAAAAAGTTGGTTAGAGATTCGTTCCCCTTTGGGGTGCCAATTTTTTTTAACATGACAATAGCGAGGGCCATAGAAATCTTTGAGGATGTATTTTGGGATTTTAAAGGAATATTATTCCCAGAGCCGCTATAAGCAGCGTTCCATTCAAACTCCCCACCCTGTACATTACTCATGTATTTCCAAATAATTCCAGTAATTGCATTTATGCAATTTTGTAATACCAATTAACACTTTAATATGAAGTAAGTAAACAACACACCTTATGCTATTCATTTATTTTATGTGATATTCAAAAATATTTTCCTCTGCCGTCCATGCAAGTTTAAATGTGGTGTTTGTTTTTTTCACGATTTCTAACATTTATATAAAAAATATTTTTTTGACTTAAAACAATTCAGTTTTCGTTGGCGATGAAAATCCTCAAAGGCGAGCCATATTTAAAGTAAATTAAAATCAATATAATTAATTGACCTAAATAACTATGTAGGTTAACCAGAGGCCCGACGTAATAGTTTTTAAATTTTGTTTTAATTTTTGCGAGTGTCAGACATTGCGAAATACTTTAGAACTATAATTGTTTGACGCGAAGATAAAAATAAACTTCGTGAAAAAATGTTTCTTGTTATTTTCTTTTTGTAATTCGGGCCAAAGGGAACCGCAATTTACCAGGGAAAATTTTAATGCGGTCGCATCCACCCGGAAGAACTTTTTCCTAGTGCGCACTCTGTTACAAAATGTATACAGGGTGTTAATTTGAAAACTTCCTACCACGGATTTATCGAAAACTACTGATTAAAAGGAAAAACGCAACGCAACGTCAAAAGATGTGCCAAAGGGGACAATTTTTTAACTAAAAACTACTTCACCCCCTTTTACCCTCTGCCCCCGGGATCATCCCCTTAAAAATTTTAAATGACAAGGGGTATCAAGTAATAGCTTGTTTAAAAGGTCTTTCAAAGTGCATTATTTTGACGTTTGATTTTTTTAAATCGGTCGATTCGTTTTCGAGAAAATTAGAAAAATCTTTATTTATCTTAATTTGTTCAGATAGAAAAAAAAACACACGAAAATATCACTTTTTATTTCAATAAGTAACATAAACAGCAATTCGGAAGATTATACGTGGCAGCAACCAAATAACAACCAGAATTTTTTTCCGCCTCTTTTTATCAACACAGATAACATGGGCGAACTGTATTTATTCTTATACCTATTTAGTTTTTTATAGTTGCTAAGGAAAAGAAAGAATTTAATTTGCTCTCAGTTACCTTTGTAACAATCTCGGGATGGTAAAAATTAATTTATTGATTCACATTTTACTTCCAAAATGGTTACACACTAGCCGAAAGAGTGGAAATGATTCTAATTTATGGTGCCCAAAATCAATGTGCTCGGCAAACTGCCGTCACATTTAACGCCAGACATCCGGAAAAGATAACTTCGCATAGGTATGTTTTGGACCTTGTTACTAAATTTTCTCAAACTGGATCTGTTGCAAATAAAAAACGTAATCAAGTTTTGGATGAAGCCGCTCAAGTTGAAGTTTTGGGTCATTATCAAATATATTTCCAGCAAAACGGCGCTCCTCCTCACTATGTTCTTCCGGTTCGGCAATGGCTAGACGACGAGTTTCCAGATAAATGGATAGGACGAAGAGGGCCTATAGAATGGCCTGCTAGATCTCCTGAATTGACACCATTAGACTTTTTTCTTTGGGGCCATTTGAAATCTATTGTGTCGACTCCCAAAACTGAAACTTTGGATGAACTTCGTCAACGCATCATCGAAAGCTGCCATGATTTCCCACAACATGTTTTTGAAAATGTCCGTCGGGAATTTGAACATCGCCTATATCATTGTTTGGCCAATAAGGCACAACATTTTGAACACTTATTGAAATAAAAAGTGATATTTTCGTGTGTTTTTTTTTCTATCTGAACAAATTAAGATAAATAAAGCTTCTTTTTTTCTAATTTTCTCGAAACGAATCGACCGATTTTAAAAAAATCAAACGTCAAAATAAAGCACTTTGAAAGACCTTTCAAACAAGCTGTTACTTGATACCCCTTGTTATTTAAAATATTTAAAGGGATGACCCCGGGGGGCAAAGGGTAAAAGGGGGTGAAGTAGTTTTTGGTTAAAAAGTTGTCCCCTTTGGCACATCTTTTGACGTGTCTCGGCGTTTTTTCTTTTAATCAGTGTTTTTCGATAAATCCGTGGTGGGAAGTTTTCAAATGAACACCATATTTGTGAATAGAAAGCGTATATACAGGGCGCTACAAATTCGTGTGCGTACAAGGGGATCTCGAAAACGGTAAGAGATACGAAATAATTATTTGGTAAAAGAAAATTCTAAATATTCCAAATACCTTCGGAGATATCCGAAAAAAAAAACGAAAGTTTTGGTTTTTATTTTTTTCCGCTTTCATTTTTGACTTAGAAAAAAATCAAAATATACTTTCTCATAGCCGTGTTTAGTGTTCTACAAGATGGCGTTATTAGAATTTAAATTGCACGTTTCGTTCTTTAGATACCAACCTATATTAATTTTGTTTTAAATACGGACCTGGAATTTTTAAAACAGTTTTAAGGACTTTTAAGCTTTGCAAATTTAATACAATTTAAAGGTTTTTAAAAATTTAACGTTTTGTCATCAAATAACACATCACTAGCGTTTTAAATTATCCTTTCTTTACTATTATAAGGTAGAAAAAATATGTTTAAAAAATTTCTCGGACAAGTCGGAAAATGACAATGAAGTTTAAAAAGTTATTTTTCCGAAAATCGATAGGAAATTTTGACATTTTTGATAATATTTTTGAAAGAAAAAGTCAATATTTCCTTACACTTAGTCGTTGCTAGGCAACGGGAAATAACTGTTAGGAAATATTTATTATTGTACTGTAAGAAAATATTATTTCTGTACGGCTACTTGTAAACTAAAATGTGTTAAGCTTGACAAATCAATATTACTGTGTTTCCATAGTTACAACACAAATATTTAATGGCATCCTTATTTGTGAACAAAGTTAATAACATTTATTTCAAAATTTTACCAAGTTGCTTGTAATAAGTTATGTCCTTTTAATAATTTTCGATCTACGGAAAAATAGTATGTATGCCTCGTAGAAAAAGCTACATTCCCGGACTCCGTATTGTCAGTCTCGGCTTGCGCCTCGACATACAATCTCACGGTCGTCCGGGAATGTTCAGCTTTTCCTACTAGGTATACAATATACTATTACTGGACTGAAAATAAACATTATCAAAACGTCTTTTGTTTCGAGTAGCAAACATTTCTAGCACCTCTCGTTTTTCTATCATTGCCAACTAAACCAGTTTTTAATTCTCCTAATTAAGCAATTTCTATCACAGTGATTTCCTGTTGTTTTGCGTTTCTATGACGTTTTAACCACAAAGCATATTGTTACAATAAAAAAACTATAAATCTAGAATTATTACGGTTTAAATTATGGTATGGTATTAAACCATGTCATCGGTCAATTTTATTTAAAAAAAACGATACTTACCTAAGACCTATATATAAATATAGAGTTATGCAATTGATTGATTGATTGATGAAAAATATTTAAATTTATGCTATCACATTTTTTTTAAATCCATTGTGTTAAAAGTTTGATAATGACTTCAAAATTAGACACGAGGGCCCAATGGTTTTAGGGTGGGCACTGGCCAAATTAAAAGTTATTTCTAAAAATGATGAATGATGAATCTTTTTCTTCCCCCGGTATGTCCGAAATTTAGTAGGCTTAAGAATGCAGGGAAAAGTATAAAATGTATCATCTTCCAACGCACCCCATTCGCGTCGGTAACCAGGCCGGATGAGATGGGATATTTTCTTGGGGCGCGGAAGGAGATACACACTCCCCAATCTGTAGGTCATGAAATGACAATAAACCGAGGGTTGATAGCCCTTGGGGGTGTCGCATGACTGAGGATGGTGGTTCGGAACCCACGTTAAGCGGTAGGTCCAAGAGCACGCCGGCTTAATGTTAGAAACGACAAGTGGCCATTAGTAACACACAGAACACACACGTAACACCCTGTATAATATAAGGTTTTCTTAATTTAAGCTATTGAAAAGCTTTACAATGTAAGCTAGAATTTTTCTTAAGACGCAAAAATATGTTGTATGAAAAATGGATGAAAAATCTTTTTTTATGAATATTCTGGTGTCCATGATTCCGAGTTTTTTTTAATATACATACTGAAGTTTTCTAATAAATTTTTATGAATATAATGCCTGATATTAAAGAATTTTACTTAGAATACTTCCCGCTTATATATGTATTATGTATGTATATTGTATACTCCCCTTAGATCATCAAGAATTCCAGGGTCGGTATCGAAAACAGACCTTTAAGTTTCTGTATTATAATATTATGGTTTTGATTGAACTGACAGCTAGTCATTACTAGATACCGGATTTTAATATTAGATGAGTCATAATAATTTAAATGTCAATAAATTTATTTTATACATAGTAAGCTTTGAAACAAAAACATAAAAAGCTGACCCAGAGAAAAACAAATGAAATTCTTTATTAAATGTTTTGATTCAAATATAAATAAAGAATAACAATTTTTTTTGTACTTCTATGCTTTAAAACATATTCCTTGTATATCAGTGGTTGCGGTTGCTAGAAATTATGTAATGAAAATGAAACAAAATGGTCAAATCGCTTCAATAAATTTGTATACGCATATCAAAGGAAAATAAGGAGGATATTAATTAATTAATTTAAAAAAATACAAATAAAAAAATTGTTTTTATCTTTTTGTGCTTACATACCGGAACCTATAATCGATAGTATGGCAATCTAGCGCACTTTTATTACAGCATAAATGTTTTTATAAGTATGTACTCTAATATTTAAAATATACAGGGTGTCTCTAAAAGATGCGGAAAAAAACTACCACAAGTTCCTGAGGCGTATCAAAAGTTCAATTTGGTTTTTGATTTTTTATAAATAATTTTTTTAATAATTGGTGTATTGTCACAATATTCGGCATGGGGGGGGGGGGGGGGGGGGGGGGGTTGCAGGGTGAGAAATTAGAATCTGCTCTCATTTTTATTGTAAAGTTTAGAGGGCGCCACCTGCGGTACCTTGCATACATTTGAAACGAAATAACTTTTTTGAGCCACTCTATATTTAACTTTTAAATAAAAAATCGGATTCTCCAACGCCTTTTACCTAAAAAAGGTATACATGGTAAGAGTTGATTTGAGCAGCTGTTTTTAAGATATCTGGATTTAAAAATTAACTTGTGTACACAAGTCAGTTTTTAGTGACGTTATTTTAATTTACCGCCTACGCTTTAAATGTAGTGGCTCAAAAAAGTTATTTTATTTTAAATGTGTGCAAGGTACCGCAGGTGGCGCCCTCTAAACTTTACAATAAAAATGAAAGCAGATTCTAATTTCTCACCACACAAAACCCCCCTAAGTCGAATATTGTGACAATACACCAATTATTAAAAAAATTATTTATAAAAAATGAAAATCAAATTGAACTTTTGACACTTCGAAATCAGCCACTTTTGGACTAAGGTAAGTTGGGTTAGATCGTCATATTTACGCCTCAGGAACTTGTGGTAGCTTTTTTTTTCGCACCTTTTAGAGACACCCTGTATAGGTGTGTATAGTCAAATGGTTCTTGATAATTGCCTTTATAATACGTGTTATTATAAAGGTTAGGGAAAACGATTATTTTGGATGCACATTTTTGCTTGTATCGAAATAATGGCTCAAACAAAACATACTTGACCTACTAACCGTTTTTATTACCATGGTTACTAGACCCTACTAACTTTTAAACACAGCAAAAATTATAGGTCCATTTCTACTAATGATTGCTAATGAAAATTATTAAAAGCGTTTTTTTAAACATTGTTTCAGGTATATTATTGACCATGATGACCCATCGGTTGGCCGCGCATCCCTGGGACACTGGGTGATACGAATTATATTTCTGCTACTTCAAATATCGCCCTTGCTGAGATACATTGAGACTCTAATCAGCGGAATAGGAAGTAAAGTGGCTGCTAAAACAGAAAATGATAGTCAACAGACATTATTGTACAGGTAAATAAGACTTTCCTTAACACTTTGCAGTGGCATAGCTAGAAAATGTGCTCAAGGGGGGGGGGGGGGGGGGGCTTAGCGGGCGTAAGTAAAACATTTTTTTTTCCTCAAGAGAGGGTCAGTCGGGACTACACGTATTTCATAATATTGCGCCTAGTGAAGAAGGCGGAAAAGCGCCGCAGGCAAAAAATTTTCAGGGCCAAGCCCAATGTTCTTTTAAAATTCACCCAACTACTATCAAATTTCGAAAATTAAATTATTACCTCTCCCCCTCTGCGTGGTTGGATTAAATTTGTTTTTCTAAATGTTTTTTACTTTTTTCTTGATATTCCTAGCTGGCTCTTTATTTAAAAAGAAACAACATTTTTTAAAATTTTGAAGAATTTGAATATTGGTGTCAATCCAAAATTTTAACATAAGACGTATGTCTCTCTCTCTCTCTCTCTAACCAGCGTTTTTTGGGCTCGGTTTTTCACGATTAAAAATAAACATCGCTCACAACGCCAAAATTCATTAATTTTTCAGAAATTATGTATTTTAGGAGCGTAGATCTAAGAGCAGTTTTTGGAGCAAATGCTTAAGTTTTAAAATACTCCTTCTTAAATGCCGTTTTGTATATTCATAATAAAGCATTCTCGTTTCTTCCCGCACTATTTTTTTTATTATAAATTATCACACTTCTATAAAAAAATGTTTCAATTTAAATTTTTACTTTAATTTTTCTCTTCAAAAACAAATACCTTATTGTTTTTTGGTTTTGTTGTAAAAATATTTTATTGCATTGTTTTATATTTTTGTTGATTTAAAATAGCTCTAAAAAAAGGAAAACGGGACAAGTATATAATTGAAAAATACTGTAAAATATTATTCTTTTTACTCGTTTTCCTTTAAAATTGCATCATTAATCAATAACTTAAACGATATGCGTCTGAAAACTTAATTTCTATATAAAACAGGACTTTTAGAAGGAAAAGTTTAAAAACTAAACGTTTTCTACAAGACCTTTGTAATCTAAGCCAAGAATACATATTAAAAGATTTAAATTTCCTAATTTCCAAGCGTGAGACGAGAAATTAGGTTGCAATTAGACTTTTAGACTCGAGCTCATGGATCAAATACGGTTCTGCCTAACTTGCCCGTTGAATAACATTAGGAAAACTTCTGGGTGTAGGATGAGCCCGCAAGGGAAAGCGTTCTGCGTATAATCTCGAGGCAGCAGCTGCACCTTGACGACACTCGCCGTAAATTAGCACCATATCTACTAGTTTATTGTTTTCAAATTTTATTATTTTCACGTGTCACCAATTTAAAATTAACTTACTTCAAAAAAACACACGCAGCGTATTGCCAAATAACTCACCACCGATCCGTAAATTGCATGACTAATAAGAGATAAGACAAACAACATAAAGTATAGCAGGCTACGTTTTGATGACAAGGCCTGCACTTAGATTTTTTACTTTTGTATCTCGCCTATTTTTAAGTTTTCTGAAAAAAATATATTTGAAAATGTTGTTTATTGTAATGCCTTCTATACACAGCTAATAAAGAAGTATCAACTTAGGAATCACCCTGTATACACATTTATTTATCTGTTTTTTTCTTTTAAGGCGTATGTTAGATGAAGATACAAATAGTTCATTACTGAGGTTATTCCATTGTTTCCTGCACTGTGCCCCCCAAGCTATAATCCAACTTGTGTTTTTACTTGGATTCATTATGTATCCTGAGAAACGTTCCTTAACCTTAGGTTTGTATAAATATCACTTTTTTAGCCTTCTTTATTATTTATTAATTATAATTATTATTGTATGATAATGATGTTCAACTACTAAACGAAAATTATCAACTGCCTTATTTATTCATAAATAATTACCATCTAATTTTCCGATTGCATTTCATCCTATTTCTAAATAAATAATACCGTAGAAAGAGGGATTATGTGTACAAAAAGAACATGGCCTTGATCTATAAAAGAATTTTTTAACAACAATTATTTAATATACTGGACGAAAATTCTAAAAATAAACGAATATTTTCTTCTTTAAAGAATGCAAAAACACTTTTATTTTTAAATTGCCATATTTTTCCACATATATACATACACTATATTGCTAATACCATAATTCAATGATGCCACCACTGTAAGCAGATGATCAGGGGCCGTTGAGTTTGCGCAGATCTAAAATTTGCTTCTTGATGTAAACATTTGACAGGGCGGACTTTTAAAATAATTTTACAAGCTTTTATTTAAATTCACCCGTTTAGTTCGGGTGTGTACAGTTTATGGTCAAATAAAACTAAGTAACCGATATTTTACATACCTGAAATACCTCATTCCTGGTATTGAACCGCGATTCGTGCAAAAAAGGATTATGCACTTTTTTCTACCCATCTTGAGACACAAGTTGCTAACAATAACAAAATGTCTGGTAAAGTTTTATACCTAAATTCGCACCCAAAACTTAAAAATAATATCCACAATCACACACGGTCACACAGAACATCCGAACGAATACAACGTAAAAAAAGGTGGAAACGACTAACAACAACTTACAAACTAACAAAAAAAATGTCTAAAGTAAAGTTTTATAAATAATAACACCCAAAACTTGGAAATTAAAACCACACACGAATGAACGAAACAAAAGATTGCGACAAATAAGAATACAACGGCGCGCCGAGCCGGTTCTGTTCAAGAGACAGACCTTGGGTTTTGTTTACGTTCTGTTAGAAATCGTGTCGGTTGCCTAACTTTTTTCCTACTGCGCAAGCACCACGGACCCCTTAACTCAGGTTATTTTGAATCGCACGATGGGTGTATTCTTGCTTCGTGCGGCTGCTTGTATTGGCAATATAATGTATGTATATATGTGACCATCAATCACCATTTTTCTGTTTAGATGTTGCTGTTATCCAAGCATGGACTGTTTTTACATCAATTATTTCTATTGCTTGGTCTCTTACATCCTACCATCGATCTGTGAGATACGCCAGGGATGACAAAGACAAAATTAAATGGTTAGGACTGCTAGTGGCTTTTTGTTGGCAACTGATGAGTGCTTGTAAGTAAAGAAATTCTTACATACAGAAAATAATTTTTCGAAAATTGGAATATCCTTATTGTTAAAAACGGCACACTCCGCCTACGGCGTCGTGCTGAATTTACTTCTTCGTGCGATATGGACATATCTACTCTTGTAGTATAACCTCAAAAATACACACTCAAGCAAACGTCTTTTAAGCATCTGTTTGAAACCTCTGTTTGCCTAGGTTATAGTCCAGGAGGCAGTGACGATTTTCGGTACTTATTTTCCCAGTCCAGTCAGCAAACATGGATAGAATTATTGGGTTTGTTATTCTAAGCAAAATTCATATATATGTAGGGGGGGGGGGGGGTCCGATGGGTTGAGGCGGAAAATGCGTTAGAAAGTACAAATATACTGTTTTTTTTTTTCCAGTGATAAAAATAGTTCTATTAGTGAGAGATACAGTAAATTTAAGAAAAAAAATAGTCTGGCTAATCTGTGAGGATGGGTAATATGTCTGGCAGGTGGAAAATTGGAAAAAATTTAGCGAAACCATTGCCCTTATTTTTGCAGTCCTAAAAATTTTTCAGATGATAGTTTATATTATAATTACAGCTGAAAATATAGTCTGGCTAATGTGAAACACCCCGACAGCCTTGCCAGACTCGTCCAACGCTCGACGAAGCCATAACTACGATCTCTAAAATCTAAATGCGAGTAACTGACAGAGATAGGGATATAAGGGTCTAGGCAGCTGCTCTCAGGTCACTCGCATTCCAGCGTCGTTACCTAAATACGCACCTGCCGCTTCCTCTCCTCATTTAACTATTTTAGCCAGACTCACAAATTGTCGTTTTGTGTCACCATCCGAGCAGACTATTTGATATTCACCGACTGGGAAAATAGGTACAAAAAAAAAATTTACTGCCTCCTGGACTATTAAGTCCTGATGATGACCGATAGCTCTTGGCAACAGAATTAATAAACATCAAAGTATTTGAAAATATTTTAAAAGGAAGAACTGAAAATTATTTAGAAAGAATACATGTTATTTTTAATAAATAATTTGGGTTTCAAAAAAATAAATCGACACAAAATGCTATTTGCTATTTAACAGAAAAAATATATCGTGGGCTTAGTGCGAAAACTCACTAAGTCAGAATTTTTAGATTTTTATATTTTTGTCATTTAGTCCAACTGTACTAAATAAATATTTTACAAAACTTACTAACACTAAGTCAAATATCTCTCGAGTACTTTAAACTAAGTCAAACATCCAATTTGGATTTTACGGAAAAAGTCATTAGGTACCCTAATGAGTTTTAACGAAGCTACTGCTGCATATATCGTTGACTTAATGAGTTTTTGCTCTAAGCCCACGATATGATGCATTAGATAGAAAAATCTTCTATTTGTATTTTTCTGGATTTAGCAAAGGCATTCGATAGAGTTAGTCATAATTTATTTTTGGAAAAAATCGCAAATATTGGATTTAGAGGAAAGCAATTTTAATTAATTAAAAATTATCTAAAAGATAGACCAACTTATGTTCAAATAGAGAGAAAAAAGCTATTCTAAAGTAATTAAATATGATGATCCTCAAGGAACAACTTTAGGACCATTATTTTTAATATTTATTAATGATTTATTTATTGTAAATTGTGATTTAGAAATTCATAGTTTCGCAGATGATACTGCAATTTTTTATACAGATACAAATTGGGACAACTTAAATAACAAAATTAAAAAAGATTTGAAAATAATAAAAAATTGGTTTGATAAAAATTTATCAACAATTAATTTTGATAAAACTAATTATTTTCGTTACTTTAAATCCATCTAAGATACCACAAAATATGGATAGTATTAAAATAAATGATGACATTTAAATTTTAAAAGTTAATCAAGTAAAATATTCAGGAATAATCTTTGACAGTAAATTAAATTGGAATTTTCATATATAATATTTGATTATTGATATAAAGTTTACTACCAATTTTTAAAAACATTAAAAACATTTTGAACGTAAAACAACTGGAAATATTATATTATGAATTAGTTAAAACTCATTTAAATTACGGAATTTTAAGTTAGGGAGGAATAAATAGAACTTTAGTTAAAAAATTAGAAGTATTACAGGAAAGGTTTATAAAAATTGTATTTAATAAATATTATCTTTACCCCTCAATAAAATTATATTATGAAATACAAAAATTAACATTAGACAACTTTACGTTTATAACATCTTAATATACATATTTAAAAATAAAAATTCTTATACAATTTAAAAACCATAATCATAATACACGTCATAAAAAAACAACCATAAAACCTAAAATAAATAAGTTCATAGTGCAAAGGAATTTCAAATATTTATATTTTTATTTAAACGATAATATACCAACAAAAATTAAAAAACATATTTCAGTAATAAAATAAAATATACCTAAAGTCGAAATAAAAACACGGATATTGGAAACAGATAATTTAAAAATATCTTTGGAAATGTTTTAATTAATATGTTATAAATAATATATTTTTCAAAATTTTACTATACCTATATCTTCAAAAAACCGCGTTTATATTTATATACATTATACTTAAACGTTTTTTATTTACAATTTAAGTTTTATATAATTATAACAAATATTTAAAAAATATGTTTTAATATTCTTATATATTTATAATTTAAAGTACTAAGATTTGCTCCTAACAAGCACGTCTTTGGGGAATCAAAGAAAAAGTTTATTGAGGAAGATAAATTTAAACATATTTATTATATTATCAATATTGAAAATAAACATATTATTATTATCTACACTGAAATACAACAATTTTTCGTTTCTCTTCAACGCAGTGTACAACCAAATCTCCCCATTATTTTAAATGATTTTTCTCGGTTATAGTCTCCAGAATCCTGGCACTTAGTCTCCTAGCTGCTATCCTGCCAACGTGGATGGGAGTAATCTGCGCCCTGCACTGGGGCGTCATGTCCATCTGGCTAGCGATTGGTCAGCATCAAACGGCGGCCTGCAGTAGCCGATGTGAGGAACTGTTGCTCTCGGTCGCTCTCGGACTGGCGTACGTGTTGGCGTTTATTTCGCCCAGGGATGGACCGACGAGATACGTCTATCTGGTGTATTATTTGGTTTGTTTTATGGAGAATACTGGTGCCTTAGTGGTTTGGTAAGTTTTATCATGAAATTGATTAATTCTCGGGACTGCTGTGTAGCTATTATTATGGCTATTTCTTTGCGTCATAATTTTTTTTATTTCGTACTTTTTTGTACGAATGATGTTTATTTGTTTACAATTAAAAAGTAGACACTTTTTTTAGGTGTGTTACAAACAACTCATCGAATCATCCGTTCCTGTATTATGGAGCCGCTGGAAGTCAGGTGATCGCGTTTATTTTAGCTATAGCATTTTTAATTATCTATTATAAATATTGCCATCCCTCCCTTCCAAAAAGAAGCAAGATCCCAAGAGATAGCTCAGATTTCATAGAAAACGACAAGCCTTGCTATAGCAAGACTTCGTATAATTTCAGAACGAGTTCCTGATCAATCGTTTTCGTCTAATTTTAAATTTCGTAGAGAAAATAATCCCTTTGAGATTTAAAATTAGACGAAAATAACTTAAATTGAATATTCTACGAGTATTTTTTCTATTTTTGTATTTTAACGAGTATTTTTAATTTTTAAAAACAGTATTTTTGGGTGATATTAAACTGTGACTAAATTTTATTTGTTCGAAGTTTAATTTATTCTTCTTAATGAAGATTGAAGAGTACAAGGTGTCTTAACAGTGCGATAAAGTAAAATGACTCCTTTGGTTAGAATTACAAATTAAATATTTATAACAGACCTTTACGGAAACTGTGATCTTGGATCTGTTTGATTACAATCAGCTGATTTAAACTTAGCTGGTTGTACTACTGCAACGTTAGGTTTACTTTTCGGATATATCCGACACTTTTGACATTAGTTATGACCTAACTTTTTATCGTCTTGGAATATACAGGGTCCTGCACCTCACCTCTCGTCTTCTATAGCTCACTTATTAAGTAAGTTAGGATTTTGATAATTTACAAACTTTACCTGTATCCTAGGGCGCATTTCAGGAAAATATTTTTGTTTATAAAGCGTGTTCCAAAAAAGTGTGACGTCATAAGGATCTATTTTTTTAGATTATTCTATAGATATATATTTTTACTTATTTAAATGCCTCTTGTAGTTGCTTACATAGCCCTAAAATTTTAATGAAATCGGTTCAGTATTATTGGCGAAAAAAAAATAAACACTAATAAAAACCAGTCTTGCACCACTGGTTAAAAATTAATAAAAAATAAAAATAATGCCTCAGTATTAAAATTATTCAAAGGTACTTAATAAATAGGGCTGAACAGTCTCGTTAACCAAGTTTGATTAATTTTGTTGTAATTAGAACAAATGTTTGATTTTTAATTCTGCATCGAATGACATAATAATATACAGGGGTTCCAATTTGAAATAAGAAAAATAAATTGCTTTAAAGTTTGCAAAGTTTGACACTAAACTTTGGACACTCTGTACAATTCGTATTAATCAAACTTGGTTAACGAGACTGTTCGACGTTATTTATTAAATATCATTTTATAATTTTATTAAGGAGGCATTATTTTTATTTTTTATTATTTTTTAAAACCAGTGGTACAAAACTGATTTTTTAATTTTTTTCCGCCTATAATACTGAACCGATTTCATTAAAATTTTAGGGGTATAAAGGCAACTATAAGAGGCATCCAAATAAGTAAAAATATTTATAATATAGCATGTAATCTAAAAAATAGATCCTTAGGACGTCACACTTTTTTGGAACACCCTGTATAACAAAAATATGTTCCTAAAATGCGCCCTAGGATACAGGTAAAGTTGCAAAACATCAAAATCCTAACTTAATTAATAAGTTAGAAGACGGGAGGTGAGGTGCAGGACCCTGTATATAAGCCGCAGGAATTGGGTGCAAAACAACGAAGTTCACGGCTTAACTTTTAAAATTACTACATTTTTTGTTGTTTAATGTTCATTATTCAGTGCCAATATGTAATTAGTCAGCAAATTCTCTACAACAAGCTTCTCGAGTATACAACCAAAAAAGCGTCGTTTTACTTGTTAGATTAGGACACTTTGTATGTATTTAACACTGACACATACAACTAGGAAAAAATGTTTTATGTTACCCTATCGTTGCTCATGAAATCATTATTAACTCTCATTAATGCTTTTCATGTTCAGGCCCTTGATCTTTTTAAATACTTATTTTTCTCTTATTCTGTTAAGATATTTCTAAATATAAATTTTACCTATAAATATTTAAAAAGATGCCTGTAGTAAACTAAGATGCCTTTGACGGTGCTTTTACTATTTTACATAAAGTTAAGTGTTGCTTTTAGATTTTGATATTTAGCCGATAAATGTATCTATATTTGTTAGAAAATGATTTTTAATCGTTGTCTAAAGACATACATGGTGATAATTCTGCCTAATTATCATAGTGTGCATTTTTTCTATTATTGTTAATGATTTTTTATTTGTTTCAAAAAACTACTTACCCTTACATGTAAAAAAGGAAAACCTCTTAAGTTAAGAGTCTAATGTATTCGACGTTCGACGCCATTGTACTACATCGCCAATATCGTCATGTAGAAAAAATTATAGCCAACGTCAATTTTTTTAAATTTTTAGTTCTGATTTGTTCATATCGTATTATGTAGATAAAGTAGACGGCGAGTGCAATTATTATTATTCCTATAGTCTTTTCGATTTGAAAAGAGTGAAACAGAATTTCTAGCAGCTTTGCCAAAGCTAGTATGCTCGGGGCCTATTTTTAGTTATATGTGGCCCTAATCTCGTTACACAATTCAGGGCCCCTAAGAGTAACCAGCCAAAAAAAAGGGCCACTGTAGTCGGTATCTCTTCTATTAAAAGTGACTTATAAAAAAATCCCCAGGATCATAACATAACCTTGTTTGTTCAATCATAACAAGACGTTGACATGTGTTTGTTAATTAAATATTTTGGTGTTAGTTTTGTTTATCAATTGTGTCTCCCTCTCCTCTAATTACAGAAAGTCTTGATTACGAATTTTGATGAATCTATAATTTTTTTTTTGTTAAAAATTATCAAATTTTGGCACATTCTAGATGGGAGACATTTTTGGATGTCGGATTTTGAATGCATTAAACTCCGGTTTTACTATGTTAATTTTGAATCTGTAACTTAAAATATCCGATAGTTTATGTTTTTTTATTAGGAATTTTTTACGTTATTTTAAAATAAGCCCACAGCGTAATTTTAGTAGTAGCTACAATAATTATACTGGGCGATTTACTTTGAGTGGTTCAGAAGATCTCAGCGACGAGTATAGTTATCTTTTTAAAAACTTTAATATCCGGTTAAACTGGATTTTTTTTAAGTGTAGAAATTGAAAATCCAACATAGGAATGAGCAAACCGTTTTTTACTAAGATGCACTGTTGAGATGATTTAGCCTATCAAAGTTCCATAAGTGTCATTTTTCAAATGTCAATATCTCAAGAACTATTTAGTTTACCTGTTATTCAAGACGGCGGGGAACATGCTCTTTTTTTAGGTAGAGAGGACACATCAAAAAATATAAACTCCCAAAGTTTCAAGAACACATTTTTAGTGGTTTTCCTAAAAGTTCTAACGAACGCTTGTTTGTTTAAAAAATACAAATAAAGCTTTTCTTTTCATTTCGTCAGATCCATCCCTAGACACGTTTCGCCACATCATGACTCATCGATAGAGCTAGGATCCGACGAAAGAAAGGAACAACTCAAAACTGCTTAAGCATCATTTGGTGGGACACACCGGTAAGATGTTGCGCGGAGCAACATCTGTGTCTTTGTTAGACGCTCGTGAGCAATGACAAATAATTATTTGTTTTATTATATCTTGAGCAGAATTTGACATTCTTTCACCGGTTGCCTTTAAAAGTTACAGAAACTTTGAAACCTATTTTTTAATTCACATATTCAAAAAGATAACTATTCGTTTACTAGATCTTCTAATAGGCACTAGCATTGAATCACCCGTTATTTCTTAAAATTTGGATTTACACCAGCCTTTCCAGGGAAAGGTTGCATCTCTTATCAGTATTAGTTAGCAGGATGAACTCTCCTCGAATCGAAACAGTTTTTACCAGACATACTTTAGTAATAAATGAAAATTACCGACATTAGATATTTTCGACAGACTCATCATCGATGCTATTTAAAAAAACTCAAGGAACTGTAGTTTGCGTTCGATAGCAACTAGAAAAAAGTGTTTGTTTTGTGAAAGTTGACCATCTTTCAGTGGAGTTTAAAAAATATGGATACATGTCACAAAATATCGTTATTTTGTTTAAGGTGAAGTAAAATATTTACAGTATCTAATTTTAACCTAAATTATACCAGGGCTTTTAAGTAAGAGGATAATAAATATGGCCGTTTTTGCCTAAAAATATTATAAATTTTTGAAAATAATTAAATTTTAAAGTACCATTTTTCGGTAAACATTTTTAAAATGTGAATATATACATTGTTGCCTTATTCTATTTAAAAAAAAAATGGAACTTTGTAACGCCACACTTTTTTGAGCCACCCTGTAGTTACCAAAATAATTTTAACTTATATTTGCTATGGTTTGCAAGCTACGTTGGGACACCCGGCATGGAGAAAAACTATATTTTTATGTAAATATGACTAATAGTAATTGTGTTTTTCACAAAACCTACAGGCTAAATAAATATTGAATGTCGGTAATTTCTCATGACCTTTAAACATCTATTTCTCTTTTAACCTTTCTTGTATGGGATTTCTGGAAACTTTTAAAGTTAGTATCAGAAAATCCACGAGTTATCAAAAACTAGTAAAAAAATCCTGATTGGTCAGAATCGTGTCTAGCTTAACCTACATCTACTTTGTGCCTTTGATTAATTAGGTAGTTGGGTGGGTTTTTGCATGAATTAGTAAAAAAAATTATACTAATTTTTCATAATAACCAATGATGTAAAAACCGAGCCACTAAAAAGAATTCTAAATTCAAAGCACTGACACAAGGAGGTTATTGATTACATTGTTCACGAAAAAATAAACTCAAGTAAAAAATCTCACCCGAATCCATAGAATACCTTTATATGCCCTGTTTATATACATTTTCACCCCTTACATACGCAAACTTTTTCTGAAAAAAAAACTAACGATGTAATAAAATATTAATAAGGAAACAATGTTTATCAATTTTTTTTATTTGTAATGAACTTCAGCATTTTTCAATCTCAATAAGTATATTTTAAAATGTTATTTTAGTTAATTGAATATTTTGTTTATATTTGATATATAGGGCTACGTTTTGATTACCAGGTCCGCACTTCAATTTTTTACTTCTGTTACTCGGCTATTTTTAAGTTTAAAAAAAAGGTATTTGAAAAAGTTGTTTATTCTAATGCCTTCTATACACAGCTAAAGAAGAAGTATCAACTAAGGAATCACCCTGTATATTCTCTATCGTTTCACCTGCTGCATAAGGATGCTAGAAATTCGTGTGCGTCCAAGGGAATCTTGAAAATGGTAAGAAATACGAAGGTGATTAAATTGAGACAAAGTTGTGTATTTCGAGGCTTAATAATTTGGTGGCAGTAAATTGTAAATATTCCGAATAACCTCGGAGAAATACGAAATTTTCAGTTTTAGTTTTTAATTTTAACGTCTTCATTTTTGACTCAAGAAAAAAACAAAAACGCTTCTTTGTAGCCGTTTTTTATGTTCTGCAAGATAACGGTATTATTTTTCAAATTTGACGTTTCGTTCTTAAATACCAACTTTAAGTAAATTTTTTTAAATACAGACCTGGCATTTTAATACAGTTTTCGGGACTTCTAAGTTTTATAAATTTAATACAATTTAAATTTTTTTTAAATTTTACCGTTTTGTCATCAAATAATCGTTACTTTACTATTACGGCCCTGACAATTATTTTTAGCATTATTAAAATTACATTATAGGAAGCTATGGTGTTCTGTACGTTTATTATTTCAATAAGATTTACCGTAACAATACTCTAGGAAGCAAGTTTTTAAGGCATGAGGAGTAATTTTATATATTTTTATTTATTTTATTAATATAACATATAGGTAGAGATATACATTAATTCCTATTGTCTTAGATCTGGAAATACTGTAAAACAGAAAGAATTAATGAGTGAAAAAAAGGTTAGTCTAGTTATGTTACTGTGATGTGCTAAAGTTTGTTTCAAAAACAATGACAAATTTAACCTGTTTTTAAGGTCTGATGATGTCAGTTTTAGGCAAAACATGCAACACAACGGACAGAAAAAGGTTTGAGGTGAATACTTTGGATCTTATTTCTTACAAAATATCAGTTTTCTTTGAGTAAAAATGGACGAATTCTTGAAAACACAATTTTTTTTAGTTTGTTCAGGACCGTAATGATAATAATTTGAAAAAATGTGTTATTAGATGACATAACGTTTAAATTTTAAAAACCTTTAAATTGTGTTTTAAACTTAGAAGTCCCTAAAACTATTTAAAAGTCCAGGTCCGTATTTAAGAAAAATTATTTGTGGTTGGTATCTGAAAAACGAAACGTTAAATTTGACGCCATCTTGTATAACATAAAAAACGGCTATGAAAAAGAGTTTTTTGTTTTTTTTAAAGTCAAAAATGACCACGCAAAAAATTAAAACCCAAAACTAAAAATATCGGGTTTTTCGGATATCTCCGCAGATTTTCGAAATATTTACAATTTTCTTTTATCAAATTATTAAGTCCCAAAATACGCAACTTTGCATCAATTTAATCATCTTCGTATCTCTTACCGTTTTCGAGATCACCGTGTATACAGTCGTAGCCCAAAAAATTGTAGTTTTCCATAAGAAAACGCATTAGGGAGGAAACTATTTTTAGTCACTACTGTACTTATAAACGGATAAATAAAAAATAGGATATTGTTGATAGATTTCTCCCTCTAACAAATAACAGAAATACTGAAAACATTACGAATGAAAAAATTTCATATTCCTCCTTTTTGAAGTAACTTTGGTTGTGAATGTTGTTTTACATTACTTTAAGTATTAATATTATTATTAGTTTGTATTGTCCGCCTTAGATAAGCTTGTAAATTATGTATGTAGAAGAAAGAAGACATTTCAAAGATATAACAGGTGTAGTACATTTTTAGTTTTAGCCTTGCTTAGCAGATACATAAACATATTCATACTAAATTTAAAACCATTTTAGGAATAAATATAAGTAGAGGGAGATGGTATGTTCTGCATCAATTCCGGAGGTCCCTTCTGCGCATGCGCCGGCAAGAGCTAAAACAGAGCTGTTTTAAACAGAGCCGTTTAAAATATCTAAAACAGCTCTGTTTAACACAGCTTAGCTACTGCCCGCACATGCGTAGAAGGGACCTCCGGAATTGATGCAGAACATACCATCTCCCGCTACTAATATAATAGTTTTAATTTCCATATTGTTGGTGTTTGTTGCAGTAAACACTTACAGCAGTATTCACTAAAGGGTTCTAAATTTAAAACCGTCCTAAACTGAGAGTTCCGGGTTTAAAATGACAAGTGTCAGAATAGGTCAACTAAGTTTTGTATTGTAAATATTTTTTATCTACTTTCATTTAGTAATATGAATTTTACAGTTCTGTAAATCATTTTGTAAGGGCGTCTATTACAGCACTAGTGCTGTAATAGATGCCCTTACAGCACTAGTGCTGTAATAAAAAAAAACAGGTTTTATTAAAATTTTGCTGTTAAATAAAACCACACTTTTTAGAACAATGATTTATTATTAACAATTATAAAATTAATTACCAATTATTAATTAAAATATATCTTGATATTTCTTGACTGAAATCATAGTTCTCAACATTGAGTAGTGAGTCCATAGTGTAGATGGTTTCTGGAAGCGTTTCTTTACGGAAAAATAACCTAAAAGGATTTTCTCAGACACCTCCTTTATTTTGTTAGCTTTGCACCAATCTTCAAACTTCTGATACTTCAACTCATACCGCGCCTTGGATTTTGTCGGAACTAAACTTGAGATCGCTTCGTTTGCCGCTGCTTCTATATCAGAGGGTAAACTTCCATCAGAATCGCTCATTTTGAAAAACATTTTTTATATTTTTGAATTTGTTTGACAAAGTTTCGACAGTAACCATGCGAAACAGTAACTATGCGAAAGGTAACATAAAAAACTTGATTAGTAAACTTAATAGCAGGTGCATTTTTACAGGTGCATTTTTTATTTTTAAAAATGCCTTTTGCCAAATATTTTTATTCATAGATGAAAGTAGATAAAATTTTGTACAATATTCTTGTTGTAAATTCATATTACTACACTCGATGTTTTGTTAAACTCGGCTGACGCCTCGTTTGACAACTTTAACATCTTGTGGTGTAATATGAATCTTTACAACACCTATATGGTAAATAACTATTTTGGTTTTCTTCAAATTTATAAAGAAAAACGTATTCTAGTACGTACTGTGTTCTTTAATAGCACTAAAATTGTATTAAAGAAAAGAAGAGAGTCGGGTTTGTATTACGTGTACAAATTTTTATTATGTTAAAATCCTAGCAGAGCGCTTTCGGCTTTCGCCATCTTCAGTGCTATTCGTCAGCATACAAAGATATCCTCAAGGTGGAATGGCATTTCGTCCACACAATGTTTCAAAAACAATATTAAAATTGTAAAAAGACAACACGAAACAAAACATAAAACATATTTGATTTAAAAAGACATGTTGACAATGGTAAAGGTAACGAATCTTTGTATGCTGACGAATAGCACTGAAGATGGCGAAAGCCGAAAGCGCTCTGCTAGGATTTTAACATAATAAAAATTTTTACACGTAATACAAACCCGACTCTCTTCTTTTCTTTAATTTTACCCTACGTGTACACAGCCACAACGAATTTTCTAAAATTGTATTTGCAACAACATCCCGGTCAAATTATTTATGGGTAAGACGAATTAATTACAAAAAAATTTAATTAACACAAAAGCGTCATATGGCATATAAAACATGCCACAGTAAAAACAACTGTGAGATTATAGATCTAAATATTGCGATGGTCTAAATTTTGAAACCCTTTAGTGAATACTGGATTTAATGTTTTGTACCAAAGGCCCCTATTCTTAAATGGAAAAATCACTAGCCCTTAGATAATACCCCTGAAATCTTATTATTGTTGTTCTCTAAAGTAACCAAGTGCCCATCATTGCAAAATTGACAAAAAAAAACGAAAGCTAATGCTAGAATCGAAAGAAGAATGTTTTGTAAACGAAGTATACACTTGCTTGTCCTAAGTACTTATGAATCTAAAATTTTTAAGACTAAATTAAAAGAGGCTGCACATTTTTAATGAGATTGGATAATATAAATTAGCGTATTGACAAAATATTGAATGTTAATTGGGATATGGTTTATATAATAAATAAATCGCTTTAGATTTTTATACGTTGACGATTCTTTTATGTCAAAACTTACCATGCCATTAAAAATTTACAAGATGACCTTAGCGCCACGGTGGCGATTCCAAGAAATGCTCTTGCCTGCCCGCCAATAAAAAATGTAAAATCCTTTATTTTAATACTGTCTTTGTTTCTTTAATATGATAAGACAATGAGCTCCGTCATCTAGTGGGTAAAAGTCAAATTTTCGCTTAGTCATAATTTCAACAAGAGATCACATTTGCTAATCTCAAACTATACTATTATAACATCGCGAGACAATTTCTCATTACTTGGGTGCCAAAAGAGCTTTTCAAGTAACCACCAGACGTCATACGGTATATCGCCAGGGGAACCACTAAATTCTGAGGTGATATACATATACTGTAACAAAGTGTATAGTAAAATTAAAGCTAAATACATTCCCTTTGATATTTTGTATTACATATATTATTATAGGATAAATTAAATTTGTATGCCATTAAGTGCCAAAATTGAAGAACCAAACGAACTATCTGAACGTTTTAATACGAAATTTAAACCTATAGATGATAAATTAATATTGGAAACACGATGTAGCATGTTAAGCACAAAATTACTGACTATATTCATAAACTAATAAATAACAATCGCAAAAAAATTTTTTTAAATGTTCTTTAGGCAAAAATAAATTGAAATATTTGAATGTATAAATAACATAGACTGCATCCTGTTTTCTATCAATATATACCACCAAATAATGTTTTACTTTCCTAAAATGTACTCTTTGGATACCTATTTAAAGTATTTTACAATTTTAGAGTACATACACCATGACCAAAAAAGACAGGGTCTTTTTTCATAAAAGATACTTATGAAATGTTCATGGAAGGGTTCGACGTGCAATTTTCATTACCTACATCCTCAGAAAAGATTGTATTATATAGTGTATTTATTTTTAACTGGTACCGATGTAAACAATAATATAACCATAAAACGCTCGATGCGATCGGTACACAGGACTGCATTCAGCTTTCGCACTTGAATAAATACGTTTTCCGATTGTATTGTAGCTGTATTTTGTTTTTAAAAATAAAATTTCTCATTTTCTCGAAAACACATAATACTGAAATAGTAGTTTGTACAACAGAGTGGATATGATGTCCATATCGCACGAGGAAGTTAAATATGGACAATCCACTCGAGTTGAACAGTATATTTTTTCTACGACCTTATGCTTAAAAATATAAAAAAAAAATTTGTAGGTTGCCGGGCTCGAACTCACGACCTTTGGTTCTATAGTCCAACGCTCTAACGTCTGGACTATCGAAGCGTTTAGTTAATTACCAGAAAACCAACTGATAAATGATGCTACATGAAATTAATTTTCTATGCACATTCAGCAGGTTGCATTATTGATAAATCTATTATAAATGCGTCTAGATTTTATTATATTGAACAAATTAATAACAAATTGTACCATATACATTTAAATTATATAAATTAATGTCTTGAAAAAGAAGGCGGAGCCTCAGCAAAAATAATATACTGTGATTGGTCAGTACTTTTAAAAACATGTCAATTTGGCTTCTTGACTACTGTGATTGGTCAGTTTCATTACCTATCTAGGATGGATATTATATATTCCCGCACAGTTAATTGGAATAGCCTACTTTTCTTATCACTTTAGTGTAAAGGAAACAGCAAATTTCCATGTGGTAGTAGAAAAAAGTATTTTTTTGGCTCATCACAACCACAAGTGATTCTAAAGAATATAACACTGTGCGTAAAAATTTCCATTTTCCCTTTGGATACAGCGCCGACCTATCAGTCCTCTGTGCTTTGTTCTCCCAAATCCGGAAATTTCCAATTAGTTGACAACATTTTATAAAATACTGACCAATCACAGTTTATGGTATTTAATGAGGCTCCGCCTTCTATTTCAAGACATTAAATTGTAAAATGTTATTAATTTGTTCAATATAAGAAAATTAATACGCATCTATAATAGGTTTACCAATTAATGCAACCTGCTGAATGTGCATAAAAAATAATTTCATGTATCATTATTATTGAGTTGGTTTTACCATAATTTCTAACATGATCCTGTGGCTCAAATGGTAAAGCGTCGACATCCACTCTTGGTGTACAAACTACTATTAGGTGTCAATTTTTATCTTATGAATTTTAATTAGACTGTGTGAGGTTACCTTAGCTATCGCTAGAAAAAATTATTATTTAATTAATCCTCATTAACCTTCAAAAACAAAAAAGAATAAAACTAATTTTTAACAGCCTAACTAACTTGTCAATATTTTAGTAGTCATGGAAAAAAGAAAGGTTTATTTCTTAATGAAATTAGTATTCTTATATCCAGCATAGAGGACTATAAAAACATAGAACGACGAAAAACTATCAATTCTATACATCAGTTAACTTTAATTGGTACACTGATCCACCCAATAAAGTCAACTTTCGAGATTATCAACTTAACTACAATCTGTGACGTCATTCTACTATGAACCTTCGTTCATCTGTCAATTAAGTTTTATAATACCCACGATGTATCCGCCTTAACAGAGGTAATAAGGTGAACCGAAAATGAAACTGGGAAGGTGAAGCTACAGTCTTATTTCTACTGCCGTGTTAAAAAAAAATAGTCAAATCAGTTCGGATGATAGGTTCACAAGAAATATAGTATCAAACATGTGGCAAATTTATGATGTGGCAATTTAGACCAGGAGTTTAGATTACCGTTTGGACCAACCTAATAGTACTGATTTAGACTAACGGACATTTTTAGATTTATTAGTTGCTGTGCTTTATTCCTGATTAAATAATCCATTTTAGTGCCTCTTTGGATGTTGTAGATAAAATTGTTTATTGCCCGTCATGTGTGCCCTTCATTGTACATTTTTGTTGAACCTGAATAATTTTTAGTCTTTTAAAGTGGTAAAAAATCTGTTATATTAATGTTAAGTTTAAAGACTAGTATATAAAAAATATACCTATATAATGTAATTTTATACCTAGATGTGCTTCGCACAAAATGTATGCTTAAAGATTGAAAATCTATTTTTCACTTTTAAAATATTAAACTCGAATTAAATTGACGTTCTGAGTTCTTACTTTTTTAATTATATTTTCAAATCGCTTCCACTTTTGAAACATCTTTAAGATCTTACCTCGAGACGATTTTGAACTTTTTGCAATATCTTACTTGATTTTGCAATTATTTCCTGACTTTCTATAGCACACCCTCTGTCGGTCGCTACGGGAACAAGGCAAGGTCCGCGAAGTGAGCCTTTAAGAACTGAGAGCGGTAAAATGCTGTTACATGGCCAACAAATTGGCTGGAAAATACTACTTTACCGGTTTGTGTTTAATAATACTATTTTTAAAGTGAATTATAGATTTCCGATGCTAAAAAACTGGATATACCACACATGGACCTATATGTATTGCCTTGAAATTGAAGTAGTTAGAATTTGAAATTTTATAAACTTACCCATTAATTTTAGCAACGTAGGATGTATTAAAATTTTCAAAGAAACCAAATAAGTTATCATTTTTAAAAATATTTGTTTACAGTCAGTATTGGAATTATAACTGCGGCTAATTTATATATGGAGACCCTCCACGATCAGTGTTACTGTTGTTAAAATATCACTAAATATACGACAAGAATAATGTCATAATTTTAACAGTATTAGCAGTAATACTGATCGAGTAGGGTCGCCAATACACTATGAATATATGTTGTATAAAAGAGTATATAGAAACAATTTTTATATACTTAAGAGTACCTTACTTGAAAATTCCATAGTATGAAGCTATAAGTACAACAAGAAATATTTAAATTCTGTTAATATTTTGAAACTAGATATTTTACAGAAATATTTATAATATATTATTGTGTATATAAAAGTATACTGTTAATAAATGTAAGATATTTAAACTTTAGAAATTTCCTGCAAGAATTAATTTTCAAAAAAAATACATTTGATTAAACATTTTTAAATTTGATATATAAGTTTACCCGTAACCAAAAAAAAAATAGTTCTTTAAAACTTATTTTCATTTAAATATACAGAACAATCTGTTTTACTAAGTACTAAATAAAATAATCCTGAAAACAATAAAATTGTGAAAAAATCGTCGTTTTTAGACATATTTTGAAAGTGTTTGATCTTAATCATTTTTGACGCTTATTAGTTACTGTATGTTCTTGGTTCCTACTATTAATGTTTTTCACACGATACAGGTACTAACTAGCCATAGAGTATACACAGAGTATTTTAGATATGTTTAGTTCTTAAAATTAAATCGTTCAGAAAATGTACAATACTGTTTGCAATTTTATATTTTATAAGTGTTGATTTTGCAAATAAATTTAGTTTATAATAAAATTGTTTTATTTAATAAAATACAATTTACATATTGTCCAATATGTCCGATTTTATACTGGGTATCCCTGGCGGTTCCTAGGTAAAATAAATAAAACCAGGAGGAAAGTTTTTTGATAATATTAAATATTAATGTACCGGGTGATTCAATAAGGCGCAAGAGGGCGTAATTGAAAAGTAAATTTTAAAATTTTGCATATCTCCGAAAATTCCACATTAAGGTATATCTTTGGTAACACCGTTAAAAAGCTTGAACAATTATGCTTCATTTTGGTACCAACTTTAATAAGAGGGGGGGGGGGGGGGGGGGAGATGTTGAAAGTGTAATCATTTAAATCGCTGTAACTTATAAACGACTTATCCGATTTTAGCAAACTAAAGACTGTTTGGAAGAGAAATGTATGCACTTTCACCAATCGATTTAGTTGTCCATAATAGTTCTCAAAAAAAATGCTAGAGGGCGCAATTTGTAATAATAACACATTTTTTGATTTTACTCCGAGAAAATAAATCATACGGTATAATTATGATTCCATAATCGAAAAGTAGATGAAATTTGCTAGAAAAAATACTTAAACAGTAGCTTGATATCTCCGTTCGTTTCAGAGTCATCGCCAATAGAATAATTTTTAAAACTTTAAATGAAGAAGCTGTTATATATTTTTTAGAAAAAAAGTGGGACGCCACTGATATTTTTCCATGTGGAAATTATTTTTGATTAGCCTGGTCAATTCTGCATAAAAATGGGCTCTTGCGTTTTTCTCCTCAGGCACACCGTTCTTAATTAAAATAACTAAATTAAATTAGCTCGACTATTTATTATTATTATTAACATTGATAATACAAAATTTTGTTTTATAAAAATTGTTGGAAATGACCACCTTCACTTAATAGGAAAGTTTTCACCAGTCTAATTTAATTTAATTATTTTAATTAAGAACGGTGTACCTCTTAAGAAAATTTTAAAAAGTATGAAAATATATGAGATTGATATCATTTAGGACTGTCAGACCGACTGATAAGTGTAGGATCTGCCTTATTGGTATGCTGTCGACTGTTTTTTTAGACAGAGTTTCCTTCCATTTCATCAGATCCATCCCTAGACGCGCTTCGCCATATCATGGTTCATCAGTAGAGCTCTGAGCTAAGATCCGACAACAGAAAGGAGTAACAAAACAGCATTTGGTGGAACACACCAGCAAGATGTTGCACAGAGCGACATCTGTATCGTTGTCAGACACTCTTGAGCATACCAGCACCTCTAGAGACATTCGTCTCAATTACAGGCGTCCCGCGAGGCCGTTTTTTAGAGTTATTTATTGCATCGACTATTGCGAAGCAAATATTCTTCCAGCACATAATTATTCCTCCCAACAAATACAGGGCTGGGGTAGAGTAAAGTTAAAGGGTACAGAAAAAAAACAATAAGTACTTTGGTACCAAATGGTAAATTCTATTTATTTCTGAATTAAATTATTTGCGGCAATTACAAAGCTTAAAATATCTTACAATTAGGTTTATTTATTCACATCATAGGACACGGAGGCTACTGTGAATATTAACTCGTCTTTATAGCCCGTATTACAAAAGTTAACGAAAATAAATCTGAATTAAATAAACATACCAATATTATCCACGACACGATTTAGTTTAAAGTATGCTTCAAAATATATCGTTGATCTTGTGTCCAATGCATTAAAAATCCTGAAGACATAAATAAAAGTACCAATAACCTGCGATTTGTAATTATTTATTGCGTCCGCATGTGCACAATGAACTTTAAAAATTTCGGTAAGATAAATCTTAAAAATTGATAAAGATTTTGCCGATTTGTGCAGCAAACTCATCAATTACGTCTTAAAAAGTTTGTTATTGTGCCTTTTCTTGAATTAATCGCTGTTGGTTAAGTGATAATAAATTATTCTCAAGCAAATTTTACTACACTAATCGTAAATAAAATCTTTAAAAAATACATAAATCCAAGAAACTTCATTATCCGAGAATATTAATACTATACACGCTCTAGTTTATGGCAAAAATTAGGTTTGTTCCAACCTGACCAAATTTTATGAAGTCCTCTTAAACCTAAGGATTATTCTAAAATCGTAGGAATATCAGAGTGATTTTGTACATTCTTGCCTTGTTTCGAACTAGGTTGCCAGGGCCAAACAAAAAGTTTACCGATAAGAGTTTTTGTTTACCGACAGGTACGTCCATCGGGTTTTGAGGTATCATGGCCGGCCTGTCATTTAATTTGATGTTTAACATTCCTTGCCTCACTTAAAATGAAATGTGAGGTCATCCTTGTTTCTGATTCTGGGTGCTCATCAGTGACCTGGCTTGGCAATGTGACACGTTCGATGTCCAGTTATTGTTTTGTTATGTTACATTATATTAAGTTATGGCCAGGTAAATCACTTTTAATTCGAACTTTGCTGTCTATCCCACATTATAAAATTACCATTTTTGACATTTTTTTCGATTTAAACTTCACACAACACACAACTGTGCGTTATGATGCCTAGTATAACAATCAAGTTAGCGTTGAAACATTCAAATCGTGGCATTTATCTATCTTGCGTTTTGAATATTTGACAGTGACATTGTCAACAGTAATATACCCATAGAGGAGGCGTCTTATCGGCAATACCGCTGTTTTTTACAAGAAATCGATTTTCTGATAATTTTCACGAAATCTAATTTTACTTATAATCTGATAGCTCGAGAGTCTTATCATTGATTATAAGTAAAAATTATATTGAGTGAACATTTTCTTAGAAAATCTAGTTTCGAGTGAAAAACAACGGTATGAAGATAAGACGCCGCTTCTAGAGGTGTATTTTATTGGATAATTTACTGAACCCGAAATAAAAGCCGAATGTGATAAAGGAAAATATGCAAACACATCATTATGATTTACTTTTAAGTTTATAAAGGTGCCACAACTAACAATTAATTAAAAATCCACGACTAAATCAGACGCGTGGAACGTCAAAAATCAAATTCGCTTATTTTCATCACGGTTGCCATGAAAACGCCAAGATTTCTTAAGCTCACGTCAAAGCAAAGCACACTGGGTTTAATCTTGCATACATTTTGTCATAAAACATTTCTTTAAAAATGTTTATGCCCTAAAATCACCTCAAATAGTGTTGTGTGTCACTTTTATTTTGTAGGGGTTATAATATTTATTTATTAAACTTGATTTCGTGAAATAAATTACTGTTTGTTTGACAAAAAGCTACTGTGGTCTTACCGAGCTAGTCGTAGGTCTTATCGGGTAAGACCACGTTACCAAGGTGGTTGCTATGAAAATTTGCGTTCTGATTGGTTCTATATATGTGAGGTAAATTATCATTAAAGTATAGTATGTAATTACCGCACTCGCCGCTACGCGGCGTTTTCGCAATTTTTTTATTCGTGCGTAATATGATTTTTACCACACCTAATACGTAATAATATACTATTTATGTACAAGTTATGAAACTCAAAAATCCATGCTTGTACAAAATATTAAATGATACCAATATCTATCGTTGGTTGGAACAAACCTAATGTATTTTCGCTATCACTACTGTGTGCTTTCAAACACAGCACAACTGTGCAATTCGGAAACCTTCGGTGTCTCCGCCCGAATTATTTCGATAGGCACGTGTGAGAACTCATTTTTTTGGAAAGCGGAAGGACTAGTTGCCAGACCACGTGTAATTAGATATAATATGTATTTTTCCCAGATTGCGATTTAAGTGAGAGCTTCTATGAAGAACACGCCCAGTATTGCTGGGCATTGCGTGACGGAACTACAATATAGTCTTCAGCATGAGCTTACTGCTCGGGATGTTCACAAATCATGGTTTAAAAATATTCTTCTACCACTCGCCAGCATACGCACGACCAAAGATTAACGATATAGTATGTTGTATTTTAGTATCTTATAAACCTAGAATTATGTTATACAAGGATACTCTATACTTCTAAATTTATTCATTTTCAGCGGTACTGGCTTGAGTTAAAAAAACCTGCTGAGTTCCTCCAGGTTGTTGAGCAACCTAAAAATATAAAATTTATCAATATAAGTATATTTTCTTAAATTTTGTTATCTAAAACAAAGGAAATAAAAGGTAAAATCACCTACTAAAGCTTTTAAACTTTGTATGAAATTCTCCCTATCTCTTCTATAATTTTATGTCAATTTGACATTACCATCAAACAATAGTTATTTACATAACAAGGAAGAAAACAGTGCTTTTCCTGCGGAAAGTTTTAATATCGTATATAACTCGCTTGATAATTGAAAAATCGCCCTGATAAACTTTTTGAATTAATAATAATAAGTTTATTTGCAATATTTATAATATAATAAATGTGTTTATTTATCTTCCTCAATAAACTTATTCTTTGATCCCCCGAAGACGTGCTTATTAGGGGCAAATCTTAGTATTTTAAATTATAAATGTTATAGGACTATTAAAACATGTTTTTTAAAAATATTTGGTATATTATATAAAAGTTAAATTGCAAATAAAAAACGTTTAACTATATGTATAATATAAACGCATTTTTTTTTGAAGATATAGGATATCAATTATGTATAAATATATATTGTAGATGGGTGGGGACGTTTTATGCCAGGGAAAAAAAGGTTTTCCTGGGTTGTCTTTATTTCTTTCTCTTCTCCTTTCTTATTTTGAGCACTGCAAAGCAACTCTACTTGATGTAAGTGGCAATTTAAAACATTTATTTCTAGCCTTCTCATCGTACACGCTTACAACATTTGCGTTATCTATCTACTGTTTTCCCTTGTTTAATCGCCATCGCGTACCACTTCTGATGTCGCGAGGTCTGGAAAGAATTGGAAAAAATAGAACGGAATGCAGCGAGTCGTCGATGTTTTTATTAATAACATAATAATAACCCCCCACATAATTAACGCCTAGCTACTTCCCTACATTCTTTATATTTCCCAGCTTCAAACTTTAGGCAATTTAGCAGTTGTTCCAATCAGACACGTTGATCAGAGAGCCAACACACATGCGTGTTAAGATCTATTATCAAACTGTTAGAAATCTGTTTGTGATTGGAAGGTTAGAACAAACTTCATGTGTAAGGGTATCGCGGTACTGGTCAAATTGATAACTTCCTGCTCCTCTTTAAATGAACCATATTCATACCTGAATAATTTGTGACTGTGGCGCGGTGGCGGTAATAGGCGCCTGGATTATCACTGGTTGCGAAGTATTGCCTTGCAGCTGCATTTTGATCATTTGTAGTTGTTGTGGCGTCAGTTGGATCTAAAAAATTAGGATAATTGTCTTTTATACGAACACAGATTTAAATTTTTTTCATATTAAATAAATATGTTACCGCAAAAAGAAAATAAGTTTTGTCTAGTTTTTTAATTTTTTTTTATAAAAACCCTCCGATACGAACTACGAGAATTTATAGGAATTTACAGACTTAGTTTAGTATCTAAGACATCAGTAGACATTTATTTGTCAAAACTATTGGTTTTAACTTTCTGATAGGCTAGTGGGATATATTTTTTTTATTTATGCAACTTGTATTGATAGGTATAGGTAACGCTCTATAATTAGTTTGCCAACATTGCACGGTATCATGCTAGGATTCGAATCGATGTTTTTTTCCTGTGGCGTGTGATGCACACAGTCCAAGTTTAACGGTCCTTACCCAAGTTTCTAGACGGTCGATTTAAAAAAGTAAGATATACTACGTCCAATTACTGTCTGGTTGCACGTCACAGCTTCTAAAGTAATTTTTGATTCGAGTCATCTCGTTGATTAAATCGTATATATTTTAATTTTATCAGGACTAAAATAATCTTCCAAATAAGTATTTCTTCTTTTGTTGAACAATAAGACATATTCTCAGAATATGTACCATTGCGCCCAAAAAAAACTGGGTCAACAAAATTTTATTTCTATTCTAGCTCTTGGACTATAATAATTAAAACTTAAACCCATATTACCGTCGCCGTGGAAATTAATATATTCGCATTAACTTTATTATTGTGAGAATTTCACTTTGATAATTAAATAGGTGATTTCTAAATTGCGGTATTAGAAAATAAATAAATATAACTTTTCCGACGTAGTTTTCAGATAGTTATCCTCTAAAGTAAAACAACGTATTAAATAACTAAACAGTTTACTTAATTATGTGACATATTTTTGTCGAGAAGATATCAAAAATAACAAAAAAAAACATTAAATATATTATTTTTTACATTTTAATACTTAGTCATAGAACCATTATTATTAATGACTTTTTGAAGACATCGAGGCATACTGAGAACTAAATTTCTTATATAATCCTCAGACATCAGACCCCATGATTCTCTTATTTTTTCTAGTAGTTCCAGTTGATTTCTGGGTCTAAAGTCATGTTTATATATATATTTGGTCATTTCACCCCAAACATTTTGAGATCGGGACTCCTAGATGGCTAAGGTAAAACATTTATTTCATTTTCTTCCATATATTGCTGGACTAGTCGAGATGTATGAATTGGGGAATTGGCATGCTGAAATATGAAATTTTCTCCGTATACTGCCGTAGCTGTTGGTAACATGGTTTGTCTTAATATATTGCAGTATACAAGGGCAGTGAGCCTTTCTGGCACTATTTCGCAAAATCCTAGACCTCTGCTACTGATCCATGCCCAAATGTTTACAGAGAACCGACCACTCATATTTGTTTTATGGGTATACTGCTCATCATACCTCGCTCTTGTGGGTCTGTATACACGAATTTTTCCGTTGTTACAAGACTCAAATGTCTTTTCATCGGAAAAAATTACTGTTTCCCATATATTATTTTGATTGACATAGTTTTGTGCAAAATCTAGCCTGTCTTTATTTACCTCTGTTAAGGAAATTTTATTGGCAGCGCAACGACTCCTGATATCTGAGCCCTGAATCCTTCGACGAGCAGTATTCGTTGAACAAGGAAAATTGGTTTCTTGAGCAGCTTTTATTGCTGTTTCAAAGGGGTTATCGCGCAGATAATTTACCTCACATTTATATAGAACCAATCAGAACGCAAATTTTCATAGCAACCACCTTGGTAACGTGGTCTTTTCCGATAAGACCTACGACTAGCTCGGTAAGACCACAGTAGCTTTTTGTCAAACAAACAGTAATTTATTTCACGAAATCAAGTTTAATAAATAAATATTATAACACCTACAAAATAAAAGTGACACACAACAGTATTTAAGGTGATTTTAGGGCATAAACTTAACTTAATTATTGACATTTTCAAAGAAATATTTTGACATAATGTCTGCAATATTAAACCTAGTGTGCTTTGCTTTGACGTGAGCTTAAGAAATCTTGGCGTTTTCATGGCAAGCGTTATTGATGAACGAATTTGATTTTTGACGTTCCAAGAGTCTGATTTAGTTTTGGATTTTTAATTAATTGTTAGTTGTGGCACCTTTATAAACTTGAGAGTAAATCATAATGATGTGTTTGCATATTTTCCTTTATCACAAAAGGCTTTTATTTCGGGTTCAGTAAATTATCCAATAAAATACACCTCTAGAAGCGGCCTCTTATCTTCATACCGTTGTTTTTCACTCGAAACTAGATTTTCTAAGAAAATTTTCACTCAATATAATTTTTACTTATAATCAAAGATAGGACCCTCGAGCTAAAGCTCTCGGGATCTTATCAGATTATAAGTAAAAATTACATTTCGTGAAAATTATCAGAAAATCGATTTCTTGTAAAAAACAGCGGTATTACCGATAAGACGCCTCCTCTATCGGTATATTACTGTTGATAATTAATAACTTCCCTATCTTGAACTTCTGTTGACATTTTTGGGCGGCCGGAACCTTGCCTTCTTCCAGTAGTTCCAGTCTCAAGTATTTTACTTTTACACAAAAGCACGGTATTTTTACTTATATGTAATTCTTCAGCAATATCTCTTATAGCAACATGGTCTCTCACTCGCGTATATATACTAGATTTTTGTTCCACACTTAACGAAGGCATGTTTAACACTTTATAATATTTATTTAGTATTACCACTTTGACAACAAATAAAAAATTTTGTTACACCTATTGTCAAAATGACATTTAAATATCAAAGCTGAAAATTTGTAATAGGCTGGGAGATAAAATTGCGTGTCCCAGTTTTTTTGGGCGCAATGGTACCAACTAACTATTTTTCGCTTTCAAATCACTTTTAACACATAAAATTAAAGTTCATCGAGATGACAAACATTGTTAAAACGAATTAATGCCCATATTTATAGTCATTCCTTGAGGCTTCCTTACTCGACTCGAGGAAAATCTCAAGTGTTCATCAACTTGACATTGATTAATATTGACAGTTCTTTGAGGAATCCTTAAGAACTAATTTTTGTCTATAAAGTTTTTTGACTATAAATACGGGCATTATGCCAATTCTTCCTTGAGGAAAATGAGGAAGCCTCGACACTTAAGGAAGCCTCAACTGCCAAAACGGATATTATAGGCAAAAATTACCCCTTAAGGATTTCTCTGTCAACTATCAATATCAATCAATGTCAAGTTGAGGAGCATTTGAGAAGTTCCTCGAGTGAGGAAACCTCAAGGAACGACTATATAAATATGGGCATTTATTAATTTATCAATAACGACATTTTGCCAAACAACAAAATCCCGCTAAACGATATTTCAAAAGTGATTTTCTCTGAATCCACACAAACAATTTTGTTAAAACCTGTTTCATATTCAGCGGCAAGCATAACTATCTCCAGCGAATCGAAAATTTTGTTTCAGGCATCAACCACTGCCGAGATCTTAGCGCCTGAAAAATCTATTAGCGGAATTTTGTTGGCTGGCAAAATGTCACCATGTCAATTGACAGGAGACTCTAATTAATAACAGACCTACCTTATTTCATGTTTCTGTTATGATTATGTATTTGCGAGTTGTGACGTACATTCAGCCAGTAATTGTAAATATAAGATATAAAGTCCTTTCTATATCTTTTATAAAAATTCAACTTACGGGAATTTGTTGAATCTCTCCACTTGGTGTTACTATCTGCTGAATAATCTGAACATTTCCAGGCGAACTTTGAGCAAGTGCTTGACCAGCCGACTGCAGTATTATGGGAGTTTGTGCTGCTTCGGCAGCAGCTGCGTTTGACGAATTCTAAAACCATGATACTTTACTTGCATAATTTAAAATAAATAAGTGGAAACAGCATCACACGATAAATATTAATATATATTCAATGGAGTTTAGTAAAAAGTTTGCACGGTATATTATTACTAATACCCAGGGTGGCCGCTTAGTATACAAAATATAACAACGACCTGTCATTACAAATATGTTCGGCAATAGGTTGGTTTTTAAACTAGACTCTCAACCTTATAAACCTAAAAACAATTTTATTTTAATATTCTTGCATATTTTATAATGTTATTCGATTTTAAAAAGCGAGAAAAGACACATGTGTAAGTATAAAAAAAATGAACAGCCTTTTTGAGCGTCTTCAAACCTAAAATAAGAGACCTAATAGATACAACTATATTTAAAACTAGAGACTAGCATTGTTCTCTCTAGGATAGTCTGCCACAGTGTTCTAAGCAGAAATCTACGCCATATTACAATCTATGTATGAAAAGAATATGAGGGTTTACCTCAACAAGCGGATCCATAAATATACTCAAACAGTTAAGCTACCCTCAGAGCATTAATGTGAATCAAGGTAACCTCAAGACTGGTATGTTAAGGGAAATTGGAGGCTCTCGCAAAAGTTAACAAAGTAATACTACAGTGGGTACCAGGACACGAAGATATTACAGGGAACGAAAAAGCCGATGAACTCACAAAGAAACGCTCGGAAAAAATATTAATTGGTCCAGAACGCACTTGGAGTCCCACAATGCACAGTACAAGATGTCATAAAGCGACGTATCAGGAGTGAATATAAAATCTACTAAAACATACAGGGATTACAACACAGAAAATCTTTCATTGGGGATCCAGACCCGAGACTTACGAAACAGCTGCTTCAGAAGAACAGAAATCAGTTGAGAACTGTTATAGAAATTCTGACAGGACACATGGCTATCAAGAATCATCTAGACAGAACGCTGTACCATGGAGACCTTAACTTCAGATTGTGCGGATAGGTCAGGGAAACGGTACAGCACATAATTTACAAGTTGCTAAATCGGAAGAGGCAACCCTTAAATGGGTAAACCAAAACTGGAATCAAAAGACATCCTGAACTGGGATCACTGAGTGGTTGTGAGAATTAAACAGGGTAAGCACAACATAAAACATTAATTAATATCTACCTTGAGGTTCTAAACTTTTTAAATACTGCACAACAGTGGCGTAGCCAGAAAATATGCTCGGGGGGGGGGGGGGGGGCTGAGTGGGCGTAAGTAGGACATTTTTCGGGGCCACGCCCAGAGATCGTTTAAAATTATTCACCTAACTACTATCAAATTTTGAAAATTATTACCTCTCCCCCTCTGCATGGTTGGATTAAATTTGTTTTTCTAGATTTTTTTTTTACTTTTTTTTTGATTATTCCTATCTGGCTCTTTATTAAAAAAAAAACCATTTTTATATTTGTGAAAAATATGAATATTGGTGTCAATCTAAAATTTCAACATAAGACGTATGTATGACTAACCAGCGTTTTTCGGGCTCGGTTTTTCATGATTAAAAATAAACTAATATCGCTCACCTCGCCAAAATTGATGATTTTTTCAGAAATGATGTATTTTAGGAGCGTAGATCTAAGCGCAGTTTTTGGTGAAAATGCTGAGGTTTTGAAATACTCCTTCTTAAGTGCCGTTTTGTATATTCATAATAAAGCATTCTCGTTTCTTCCCGCACTATTTTTTTATTATAAATGATCACACTTCTTCCATAAAAAATGTTTCAATTACATTTTTTACTTTTCTCTTTAAAAATAAATACCTAATTGTTTTTTTGTTTTTGTTGTAAAAATATTTTATTGCATTGGGTTATATTTTGTTGATTTAAAATAGCTCTAAACGGAGAACGGAACAGACAAGTATATAATAGAAAAATACTATAAAATATTATTCTTTATACTCGTTTTCCTTTAAAATTGCATCATAAATCAATAACTAAAACGATGTGAGTCTGAAGCCTTAATCTCTATATAAAACAGGACTTTTAGAAGAAAAAGTTTAAAAACTAAACGTTTCCTACAAGACCTTTGTAATCTAAGCCAAAAATTAAATTTAAATTAAGAGTCCAACCGTGAGATGAAAAATTAGGTTGCAATTAGACTTTTAGACCTGAGCTCCTAGGCTCGCTGCACAATAAACAGTCACCCTGTATATATAAAATACCTTTACTACTACCACAACTCACATTCTTTAGTTCATATATCTCCAAGTAATAATCGCGTACCTACTTTGGAACTTAAAATTAACATTATAGGAAATAACAAGAACTTCTTTTCAAGAGATTCTGTTTAACAACAAGCCTATCAAATCTTAAAAGTTGTTAGGTGCATTATAATTCCTAATAAGAAATTACCGCGCCTTTTCATTTGCTGCTTTAAAAATAGTGTTTTACTTACAGGGTAGATAGCACTTTCGAAATATTCTCTTATTTGAAATTTCAATGCCCATAACAATTTCTAAGATTTGTCCAGCGCACACAAAGAAACCCGTACAATTAACGATATTTGTTATATTTTACCTGTTCGATGGCATTAACTTGTACTGTTTGTACTTGTGGTTGTACAATTTGAATAGTTCCTTGAGGCTGTGCTACCGTAGTTGTTGTAGTAGTAGCGGTGGTAGGCGACGAGTTGTTTTGTTGTAAATTCGCGTGATGCTGTTGAGCTAGCTGGAAGTAGTAATGTACCTAAAAATTGTATACACTGATTGCTATAACACTGATAAGGACCAAAAATTCCAATTTTTTGGCAATAGTACAATTTCTCTCTAATCGCATATTCAGAGTGACTGGAAAAAAAATTCGCAACATCTGGGAAAAAATTTATTAACAGAGTACAGAAAAAACTTTTCCGAAGGATCAGTTTTCCGTTAACCTAAAAATCGATTTTGACATGCGTCACGTGATTACTAGTATTAGGCAGTCCAACGAAAAATGAAGGCTGTGGGCATACAGGGTGCTACAAATTTGTGTGCGTACAAGGGTATCTCGAAAACGGTAAGAGATACGAAGATAGTTAAATTGAGGCAAAGTTGGGGCTTAATAATTTGATGAAAGAAAATTGTAAATATTCCGAATACCTACGGAGATATCCGAAAAACCCGAAATTTTTAGTTTTGGTTTTTAATTTTTTGCACCTTCATTTTTGACTTAGGAAAAAAACAAAGAAACACTTTCTTATTTTGCATAAATACCCGTTTTTTATGTTTTACCATATGGAGGTATTAGTTTTCAAATTGGACGTTTCGTTCTCAACCGCAATTAATTTTTTTTAAATAGGGATCTAGAATTTTTAAAACAGTGTTAAGGACTTCTAAGCTTTAGAAATTTAATACAATAGAGTGTCCGCAAGAAAGTCCGCATCAAATGGCTTTTTTTTATTTTTAGGTATAGGTAAAAATTGAAATAGCAGTTAGTGTTTGCTTGCCTAAAAACAAAAATGACGTATACTGAAGCAGCTGCACGACTTACGTTACCTGTCAAAATTGACATTTTTAATAAAATAGTTTCAAAAATTCCCTTATCAATCAAAATATTGAAAAACTTTATTCGAAAAAGTTGTTTATTTAGACATTTTTAGCCTCTGTACGAAATTTTGACAGCCTAATACAATTTTTATTTTTTGCCAGTTTCTTGAAAATTTTGATTAACCCTCGTAGATTAACTTTTATACATCGATGTAAAACCATTTGCCTTTACTTCATTTGTTATCTTAATGCAATTTTGTGTAAAATTTTTGTTTCCAATTATTTATTTTGCTTCAAAAACTTCAATTGTTACTGATCAGTATGTAATGTTTGATGCAAAGTTTATCTAATTACATAAGTTTTGCCAAAAACGACGTTTCTTATTTTTCTTAAGTTAGTAAACAGATGTACAAAAAGAAAATATTAGGAAGCTTTCGTTGAAATTTTACTTAATTAATATTGGATCAAAAAGAATAAATATTAATCGAGCAATTTTTTCTTCTATTGTTAACATTATTTAAAAGTGTTATTGTTGATTATAATTACAATGCGGTCTAGTCTAGTTAGGTCTTATTTTAGACTTTTGTTTCAGAAATTAAATAAACAACAGATGAATGTAATGTTCCTTAGCAACGAATGCATCGCCTACTCGTAAACTATATTTTTGTTGAATAAAATGTTTCGAGCGATTAATATTTATTCTTTTTGATTCAATATTAATTAAGTAAAATTTCAACGAAAGCTTCCTAATATTTTCTTTTTGTACATCTGTTAACTAACTTAAGAAAAATAAGAAACGTCGTTTTTGGCAAACCTGATGTAATTAGATAAACTTTGCATCAAACATTACATACTGATCAATAACAATTACAGTTTTTGAAGCAAAATAAATAATTGGAAACAAAAATTTTACACAAAATTGCATTAAGATAACAAATGAAGTAAAGGCAAGGAGTTTTACATCGATGTATAAAAGTTAATCTACGAGGGTTGATCAAAATTTTCAAGAAACTGGCAAAAAATAAAAATTGTATTAGACTGTCAAAATTTCGTACAGTGGCTAAAAATACCTAAATAAACAACTTTCTCGAATAAAGTTTTTCAATATTTTCATTGATAAGGGCATTTTTGAACCTATTTTATTAAAAATGTCAAATTTGACAGGTAACCCAAGTCGCGCAGCTGCTTCAGTATACGTCATTTTTGGTTTTTAGGCAAGCAAAAACTAACTGCTTTTTCAATTTTTACCTATACCTAAAAATAAAAAAATATGCTAAAGGTTTTTAAAATTTTAACGTTTTGTCATTAAATAACACATCACTAGTATTTCAAATTATCCTTTCTTTACTATTACGGCCATGGCAATTATTTTTTGGATTACTTTAATATTAAAATTACTTTACAGGAAGTTATGGTATTTAGGCCGTTTATTTTTTCAATAAGATTTACATTCACAATACTCTAGGAAGTAAGCAAATTTTTAAGGCATGAGAAGTTATTTTATTTTTTATTAGTATTTAATTTATTTTATTAATATAACCCATATCTTAAGTGCGTGGTTTTTGCCTTGTACCTAGACCGAAATATTGTAAAACAGAAAAAATTAATGCTCCCGAGTGAAGAAAAGGTAACTGGAGTGTTAGTCTAGCTATGTTACTGTGATGCGCTTACGTTTGTATCAAAACAATTTCAATTTTTTTTTTTACTGTTTATACGATCTGATGATGCTAGTTTCAGGCGAAACATGAAACAAAAACAAAGAGACAGAAAAATATTTGAGGCCGAGACTTTGAGTCTCTTTTCGAACAAAATATCAAATATCAGGCCTTTTTGAGTAAAAATGGATGGATTTTTCAAATTAGAAAATTTTTTGTTTTTCTTTAGTTTGGCTCTAAATGTTCAGGACCGTAATAAAATGAAAAAGATAATTTGAAAAATGTGTTATTAGATGACAAAACGTTAAAATTTTAAAAACATGTACATTGTATTAAATTTCTAAGGCTTAGAAATCCCTAAAACTGTATTTAAAATTCCAGGTCCGGATTTGAAAAAATTGACTTGAGGTTGGTAACTAAAGAACGAAACTTCAAATTTCAAAACTAATAACGCCATCTTGTAGAACATAAAAAACGGCTATGAAAAAGTGTTTTTTATTTTTTCGGATATCTCATTCAGCATTCGGAATAATTGGAATTTGTTTCCCGAAATTATTAGGCCCTAAAATACGCAAGTTTGCCTCAATTTAACCATCTTCGTATCTCTTACCGTTTTCGATATCATATTGTACACACACGAATTTGTAGCACCCTGTATACCAATTTAAGTGGTACACACTACGATGAAAATTACATTGCTAGTGCGGTAATCTGTTTTTCTCATATTATGTTGCGACCTTTTTGCTGGTCAGTGTATGTGTTAAAGAAGACGTTGATATGTTAATGCTTACCTGATCATTATTTGCTCGAGTTCCTTCTTCCCTTCTCGGTGGTTTTATATCTTCCCTAGGAACAATGTCGATAAGGAAATCAAACTGGTCATACTTGGTGATTGCCATGGCTATATCATTTCTCTAATAAAGGATAAAACAAATAGAGGAGAACAGAAAATGAAAGAATTTTTATTCTAAACTTTGTGTCTCAAATGCTAAATTTTTTATTTATTTATTAATTATTACAATAATATAAAAGGAAAAATTATGAGTCTGTAAAAGTATCATCACAAAATCTTAAATTATTAACCGAGTTATTAACTAGCCTGTCTGACTTCATGAAATAATTGTAATTGAAAAAGAGGACAGTCGCCGCTTGGTAGAAGAATACAGTGGCTGAAAGTTTTAGGATTGACCAGTTTCAAACCTTACTCCATTAACAAATAAATTTAAAAAAATTGTTTTCCTACGACCACCTATGAAAATGAGAAAAAAAGCACGGTTAACTGGGCTCAAAAGCGCCGAATATCACACGCGTGTTGAAAAAAATATTTCAACTCTAGAGTTGAAATAAATACAAGGCACACTATTTAATTTAAACATATGGTGCCAATTTGACAGACAACTCATATTTATTAAAAAGAACAAATTTTATAAAGCAGTAATTGTAAAGCGTTTAACTTATTTATCATTTATTTTTCGAGTGATTCAGAATTAGAGTGTGAAATACGCCATCTGAATTTATAAAAAATGTTAATAATGTACTGGAAAATCTATTACCAGAAAAAACAAAGCGCGCTGAAGAAAGTGTCATAGATTAAACAACAATTCTTTATTGGTATCCATAGCGTAGAGAATAGAGCTCTAGCCTACAGATCGCAAGGTGACAGGTTCAGATCCCGTCAGGAGTATTTGACTTTTTTTTATAAAAACATTAAATAATTTATAGAATTATTTTGAATTGAAATCTTCCTTGTTGGGCTGATTTTTTAAATTTATGTCTAATGCATCTTTCCTTGATTACATTTAAAATTTTTCATTCTGGTTAATCTAGAAGTCAATCCACGTTTAGTTCTTCCTATGATATATAAAATATGAAAAAGTTAAACTACAAATAAAGAAAAAGCCTATTGACAAAATATGAAACCATATTAAGTGGAACATAATCCTAAGTATGCTAATTTCAACACTAGTGTTGATATTTTTTCTTCAACACTAGTGTTGAAATATTTTTTTCACAAATTAAAGGCTCTTTCAATAATTCTTTGTGGTCGTAGGAAAAATAGTGTACATTACTTTTGTGAAAGTGATTATTCTAAAACTCGGAGAATTTCCGCACTCGGCTGACGCCTCGTGCTAAATATCTCCACGTTTGAAAAGTATCACTTTCATCACTTGTTATGTAATATACTATTTTCTTTATCCAAAATAAATATTCACAATAATTCAGACATAAACAAAAACACTAACAACCGAGCTAACAACGCAAAAATGACAATCTGCAGCTTTCCGATCAATAACGAGTGAAGCGCATATTCAGTGCTCACTAGCCAATTTTAATTGGACCTACGTCACTTATCGTGCGTGGAGATTTTAAAATTGGTGGAATTTGAGCAGGTTTTTACTGAGCTGAAAAAAATTAATGGTATGACCTAGGAATGGTTTTACTAATTAAAAACAGTATGAATTTAATAATTTAAATGCCAAAACAATCAAATTTAATAAAAGTAAAAGAGCCCATGCCCATTATTTACCTGCAGGGTTCTTCTTTTATTATCTTCAGTATGAATCCACGCTCTTAATGTTAGTTCATGAATGAAGATTTCTGCTGCCTTGGCAAAAAGTAGTGGTGCTTCGGCACTGATCATTTTTACATCCTCGTCCAGTTTCATAATTTTTTTGATCCTGGCCAGGGGTAGGATTTGTTGTTTTAGGTCCAACTATAGAAATAGTTTGCAATAGTAGTAGTAAAAGTGTCTGTAAATAAATACTATTGGACAGAAGTAGAGCAACACTTTCGAAAAATGTAATAATCGCGGTATAATAAGACAAGATGCATTAAGTGTTTTTAAATACATTGTTTTCAAATATCAAAGTAGGCTGCTGTTATCGGTGATAACAACTTTTTCCAGCAATGAAAACAAATAAACTGATATTTGACGCAAACTTTATAATACAGAATAGTAGTGCATCAAAAGTAAAGCAATATTTAAATATTTTTTAATTTTTTAGTAAAAATAAAGGATAAAATAATGTTGCGGGGTTTATTCTATGTTTAATAAACATTTCTATGCTGGATTCATCATGCCAAGAGGTATTCCAATGTCGAAAGAATTAAAGCAGAGTAAATACGTTTTTGGTAGGTAAAAAACAAGCAATAATTTTTAGTTTGTTTTGCACAGATACAGCATATCCAAAATAACTTCATGTTATAATAAAAGGAGACATTTAGAGAATCTACCGAAATCGGAAGACCGAGAAAAACAACAATATGAACTGAGAAACGCATTAAAAGAATTTCTCAATATGATCGTTATATGTCTGCACCTAGAATTATTGCTGCAATTCTAGAAATTATTGTTAGTTATGAAAACATTGGTTAACGCAAAGTTATTTAGTAGACGCCCGGCTAAAAATCCGCTTATTTCAGCAAAAAAATAGAGTGGCAAGGCTTGAATTTTCATGTAGGTAGACATTAACAAGTGAAAGAAAGTTTTATTTAGAAATGCATTACAAGATATTTAAATCTGATGGAATAATGGAAAATGGAAATGTAAGGGGGCCAATAACCCCAAATACATGACACCCAAAATTAAACATGGTAAAAGCAGCGTTTTTCTGTGGGGTTCTCTCATGGAATGGTGTGGTCAAAAATGAAAAAAAAAACTAAATTAATCTAGGAGAGAAGTAATCCTTAAAGAGTCTTACATAGTTTTTAATTCTAAGCAGTATTTTCTTCTTTCATTTTTCTCTAAAATTAAAATGAACACTTCTCTCTTAGGTTAATTCTGATTGTTCCATTTTCTAACCATTAGGCAATCCAACGATGTGTCCAAATGGCGGCTGGCTGGCAAATACTACGTTGTAATTGGTGCACGTGACTATATAAATAATATTGCTGGTGACATTTAACGGGTGGTTCAATGCTTTTTACCAGCCAACCGCCATATTGAATCACGTGGTTTGGATTCCCTAATTGTGTAACCACAAATTTTAATAATTTAATATTATTTTCTTAGGTAGCAGAACTTTTTATAAAGAACAACTTTTTTCTTAGTCAAAAATAAAAAAGTTTCCCATAAGATGGTTTCTGGATATGCTGTAGATAAAGAGCTTGTGAAAAAGTAACTAGAGGGATCAGACAGTTACTACGTTTTCATGGAGAATCCTTGAGAATTATAAAAGGTGTTATCATTTTTATTATTAAATGTACTACTATTCTATTATTATCTCTAACATACGTAAAGTAAAGTTTATTTTTAAATCAATTCAGATCAAAAGTTATGTTGAGTCAATCTAAGAGTTCCATTCCAGATTTAATTTTGTAGTGTGTTCATGAGTCATTACATTTAGATCCCAATGTAATCCAAAAAAAGCCCCGATCTGGAGTTTTATGTAACTTTCAACTTGGAATGTGAATTCAAATCAATTTGAATACTTCATAAAAATGTAATAACTGTCTAAAGCTCGGTGTAAAGCCAGATCACAAGGTTTCAGTTCCAGATTCACAGAAGGATCAGCAGGCGAGGGCAAGCAAGTAAGACAGAAAATAAGTAATTGCCTTAATAAACTACTTCTGCCCAAATTCTCACTGGCGAGATATTTTTCGGTCTTACTTTTTAAAATATTATCTGACTGGTTTCACTTACGTTACGAATACTTCGTATTTCATCCATAACTTTTGGCCAGAACCTATTTAGACTATGTTGTGCTTCAGTAAGAGTTTGTGCCTGATCATCAGTTGATTCTGTTTTATTTTCAACCTCACTACCATCTCTAAAATGGGAAATGTATTAGTTAATAAAGTAGCATATTAAGTAGGTGTTATAATATTCTATGGGGTGATGAAAACTTCTGAACATATAGGTAATACATCAGGTAAACAGTAAATGCTTAACTGATATGTATTCACTTGTGCAGATATCTATAGGTACTACTTTTTCATATTACTTACGCATTAACAAAAAATACTGAAGTAGCCATCTCCTTATTTGTAAAACTCTTAACCCTTAATGAACTAAAACTTCACCTTTACGGAGTAATAATTCTTAAGATGGGCAGAGTGTAAAGGTAACTTTCAAATGCTACTATTTAGTGTTTTTGAACTTTACTTTTCTGCCTATCTCGATCCTTACTTAATGTTCTTTTTGGGCTTTTTTCACTTTCTGAATCAGAACTTAAATAGTCGTCGAGCTCGTCGTCTTTTGTATTAAGCTCTAATGTTCCTACAATAACAAGTTCTATAGTAGTTGACATATTACAAATAAAATAAACGTTTGTGTTACCTGTTTCAGCTTTGACTAGAGTTGTTAGATAATCGTTAACACTTCCTTGAAGAGATTTCAAAGATTTTCTGTACTCGCTGAAGTCGTCAAGGGATGTAGTTTTAATATTCAATTCCTTTAAAATACAATTATTTTCACTAAATTTAAAATTTAAAGACATTATAGAAGAAATAACCTTAAAACTGAAACATTTTCGTCGTTGTCGACAACACAGCACAGAGAATTGTTGTTATTGCGCTAGCCTCTGGCTTTGTAGCCTCCAGCCAGAATTTTCAATGATTGTTGTTGTCTGAATTAGTAATAGACTTTTGTCACAACAAGTTTACTCTTTCAATAATAGGTCGACCCTTTCGCTATACATAATGTCTCGATACGGAGCACACCTTAGACGATCACACGCACGGCTAAAAGATCGTCAACCGAATAACCCAATAGTTATAGCAGCTGTCGCCGTAAAACAAAAGGAAAGAAACCGGGTCCGCATGATTATAGATCGTGATTCAGAACCCATGTTAAACTGTAGGTCCAAAGGGCAAGCTGGCTGAGTGTTGAAATCGACAAGTGGACATCAGTACCCAGAACACACATATAGAGATAGGCCAACCGGATCTTTTTTGAGATTTGGATCACCGGATCTGGTTCAATACTAGTGGCTGCTAGTGGTAAAAATGTTAAGGTGTTCTGCAGTTTTTTCAAAAAAAAACTTATCTATTTTTATAAATTAAGTCTATTCTACGTTCTTTTTGTTCGCAAATTTTGTGGTCACTTTGTCATTAAAAGTGTACGTCTATTTCTGAGATTTACTTTGTTTAATAAATAGCATAGAAGAGCTGTTACCTCGATTTCTAATAATTTTCTAGCCTCCTGCAACGTTTCTCCTAAGTAGAGGGAGATGATTCGTTCTGCATCAGATTCCGGAGGTCCTTTCTGCGCATGCGTCGGCAGTGCGCATGCGTGTGTCATCTGTCATAACAGCTGTTTTAAACCGCTCTGTTATATTTCCAATGAAACAGCTTTTTTTTACAAAAGTTTATTTTATTATTATATTTACACATTTTTTTATGTTCTGTACAAAATTTTACACGTAAGATAATAGTTATAATATTAAAATCTACTTTATAAGCATAAAAAGAAATATTTTATAAATAAGTGTTGAATCTTATAAAACTAAAATTGGCTGGACAGTATACCTTAGTTCTTGATAACAATTATATTTTCCTCTCTCATTTAATAGTCGTAAGAGATGACTACAGAGACTGTTGTATAGTATGTGCCTCGGTTTAGTCGAAATTTTACACAGTACACATTTTTTAGTACAGGTTTGGCGTAGTGAGAACCTGGTTAGAAGAAAGCGGTCTGTCAGATAGTATAAAAATGTAAGGATAAATTGTCAGAAGAAGGTACGGGGCATGATACTATTAAGATAAAACCACTCCGCGATCCAATCCCGTACGACATTGCGCAGGACATCACTCTGTAGAGTGCTTGTCGGCATGGAAAAACATTGTTTTAGAGCGGATATTATTCTTGATTAGTATATTTTCTTATTATTTATAAGAATATTGATATATTTAAAGTAATGTCTAGTGACGCATTCACCATCTTTTGAACAATTATTCGTTTTTTTCCCTTTTATTCAAAAATCAGCCAAATATCCATATTTGAAGCATAATTACCTACAATTTAAAGTTAAACAACAAGAATTTATAAATTAATAAAAGCAAAAAATAAAGTGTATAAATTTTGTTTTTGCTTTTATTAATTCATTAATCAAAATTTATTTAGTTCAAAACTGTAGGTAATTGCTACTCAAGGACGGGTAATTTGTCCCTTTTTGAATGAAGTGAGAAGAATAAGAAATATTGATAAAAAAGAAATGGCAAATGCATCACTAGACTACACTCTTCAATTTTCCATCATGGTTATAATAGTATATATTATGATATTTTCTTTATGGTTTAATGTAGGATTTAGGATCCACACTAGGATATATCAGATCAGCGTGTAAATAAAGTATTAGTACTTAGTACTAGATAAAATAAATTCCCCTTAAAAGTATCATTGTTTCAAATTTTAAAAACGAACAAGCGATTTTGAATACTAAGATATTTAAATAAAAAAGTGAGAAGTAGAATTTGAAAAGCAGGGTTTTATGGTAAAAAATAAATGTAAGTAAAGGGTGTAAATAAACAATTTGGATCATTCTATTTTTGAGATTGGAGAAGACCGGACTCTACACGTTGGTAATAATCGAACCTGTACTCGATAAAATATCGTCTAAACCGCGTCACATATCACCCTCTACAGCCAACTCTCCGCTTATAGGTATGTACTCAAACAATTGAGTTTTTCACTAAATTTTGATTTTTACCCTAACGTATAGAGCAAGAAAAAATAAAAATTTTTGCGGTTCTAGTTTTTCAATTATTTGTTTCTAAACTGTCTTTGTTAATTTAAGATATCGAAACAAAGATAATAATATAATCGGTCGATTGACAAATAAAATAATTGCGCGGTTAATAAATATAGAATGACGTACATCTCTTTTCATCTTATGTTTTTAAATTTTCTGCTTTCGCACCGTTTAATTGTTTCTAGAAACGGGTTGTGATAGGTACTCTAGGAAGATTTTTAATATTGAGATCAATTTTCAATGGATGTTAGTTCAGGATTTTGGTGCTGAAAACGGCTAGTGTATAAGAGCTGCAGAGCTCCATCGCGTGTGCTGATAATATGAAATTATTTATATATTTCTATTTTTTGTGTCTTAATTATTCTTTATTTGCAAAACCAACTTTTTTAATTTTTTTGTTTTATTTAGTACGTATAATTTTCATGCATGCGGTTTGTTTTATCCGTAATTCTAATTAGTCACGAACGACTGCCCAACATCAATCGAATGAATCAAAGATGAAGAATGTATGCTGCTCGTCGCAACGCCGGGACATAACAAGTGGTCGACCTTGAACCGACCAATGGCAAATATGATAATTTTTTCTAGCCCGGGACTATCTCCAATAGTTTTAAGAGCGTGTTAACGTATACATACAGAGCGCCAAAATTTTCAGTCTAGTCTAGCCGTGACCCGTGGTTTTAAAACGTTTTCCGGGTCTGTCTTTTGTGATTTAAGTTATTGAGTTTACTATTTTGCGTGTAATACTTGAAGAATGGATTTAATTTTAAAATATAGAGACTTTTCAAGATTGGACATTAACGAAAAACTTAAAATTAAACGAAACGGATGTCCGGGGAAAAAAATATACCAGAATACTTAATAAAAATATATATAAAAAATACGGGTGGATCTGTGGCTGTGAGACCAAAAAATAGTCTATTTTGTTTTGTGTCTGTACTTTTTGTTGATGATGCACGCATTGGACAATTAGTGGTGTTTATGTGTGTCGCTGAAAAGGCCAGACTGCATGGAAATTCCAAACAGCTTCAGAGTGAAAACTGGAATGTTATTCTAGTTATGTTAGTGTGATGTGCTTTATGTTTGTTTTGAAAATATTTTAAATTTTTTTTACTGTTTATAAGATCTGATGATGCCAGTTTTGGGCGAAACATGTAACAAAAATAAACAAACAATAAATATTTGATGCTAACACAGTTTTAATGTTTTTAAATTTTTATTGTTTTATGTTTTTATTGAACTATGCAGCACTGTCTCTTTACCAGGTCACGAGCCGCTACTGGTGCTGAATATGATAAATTCGATCATAGTGAAAAAGCCCATTAGTACATTTTGGTGAACTTTCATAATTCCTTGGACTATATTAACAAGTAATAATTAATTTTTAAATTCCACCTTTGTCTTAATTTAGAGTCGACTGGCGTTATGTTTAAATGTTTTGTGTTCGATCATTTACTTTTCCTTAGGGCCACTTGTATAGGTTTAGTTTAAACTACAAGTGACAGTTAAACTTAACAACTAACATTACATAAACTTAAGTTTACCTGTCACTTGTAGTTTAAACGGAACGTATAAAAGTGGCCCTTAATATTTTTTTATATAAGTAAAGCTGGATTTATAGTTGCGGTAACGAAAGCCGTAAATACGTAAGCAGTAGTCGGTAAGACGTAAGAATTAAACCGTAACGAGAAACCAATTTATAGTTCAAATTAGTTAGGAAGTAAAAGAACAAATTGCTAATAAACTGAAAATAAATAAAGTTAACACGGACCCTTCTTTTTGTTACCGCTTAAGTTTTTACGGACTGCCAATGGATGTGTTACCAATCTTACCAATCATATGTTACGGCTTACGTTACGGCGACTATAAATCCATCTTTAAAGTTCAAATTTTTTGTCAGGTAGACACATTTTTCATGAAGAACCATCAGAATAACAAAAACATTTTTTTACTTGTGAATAATGAAATTAGATCATTTATAATAGAATAAGATTGTAGAGGTTCAAGAACTAGGTTTTTATCAATGTGCGAGACCTATATTTTGTTAATAAATTTGATCGGTATCATTATAATTATAAAAGTGCAATTACATTATGGCAAAACTGTACAAGAATCTCTTGTAAAGCAGAAAAACTAAGAAAAATACTAGAATATTAAAAACTAAAATACCTATTTACTGCATTTTTCTTATAATTTAAGCAAGATAGATTATTATAAATATACAGGGTGAGACAAAAAACTTTTTCCGTAATTTTGAAAGTAAATATTTAAAAACTTTAGGAGTTAATAAGTGCGTAAATTGTAATTTTTCAGTTAATTTAAACCTTCAAAACCACTTCCGGTTTTACTGGAAGTAAAGTCAACTTTTTTTAAATGGAAACCCTCCATCTTTATTCGATGTTTAAATTCTATATACATTTTTCTTTTCAATGATATATCACACATTATCATATGTTTTGAAAATGACCGCCTAGATCAATGTTCCATTGTTTCCTAAAATGTCCATAACTTTGATAAACAAGGTATGTGGTAAACAGTAGGCCATGGAAATGTTAAAATGGTTTATTTCAACCCACTTTATTATGATATGAAATAAGCTTGTTCTGGAAAAATGTAGGTATACCTTAGGACTATTTTATTTTCAAGGTGCTTATTAACTTGCGATATTCCGTTAGAAATAAATTTAAACTAATAATTCTAGGGTAGGCAGACTAAAGAACATAAGTCATGAAACATCAAAATGTACCTATATGTATTTTTTCAGGTCATTTTTAATTATTTTTTGTATCTATTTAGTCTATTTAATAGACTACGGCGACTTATGTGTTTTAGTCAGCCAACAAGTGAAAAAATACATATACATTTTGATGTTTCATGACTTATGTTCTTTAGTCTACCGATCCTAGATTTTTATTATAATAATACCAAGATGGGTTACTATTTGAAAAAATCGAGAAATTCCGCTTTGTTTTTTTTTAAAAGCAGGTTGTAAATAAATAAAATACTTCTAATGCTAATGCATACATTTTTTTCAAGTAAGTTAATTTTATATAGCCTACTCCTTACCACTTACCTTGTTTTACCAAAATTATGGACATTTTAGGAAACAAAGGAAAATTGATCTAGGCGGCTATTTTTAAAACAAATGATAACAAATGATGTGTTATTGAAAAGATAATTTTCTATAGAATTTAAGCATCGAATAAAAATGTGGAGTTTTCATTTAAATTTGAAAAGTAGACTTACGGTTTAACCGGAAGTAAATTTTAAAGTTCGAATTGGCCGAAAATGGAAATTTATGAACTTATTAACTCCTAAAATTTTTGAAGCTTTACTTCAAGAAATACGGAAATCGTTGTGTTACCCGGTATAGTCATGAATTTTAAAATACCGTTATAACCTTATGCATTATTCATTTTAAATAGTGATCCTAGATACTAGATACTCGCGGTTATACCCCTTAATTGTTTTATTTATGGATGAAATTGGTGCCCTCTCATTTATTAACTGCAAAAATAGGACGCAAACATTTAGACCGCAACATCTTTAAAAATGCTTTCCTAATTTTTACAGTTAGTCCCGTTTACTGTCAGGGGGATCGTCCTATGACAAAAATATAATTTAATTGTTTCATTTCCTTAACTAATATAAAAAGATAAAAACAAGTATTGATCTCGCACATCTAGAGACAAAACGCTTCATTGCATCTTAAATTCCTAACTTTTAAACTCTTAATACTTTAGATACTTTCTTTCTCCTCTCTTAAGCCAAAGACATATACTGGTAAAACTGCTCACTACTAAAAGTGATACGAGAACAGCAGTTGAGAATACAAAGCTTTGAATAGACATGCAAATGTTATCTCTCGTGGTCACTTCTAAAGCAGTTTTTTCATTGATCTCTTCAGGGAAAATTACCCTTAAATGTTTACCCATGACTAAACCGTCACTTAAGGTACCGTTTGAAACATCCCTTTTACGCCTTCTGGCGGGCTCTAACTGCTGATTGTCTTTCGAGCACATATCGCAATCGGTTTTACATAGCTCAATGTTACACTCAATCATGAGATCCATCTCATCAGGAAATTTAAATGCGTTAAAGTAAGCATACGCAATTATCGAAGCTCCTGAATTTCCTGTTTCCTTAGTTTTCTGGAAAGCTCCAAAAAGTTTTGGTTTCAAAATACAGCCATCTTCATCTGTTAGTGCTACAGAGTTTTTGCTATCGGAGTCTACAGCTTTGCAGTCTTTTACTTGAAGATCGAATCCTGGATCTCCACTTACTGATACTACTAAGGTCATTTGTTCACCGATTTTAACTAAACCATTTGCAGGCTCACCAAATGGTCCTCGTCCTAGAACTACATCCAATTTCGCCATAGCAGTATCTCCACTAAACGTTACTATTTCTTGGCTTAACATGCCAATACTAAAAGCTACACTTAATGTATCTTTAAGATTACCTTCCCATAGACATCGTACTGATCGTACAGTATCCCAAATTTCTTGGATACCTACTTCATTTTGTAAGACCAAAACATTTTCTAAATAAGATTGATTTTGTGTTTCAAAAGCGTTTACAAATTCTGTTCCACACCTAGCCAAATTGACGGTAAAACTATACTTTGTCTGACCAGAATTTTCTTGGACGTATCTACATTCAGGATTATTGTAAAATCCTTTAGAGTAAATTACTCCGTTAAATTCTCTATTAAATTCAATGTTAATTGTCATCATTTCTTTGCTGCATTGAACATCGATTTCATGAATATGTGGGGGATGTTTTAAGTCTTCGTCATCAACTACAGGTTCAGGTTTTTCGGGACCTGGTATGGTGTTAACTTCCGGGCTCAATGTAGATCCAGGACCTTCACTTTCTGTTTCTTCGGGAGCTTTAGTTGGTTTTTCGGTTTCACTAGATGGACTTGAAGTTGATATAGTAAACCCGCTAGGAACTAAGGTTGAAACATGAACAGATTCACCCGGTGCTTCTGTTGGTCCAGATTCAGATCCCTCGTGAACTATAGGCTCCGGTGTTTCAGGGTGTTCGCTAGGACTTTCGGTAGAAAAGGCTGACCCTAAAAAAAACGACATTTTTAAAGAAAACTTTAAGTTAAATACAGGGTGTAACAAAAAGCTAAATATTCAATATATTAAATAAATAAGTTTACTATTAATATTGAGAATATATTTATTAAATAATATTATTTCATATCTTTTGGGGTGGTTTTGTAGTTGGTTTATTTTTTCTTTTAAAACTTATATTTATTAAGTTATAAATTTTGATTACCAGGTCCAACAGGCAAAGAGGTTGATATACCAGCTGGCCCTTCTGGATGCAAAGTGGTAATTTGTTGTTCTCCACTTGGTACTCTGGTGGGGTAATAATAACCTGTAGGTTGCGTTTGATCTGATGCTTGATAACCAGTGGTGGTTTCCTGTTGTTGCTGAGTTGCTATTTTTATTAATGTAGAGAATAATATATTTTAAAAATGTTTTTGTATTATGTTATTGTATTTAGACTTTAAAAATATGTAATAAATATATTCTTTAAAAAATATTTGTGCTGCGCGCATTGACTTTATCAAAGTTCCTTTGGAATAAAGTGTTATTTGATTTAATTTCGAAATAACATAAAGGGTGTTTAAGAAAAACAAGAATAACAGGAAATTAAAATACAAATAAAAGTAAGTACCCTTCATATAATATGTATTTACCTGGTGGTGAAGTGTATGTTGGTGAACCAGGTTGAGTACCCTCTGTAACTGAAACACCAGGTGTAGTTTCAGTATACCCATTATATCCAGGTTGCCCATGCACTACGGTAGGGTATCCAGGATGTACGGTGGTCGTAACAGATGGCCCTTCTTCGGGTAAATCCTCTGGATGGGTTGGAAATGGTCCTGGTTGTTCGCTAGGCAAAGTTGCTTGAGTGGTAGTATAGCCTGGACTAGCCGTAGTATATCCTAGTTGACAGGAATAACATGTAGGGACAGTTTGTGGTTCTACAGGAAAACTAGATTTTTCTGATGGTTGTTCGGCTTCCCCGGGAGTTGCGTATGATGTAGTTGGTCCTTCAGATGGTCCTGTAGTTTTTAGTATTTAAAATAAAATATAATTATTACTAGCAGTTGTTTTATTTAAATTTGTTCTATCGCCCTATATGATTTAGCAGCAGCTGTTGTTCCAATGCAATGTTTTATATTCCTGGTTTGTTGGTTGTTGCTTAAGCAGGATCCGGACTAAATTATATTTTACTGCATGGTTTTTAAAAACAAAATATTTATTCCTACGCTCTAAGGTTAAATATACAAAGTTACTTCAGCAGTGACGTAACCAGAAAATATGCTCGGGGGGGGGGGGGGGGGGGAGGGGCTCAGTGAGCGTAAGTAGGAAACTTTTTTTTATTGAGAGAAGGACAGTCAGGACTACATGTATTTTATGATAATGTATCCAGAGAAGTAGGCGGAAAAGCGCCGCAGGCGAAAAATTTTCGGGCCCATGCTCAAGGTTTAGAATTCACCTAACTACTATCAAATTTCGAAAATAAATTATTATCTTTCCCCCTCTGCATGGTTAGATTAAATTTGTTTTTGTAAATGTTTTTTTTGATATTCATAGCTGGCTCTTTATTAAAAAAAACATTTTTTATATTTCTGAAAAATATGGATATTGGTGTCAATCCAAAATATTAACATAAGACGTATGTATGACTCTAACCAGCGTTTTTCGGGCTATGTTTTTCATGATTAAAAATAAAGTAAATATCGCTCACCACGCCAAAATTGACAATTTTTTCAGAAATCATGTATTTTAGGAGCGTAGATCTGGGGGGGCTGCCGGGCTGCAGCCCCTAACGCCACTGTACTCCAGTATGTCTTAAGAAACAAATACATATTAGTAAATTCAATAGTGTTATTCGTTTTTGAAAAAAGGTTATAAATGTAAGATGCGAATAATAAAATACTCAATCGGGTACTACGTATGGGCCTCTCTTAATAAAAAACAACTTCTACTCTAGTATTATTTACATTACTGTAGGAAATATTTTTAAAAAAGGTACCAAAACATTTCAAACTTCCTTCTACAAAAGTTTGCTGTTAAAACGAATAAAGTATATTTTGTTGTTTTAAAAATATCAACGAACTTACCTCCTGGAGGTAAAGTAAATCCAGGCCGAGGTTCAGGTCTAACATATCCATTTTCTCCTCCACCTGATCCCTGTTCGGGAGGTAACAAAATTTCATTTTGTCCCTCTGGTTGGTATCCATCTGGAGCTGTAATACCACCTGTGGCAGCATTGGTAGGGAAGGGAAACGGAACATCAGGGGAATATCCAGCAGGAGGATATCCGGGTTGGAAAGGGCGTGGTTTCTCAGTATTAGCTGGTGGAAGATATTCTCGAAGGGTTCCTTGACGTACTGAAAATAAATAATTTTTAATAAGCTAAACCCAGACAAACAACGTGCCAAATGTTACTGTTCAAAGAAAAATAAGAAAACGCAAATATAGGACAAAAACAAATAATTAATGGTGACATTTTGCAAACCAACAAAATCCCGCTAATCGATTTTTCAGTCGCTAAAATCTCAGCAACCCCTGACTCCTGAAACCTAAATTTTGATTCATTAGAAATAATGATACTTGCCGCTCAATATAGAAGAGGTTTTTAATAAATTATTTTTGTAGTTTCAGAGAAATATCCCTTTAAAATATCGTTTAGCGGGATTTTATTGGTTTGAAAAAACTGGCTATTATAAATTTGAATACCTTTTATAAAGAAGTGATACCAATCCAAAAATTTTTTTATTGAAATAATAATCGTTAATAAATTGGCCTTTCTGGTATTATGTTCATGAATGTCTGTTACATTTTTTAGAATAATATTTGATTTTTTTCTACAAATTTCAAAAACTAATGTTTCACAAAGAATTTTAATAATAATTATTTAACCGGCAAGTTTGACTGTGACATAAATGACTTTGACAGGCATTATATACTCACATTCAAAGTTGCGTGATTAGTAAATTAAAAATTAAGGTAATCAGGCCAGTATCATTGTGAGTAAATTATTTCTGTAAATGTTACGTCTGTCACAGTCAAACTTGCCGGTTAAATAATTATTATTAAAATTCTTTGTGCAACCCGACATAAATATACATAGTTTTAATTTAAATAACTTATCAATATCTCAAGAGCCACGTGGTTTGTTACAAATTAATTGTTGGTTCGATGTACGCTAATTTATGTATACATTTAATAATTTTATTTAATGGTCCCAAAATTGCCTTTGTTGATCCAAAAATAGAAATAAGATTGTAATTTTGGGTTTACTAAGGTAGAATAAATATTTCTAAAGAATAATAAAGGTATATAATATAATGACGAATTTTAAAAAAGATTCCTACTAATGATGATCTTACATGTCAAAAGTGTTAAATGTGTTTTTTTCCAAGTTAACGTTTCACCTAAATAGAAAGTTTTTAAATAAACTATATTTGTATTATTAAATAATATACTGAACATATTATTTTTTGCTTATCAACAATGCGAACTAAATCCTATAGAACTTATATCGGCGCAAGTGAAAGGATTTGTAGCAAGACACAACACGACATTCAAAATGAAAGACGTTAAGCTTTGGTCAAGCCATTAAAGAAGTGACACCAGAGAACTGGCGAAAAGCAGTGCATCATATGTCATTAAAGAATAGGAGAAAATGTGGGATTTTGACCACCTGATCGATCGGACCGTCGACCCGTTAATTATAACGTCAAGAGGAGATTACAGTTCCTCAGATGACGAAGAATATTATGATTTTTATTAATTTAAATTTTGTATAATTTATTTTTTGGATTTTTTTATAATATTAAAAAAAAATAAGTGTACCTAATACTATGTACATAATGCACGCCTTTGTCACACCATTTTTAGTGTTCGTAAATAGATAACAATAAACAAAACCCATAAATTGACCCAAACTCGGGTGGTACTACCTGCACTTGATGAAAATAAAGAATTTTGCAATGAAATCAAGGCCAAATTATGAAAGTGGCTTAAATATTCGTTGGTTGGTTTTATTACTCTACACCTTTCTGAAATAGACTATAATTTGGTATTCTCATTTTTCCCAACATTTTTGAAAAAAAAATGGTAAAAAGATATGGGTTTTTAATTATTATAAGTAATAATAAAAAGTTGTTAGTATAGAATTCGCTTCTTTATTTTTTCTAGTTGCCTAGGTATTAATTAAGTTAAATAAAATTATTGTCCCTCAATTTAATATTTTACTATATTTTTTACGTTTATTCGTTCATTCCATTAAACTTTCTGAAACAATATTATCTTGGCATCTACAAGCCTTTTAAAATTACCCAACTCAAAAGTACCTATCCAAAATAATACACACATTGTCTTCACTGTATTCGTTTACCTAATGATATGTTATATTCACATACCTTGCTCATGTACTATTGTTTAAATTTAAAACATCTCTTTAATTGTATTACGTCCACAAATTAATATTATTTTTTATATTGCGGTAACCTTTTACTAAATAAATAAATTGCAACGGTTCAACTGAGCAATTATTGTCAGATACAATAAAATTCGTCATGCCATTGAATAAAACATTTTAGTTAATTTTACAATAAACGCTTGCAATTTTAATGTCACGATAGATTGACGCTGGGTATCAATGGTCAATAGTTATTGACATTGCTGGTATTTAAAGGTATTTATTGTTGAGAGCATCCCATCAATATTTTTACATTTGCTTCAAGGTTGATTCCTGAATCAATTTTAAGTCGAAAAGTTCATTTACGCATAAGTCCTAAAATGCTTTTTCCTACGACCACCTATGAAAATGAGAAAAAAGCACGGTTAATTTGGCTAGAAAGCGCCGTAGATCACATGCGTGTTAAAAAAAAATATTTCAACACTAGTGTTGAAATACAAGGCACACTATTTAATTTAAACATAATATGGTGTCAATTTGATAGACCACCCCTATTAATTAAAAATAACAAAGTTTAGAAAGCAGTAATTGTAAAGTGTTTAACTTATTTTTCATGTATTTGTCGAGTGATTCAGAATTAGAGTGTGAAAATACGCCATCTAAAATTATAATTTTTTTTTTACGGTTCGCCGACTACGGAGGCCATCTTGAACCGGTCATCGACCACAAATGTGGTCTACCGACTGGGGAGTGTGAAACGGCACCTTCATCCTACGAGATATCCGATCTCATCCGGCCTGTCCGGCGTGAATAGGATGGCTAGGTGTCGATTCATTTTACACTCTTCCCTGAGGCAAAAGCACGCCGTGTTCCCAAGCGGTTACCCGGCCAAGTGCTAACCGCGCTCGACACAGCTTAACTTCGGTGATCTGCGGGAACCGGTGCTGAATATGTCGACAGGCCCTTGCCCTGTTTGAAATTATAAAAAATGTTAATAATATACTGGAAAATCTATTACCAGAAAAAACAAATCGCGCTGAAGAGAATGTCATGTATTAAACAACAAATCCTTATTGATACTGATAGCGTAGAGAATAGAGCTCTAGTCTACAGATCGCAAGGTTACAGGTTCAAACCCACCAGGAGTATTTGACTTTTTTTTTATAAAAACATTAAATAATTTATAGAATTATTTTGAATTGAAATCTTCCTTGTTGGGTGGATTTTTAAAATTTATGATTAATGCATTTTTCCTTGATTAAATTTAAAATTTTTCATTCTGGTTAATCTAGAAGTCAATCCAGTTGCCAATGCAGTTGCTAACAGACCCAAAAGTAACAACTTCAAAATTGATTTCTGCAATATTAGAGGGCTTAACACTAACATCAATTCAGTCCACCAGCACTTACAATCTTCCAAGCCTCATGTGCTTGCACTGACCGAGACAAAAGTCAGAGCGTCAACGAACACCGTCAGCTATTTATATCCTGGATATGATTTTCACTTCCGTTTTAGACGCAACTTTGGGGTCTGTCTGTTCATTCGAGATGATCTTTGCTGCCAACGGGAGGAAATACTGGAACCGAAAGACTTTGATGTAATGTGGTTTAAAATATCTTCACAAAAAATCACTAAGTTTATATGCTGCCTTTACCGTCCTCCAAGCGACATGCATTACAGGGCCCTCTTCTCATCACTAGCCAACACAATCGACTTCTTGCAAACCAATCATCCGAATGCCGAAGTTGCTATCTTTGGCGACTTTAACGTCCACAATGTCAACTGGCTTAAATACTCAAACACCAACGATGAGCAAGGCCGAGAGGCCGAATCTTTTGCGATCAGTTCTGGTCTAACTCAACTCGTAGAAGAACCAACGCGGGTTCCAGACCGAGCTGGGGATTTTGCTAGTCTTTTAGATCTCTTTTTAACTTCAAATCCAGACCTATATACGGTCACCATACAACCACCATTGGGCTCTTCCGATCACAAACTTATTTCAACCCTAAGCGAGCTGCCAATTAGTTCTGAACAACCTCCTAAACCCCGTAAGATTTGGCACTACACATCAGCTAAGTGGGAAGACCTAAAGGACCATTTTCACAACTTTCCCTGGCTAAGCGTATGCTTTTCTTCGGATGATCCATCTGTCTGTGCAAAGGAGGTCTCCGACGTCATTCTAACTAGCATGGAGGCCTTTATTCCTTTCTCCAAAAAGCGCCCTTCTAACGGCAAGCCCTGGTTTAGCAAGAATTGCGAGCGTGCTGTCAGATCTAAAAACCTGGCTTACCGACAGTGGAGTAAAAACCCTACTCCTGAAAATCGCGCCATCTTTGTTACCACCCGAAACCAATGTAAGCAAATGATAGACCAAAGCAAAGAAGCTCATAACGAGAGAATCAAAAACAAACTTCTTGCCAGTCCTAACGGATCAAGGTCCTTTTGGTCAGTCGCTAAGGCCGTCAGCCAAAACTTTACAAAGTCAACTATTCCACCTCTAACACGTTCCGACGGCACAATAGCAACCACAGCCGGGGATAAAGCAAACCTACTTGCTGAACTGTTTTCCTCGTATTCCACTGTAGACTTTCAGGGAAAACCACCACCCAACATTCCCTCAGTTCAATCGCAAATGTCTGAAATCGTGTTTCGTCAGCGTCTTGTTAAACGGATTCTTAAAGGACTCAACGTCAATAAAGCTTCTGGTCCAGACGAAATTCCTATCATTGTTCTCAAGACATGCGCCGATGAACTTACACCAGTATTTTGTAGACTTTTCAACTTATCCTACAAAAAAGGAATATTTCCATCCTGCTGGAAGTCGGCGCGTGTCCAGCCCATTCCAAAGAAAGGTAAAAAGACCCTGCCAAGCAACTACCGACCCGTCGCATTGCTTTCAGTAATTTCAAAAGTAATGGAGAAAGCTATTAACCAACAACTCCTAAAGTACCTGGAAGGGCTTAACATTATCAGCGACCATCAATACGGTTTTCGTAAGTCCAGATCAACAGGTGACCTTCTGGCATATGTCACCCATCTTTGGAGCAACACCATCGAACATCATGGAGAATCCCGGGCTGTTGCACTGGACATCTCTAGGGCTTTTGATCGTGTTTGGCACGATGGACTTCTAAGTAAATTGCGATCCTACGGTATGCCTAATGGATTCTGTTTATGGCTAACCAGCTTCCTTAAGAACCGTTCTCTGCAAGTGGCGATTGACGGGTTTCTCTCAGACACCTTCACCATCAATGCCGGTGTTCCTCAAGGGTCCATATTGTCGCCTACCCTCTTTTTACTGTATATTAACGACCTTCTAGTGAAAACCCAAAATCCAATTTATAGCTTTGCTGATGACAGCACACTTGTCTCATCTTTTACCTTGACTCCCCAAACATCCGCTGCCGACGCACATCTTCGCAGGCAGCATGAAGTATTGCGCCTCAACAAAGACCTGGAAGAAATTTTGGCTTGGGGTGACAGTAACCAAGTCGAATTTAATGCTAAGAAAACCCAGGCAGCAGTCTTCTCCAAAAAGGTTAACATTGCAGAACCGGATATAGTCATGGCAGGACACGCAATTCCCCTGGCACCGTCTATTAATTTGCTGGGGGTCAATCTGGGAGGTAATATGTCTTGGCATGATCACGTTGCCGCAATTGCCAAGGCAGCTGCACAGAAGCTTGGTGTACTTTTCCGCACCAAAAGGTTGTACACACCTCATCAACTTTTGACACTCTACAAAGCCCAGATTCGACCATCATTAGAATATTGCTCTCATGTCTGGAGCTCTGCACCCAAGCACACCCTTCGGCTGCTGGATTCCATTCAAAGGAGAGCCATTCGTCTGATCGGCGACCCCGAGCTGACCAAGACCCTCGATAGCCTGGAGCATCGAAGACAGGTTGGTGATTTGGCTCTCTTTTACAGATATTTCCATGGCAGGTGTTCGACTGACATTGCCCACTTGATTCCACCTAGAGCAATTCAAAACAGAAATACACGGCAAACCACTGCCGCTCATCCATATGTTGTTCAGCTTAGTACTCCTCGAACTTCATTGTTCAAGAATTCTTTCATCTGGAGAACGTCATCTTTGTGGAATGATCTTCCTGAGGTCGTGTTTCCCAATGAATACAATCTTCAACGTTTCAAGACCAACGTTAATCGCTTTTTTCGCACTCGCACCGCTCCCAGAGCGCCTTAAAGGATTTTTCCTACAGTGCAGGTGTTTTATCATAAAAAAAAAAAAAAAAAAAAAGTTCTTCCTATGGTATATAAAATATGAAAAAATAAAAAAGTTATATTACAAATAAAGGAAAAACCTATTGACAAACTATGAAACCAGATATTAAGTGGAACATCTGGAACAAGGATCTGAAATCGTGTAACTAGTGCCGCAGGCGAAACTTTTTTCGGGTGCCACGGCCAAAATACCCTTTTTTAGACAATAAAAAAAATTCAAATTAGAAAAAATATATGATATTTTTATAAAAAGTTGTAGGGAGTTAAACTAATACACTAATATAAAAAATTTAAAACTTATAAAAAACTTTATGAAATAAGAATAAGTAACTGAGCAAAAAAATATTAAACATAAGGTTTATTTTTTATTTATTGAGAACCAAAAAACTATATTAACTATAATCGATAATTATTAGAAGCCACATAGGATTATGCATGCAAACACCAATAAAACTTTTTGGCTCCCCTGGCTACGTCACGGTTTCTAGGTATACTATTACAGAGTCGACAATATTCCTAACTGCTTAATAAAGATTTCCATAAATTATTATGTTGATTTATGGATGCTTTTATATTATTTTAATTATTTTCTTTCAAACTGTAAGTTTTAAGAGAAAGATGAAATATACCTTTTTTGTTTAAAATAAAAACATTTTTGGGGTAAGAATGGGTTTTTATATTGTAATAGTCTATATCAAAATTTATTGTAATATTTCAAGCGGTCTTCAAGATTTTTAATAAAAACCCAGAAAAAAATAAAACTTTCGAAACAAAGCATTTTAGGATATATGCGTACATAAACTTTTCGACTTAAAATTGGTTCAGAAATCACCTATTGAAATAAGTACATATCATTAAGGTACACCCTGTATACATATTAAATTAAACTAGGAATAATGCGTTCTTTTGGCCCTAATTATCTCCATGTTTTGTAATGACTTTTTAAAACCTTGGAACAGATTTTTGAAATGTCTGTACTTACTTCTTCGGCTGTTTTGAGAATAAACAGTCTGCAACCACTGAAGAATGTTGTGTACCATTTGGTCTGCATTGGTTGTTGTTTGCCTGCTTTTTCCTTAAAATGAAAAAATATACTTTTTCATAAAGTTTAAAATATCGTAAGATCAAAAAAAAAAGTTCTTACTCAAATGGATGGTGCAGAACCGATCCCGCAAACAAGAACACCTCTCTGGTTATGTAAATGATCAAGAAATGGGCTCTATCACCAATTGTTGCATTTTGGAAGCATTTAAAATATACACATCATATCAAATACTTCGCCATTTAGAATTAGCATTTTTGCACAGAAAAAGCATTAAAAAAATTCGATAAATGTTTCATAGAGTTATCAATTTTTACTCAATTAATAAATAAAGGGTTCCATTTGTTTTTCTCTGAGACAGCTTTTTGTTTTTATTTCAAAGTCTACTTTGTATAAGGTAAGATTTTTTTAGTTAATTATTACTCAATAGGCATAAAACTATAAGTATAGCAAAATTGCAGCAAACCCATTAATTATAACATTTCAAATATGTACTTACGTAATTTATCGGGATGTCTTTTATTGCTTTGTGAATATGCTTCTGTGTATATGGCACATGTCACCAGAGTGGTGACGTAGAGAAGAGAAAATTTCATATCTGAAAAGAAAGTTATGATTTATGATTAGTACAAAGCTAATCTCTAAAATGGTTGACGTAATTTTTTTAAAATACTAGAAAAATTGCCATTTGGAAATGATTTTAGAAATTTGTCAGGGGCGTGCAGTGAAATTTGGGGGAAGGGAAGCAATTTATAAAATTACCTAGTTATAGTGCAATTGGATTTTTTTATAATTTTCTTCAAACATCTAACTTTACAATGAAAAATGTAACTACGTTTTTCCGCAAAATTGAGTGCCAGCGGATATTTTTCTAATTTTTGAGGAAATGTCTAAAATGCATGACTTACAAATTAATATCGAAAATATTAGCTAGAAAAATTAGCCACAATATGATTCACGTTGCTTTATTTTGTTAATCTACGGCAGTGCCATTATGACGTATTTAGCATTATCATTTGGATGTCATTATGACCTTCATTATTATGATTATTATTATGTGCTATTGCACTCAGTGCCATTATGAATTCATAATAACATCCAAATGCGTTCGTACACCTATCTTGACTTTTCGGGAAGTAGGGAATCTATTACGCTTTTCGCGATATCTTCGACATCCGAAGGGACACTTTCGGATTCAGAATCCCCCATATTTAAATTATTTTTGGCCAATACTTTGCATACAATAGAAAATTAGGCGGCAATAATGATGTTATCAAAATCCAAATTAAAACAATCAAAAATGCGGTTACCATGATGTCGAGTAATATGGATACCCGAAAATTTTATAAACGTTATCTGATATCAAAGAAATTTAGACGAATAAAATCTATTTGTACTGTCGTAGAATAAATTTTGAATAATACACGTTCGATATGAACTTTGTTTTTGCAACTTGTGTTACTTGTGCAATTAAACCACTCGGCTAACGCCTCGTGGTTTAACGTTGCACACGTTTCATTATAGTGTTCATATCGAACTAGTATCATTAATAACTATAAGAACATCCGAATAATATTTATAAATTCTTCTCCAAAGTTAGCAGCTCCATGCCAAATTATACAGGGTGATTCTTAAGTTGATACTTCTTTTTTAGCTGTGTATAGAAAGCATTAAAATAAACAATTTTTTCAAAAAACTCAAAAATATGCGAGATAGAGAAGAAAAAAATCTAAGTGCGAGCCTGGCATCAAAACATACTCCGCTATAGTTTCTGTTGTTTTTCTTATCCCTTATTAGTATTAGTCATACGGGTAGTGTTGAACAATTCGGTGCAGTGTGTTTTTCTGAAGTTAATTTTAAATTATTGATACGTGAAAATGGTAAAACTTTAAAACAATGAAGTAGTAGATATGGTGCTAGTTTACGGCGAGTGTCGTCAAAGTGCGGCTGCTGCTTCGAGATTATACGCAGAACGCTTTCCCTTGCGGGCTCATCCTACACCCAGAAGTTTTCTTAACGTTATTCAACGGGCAAGTTAGGCAGAACCGTATTTGATTCGTAGTGTAATAAATGAATGTAAGTACTTTATAGGTATTTGAAAATGTTGTTTATCTTAATGCCTTCTATACTAACATTCTCATACTCACATAGATACCACCTTTTCATTGGTAAAAACAGAAATTTAATATCTTGCTTAGTTTTTTGTAATTCGGCTGAAAAAAGACATGGAAAATTTTAATACGGTCGGATCCACTTGCCGCGTCTCCCACTTTACGTTGATGCTTTGCCGTTTGCAGCGATACCTTTGCGGATAAACCACCAAAGAAATTCCAGCCTGTTTTCAATTACACAGTGAGTAGAATAGGGCCGTCCGAGGTCGCTGATTTACGCGTTCACATTACATGAGGGCGTGTGGATTAGTAGTTAATGAAGGTAGTAAGAGAGTTGCAGGCAGTGTGGCCAATCCTCCTGAATTATCGGTAGATCTATCAAATTTATTTATTGTTTCTTGATGAATTAAGCAACACTAAACATGATGAAATAAAATTATCGTATTTTTGGCAGGCGGAAGGATGGGCGCGCGGCCTCAAGGAGTAGCCGCCACTGATTGATCATTTTAAAATACAATTTTTCTTTTTCGTGGCGTATCCGATAATTATAATAACATTTTAAATAGCTTTATACCATAATCAAATACACATTTTTATTTGATTGAGAATTATGTAATAAGAAACCATTAGCTAAACTTCAACTTTTATTTTTAATTAATGTTACTTTAATAGAAAAATTCACACATTTCACAAGATCATTTCTATCTAAAAACGATGAATAAATACCAGTACTTGAACTTTATTTCTTCAATTTTCATTTCTACTTTCTTCTATTTGAACATCTGAATATACATATGATGAATACATACAAGTGATAGTATTTAATAAATAATCATTGCCAGTGTCATTACCGACCATAAGGTATTACACAACATTTAATGGTTATTTACCAAATATGCAATACAAATAATTATTTAAAAAAATAAAGGTATACCGGCTTCGGCTACTATAATGTTACGAATGAATATAGATAAAACTTTAACTATTTATTTGGAAAAATGTACACACTCACAATATTAAACCTAACTCACGCTTATTGGAAAGTAAAGAAGAGTCCTTTGTTAGCTACTAGCTATTCCTGGATTACTCAGATTAAAGATTGTATTTACTCATCAGACATTCCGCCCTACGCAGATCTACAAGAATAAATTTTGGAATTTCGTCCAAAAATCGTAATACAAATTATTGTCGATAACACAAATTCCATCATAGCGAAACGTAACTTTTTAGAAAACATATTTTTAACCTGGTCAAATTTCGAGTACATTTTTACAGACGGTTCAGTTCTCAATAACAGGACAGGTTGTGCTTCTTATCATAAAACAAAAACATTTCAAAGTTATTTAGGCTACGTGACCATATGAACCATATTAACAGCAGAACTTTGGGCTATTTGGGAATCCTTAAATTACATTCTAGAATACAATATAAATAATAATTTTGTAATATTCACTGATAGCAATAGTGCTCTTCAAACGTTAATGAATTGTTACCAAAAAGTTCCTGACAATTATATTATTTTAAATATCGATAGAAATATTAAGAATCTTAATAAAAATGTTCAGTTCGTTTGGAATAAATCTCACATAGGAATCAATGGAAATAAAATTGCAGATAAGTTGGACAAAGAGGCAACAAGAGCTCCTGCGTGGGTAAAAAATTTTGATATTCCATATACTTAACCTCTTTAGCCTAGTTAAAAAACAAATGTTCAATAATTGGCAGGAACAATGTAATATATCAAATCTAGGCTACAACTATAAAAATATACTTCCAAAAATACATAAAAACAATGTTTTCAACCAGAGTTTAACAGAAAGTTCATAAGATCAATTTTTTGAATAAGAAGTTATCATGATCTTTATCCTAAATATAAAAAATAGGCCTACAGAATAATGAAAATTGTGAATGTGGGGATACCGATGATCTAAAGCACAGTATATTAGGACTCCATATACATAACATTGTATTCACCCAGTGGCGTAGCCAGAATATTATTTCAGGGGGACCCAAATGGGTAGGGAAACCGACTAGCCAGCGTCGCAGGCAAATCGCCGAAGGCGAAAATTTTTTGGGTGCCACGCCCAAAAAACCCTTTTTTTGGACAATCAAAAAAATTTCAAAATAAAAAAATACATACATTTAAAGAAACTGTAAGGTTGTTACTTCGGAGCAAGGGGTATATTTTCTGCGCGTGCGCAGAGACTACACCCCTTGTCGGTTCTACGGTTTGCCTCGAGCGCCACCCTTTGATTTTGTAGTAGCAAAGGGACTACTGTCGGTTTGCCAGAATAGCGGTCGGAGGGGTTTCAGGATTGTTCTGCGCAGTTTAACCCTGAAGGGGTGGGAACGGTGCGACGCCGCGCCGGTTGGATAATCAAAACCTCCTTGATTTACTAATTATATATTGGCATAATAATTACAGGGGTCTTACGCCATCGGAACTTACACTACTATTTACAAAAAAAATAAACGGGTTGCCGGGCCTGGGAATCGGGTCTTTCTTTTACTATCGGTTAATTTTTAGGGGAAGCGCTTATACGGGTGCCATTGACACGTAGCATTACTAATCGGAGGTCTCAATCTTTAGGAAATACAATTTTACAGTATCGGGTACCGGCCGAGGGTCATTTCACCTATTTTCCAGTGGACTACCGGTCCGTCGTATTTGCTGCCAGAAAACTCTTAGCCAGGAAATACGGCCTTATTTTTCCGCATGATATAAAAGAATTATTCTTGCCTATTTTCGTTCGCGTGTGCTACCGCGGCACGTCGCATATTCCTGCCAGAAAACTCTTAGCCAGGAAATACGGCCTTATTTTTCCGCGTGACGTTAAAGAATTATTTTTATCTATTTTCTTTCGCGTGTGCTACCGCGGCACGTCGCATATTCCTGCCAGAAAACTCTTAGCCAGGAAATACGGCCTTATTTTTCCGAGTGACGTAATAAGATTATTTTTACCTATTCCCTTTCGCGTGTGCTACCACGGCACGTCGTATATTCCTGCCAGAAAACTCTTAGCCAGGAAATACGGCCTTACTTCCAATTTACAAAACTTACTTTAAATACGGCTAATAAAATAAAATAGTTTCAAATCCCCAGCTTAACAACATTTACAGCTCAAATTCCGTGTCAATCAAATCATTTAAAACCAAAAAAAAACAGAAAGATAGTTACCGTAGAGAACAGATAATACGTATCAAAAAAAACGGTTGATAAGAATACGGCACCCAAAACAGGCAGATCGTTTTTAGCGAAATCGACTGGCTTCTTCTCGGGCTGAAATCGGAATCCCATACCATCGTTCTCCAGCGACCGTCTCCCGGCCGAGAGAATGGCGGTGCGCTACCTCGATGCGCGACCGGTACCGGACTTTTCGCGCATCTTCGCCCCTTGCTGATTCCTAATTATTCTAATTTACATTATTATGAAATAAATTAAAAGTAACTTCGTTACAAAACTTGTAGTGAGTTATACAAATACACTAATATAGGTAATATAAAACAGATAATATATACTTGTTAAACAAAAAATTCTTCATGAAATAAGCATAATTGAGCAAAAAAATACTAAAAATAAGGTATATTTTTTATTTATTCAAAAAACAAAAATTAACCATAAACTTAAAGCACAACATATTTTTTTGCCAAAAACTAAACCGTGGTTCGTCGCCTTTTTGACAAAATATATTGATTATTTCATATATCACTGTGGATTTTTTAATGAATACTTATTAAAGCTGAACTTGTACGCTTTTCACCTGAATGATTTTTCAGATATGTTTTTAACCTTTTTAAAGTGGAAAAACGTCTTTCTGCTGAAGCTTTAGTTACTGGGAGGATGATTTGTTATTTTATTTGGCGCATTATTGATAGTGTTGCCGTCAAAGATTTTTTATGTTGCCCAATTATTATAGTTTATATCTTCTTTTTTTTTGATTTCGGGGGGCCCAGGCCCCCAGGACCACCCCCCTTACTACGCCACTGTATTCACCAATAAACTATATAATGCACTTAATAATTGTTGAATTCCCTTTTAATCTAGACTCTAGAAATTTTATTTTCTACAGAAACTGTTAACGTATATAAAACGCTATTTAAGTTTTATCATGTCGGGCCTATCGGGCTTGCCGGGCCTGTCAGGCTTGACGGAACTGCCAGGTCTGACGGGCCTGCCGGACTTTTTTGGCCAGCCGGTCTTTCGGGTCAGCCTTGGTTTGCTTATGTGCTTTTTTTAAAGAAATTTATAAAATAATTTTTAAGTCGTAATAATTTTTTTCGTCCGAAAAATGTAATCATCGGAAACTCATGTCCAGCCGGTTATAACAATAATAATTATTCTTCAACTTAAACACCATTTCCATATCGAGCTTCTGGTTACATAAAACTAGTGAATAATGAGATTTTACGATACGATAAAACGATTTAAATGGTTTTTAGCTTAAATTCTTAGAGCAAGGGCCTATCGACATATAGTTAAGCTGTGTCGATCGCGGTTAGTACTTGGGTGGGTGACCGCTTGGGAACAATGCGTGCTCTTGCCTTAGGGAAGAGTGAAAAATGAATCGACACCTAGCCATTCTATTCACGCCGGACAGGCGGGATGAGATTGGATATCTCGTAGGATGAAGGTGCCGTTTCACACTTCCCAGTCGGTGGTAGACCACAACCGTGGTCGATGATCGGTTCCAGATGGCCTCCGTAGTAGGTGAATCGTAAAAAAAAAGCTTAATATCTTCATAAAAGAAGACGACGATACAACTCGTATAATTATCCTATTTCTTTTACGACAAGTTTATAGTTTCTTAAGAAGAAAAATAAACGTTTTTTTAATGATAATTTTTTACATAGAAGGTACCGGTGCCACTGATATAGTCTCAATAAAAGGTATTGAGTAATGATAATATTCCGATGTATTAACGACAATACAAACAAGGAAGTAGAAAAATAATTTTGCTTTTGGCACCTCAAGAAGTCAAAAGTCAAAGTGAAAATAAGTACGAAGCCGCAAATCAATATGTCTAATTGCTTTTGGCTTGATTGTTACATGCTATTACTTAATCCTAATATTTATAAACTTATAACTTGTTATTTTTCGTATCGCAGCAATATCGGTGGATAATTTTATTAAGGGATCGTATCAAAATTTATGTATTAGAGAACACATAAATATAACATTCTTGTTTATATTTCCGTCTTCTGTAAAAAAACATCACCCAAAAATATTTAAAAAAAATTAAGTCGAGTTATTTTTTACCTCATACATGGGGTAAAAACAATTTTTTATGCGAAAATGTAGCTCATTCAAAATCTAAATCGACGTGTTTTACCATTTTACAAAATTATTTTTTCCCCACACAAAGCTTATGGAAAATGGCTTTCGGCTAATTTTTCTGAATTTATTGTTTTGTAGATCTTGACGTCCTGATTAAAAGTGTCCATGACTTCAATCCAATCATTTGAAAAGTTTTTGAGTTATGGCCCTTTAAAGTTGGGAACTTCTTATTTTTGAGATTTTCTGCATTGTCTGGAGTTTTCACTTGTTTCTTAAAAACCATTAACTTTTTTATTATTTTTTATTGGAGGAATATTAGGCCTTAGGTTTTCTGTCACTTATATAGAAATAGAATATATACAGAATGTTAAATAATTTATAGGCATCCGCCTATTAATTAATGAAAATCCAAAAAAAAATTATTACCCATTTTTTGAATTTGGAAAACAAACGGCTAGATATTGGTGATATTTTAATATCTTGTAGTACCAAGTTATAGAGGGAAAAAATGTGCATAGGTTGAGAGGTTGAGGTAGAGAATATTTCCTGTTATTTTATTTCTTAAAAAAAAATCAAATTCAAATGAAAATTTAATAAACGAATTTAATTTTCTTTTTTTTTACAATAATCATTTTTTAATACATTCTAATATTAGACATACAGGGTGATCCAGTTATAATAATTTACACAAATGAAAACTTTTAAAAATAGGAAAATTAAAAAAGTTTTCTTATCAAACGACAAAATAATGTTGTTAAATTATTAAATATTTTTATGTTGGCTCTTAAACAAGACGCATTTTAACTTAAAGTCCTATTAAAATGTTTTTTTTTCGTAATCTAGTATATATTGTTCTAAAGCTAAAATAAAATATCATATATACAGGGTGTATTAGTATAAGGTGTCTGTCTTAGATAGCACCTAAACTATCAAAGAAAGGGAAAAAGTGTAACACAAAGGTTAAAGGGTTTTTTAGGATACATAATCTAAAAATATTTTCTACTCTACAGGGTGGTCCTAAAAAGTGGTACTGAATAATAAAAAAGAAAATTAAATGGGACACCCAGTATAATTTTCTAGAATATGATTCAATGGAATAAGGACTTGGCCATCCTATTAAAATTTTTGAAGTGAAATGCAACGTTGCCAAGTAAGTAATTTTTTTCCGAAATTTTAGTAATTTTAAGGGTATCGTTAAAAAATCATAGCAACCTATGGATTAACCCTAGGTAAATATAATTTACGTTGTAAGTACTTTAACGTACGATATATTGATTTATAATAATATTTTTTAAATCTCCTACACAGAGCGTTCATTACAAGTTGGACAACTCGATAGTTTTAAAAATTCTTTATTTCAATTTTTTTAAATGGGACCCCCCTAATTTTTTTAGGCAAAATAATTTATCTTTTGAAACCCTTACTTTTTTGTTAAACATGTCATACATCTAAATATCATAGTTTTTGAAATATTTTGGGATTCGTCTTAAATCAGCGTGAAAAAAGAAAGTTTTAATTAAACAATTTAGTTAAGATTGCTTTGGAACAAAAAATAAATACTTTTCTTTGTCACATCTGTCATTGCAAACTTATTTCGCTAACATTTTGTGCTTTAAAACTGTTTAAATTTTAGTTTTCTTAACTAACTTTATTCATAACTCATATTTTTCTATTTCGATAAAGTTAGTTCAGGAAACTAAACTTTAAACAGTAATAATAAAGCACGAAATAATGGCGAAATAATTTTGCAATGACAGCTGTGACAAAGAAAATTATTTATTTTTTGTTCCAAAGCAATCTTGACTAAATTGTTTAATTAGAACTTTCCTTTTTTACCCTGATTTAAGACAAATCCTAAAATATTTCAAAAACTATGATATTTAGATAGATGACATGTTTAACAAAAAGTAATGTTTTCGAAAGATACATTCTTTTGCCTAAAAAAATTAGGGGAGTCCCATTTAAAAAAATTGAAATACTTAAAGCATTTTTAAAACTATCGAGTTGTCCAACTTGTAATGAACGTTCTATATAAGAGATTTTAAAAACATTATTATAAATCAATACCTATATCGTACCTTAAAGTACTTACGTAAATTATATTTACCTAGGGTTAATCCATAGGTTGCTATGATTTTTTAACGATACCCTTAAAATTACTAAAATTTCGGAAAAAAATTAATTACTTGGCAACGTTGCATTTCACTTCAAAATTTTTAATAGGATGGCCAAGTCCTTATTCCATTGAATCATATTCTAGAAAATTATACTGGGTGTCCCATTTAATTTTCTTTTTCATTATTCAGTAGGTACCACTTTTTAGGACCACCCTGTAGATTAGAAAATATTTTTAAAGTATGTATCCTAAAAAACCCTTTAACTTTTGTATTACCCTTTTTTCCCTATCTTTGATAGTTTAGGTGCTATCTAAGACAGACACCTTACTGACACACCCTGTATAATGTATATGTCTTAATGTCTAAATAATAATTGTTTATTTTACAAGCGAACAAAAATTACAATTTATTAAGACACTGTATTTTAAATACCCATTGTACAAGAGACAAGGTATTCTACCAAAAAGTATTTTATAATTTAATAATATTTTATAATTTTTTCCTATTTTTAAAAGTTTTCACTTGTGTAAATTATTATAACTGGATCACCCTGTATATCTTAATTTAGAATGTGTTAAAAAATAATTATTGTAAAATAATTGTTACAGATTGGATATGAAATTAATGAAATTAAAGTGGTGAATTTAAAAAAAAAAGTTGATAACTTTTAAGAAACAAGTGAAACTCCAGACAATGCAGAAATTCTCAAAGTAAGAAGTTGTCAACTTAAAAAGACCATAACTTAAAAAGTAGTCATAGGATGGGATTACGGCCATGGATACTTTTATTCAGAACATCAAGATCTACAAAATACTAAAATTTCAGAAAAATTAGACAAAAGAAATTTCCCATAAGCTTTGTCCTGGTCCTAGATAATTTGTTTCAGTTAAAGTCCCCACCCTAAATATTAAATTATGACCAGAATGATAACTTGAATGAACGTTAATATCAATCCCATTGTACAAAACGACCATTTCTGATAAATATTGGTCTGATGCTCTTAAGATGAATTTTATAATTATAATAATTAATGTTCAAAATACTTTTTTGGGTGGTTATTACCGGTTTTGTAATTTCTTTGCCATTTTTTCGAATTGGGCTTTTAACCTTTTCCCGAGGGGACCTACAGCTTAACGTGGGTTCCGAACCACGGTCCTCAGTCATTCGACACTTCCCCTCAAGGGCTAACCCTCGGTTTCTTGCGCCATTACATGACCTACCGATTGGGGAGTGTGTACCTTCCCAGCGGCGGCGGCAGGGGGGAGGGGCAGGGTGGGCACCGGCCTACCCTAAAAACCTGAGTGCCCCCCCAAAATTGATGGATTCGGTTTTGTAATGGAATTTTCGGGGGAAGAGGGACTTGGCTATGAAAGTTTTGATGAGTATGGTATTTTGAGGAAAACGATGACCTATTTTTTCGGACGTCACTTAGGACAAGAGGGAAGTTTTTTTTGTCGCTGCTTATGGCGTTGTAGAGAGAGCGTCGGGAGGTCGGCGACTTTTTTTTTTTTTTTTCAGAAGTCACTTTTGATTTGGGAGTGCCACTTAAAAATCCCATTTGTGCCCTCCCATCCCAAAAATCCTGGCGCCGCCACTGTACTTTCTTCCGCACCCCACGAGATATCCGTTCTCAGCCAGCCTGGTTACCGGCGTGAATGGGGTGGATTGGGAGATGATACATTTTACACTTTTTCCTGCATTCTTAAATCTACTAAAATTCGGACATACTTTTTTTTATTGTGCATATGCCCACTCCAAGAATCGAACTCGGATCGTCACGGTCGAATGCCAGTGACTCACCGCTAAGTCACCGCCGCAGAACGTTATTACCGGTTGATACATTTTTAACTAAAATCAGATTCTTGACTTCTGTGTGATGTGTGAGCGTTTACTTCTTCTTGAGAGGAAAGTATTCTTCTTGAGATAAAAGTAAAAGGCATTTAAATTATGCTAAAATACGGTGGGACTACCCAATTATCCATATTGTTATTGTTGTCTTATGTCCCATCTCCTAACTTATTTACTATACATATGTTTAAGAATTTTAAATGACTAATTATTTATTTTTATTAAAATCGTCTTCCGGCATTATAATAATAACTATCTTCCAATTACTTAATGTAGGTATAATAATAATTACGTCTGCCGAGTGTGTAATTTTATAATGTTTGCTTCTTTTTATACTAGATTATGATTATGTGCTTCGTTAGTAGCTTTTCATGAGAAGAATCATTCAATAGATGATAGGCGGTTCATTTTTAGTTATTCTTTGAAATAATGACTAATTGTAAATATATTTTCCATAATTTGTAAAAATTTCAATAGGAAATAAACAAAATACCTGTAGGCTTATGGAATTAACCAAGAAATAAGAGCTATAATTATTTTGTAGCACTTAATTAATATGAGAGATACGTTACATACTTTATAATTACGAAAAAAATTAGTCTTGGCCTTGATTTTTTTTGCGATTTGGAGTTATCAGAGGTTATCACGTAATTTTAATCTTTTAGTGGGCAAGGGCCTGTCGACATATTAAGCACCAGTTCCCGCAGATCACCGAAGTTAAGTGGTGTCGAGCGCGGTTAGTACTTGGGCGGGTGACCGCTTGGGAACACGGCATGCTCTTGCCTCAGGGAAGAGTGTAAAATGAATCGACACCTAGTCATCCTATTCACGCCGGACAGGCGGGATGAGATCGGATATCTCGTAGGATGAAGGTGCCGTTTCACACTCCCCAGTCGGTAGATCACATTTGTGGTCGATGACCGATTCAAGATGGCCTACGTAGTCGACGAACCGTAAAAAAAAAAAAAATCTTTTAGTTTTAGGTATGTGTAAGTAGTCCATCTCTCAGTGAAGTGATATTATGAGTAGGGGAATAATACACACAGTCTGCTCCACTAGTTTATTATAAGAATTTTTTATTTAGAAAACCTTGTGTCTTATCGTACATGTTTCGAAGGTAAAAACCTTTAACATCAGCGAAATAAAATTAAAGTGTTACAAGAAGAGAGACCCTCAACATTGCATGTTAAACTGAGGAACAGAAAAAGAAGAAAAAGTTTTGAGTGAAATTATAAATTTTACATAATGTAATAAGGGGAAAATGAATTTTTTTTTTAAAATTAAGAGGTAGAAGTAGATAACCATTTTTGAAAGACCCATGGTAATAGTTATCTACCTCTTAATTTTTTAATTTTTTTTTCAATTTTAACCTTATTATTATATATTTTCTTCTTTTTCTGTTCCTCAGTTTAACATGCAATGTTGAGGGTCTCTCTTCTTGTAACACTTTAATTTTATTTCGCTCATGATGATTCGAAACATGTAAGATATGACACTAAGGATTTCTAAATAAGAACTCCTTATAATAAACTAGTGGAGCATACTATGTGTATTATTCCCCTACTTTTAGTTTTAGGATCTAAAAAATTACAGTTAGAACAGTAACTATACGTGGTATATGTGACTCTTGTATAGCCATAACAGGGGGTTTGCCCCTCTTCTGAACCCTGAAAAATTAAATTTATATTATAGATGTTTAGACTAATCATCCACTTGGAGTACAAATAAGCGTTAGTGCGTTCCACAAGAGCATACTGGTATGAAATTCGTACTTTAATGGAGGGGATGAAAAGTGCACTTTTCTTTCTTTCGTCAGATCCTTACCAAGATATTCCGTCACACACGAGTCACGGTTCTAACCTTACATTACCTTTATCATTTCTAGCGTATATAAATATTGCATTATTTCTAAGAGTAAGACAATGAGAAAACGAAAGTTAAGGTCAATAACTGCCGTTAGATTATTATTTATTGGCAATTTACATTATGGGAAACACCAGAAAAATATTAATATCTACATGAAACATGATTATAACAAATTGGTATACCTACATGGCTTTGGGGTTTGCCTTTTCTCAGTCCAACACAAAATTGAAAGTAAAAATAAACATAATTCAAAACGATTATGATGAGCATCACTGATCAGTCTCATTACAGTTATACAGGGTGTTCCGTAACTATTGGGCCGTAGAGTAACTGGAGATACTAGACATCAAACTATGCCGATTATGTCATATAAGTTTTTTCGGATTGTTACTCGTTCTAGAGATACAGGGTGTTGAAAGTAAAAGTTTATTCTCGAAAATAAGCCATAATTTTAAAACGGTTTAATGAATCGAATTGAAAGTTGGCAATATTTTGTTTTTATGAGCAAGAAATAAGAATTTGTAGAAATTTTTAAGTTTCAAACTAGAGGGCGCTAGTTGCATATACTGGGCTTCATAAATCTATGATTTTTTTCTTACCTGTGATATTAGGTGTTTTTCAATTATAGTTTCTTAAAAAGGGCATTTTCTCAATCAAAAATGTGTACTTGATTGATCTTAATATCTTTAACGGTTTTCGAGATATTTCCTTTTAAACATCCCAAAGCATTAAAAAACATAGTAAATAATTAAATTAACAAAAAACAAAAACAAAAGTGACAATCCGAAAAAAAGTATATGACATAATCGGCTTAGTTTGATGTCTAGTATCTCCAGTTACTCTACGGCCCATAATTTACGGGACACCCTGTATAGAATACCTAGTTATTCTTAAAAGCAGGTCTTCACTATAACTTTATTGATTACCAGTAGAAAAGAGAAATTTGGTGACTTTGTAAAGGCCTTGGTACATTAGGTGCAAGCGTGCAAGTTCAAATAAAGTTGCCTGAAAGCATGCGCTTTGATGACATTTTAATTAACTGATGCAACTTTTCCCATTAGGCCACTTTACAGCTTGCAATTTTTGTTTCACGCAACATTGCCTATGAGTATGCGCAGAACAAGGCTAGTGATCGGCTGGCGCAATTTTTATTGCTTACAAGAAATATAGCTCCGACCCTATTTTTATTGCAATTGGAAGCGCAATTCTGGGGAGTTTTTGGTGATTTATGAGACGACACCAACCTGATATTTATTTATGTTTTTTCTAACCTATAGTGTGTACGTTTTGTTTTTGTTGGTTTGCTTTGTGTCTTGTAATGCTGTTATGTTAAAATAAATGCATAAATCAGTGCGGGTAAGTCCCAACCAAATATATTTTTATTTTAAGGGTTGGCAAGTGGCAACAAGTTGTCCAAAAAGGTGCTATATACATTACCTTTGGGGTACCATTTTTTTTACATGACAAAAGCGAGGCCCATAAAAAATCTTTGAGGACTTATTTTTGGATTTTAGAGGAAACTTATTCCGAGAGCCGCTATAAGCAGCGTTCCATTTAAAATCCTAACTCTGTATAGAAAAATTGAACAATTGTCCTCCTAACTAAGAAAACTTGTTTTAGTCAGTGGCGGCTCGCGGTCTTAAAAAATGGTGAAGATCTAGGTATAGTGCGGGAACTTAAACAAACATTGACTAAAAACCAGTGTAACAAAACGTCTCTCGTTATCCTCATCTGTCTAATGACTGAATGGATTTTCCAACAAATTAAAAACTATGTCATTAATTGGGTTCATTTTTAAAACACAATACTAAGTAGGTACGTACACTACTGAATTAACTGAAAAATAAAAACAAAACTATTTTATCACACACTAAATCACGTAAAAACGATACTTATAATCGTAAGTTTTTCGAAGCCTCCAAATAAACACATTAAGGTTAGACGAACCAATGCTAAAACAATGGTGCATACGACTGATCTATTTTTAAATTGCCCTTCATCATAATGAAAATTGTTACATGCTGTTTGCGTGACTGATGTCACGTAACTATAGCAACGGTGAATATCAAAGCCATGTTGGGGGGTTGGGTCTTCACTTGCTTTGAGCTAACGGACACGGTCGCTGGGGCGCGGTAAAATGCACGAGTGTTTATAATTATTGTCCATCGGAGTTAACCGTGGCCCTATTATGCATAGCTACATTCGGATTAAATGAATATTATTAATTGGATCATAATTATTTTTTAAGGGCTAAAATGGTAGCTGTATTGGTACATTAATATTTAATATTGTCGAAAAACTTTCCTCCTGGTTTTATTTGTTTTTTTTGGTGAAGAGCCTCTTCACCTACTTCACCTGACGAGCCGCCACTGTGTTCGAGCCATAAAAAAAACATGACGGTCCAAAAATAAATCTAAGTTTTAAATTTAAAAGAAGTTCTGCACCTAATTTAATTGATTAATTTATTTGTAATATAAAAGTTCCCTAAAAATATGCTGCTAAGCCTAGTTTTTTTAACATAATATGACAGGACGAATAAATCTTCTATTATGATATGCATAGTTAAAAAAAAGCATGCAAAAAAAAATATAATAACAAAACACATGCTTAATTGCAGTAAAAATATTTGCACAATACCCTGTTAAGTGTGTATATTAACTTAACCTCATTTAAAATGTATGGAAGATAAATTAGTTGGTCTGGTAATAAAATTAATTTTATTGCAATATCTTCTCTTGATAAACTATTTGCAAAAATAAACTATTTAGATATCATCTATGACAAATTGGGCAAACAGTTGTTTCTCTGAAAATTTAAAACATAAAATTATACAGAGTCACTGCAGTGGCGGCGCCAGGTGGGCCAAAGCCCACCCTAGAAACATGGGTGCCCCCCTAGTGCCTACCCAAAATTGAGGAAATCGGTTTTGTAATGAAATATCCGTTGGGGAAGGGGTATTTATTTGACTATGACATTTTTGATGAGAAAGGAGTGGTATTATAGAATGATGTAATCAGATATAAAAAAATAGGAAGATGACCTTTTTTTAGCCGTCAGTTTGGACAAGTTATAGAATGTGGGGGAGGCGGCGACCTTTTTTTTTTTAGAAGTCATTTTGGATTTGGGTAGTGGCCCACCTTCAAATCATCGGGCCCGCTTGTGCCCACCCATCCCAAAAATCATGGCGCCGTCCCTGGTTTTAGGTGTCCCGCTAAGGTCGGCCAGCGGCTGTGTCTCGAAAAGTATTGATCATAAACTATCTTCTTCTTCAAGTGCCTTGTCCTCTTCGAACGTTGGCAATCATCAACACTATCTGCACTTTATCCACTGCTTTTCTAAAGAGACTCGCCGTGGTCTCACCATACCACTGTCTCAAATTCTTTAGCCACGATATTCTTCGGCGTCCAGGGTCTCTCTTTCCTTCGATTTTACCTTCTATGATCAGTTTGAGAAGTCCGAACTTGTCATTCTTAAGTATGTGTCCGAAGTATTCCAACTTTCGCTTTTTAAGTGTGAGCATGACCACTAGATCCTTTGACATTCTCCTGAGCACGTCTACATTGTGTACTCTGTCCATCCAGGAAATTCTTAACATCCGTCGATACGTCCACATCTCGAAAGTATCCAGCCTTTTGCATATGACGTCTGTCAGAGTCCACGCCTCAATTCCATAGTAAAGAATGCTGAACACATAACAACGTAGCACTCGAGTGCGAACGGAGAACGACAGATTTCGGCAACACAACACTGACTTCATTTTCACAAATGATGCTCTGGCTTGCTCAATTCGGGCACGAATCTCCTGCATATTATCCCAGCTTTCGTTGACCTGACATCCTAGATATATATATATATATATAACAAAAAAAACAAAAGACAAAGTCTTGGGGTATCGGTCCTGATGAGGGCTGGATTAAATGAAAATGCTTTTTTTAAGCTACGCCAAGCTTTCGATAATGTTTATTATCTTCTTCAGGGCTACAATATAAACAAAGAGACAGTCAGTCATAAAAAACTCCACATTTTGGCATTACTTTAAGCTTATTTTAACTAAAAAAGGGAAAAATTATACGATTCTATTGATATAAAACTAATTTCTTCAACTTACTGCTTATACATTATGAAGGATGACCACTTTGAGCATAGAAAAGGCCATTGTATGGAAAATAAGTTGTTAAGTTTACATTTTAATTTTTAAATTTTTAAAAAGTTGGGCCAACGGCTTGCGAACTTGATTCATACTGTCAATCGAAATAAAATTGTTTAGAGTTTTTTATGTTCATACAAAATTCCTTAACCTAAGAGTATGGTCTTTATAGGTTCAAGATAACATCGGGATAGGTAACTGACAGATTGCCACCATTTTGTCGACTGGTTACTAATTGTGATTGAACGATTAAGACAGAGGAAATTATAGGTACATATGCGTATAAGTTCTAGTATAAACCTATTACTATCAGTCCGAGTTACATCATTTTAATAATCATGTCATAAATTTACCAAAACATTCTTTAAATTATAAGTTCTAAAAACAAAAGTTCACTCGGAAAAAAACATCTTAAGAGCCAAATTCACTAATATGCTGACTAATACCTTAAGTAAACCTAATAAACGTAACTATCTTGATATCTTATATAATAAAACAAAGGAATTCTTTAGGACCCATGACGAGTTGATTGTTACTAGGGCTGACAAAGGCAATGTCACAGTAATTCTTTCAAAAGAAACCTATATTGACAAGTCTAATACAATTTTGCAGGATCAGACCTATTACAAAAGACTCGCCAGGGACCCCACATCCACTTACCAGCAAAAAGCTAACAAACTTGTAAAAAAATTAAAATCTAGTAGACAGTTAACTGAGGAGATGGCAAAAGAACTCAATATTTACAATCAGGCTTCACCAAAATATTATGGCTTACCCAAAATTCATAAGCCCCAGCTTTCTCTTCGTCCTATCATCTCCTCGATTGACGCCCCTAATAGTAAACTGGCTTCTTTACTCACGCAGAGCCTGACATGCTCATATAATAAAAATAATGAGTACTATATACAAGACTCTTTTCAGTTCTCTCTATTCATAAATGAAATGCAATTACCGGATGGTTTTGTTCTTATAAGCCTGGATGTCGTTTCTTTATTCAGTAATATACCATATGATCTGGTTCATAACAGTGTCATTAAACGCTGGCGTAACATAAGTTATTACACAACACTTAATCAAAAAAGTTTCCTGGAGGTCCTTAAATTTATTTTTGACACCACTTATTTTAAATTTAATCAAACCTATTATAAACAAATTTTAGGTACCCCAATGGGTGCTACAATATCACCGATTGCAGCACAATATGTCATGGATGACCTGTTGGAGACGTGTATTCCTCAACTTTCTTTTCAATTACCTTTTTTAAAAAAATACGTTGATGATATTATCACTGCAGTACCCATTGATGGTGTTGATGAGATCCTTAGAGTGTTCAATAGCTATAACAGGTACATACAATTCACAGTAGAAAGTGAGACAGACAATAGTGTCCCCTTTTTAGACACCAAAGTCATAAGAACACCAACAAATCAGATAATTCTTGATTGGTACATGAAACCAACAAGCTCCGGTCGTTATATCAATTTTCATTCAAATCACACTACTAAAGTGAAAATCAACCTGATAATAGCTCTCAAGACACGCATAACAAGGATCTCACACCCCTCATTGGTTCAAAATAATTTAAATAAACTTTACAATATATTACGTAATAATTCTTACCCAGAAAAAATGTTAAAAAAATTCATTTACAACATGGCTCCATTAAACAACCATGACGTATACAATGAAGGCATATCTCCAGATATCAGTGCTTTTATCGAACACCCCCAGGTTTATTACTTTTCCTTCCCTTACATGAATAACAACAATGCTAAAATAACTAAACTTTTCAAAAAAGAACCTTCCATTAAAATAGCTTTTAGACAAGAAAAAACAATAGGTAAAATATTCAGTAAATTAAAAGATAAGGATGATTGCCTTAAGAAGTCGAGTGTTGTGTATAGTATTCCCTGCAACAACTGTGAAAAAGTATATATAGGTCAAACTTCTAGAGTTTTGAAAGATAGAATTACTCAACACAAAAGTGACTGTAGATTAAATAAAAAATCATGTGCTCTCTCTGAACATTTCAACCAATCAAATCATGCATTTAATTATCAAGACACTAAGGTGTTATGTAACGAACCTAACTATAACAAAAGACTTTTTCTAGAGATGGTTGAAATTTTCTCAGAACCAAAGGCAATGAACAAAAAAACAGACATTGATGGTCTCAGTGTTATATATGCTCATCTTTTATCCATGCAACCAAATAAGGACAACAATAATAACGCGGAGACCACCAATTCATAATTAACATCCATAATAACAACTAATTAATAAATTAATTAACATTTTTTGTTAATAACCAACTTTTGTTTTTAGAACTTATAATTTAAAGAATGTTTTGGTAAATTTATGACATGATTATTAAAATGATGTAACTCGGACTGATAGTAATAGGTTTATACTAGAACTTATACGCATATGTACCTATAATTTCCTCTGTCTTAATCGTTCAATCACAATTAGTAACCAGTCGACAAAATGGTGGCAATCTGTCAGTTACCTATCCCGATGTTATCTTGAACCTATAAAGACCATACTCTTAGGTTAAGGAATTTTGTATGAACATAAAAAACTCTAAACAATTTTATTTCGATTGACAGTATGAATCAAGTTCGCAAGCCGTTGGCCCAACTTTTTAAAAATTTAAAAATTAAAATGTAAACTTAACAACTTATTTTCCATACAATGGCCTTTTCTATGCTCAAAGTGGTCATCCTTCATAATGTATAAGCAGTAAGTTGAAGAAATTAGTTTTATATCAATAGAATCGTATAATTTTTCCCTTTTTTAGTTAAAATAAGCTTAAAGTAATGCCAAAATGTGGAGTTTTTTATGACTGACTGTCTCTTTGTTTATATTGTAGCCCTGAAGAAGATAATAAACATTATCGAAAGCTTGGCGTAGCTTAAAAAAAGCATTTTCATTTAATCCAGCCCTCATCAGGACCGATACCCCAAGACTTTGTCTTTTGTTGATTAACTAGTCGGTCAAGACTACCCTTCTCACTTATATATATATATATATATATATATATGATTGGACACGTTCGATTTGTTGGTTCTGTACCTGAAGTATACCTCCATCAACTTGGTTCTTACTGATCGCCATCCATTTAGTTTTTTTGGTGTTTAAGTTTAATCCAAACTCTGCACTCCCAGCTGCCACTCTATTAAGTAAAATTTGGAGACCCTCCAGAGAATCCGCGATTATAACAGTATCGTCGGCGTAGCGAAGGTTGTTAATGGAAATTCCCTCAGTGCAATCCTCTAACGCTCCTTCAAATATTTCGTTTGAGTATATGTTAAAAAGAAGCGGTGAAAGAATGCATCCCTGCCGAACACCCCTTTTGATGCGTACTTCGTCTGACATTTGTTTGTCTACTTTGATGTGTGCGGTTTGGTTCCAGTATAGATTTGCGATTATCTGAAGGTCTCTATCTTCCAAGCCTATATCTTTAAGGATTTCCATAAGCTTTTCATGGTGCACCCTATCAAAAGTCTTCTCGTAATATAATAATAAACTATCGGCATTTTTTTTTATAAGTAAACCCGCGAAAAGAAAATCCTGGAAGTTATTTTAGGTTGTACGATTGCCGCTAGAGGGCGTAATTGACGGGACAAAATTCAAGTTATTTTAAAAATAGTCTCGTTAAGATACTATTTTTAAGAGAATTCACCGCCTACTGTTATCTTGGTTAAGTCAATTTCAAGTCATAAAATAGTATATTACATAACAAGTGATGAAAGTGATACTTCCCAAACGAGGAGATATTTAGCACGAGGCGTCAGCCGAGTGCGGAAATTCTCCGAGAATAACCACTCTCAGACGAGTAATGTACACTATTTTTCCTACGACCATAAATAATTATTAAAAAGCCTTTGATTTGTGAAAAAAATATTTCAACACTAGTGTTGAAATTAGCATACTTAGGATTATGTTCCACTAATTATCCGGTTTCATAGTTTGTCAATAGGCTTTTCCTTTATTTGTAGTTCAACTTTTTAATTTTTTCATATTGTATTATATCATAGGAAGAACTAATCCTGGATTGACTTCTAGATTAACCAGAATGAAAAATTTTAAATTTTATCAAGAAAGATGCATTAAATATAAATTTAAAAAATCCACCCAACAAAAGGAATCAAAATAGTGCTATAAATTATTTAATGTTTTTATAAAAAAAAAGTCAAATACACCTGATGAGATTGGAACCTATGACCTTGCGATCTGTAGGCTAGAGCTCTATTCTCTACGCTATCGCTATCGACAAAGATTTGTTATTTAACGCATGCGACACTCTCTTCAGCGCGATTTGTTTTTTCTGGTAATAGATTTTCCAGTATTCCACTTTAATTCTAAATCACTCGACAGATACATGATAAATAAGTTAAACACTTTACAATTACTGCTTTCTAAAATTTGTTCTTTTTAATAAATAGGGGTGGTCTGTCAAATTGGCACCATATGTTTAAATTAAATAGTGTGCCTTGATATTTCAACACTAGTGTTGAAATATTTTTTTTCAACACGCGTGTGATATATAGCGCTTTCTAGCCAAATTAACCGTGCTTTTTTTCTCATTTTTATAGGTGGTCGTAGGAAAATCATTTTAAATGGCTAACATTAATTTCTTTATTGAAAAATGCTATTTGAAACTAACTCAAAAACGAATAAAGATATCAAAACGCGGTTATCGCTTAAATATATGTATTTTTATGCTTTTCAAATATATTGTACAAAAAGTATACCGTTCTATTACTTTTTTTAAAGAAAATTAAGAAAAACTAAAACTGTTATACTTAGCGCCCTTTGTAAAACAAAATACGAATTAGCAATCATCAACAAAATTATTTAGCATGAAATTTTCTTTGAAAGGAGTCCAAATTTATTGAAATTCCATAAAAGATGTGAAGGATATAGTACTTTGAGTAATAACTTAATTACCAGCTTCCCCGTCCTTATTATGGATTGGCTTTCTATTCTCGATATCAAAACAGTACCTTAAAGGGGCTATTTTTAAAATAACCTAAATTTTGAATATTGCCCTGTCAGTTACGCCCTCTAGCGGCCACCGTACAACTTTAAAAATGTTCCCGTTAATTTATGACCAATACTAGATACAGTCAGCCGACCTTAACGGGACACCCGGTATACTCCACATCATATAATATGGGAAATTTTTTTATCAATAAATTTTAGAAAATTTCTACTTTGTGGACAGTTTTTGCTTTAAAAGTAATGCAAAATTACATAGGTACTTACATAAATTCAAGTTTTTGAAAATTTACCATAATTGTCTTTCATATATTATCACAAAATTGGTAGTAACGGTGTTCAATCCGTTAGTAAAAAATTAATTTTGTATAACCTGAGATTACGTTAAAGAATTTTCATCGAGAAGAAGGTGAGACGCGAGAGAAACGCCGCAGGCGACATTTTTTAACAGAATTTACAGAAATTAAGAGAATTGATAACGTTTTTTTTATATCTAATTATAAAATTATTAAGAGAAAAAGCACATCTGGCGTAAATCAAACCACAACAAAAATTGAAAAACATACTTGTATACCTATAACCCCCCCCCCCCTTCGTAAATTTGCCATTGTTAAGGTTCACCTTGTAAAAGTTAACAGTTACCCTGAACAGTTAAAGAAGATAACAAATTTTATTTAATTTTTTATTTGTCTTCATCACATTCATATGATTTAATCTGATATAATAAACCATAAAATAATAACAACATTTAAAATCGAAAGCACAGTCTGTAAGACTGCAATAAGACTATGCAATAAGATAACTAGCCTCCTTTTACGCTAAACTAGGTTGAAATAAAATACCAAAATTACACTTACAAATATTTTTCATGCAATTATCAATTATTTTAAGTTTACACTTTGTTATGTGGACCTGACGTTTTACTATATTACTATAAATTGGGTTATTTTGTGTTTTAAATAACCGCCTATATATTACGAAGAACAACGAGGTATTAAAATTACAGATTAAACAGATTTAAGTCAATGATTTTAGTAGCTTTAAATGAGTTGTTAAAGGCTAGATGTATAAATTAGAAATATTTGTTATACTAATTTCTTAGCTAGAAGGGGCGCGCCCCTCCTTGGGAGCCTCTTGTTGACTACATTTAAACGGGACGCGCCCTGGACCAGTAAAAATGATCTTGAGTTTTCCTTTTTTACTTTTATCGCAAGAAGGCAAGTACAGTATTCACAGTGGTTCTTTATTTATGCGTTATTGTTCAACGATTAAGCGACAATGTGATTTACAACTCTCCATCTTTATTGATTATAATAATAAAGGTGAATAAAAACATAATCCATCCATCCCGGCACTATTCTATGGCGCAAAACGTCGTTGCCAATGAAACGTGCTAGCCAGAGAAAAAATTGTAAGGAAGAGTTGCAGATTGATTTTACCATTTACTTTTACTATTTTTTGAAAATGACTTCGGACGTCATAGTTTTTTAGTATTGTCATTTTGACTTATAATTTTTTTTTACATTTTTTGTGCCTTGAAGATATATTTATTTATTCGTAAAAATAGTTCTTTTCGGAGTTTTTATTATCGTTCTCTTGCGTGTGTTATGAAAATTAGACTGTGTTTTAACCATATGTCTTCGTTTTGATTCGTTCAATTTTAATGACGTATAAGTTATGACGTACGGGTAATCATTCACTGAGAATACTGTATTATCTGTAAGAAGTTTATCCAAGACCAGTCTAGTATGCCGTGGAAAACAAAAATTTTATTTTTGAATTTATTAGACCACCAAAATGTCAAATGGTATTAAATAATAATTACGAAGATTGAAATGAATGAATTGTTTTCCACGGCAAACTTGACATAACTTCTCATGGCTCATATGGGTCTAGAAATTACATTTATGATTTTTTTTTGTTGTATAATTTTTTTCCTTTTCGTTCGCTGCCAGGGCCATTCCCGACTGGGCCTACAGCTTAACATGGGTTCCGAACCACGATCCTCAGTCATGCGAAACCCTCCAAGGGCTATCAACCCTTGGTTTCATGACCTACCGATTGGAAAGTGTGTACCTTCTTTCGCCCCCCATGAGATGTCCGATCTCATCCGGCCTGGTTACCGGCGTGAATGGGGAGAGTTGGGAGATTATACATTTTACACTCTTCCCTGCATTCTTAAACCTACTAAATTTCAGACATACTTTTTTTATTATGCATATCCCACTCCGGGGATCGAACCCGGACCGCTACGGTCGAATGCCAGTGATTCACCACTGAACCACTGCCACAGGGCAGTAGGTAGAGGGGGGCTGACCAAGGCAAAGCCCTGGTAAAAAAATATTGAGCCCGGGTAAAAAAGATTTTGAAATAGAAAAAAATAAGTGTCAAAAATGTCTACAAGTTATTTGATAAATTTAATAAAATAAAATTAATTAAATAATTTCGTCATACGGGTAGAATCCTGTCCTGCCCCTGTCTGTTCCGTTTTCCCTTTTTAGAGCTATTTTAAATGAACAAAAATATAACCCAATGTAATAAAATATTTTTACAACAAAAACAAAAAATAATTAGGTATTTATTTTTAAAGAAAAAAATTATAGTAAACATTTTAATTAAAAAATTTTTTATTGAAGAAGTGTGATGATTTATAATAAAGATTTACGCTCCAAAAATACATGATTTTTGAAAAATCATCAATTTTGGCGTGGAAAGCGATATTTACTTATTTTTAATTATGAAAAATCGAGCCCGAAAATCGCGTGTTAGAGTCATATATACGTCTTATGTTAAAATTTTTAATTGATACTAATATTCATATTGTTTACAAATATAAAAAATGTATTTTTTTTTTAATAAAGAGCCAGCTAGGAAAATCAAAAAAAAAAGTAAAAAAAAACACTTACAAAAACAAATCTTAATAATTTTGATGAAATTTGTTAGTACCTAGTTAGGTGAATTTTAAACGAACTTTGGGCGTAGCCCCGATAATGTTTCGCCTACGGCGCTGCTCCGTCTTCTTTCCTAGGTACAATATCATGAAGTACATGTAGTCCCGACTGTCGCTTTCTCCAGAAAAAAATGTCCTACTTACGCCCATTCAGCCCCCCCCCCCCCCCCGAGCATATTTTTCTGGCTACGCCACTGCTTATACTGAATATATTACATGCATATGAAGCATGTCGGATGTCGGTCGTTCTAAAATGTAAAAAATTCTACAGCGTCCCTTAAAAATCAAATATCATTATATTTCAACGTGAGAATATGGGTCCTGGTAAGGAATCGAATAGCCCTACCAAAAATTTAGTTCTGGCTACGGCCCTGCACTGCCGCGGTTTACATTTATGATATTTTTGTTAATTTTCACTATTACCTGAAAAATAATTATTAACTCGTGATACACCGTGAGAAAGGAAAATAAAATTAAGAATTTTATTACAATAAAACAATGATGGATTGCTACTTGCCAAATTTAAAAAACTCCGTTTTTTTTTTAAACAAGTTGTAAATATAACAGCCCTAACGGACACATTTTTCTCACGCAAGTCAATTTTATATTATAAAACAGGGTGAAATGAATCATTTTAACGTTTCCATGGCCTACTCTTTACCACTTACCTTCTTTTATAAAAGTTATGGACATTTTAGAATACAAAGGAAAAGTGATCTAAGAGGCTATTGTTAAAACAAGTGATAAAGTGTGATATGTCATTGAAAAAATAATTTTTCGTAAAATTAAAGCATCGAATAAAATTAGGAAGTTTCTATTTAAAATTTAAAAGTTTACTTTACTTCCGGTTAAACCGGAAGTGGATTTAAAGGTTTGAATTGGCCGAGAAATGGTAATTTAAATACTTATTAACTCCTTAAAATTTTAAATCTTTACTTTTAAGATTATGGAAAAAATTTTGTCACCCGTTATTTTGGAAATGAATATTTAAAAATTTTCTACTTGAGAAACAGTCAAAAAATCTTTCGATAGATTTAAACTAAAGCAAATCGTACGTCTAGTGTCGAAGAAATTCGGTGATACCGGCGCAAATAATGGGTTTATTTTACATGCAATGATCAATTGTTTTTCTTATTAAAAAATAATAAAAATAATCCACTAGGAAATTACCACATTTTCTGTGCATTCTCTTTGCAAAAAGCAGCTGTCAATTGCCAAAATTCTAACGATTACATATTATGCAAACATAGTCACTCGTGAGATAAATAGAATTCTAGACAGGAAATTTGGCAATCGGGTAATATTATACCTAAAGAACCTTTAAAAAACTTCAACATTACAAAATTTGGTAGATTTATGATGCCTTTAATAATTCCTATTTGTTAAGTACGCTTCTTGATGCTAATCTATTTAAAGTGAAATAATGTGGGAAGATCGATGTAAATGTGTATGACGTAACTTAACTTTGATTTTTTGGTGTTGGATATGTACACCACATGCTGGTTTTTTAGACGTTTTTCCGACAAACACAATTTGGAAAATATTCATAAACAAGCAATCGTAACACAGTAAATTGTAAAGTTGAGACTAACAACAAAATTCTTTCATGGCAGTGAATGGGTTACTGGAACTGTCCGATATGACAAAAAGTCTTTTAAACTTACCAGGGGCCGATAACAGCCCCATTGAGGCACAGCCCCAAAATGCTTATCCTGATCAGCCGCCAGCGTTCTAATAAAAAGTATATTTGTGTATTTGTAATGTGTGGCATTATAGAACGCCTTAATACAATATAATGTATAGAATACTTAGTCGTAGGATTAAATGACATGTGAAACATAGTTCTTATGAAATAAAGATATTTTGCAATGAAAATGAAATTAATGTGCACCCGATGTCAAGAATCAAAGTTTCCCGGTCATCAGGGCCTATTTTTGTTTATAGGGCCGTTACGCGATCTGGAGCCCCTAAAGATGGGCGCTTATAGAGTCAATTTCAGGCGGACAGGGCAAAAAAACGTAGCGGCGTTATGCGGTAACAAAATTTTCTTCCATTAAAAATGACTTCAAAATTCCCAGGATCCAGGGGGACACCGCCCCCCATCTCCATCATGTTTTTTACAATAATAATAATTATTATTATTATTTATCAAGTCTGGAAAACAGTGCAAAACAGAGGCGGGTAAAAAGGATAACTGGTGCATACACGTGGTTCGGATTCCACGTTAAGCTGTAGGTCCCGTCTGGCTGACATTACCCAGACGATAGGGGATTCAATGGGCCTTATATAGGCCTAAGTATACTGGCTCTTCCGCTAACCTCGGGGAAAAAAGCGGCACAATGTATGCCGGACCCTTTGATCCGTTCGCCTTTCTAAGTGCGTCTATTTTTATTTAATAATATTTTTAAATTAATAAGATAATTTTGGATATATTTCTTTTAAAGTAGAATTTTTATTTTTAAATGAATTTAAATCGAAAAAAAATCTCGTACTAAAACAATTTAATATGATATTTTCCCAGAAACTATAAAGAAGCTCCCACCATCGTCGAAGCAGGTGCGGATCAACAATTTCGTTTGGGGGGTTAATTTTTACATAAACATTTTTTTGTGCCCATACAATTTTGGAAAAGTGCCGCAGGCCTATCAATAAACTTTTCAAAAATCTTGCTTGTAGTGACTGTGACAAAAAAAACAACAAACACTAATCTAATTAAAAACAGATTTAAATTATAAAGAAAAAGCGCCTTAAACGAAATTTTTTTGCGGAATTAGTCATGATCTCCCCCCCGCCCTTCTGGATCCGCGCTTAAATTGAGGCGTGTAATTGAACGAATACCATCAGCAATGGTGTCGCTGGCGGCTTCTTTATAGTTCTCGCAAAAGGATAATATTAATATTTCTAAATATATATTATTTAAAATAATTTTTATTAGTATTAAGTATAAGGCGACAAACGTGTGCCGCAATATGTCAGGATTTTTTACGATTGTTTTGTATACGGTAATAAAAATAAATCGGTCGATCAGCTTAGATTTTACAATAAAAAAGTTTAGCAGCATCTCCTTTTGCAAATAAAGTATTTTATCTTAAACTATTTGAATACGTATAGTGTCTCTTAGGAACGAGCGCGGGACCCCTCTGAAAGCGGGGCCCTATGCCCGGGCCTATTGTGAAAATAGGCCCTGCCGGTCACCGTTGGTCTTTTTACGAAAAACAGTCAGCATGTGTATAAAAAAAATATTTTAATGATATTATAAAGTAATAACTTAAAATTTTAAAACCTTCAATTTACGAGGCTAATAGTTAATAGTACCTTAGACAAATGTTGGGAGATTCTAAACTTTGTTATTAACCCAGCATTTTTATAAGGGGTTGCAAACAAATATTTTTCTAAATAAATAAAGATTTTCCTTTCATTTCATCAGATCCATCTCTAGGCGCGTTTAGCCATATCATGGATCATCAATAGAGCTAGGGTCCGACGAAGGAAAGGAATAACTCTAAACTGCTTAAGCAGTATTTGGTGAATCCTATCCAGCAAGATGTTGCGTGTAGCGACATCTAGGGTCACTGTTAGACACTATTAAAACACACAATTACGCAATATCTAAATGAAGTAAAAGTTCACATAATTGTGTTGACAGCTTAGACACGCTATAATCTTTTGAACTCGCGCAAGATATCTACTTACAGTATACGGGTATACACTAGAAGAATCATTGAGAAAATCCCTGATGGCACAGCACCTCTAACAAACTTGTAGAAATCAGTAGACAAGTTAAGGGGAAATTACCTGTATAGTCATTCGTCAAAATTACAGGAGTCCCACTATATATTTTTCTCATATCTCCAACGATGGACAGCTAGTATCCCCAGAAGTGAATGGTGGTCAAATTTTATTTTAGAACAAAAATATCGTTAAAAAACTGAATTTTTTTGCCCCTAAGGCATGTAAAGATTTACTTTATAAGAAAAATTATAAGTTTCCATTCCTATAGGTTTTCCTGCAAGTTGTTTGTTTTTTCCTGGAGAGAATGGCTGGCTGGCTGCGCTCCTGTTTAGAATCGAAAGAATAAGCAAATATTTGAAATTATTAACAATTCGATTCAACTTGCAAACTTTTGGGGGTTCTCCACCTAGGCGTCCCCTGGCTGACCAGAAAATTTGTATTCATTACAAAAATACCGTTGCAGTGTCAACAAGGACTTTAATTTAAATCTTATTCCCATTTCACTTAACTTTTAAATAATATTTTCTTAAACTAAGTGAGGATCCTATATAAAATAGCAAACCCAAGCGAGGGCCACAATTGGGAAACCCTCCAAAAAGCTATCAACTGGAATGTTGCTTCTAACGCGCACCCAACTAAAACAAGTGGTTGGCCTACTAACAGGCCACTGCCACTTAAGAAAACACCTACGTCGAATAGGAATTTACAATAGTCCCATTAAATGCAGATTTTGCAGCGAAGAGGACAAAACCGCCTCACATATTGTAGGTAACTGTGAAGCACAGACCCGAAGAAGATTCAAAATCTTCGGAGGAATCCAATGTGGGATAACCTCCCACATGACAAACTTGGTAGGAATATACTGGACCCTATAAAAGGAACAAACCTTCTCTAGCAAGATAGGGGAGCACAATAAGCCACTAGGCTGCAGTGCAGGAAGCTTGGGCCGAACGCCCAACCCCCGCCTTAAACCAACCAACAGTGATAGCCAATTCTTTCTCAGTATAATTAAGCCCCAAAACTCAATTAGGGAAGGGGAAGGGGGTGGGTGGGGGGGGGGGGAGGCACAAAACTTAAAAAGTGAACCTGCCGGCGATAATTCTTACAAAATATCCATGCTTTTCTTCATTTCCACAATATTACAAAGAATCAAGACGTGCAAAATTTGAACCACTGACGAAAATTTCTGCAAAATTTTTAAAATATTATGGAAAGTCCCAAATAACAAAAAATTGCTAACAATGTTATTATTGCGCCCCAGATGGCAATAATCAATTCATTTATACCCATCTAAACACTTCTACGCAAAGAATTGTTAATGGATTCTCCGAAGACCATCGGCTAACTAACATGTTGGCATTCAAAAGTTGCACTGTTTTAATCATTAAGAAGATGCACCTCTTAATTAACATATTTTCTTTATACAGCAATTTTTTTTTTATGGAAATATCTTATAAGGACACTGGCAGAGATGGTCGTTAAGTTACGTTTATGTCGTCGCCGATTTTAAAAAAATTTGTCAGTAAATGGCAACCGAAAACTAATAATGAATACGTATTTTTATTAAGAGCCTTCCATACCAGCGTGGAACGCGGCAACGTTTCCTGGCTTGTTTAATTGAAAATTTAATATAAGCCAAGCGGCTCACAAGAACTTCTAGTTTGGCGGATGATACCTTATTTTTCTTTCAAAAAAAAATTGAAATTTTTTAAAATGTTTTAATTATTTAGGGGTTCAACTTATATAATCCGCAATGCAGAACATAAAAATATAAATATTGCGGCTATTCATGTTAATTTCTTATTTTCCATTACAATTACAAGCGATGCCCCGATATTATTTTGAAAATCTCCACGACGCTGCGCCCCTTTCTCGTGGAAATCGTTTATATAAAATTTTGGATATAAATTTTTTTTATTGCCATCGCCAGACGCAGGTACAGTATGCACGATGTGGTGGAAATGCAGTATTTGTTTGAGATGACTCATTGACTACTATTTGCTCTTAAGGGAGAAGAAAGGATTTTAAAAATTCGTAAAAAGTACGTGTGTGTAGTGAATTTCTCTTTTAATTGGGGACATTTTATGACCGGTATAGGAGAATACATACAGGGGTTCCAATGAGAACCGCTTTGATCCATATAAAGAAAATTATACTTAGGAAAATTTGACAGTATGCTAATGTTGATGGGGGAACCCGTCTAAAATATTTTTACAATGGTAGCACTTCCGGTAATACCGGAAGTAAGTGTCAATTTGCTTATGCCGTATACCGGGTGGTACATCGTGATTCGAAACATAATCAAAATTAAAATATATATTAACTACGTTTTGTAAGAAAAAAATACAATTGTAGCAGGTCAAGTTGTAAATATAAATATTTCTCTATAAATTGATAAAAGTAGGTACATTAAGAATTTTTTAATATTATAAAACTAACAAGTTAACAATTAAGGTAGATATACACAATATACTTTTGTAAACAAACAAATTACAACAATAAAAAGTACATTATTAGAATTATCTATCCGCTGTGGCTGTGTCCATATACTCCCGAACTGAAGAAAAGCAGTGACGGCGAAGAGATTTTTTAATCAGTGATTTGAACTTTGAATTACTGAGCAGCTTTGCATTATCAGGCAGTGCATTGTACAATGAGATATTTAAAGAGTTGTCTCTAGCTTTCTTGGAGTTAAATTTATGAGGTCTGATTAAGTCAGAACCTCTTGTTGGATACTTATGAAAGTTAGAATTTAGGGAAAAACTATTCCTGTTCCTAGGAATCTCGAGCAGTTCATAAAATATATATAGAGACGGGAGAGGCAAAATTCCAAATCTTTTGAAAATGGGCTGACAGTGATCAAAGTATCCAGCATTACGAATCACTCAAACGGCTTTCTTTTGCTGTCTAAAAGCCTTAATGGCTGATGACGAATTACCCCATAGCAAGACACCATAAGTTAAATGAGAATGAAAAAGAGCAAAATAAACAGTTAAAAGGGTAGATGGATTAACTGTATTTTTAAGTCTGCGCAGAACAAAGATGGAGGATGCTAGACGTTTTTTAAGACTATCGACATATGCAGACCAGTTTAGTCGATCATCTAGTGTAATTCCCAGTAATTTTACTGAATTGCCACATGTGACAGAGTTATTAGTAGAAAAAATAATACGCTGCGTTTTATCGAGATTAAGTTGCAAGTCAGTAGGAAATCCCAAGCAAGTTTTAGACTGTCCAAATAATAGCTCCCCTATTGACTTTAGAGCGGGGTTGTAAGAATACTTTTCTAGAGTCTCTGTGTGGTGAGTGGCATACGGAGTTTGAAAAGTTTTGGACAACCCGATCTTAACTTATTTCAATATGATCGCGGTTAGTTTTTTATTGAATTTCAACAGGTGATGCTGCGGAAACCAGGACTTGATAACCTGTGATTTGTCATTGTCAAATGTCATTTGAACGTATTAGATTTTTACTAGTAATCATTTTTTACCTAGGTAATTATTATGGGTTACACAATAGAAGAAAAAGTCACTATGATAAAATGGTACTATGCAGGGAAAAGCTTAAATATTGTATCTGATATGTTTTCCGTTTATTTCCCTGATAGACCCATTCGTACCAAGTTGGCAATACAAAAAGTTAATACTAAGTTTTGGGCGAAAGGTACTGTAATAAATAACTGCAAATGCACAGCACAGAATTATGAGAGAGCTGAAGAAAACAATAATAGAGATCTTAATATTTTACTTCACGTTGAAGAAAATAAAAATATCGGCACTAGAACTCTCTGGGAAGGGTTAGAAAAAATCACACCACAGTACTGCGAACTTTGAAAAAACATAAATATCATTCATATAAGTATTAAAACCATTAAGAATTGCTAGAAGGGGACGAAGGGCGAAGATCTTTTTTTGTTTTGAAATAATGGAGCGAGCTAACAACAACAGATTTTTTTACAAAATATTTGTTTCTCAGACAAATGCATGTTTACATTAAATAATGTGCCGAATATATAAAATCATCGGTACTGGAGCCTACAGAATGAACATCGTCTTGCATGCACTCGAACCCAATACCATCAGAAAGTGAATATTTGGGCAGGAACGTTTGGACATCGTTGTTGAAAATCAGGAGATTTGATTCCAAAGCGGATGGTTGCCTGGCCTACAATTCGCTTGCGGTACGCGAATTTCTAAATAATGCCTTTAACGGGCACATTTTTAATCCAAACTCAACAGTTAATTGGTTAGCTAGATCTCCTGACCGTTCACAAAACGACTTTTTTTATAAAAGTGTTTATTTTAAAAATTTAGAGTAGTTAAAAAATTCAATTTTAATGCAATCTGAAAGATTACCCAGTAACCAACTCGCTAATGTTCGTAGATAATTTTACTATCGTTAAGGATATTCTTTAGCAACAAGTGGCGGTTCATTTGGAACATTTAATTAAGAATTAAGAATATTCCAAACGATTATACAGTTTTCCTAAAATAAAATTTTTAGGTTTTTTTATTCATTTAAATAAAAAATTTAATAAAAAATTTGTTTCTTGTTCTGCGAATATTTTTTTATCGACTAGGGAACTAGGCCTATTACATGTTTTTTAAACCAGGGGGCACTACTCCTCCCTTGTATATGCATCCCAAAGTAGAGAACATTTTCAATGTGCTTGTATAAATACTTTTTCAGTCCGTATGTCATATATTATGTTGTAAGCACATCGTTGTTGTAAATCTTCGATTAAAACAAAAGATCTCTGGTAAATTGCTACTTAAAAAATGGTAGACATTCGAAACATAGACAACATCTATCGACCATATGATCGTATAGTTTGCGTAAATATTTTTAAAGTTGGTGATTAAAAATGTTTTTGATGCAACAATACGATGACTTGAGAAACTGAAAATAATACAATTAAATAATTACAGGCCATATAATGGAGTGAAAGTAACTTTGGCTTTTGGTTTATAGATGTGGTGTTAAATATCATTTTAGAGATGTAAACTATTAGTATTACAACAATTTTTTGATCTCTTTACCCGATCTGCAAATCTGCTTAGATGGTAATCAACTAAGTTCGTGACTTAAAATAACAGGTCACCTTTCTTTGGAATTATTGTTAAAAAGTTGGTTAATACGGAAGATATTTATTATTCAACATATTTTGAAACATTTGCTGCTTGTCGTACTACAGTTTGACATTTATCTGTAAGAATAATGGTAATATTATCATATATTTATATGGAACAGCAATAGCAGCATTATAACAAATAAGAATGAATTATTGTTTTGCTAATTACAATACAGGGTGATTCCTAAATTGAATCTTATTTTTTAGCTGTGTATAGAACGCATTAAAATAAATAACATTTTCAAATACCTTTTTTCAAAAAACTTAAAACTAGGCGAGATACAGAAGTAAAAAATCTAAGTGCGGGCCTGGTCACCAAAACGTAGCCTGCTATACTAAATTTTGTTTGTCTTATCTCTTATTAGTCATGCAATGCGGTGTGTTTTTCTAAAGCAAGTTAATTTTAAATTGGTGACACGTGAAAATGATAAAATTTGAAAACAATGGACTAGTAGATATGGTGCCAATTTACGGTGAGTGTCGTCAAAGTGCGGTTGCTGCTTCAAGATTATACGCAGTCCTTTGAGTGCTCATCCTACACCTAGAAGTTTTCTTAATGTTATTCAACGGGCAAGTTAGGCAGGACCGTATTTGATCAATAGTGTATAAAATAAATGTATCTTATTTTTAAGTTTTTTGAAAAAAGGTATTTAAAAATGTTGTTTATTTTAATGCCTTCTCTACACAGCTAAAAAAGAAGTATTAACTTAGGAATCACCCTGTATATCTAACCGTCCGTAATAATAAAATAGAAAGATGAGTTAGCGGCGTTAGCGTTCTATGATTTCACGTCCGGTGGCTCTGTCTTCTGCATTAGAGTTGATTCCCACAGATGGCGATGCGGCGTTTTCAGTACTTATTTTATTCCTAAATAATTCTTGAAAATGCGCTTTCGCTCTTTCTGGAGTTACTTAAAGTGATTAAAGTCACTTTATAATGAACGAGCAGATTTTGATATGGCCGCCCATTTTTTTAGAAGTCACTTTATGTTAGACGTGGAGATTATCGACCTCTTCTTTGAAAAATGACTACATATTTTCTGAAAAATCATTAATTTTGACGCGTTTTATAATTTTTTATATTCATCATTATCTGCAGACTGCAGATTTATCTAAGAATTAAGAATCCTTCAGGATTCTTAAGAACCTTAGCAGAATACCTACCATTGAGTACCAGTTTTGAGAATCTGTAATAATATTCTGAAAACACACAAGCCTTTTTTAAGGTAGATTTGATTAATTACATTTGTTTCTTTTTTGGGCTTTTGTTTAGACCTATTTTTATAAAAGGTTTTCAGGTTAATTTTTCAAATAAAACAAATGAAACCAAGTAAAACGACTTACTATTGTCATCAAAATACTATTGGCTCGTTTGCTGGTTTTTGATTAATTCAATCGCCGCCCACAGTGCCATATTTACTTTCTTATTATCACATAACAAATTATTTCTAGTTACTTTTTAACGCTTCGTTATCCATGAAAATATACGTGCGTAAAAATTTCTTTCATTATGAATTAACAAGGATAATTTGTTAAATGTTTAATTTGAAAAGAAAAACATAAATAAACAATCATAAATTAATGTTTTGTACCGTATCGGTCCAAAGAGGAATTGGGTTACCGTCTTATTTGCCTGTTGTCGTCACATGGCACGTATTATGGACACCATAAAATATGATTACACTATTGATAATAGCGACATTTTGCCAATCAACAAAATCCCTCTAAACGATATTTCAAACGTGATTTTCTCGGAATACACACACACAATTTTGTAAAAACCTGTTTCATATTCAGCGGCAAATATAATTCTTTCCAGCGAATCGAAAATCCGGTTTCACGCATCGGCTAGTGCGGAGATTTTAGCGCCTGAAAAATCGACCGGTGGAAATTTGTTGGTTGGCAAAATCTGACCCATATCTTACATAGGATTTTTTATTATACACGGAAAAAAACCTAATCCTTAAGAGCGTTCTATACCAGCGTAAAACGCGGCATCGTTTCCTGGCTTGTCTAATTGAAAATTTCACAAAAAAAATTTTAGTTAGGGGTTCACAAGAAGTTCTAGTTTGGCGGATGATACCTTGTTTTTTGTCAAAAAAAAAATTGGAAATTTACTTTCATCAATTATATAGGTTTAAATTATATCATCCGCCATACAGAACATAAAAATAGAAATATTGCAGTTATTCATGTTAATTTCTTACCTTCCATTAAAATTACAAACGATGCCCCGATATTAACTTCAAAATATCCACTGACGCCGCGTCACTTAATTCTCGTGAGATTCGTTTTTACAATATTTTGTATATTTAAATTCAAGTTTTAATGCCATCGTCCGACGCAGGTACAACACGCGCAATGTCATGGAAACGCACGATTTGTTTGTGATAACTCATAGAGTACTGTTTGCTCTTAACCAATTTGTAATTTAACTTCTATACACAAGTAGTGTAATTTCATGGATGTAAAAAGAGTTACCATTTCGATCAAGAACTTATAAAGTATTGACTTTCAAGAGCTTTCGAAAGAATTAAGTTGAAAATTGGCAACATCAAGCTCCAGTTAACTTGGCAACACTTAGGGCCACTTGTGTAGGTACAGTTTAGACCACAAACGACAGTTAAACTTGTTGTTTAAACTGAACCTATACAAGTGGCCCCCCCAAGTTCCAGTTTCTTGACGGAATCGTCCTTATTCGAGTTTAATACATATAAAATAAAATAAAAATCTTAATTTCCTTTTGACTACTGTATAGGTAGTATAGGATATTGTCATTATACATTAATAATATATAGGTATAAAAAATAAAACAATATTTAAAATGAACAGGTAAACAAATACATACAATAAAAAATAAAAAATCATACACAATCTCATCAGTTTGGACATTATTAAATACATAATCAAAATTTAAATTTAAGGTACTCATTAGTGGAGTAAAAAGCGTTTTCAAGTAGAATACCTTTAACTAACTTATTAAACTTTTTTGGCTGATGTAGTTGCCTAATTTCTTGTGGCAGTTTATTAAATAACTTAATTGGTAGGACTTAAGGACTGTGAGCCACAGCAGACAATCTATGACGTGGTATGTTAATATTAAAATTCTGTCTAAAATGATAATGTTCATTTGATTCACGGGTCAGATAAAATACGTCCAAGTTTGCCTTAGCTAGGTCAGACAATTCAATATAAACAGGGAATGGAATGTTAAAATACCTACCCGGGGAAAAGTTCACGGCATGAAAAAGTACGTCTTTTAAATGTCATGGTTTTAATTATTCTTTTTTGTTGAATAAAGATTTCGTCAGCCCTAGAGCAACCTCCCCAGACCAAAATTCCGTATCTCAAGCAAGAGTGGACATATGAAAAATAATAAAGCTTCTAAGATTTATATCGATCTTATCACGCACCTGCCAAATGACAAAACAATACACAAGGAGCTTCTTCAGAACAAAGTCTATTTGCTGACTCCATAATAGCGTAGAATCAATAAAAACTCCCAGAAACTTTACAACATGGGACTGCTCAATGGTTTGATTATTTAATTTTACTAACAGGCTTTTATTTAGATCTCTAAGACAAAAATAAAGTAGTTCAGTTTTACCTTCATTAAGGATTAACCCATTTTTATGGCAATATCTCTAATGAGACTACGTCACACGCACTCCTGCTAAGCTCATCGACTGTAGATCCAGCACAAGCCATCGAAGTATCGTCGCCAAAGAACGAAAGATTAAGATCTTCAAAGTTATCAAAGTCAATGTCATTAATAAAAATTATAAACAACAATGGTCCCAGCAAACTACCCTTCGGCACGCCACTGGTAACATTTCTGCTACTGGAAGAATAAGATTTGTGAAGATGCTTATAAGTACTACCTTCTGTGACCTGTTTGATAAAAAATCCCCTAGCCAGTCTAATGCTTTACCACGAATACCATAATTATTAAGTTTATTAAGTAGAAGATCTATGTTAATTAGATCAAAAGCCCTTTTTAGATCAAAAAATAGACATGCTGTATGCTTGTTCTTATCAAGATTTTCCATGATTTTATTAATTTGCTTATTCTAGTCTAATTTCGACTTCGTTGGTTATTAATAATTATTTATTCACGTTTGTTTAATTTATTTATCTCGTAAATATGTTACTTCCTAATGCATTTTTAAAGTACTGGCATATTAGGAAAGTAATATTTAATTATCATGCTGGATGGCGACATATTTAAAAGTGAAATTTGCGTCGTGAGTTTAGTTTTTGCGGTTTATTACAATATTTTTATTGTTTATTGGAAAAGATACGTGCAAGCGTATCTCAGTTTCTTCAAAACCAATACGTAAACACGGTTTTGTTTTGTAATTTTTACCTTTATTTTTATTTGCAAACTCCTTAAGAGTTCATCGCCGTGTGTAAAATAAATCCACTTTTTGCAGTCCACTGCCATTAAATTTTTTCGAAACTAGACATACGATTTGCTTCAATTTAAATACAGTATTTACAGTGGTCCTTTACTTGTGCATTATTGGTGACATTTTGCCAACCAACAAAATCCCGCTAATCGATTTTCAGGCGCTAAAATCTCCGCACTTGCCTATACCTGACACCAGGTTCTCGATTTGCTGGAAATAATTATATTTTCCGCTGAATAATTTTTACAAAATTGTTTGTGTGGATTCCGAGAAAATCAAATTCGAAATAGCGTTTAGAGGGATTTTTTTTGGTTGGAAAAATGTCACTATTGTTCAACGATTAAGCGACCACGTGATTTACGACTCCCATCTTTATTTATTATAATAATAAACGTGAATAAAAACATAACCCATTGTCTTCCAGGCACTTATTCTATGACGCAATACGTCGTTGCCAAAGAAAAAATTGTAAGGAATAGTTGCAGATTGATTTAACTATTATATACTATTATTTTTTGAAGTCTGTCCATTGACTTCCGACGTCATCGTTTTTTGATTGTAATTTTAACTTAATTTTTTTTTACATTTTTGTGCCCCGAAAATTTATTTATTCGTAGAAATAGTTCTTTTTAGAGCTTTTATTATCATTCTCTTGTGTTTCCGGTAAGTAGTTTATAAAGATATGGATATATTTATTGTAAAAAGTTCTAGGTTTTAATGGTATGGCGAGAAAAAAATTACGGCGGTGCCAAAAATCCTGTAAATGAAGACATGCTAAAAATTAAATATTCTTGTATACTTTGTTGATAAAAATATTGTGTAAAATGCTTTTAAACGATCTATTAAATGTATGGATAACGCTGATTTTGTACTAGACTTAAATTTTTGATTCATAACTTTTAGGTACCCGTACATCGGGACATTAGGCACATACCGGGCCCGCCAACGAAGAGGGCACAGAAGCATAAATCATTATCGAGAAACTTATCAAAAATACTAAACCAGCATGAGATGTGGACTTAAAAGCGGCATATTTTAAAAATATTTTACATCATACAGGGTGGCTCAAAAAAGTGTGGCGGACTAAACATGCATTTATTTAAATGAAACACCCTATATATTATAATATTATCAAATTTCCTATAAAATTCCATGTATATTTTGCAGAAAATGTCATATGTCTAAAATCAATTCTTTTTGAGATATTGACGTTTAAAATATGGCATTTTCAGGCTGTAGAATTGGAACGGCTCATCTTAGAGAAAAATGGCTTTCACCTCCCCATCTCAGTTTTTATTCCCTATCAAAAAGTTGCAACTTCCGGTTTAACATGTTAAACCGTAAAATCATTTTTTTGGCTTAACATGTTAAACCGGAAGTTGGTATCTTTGAATAGAATATGAAAAACTAAGATAGGGAGGTGAAACCGTTTTTCTCTAAGATGCGCCGTTCCAATGCCGTCTGTCAAACTCTGAAATGCCGTATTTTAAACGTAAATATCTCAAAAACAATTGAATTTGGACATATGACATTTTATACAAGGAATACGTGTAAATTTATAGGGAATTAAAAAATAATATAATATACATATAAGGTGTTCAATTTAAAAAAATGCAAGTTTAATTTGCCACAGTTTTTTGAGGCACCCTGTATAATGTAAAATATTTTCAAAATATGCCGCTTTAAGTCCATTTCTCATGCTGGTTTAGTATTTTTGATTAGTTCCCGGATAATGTGATTTAATCTTCTGTCCGCGTTTCGTTTGCGGACTCAGTTTATTATTATTTAGACTTTGTCTTGACCATATTTCTTCGATTTGATTGGTACGATTTAAATGACGTATAAGTTATGACATGACGTATCGTAATCATTCAATGTGAATACTGTAAAAAATATTAATATTATTTTACATCCATTTACAAATATTCAGTAAATAAATGAAACATTTTTTTAAAGATTTCCTATGTTGTAAAAAATATAAAGTTGCTGGTATACAGGGTACTACAAATTCGTGTGCGGACAAGGGGATCTCGAAAACGGTAAGAGATACGAAGATGGTAAACTTGAGGCAAAGTTGCGTATTTTGGGGCTTAATAATTTGGTGAAATAAAATTGTAATTATTCCAAATGATTTCAGAGATATCCAAAAAAAACAGTAATTTCCATTTTTGGTTTTTAATTTTTTGCGCTTTCATTTTTGACTTGGGAAAATAATAAAAAACACTTTTTCATAGCCGTCTGTTATATAAACTTTACAAATTTAATACAATTTAAAGTTTTTGAAATTTTAACGCTTTGTCATCTAATAACATATTTATTTAAGTTATCTTTTTATTTCATTACGGTCCTGAACATTTAGAGTCAAACAAAAGAAAATATTTCTGATTTGAAAAATCCGTCCATTTTTACTCATTATTTTGTAAGAGAAAAACCAAAAGTCTTGGCCGTATTTTTTCTATCTGTTTATTTTTATTACCTGTTTCGCAAGAAACTGGCATTTTCAGACCGTGTAAACAGTAAAAAAAAATCGAAATTGTTTTTGAAACAAATTTAAGCGCATTACAGTAACATAACTAGACTAACACTCCAGTTACCTTTTCTTTACTCGGGAGCATTAATTTTTTTCTGTATTACAGTATTTTGGTCTAGGTCTAAGGCAAAAACCATAGGACTTAAGATGTTATATTAATAAAATAAATAACATACTAATAAAAAATAGAATTACTTCTCATGCCTTAGAAACTTACTTACTTTCTAGAGTATTGTTACGGTAACTCTAAATGAAATTAAACGACGTAAACGCCATAACTTCCTGTAATGTCATTTTAATATTTCAGTTATCCTAAAAAATAATTGCCAGGGCCGTAATAGTAAAGAAAGAATAGTTTAAAATACTAATGATGTGATATTTGATGACAAAACGTTAAGTCCCTAAAAATGTTTTTAAAAATCCAGGTCCGTCATTAAAAAGATTGACTTGAGGTTGGTATCTAAAGAACGAAACGTGGAATTTGAAAACGAATAACGCCATCTTGTAGAGCATAAAGAACGGCTATGAGGAAGTGTTTTTTTGTTTTTTTCCCAAGTCAATAATGTGGGCGTAAAAAACTCAAAACCAAAACTAAAAATTTCGTTTTTTTTTCGGATATCTCCGAGGTATTCGGAATATTTAGAATTTTCTTTCACCAAATTATTAAGCCCCAAAATACGCAACTTTGCCTCAATTTAACCATCTTCGTATCTGTTACCGTTTTCGAGATCCCCTTGTACGCACACGAATTTGTAGCACCCTGTATATTGGAAGTTAACAACCTCGACTTTTAATACTGGCATCTAGAATAGGCTTTTCGGTCACTCTGTACAGGGTTACAAAGACAAATTATTGTTACAGAAGTTTAAAAGAGATGTTTACATCAATTTACGATTTGTAAGAAAAACAAAGGTGTTAATGGAATGCCATGCCATAAACCGATCAAGATTTCAGATACAAGTGATTTATTTTTAAATATCATTGAACGGTAGAAAAGAACACACAGACTTAAATATGCTTTTCTTATCTTGATTTTTCTACCATTTGTTTAAAAGGTTACCAGATTAGAGTATTTACTTGGTTGTTTTAAAGAATGGCCAAGGTGTTTTGAAGCCCGATCTTGTAGATATCTTAATGAACATCTATGCAATTAATGCATTACCGTATCGTTTCCTCTTTGCGCGGCTGCGGAATCATTTGACTGCGAAACGTTAAGGAAGGTAGAGAATTTTTGCAATTTCGCTTATCGATTTCTTTTGGACACAAAAACGTACTAAACCATCTATATAATAAGATGTCCTGATGCACTCGTGTATATAAATAATCAAATATAAAATATACTTTCATGTTAGAAAGAAATATGTTTATCAACAAAGCTTTTAACTTTCAATAAAATATAATATAGGTAGTAAAAATTGAAATATCAGATTCAAAAAATGAAATAATTATTACATAATTATCATCAATATTAATATGGCTGCCAGGCTGCAGCTCTAAGCAAAGTTGATATTTCTTTTTTAGCTGTGTATAGAAGGCATTAAAATAAACAGCATTTTCAAATACGTCTTTTTTTTAACTCAAAAATAAGGTACTTACATTTATTTATCACACTATGATTCAAATACGGTTCTGCCTAACTTTCCCGTTGAATACCATTAAGAAAACTTCTGGATGTAGGATGAGCCCGCAAGGGAAAGCGTTCTGCGTATAATCTCGAAGCAGCAGCCGCACTTTGACGACACTCATCGTAAATTAGCATCATATCTAATAGTTTATTGTTTTCAAATTTTACCATTTTCACGTGTCACCAATTTAAAATTAACTTGGTTCAGAAAAACACACCGCAGCATATTGCCAAATAACTCACCATCGACCCGTAAATTGCATGACTAATAAGAGATAAGATAAACAACATTAAGTAGAGCAGACTACGTTTGGATGACCAGGCCTGCACTTAAATTTTTTACTTCTGTATCTCACATATTTTTAAGTTTTTTGAAAAAAGCTATTTGAAAATGTTGTTTATTTTAATGCATTTTATACACAGCTTAAAAAGAATTATCAACTCAGGAATCATCTTTTTTATAATAACCCTGTATAGATTGGAATATCTACTATCTATACTAAAATATCAAAAGTAGTTTTCTTTCAGGTTTAAGCTTTATTACACACGCATGCCGAGAGATTATGCATTGTTTAAACCGTAAGTATGCCTAAGCTTTCATTTTTCACTAACACAAATAGCTATAATTTCATTACGTACAACACATTTCTGCAATTTAAATAATAAAATAACACCCTGCTGACATTGCATGGGAAATTAGGAAACACAATGTATAAGATTCTTCTGTAATTTTTTTAACAGTTAAATAATGTGTCTGTTTTAGGAAACTATTTTAATTGAAGTGTATAGGTACAATTTAAAAAGTTTTATTGAGGTTTACGCGTATGCTAACAATTAAAGGATTTGAATTATTTGTATTAATTTGTCAGTCAGTTTTTGCCAACTAACAAAATCCCGCTAAACGATATTTCAAAGGAAAATTTCTCTGAAACTACAAGAACAATTTGGTAAAAACCTGTTTCATATTGAGCGGCAAGTATCGTTCTTTCTAACGAAGCGAAATTCGGGAAATCAGCGGTTGCCGAGCTTTTAGCGGCTGAAACATCAAATAGCGGGATTTTGTTGGTTGGCAAAACTGGCTAATAGTTGTCGTAGTTAGATAAGGGGACTCGACCGCGCTAAAATTTGTCGTGTTAATTTGGGATGATTCACAAAAAAACTAAGCAAAGAAATTGAGTTTTTTCACCAATAAAAAGGTGATATCAAAAAAATCGATTTTTAAAAATATTAGAATCTAATAAACGATTAATCGATTATTTTGCTCACTCCTATTTTTAAGTACTATTTAATTTCATTTTCCAACCTTAAAATATATCAAAATTAATCAAAATATTGTATATTTAAAAAATCGATTAATTGAAGAAACTCAATTAATCAGAAAATTGAATACTTAATCAAAAAATTGATTAATCAAAAATCGATTAATAGAAAACATCGTTTAATCGAAGAAATCGATTAACCTAAATATCGTCCAACCCGGCAGGCCCGACAAGCTCGGAAGGCACGAAAAAAATTATTGGGACTTGAAAATTATTTTAAAAATATTTCTTTAAAAAATAGGACATAAGCAAACCAAGGCTGACCCGAAAGACAGACTGGCGACAAAAATTCGGCGGGCCTGTAAGGCCCGTCTGGCCAATCAGGCCCGGCACGTCCGGAAAAAATTATTGGGGCCCGAAAACCCGAACCTTTATTGATAAATTAGCCCGTCCTGGCCCGAGCCCGAGAGTCGGGCCAGGCCGCGTCAAGGCCCGAGATGATAAAATAATTATCTTTACGCTCGATAATAGACAGTTTATGCCAGTTATCCTGCTAATCGATTATTCAAAACAAAATTCACCGAAGCTACACAAACAATTGGGCAAATATCACATTCTTTCTAGTAAACTGATAATCATATTTTAGGAGTTGGCGAATACCAAGATATTACAGTATACAAATTCGATAAGCGAAATTTTGCTAGTTGGTAAAAACTGACAAATAACAGAAAAGCCAAAAATTACTTCAGTACTTCTCCATAAACAAATATAATCCTAAATCAAAATCAGTACTTTTAATCCTTTTTAAATAAATGGTATAAATGCAAAAGCAAGAGTATTTGTTTGCTGGGAATAAAAACAATATTGCCGGTTGTGCACTGTTTTATGAGAACTAAGTTATTAATATTTTAAAAGTTAAATTATTTACTATCACGTCATGGCACTGTGGCTTCACGCAAAAAGCTCTAATAAGCCCTAACTTTTTATATTCCATGAGTCAAGCAGTGATGTTATCTCCAACCTTTATTATGGTCCTATGTGTTATTTATTATACTTTAATTTTTTTTTAGCTTAAACAAAAATTCAAAAGTGACGAATAGAAAAAGTAAGCAGTGCCGTGTATGACTTTTTGTGGGGGCCAAAATATTTTTTAGTCGCCCCTAAGTACCAATGTTTTTTGTTTGAACTATTAAAAAAAAAAAAAATGTCTGGAGTGGCCTTTGCGGCCTCCTTAATATTTTAGTGCCCCGCTTTGCTCACACCTGAATATAATAATTTATAATACATTTGAAACGGGGCAAAAAAAAATTAATCATTCTCATTAATGAAATAAAATACCATTATTTGCAAAGTAATCAATTTGCGGTACTTTTAGCTCTTATGAAACGATAAGGTATTTTAAAAGATTGTGAAATTAAATTAGTGTTAAGATGTTTAATTTCAATTATTGCCCTTGTAGGAATGTATTTTCTATAAAATTCGAATGTAACAATCTGTAAAATGGTTAAATTAAGAAATTAAGGTTAAATATCAGGCATTATCGTATTGAAACATCGAAAATTAAACAAAATCCGTGGTCGTTCAAAGCAATTTTTACCCATTACAATTGAACTTGACCAAAAAAAGGCTATGCACGCAACATCGTTTACAGAAATCATTGGAAAATTTTGAAATAATTAGTTTATTTTGCTTGGATTATTTTTGATTCGAAATATGCCATTTTCCAAAGGAAATCAAGAATAGGTAAGACAGATACATTAAGTCAATGATGACATTTTTTAAAAAATTATTAGGATTAATAACAATGTCGGCAGAACTTTTATTTTTGGCAAATACCCACCCTGAAAAAATTAAGGAAACAATCTCCTAATCAACATTTATTTGGTTATGTATATACCAGCGTGAAACGAAGCATCGTTTCTTGGCTTATCTAATTGAAAATGTAATACAAAAAATTTACTAAAGAGTTAACAATAACTTCTGGATTGGCGGATACCTTATTTTTTTTCAAAAAAAAATTGAAAATGTATTTTAAAGTTTCAATTATATAGATAAGATAATAGAAATATTGAAGCTATTCATATTAAATTCTTATTTTCCATTAAAATTACAAATAAAATCCGATATTATCTTAAAAATCTTCGCTGACGTCGCCCACGTAAATATCGTGTAATTCGTTTTTATAATATTTTGTAGATAAAAAAAGATATTTTATTGCTAGACACAGGTACAATTTGCGCGATGTGGTGGAAATGCACTATTTGTTCGTGATGACTCATCGACTACTGTTTGCTCTTAAGAGCCTTCCATGCCAGCGTGAAACGCGACATCGTTTCCTGGCTTGTCTAATTAAAAATTTAATAAAAAAAATTTATCAAGGAGTTCACAATGACTTCTGGTTTTGTCGGACGATACCTTTAAAAAAAAATTGAAAATTTATTTTATGGTTTCAATTATATAGATTCAACTTATATCATCCGCCATGCAGATCATAAAATTAGAAATATTGCGACTATTCATGTTAAATTCTTATTTTTCATTAAAATTACAAACGATGTCCCGATACTTTGACCCGATATTATCTTAAAAATATCCGCTGACGCCGCGCCACTGACTTATCGTGAAATTAGTTTTTATAATATTTTGTATGTAAAAAGACATTTTATTGCCATCGTTAGATACAGGTATTTGTTAGTGATGACTCATCGACTACTGTTTGCTCTGAAATATTATTTCTTTAAATCAAAGATTTTTTTCACCCAAATAATTTTTCCAGATATTTATTTGTCTATTTTCGTAAATTTATTAATAATGAATAATTATTTACTTTTCATTCTAAAATTTAAGGGGTTAAGTTAAACAAAAGATATAAAGTTAAAATCAAATAAATAAAAATTGAATTTAAATAAGAAACAAGTAATATAAAGTAAGTATAGTTATTTATTTTAAAGTAGTTATGTTAGCGTCTGTAAATAATTTTTAAATTGAAAAATGTTTTTGCCAGCGTACAGACTCGATTAAAATTGAAAAAGTTTTATGCCTCTGCTGGGAATCGAACCCAGAATCTCTCGATTACATGTCAAGCGCGCTGCCAATTGCGCTACGGGGGACCTGAAATTCTCTCACCAACTTCGGTCATATAACTTATTCAATTTTATGTTATTAGTAATAGTCTGGAATCTCCTGTGATTCTATTTACCCTTATAACACCCTTCCCTGTCTGTGCTGCCAGTCCGAGAGTCGAAGGCCAATCGAAGAGTTGCATCGTCACGTCGAACAAAAAAATTATATCTATAATGGCTTCTGTTGGATTGTAAAGTAATTTCTGGCAACGCCACTGTAATACTATGAATTTTTTGGAGCTCATTGAAAACATGCACAATTTACACAAATTTTAAAAACGCGAAAAATTGGCGCGATTACTCGATGACGTCGATCCGATAAAAATTTTCAGTGAGTATCGTTACCGATCTTTCATTTGTCATGTCGGTGTTTTTGTTACCATCCCACTTACATCTGCTCATAGAGTAGAAAAAACGACAAATAACTTAGGTTATACTTTTTCAACTGTCATTTCATTAGCTTGGTTTTCTGTCTATAATTTCATTGTTGCCACATGTTATGCTAATTAAATAATATATTTTGTTCCTGGAACTTTAATAGCTCATTTTAAGACAAAATATAGATAACATTTTGGAAATAATATGATGATTTTTTTATTTTTCCGCATAAGTCCGTTTTGGACAATTATTTCGATTGGATTACTTTTCAGACTTTGTCATTTTACCGGGTGTCCCACTAAGAATGGCTCTCGGCCATATCTCGGAAAGAGGGCGTAATTGAAAAGTAAATTATAAAAGTTTACATATCTCCGAAAATTCCACATTAAGGTATATCTTTGATAACACCATTGAAAAGCTTGGACAATTATGCATCATTTTGGTCTTATGCTCATTGGCGTACCGAATATAATAAATGGGGGGGAAGCGGTTGAATGTGTAATCAGTTAAATCGCTGTAACTTATAAACGACTTATCCGATTTTAGCAAACTAAAGACTGTTTGGAAGAGAAATGTATGTACTTTCACCAATCGTATTTAGTTGTCCATAATAGTTCTAAAAAAAAATGCTAGAGGGCGCAATTTGTAATAATAACACTTTTTTGATTTTAATCCGAAAAAATAAACCATACGGTATAATTATGATACCATAATCGAAAAGTAGATTAAATTTGCTAGAACAAATTATGAAACTGCAGCTGGATATCTCCGTTCGTTTAAGCGTTATCGCCAATAGAATAATTTTTAAAAGTAAGCGATTATATATTTTTTAGAAAAAAAGTGGGACGCCACTGATATTTGTTCATGTGGATATTATTTCTGATTAGCCTGGTCAATTCTGCATAAAAATGGTCTCCTGCGCCTTTCTCCTCAGGCACACCGTTCTTAATTAAAATAATTAAATTAAATTAGACAGGCGGAAGTGAAGGTGGTCATTTCCAACAATTTTTATTAAACTAAATTTTTCATTATCAATGTTAATAATGATAATAATAAATAGTAGAGCTAATTTATTTTAATTAAGAACGGTGTGCCTGAAGAGAAAGACGCCAGAGACCATTTTTATGTGGAATTGACCAGACTAATCAGAAATAATATCCACAAGAAAAAATATCAGTGGCGTCCCACTTTTTTTCTAAAAAATATATAATCGCTTGCTTTTAAAAATTATTCTATTGGCGATAACGCTGAAACGAACGGAGATATCGAGCTGCGGTTTTAATATTTGTTCTAGCAAATTTAATCTACTTTTCGATTATGGTATTATAATTATACCGTATGATTTATTTTTTTGGAGTAAAATCAAAAAATGTGTTATTATTACAAATTGCGGCCTCTAGCATTTTTTTTTGAGAACTATTATGGACAACTAAATACGATTGGTGAAAGTGCATACATTTCTCTTCCAAACAGTCTTTAGGTTGCTAAAATCGGATAAGTCGTTTATAAGTTACAGCGATTTAACTGATTACACATTTAACCGCTTCCCCCCTTTTATTAAAGTCGGTACGCCAATGAGCATAAGAACAAAATGATACATAATTGTCCAAGCTTTTCAATGGTGTTATCAAAGATATACCCTAATGTGGAATTTTCGGAGATATGTAAACTTTTAAAATTTACTTTTCAATTACGCGCTCTTGCGGCAAAATGCGGAACTTAAAAATTATTTTCTCATGACCACATTAGTTATTATTTTTTTTCCCTGAGTTTCTATGCCCAGTAGTTTCCGAGATACGGCCGAGAGCCATTCTTAGTGGGACACCCGGACTTATAAATATAATATAAAAATGTTAGAGAACATTGGCAATTTTGCCAAGCTGCCGTTTTCATGACATATATTCGATAAAGCGACCGTGTTCTTTTTCCAGTAGTTTTAAGTAAAGTGTTTCTTTATACACTACAACAAAAATCAAAATTTAGTGAAAGAGCTCCTTATTATAACGATCATTAATTACTCACTAGTTGAATTGGTCTGGTATATTTGATGCCGTGCCTGCAATTCATTAATTATACAAAATTTAAGAACAAAAATGTATTTTTTCTTTGTTTTCTTACTTATGTAGACATTATCATGCGTTTGAATGCTAATTATTTTTTTTACATGTAAAACAAAGCTTAGTGTTAATTATTGTTACTATACATTTTTACATAATTTTATAACATGAAGTTTGTATGACCATCAGCAATAATTTAATTGCTTGCCGCCCCGGGTACACCCAACCGGATTGATGTGTTTACTGTTTTGTTGGGTCCAATATATTCCATAAAATTATATATTTGATTAAAAGCATCCTACCGATACGCTAGGAAAAAGATTGTTTTTGAGCAAGAAAAATAAAAATTTAAATGACAATCCTTATGTTTGATTGCACAAATATTTTTAACTAGAATTAACTAACCAGCAAGTTTGACTGTGGCATACCTGACATTGACAGGTATTAGGAACTCACAATCAAAGGGACCTGATTAGTAAATTAGAAATTAAGGTAACCGGGTCAGTATGATTGTGAGAAAATTATTTCTGCCAATGTCATGTATGTCATAGTCAAACTTGCTGGTTAGTGAAGTATTATTAAAATTCTTTGTGCAACCCGAAATTAATCGTTTTATAGACGGATCTTTTAGAAATTTTGAAAATAATAATTTTACAATACCGTATATCCCATATTTTAGATAAAATAAGGAGAGAATCGGTAAAAGAGTTAATATAGAACCATTTTTAAAACTAGTAATGCTCTTAGATCATTTTTATCTGGTGGCTAGACCTTTTAATGTAGATCAGACTTCTAAAAATGTAGTTTATTAAAACCATGTAATTGTGGTAAATTTTATTTAGGCGAGACTTGTAGTCCGGTTAAAATCACATATATATACTATATACACTATATTGCCAATACAAGCAGCCGCACGAAGCAAGAATACACCCATCGTGCGATTCAAAATAACCTGAGTTGGGGTCCGTGGTGCTTGCGCAGTAGGGAAAAAATTAGGCAACCGACACGATTTCTAACAGAACGTAAACAAAACCCAAGGTCTCTTGAACAGAACCGGCTCGCCGCGCCGTTGTATTCTTATTCGTCGCCATCTTTTGTTTCGTTCATTCGTGTGTGGTTTTAATTTCCACAGTTTTCGGTGTTAATATTTATAAAACTTTACTTTGGACATTTTTTTTTGTTGGTTTGTAAGTTGTTGTTAGTCGTTTCCTTCTTTTTTTACGTTGTATTCGTTCGGATGTTCCGTGTGTGACTGTGTATATTATTTTTAAGTATTAGGTGCGAATTTAGGTATAAAACTTTACCAGACATTTTGTTATTGTTAGCGACTTGTGTCTCAAGATGGGTAGAAAAAAATGCATGATCCTTTTTTGCACGAATCGCGGTTCAATACCAGGAATAAGGTATTTCAGGTATGTAAAATATTGGTGACTTAGTTTTATTAGACCATAAACTGTACACACCCGAACTAACGGGTGAATTTAAATAAAAGCTTGTAAAAACATTTTGAAAGTCGGTCCTGTCAAATGTTTACATCAAGAAGTAAATTTCCGAGCTGTGCAAACTCAACGGCCCCTGATCATCTGCTTACAGTGGTGTCATCATCGAATTATGTTATTAGCAACATAGTGTATGTATATACGTGGTTAAAATTAGATATACAGAGCATCAGGAATTAATTAGAGTGGATTTTTTAAGAAATAAAATGGGTAAATGTATTCGGGATACAGGTCATAAAATGAATCGTGATAACGCCAAAATGCTATATAAAGAACCGGGCTATATTCTATATCCGAAAGGTGTAGAGTACTAAAATGGGGCTCAATTTCGGTGTCGGTCGTAGGCGCAGGTAAATTTTGTGCATTAAATTATCTATGATAACTAACCAAAAAAAAAGAAGATAATTTGATAAAGAAGGAAGTATTAGCTATAGCAAATTAATACAAACATCGTTTTATGAAATATGCCGTGGAAGATATAGCTGAAAAACATAGTGTAACGGTGCCGCGAACACCGCAATGTCAATGCGAACTAAATCCTATAGAACATATTATATGGGCGCAAGTGAAGGATTTGTAGGAAGACACAACACGACAATTAAAATAAAAGACAAGCAACTGTTTGATCAAGCCATTAAGGAAGTGACACCAGAGAACTGTCGAAAAGCAGTCCATCATGTCATTAAAGAAGAGGAGAAAATGTAAGATCTTGACCACCTGATCGATCGGACCGTCGACCCGTTAATTATAACGTCAAGAGGAGATGACAGTTCCTCAGATGACGAAGAGAATTATGATTTTTTATAATTTAATTTCTGTATAATGTATTTTTTTTATAATGTTTAATAAAAAAAAGGTGTACCTAATATTATCTACATAATGCACGCCTTTGTCACACCATTTTCAGTGTTTGTGAAAGGATAACAATAGACAAAACCCATACATTGACCCAAACACTACCTGCACTTGATGAAAATAAAGAATTCTGCCATCAATGCAAAATTATGAAAGTGACTTAAATATTCGTTGGGTCACTCTGTAGTCACTTTACATACATAATGAGATTTTATTACTCTACACCTTTCTGAAATAGACTATAGTATTGTCCTTAATATAGAGATAAATGTTTTTCTAGTTTCTCGGTAGATCTTAATAGAATGTGGAATGTGGTTACCACTAGTTAGACAGAAGTAGTAATTAATAAGGATAATTTCAAAATTGAATAGAAGATAGGTTTTTGATTTTTGTTCTCCCACGGTATAGTCGTTTTTTTGCCATTCTTTCGAATTTGGCTTTTTTTCCTTTTCATTCGCTGCCCGAGGAGACCCACATATACCTTTTATTTCTCTCTCTCTCTTTCTCTAAGAATCATTTTCTCCCAAAGAAAGCCCTAAATTTAAGATCTATTACAAGACAAACATCGTTTGAACTTTTAGCTCTCTATTTCTATCAAATTTGCACTTGTTTAATCAAATATACTATATTAGAAGTGATATTTGGTGACAGCCGAACCTCTGCAACTAATTTTAAAATATTTATCTCGGTGTGGCACAAATGTCAAAGATACAAAAATTACTTAAGTATCTCTCAGTAAACAAACATAGTACCTATCCAGTGGCGGCTCGTCAGGTGAAGTAGGTGTAGGGGCTCTTCACCAAAAAAAAAAAATAAAACCAAGAGGAAAGTTTTTCGACATTACTAAATATTAATGTACCAATACAGCTATCATTTTAGCCCTAAAAAAGTAATTATGTTCGAATTAATAATATTAATTTAATCCATATGCATAATAGGGCCACAGTTAACTCCGATGGACAATAATTATAAACACTCGTGCATTTTGGCGCGCCCCAGCCGACCGTGTCCGTTAGCTCAAATAAAGTGAAGACCCAACGTCCAACATGACTTTAATATTCACCGTTGCTATGGTTACGTGACGTCAGTCACGCAAAGCGCATGTAACAATTTACATTATGATGAAGGGCAATTTAAAAATAGATCAGTCGTATGCACTATTGTTTTATCATTGGCTCGCTTAACTTTAAGGTATTTATTTTGAGGCTTCGCGATACTTACGATTAAAGTTATCGTTTTTATGTGATTTACTATGTGATTAAAAAGTTTTGTTTTTATTTTTCAGTTAATTCAGTAGTGTTATGTAGTTGTGTGTTTTAAAAATTAACCCAATTAATGACAAAGTTTAAGTTATAGTAATTTGTTGGAAACTCCATTCAGTTATTGGACAGATGAGGTAAGAGAGATATTTTGTTACACGGGTTTTTAGTCAATGTTTGTTAAATTACCCGCACTATACCTAGCTCTTCACCATTTTTTAAGACCGCGAGCCGCCACTGTACCTCTCTTGAAATAAATTCGATAGTCTCATTGGTGTTTGAGTAAAAACATAATAAATGTTATGCACACCCAAAAGCTCATGCTTATCCCCTACGTCAAGTCAATTTTTAAAATGTTTGGTTATACAGGGACTTTCACAATGTAATTTGTATTGTAAGTATTTCACGAAAGGGGTAATGTTTTAATATCTATAAGATGCTATAAATAAGTATGTTATTCTTTACTTTCCCAAAATAAGTTTGGAATTATCATCAAGTTTTAATACAATATCTAATTGTTTTACTTACAGATAATAAGTACTATAATAAAATAAATTTATTACTCTAGTACAGAGAAACCTATTCATAAATTATGGAGCATTTTTTTTACTTTAAAAACTTTTAGGTGATTTTTTTTTCGTTGCAATTAAGATGAAAGATGATTTCTGTCGAAAATTGCTATTAAATACTAATGGAATACCAAAATAAAGTAACATTTTTAATTGTTAGTTTTTATGTCTGTATTAAATATAATAATAATTTTTAATTTAATAATTACAAAAAATTAAATTCGCATAATTACCAAAAAAAATGTGTTAATTGTAGACCAAAACTGTGGGATTTATTGAAAAAAGAACCAAACTACTTTGTGTGAAAATCACGAAATTTTAATTTTCTTAAAATTGTATGCCATTGTGTATTTACCATTACGACAAAAGAGCTACGTTTCGCAAAATAAGGATTTTTATATTGCTTAAAGGAATGTGAGTTGCCAAAATAGAGAGTATGAACTTTAGATTAAATGAGGGGGGTTGCACCAGTGGCGTTGCCAAAAAATATATTCGGGGGGCTCATATTTTCTAAACAGGTTTTTATAGGGTTCGGGGTTTCAAGTTAAAAATAAACCATATTGATAAGTTAATACATAATATAATAATGTCGTCAGAGCTGTGAAAGTTACTTCAGAAAAGTAACTAGTTACTTTTTCACAAATGTATCTAGATACTTAGAAGGAATAGTTACTTTTACCTAAAAGTAACTTAGTTCTTAGTTACTTAGTTAAAGTAACTATTTATAGTAACTAAGATACTTTTACAGTAACTAGTTACTTTGATTGTATCTAGTTACTTTTTAAGTGTATAGTTACTCCTAAAAAGTAACTAGATACAAGTTACATTTCAAAAGTAACGAAGTTACAGTTACTTTTGGCATGATTTCAAAAAGTTACTAAGTATCTAGTTACTTTACTATACTAAAAAGTATCTAGTTACTTAAGTTACTCACAGCTCTGAATGTCGTGTTGCATAAAAATTGTTATAACCAGCAACTTTGACTGTGGCATAAATGACATTGGCAGAAAACGTTAAAAACAGGTAGAAAACAGAATTTAATTAAGTAAAAATTAAAATAAATTATTTAACAATTAACATAAAGATTAGCAATATTTAAATTTATGAAACTAACAATACGGTAGTAATAATAGGTACCCTACAACAAGAAATAATAAAAAAAAGTAATTACATACGTAGTACAGGTACTAGTGATAAAAATGTCTTTTGACAGCGCTTAAGCTACAATTAAAGACATCATAGGCATGGATATTGTCATTGTAATATGTACACATCCTATTGATGGGAGAATATTTGAAGACATTGGTTCGTGAAGGTGGCAAGTAGAAGGTATATAAGTTTCGGGCATTTAGAGAAGGAATTCTAAAGTTTAATTTGTGCAGCAGCTCTTCACAAATAATATTGTTATTGAGCAGTTTATGTACAAATAACTGCGTAGAACATGTGCGTCTATCACGTAATCTAACAAACGAGAATCTTTGCAGCAGCTGGTCATGAGGAAAACCTCTGTCGGGATAAACTCCATCAGATCTATACCACAAAGCTTTCAAAAAACGTCTCTTAACGCTCTCAATATTGTCAATGTGGACTTTATAAAACCGAGACCAAATGATTGAAGAGTATTCCAATTTAGATACAACAAGAGAACGATACAAAGTTACTAACGGGTCAAGTGACCTAAAATCTTTAGTAGTTCTAAGGATAAAACCAAGTATTTTATAGACGGTGGATACGACGTGATCAATATGAGGAAGAAAGGATAGTTCTCTATCGAAAATAACTCCTAGATCTTTAAACACAGTAGGTCTATCCAGAATCTTACCATTTATGTTATAATTGAAATCAAAAGTGTTGTTTTTGTTTGTATATGTCATAACATTACATTTTTTAGCAATATTTAAGTTCAATCTGTTTTTAGTAGTACACCAATCATACAATAGGCATGCTTCCGCCCGTCTAATTTAATTTAATTATTTTAGTTAAGAACGGTGTGCCTGATGAGAAAAACGCAAAAGACCATTTTTATGCAGAATTGACCAGGCTAATCAGAAATAATACCCACATGGAAAAATGTCAGTGGCGTACCACTTTTTTTCTGAAAAATATCAGAGGAAATCTTCGCAGGGACGCCACTGGTGGGACAAAAAAATAACTTTTATTACTAAATGATGTGGTTTTATGTCCTATTAGTACATCAAAATTGGAAATATTATCTAAAGTACTTTCGGAGATATTACAAAAAAAAATACTTCATCACCCTGTAGCAAAAAATTTAAGCCGTTTAGGACATATGTTTATATCAACTTGACTTGAGGATTCACACCCTAAAATATTAGCACGTCATTAAGGAACACTCTGTATAATATACACTGTGGCTCAAATTAAAGGAGTACACTTTTTAATTGTGAATATTTTTGTAGATTTTGCACTGATTTAATTTATTTTTGGAGTGGTAATGAACTGAAATCGTCTTAGTAAAATGTGCAATTTTTATCAAAATATTTTGAACAGGGCCGGATTGACAGTTTTTTTTCAACAAACGTGCACTTATGCTCGTTGCAAACGAAAACTGATTTATTCATAATTCAGATAATACGTTTTTTTGGTAGATTAACTATCGAAACTTCTTCAGTATAAGTCCCACTCTGAAAGATTTTTAAATTCAAGAAATACAATTTATTTTGTTCATTGATGTACTAAAACATTCGGGATATCATTTTGGAAGTCGTTTGAACCATGATCGCAGCCATGACCGTTATTAAATATCAAAGTATCCATGACTATTATTAAAATAATAAACAATGTTATATTTGACGTTTTGTTAGCTTCATGACAGCTAATCCGTACACAATGGCAGTTTTAAGTGAAGAGGATCGAATTCTTATCAAATATTTTCGACCAACACATAATTACGGCGCAAGAAAAATTGTAAAGGAGTTTCCTGAAAAAAACTGGTATGTTGGAACAGTTGGCAAGTTTTTAAGACATCTTAGAGAAAATAATGGATCCATGAAAATAAAATTTGGACGGGGAAGGAAAAAAACTTCAAGAATTCAAGGAAATATTACCATGGTAAGAAATAATATAGAAAATGTACGACCTGAAGAATCTGTAGAATTATTAAACATGATTGCCAACTTAAAGTCTTTAAAAAACTTTACTGTCAAAAACTTAGTGTCAATGTGAAGGAGAAACGATTAGAAAGATGTAATCTATTATTATGAAAATTCCGTTCTCGGGAAAATATCGCAAAGATATGGTTTTCAGATGAGAAGATGTTTTACTTGAGGCCGCCAAAGAATACACAAAATAATCAGGTATACGCAAATGTGCGAGTAAAGAGGGAAATCCCATTGGAAAATCTCGATAGAAGTCACTTTTCACCTGGCGTAATGGTCTCTGTGGCAGTTTCCAAATTGGGGAAGTCAAGTCTTATTGTTGTAGATACCGGAGTAAAACTCAACTCGGACGCGTATCAACAACAAATTTTACATCACTTGCTTTCCGAAATTGAAGCAATCTGCAACGATTACGTATTCCAACAAGACGGTGCTCCTTCCCATACCTCTCGAAGTACAAGAATGTTTTGTTTGTGCAATGCCCCGATTATATCGAACCGAAGAAGTGGCCACCCAATAGTCCAGACTTAAACCCTGTTGACTATTCCATATGGGAAATTTTCGAGGCAAATGTTCACAATGGTCAAAGGTTTAACACCATCGAAGAGCTAAAGGATAGGTTACAGTTCTGCTGGAATAATTTTAACCAGGACATAATCAATGCAGCTATTGACCTATGACGAAGGCGACTGCAATCCGTGATAGAAAATCATGGTGGTCATATTCATAATGTTATACTTCAAATATTTATACTACTTTCGAGTTTAAGTGATAGTTAGTCTTGATATCAGTAATTGTTAATATTATTAAATTTGTTATTAATATTGAACAAAATAAATTGTATTTGTTGAATTTAAGAATATTTCAGAGTGAGACTTATACTGAAGAAGTTTCGATAGTTAATCTACCAAAAAACCGTATTATCTGAATTATGAATAAATCAGTTTTCGTTTGCAACGAGCATAAGTCCACGTTTGTTGAAAAAAATCTGTCAATCCGGCCCTGTTCAAAATATTTTGATAAAAATTGTACATTTTACTAAGACGATTTCAGTTCATCATCACTTCAAAAATTAATTAAATCAGTGCAAAATCTAGAAAAATATTCACAATTAAAAAGTGTACTCCTTTAATTTGAGCCACAGTGTATATTGTAGAATAATATGACAAGTTAAAAAGCATTGTAACAAATAAAGATATTTTTAAAGTAAAGTACTATAAAAGCTAAAAAATAATTATTTTTCTTTACCTAAACTAACTTTTTATTTACTTTATGTTATTCGTCAAGTTCCAAAAATACCTAAAATATAATTTATTGTTTGAGAGCCACCGACTACCCTGCTCAAGAGGTTTTATTGCTTAGCGGACTTCATAAAAGGAACATAAATAGCATAATAATATAGATAATTAATTAAATAATTTGTCTTATGACTTATGAGAAGTAGGTAGGTATTTTACATCATGATCAAATTGTGTGCGAACTAAAATTTGTATCTAGATTTAGTAGTGATCAATCCGACAACATCTCAAACTTTTTTCTGTTTTAAATAATTTTTTTGTAGGATTGTTTAGGCAGTTTGTGGTAAAATCCACCAGCCAGATGTGCATGGAGCGACATCTGGTGTCGTTTCTAGACACTCTTATGTTGGGTTGCACAAAGATTTTTAACCAGAATTCACTAACCAGCAAGTTTGACTGTGACAGACAGAAATAATTTTCTCACAATCATACTGGCCCGGTTACCTTAATTTTTAATTTACTAATCACCCACCTTTGAATGTGAGTATATATAATGCCTGTCAAAGTCATTTATGTCACGCAGTCAAACATGCCGGTTAAATAATTATTATTAAAATTCTTTGTGCAACCCGACAGCAAACGTTTAAAGTTGATTACTTTTGAAAGTAATGGGGGTTGATTGCTTTAATTTTATTTAAATAAATAATAAAAAAAAAGATAGGCAAATAAATAGTCGTCCAATCCAAGTTGTCTGAGCGAAAAAAATATCTTTGATTTAAACAAATATAATTTAATTGAAACATATACTAACCAAATAAATAATAATTAGGATATTTTCCCCTTTGTTTTTTCAGTATGGTAAAGATCCACATAATATGATAAATTTTGTATCACTTAAATTGAGAAAATTTCAACATTGTTGACAGTTTTTGCTTTAATAGTAATGGACGGTTCCATGGATTAAAAAATCGGCTTTACCAGTCAAACTTGACATATTTTTAAAAAATTAGATAGAAGTTAGTTTATTTCCCAAAATTTAAAAAAATCGTAAATAAAAAGTGGCTATTTACAGACAAAGGGGGGAAAATAGGGCTTTTCCCCCCGCGGATAGTTTGATAATGACATTTAAATCGGTATACAACCGATAATTTGTAACTTATAATTAATATAAAATTAAAACATTTCTTCCAGTGGCGTTGCACTAAGTGGGGTTTAAGGTAAATGTTATTCTGTAATTTTTATTTATAAGATTTTTTAATTTTAAATGCATTTTTTTCGTAATTCCGAAAGATCTGTTACAAAAAAAATAATATTTTTCAACTTATGATACTCGAAACATTGTTTATAAGAACTTTTTATTATTTTGACAACCTTTCAGACATTATTAGGGGAAACTTTTAAAATTATCTGAACTCATCCATATGGATTGATTATCCTTTCTTTTGAAAAATACGTTATGTTTAGAATTAATTTTACTCGAGAACTGTGCTTTCTATCTTGAAAATATTGCATTTAAAATTAAAAAATCTTGGAAATAAAAAATACAGGATTATATTTACCTTAAGCCCCACTTCGTGCAACGCCATTGAAAAAAATATTTTCACTTTAAATTCACTGTTATTTTCAACTTATCGGTTGTAAGATATGTACAATTTTCATGAAATTATCTTAAACGGGTTCCATGCTATTACAAAAAAAACTTTCCCCCAAACTTTCTTTGAGGGGCTCTAGTCTCCTAAAGAAGCATTTCTGGGGATATATTTTTTATGTACTTTACGCCCTACGCCTCGGTTGCCGTAGCTCTTAAACTTTTTTTCTGAAAGTTTGATTAACTTTTTAAATTTCATTGTCATTTTCCAGGCATAATTATTTAAAATTCATTTAAATCAAATTTAAATTTTCCGATATATATTTAACATTTTGAATACAGATTTAATTACCCAATACCCAGTTTTTGCAAGTAATAGTCATAATAGCACAACAGATATAAATCTGATGCATTAAACATGGAGAAAAATTATTGCACCAATCCTCTTAATATAATAACAACAAATACTTATCATTAAAATTAAATACCAACAAATAAATTAAATAATAGTATAGTAACCTTTTCCTTATTAAAAAAAAAGGTCAATAATAACAAAAAATTAATAACAATAACCCGTCAAAATAAGATTCAGCAAGTCATTACTAAAAATATATTACTTACAGTAATCTGGACCAAAATATTAAATAAAATCACATAAACGTATCACAGTAATCCAACAATGGCACTCAATGACACTTTTTGCACAGCACCTTTCTTTTCATTTCCATGCAACAATTTTTTTTTAAATAAGTACTTTTTGACAATATACCTACCTAAAGTATAATTTGATCAAATGCTCGGTTTTAATATTAGTAAATCTAAGAGCTAACTAAAAGAATTGTCTAGTAAAATCCCTTTTATATTTGGATGCATGATCATCGCATTGTCGCTTCCCCAATTCATCGGTTGGCGCTTAGTTCTTCGTTTGGGGAGTACCATCCGCATTGCATCGGTACCATACGCGCTGGACCACCTACGAGACGATGCCAATGAGCGTGCGATCGTCATTCTGTTGTTGGTAGTTTCGATGTTTTATTGTTAAAGAATAGTGTAAAAATGTAGAATAAATAATTAATACTAAAAATAATTATAATAATAACAATATAAATTACTAGTAAAAAATAATAAAATACTGAACAAAATTATATATTTTAGCCCTAGGGCTTATAGGCCAGTCGACGCATACTACGTTTATAACAACAGCCTCAAGCCGGTTACAAATTGAAACTTCAGGTTAAGTCAAGACAGTGGCGTAGCCAGAAATTTAGTGGGGGGGGGGGGGGGGGGGGGAAGAAGATCTGAAACCGAGTAACTACCGCTGTGTGCCACGCTCAAAAAACCCTTTTTTGGGCCATAAAAAAAATTTCAAATTAAAAAAAATGTATAATATTTTCATAGAAACTTGTAGGGAGTTATACTAGGCAAAATGACATACTTTCTAAAGATCACCGATAAATACTTTCTTCGGTTTTCATTAAAAATGGTACTTTAGGTTTTTTTAATACTTTAGTTATTAAGTAAACAAAGTACATATATAAACTTACAAAAAAAAAAATTGTATGTAAATATTACTAATTTTCCAAAAAAAAACAGCAAGTGTCATTTTGCCTAACATAGTGGGCAAAATGACATATTCATATTATTTATTTCTTTATATTTATTTGTTGAAGCACTTATCTTATCACGCTTCACAAATGAATTGTTTTGTCTTCTTAGATACCCCAGCTCATTCTGTATGAGCCCACAGGCGACATTGCAAGCATTGATTGTTTCTTCCAACTTTTTAAAATAAGTCTGAACCTAAGACCTATTAAAGGCTTGATCTCTTGCAGCTGAGGTCGCTTCAGGAACTCTTAACGATATGTTTGGATTCCGAGAAATAAAGCTGTAAACCCATTGCCTACTAGAATTCTTTTTAGTTTTATTAAATTGGTGCTCACATCCACTGCGTTCGGCCAGTGTGTATGCCAGTTCTCTTAAGTCATAAGTCGTTAGGCCAAAAAGTCGTGATTCTAAATCTAATATATGTCTGATCAAACTTTGTTCCAGATCAACACTGAGTGACTTCTTAAAGCGACCGAGACATTTTGTTACATCACGGGCACCGACATTTTTTCTCTGGGAGCGGCTCCGCAATGTTGCCTGAGGCACATTGAATGTAATAGATGCTTTTTTCATCCCATCCTTTTATCATTTAACGCTTCTATTGCCTTTTGCATGTCTTCATTGGACCGGGATTATCGATTCGATTTTTTCTTGTAATTAGACACCATCTGAAGCACAAAGTTATGAAATTAACAAACCACCACACTCCGTATATTCATGTAAGGCAAAATGACACACCCCATATATCGTTTTGCCTTAATGTTTTATGCACAAGATTATGTCAATTTGTATGTTATAATGTTTAAGTAGTTGGTCGTATGTAACGGTAATAGAAAGGCACAAAATACTAAGTATTGTAGACAATCGAGAAACAATTTGCTACTAGAATTAGTAAGAAATGTATCATGACAATTTTCAACTTACCTTGATCTTGAAAAGCATTTTTTAAACTAATTAATATAACAACAACGGAAAACACTTCCAACGTCTCTACCGCAACTTAAGGCACAGATAATACTACAGTCGAAGTGTTGCCATACACAGAAAACATATTCCTCCAAAAAGCGCCGAGAAACAGTCGGTATGTCGTTTTGCCTTCTATGTCATTTTGCCTTACTCTCCCCTAATACACGAATATAAATAATTTAAACTTTATGAAATAAGCATAACTGAGCCAAAAAATATTAAAAATAAGGTTTTTTTTTTATTGAAACCCAAAAAAATATATTAACTATAATCGATAATTATTAAAAGATGTAAAGATTATGCATGCAAACACCAATTAAACTTTTTAAAATAATAAATAAAATCCGAAGAGGGTGTCGCACTTCGCGGGTGTATTTAAAAGTTTTAAGATTTGCGTGGATGTCAGTTTGTCTAGGATGATGTGTTATTTTATTTGTTGCGTTATTGATAGGGTCGCCGCAATTTCGTTTCCCAATTATATTTTAAATCTTCTGGTTTTTTGGACTTCGGGGGACGTTTTTTCAAATATCGGATCCAAGTTTAAATTCAAACGCATGCGCTCCTTCAGCTAAATATAAGGGTCAACGCGACAGTCGAATAGAGTAACCTCACTTTACTTTCAATTCAAATGTCAAATGGCAGATTGCGAAGCGACTTGAAGCGTTAATGTCGTATTTTGAATCAACGTGAATAAAGTCAATGCCAATTATTTTAGGGTCGACTTGATAAACTAAATTCACTTTTAAGCTTGTTTATTTTATGTTTTTCCAGTCACTTATAAAAGGCGATTTAACTCATTCCAGCTTGAAACCGTCGATATAAACGTAGTAATATAGTTTACATACATTATTAGCATAAGCAATTCCAGGCAAGCTAAAACTAATTTTAATCTGTTTTTTTTTTACTTTAGTAGTTAAAGTCGATTGGATTGTCCATGTTAGGGTCGGAAAATTGAACACTCCGCCTACGGCGTCGTGTTCAATTTGCTTCCTCTTGCGATATGGTCATCATACCCACTCTTGTTGTACCGGGTATTTCAATAAAAAAGGTAGCCGGCTATATCTCGGAAACTACTAGGCATAGAAACTAGGGAAAATAAAATGATAACTTAAGTCGCCATGAGAAAATCCTGGAAATAATTTTTAAGTTCCGCATTTTGCCGCAAGAGGGCGTAATTGAAAAGTAAATTTTAAAATTTTACATATTTCCAAAAATTCCACATTAAGGTATATCTTTGGTAACACCATTAAAAAGCTTGGACAATTATTCATCATTTTGGTCTGATGCTCATTGGCGTACCTACCTTAATACGAGGGGGGAAGCTGTTGAAAGTGTAATCATTTAAATCGCTGTAACTTTGAAACGACTAATCCGATTTTAGCAAACTAAAGACTGTTTGGAAGAGAAATGTATTCACTTTCACCAATCGTATTTAGTTGTACATAATACTTCTCAAAAAAATGTTAGAGGGCGCAATTTGTAATAATAACACATTTTTTGATTTTACTCCGAAAACATAAATCATACGGTATAATTATGATACCAGAATCGAAAAGTAGATGAAATTTGCTAGAAAAATATTTAAACCGCAGCTCGATATCTCCGTTCGTTTCAGCGTTATCGCCAATAGAATAATTCTTAAAACTTTAAATGAAAAAGCGGTTATATATTTTTTAGAAAAAAAGTGGGACGCCACTGATTTTTTTCCATGTGGATATTATTTCGGATTAGCCTGGTCAATTCTGCATAAAAATGGTCTCTTGCGTTTTTCTCCTCAGGCACAGTTATCATTTTTTTCCCCCCGAGTTTCTATGCCCAGTAGTTTCCGATATAGCCGGCTACCTTTCTTATTGAATCACCCGGTACAGTATATCGTTTCTTGGCTTGTCTAATTGAAAATTTAATACTAAAATTTTACTAAGAATCTCACAAGAAATTCTAGTTTGGAGGATGATGCCTTTAGTTTTTTTTTGAAAAAAAAAATTGAAAATTAATTTTAAAGTTTCAATTATATAGGTTCAACTTATATCATCCGCCATGCAGAACATAAAAATAGAAATATTACGGCTATTCATGTTAATTTCTTATTTTCCATTAAAATTACAAACGATGCCCCGATATTATCTCTAAAATCTCCACTGACGCCGCGTCACTAAATTCTCGTAAAATTCGTTTCTGTAATATTTTGTTTATAAAAAATGTAATGGAAATGCAGTATTTGATCCTGATGACTCAAAGACTACTGTTTGCTCTTAATTAATATTAGTTTAAGTGTTCCTAAATGTTTAACCTCTTGTTTCAAACTCAAAAAGCTGTCTATTTTCGTTAAAATAATTCTTTAAATGGTTGGAGACAATAAGGATTTTTGAATGATAATAGTATATTAAAACATAAGTTTTATAAGACAAATTTTAGAGCACGCGTTGGTTTAGGACACGAGCCGCGTAGCGGGGAGTGTCCTAATTAGACGAGTGCTCTAAAATGTGTCTTATGGAACGAATATTTTATAATACTTTTTCTATTTGGGTCATTTTTAAGGAAATTCAAATAAAAATGTAGTTAAGAGTTTCCAGTCAAAATTTTTATTTTTTTTTTGAGGTTGGCAACACTAACAGAAACAGAAAGTTGGTGTGGTCACAGAAGAGAAAAGGGATTAGTATGGTGCACAAAACACGGACTTTTAGTATGGTGTGCCATGAATTTCAAAAACGGTATTGTGTTGTTACCAACAGGAAGAAAATAAAAAATTCGTGTTTAAAATGAATAAAATAATTGCTGATGCAACCCAATGGAAACCCATAATGAAGACTTTATGGTTCCCAAATAGAAAAAAGAGTTTTAGACTAGTAGTATTCACCTGAAGACGACTATAGATACTTACCGGTTGAAACGTTGTGATTTAAAACAACAAGAGAGACAATGCACATCCAAAACTCGTCTATCATTCAATTCTTTAAATATTAATAATTAAACAATTAAACATACATCGAATCCTGAATTATAACATAACCACGTAAATTTCAAACAGGCAATGAAAACTTTAATTTTATTTGGAAATTTCAAATTCAGGGGGGGACAAAGGCGTAGATATGGGGAGGGTAAAGGGGATAATTACCACCCCCCCCCCCCTCAGGATCATAATAATTAATTTAATAAAAAATGTAGTTTAGTTGCATCAGTTATTGTTTTGCAAAATTACTTTGGGAATTAAATTTTGCTTTATACACCTTACTTCGTAAGTAATCTTGAATATTCTTGTGTAATATTAATAAAAATATTTGAGATCAAACACTAGCCTCACCCCCCCCCCCCTTTTTGCGTAAGTGCTTCTAACATTTTGGGAGAATCAGCATAATTGACTACTGTAATTTTGATGTTTAACTTCGACTTAATTATCAAGACAATAAGCGTTCAAATTGATTCATTGGAAGTAGCAATCTATTTCTCAAGCACGAGTAATGTATAATTTAAACTTAATGAGTGTTTTAAGTTTTATTTGATTAGCCGAGAATTGCATGTTCATCTTGTTGCTCAAACTGGTATTATTATTAATTTTAAGATTTCAGTTCGCTAAACAATTTTTCCAATTGATTAAAATTTAAAAAAAAATATTTTAATATAATTTACTTTGCTCTCTTCCAGTCTTTACTTTAGTATAACTATAACAACCTTATCCTTATACTAAGGGCACTAAAATAGTTACAAAAAGACTTGGTAATACGTCTCAACTTGTTAGAATGTACAGGGTGTCCTTGAAATGACTGTGTCACCCCAAATTCCTTAACCAAAAATAAGGCGATCTAGACAAACTTACCTATATGCAATGTTGCTGCGTTTTGCCGCTACAGGGCGCTAAAGTTTTCAAATTAATATCGTTTTTCCGAAATAATTTCTAAACGCCCTTATCGATTTCCACTAATTTTGGGACTAAGAGTGACTGTTATTAATGGCGTTTTTTAACGTATACGCCATCTTTTCTTAATACCTGCAAATTAAAAAATGGCGTGTAATTAGTAAATAAAGGTTTTTCTTTTTGTTACCGCCCGTATAAATGACTTAAATTATTTCTCTGACACTAGCTGACTTCATTTTAAAACTTTTTTGTCTCTTATTAAATTCTAGCCAGATATGCAGTTTCTCTACAAAAAAAAAAGATATACAGGGTGTATCAATAAGGTGTCTGTCTTAGATAGCACCTAACCTATCAAAGATAGGGAAAAAAGTGTAATACAAAAGTTAAAGGGTTTTTTAGGATATATAATTTAAAAATATTTTCTAATCTACAGGGTGGTCCTAAAAAGTGGTACTGAATAATAAAAAATAAAATTAACACAGTATAATTTTTTAGAATATGATTCAATGGAATAAGGACTTTGCAACCCTATTAAAATTTTTGAAGTGAAATGCAACGTTGCCAAGTAATTAATTTTTTTCCGAAATTTTAGTAATTTTAAGGGTATCGTTAAAAAATCATAGCGACCTGTGGATTAACCCTAGGCAAATATAATTTTTTTTGTTAGTACTTTAAGGTACGATATATTGATCTATAATAATGTTTTTTAAATCTCTTATACAGAGCGTTCATTACGTTTAAATTTTAGTTTCCCGAACTAACTTTATCAAAATAGAAAAATATGCGTTATGAATAAAGTTAGTTCAGGAAACTAAAATTTAAACAGTAATAAAGCACAAAATGTTGGCGAAATAATTCTGCAATGACAGCTGTCATAAATAAAATTATTTATTTTTTGTTCCAAAGCAATCTTAACTAAATAGTTTAATTAGAACTTTCCTTTTTTACCCTGATTTAAGACAAATCCTAAAATATTTCAAAAACTATGATATTTAGATATATGACATGTTTTACAAAAAAGTAAGGTTTTCGAAAGATACATTCTTTTGCCTAAAAAAATTAGGGGGGTCCCATTTAAAAAAATTGAAATAAAGCATTTTTAAAACTATCGAATTGTCCAACTTGTAATGAACGCTCTGTATAAGAGATTTAAAAAACATTAATATAGATCAATATATCGTACCTTAAAGTACTTACAACGTAAATTATATTTGCCTAGGGTTAATCCACAGGTTGCTATGATTTTTTAACGATACCCTTAAAATTACTAAAATTTCGGAAAAAAATTAATTACTTGGCAACGTTGCATTTCACTTCAAAAATTTTAATAGGGTTGCAGAGTCCTTATTCCATTGAATCATATTCTAGAAAATTATACTGGGTGTCCCATTTAATTTTTTTATTATTCAGTACCTACCACTTTTTAGGACCACCCTGTAGATTAGAAAATATTTTTAGATTATGCATCCTAAAAAACCCTTTAACTTTTGTATTATACTTTTTCCCCTATCTTTGATAGTTTAGGTGCTATCTAAGACAGACACCTTACTGACACACCCTGTATATTCAGGAACACGGTGAACATTTCGTACAAATCGTACAATTATTATAAAAATCAAACTAGTTGGTGGTTATTAAAATTTTTTAATGTTTTTCGTTCAAAAATAACAGCAATAATAAATTACAAGGTAGATATTGTAAATATTTTTTTTTGTAGAGAAACTATATGTCTGGCTAAAATTGAAAATTGAATCATAAAAGTGTTAAAATGAAGTCAGTTAGTATCAGAGAAATAATTAAAGTCATTTATACGGGCGGTAACAAAAAGACAAACGTTTATTTACCAATCACATGCCATTTTTAAATTTGCCGGTACATATTAAAAAAAGAAGGCGCATACCTCAAAACAGGCTATTAATAAAAGCCTCTTAAAATTAGTGCAAATCGATAAAGGCGTTTAGAAATTATTCCGAAAAAACGATATTAATTTAAAAACTGGTTGGGTATACCAAGTCTAAGGACGAAAAAATTTTTTTCTCTTGTAAACTTGGTGTAAGTTACTGAGTAATTTTCATTTTGGAAGTAGAAATTATTTTTCTGCCTTCTAACAAGCAAAATAAGTTACAAAGTTGCTAGATATATCTATACATAATAATCCCGCAGAGTCGTGGGCACACAATATGTTAACAACTAATAAAAAATTAAAACTTAAACTGTTCCCTTTTAGATAACAATCACGCGTTGCATATTGTAGCAATTTTTTTATTTCTGTCAATTTATTGTTTTTAACCAACTCCTAAGTTCTTTGTTCTTTAAATTTAACGATCTTTTAAAAGTTACGCAAAAGACAAAACATTAAATTTAATTTATATTTGTCCGTTCGTTGCAAAACAATCTATCATATGGACCACCAAATAGAAAAGATGCCGGATCAGATCAGATTTGACCATATTGGCGAAACTAATTACTTTGTTATTTTTATTTACAGATGGTAACCAACATTTAAAGAGTTAACATTGTCTTCAGGTCAATAAGTGTTGGTGAACACCTACCCATTATGTAATTTTCGTTTATCTCTAGACACGAGTTTGAGAAATATTTGGCCTTAATTCTGAAATAATTTCTATCGTATATAATCATTAATACTGCTTTATTGTACCAAAAAATATTTTATAGCAAAAATAAAACCTACTTCTTCACGCGTCCCGGCCCGATTCTCAGGTTCGGGTCGAGACGGGCCACATTATCAATAAAGACTTGGGTTTTTGGGCCCTAACCATTTTTTCCGGGCCTGTCGAGCTTGCCGGGGTTGAGGGGCTTCTCGGGTCTGACTGGCCCGCTGGGCCTGCCGGACATTTGTAGCCAGCCGGCCTTTCGGGTCAGCCGGGTTTATTCACGGCTCCAGAGGCTCGTCAGGTGAAGTAGGTAAAGGGGCTCTTCACCAAAAAAAAAAATAAAACCAGGAGGAAATTTTTTCGACAATATTAAATGTTAATGTACCAATACAGCTACCATTTTAGCCCTTGAAAAATAATTATGTTCGAATTAATATTATTAATTTAATACGGAAATGCATAATGGGGCCACGGTTAACTCCGATGGACAATATTATGGACATATATTATATTATTATATAATTACCGTGTCCGTGAGCTCAAAGCAGCAAGTGGCTTTGAATTTCACCGTCGCTATGGTTACATGACGTCAGTCACGCGACAGCATGTAACAATTTGCATTATGATGAAGGGCAATTTAAAAATAGATCAGTCGTATAAACCATTGTTTTAGCATTGGTTCGCCTAACCATAAGGTATTTATTTTGAGGCTTCGCGAAACTTATAGATATCGTTTTTACGTGATTTACTGTGTGATTAGAAAGTTTCGTTTTCATTTTTCAGTTAATTCAGTAGTGTAAAATTAGTCAATGTTTGTTTAAGTACTCGCACTATACCCCCCCCCCCCCCCCTCCCCTTATAGCATTAATAACACGTTTCGAACTTATAAACCAATAAGAATAAGTGCAAATTCAACTTATTTGAAACCATTTTATTTTTACTCTCTGTAACCTAACCTACTTGTCATCTGTCTCAACTCTCTAGTAGGCTTTCGCCAGAGCTGTGAGTAACTTAAGTAACTAGATACTTAGTAACTTAGTTCTTTTTTAAATCATGCTAAAAGTAACTGTAACTTCGTTACTTTTGAAAAGTAACTTGTATCTAGTTACTTTTTAGGAGTAACTATACACTTAAAAAGTAACTAGATACTTTAAAAGTAACTAAGATGCTTTTAAAGTAACTAAGTTCCTTTTAAAGTAACTAAGTTACTTTTGAAGTAATTAAGTTAGGTACTTTTAAAGTTCCTCTAGGATACCAATTATGCACACGTGCCGTCAATCAGATGATGACCAAGGGACGATCGGCGGCCGTTAATCTAATCAGATTTTTACGAAGGGACGAGCTGCGAGTCGCGAGTGTCAAACAGCAAACTGGTTGGACACGAAATTTCTTGGAAAGCATTTTATTCTACTTGTTCGTTGTTCGAATTAACACTTCTTAGTTTAGTTTTCTGGTGGTAATAGTAGTATAGTGTGTACAGGAAAAGGAGTTATCACTACCTGGTAAATTTATGGTATCTAGTTCAAAAGTATCTTAGTTACTTTTAGAGTTTCGTAGTTACAATTAAAATAACTAGTTACTCAAAAGTATCTTAGTTACTTTTAGTAACTAGTTACAATCAATGTAACTAGTTACTGTAAAAGTATATAACTAGTTACTTTAACTAAGTAACTAGGAACTAAGTTACTTTTAGGTAAAAGTAACTATTCCTTATAAGTATCTAGATACATTTGTGCAAATGTATCGAAAAAGTAACTAGTTACTTTTCTGAAGTAACTTTCACAGCTCTGGCTGTCACAGGCACTTGTTTAAATAAATTATAAATACTTGCCAAATGACAGATTAGTTTAATGTAATCGTTTAGCGCAAATAGGCTTTTATCTAATTTCTTTGAAGTAAACATTTTATCTTCTTAAGGAGTTGTGTGATTGTGGTTTTTTTAAATAAAATGAGGAAAAATTGAATATGATTTGATCGACGTCCAAAGTAAAATTATTTATAGTTGGCAGACAAAAGAAAGTTTATAGATACAAGATGAATAAGCACTTATTCTTATTGATGATGGGTTTTTAAGTCCGAAACTTATTATTAAGACTAGGTGTGATATGTCGTTGTACAGTCCCTTGCCATATTATTAGACTCATGCTTAAAAATGAAGTTTTTCTGGCTTATAACACGTCAGTAGACATTAACAACGCTATTTCATGATGAAACGTCAAAATTTATTATAAATACAATAAATGTCACATAGAAAATTAGAAATTTACATCGAAATGAAATCTTTTTAGATGAAAATACATTTTTTTGCAAAAATCAGTATTTTGTATGACCACCTTTCGCAGCCAACACAGCTTCAACGCGACGTGGCATACTGCTTATACAGCTTTGAATTTTTATTTTGATCTCTGGGTTATGTTTCCAAGTGTCATTAAGTATATTGATCAACTCTTGCTTGGTTGTAGGGGCTTTCATCCTAACCTCCGATTTCAAAAACTCCCAGACGTTCTCGATGGGGTTCATGTCAGGCGAATTTCCTGGCCAGTCGAGAATATCTACTTTTTTTTCAGCTAAAAATTTTGTAATTTTGTGTGCACGATGGCAAGGCGCACCATCATGCATAAAAATTGGCTTTTCTCGTTTCTTGAACCATTTTTTCACTTGAGGAAGCAGCTGAGTTTCCAAAACTTTCTGGTATTTTTCGGCATTCATTGTACCTTCGACAACGTATAAGGCCCCTGGTCCCTTATAACTGATAACTGACCATACCATTACCGACGGAGGATGTTTAATGGTCGGCACAATGCAGTCTGGCTTATATTTCTCATTTGACCTTCGCCGTACAAACTGCGATTTGTTGACTAATACTTGGAAAATCGACTCGTCCGAAAAACATACCTGAAAAATGTCATAGAATTTAGATTTAACAATATCTACAGTACAAGAACAACTTGAATATAGTTATATAGCATTTATTTACCTTCCTCCAGTCATCAGTCGTGAAATCCTTGTATTTTCGTGCCCATTGGTATCGCTTTAATATCATAGCAGGTGTAAGTCTTGGTTTGCGTGCTGGTCTACGTCCAATAAGACCCTCTTCTGCTAACCTCCGCTGCACTGTTCTTTGCGAAACTTCAATGCCGGCTTCAAGAACTTTTTTTGCAAGAATTTTTATCGGCAGTTTTCGATTTTCAACACAAATATAGCGAATTTTTCGGTCACTTCTCACTGTCGTGATTCTCCGACGACCGCACGCACCTTTACGTTTGGCTCTCAGATCTTCACCGAGGTCTATTTTTTGTTTTATTGTTTGACAGAACTTTGAGAAACTCCAACAATTCGCGCTATTTGGTATTGCGACATGTTTCGTGCTTCCAGCATGCCGGAAATTCGACCAACTTTTATTGGCGACAAATCAGACACTTTTCCCATTCTGAAATTGTTTTTTTATCATAATATGGCCTCAAAACGTGTAAATATATACTTTGACATGTTGTTTTGTCAACAATAAACTCACCTTATGAAATGGAAAAGAGTTTTACAAGAGAAAACGCTATTGAAACACGTTAAATTGTTGAATTGCACTATCAAACTGAAACTCTGTTTTTTAGGTTATGTACATGTCATTTTCGCGATAATCGATGTGAGTCATCGATTACCAACATGATCAGTGTTGCCAAAACGATAAAAGTGCCCGCGATATTCAAAAACCCAAGTTCTACCAACATATCTACAAAAAGTTCATATTAACAACAAGAAATATCAAGTAAAAGTGTAGATTTGCAGCATGAGTCTAATAATATGGCAAGGGACTGTATTATAAAAGAGAAGGGGAATTGAAAAATTACATCAACTTATAGAGGAGAAAAATTAGTAATAAGAATGTAAATTTGATCTTAACGTCTCTTCAAATAGAGTCAGAAAAAAAAAACGAAATCATAAAAATTCGGTTTTGCCCAAATATCTTCAGAAGGATTGGTCACTATGGTTACGTGACGTGAGTCTCGCAAACAGCATGTAACAATCTGCATTATGATGAAGGGCAATTTAAAAATAGATCAGTCGTATGCACCATTATTTTAGCATTGGTTCGCCTAACCTTAAGGTATTTATTTTGAGGCTTCGCGAAACTTACGGTTATATATATCGTTTTTACGTGGTTTACTGTGTGATTAAAAAGTTTTGTCTTTATTTTTCAGTTAATTCCGTAGTGTGTTTTAAAAATGAACCCAATTAATGATATAGTTTGTAATTTGTTGGAAACTCCATTCAGTCGTTGGACAGATGAGGATAAAAGAGACGTTTTGCTACACGGATTTTTAGTCAATGTTTGTTTAAGTACCCGCACTATACCTAGATCTTCACCATTCTTTAAGGCCACGAGCCACCACTGGTAATAGACTATTTTTAATATGCTATTAATGGATTAATGGATTAATTATATTTTGCGCAAATAATAAATTAAAATCAAACTTAAAGCCAATAAATACAATTTCTTGCAAAACATTGCTTTATCCAAGGTAACACCTCATCAATCAAAAACTATAATGTAAGACACAAGTCTTACTTTTATATATTATTTTGTTATTTTATAGAATGGAAAGGTAGTGTTGATGGATTTCGATTTAATAAATTTATACCAATAGTAATTGTGACTAGTTGTAATATGGTCTTGGCTCTTAAAACAAACTTAAAGCTCTACGAATAGTAGACAAGGTCGTTCGTTCTACTTATTTCGTTTTTAATGGTTGTTAGACTTTACGGTGAACTTTTAGCATATAAGAGGTGTAATTTGTAACAATGGATGTAAAATGTAATTAAAATTTAATTCCCAAACGTACAGAGAAGTAAATGTGTAAGGTTATATCCTTTTGAAGCAATCACAATTTGTAAATAAATCTTACGCACAAGGAAAAGACAACCTAAGCAAAATAAGGGACCTAGTTTGTTTAGTGTTTCGGATTTATAATTTTTACTTTCCTAGGGAGAAGACAAGTATTGGTTGGTTTAAGGCGGGGCTCGGGCGTTCGGCCCAAGCTTCTTGTACTGCAGCCTAGTGGCTTATTGTGCTCCCCTATCTTGTTGGAAAACATTTGTTCCTTTTGTCCAGTAAATTTCTACCAAGTTTGTCATGCGGGAGGTTATCTGCACATTGGATTTCTCCGTCTTCAGGTCAGTACTTCGCAGTTATATATGATATGTGAGGCGGTTTCGTCCTCTTCGCCGCAAAGTCTGCATTCATTGGGACCATTGTAAATTCCTATTCGACGTAGATGTTTTCTTAAGTGGCAGTGACCTGTTAGTAGGCTGACCACTTGTTTTAGCTGGGGGCGCGTTAGAAACAACATTCCAGTTGATAGCTTTTTGGAGAGTTTCCCAATTGTAACCCTCGCTTGGGTTTGACCAGGTATCCTGTTCTATCGGGATAGGTGTTGTTGTTTCGCCCACCTGTCTGATGTTGCTTTGATTGCCTGTTTTGATATACCAAAGGCGGGTTCAGGGCCCCTGAGTTTTTGAGATGATCCGTCTCTAGCCAGTTTATGGGCTTTTTCGTTGCCCGTGAGAAAAGTATTGAAACCGTAAAGGTTTGAGGGAACGTAAACAAACTTTGACAATTTAAAATGTAACTTGTGGCTTTATTTTGATATTTCATTTCATTTATAAACGGGCTGTTTGTAGTGAGATCTGACTACCAGTTTCATTTCTTTAGGACCAAATTTATTAAGTCTTCCTGACCACATATATACAAACACTATATTGCCAAAACAAGCAGCCGCACGAAGCTAGAAGACACCCATCGTGCGATTCAAAATAACCTGAGTTGGGGGCCGTACGTGGCGCTTGCGCAGTAGGGAAAAAATTAGGCAACCCACACGATTTTTAAACGGAACGTAAACAGAACCCAAGGTCTCTTGAACAAAACCGGCTCGCCGTTATATTCTTATTAGTCGCCATCTTTTGTTTCGTTCATTCGTGTGTTGTTATAATTTCCACGTTTTGGGTGTTAATATTTATAAAACTTTACTTTAGAGATTTTTTTTGTTAGTTTGTAAGTTATAGTCGTTTCCATCTTTTTTTACGTTGTATTCGTTCGGATGTGAATGTGGATATTATTTTTAAGTTTTGGGTGCGAATTTAGGTATAATACTTTACCAGACATTTTGTTATTGTTAGAGACTTGTGTCTCAAGATGGGTAGAAAAAAGTGTATGATCCTTTTTTGCACGAATCGCGGTTCAATACCAGGAATAAGGTATTTCAGGTATGTAAAATATTGGTGACTTAGTTTTATTTGACTATAAACTGTACACACCCGAACTAACGGGTGAATTTAAATAAAAGCTTGTAAAAATATTTTGAAAGTTGGTCCTGTCAAATGTTAACATCAAGAAGCAAATTTCCGAGCTGCGCAAACTCAACGGACCCTGATCATCAGCCTACAGTGGTGGCATCATGGAATGATGATATTTGCAATATAGTGTATATGTGCTCTTGACGAAGATTAATTCTAAAATCGTAAGAATGTCAAATATAGTCGATTTTTAATGCGGGATTGACAGCAGAGTTTAATTTAAGAGTAATCAACCTGGTCCATAATTCACAGGACCTGAGCCGGTACTAAGTATTTCACATGCTACGGTCAAAAGAATAATTTTGGAAACAGCAAGAGATAAATAGGAAAGGTACTGGTTGCATCCACCAGCACACTGGAAACATTTTGGATCAACGACAATTTTTATGGAAAAAAAAGAGACAAAATATGTCGAGTCATAATGGTCATCAACAACAGCTACCGATGCGATGATTTTACTTTATGAAGGAACGATCATGTAAATATATGAAATAAAATGAAGACATGAAGACCTGGAGACAGGAACGGGACGACTGGTGCGCAATATTAAAATTGACCCAATCAAGCTCAATTTGCCACCACGAAATAATCCGATTCGAACCGAACACTTACGAATTTCCCAATTCCAACAAAAAATTTTGCTACCCCTTTAGAGCGCTAGAAAAGATTTTTTTATAAATATTTTTTCAACTGCAGCAAACTGCATTACTTCCTCAGCAAGGCAAATAGTGGCACTAGAAACGAATTTTTTATAAAGATTTACCTGCTTAGCTGTTATCAGAATGTAAGTTTTCTATAACAGCAACAGGTATAAAGAATTTTTAGGTAAATTGTTTCTTTTGTAATGAGAAAATTATTTTACTATCGCAGGTTAAAAATTTAATATTACAGCCAAAATAATCTTAGCAAAGAATTTCATGCTCAAACTTTTCTCAGTGCACCCTGTATCAGCGGCGGCTTGTCATATTAAATATTAATGTTCCAATACAGCTACCATTTTAGCCCTAAAAAAAAAATAATTATGTTCGAATTAATAATATTAATTTAATCCGAATGTAGATATGCCTAATAGGGCCACGGTTAACTCCGATGGACAATAATTATAAACACTCGTGCATTTTGGCGTACCCCAGCCGACCGTGTTCGTTGTCTCAAAGCAAGTGAATACCCAACACCCCACATGGCTTTGATATTTACCGTTGCTATGGTTACATGACGTCAGTCACGTAAGCAGCATGTAACAATTTGCATTATGATGAAGGGCAATTTAAATATAGATCAGTCGTATGCACCATTGTTTTAGCATTGGTTCGCCTAACCTAAAGGTATTTATTTTGAGGCTTTGAGAAACTTACGGTTTTAGATATCGTTTTTACGTCATTTACTGTGTGATTAAAAAATTCGGTTTTTATTTTTTAGTTAATTCAGTAGTGTACGTACCTACTTAGTTGTGTGAAAATGAATCCAATTAATGACATAGTTTGTAATTTGTTGAAAACTCCATTTAGTCGTTGGACACAGATGAGGATAACAGCAGAGAAGTTTTGTTACACGGGTTTTTAGTCAATGTTTGTTTAAGTTCCCACACTATATGTACAGGGTGGCCCATTTGTCTGACAAAGTAATATACCGTCTCTACTATTAAAGATATCAAAAAAAGGTTTTTATAAAAGTTGTGAGGTACAAAAAATATATGTTCTAAAATTATTTTTAAACATACAGGATGGTCCAAAAGAGTAGGACAATAAAAAGATACATTTTTTTAAATGGAACACCCTATATATTTTAGCATTTTTGTTTTCTTACAAAATTGTCCATATGACGCCATATTTAGTTTTTTAATTTTTTGCAACGTTGCCAAACAAAATGCAAAATTCTTAAAATTTTGGAAAAAACATGATAGTAAAAAATTACCTGTATTTCTCAATAAGAGTATCGAAAATCGAAAATTTCTTGTAAGTTCTTAAGTTTAGGGATAGATAAACTTTCTTAAATCTTTAAGTACCGAAAATTTGGTACAAGGTGTTTTCTGTTGACATCCAAATATACAAAATTTTAAAATACAATAACTCTGTTTTTTCAAATATTTATTAGGCTCGTCTGATAGATATTGTAAGTATCTTTTATTATTGTTAAGTCATACCTATACCTAAATTTACTAGTTTTGGCAATATTTCGATTTTTATTTAAATTTTGGTGAAAAAAACTATAATTTTTATTTTTCTAGTAAGCCATGACCAGCAAACTAAAAACAAATGTAATTAAATTTTATCCCAAATTAAAATAAATTGATAACCATAGTTAGTTACGTATTTATTTAATTTAATAAAATTTTGTTTTTATTACGCAACTTGATATTGAAAATAGGTTTACAAACATTATAAATATAAATATAATAATTATAAATATGGCATTATATTCAATTACATTTGTTTTGACTTTGCTAGTCATCGCTTACTAGAAAAATAAAAACTATAGTTTTTTTCACCAAAATTTAAATAAAAATTGAAATATTGCCAAAACTAGTAAATTTAGGTATAGGTATGACTTAACAATAATAAAATATACTTACAATATCTATCAGACGAGCCTAATAAATATAGGGTGTTTCATTTGAAAAAACAGAGTTATTGTATTTTAAAATTTTGTATATTTGGATGTCAACAGAAAACACCCTGTACAAAATTTTCGGTACTTAAAGATTTAAGACAGTTTATCTATCCCTAAACTTAAGAGCTTACAAGAAATTTTCTATTTTCGATACTCTTATTGAGAAATACAGGTAATTTTTTAGTATCATGTTTTTTCCAAAATTTTAGGAATTTTGCATTTTGTTTGGCAACGTTGCAAAAAATTAAAAACTAAATATGGCGTCATATGGACAATTTTGTAGGGAAACAAAAATGCTAAAATATATAGGGTGTTCCATTTAAAAAAATGGATCTTTTTATTGTCCTACTTTTTTGGACCATCCTGTATGTTTAAAAATAATTTTAGAACATATATTCTTTTGTACCACACAACTTTTATACAAACTTTTTTTTGATATCTTTAATACTAGAGACGGTATATTACTTTGTCAGACAAATGGGCCTCCCTGTAGCTAGCTCTTCACCATTTTTTAAGACCGCGTGCCGCCACTGCCCTGTATAATATATATCTCTAAAAATGCATTTCATAAAAATTAATGAACAAATTGACGGGTCCGAGGTATTCTTGTTTAAGTGGGCTGATCGACTTGATTTCTTTTGCAAGGCCAACTAACAAACTATTTTTTTTTAAATCAATTCGTTTTTCTAATGGTATGTAAATAATAGAAATAATGGCAAATAACACATCGACCTTAAATTTTTTTGCAAAAAATAAATAATGGTCATCATTATTGTAAATTCATTTATCTGTCTCTTAAGGTTAGCACTCACTGACCCAGTACCCTTTACCACAACTCTACAACCAAATGCAAACATTATTATTTCAGGTATTTTACTTTAATATACTTAATCTAGATTGCCTAATGTTTAAATTTTGTTAATTATATGAGTCTAACCGTAGTACATACATATAAATTATCGGTAACAATCTTAAATTTGAAATGAGCAGTGGTTCATCCATTCTCTTATTTAGAACATCGTAAAATTATTAGTTTTTAGCTGTTGTTCGGTATATCGTTACATTCTATGTAGTCCAGTTTGTTACATTTTTATGCAGGGTGTTACAAATACGACACTAAACCATTGGGATCTCGTAAACGGTAAAAGATACAGCGAAGGTTAAATTGGGGCAAAGTTGTGTAATTTGGAAGCAACTAACAAGCCGTCGACACATTTAGAAAATACCGAGTTCCTAAAATATTTAAAAAAAAAAAACTAAAATCCTCGTGTTTGTTTTTATTTTTTCTTTTATATTAGTAAACATTGTTTATTTCATTTTGTCCAGTAAATCAACTTACGGCGGCCGGTAAGTGGAACATTACAGCGTCAGGTAATGTATTGCCTAGCAACCATCTTTTGTTTTTAGAAATAATGACTTTTTACTTTGAATTTTTGACAAGTTGTCACTTAAAATTATAGGAAACAAAATATTCAAGTACACATATTATACCAACTACCAACTTTAGTAAATGAAAAATATTACTCAACTACAGAATAGGCTCTCTTTTACAATTTTTTAAATAGTTTACTTAACTAAAGTTAGTAATTTTTATACCAAATAACTTTGAGTAGATGCTTTAACTTGTAAAAGTATTTTTTCTACCAACTTTAGTAAATGAAAAATATTACTCAACTACAGAATAGGCTCTCTTTTACAATTTTTTAAATATTTTGCTTAACTAAAGTTAGTAATTTTTATTTTGTTTTGACTATATATTTATCGACCCCAAGTAGATTGTAGCACCTCCAGTGCCGCTGTCGGGGTTGAATTCAGGGCTCTGGTTATTCCTAAACAAGCTGCCCATTGTATCTTTGTTATTGACTGTGTGCACTGATTTTTCCAAAGCAGTCCACCAAACCAAGACCCCGTATGTTAGTATAAATCTTATAATGGCCGTATAAATCCAGTGTACTATATGGGGTTTTATGCCTTAGTATAACAATCAAGTTAACCATGAACTACTCAAATCGTGACATTTATCTATCTTGAGTTTTGAATATTTGACAGTGATCATTATTTGAGATTTAAAGTTCAAATCGATACTTTACAAATTATAAACCGATCTTTAATTTATTAGTAAGAATCGTAGCAAAAGTATAGTACCATTGCGCCCAAAAAAAACTGGGACAGCAAAATGTAGTTTAATCTCCCAGACTATTAGCTTGTTTTGAAGTTGTCAATTTAATTTAATTTTGTGACTGACATTGACGTATTAAAAGAAATATTTTTTGAAATGCCCGCGTTAACCACTGAGCAAAATGCGATCATTTACACTCGATTATGGGCATCAAATAAGAAACATCGCAGATGAATTAGGGATTAACAAAAATACCGTGATGTTGGCTAAGCACAAAATTGCAGAATATGGAAGTATTGTAAGAAAAGCAGGTTCTGGTCGCCCCAAAATTTCGAATGACGACAAAGATATAAAATTAATTACTTTTCTAAAAGATCCTTCCTTCAAAACAGCAATAAAAGCTAAAGAAGAAACACATTTTCCTGGTTCGGCTAATACAGCGCGTAGAAGAATTCGTAGTTTAGATATAAAAAGTTGTTGTACTGCCAATAAAATATTTTTGACCGAAGCAAACAAACAGAGAAGAGTAGAATTTGCTTATGAATGTATAAATCAAGGTAATATATGGGAAACCGTAATATTTTCCGATGAAAAAACCTTTCAATCATGCAACAATGGGAAAATCCGCGTTTATAGGCCTTCTGGTACGGGATACTATGAAAGATATACAAATAAGACTAATCAAAGTGGAGGCTTTTCTATAAACGTTTGGGGCTGGATTAGTGCAAGAGACCCAGGAGTTTGCCAAACAGTGTAGGGGAGGCTCAATGCACCATTATATTCCAACATACTAAACCAAGTTATAATACCATCTGTCGACTAGGGATTGCACTACCGGTTTACCGATTTACCGGTTTACCGATTTACCGCCTTAAAAGTTCTTTAAATTACCGACGATAAATCGACATTTTTTACCGGTAATTTCGGTAAAAAATGCCAAGCTGACAACAGCGCGGATCCGTTGTTTCTGTGAAGAATGCGCAGCGAGGAAGGGATGAATCGTAAACAAAGATTGAACAGGAACGCAGGTCGCGGCATGTTGACTGTCAAGTGAGGAATTAAGCGCTTAAATTTGCATTTAGTACTTAATTCTGTGAGTGAATTTGCACTTTGAAGGTATAATTATTTTATTTTAAACAGGGGTAAGTAATAAAAACATCTTTCTTCTTTTCCTTGCAGTTGTAGCCAATAGCAAACAATGGATACAACTTCTGTTTGGCAACATTATAACAAAACTAAGGATGGGGGTGTGTGTAAACTTTGTTCCAGACAAATTAAAGCTGCTGGAGGAAGCACTAGTGGTTTACGCGGTCATTTAAAGAGTCAGCATGAAATAAACTTGTTAAAAAGAGGAAAATCTATACCTTTATCTGGAATTTCTGGAAAACGCGACAGCCAGCCTTACAAAGAAATATCTACAATTACGTCGTATTTTAAACCGATTGTAGATGATTCATTTCCAGCAGTAATTGCACGTTTGACTGCACTGGACGGTTTGCCATTTAATAAGTTTTGCACTTCAGAAGATTTAAGAAAATTATTAAAAGTAAAAGGTTATAGAGATATACCGAAATCACCAAATACCATAAGAAAAATTGTTTTGGAATATTCTAATAAAATGCTTCAAGAAGCAATAAACGAGTTGAAAGAGAATAAACTTCGGAGAGAAGTGTTTAGTTTGACTTTCGATGAATGGACATCGGTAAAAAACCATCGCTTCATGAACATAAATGTCCATACAAAGGATGCCTTTTGGAACTTAGGATTAGCTCGGGTTCATGGATCCATGCCAGCGGAAAAATGCGTGGAGATTTTGAACAAAAAGCTTAGTGAGTTTCAACTTGGTTTTACAAACATTGTATCAATTACTACAGACGGTGTTTCAGTAATGAAAAAAGTGGGAAAATTGATAGATCCACACCACCAATTATGTATAGCACATGGCATACAATTAGCCGTAATTAAAGTATTATACAACAATAAAACTGATTTACACGAAGCTAATAAATTACGTGACGAAAATATCGATGAAGATAGTGAGTCCGACACAGGTAATGAATCTGATTCCGAATATTCCGATAATGAGGAAAATGAAATTTTCCACGATGATTTTGAAATTGAATACGAAGCTGGTGGAACCATCGATCAAGCTCTGCCAGTGCCAACTTTCTTATCAAATATTGAATTAAATGGTTTAATTACAAAAATTCGAAAAGTCGTTAAAATTTTTCGCAAATCACCGACTAAAAATGATAAGATTCTACAAAAACATGTAAAAGAAGAATTTAATAAGGAATATTCTTTAATACTCGACTGCAAAACAAGATGGAACAGTTTGTTAGCAATGCTGGAAAGATTTGAAATGTTAAGAAATTGCATCAGAAAGAGCTTAATAGACATTAAATCAGAAATAAACTTCACAGAAGATGAACTTGAGTTACTATCTAGTACAATTTTAGCATTGCAACCGGTAAAAGCTGCAGTAGAGCAATTATGTTGCGAAGATGCAAATCTTTTTATAGCTGATATTACCTTAAAATTCATGATTGATGAGCTTACAAGTCAAAACACAGTTTTAAGTATTGAACTGAAAGAAGCATTGTTAGATCGTATAAAAGAGAGACGGACCATTTATTCTGATGTTCTTCAGTACCTGCATAATCCGTTTCCTGAGGAATCCAGGGGTGAAGATTATGGAGTATTTAATAAAACCAGCGAATCTACAATAAGAAATGCAATAGTGGAAGTAATTGGGCGGATTTCAAAACAAAACCTAGAAGAGTCATCAGAAAATACAAATAGCATTGACCTCGATGATTCCTCTGATTCTGATGAGGATAACATTCCCCTCAGTCGGGTTTTGGGCCCATCAACATCAAAATCGGTTAATGCTGCATTGTCGATTAAAGAGAAACTTCAACTAGCGATAAGAAAAAAAATTGATATAAACAGTACTCTTTCAATTAGAAGACAGCAGAAGCCTAACAGTGTTCATCAATGTGTGAAAACAGAAATGCAATATTTTCGGAAGGAAGGAATTCAGGGGAAATACCTAAAAATGGCTTTCGCAGCACTCATGACAACTCGGCCTACTAGTGTGGAGTCCGAAAGAGCCTTTTCTGCGGCAGGAACAATTTGTACTAAGATTAGGTCGCGGCTAAGTGATAATAGTATTGATAAGCTGTGTTTTCTCAGGGCCTTTTTTATTAAACAAAAAAAATCGAAAGAGTCGTTGGAGAAGTAAGAAACGATAGATATTTTTTTATTGAAATTGCTATTTCGAATGTTTTAGAGCCTGTTATTAGTTTTTAAGTTAGGTATATTAGTTTTTTTTAAGTTTACCTAGAGTTTTACTTTTCTGTTGTTATTATTTAATAAGAATTAAAGTTTGGTTATTTATTTTGTGACTTATTTCTGTGTTATTTTTTTATGTCGGAAAAAACCGGTAAATACCGGTAAATCGGTAATTTTTAAAATAATTTACCGAATTACCGGTAAATTAAAATTCGGTAAATTTGCAATCCCTACTGTCGACGCAGTATATGGTCAAGATTTTATATTTCAACAAGATAATGCTCCTATACATAAAGGCCGCATAGTTTAAAATTAATTAGAAGAAAATCAAATTTATGTTCTGCCGTAGCCTTCGAAAAGTCCGGATATCAACCCAATTGAAAACGTTTGGGGTGAGATAACAAAATTTATGTTTAAACACAACTTCCAGCCTAGAACTCGGGATAAATGAAGCCAAAGGATAATGCAAGCATGGGATGCAATAACGCAAGAGTATACGAGAAACCTAGTGTTAAGTATGTCATGACGTTTACAAGCCTTAATCGATAATAACGGTGCCACTACCAAAAAATATTAAAAACCATGTTATTATATTAAAGTTTAAATATGATTGAAATTAAAATTTGTAGAAACATAATATTAAAAAATCTTGTATTATTTTTGTTACATTTTAAAACCCTAAATATGCGTATTTTTATTTTTCCTTGTATTTCTAAAAATGTCGTATTGTTGTTTTGGTGTTAAACCTTTTCACTTCCATGACAACTAATATAACAACAATGATAACCTTTTCTTAATAGATTTTACTTATTCCTTATAGTCACAACAATTTTGCTGTCCCAGTTTTTTTTGGGCGCAATGGTACCTAAGTATTTGCGTGTTGTAAAACAATTACGCACTCATGTAATTACCGCCCTTGCCGCTACGCGGCTCGTTTGGAACTATTTATTTTCTATAACTTGTTATCAAAAATGTATTATGACGTTTCGCCTTTCGGCTACCATCATCAGGTATGTTTTTTTTTTAAAAAGACCTGAATTTTTTAAAGCCTCGCAGATATTGTTTGTAAAAAAATAAATGAAACAATATATCATCTAATTTCTGATAAGTTATAGAAAATAAAAAGTACATGGCAATGAAAATGTAAAATTATTTTACTTTTTAGTCAATATATTTTAAAGTAGGTTATTTGATATAAATATGATTATCGAAACTCCCATATATAAAATAGTCTCATTTTAGGGTCATAATATACAGAATGTTTATTAGATAAGCGTCGTAAAAATATGTCTTTAGCTTCAATTATGTTTTACAACTTCAAACAAAAAGTTAGGAATTATAAAGAAATCATAAAGAGGTTTAAAAACAAACAAAAGTTTGATGTAACCAATGCAATGATGTAATTTAAGCCTAATGAGTGTTTTTATGTAAGTTTGTATTTAGTTGACAATTTACACTTTTAATTAATTTATTGGTGTTAGCGATTTACTTTTTTTTTAAGTGAATTAACAATCCTTGAATAGATTAATAAAGTACCTACCTAGCTATAAGAATATAGTGATGTAAGAGACCACAATAAAAAAAATTTAAATGATGTCAATATTTTAAGTACTTTTTGATTTCCAAAATAACAAAAGCACAAGAAACATTACAATTACACATATTTTCCTGTTTATTACATTTACATCTGACTCAGAAGAGTACACGGGAAAAAATTATTACCAAAATACTTAAACTTTGTGTTACAAGATGGAAGTCTCCCCCTTTCTTACAGGTGCCATATGCATCACACCAACAGCATCCATTGAGCTCCTACTTGGATTTTGGATTAATCCTTCCACACACATATATCTGCAGAAGGCAACGAAGGGGGCAATATACAGACTATACCAAGCAACTAGCAAGATACCGCAGTCATACGTCTTAGAGAACATCAAACTATTAGAGCATACCATGGCTGACGGTATCTTGAAAATGCACTCAGACATCATGACAAAAAAACTTAATACTAACCCACCCTATACTGTCACCATCTCGTCAAGGGAAAAATGGACCAGCAATAGTGCTGACCTACTAAAAGCGGATTTTAGTCTATTCACTGACGGCTTCAAAACCAAAGAAGGCACAGGAGCCCGAATTCATGGTAGACACCCTAAAATAGAGCTATCATACAACCTGGGATCTCTGGCGATTGATGTATTCTAGGCAAAAATGATATGGAACTGTCGTGAAGCACTATATATTGTCACGCCCAGGTTTTAGGGTGTGACGAGGGACGTAAAGGTAGCTACGGGACCTTAGCGGCTATTAGAAAAACAAATTTATTAAAAAGATCAAAATAATAATTATCTGAAGGGCTTACAAAGAAAATCAAAATAATGAATAACTCGGATTTACACCTTTACCAATGATTTTCAGTTAAAATTGTACTTACGTTAATCGGCTCATCGCTAGCGTCTTGAGAATTCGGGGACCAACAAGTTTCACAAATTTTCGACCTGAACGTGTCACGGACCGGAGCACTAGTGGCGTACGGTATTTTTTCTACCAATAATGTGCCGTTTCGTCAAGTCAGCAATTTTTTCCACTTTAGGGAAATAATGAACTTAGGTCGTGCACCTTATTTTTGCTGACGCGATGACTCGACAATAATTGATAAATCGGGATGAGCGTATAACATTTCATAATTGCAATTTTTAGATTTGTTTAATAAACTTGACGCCGGTTTCATGTTGCGAGGCATAATGACCTGTGTTTAACGCGAATAATAATTAGAATAGAAAATATTGATTTATGAAATATTATTGTTCCCTTTCGTGACACATCCCCTGGTATTAAAAGAGCCCAGTGATGGCAAAAAGGAAGTAGAGGTTACATTATTTACTTGTAAAAAATTGAACTAATGTGAAAAATAAATTCTAATATTGAGTCAAAAGTTCCTTTTCTTTTATAAAGAAGAAATATAATAATAACTTATCTCAAATAACAAAATCACCTTAGTTTGGATACCGGGACACATGGGATTGGATGGTAACAAGGTAGCCGACCTGCTTGCTAAGAGATGCTACTGTCAAAAAAACAATTTTGATAACAGCAAGAGATAAATAGGAAAAAGGTACTGGTCGGATCTACCGGGCATTACACACTTAAAGGCATTTATAATTATTTCCTTGAACCAACAGGTAACGAATAAACTACTGAGGCTTAGCAGGTCAAATCTCAAAGTCTCAGTTGGTCTGTACACTGCAGATTGCGATACCATATTATGTACAAAATCGATCTGACGCAAAATGACAAATGCAGACTCTGCATGGAAGATGCAAAAACGGTAAAGCACGTACTGTGCAGCTGCCCTACGGCAGAAAGAGTCAGATTTGCACTGCTTGGTGATACAAAGCTGCTGCCTGAAGATCTGAAAAATACATACATCTTCAGACACCATAATCAGCTT